>CABPRJ010001904.1:120278-1590350 GCA_902439185.1 Cinara cedri | reverse complement strand
TTTTTAGTTCGTTAATATGTAATTGTTTTACTTTGTGACGCTCTTTTTGAAACCCATATCTGCCTGAGAGTCAAGACTGTAATCCATTGTTGTTTCTATAAAGGCAATAAATAATTAATATTATATCTATTGAAAAAATAAAATTTTGATACAATGTATACGTATAACGTAATACTTACGACACACTTTATTGAGAGCAATATCTGATGCATAACCTAAGATATCAAACTTTTAACTTGAAAAAAATTAGGTTAAAGTTAAAAGTTAGGATAGATACTCTACTAATAAGTTCCACCATTTAAATCTTCGCTTTGCTCAAACGTCTTATTAAAATTGTTATAGAAAGATAAATACATTAGATAAATGGAAAATACATAGACGTTTAATAAATTCTTTGTTAAAATACGAAAGTATAAAAGAAATGTTTATCCCGATTTTTCAAGAGAAATCAAAACTACTAATTCAGAATCTACACATTGTTTTAAATAAAAACACTTAAGTGGGAAAAATAAAGTAGGAAATCGTACAATTTCACGATTTCATTTATTTATAAAAACACGGAGATATTTTCTACCGGTAAGTTGTCTACAGAAAAAAAAAGACCATAATATTTTTGTTTTTGTTTTTAATTCAAAATAAAAATATAATGTACATGTATACCTTGAGCGGTCCAAATGAAGTCCGTTGTTAATAAATCATATTTTGTACTTATACATAAATCTAATTAAATCTTAATTAGACACAGTTTTACATAATATTATGTTAATATTAATAATAATATTTAATAATATTCACACAAGGTTTTTCGTCATCCGGCTGCCACTATTTCTACTGCGATTTACGAATATTCTGTTCACGTACACATTAAAAAAAAAATTACAATAAGCAATTTTTTTACATTTAAAGAATATTTCAACCATACCAATAACGACTGTATAATTCGACAACTTCCAGCTAAGCACTCTATATATAAACACACTGCCGTTAGCCGGGTATAGGGGTTCATGAAGTCTCGTGTCTCGCAATTTTTACTCAACACCTAGCCCGCACACTTTTGATAAATGACTCGATCGATGATTATATGATTCATTTTTTACAGAGTTTTAATCAAAAAATACGTAAGTTAAGAAACAATCCAAATAATTTAATTATTGATTCTCTACGCTCGAAATATATTGGTCGTATAAAGATGTTTATTTATCTATTTGTTGACCTTTTTTGTTTTTTTAACTGAGAACACTATTTGTACTAGAAATCTTTCTCCGATTTTTAATCTATCCACATATGTAGATTATCATCATAGGGCATGAGTAAAAAGATAATTGTTGACGTTTTTATTATAAATAATGAATATAGTTATAGCAATGAATAGTTAAATTATACGGTTAATAAGATAGATGAGTAAAACGGTTTGACAGTGGCAATTGATAATAACAATAACATTTTAATTTTCAGATTACCGAGAAAAAGAAAAACGAATTAGTAATAAATTTAAAAATAAAATCAAGACAGACACAGATGTAAACGATGGCAAAAGTAAGTTATTGTTTAAATAAAATACGACCGGATAGTTTTATTAACCAAACTGTAGGTGGTTATCGTGTTATTTGAGTTAAGTCAACAAAACTGATAAATTAAAATTCTGTTATTGTACAAGTTATTATAACTACCAGTTTATTTTTTATTTAAATTATTTAGAGAAATGTTATAGAGGATTATTAGAAACTTTAATGGACTCAAACGAAGCCAGATTGGGCTTGAGCGACGAGGATATTAAGAGTCATGTGATAACTATAGTAGCGGCTGTAAGTTCAAATACTCCAAATACTTTGCATCCACAAGCAATAATTAATTTTTTTATTTATAGGGTTTCTAAACTATTTCATTGACTGTTAGTTATTGTCACTTATTAATAGCTATCTATCCGGATATTCAAGTAAGTCATTACGTAGTTTTTGCTGTTTAAAAGTTTGATATTAAAATACATTTCATATAAATTGTTCTAAGGACAGAGTTTACAACGAATTTTATAGCACATTAGGTGACTGTGATGAAGCAATTACTATCGAAAGAACGACTAGTCTAGTTTATTTGAAACAAGTATATATTTGTTTCGATATTGTTTTGTTATCACACATGGAATCGTCGGCGCTATGAAACATTAGCTAATAAATTGAGAGGTCTGCCGGATTATCCGATTATAGGGTCATGTTTGAAAAGCTTTGGTGGTAAGAGAAACAAATCATTGTATCTTTGTATTGTATGTAGGTATGTCTAATTACTGTACAATATGAATTTTATAATTGCTAGATTACTACGAAAAAGCATTGAATTATGGACAATCATACAACTACGGTTCATTTAAATTATGGTTTGGTAGCCATTTAATGGTTGTCATTCCTAAGCCAGAAGATCTTGAAGTTAATATTTGTTATTCATAAAAATCATAAAATTATCGATTTAAATTTCAACATTTCTCTTAAACATTAAATGCAATTTTAAAAATTAAATTCTAAATTTAATTTCAAAATCAATTTTTTTCAGATTAATTTAAATAGTTCGCTGGCCTTAGGCAAAGGCGTCATGTTTAATATGGCTATTAAATTTCTAGAAAAGGGCTTGGTTACGGCTCCAGCTAAGTGTATATTGTTTCCTAAATTAATCTTACACACTTAATCTTAACGTTCACCTATGGTTTACTTATATATTAATGTATGTATAAATTCATATAAGTACTCTTTAATTGAATCTAACCTGTTTAAACCGATCTAATTATATTGGTTTTTTATATTTAATTTAAATTCAAAAGTTCGGATAGTTAATATACTAATAAGATCCGCTACTTATATCTTCGCATTGATTAAATGTCTCATTAATATTATTACAGTTGATAAATGGAAAAAACATCGACGTTTGACGAATCCTTTGTTCAAGTACGAAAATATAAATTATAAAATATAATATAAATATATTTTTGGGTGTAAATCCATATTGAACATAATTTTTGTCGTACTTTCTTCTTTTCGAACATATTTTACGTACGTACGTTTCGACGGTAATAAAAGTGTGGCCCAATTGACGTGTAAACGTTATGTCACGTCTAGACAGCAACATTTCAACGCATAATTTGGTTTATATTTGGATTGCATTATTCGATAATGGATTAATGATTAACCATAATCGGGGGCCGACAGATAGCCGTACAATCGTGCGAATTAAACGTAGTACCTAGCGATATTAGATTACCTGCAAAGAGGTCAATCATTATAAAATACTAGTAAAATTGTCATCGATAAGGCGATCGTCCGATAATTAATTAAATTTTTTCAATTTTATTGATTGTAAAATGGCATAACATCTTTAACAACGAAAATCTCGTTATTTCATCATTACTATATTTCCCCCGAGCAGTAATTAAATCCCCCCCCTCCCGGTAGGGAACCACTGTTTTAAATATTGAAAATATTAGTGAAACCGATAGACAATTATAGCTCATTTGAAAAAAGGAAACTGAACCGGACTTTCAAGAAGTGGTACTTCAAACAAAATAGAAATACACTTTGGCCTGAAAAATGTACAAGTAATATAGTGGTTTTAAATACAGAATGAACGAAAAATGGTAACCATATGGAAATGTTTCAATCTTTTCAATTTTTTTAATTCAGCCAAATCAATTACAAATTACTAGTATTAATTACCAGTGGCATATCTAGGAACTGTTATGCTCATGGCAAAATATTCTAGATTAACCGAATCAAGGAGTCAAGTGCACAGTCCTAGTTGGGGCTTAATTTATACCCGTTTTTCACATATCTGTCCACTAAAAATAACATCTTGGCCCTGATTTCGGGCCCCTAATGGCACGGGCCCGTGGCTCATTCCTCGCCATGACCACTTATTAGGACGCTACTGATACCAACTGATAATATAAAATTATTTTATGACCAACACCTTCATTTAAAAAAAAACACTACAGGAATTGTATTTAATTATGTGTTAAATATTATATTATCCCAATTCATTCCTATTACAAATAATAATTAAACCAATCGCCCTCCCATACATAATATATATCATATTATGTACCTGCGTCGTTGAATATGATAGAACATACACTAAGATTTGAAAATCTATTTAAAACAATAATCGAACAACGTGTTAACGGATGCGACGAAAGAGGAAGAGTATATTATTATAATGTGACTCAAACTATGAATAACGTAAATAGGATAAAAAAAATACAAGGATCTATAATATAAGGGATTAAGCTATTACAGAGAAGAATATGAGGAATAAAAGCTTAAATCAACTAATCAAATACGGATTACTGACGACATGAAGAGAATAAGGACGTCTCTATTATTGTTTTACTACTATCGTGATAGGTACTCGCAATTCTGACTGTCACGATATTAATGTTATAATCACGTGGACTAAGCTTAATTTCGATCGTACAATTAATCCGTATTATCTAATAACACTCGCGGCTTTGCACTTCATCATACAGTATTATAATATTGCGTTTACATTTTTACTACTGCAGTATTAAATTTGTTTTTTTTCACATTGAAATTAACGCTACGCGTTACAGCGTTCGCATTCAAAATATATTATCATCCATTTACATAAAAGTACCTGGACGTACCTGCGCAAAATTAAATACTAATAATTTATAGCTGTTGCTGTTGATAAATATAATTAAGGTTAAAATGTACCTATATATTATATTACCTATAAAGTTATTCATTGTTTTAATTAAATGTTAATACGCGAAAACGTTTTGACTTTTAATTAATATTTTACCGAAAAAATGTTTTACTCATTTTTTTTTTTGTTTTCCGGTTTTTATTGTTGAAAATATTTACGTAATAAATATAATCTGTTTATTATTTATAATACGCCTGCTATCTGCGTTCTTTCATTGAAGATCATTACCGAGTGTCTATTATTATTTAACCGATTTGTATAGTATAATATTATAATAATTTAATTTTATATAATTGACTCTCGGAGAGTTCCAAATGATAATTCATAGATAAACTCGTGAAATCGATTTCGTATAGTTTTCAAATTGATTTTGAGATATCTGGAATGCTGAATACCATATGGGATATAGATACCTATAATATTATAATTTTGTAAAATTAATATTACAACGTGGCTCGGGATTTATCGCACAGAAAAATTAATCAAAATATGCATTCAATTTCCATCTAATATACACGAAAATATGTGTTATTCAAAAAGTTATATGCCTGTAAATACGTACTAAATGTTGAAAGTACAAACAGAAATTGTATTCCTTTAAATTTGATAATAAGCTAATCCACTATATTATGAACAACACAAAATTTGATTTAGTAAACGAAAATTTGACATTATTCAATTTTTAACATTAGCCATAACTAGAGATGTAAAAATATCCTATTCTATTTAAAGTATACATAACACGGTACATATGTCACATACATTTGATGAAACTGAGCATTTCTTGAAATGAAAACAATTTTTCCATACCTAGTGAAATATTAAAAAATACAATTAAGTAGTCTTTTCACAAAATGGATACTAAACTTTGATACCTGAATTTGATAAGCTGCGTAATTTTTTTCATCAAATGGTCATACACTTGTTGAAACAAAATGTTTAGTCTTTAGCATAGATATTATTTTGAAAATATTGTAATATGTTATTATCTCAATTAAGGTAGATAGGTGATAGGTAATTTTTGTTTCATTTGTCACGTTTTTATTTCTGTATCTGTATCTGTATCTTTCGTTAAATTTGTCTATACCTATTTTGGCGACTTCAGTACATTGTACAATTCTATAGATTATAACACGTATAATATAGTTATTTCGTTTATAAATTTTAATGATGATAATGGATTTCTTAAAAAATATAAAAATTTTACTAAACTGCGAATAATGGAAATCGTTCATAATAATATTATTATGCAACGATCCTCGGAAGAAATATCTGAAGACTAAAATTAATTTCTCGACATATACCTAGGTATATAATAATCGAGTCTGTCGATTAATTTCAGTTGCACGCTATACTATGGCGAACTTCTAAGTATTTACCACGGTTAAAGGTAACCGTGGTTTTGACTTAACAGTGTATAACCATCAATAATAAAATCAATTATGTAAGTATAATGTTTATTATATTTTATAGGTAATAAAATCAACTTAACTAATACAAATCTAGTGTTATACAATACCTATATAGAATATCAAAAATAAGTTTGTACCTGTTATTTTTTTATTTTTATTTTTATATAAATCTACAATTTGATACCCTCGGCCGTTTTGGTATCATCGAATTCATCCCCTAAAGTGCGGTGTACACGTGATGGTTTTAGATACTAAAATACGAAAATCGAATTTATATTATCGTTTATTCCTGGAATACCTTGATGCAAAGAAGTTACTAAATAAAATATTGTTGTGGAAAAAACTGAAACTAAGACGATTTGAATGGATTGGATATATAACCAGACATGGGAAATTGTTGAAATTAATATATAGATAGATATTAATTAATATATGGATATATATATATAATTAATTATATAGGAGGGACCGCTAAAGGAAAAATTCACATATTAAAACCTAGGACGGAATTAATAGATCGAGGATCCAATTCGTATATTTGTAATTACAGATAAAGTTGATAATAAATTTGAGGATTGAAAACAAAAAAGAAATGAAGATGAGCTTTGGTATATCAGATTTCTGGTCCAAAACTCGTTTATGTACAGAAAAAAAACACACATGGTAAAACCAATTCCTCCTAAAATATATTGTACCTATATTTGAATTGCCGATTTATTGATCGTTTATAAATTATAATAATGTGTGTGTCGTGTTTTTTTTTCTTTCTTTTTTTCGCCAATTCATCGTCTCCGAGACAAAACGATAAGAGCGATTTACACGGAAAACGGAAATGTGGAAAATGGCGGAAGTGAAAAACGCAGAACGAGAAAAAAAAATGGGAGCGCATTCAAAAGGGAAGTAGACGAACGGAATAATATACGAGATGCTACAAAAGGGAGCAGGTTGGTAAGTATTACACATAGGTATAGGTGGTGAAATGTGACAAGACAGATAGTTTGTAACGTTGCGAGTTAGATTTAGAAAGAGAAAAAAAATAACCACGAAAAATACGAACAAGGTTGACCCCCGAACAAAGTATATATTATATATATATGTATATGAGAGACAGTAATGGAGTAGTAGGCGTGTGCAATACGTTTGTATATATGACGTGTCATCATCGTGTGTCTACACAGTTTTTATAGAAAAAAAAAAAAAATTAGATAAATCGTATCAATTTTTTCAGGCGCATCGCCGGCGGCCTTTTCGTGTTTTCAATATCGAAGTAATAACAATATAAATTATCGCAATTAAAATAATAATAAAAAAAAAAAACACACACAAATAAAATATACCACTGAAAATAATGTACAAATATCGAACCGAAAAAAAATAACACATACATACATATATATATATATATTGACTTTTTCCGCCGAATCACGTTTCTCCGTGCGTGCGTCAAACTAATTTATCGTTCAGGTATTATCGCCGCAGAAAACACAAAACTTTCGCCGGCCGATTCTGCGGCTGTCAGGATCCGTTAACTGCTACAGCTGTTGTAACCGAGCGGTATTTTGTATTATATATCGTTTGGATTGCAGTGATGTATCTTAGTAGAGCGGGTAAGTGGGGTGGGGTATATTTTACTTTTCTGTTTCGTGAAAAAAAAAATGCAAATGTTCGCTGGAAAATCGTTTTAAAGTTCAGTGCGACGACGTTTGATAATTAAACCGGTCAGCCGACCGGCGACTTTTATCGCAATACACATTTTTCCATAGTTTTAATTTTAAAACTCGCCGAATGTAAGAAATGTACAGCGAAGACGGCTGTATATTGTATTAGTTTTACAGTTTTAATGCGTTTTTTTTCTCCGCAAACATACCTTAGATATTTTTTTTAAAAACACGCGGAATTTCCTACCCAGTGGCAGTTCATTTGAAATTCTCAATCGTTCGCCTCCTAGATATTTAATTTTTTTTTTTCTGGGTGGGAGTGTTTTATTCACTAAAATCACTTTCTTTAGGTTAGTAAAAATACTCCAGATCGTTCACACTTTACCTTAACAAATGCGGTTTTTAAAAACAATTTTAGATTCCCGACAGTTCTTATAAAAAGAAATAAACAATGATGCGTCGGTTATACTCGTATTTTTGTTGATCTATGGATTTTTTTCACTTTGTCTCCAATGATGAATAAGTATCCTTTTTTTTTTTTTTTAACGATGAGTGCAGTTCGGCTAAGTTATTATTTAAAATAAATATTTTCTATTGGCGAAAATTATTATTTTTAAGTCGGTTTTCGCTGGGTCCGTTGAGATTAGATCATGACTTTACTGCAGACGATAACTAAATACAGTCCGAAAATAGAAATTGACACAGCAGACAAGCATAGATAAAACGGAAATCGATAAAATTGTTTACGTTATTGCGAAACCAATACAATTACGAATCAAATTTTATTGTATTATTATATAATTTGTCGTACCAAAAAAATTAAATTTCATTTGTTTCGCGCCGCACGCAATCGTTTGCGTATTTATAAATAATACGCGTTCACACAGCCAGTAGTATAAATCTTTTTCCAAGAACTATTTAAAACAAAAACGTTTAAAAAAAAAAAAAATAAAATAAAACCATATTACGTTATTTAGTAATAGTTGAACAGCGATCGAAATACGCACTCAATATAAATAAAACCTATAACCTATAAATAAAATATTCAAAACTCTGTCATCTATTACACTTATATTATCGGACACCGTAAAACGGCGGTGTCACAATGAAATTTTGATAATATGAAATCCGTACCTATATTTAATGCCGGATACTATTTTTCTTAGGTCACTTACAAATTTAATTTTTGAGAGACACATTTAACCAGAACCGTGCCTAATGGGGCGTGAGAGATGCACAGGCGCTGTAACTGCGGAGACACCGAACAGGGACTAGAGTGACGTCGAGGCGCCGATTGACAGGTTTAGCGGAAAAGATTATGGTGACTTTTTTTTTTTTCTTAATTGTTGCACGATGTTTGTGAAAAATGCCGCACCCAATTAGAATTTAAAAGGTCGAGGAAAACATTGTTTTTCTTATATAAATACTTTGATCGGTTCTAGTGGTTGAAAATAGATTATATCAAATTATATACAATTATAAAATGTATTCATAAACATTTTGGCTCTTGATATCATTGTATATTATTTATCCGTGTGGCTCGCGAGCGTATTACATAAATCCACCACGGATTCAATATCCGTAGTACGATGAAAACTTGTTTTCGTCTTTTTGACGACGCGTTTATACATAATAATTTAATATCTCACAAATAACGGCAGTAAACACCGTCGTATGCAGGGTGAATTTTTCCTTCCGTGAAACTGTGATTACGTACGAACATTCCCAGTAAAATTGATTGACTATGATTTTTCTATTTCCAGTCATATTATACATTAATTTATATATCTCATGATCTTATTTATGAAACGTATTTGCATTGTATCTTTTTTGTAGGCAGTGCACCATGAACACATATCAAATTTTGATTGTCGAAAACTGTAATTTTAATGTGTTTAAAATATTGCGAAAAATAAATTTAATAAATTTAATATTATCACTGAAAAATTAAAACTAAATTTTACTCAAAATATTCGTTGGTTCATAATCTCTGAACCATCCTTGTACTCGCATACTTAACTAGTATTTCGATATTGTTTTATCTTATTGGTCCTCGAGAAGAATGGCTTGGGTCAATTTTTGGGTTTATTTTATGTATAATTTTATCTTAGTAATTTGTTTGGTCTAAACGGCATAAGCGTGCCGGGGTTGGTTTCAAAAAGACCGCTCTTCAAGCTCGTATTTTTTATTAAAAATAACTTAATAAAAACATATTATGCTGTTGATTATTATAGGCAAATGTGTAGTTAGACGTATCTACTATCTAAATCTCCTGTGAAGTATAAATAACTATAAAATAGAAAAAATGCTTTTTATTATACAATTTTCTGCAAAATATGACTTACCCCCCCCCCCTCTCACTTAAATCAAATCTCTGGAGCCGCCCCTGTAAGCATGTGAATTTTCAAAATATAAATCACTTGCATTAAACACTATATAAAATTGATTTATGCCCTCTTCCTCCCTGGGAACAACGATAATATATAATCGTTTAACGTTTAAAGGCCGAAATATTAAAAAAATCCTAAATACGAATAGAGTCCTTTTTAATATTAGTCACTTTTGTGAGTGCTTACGTGTTGTAGTGTACATATTTTTTTTTTCATATAAATCGACTCTATAGGTACATATGTAGACTTTCTATTTCAATGCAGACGGTTACTGACGGATTCGAGGGCGTTATATTTTTTATATCGGGAATGAGATTTTCTATCAATTTCGACGGGACAAATGCGTCGATTTGAAAGTTGCAAAACACGAAGGAGAAAAAAAACGAGACATTTCGACTGGTATTTTGTATACAATAATATAGTAAATTTAATAAAAAGATGCATTCCATTTCTCTCTGTAGTGTACCTATATGTATAGAGGTATCTATAGCCACCCATATTATATAGGTCTCGTTGTCGTATACTTACATGTTAAGTATAAGATTGAAATCTTATATTTTCGCGTGGATACTTTCACCCGGGAATAATTATTAAATTATTTGCTAAGTTTTGGTCCGATTTAGAAGTGCGTATCTCTTCTGAATTACAAGTATCAGAATAATCGGTTTTAAACTAAATCGAACAAACGATCTGAAAACCGACGCTGTGGCCTGAAATCAATTTTCGATAATTCCAGAAACAACGAGGATTACGCTTTGGTAAATTTAATGAAAACATTTTTTTTTTTTTTTTGTAAAAATAGTCCTGGCACGTCATAATATATTATGCAATTTATTTCAAACTTTTCGTTATATCATCTAATAAACTATCTGACAAAATATATAATATTTTAATAACAACATAAAGTTAATTTTTGTCGAATAAAATCATATAATTTGTATGGATTCATTTTAATATGCATAACACTAATATCGCTGATGTAACGTTTTAAAATTCAAACCTTTGGATTAGGGAAAGGTAATAAATTTAATATATTAATTTTTAGATGATAATTATTGTCAATTATCCTTCCAGCCTTCTCTCCTCCTCGGGTCTAAATATTGAAAACTGTTAGTTATAACTTTATACGTTACCTATATTATTTCAGCATGAACAGTATAGTTACACAAATTATTACACATAATATTATATTATTACAAAATGCAGGTACCGGGTGTTGTCAAATACTGTAAATGACAATACCGGAAGGTCTATACCTCGAATCGGCAACTTTTATAACCCGAGATCAGTGTAGCCATGCTTACTAAATTATTTATTGCAATCGTATTTTTAATCCTAGTGTACCATAATGCTGATACTGGTAATAATTAACGCATTTAAAATAAATGGTAAAAATTTGCGAAAAACAATGACGTAGTAAAACAATTCAGAACTCGGAAAGGCACTTAGTGGGTATATAATAATGATCCTACGAACATTTTGCCTGTTTATCAGTATGATAAGTGGCGGGGGGGGGGAGTTCAGGGAGTATGGAATAGGGGGTCTAACCCCCCCCCCAGACAATGATATAATTTCGATTAAATATCGTCCAAAAAAAAAAAAGGCATTTATTAATAGATTTACTTTTTAAACACATATTATTTTCCAGGACCCCTCACAGAAGAATGTTGAAAATCCGGTACCTTGAGTGTGATTTTCAAATTCCGAAAAGGAATATAAATATTTTCCATTGAGTCAACACAGGGTAAAATGTTCGCCCGTTTAATATCATTGACCTTCCGGTGTTCTCATTTGTAGTATTTGGCGTTGTCTCGTGTTGGCATTTCCCACGCTATTAAGTCGCGCGTATATTGCATTATGCGAGCTCGACGAAAGCTTGCGAAGATTTCCGCCCGTGTTTCGGATTACCCGCGGGGTACACGGCGATACCGGTGCCGCAGCAGTCGGTGCCCGGGGCGTCGGATGTTCGGGGACGATGACGGTGGCGGCGATGACAAAGGTCGTGCGTGGACTGTACGAATTATTATTATTATTAATATAATAATCCGGTAACCCGAACGACGACCCTTTGGCCATCTCGTGCACTGCGCAATATTGTCTTTACGTGTATTCATAATGCGTAATATGATATTTTATGGCGTTGTGAAAATCGCTCACGTTTTCGAAAATGCCCAACACCGAGTATTATTATTTTCGGGGGACAAAAGACGGACATGGTTCGCACGATGGGCGGGCCACTGTTGTAGGTGAAAAGTTGGGAAGGTAGAATATAGAGAGGAATTTAATGTATATCTGTAAGCAACGATAAACCATTGCTCACGAAGAAAACGATTGTGAGCGGAGTTCAGTTGATAATGACGCTTTGTCAATAAACTTTCCCGATTTCCCCATGTTTTTTCAATGGTTTTCACATTTTTTGGGAAACTCTTGAGAAAATTGAAAAATGACCTCCCTAAAGTACCATTCCAAGAAAATTCCCTTTCAGAGAAGGGTCTATATCGTATACATCGGAGTAAGTTTTCTGGTATAGAAATAGTGTTAACACAAAAAAAATAATAATAAACATCTTTGTAAAACAATACATTCTTCGCTAAGCTCGGAATCTTAAATAGATGATCGTGGTGTACACTTTTTGGCTACTGACAGTCAAAACGATCCGCTGATTAGGACGGGGACTATTACTAAGGGATCCTGTTCTCATCAACTTATCATTATTTGTTTATGCTATAAATTATTTGCGTTCGAATGTGTAATCATTTTACGTTTTCGTACTGCTATCTGTTGCTACGGGCCTAATAAATGCTTTCACGATAATACACAAGATTCACTCTTATCGGGTTTAATATCATATCTTTAATGGACAATCCATCTGATCAGTTCACAACACTAGTCCCAAATTCCGTGTTGGAACAAACCTATTAGGTAAATGTCGTTCCGTTTAATTCTCTATGTTTGCATTATATAAATATAATACCCACCTGCAGATGCGACTGAAACAGTAGTGGAATCACGGCGCCGCACCGCGAGTATTTCGCGAGAGTAGAACACGATTCCGTACGGTCTCTTATCAACGAACGGAATCGCGCACATTTTAAGGCACACGATTCCTTACGGTCATTACCTAAGATTCTAGTGCAATTTCCAGATTTTGATAACAGAGCTTATTCTAGAGCGCATTTAGGCTTATTTTGCGTGTTTAGAAAGTGAAGATGCGTACGTGATCAATTGTCGTGTATATTGAATTTTTTTTAAATTTATTGTTATATTAATAATATTAGATAGCATAAAAACAAATAATAAATACCATTTTTAATAAATAGTAATTAGGTGTGGGGAACGATGGGGTATTACCAAACATGTTTAAATCAGACAATCAACGAATGTTTGATTCACCATAATACAACAAAATATTTGTTAAGTATTTATAGTAGAAATGTGTATACGATTCATACTATTTAATTGATACATTTTTAACTTTTTAAATAATAAATAATAAACGACAACATTGCCTAGAAAATCGTACGGAATCGTGTTCCCAAAAAGATAAAACGTTTGGGAATCGTGCTTTACCGATTTCGATTTTAAAATGTACTACACGTATTGTTATAAGTGTACTTAATAATGTTTTCTGTTTTAATGCGCCATCTGACGCTGTAGTTTTTTACGTATATATGCCTAAAAAAACGATGTAGGTATTCCGTTATTATATTATAATGTATATTGTATATTGTATACATGTATATATTATGTAGCTACCTAGATAAGTATATGACTCGCTCTAATTGCGAAATATTCATTTTTTCACTTAAAGTTTTAGCGTCCGTTCCACCCCTCGGGCCCTCTCCCTGAAAATTGAACGATTATTTATTTACGAAACGCACCTGATGACTGCGGTATATGCCGGTATAGCCGTACCACACATTTTTCGCCCGGGATAATATTTAGGCGCGAATAATAATAATAACAGCGGTCCATTTAACGCGCTTTACTTTCGTTTTTTCAGTCAATTTATTAAGTATACAGATACTGTTTTATATATATAATGTCGAGACGTTTTTGCATTAATGAGATTTGTTTTCCCTTCGAGTTTTTTTTTTTTTTTTTTTATCTCGACGAATAATTTTACGTAGAATATTTTCGAAAAGAAAAAAACTGACAACGACCATTTTTTTTACCGAAGTATCGGAATATTATTATTACTTTTCGTTAAAAACAGTGTTTTTCTTCGTTTCTTCGCATCTTCTACAGTAATGTACTTACGCGTGGAGGCGGACGAAACAAACTGCACAAGTCCCGATAAATACGGAACTCGCGTCGTTAATATCATAACAATAATTACTATCGGAGAGATTATAGTCAGTGTAATAATATTATTATACCGCGGCTCTGTCTGGCGTACACTGACGGGCGATTCCGAAATGACGAAATTATCATTATAGGTTCGGGTGTGTAACGTAGATACGTCGTTTCAAATAAGCGTATTACGGAGAGGGTATTGCATTATTATTATTATTATTCATTGTTACGCGAATGGGAATAAAACGTACTAGAGTCGACGTAATGGAATAACGACGGGGCCTTTGGCAAAGGCGGACGGGCCAATCGAAATCGCACTTTCTCGGCGGGCGTGCGGATGTCGGTCCTCGATATTCAATTGTCATGCGAGATTAAAAACATTTCGATTAAATATTATCACCGTCGAAGCCGTCGCACTGTACGCCCACAGTGGCGCCACTTACCATATTAAGGGCCGTGGGGGGGGCTTCCAGCGGACTCCCCCCCCCGAGCGCGGACGTTTTTAGAGATACGACCCTCGCGCGAACGGGAAAAATAATAAGTATAAAAGAAGAGGGACTATACGACTCGGGGAAAATTAGCGTCCTTGCGATTATTGAACTCGGCGTAACCCGTAGGAGGTTCTGCCCGACGCATCGATTTTCAAACATAATTCAGTAATTAATAATTTCCGAAAACAAACACTATCATATAATGACACTACAGCAGGCTAACTTTATAACTACTCATACAATAAATAAAATATTTATTTAAGATTCTACTACGATGAGTACTGCTATGATTCTACTGCAGCAATTATTCTACTATTTATGTTATTTTAGATTTTGAGTGGAGCAAGGAATGTATTGGTTATACAATGATGTTTATTTTTTTAAATTTTTTTTTTATACTGTTTACAAAATTTCTACCAGAAATCTTGCTTTTTAGCAAGCACTTTTACTGAGAAGAAATTTTATGCAGTTTATAAATTATAGGGAGGTTATTTTTTGATTCCCTAAGTAGTTTTCAAATTAACTGAAGAAAACCAAAGAAAAACAGCGGGAAAATTGACGAAATTAATACTTTTATTATTTTCAATTTTGTTTCTTTGTTGTTATTCAGTTAAAAATGTTCATAGAGACTTTAAATTTGAACAGAGACATTATATTTGCCTTTTATAGATGTGGACAAATTTTTAAAATATTTGAACAATTTTTGAGGTATTTATATACATTTTAAATTTGGGCGTTTTTTACGTAGTATTTATTCGACAGGTATAATCTGTAGATAAAATGTAGACAATATAGAAATGTAACGGGAGGTTTAATAAAGTCGCATTCAATAAAATTAGTAGTATGCCAGTGTACAATATAGTAATTTTTTTTTTGTAATTGTTTTAAAATCAAATTGTAAAGAGAATAGTAAATATTATGGCCTTTTAAACATGTATTATCGAACACCTCTCAGAATCGTTTTTCTTTTGCAAAGATTAATACATTAAATTCCTTTTTGTATCCTAACTCCTCAACTTTTCACCTACAACAGTGGCTCACCCATCGTTTGAAGTATGTCTATATTTTTTTTCCTTATATGATTATATAAGAACAACTTTTTTACCTCCAGAAATCTTAATTCGACCATCAACTTTAGAGGGGATGGTTTCTAGTAAACACTTTTGTCTCATTAGTGCAACGAGGAGATTCTTTTTTGATTTTTTTAGTAATTGTAATATTCTTAATTGTGGGTAAAACCCTAAAAAAAAAGCCAGGAAAACTTTTTACTGTTAATTAATAATTTACACAATAACGGTTTCTGTTGTATTCTACTCGTATTTTGTTTATTCAGTAAAAAATAATCTCAGTGGAAATTTTACTGAATACTCATATAGATTTAATCTTACATACACCTCTCCCCAGCTCTCCACACGATACAACTTTCAAAAACATTCTACCAATTTCAATTTTTTATAGCCATTTGAAATGTTCGAGCTTGGTAGGATTTCATTTTATTTTATGTGATTAAAATTGTTTTTGCTAAGTAAAAATTAGTGGGGGAAAAAATTCAACGTAATGTGGTAATTTTAATGTAAGTGCCTTAAGTTAAATTTTTTTAAGGGGGCAGAGTTTAACAATTTTAAACAATAGTATAATATAAGAATAATGTAAAAAACTCGGCCTGAGGGATTCAAGTGTATAACGAGACAAGTATGTATTATAATAAATAATACCTAATATACTAATATATTTTTCAAAATATTAATAAATATATCATTATGATTATATAATAAAAATAAAAATACAGGTAATCTAAAGAGAGAGAGAAGAGACTGAAGCCCCTCAGACTCTCCTCTTCCTTGGTTTCGCATCTGCCCCTATGTATTTCGTACCGTATAATTGGGCTAGGCTAAATGCAACTATAATAATATTATTATGTAGTAAATACTGATAAACTGGTAGGTAAATTATTAAAATGATTTTAAAAAAGACGTCCTAGGATAGGGAAAATGGGTGCAGCAACTGGTATAGATAATTAAATTTATATCTGTACGCAACCATAAACCGTTGCTAACAAAAACGATTCTGAGCGCAGTTCAGTTGATGGTGATGACTTTTCAATAATATAATACAATGTATATGTCATATTATGGTAAAATAATTAAATAAGCATTATATACGTTCTTTAATAATATTTGTTTAATATTTTATCGATATTCCCGATTTTCTCATGTTTTTTTCCGGTTTTTCACATTTGTTGAGAATCCAAAATGCCTTTATTTTTTTCTTATTTAGGTAAAAAAGGAAAAAAATGGTTTGCAATTTTTTTTTGACACAATGGTTTGAACTCGGAACCCATAGGATGATAATAAGCATAAATAACCATTAGATCACGAAAAATATGCTTTAAAAGGGACAATATAGAGTTATTAACTTAAAATTTAATATCCGAATAGTATCAGAACTTCAAAAAGCAATAATTTTGAAACTTAGTCGGGTCGCTAAATTCTGACTCAACGATCGTACTTAAATCGGCACATATGTTCAAAAAAATTTAAAAATTAGATTTGTTCTACATAATTTTTACTCTAACGATTTTCGTCAAAATTTGATATTAATATTCCCATATAAAAAAAAATAAAAAAAAAAAAAAAACACTACATTAAACTCAAATTGTTTTGACAACAAAGTAAGAGTCTTAATGAACCTCCTGTTAAATTATGAAACATTTCTGTTCAAGTCTAACAATTTTCCTATAGAGTACCTAACGAATACAAATTACATACATAACTCGCAAAATTAAAATATCTTTTAATAGCTCAAAAATGGCTTAATAATTTTGAAAATTTTACCACATCTAGAAAAGGCAAATATAAGTATTATGTTTTAATTTCAAGTATCTACAAATATTTTTATCTGAATTACAACAAATAATACAACAAATAGCAAAATAGAAAAATAATAAAAGCATTATTTTCGTAAATTTCCCGTTTTTTTTTACGTTTTATCCTGGGTTTTCCCAGATATTATGAAAACCACTCAGAAAATCAAAAAATTACTTCCAAAAGTACCATCTGAATATAATTCCCTTTCAGAAATGGTATCGCGCATATATATCTAAGCAAGATTTCTGGTAGAATTTTTGTACACAAGATAAAAAAAAAAAAAAAAACATCTTTGTAAAACCAATATATTCTTCGTTACACTCAGAATTTAAAATATACCAAAACATAGGTATTGCCTTCCTTTCTTCTAAAGAATTAAAGCCGCAATGACAAACAACTGCATGTATGTGTTTTATTATTTCCCTATTATTGTTATGAATTTGTGGTATTCCTTTGTTCTATATATACGAAATTCGAAATTAAAAGAATAAAAAAAACCACTCTGTTTGAGTTCTACTTGTCGGTAAAATTAAAATTCGAACGTGGGAAAATGGCGAGGTAGCCGTCGCTTTATAATAATTTGTTTTCTTTCAATCCATTTTTTATTATATTGTCTCATTTTTTTGTCACAAACATTAAATACATCGTGTCGTATAATATTTTTAAATGGTTTTTGATTAATTAAATTTTTGAACATTTTAAATATGTATCAGCTATGGTTATTAAGAGGCCTCGTAAATGCTGTTGTTGTTGGGGTAAAATGTAATCAATTTTTTATCTTGTCGCCGTCAAACGCGTCATCCCAAACGTCAATTACAATATTGGCTTAGACAAATTGTTCGTAGCATTAGCCCACATACCTCTGTTGGTAAAATAATAAAATAAATAAACGAGAAAAAACTGTACACTTGTTTTTTTTATTGGAATGTCTGCCAGGGGCGAAATATTTAGGAGTCGGACCGTACCGCCAATCGATTTTTGTACTTTCCCGTTTGTCCGTTCGCATACTAAACTAATATATAATGTACGTTTGAATTTACCCCAAATTGGTGATGCAGGCTATTTATCTACACGTTTCGCAGAATCGGTAATTACTAATCTCGAAAATTCGACATATAACAATATAACACCATTGGAGTTCATTAATTATGGTATAATATAGCGTTCCAGTTATCAGTACCAAATAAATTTGGTTTTAAGTGTACGGTCTTTTTTCTAATATTGTAACATTGAATTGATTCGTTTTTTACCCAATTAATTTTTAATGGAATTTCTGCCCCTAAATGTTAATGAAAACGTGTCGTTTGTTCGGGCGTGGTTAGTAAAATTGTGCACTAAAACTTTTATGAAATGCATCGGTCTGTTGATTGTCCTAGGGTTATTTGTCGAAGTTTTTGCCCAAATATTTAATGAAACTCGGGACTCATTAATGATATAGTTTTATAAAATATAAACAGTAAACGTATGATGATAATCTGTAGAAGCTATAGAAATGAGCTCAACAACACGATCATCAATCTTTATGTGGCAAGAAAGGTAGACTAAAAAAAAATTAGTTTAGCCATCATAGTCCTAATTCAGTATTATTTTTGTACTCAATTAAAGTTTATAAGTTCAAGATCAGTAAATCAAACAACTTCGCTCGTAGGTGCAGACACTGCTGTAAGTGAAAAGTTAAGAAAGGTAGTAGAAGGAAAATGTTATGTACTCCTATATTTTTAAGCCACGATACCATTGTCATTGAAAAAACGATTCTGAGCAGAGTTAAATTGATAGTGAAGTTACTATGTCAACAATATATATGCTATGTTACGGTAAAATAATTACATAGGTATTATAGACATATTCTTTTATAGTGTTTGTTTAATATTATACCTATTTTCCCGTTTTCCTACGGTTTTCTCAAATTTTTCCAGTTTTTCCCATTTATTGGGAAAGCTAGTGAAAAAATCAAAAACTATTTCTCTAAAATATCTTCCCAGTCAGATTTTTTTTTAGAAACAATACTATCATTGTAAATTGGTGCGAAATTACTGTTAAAATAAAATTGTTCATAGGAAAAAAAAGTCTGTAATATTTTTATCAACTAATAACTACATTTTGTACGTTTTCCTGTTTTTCCCCTGTTTTTGCTCCATTTTAATTTGTTAGGGAATTTCCTGGGCAAATCGAAAAATGACCTGTTTAAAGTACCCAGTCCGATTTCCTTTCAGGAAAGGTGCTACACTTAAAAATCGGAGTAAGATTTCTGGTAGAAAAATTATCCACAGAAAAAAAAACAAAATAAACATTTTTATAAAACCATTAGTTTTTTTGGAATCTAAAACTACGAGGACAACTATGACTCAAAAAAAATTGTCAAATTTAGCATTAATATCTATAGAAAGTGATTAATGAGAAAGTCTAGATTAAAGTACTTCAATAAATTCTTTTGCTGAATATAAGCCAGACAAATTAATTTTCTGCAATTGTTAATTGTTATTTGTCAATATAGAGAATATAGAGTTGAAATGAGGGAATTTGAATGATGTAGTTTTTTATTAAATTGCTTATACAATTTAGAATCTTGGTCAGCGATGTATGTTATATTTAGATAATTATGTAGGATTTGATGACTTACTACATACCAGGGGGTATAGATTAATGTTCTGAATTCAACCAATATTGAAATTATTGAATAATTTTTATATTGGAGTTTTTAGAAGCTCCCAAAAATAGATACCATAAGTAGCTATAGGATTGAGGAGCAGTTTGTGTATTAATATTTTTTTTCTGAATTGAATACCAGTATCATCGGCAAAAGTGCCAAAAGTAGTGTCCTTGTTATATGAGATATCTGAGTTATAGATGTTATAGACTATAGAGAGTGGGAGCAAAGATATTTCCTTGAGGAACTCTTGCGTTAATCGAATAGTATTCCGAAAATGTATCGTTACATAGACTCTAGAAAATCTATTGCTTAAGAAGAGTTGAATGATTAATCTGAGTTTTTAAGGCTGGTCCACATGGGGCATGATCGTGTCCACACGACAAGCGGCTTTTTCACGTCAATATCATTAGTTTGTTTCAAAATGTTTACAGAGCGATGAAGTTTACGCTCTCGCGTTTTTTGCGTTCTTCCTAAGTAATAGATTTTTTAGAGTCTATGCGATGACTCATTTTTGGAATACTATTCGATTAACGCAGGAGTTCCTCATGGAAGATCCTTACTCCCGCTCTCTACATCTATACCTCAGACATCCCATCTAACAAGGATATTACTTTTGGTACTTTTGCCGATGATACGAACCCTGAAACAGAATCCCTATATTCCGTTTCTTATAAGAACCCATCGCTTCGAGTATCCAAATTTCAAATGTATCACGGAGCGACGTCCTGCCCTCTTGGCTGAGTCTATTAGCTCTACGATTGGTCTTCGTTAATAGACTGCGCGAGTTTTGACCAAATATTGTCCGCCGTCCGATGTGTTCTTATTTGGAACGGAGTATACACTTAAAATACCGTATTGATCAAATTCAAGGTTGGCTTAAAAAGTGGAGAATAAAATTAAACGAATCAAAAGCGTCCCATATAACTTTTACACTACGCCCTCGTGACTGTCCTCCAGTCTCCAGTCGCCACCGGATGGGACACCAAGTTTACTATAAGTTTACTCACTTTTTCTACGTTAAATTAACTTATTTAAAGGCGGCAGGGAGCATTTTGAACGTATTTTTCTTAATTTTGTTATTTTGGCAATCTGTATTTTATAAGCGATTGCAGCTCTTGTTTCATTTCTTCGAAATATCATGATTTATAACACGTCGATTAATCGCCAAAACGTTGGATGAAATACGGCCTTTTAACACGAGTATTTGATAATCAATTAAAACGTCCAAAAATAATATAGTGAACGGATTACTAACCCCACTTGGTAAAACTCGGCTGAGTTGATTGATTTCGTTTCCATCATATCGTTTGCCTTCCACCATTCGACAAGTGTATACTTCCGCTGTAAATTCATTTTTGCTACATTTCCGTCGGATGTCAGTTATTATATAATGAAACAGATTTTTAACAAACTGTGGGGAAAAGAGCGACGGGGAATAATGCGTGAGGGAATTTTAAAATCAATCAGTTGTAATAAAGAACCCCGGGGAATCAATTCGATTCGTATTAAAAGCTGCAGCCTTCGATAAATGGCAACAATACAGTATTAATATACAATACAACGTACACATACAGAGTGGTGTTTATTTTTACGCTCGTTATTGAAATTTTCTTTTCGCTTATAAAATTCTAGCCTTACGTATCTTCTTATATATTTTGTTTTTGTACTCATACTTGTAGATAATGAAACCACTTTAATATTTTTTCCCTTTATTATATTACGTTAAAAGTACTATTAATTTCGATAAAACGAAATTGACATTTTTTTTTTAATTTCCATAGCACAATACTTATAGAACCACGTGCATCTCATATTTTTTCTACGAAAAAATAATGGTCGATAAATTTAACATTATACCTAAACAGTTTTCGAGATAATGCGTGATGTTCTCCATAAAAAAAGAAGACCGATATACTTCCGATATACATGATGTTTGGCAATTGTTTTAGGTGAGAAGTTGGCAAAGTAGTATCAAATTTTTATAAACTGGTAGTATGTAGAGGGAAATTTAATTTATATCTGTAACGATAAACCACTACTAACGAATAACAATCGGAGCGAAGCATTGGCGGATTTACGGGGGGGGAGTCAAACACCGATATAATTTCAATGAAAGGTTGTCTAAAATAAGAGGCATCTATTAACAAATACATTTAAAATATATATAATATTTTAATTTTTCAGGACCCCTCCCAGAAAAATGTTGAAAATCTGCCATTAGACTGAAGTATCTATCTTTTATATATGTACGTACATTATCCCGTTTTTTCTCGGTTTTCCTCAAGTATTGTGAAATTCCCTAAGAAAATTTATAAATGGCTTCTACAATTCACCAACTAGATAAAATTTCTATTCAGAAAATGTGCTACACTCGATACATCGACGTCAGATTACTAGTAGAAAAGTTGCTCACAGAAAAAAAAAAAAAAGGAAAAAATGATCACTGTAAACTAACCTAACCTTACGCTCCGAATCTAAAAAAGCAATCATCCTGTATACGCGCTTGTGTACACAACAGCCTATGAAAAGGTCACGGTATAATAATAATTATTATTACTGTTATGATTATTATTATTGCACGTGTTGTGCGCCGCAACGAGGGTTTTCTTTTGGCGCTAGTGCGGTTTTCGCGGCGCGGCAATGCGAAAGTTTTCCGACAGTCACGCGATTCGCGAAAACCGATTTTCTCAAACCGAAAATGTTTTATAATATAAAATAATACGGGAATAAGCATTTCGACGACGGCGGCACCACTCGCACCATGAATACAAGTCGGACGGCGCGTGTTCCGCAGTGCATCATCTATTCGAACGGTTATCGCGCGGACGGACGAGATAATCTCGACGTGACGTACAACTGAGAATAATTGGCGTGCGTAAAAAGAAGAAAACCGTTAAAAAGCGTACCGCGAAAAACCGGGCAGCGGGGAAAAAAAACGTTGAATTTTTTATGAGATCGTTTCACGGTACGCCGCACAATATGGGACCGAGCGCTTCCTTGTCATTAGTCGCGTAAGCCAATTTATTCTTACAATACACACCATCGCACTGTTATACATCACTACTACCTATACGCATCACCGTCATAACTACGAGCTAAACACCTATGTATACAGGGCGATTCTTTTGTCACGATACAGCGATTTCAATGGGCACCTAAACGTTTCATTTCTGTTTCTTTTGATCGTTTCGATTTTTGATTTTTTTTTTTTTTCTCATTTGTATTTCAAATGTTCACTTACCCCTACGTTGTAATATTACACGCGAGTGTTAATTTTCGATTTGAAAAACTACAATTTCGATATGCACAATGTAATAGCTACACTATAGTGTTTTTTTCATAGTATTTACTGGATTCACCGTATTTATGCGTTTTAACGGTTCGGAATTCCGGGCCGAAAGCGCGTATTATAGCATAGGGACTAGGCCACATGATAAACAATATCAATATTAGTGACGGACCGCGATCGAGGAGTCGCCCTGTATTTTTGCCGAAATTCAAACTAGTATAAATCACTTATAGGCAGAACGTATACTCGGTGTGATAATGTTGTGCGCACGATGTATATTTTCTATCCCGTTCCAGACGTCTTTTATTACCGGATTTAAAAATCCAGTGATATTTTATATATTATTATTATTATTTTCCGTTTTTTATGTATGTGTGTTGTGTTTTTTAGCATTTTTCATTTGGTACGTTCCAAAGACCTTTACGGAATGGAAACCGAATACAACAAAAACATGCCTCCAGGTATTTTTTTTTCCACCCTCGTTAAAATAATAATACTGTATATTTTGTTTAAATTCCGCGATTGTATATAAGCCGTTCCGCGTTCGTATTTCCGGTTTTTATATACCCTTATACAGTTTTGATTCCAACGTAGTACACACGTGGTATGTTTATAAACAATTCGTCTGTTCGAATCATAATCGAAATCGAACTCTATAGCGAACCGTCAAAATGGATTTAGCGAGATTTTTTCAAATACCTATTTCAGAATCGTATTATATTTACAAAACCATACGGGTATATACTATTTTAATCTTATTTGATAAACATACCATCATATCAAAATAAATTGTTCTCGTTTTCCGCGTATACCGTAGAAATAATATGTAGAAAATGTTAAAAAAAAAAAATAAATAATAACAATAATAATAATACGAATTCTGTTTACAAAATTGGAATTAAAAAATGTGGGTCGCTATTCGAAATCTATAAGTCGACATGTGACGTGTTCGGGGTTGTAAACGGAATATCAAAGCTGAAATTTCGAAAATATTTGTAAAAAATTAATAACCGTACATGTGTATATGATAAACAAAGTGTCACCCTGTACACAATTATGTTTTTGGTATACTATCGCAGCTTTTTTTTCGGAATTATTATATTAGTTCAAGAGACAAAAAAAAGTAAATACCAATTTCAAGCGACACCGTTCTTTTCTTATTTTAAAAACAAAAACTCGAGTAGACATTAAACGAACTTTTCCAAACTGTATAATTCGTCCCCCCCTCCTCCCGGTCATCACGTTGTTTCTAAATTAGTTGCTAAGATTAGTACGCATTATTTATACCGGCGACGAAATTCAAAATATTTATAATATATATTATAATATACTCACTCGGACTGCTGCGAAATAAAAATATAATCTTAAAGTACGCGCGCCCAACTATTTTGATGAGGTTTTATTTTCGTTGCGCCATACCTATTACCGTATACAGTAATTCAAAAAAAGGTAGGCATTTTATGCTTTCGGTGTTTATTAAAAGATTTATTTTTTTCGGGCGTCACTCTGAGTTAATAACTCACGGTAGTGTTATGAAATAATAAAAGCAGCTAAGGTACTTATATATTTTTTATACCGAGCCGTCGGAAAACGCTATTACTGAGCCGCGGTAAATTTCGCAGACAGTATATCGTTATTATTATTATATCTTTGGTTCCGGAGATGAGAGGATTAAGTCAATTTTCCTTTTTTCATCATTTTTTCTTGGGTAATATGTTCCCGCGTTATTTTTCTGCTTAAATGGCATAAGTCGATAAGTTAATAATGCATTAATATTCCAATACGTGTAGGATACACGGAAATTTAAAATATCTCAAGTCACTATGGTTGATGTAATTTTTCGTTTGGAAAAAAAAGGCATATGCTATATTTATCACATAGCGATTTAACCAATTCTCGAAATTTAATTGGTTTGTATTGGAAACTGTACAAAATTAACTTTTCCGGGGCCAAAGATATAATATCCAGTGGCACGACTATAGACACTCGAGACACAGTCGAAAATAAGCTGGTAGCGCTAAACTCAAACTCGTATCGAGGCTCCCTTCCAAAAGTTTAAATTAGAGCTTAAAATGCCGAGAAACCCGTAAAAACCAATAAGTTTGAAATCTAAAAATCAACTTTTATTTTTGAAAAGGTTTCTCGTTACCGTCAACTAATCGAATAATTAAGCAATTATTGACCAAAAACCAGTAACCTTATTTTTCAAGTTACAATGTTGATTACAAAACCGATAATCAGTTCGGAAAAATAAAGTTTTCTTTTTTTGTTTCCTATTCGTCGAATAATAAAATTGAAAATAATGATATTATTTAATTTAATGTTATAGTTTATATTTCAAATTATTATATTATTTTCCATGAATGTAGATCTTTTGTTTTCCTCTGATAAATTGATAATCGTGTATTTTTGTAATTGAATTACTAATTTGTCTAGCTAATGTTTGAAACTTCCGTATGGTTGACATTAGGCAGTTACTACGATAAAACTAATTTCTAACCACTGTATGAAATAAATCAATGATCCCCCCCCCCCAACAAAACGATCTTTAATCGGTCAACCAAAAATGTTTGGTATATTTAAAAAGCCCATTACCCTTAACCATTATATCAAAAATTAACAGTAAGCGGCTATCGGTTCCCAAACATATTTTTTGGATCCTAATTTCGGTAACAATTTCAATCTACTTCCTCCTCCTCCTTAAATCACTTTTTAAGTTTAACGTTGCGCAATTGTCGTTGATAAATTTTATTACGACAACAGTGCGATAAAAGCATTTTAATTTTATTTTTATTGCCTGTCATTCCGGGCGGTCACGTGTTTTTTGAGGGCGTCTGATATCACCTGGAGCTCAAAAGTCTTACTTTCTTACTTTATATCAAATTAAAACCGCTGATCGCGCAACTGAACATTATTAATATATGGGTCTTTTAGTTGATATTAACATTCGTCAATATAAATATAATATACAATGTGTACAAATGCGAAAATTATAATAATTTGTAAAAACACTGAAAGGTTTGTTTAACAATATTATTATACGTATAATACAATAGTATATTTATACGTCAAATTAAAGGGTATTCGTGCAACTTACCCGGTGGTCTTTGTACATTATTCTGCAAGGTCTTTCCGTTTTCAAACACGAAAATTGCCGCAGAGGTCACCTATATAACATTAACAGAAATACGAAAAAAAAAAAAAGTAGATTGAAGTGATATGATTTTGACTGAATTTCAATAGGAATTTCATCATGTTGTTGCATGAGGAGAATATTTTTATTTATAAAAAAATCACTTTTTATTAATAATTTTTGTAGTGTTAAACAATTTGATTTATAAGTTAAATCGGGGAGACTTTTAAACCCATCGATTATTTTTGCTATTTTAAATATTTTCTAAGTACTTTTTCAAAGCTTTTTTTACGTTTACAAGTGCTTTTTTGTTGATTTCAAGAGCATATAAATCCAGTCTCTATTGGTAACACATTTAAACGCGATGGAAGGGATAACAGAGCATAGCCATGGAGAGCACAGTTTCGCTGGTTTTTCGACGGACCTAGAAATCCCCTTTTTATAATACTTTGTACATTAATTAAAATGGAATTCTCGTATTCTCGTATTATATTTTTTAGTTAAATGGTTTATTGTTGTTTAGTTTATTACAGTAGGTTTTGCTACGGCTGCAACGGCATAAACATTAATTTTTTCGTGAAATAAATGTAATTAATATCGAATTCTACGCGTAAACAGGTCATGTTCTTTTATCACGAACCAGCGTTTATCTATACGACGATTTTGGTTAATTCGATTTCGGGGTTTTTTTTTTTTTTTTTTTTTTTTTGTCAATCATTATACCTGAAGAATCGTTGAACGATGATAATCTTGTGTTTACAATATTTTCAAAACTTTCCTTGGTTTCCCTAATCGGTTGTTGGTGTTAAATAAATCAACCGATATAATATTACACATTTACTCGGTATTCCTATTATTTTAATTTATATATGTTATTGTACTTGCGATTTGTGTTACTTTTCGATTTTTTTTATAAACATACCATTTGCATTCACTTTTATTATGTAAAATGCATTAACACGCATTGTTCGGTACACAATTTATTGTTCGCCCGTGAATAATTTCACGGGCTGTATTACGGTTTCCCTGTAAACTTAATATATACAGCAACAATACAGTATATTTCGTTATTAGTATAGGTAGTGAAAAAATAATTTCGAAAAACTAAAAATGCTTTTATGGATTATATATTAGCATTAAATCGACTGAAATTTTTGTTGTGCGTTATTTAACTCAATCTATATAAATAAAAGACCACGTTCGTATGTGTTGTACTATGTATACTCGAAAACAACTGCGTCTAGAAACATGCCGTTTTGAAAAGTAGCTTCTTTTGTCTGTTTGTTAAAGTATTAAAATATTTCTATTCGAATACTTTACAAGACTGATAACATGGAAAAATCCATTAATTGTACTATTTACACGCATTTAATTTGCGCGGTTTTAGATTTTACGTAATAATTTTAATCAATTTACATTGTTTCCAGGCCTCTATTATAGGTACAAGACAATTTGAATATTTGAATATTTAAAATATATAAATAAAATATTGATATTAAATTATGTTATTAAAAACGTCAATTTAGAGGAGCCCATTTTAGAATATATTAAAATACGTATATTGTCACGGACCCTTGATAACCTTTTTGTATACAAATGTTTACGCATCGGTATAGAAGATTAAAACGGGACGCGGGAAGTAGGATTGATGAGTAGGTATCCAATTATTTTCGCTGCTAATGCGTATAATATTTTTTAAGGGTCTCGCTAAAAAGACAATCTAAAATGTCAATATCCGACAGTATTCGATATTAAGGCAAAATGAAACAATTTGTATAAAGTTTTTACTATACCTACTTTTCTTTTTCTTTTCTTTTTGTTTCATTAAAATTATTCAATCAGACGAGCGTACACCCATAGTAAATATTTTGATAAGATTCATCAAATGATATTATAATAATTTAAAACTACGGTTTTCGGAAATAAAATTACTGTGAAATTATATCCACTCGCAATTAAAACAATAATTACTTTTTTTGGTAAAAAACTTTAATTATTTTTACTCTATTGTAATAAACCTTTAAAAAACAAAATGAAGCGAATTTCGAATTCTCAATGGATTAATCATAATTACTTGTCCGTATAATGTTTTAAAATCGTTCTCGTTTTTATGCGATTATTTTATGTGAGTATACGGAGTAAAATCATACGATTTTAAATAAATATCTAACATTTATAATTTATATAATTAATTACTATAATCGAATTATATTTTACTATATTAGGAAAATGGGCGAGTTTATTCAATGTGTTGAATTATTTAAGATTCTGAGCGTAGCTAGAAATGTATAGGTTTTACTATGAAAAGTGTTTTTTTTTCTATCTGTAAACAACTTTTCTATCAGAAATATTGCTCTAATCGAAAAACGATAAGAGACCCTTTTTTTCTTATTTCGGATATTGTTTGTGAGTAAATGTGATTATTTAATGATTTTTTTTTTTTTTTTTTTGTAGCTTCATTAATAATTGAACAAAATCGGAAAAACACGTAAAATAACCGGAAGTTTGCGGAAATAACGGTTTCAATATTTTCAATTTTATTTTGTTTTTAGATTCCGAACGTAGCGATGGAGCTATTGGTATTACTAAGATGCTTATTTTTTTCTTTCTTTCTTTGTTCTAGTCTGTGGACACGTTTTTTCCTAGTAAACTTTCTTCGATTTTTACGTGTAGCAACTTTTCTGAAAGGTCTAGTTGCCTAGATGTTACTTTGCGAAAATGGCAAAAAAAAATTACGGCACTTCAAATTATCTATTATCGAACTGCGCTCGGAATCGTCTTTCGTCAAGCAATGGTTTTTCGTTGCTTACAGATAAAAATGAAATAACGGTATGTATCCTAATTTCCCAACTTCTCACCTACAACAGTGGTTGATCCCATCCCTAGTATGAGTTCTTTTTTTTTTAAATTCTGTTTTCCTGGCATTTTCACAGACTATTCATATTGGGTATTTCTAGACGTGGTAAAACGTCTAAAACGTTCTGGTGAGTAAAGAGAGTAAAGAAGAATTAAATTTTTATTTTCATTTCATAATTATTAAAAAAAAAATTACTTTTTATTTTATCACATTCCAAATTTTCAAAATAACCATTTTGTAAAAGATATTCTAAATATTTTAATGTGGCATGCATTCATATCCGGTCAATAGTTTTTAAGTAATAGCTGTTTTAATTTCTAGAAAATTGGCATGAAAACAATTATTAATTTTCAATACAATAACCACGTTCCGTAATAAGGTATCACAATCATTAATTGTTTTCACGCGTATTTTCTATACATTAAAAAGCCAGTATAAAGACTAAGAAATACTAAGAAATTGTTAATCGAATATGAATTTTTAGAATAATTTACAAAATTACTATTTTGACAATTTTTAAAAATTGGAAAATAAAAATTAATTTTTTTTTNACTAAGAAATTGTTAATCGAATATGAATTTTTAGAATAATTTACAAAATTAATATTTTGACAATTTTTAAAAAGTGGAAAATAAAAATTAATTTTTTTTTTCATTGATTAATTAAGGGACGAAAATAAAAGTTTAATTTTTTTCTACATATATGTCACCCCCGCACAAAATCTAATTGACACAAAAATATAAATAATTAATATTGACAGAGTTATTAACATATAAGAATAATACTGTATAACACTTCAGTGACGTGGTGAACATTTTTCATACTTGAGGCAAAACAAAAAAATTAGGACCCACCCAATCAAAACATGGAGTTTTATATATTTTACACATAATTACAGCAACAACTTTATTTAACTATATTGACTACATAATATAGGCCATGGGTTCTCAAATTTTTGAGGTCCACGCTCCCTCTAAAACTATTTTATGATTTCACGTCACACCCCCTCACTACTATACGATTGATACTATATACAACGCCATTGAAGACCAGTGTAATTAGAAATAACGTTTTCATTTTTCGTGTTTCGTGTTTTTTCTCAATATCTTCACACTTTCTTAGGGGGGCGCGCCCTCCAGTTTGATAACCACTGATATAGACTATCATATTCGTAATTAGTTATATTAATAATATAATACAAAAAACTAAAGACATCTCCGATATCTGAACTAGTCAATATTTAACTAGTCAACATTAAACATATTTGGTCAGCCACCCACCCACCACATTTTCGTCATGTGGCTGTCGTCTTAAAAAAACCTACTTCGGCACGCTACTGGGACACTCTGTATATGGTATCTAAAAGACGTGTATTATGCCTTGTTTCTATTGTGTTCCATAATAATATCTCCATTTATTTCCATCCTCGTATCATTTTATACGACCTTTTCGCGTATATACTTATCGAGACGATGATATTTACGAAAATTCTCTTCGCCGCGAGCGTCTCATAATATAATTTAATTACGCGTATTCGTAATGTGAAGTACGCGTTTTCTCATTATTCTTCATCAGTATGATTGGGTGTTGAATGTTGACGCTGCACATTTCTGTAATATAAATACCTCTGGCAAATGTTTTTGGTTTCGTATAGATATTCATTACTGAAACAATACCGCGGCGTACCCGCCTAAATGTAATAATGCTCTCGAGAATGTCAAAAGCCATTTACTCAAAACGTCGTATGTTTGCTATCTCCCTTTGTTAACGTTTAATTTACCAAACGTCAATAAAGTATACATAATACAATGTCTTTATACGCGTACTCGTTTAAAAAAAAAAAAAAAAAATTGTTTCCTCTTTAATTTTCATTTAATTTCGCACTTGCGTCCGGTTTTGTACGTATAGGTATTTATAAACCGTCAATGACGGAACTCCTGCAAATTCGGTCACCGATAAATTTTACATTTTCAAGAATATGGGACAAATACGCCACACGGTCTGCGCAATAATAATTACGGCGAAGTGAACCGGTACCCGTGATATGGCCGTAATTAGGCCCCTTCGACTTATAAATTGTCCATTAGACTGGCCTATGAGATCCTATTTTTTTATTGTTTATTGGCTTTTTCGGTACGGGCTACAGCCTATGAAGCTTGCGTTTTTATATGGCCCTAACCTGTGTTGTATAATTAAATGGAAATTGAGGGTTTTGAATAACGGTTACGTTCGATTCGAGTTTCACGGGTAATACGAGAGTTGTCCCAAAAGTAATGCACAGCGCGCTCTAGCTGTCTTGAAATGTGATATTGTCAGCTAATTTTAGTATCAGTTTGTAGCTTGAAGTCTAACAAACACGTACATTTTCAGTTTTAGTTGTTTTAGTAAAGTATGATGATGTGTGATAGCGATAACGAAAGTGAGAACAATTCGTCGGCTCACATTTCTGTTNGCATACATTAAAATCGAAACGATTCATGGTAAAACAGTGCCTGAAATTCATGCCGCGTTAAATGAAGTGTGTGGAACGGATACTGTGGATCGTAGTACGGTGCAAAGATGGCATCAGCGATTCCGTGATGGTCGTATAAGTATTGATAACAACCCTCGCTCTGGCCGACCCTCTACGGTTACGGTTGATGATTTTTGCTTACGATAAACTTGGGATAATTGTCACTGATCGAGTTCCAATTGGCAGTAGTGTAACCGAGGATTACTATAAAACATTCCTTGCCAAAAAATTGCGACCAGAAATCCGTAAAAAGCGACCAGGAATGTTACAAAATGGTGTGTCCATATTGCACGATAATGCGCGGCCGCATATCGGAGCACCAGTCGTCGCTCTTTTGGAGAAATATGGATGGGAACGCCTCAAACACCCACCGTATTCGCCGGATTTAAGTCCCCCGGACTTTGATTTATTTCCAAAACTGAAGGAACCACTTAGAGGGATCCGTTTTCCCAACTTAGATATACTAAATGAAGAAGTGATCCGAAGGATCCGTGAACTCAACAAAGATGGCGTCCTATGCGGCATTCAAGCGCTCCCGAAACGATGGCAATTGTGTATAGACAAGCAGGGAGATTATATCGAAGGTCTATAATATTGTATTTAGTTTAAAATAAAAACTTATTTATTCAGAGCAAATTGTGCATTACTTTTGGGACAACCCTCGTATTTTTAAACGAACAGTCCGTTTCCAAAAATTACAATTTTTAAAATGTATACGTGTATCTAAATTCTAAATGAATAATAACTTCGGAAATGTATTCTACAAAACATGATGTCCGAGTCTGACCATCATGATGAGTATTATTCGGTGCTAGTCTAGTGAACCACTTGTCCACGTGACATTTATTCATATTCAACGTCTGGAGAGAAATTTGTTTCTACTAATTTATTCGTATATTCAAAAATTCTATTTTTCTTCTTTTGGCCTTTTTAACTGTCTTCGAGGTTTTGCCATTTAAACAACACCATATACCATTTATTATCTATAATGTCATGGAATACGTATTTCCGATCTTCCACTCTTAAATTTCTTGGATTCTCTTTGATAACATCAGTCCACTTTTTCCACGTCTACCACGAGATCTCTCTCACTAAAACATCAATTCAAGAGTTGATATAATGTTTCTATCGCATATCCTCTCCTCGTTTTATGGTTTAGCCATTATAGTCAATGTTTTTCGATAAAGAGGTCGTCTGTGCCATTTTTACCACGTATAAGTCAATATTTTTTATAATTTTGGTTAACGTCCGATGACTTTTGTTCAATAATTACGGTAACCAGGAGCGGCGAGCACGAACATATAAATTCGAAGTTAAAAACTCGTTATATCTAGAAATGAGTACATGATTTAACTCGTAAAATAGTGTACATGGTGGAAAAATTAAAGAACGCGACTTCATTTATACAGAATGACGCACTTTGTTGAATATAAATTTTAAAAAAATGTACATGTATATCCCTACGAAAATTAGAAAATCAAAAATAAAGATGGCGTTAATTATATTACGCTTGGGAATACGTGTGGTCCAAGAAAACGTTATTCGAGTTTATTTTGAATAAACCTAGGACAGTTTAAATGAGAGTCGACAAAAACAACCGTCGCGTCGTCAGTATAAAAGCATATATTATTATTATAATATTATGTACTGGCAGCGCACAGACGCGAGTCGCTTAAAATTTAAACTTATATATTATACTATAACACGGAGAGGTCAAATTTACTACTACTGTGACCTCATTAACAACCCCATCTACAACAGCGGTTCACCAATCGTGCGAATATGTGTTTTTTTTTTTTTTTTTTAATAAATAGGAAAACTACAAGTAAAATAAATGTCCACGATGTAACAACTAGACAAAAATTACTTTCAGAAAAAATGCTACGCTTGGAAATCGAAGAAATATTTCTAGTAGAAAAGTTGTTTACAGCAGGAAAAAGATATGTTTTGTTTACTACTTTGGGCAATTTTATTTAACCGACCAATATTATTCTTTATAAATACGATGCATGTTGAACGTATAAATATTAGGATATATAAATACACATGACCACGTTTGGGGTTGCACCAACAATGAGGTATATCAACCCCAGTGGCGAACGCAGTGGAGGGCTAAAGGGTTGAAGCCCCCCCCATTAACCGTTTCTATGTATATATATATGTAGCTTGGTGCAAGAAGAACTAATGTCATTTTTTTTTTTTTAAATTAATTAGAAACAAAAAAATAAAATGCACAATTATTTATTTTTTAAATAAAATTTGTTTAAGTTTTTGTAAAAATTTAAAATTACCCAATCATTTACATTAAATGAAATACACAGCCTTATGGGGTAATAAAATTTCAAATCCCATTTCCCAACAATCACAAAATGTGACATTGGCCTTTCTTGCACCAAGCCCCAGTATATATGTATATTATACGCACATATTTTTATATTTTTCAAGTTTTAACTGTAATAATAATTAGTAAATAAGGACTTTTTTTCATAAAAATACTCTAATTTCGTAAGTAAATAATTTAATTTGCAACTGCTATCTATTGATAACCTTACTATATTATCACAGGATAAAATATTATTGGGTTTGTAAGATTATTATTTTTGTCTAACTGAGGTAACACTCGTTATAAACAGTGGTTTTGTTATTGTTACAACTTTGGCGGTTGGTGCTATTGTGCATACGGGAACTGCCACACGCCCACGCAATCGTAAATAACATCTATGATTGCAATATTTAATTACTAAACTGATATTACAAACAATTAACGCATCGTTGAGTTAGCCAACGGATATTGTAGATAACAATAATATAACCTTTAATTAGTGAAAAACAATTATGTAGATAATATTGTTTTCATTTATTTCTCTTCAGTGTAATAATATTTTGTATACTTTGATTGTTCGTCGATGTTTTCATATAAAACGTATACCATAATTTTTCACACTAAAAAAACTATTTAATTATTCATTATGGCAGAAAAAAGAATATTTTTCGATTTTTAGGTTGAAGAAAAAAAAAAGTTAAGTTAAGCAACCTACAATTCATACAATTCTAATTTTGGTTGATCTCTGTCTTTTTTAATACTGTACTAGCTTAAAAATTATATTTTACTGCCCAACATTTTTATAGTTACCTAAATATTAAAGTTTTTTATTTTCATTTTTTTGTGTATATTTTATTTTTATTATCAGTCAGAACTAAGAATACAACTACTTTATTTTTCAAACTTGTAACAAAACAAATGATTAATTATCGATTTTCAAGCTCCCTCCCCTCATTAAAAAATCCTGCGTACGCCACTGCCAACCCCGATCCCAAAAATAATATATACAAAAATTGCACATCATAGAAAACCTAACCTCAAAGAAACTAATATATTTATAAGTTTCTGAGGGTAGTCCTCCATAAATGGTTCCATTTACTCCGATCCAATTCGAATTATTAGTAAACTTTTAGTAAAGTAACTAATTGTAACCAAAATAAAACAATTTGTTGTATGGATACATTTTTAAACTACGCCTATAATGTAGGCGATAGATTGTGCCATCGTTACCCATCCATAAAAACCGTGATAGTAGAACAGAGGCGGATCCAATACATTATCCATGGTAACGGAGAAGCAGGGGAGAGGTTGATTTTTAAAATTAATTTATATCCTACACGTTTATGATGAACATCAAATTGTATCAATATATATAAAATTTTGTTTCTTTTATTGTATATCTATCAAAATAATATTGTTATGAATGATGTATAAATACCATATGAAATAAATAAATAATGATAAGCTCATGAATGAATCAAACTATAGCTATGGCTTATAAAAGTATATCGGAGAGTGAAAGGGAGGGGGGAGTGGGACGATCGCCTGACCCTAACTCTACCCCTAGATCCACCATAGTCGTAGAGAGAATTCCGACAGAAACGTCTGTGAAAATTTTACACGTCAGTAATATATAGTTACTATAACCGTCGCGGTCTCACGATAGCATAATTGTTTCAATATCACACGCACGCATAATAGTGTGATAGTTGCTTTCACGATAGTTTGGTAGTAATTATCGTCCTATTTACACGACGATGGTTCATGATGGTAATTATTATCATGGTTGCGAATTTCGCTACTATCACGATAGTAATGACTGTTATCGTACGGAACAGGCTTTATACATATTATTGGTTTATTTTAAAACGATTATATATGTAAAATATATTTTCGGTCGAGTATATTTACATGGGTCTTAAGACACTTTGAGTATTATACGCGCGAAGGAATAAAATATAAGTCCACGCAACACTCTAAGCCGCGAATCTCGAATATTTTAAATTGATTTTACGCGTGGTACATTATCATCACCGTTGACAATACACTCGAAGATTCGGTACTTTATAGTATAGTAATACCTAAATAAATTTCCAGCGCATTCTCGTTTGAATTTTACAGAGCATTAACATAAGCTCGGTAAAAAAAAAAAAAAAAAAAAATACGGCACTGTTTCTCATAAATATGTAAAAGACTATATTATATACCTGCGTTATATTGTCACTTATTCTCGTATACCTCTATAATGCCGTTTCAAAGAACCAAGAGCTCGGCATACCTGCGGCCCCTCCAACGGGCGAGTTCACAAGCATTAACGTAGGTATACGTGTAATATTTTGCAGTTCGTAAACTATTGAATTCTCGATCGGTTAGGTGAGTTATTGAATTGATTTCGTAAATAAAATTCGAAAACCGTCGTGTACAACAATGTACGATAATCATATTGACATCCGGGCGCGCGCGTTGATATCCCGACCTATAAATATTTCGAAGCATTTCGACTGTTGCGACCGACGCAGTGCGAACCGAAACCGGTGACGATAATTTTCCATCGCGATAATTCTATTGTTCGCGTTCAATTATAACGACACGGCTGTGTAATATTTCATCGCGGTATTAATTAGACTCTCGCAGGCGTTTGAACGTGATGGATTCAACGCCTTGTGAAAAAAAAATAAAAAAAAAAATACGCCTATTTCACGGTCGCGTCGTAACCATTTTAGATTGCCTACGGTGATAACCGTACAACGCTAGTGAAACAATTATTAACTTGGGTAACTGTAATCTGTAACCGCCGAATGTCTGTACAATATCACTAACGTGAGATTTTTTCCGCGACGTGCGACGAGCGGACGAGAAAGAAAAAAAAATCGCCTACGACGGGGGTAGCGTGTAACATTAAAAACAGACAAATATTTAAATCGAATGTCACGGGTCATCGGACTCGTCGATCGAATAACCGTGTACATTTTCAACGCACACGCGTATACGTGTGTATAGATATATGTGTGTGCCTACGAATAAATACACAAAGCCTCGCGGGTACGATCGATTGTGCCCAGGGTGCAGATGTCTATTATTATAACGTTATAGAGAACTTTTTTTTTTTAAAAGCGTTCCGTTTCCCCTGAAACGTTGGCCGCAAGTCAGCCGTTAATATTTTTACACTTTTATGCATAGTATTTTTTTGTCTATAACCGCACCGACTCGATCGCACGGATGCTGTTGTTTTATCATCATTGGCTGTTTTTTGTTTTTTTTTTTTTTTTTGTTTTGTTTTTACCCCATTATAGGCAAAGGCGTTGACGTATCCCTGTCATTGCACATTAACCGAATATCCGGCGTGGACGAGAGCAAAGAGGTAAAATTATATAACGTTATTATTTACTTACGTATAAGGTCAGTTGCAAACGATTCGTTTTTATTTCATATACGTTTAGACCAATAACCTGTAGTAAAATAAATATACTTCCAGTAGTCCAATTTCTGTTTTGAAAAATTATAAACGTATTTTCAATGTTTTGCGTCGAAAATATTAGTTTATTTGAGTTTCATGAGTTCATTTTACGAAAAAAATTTTAACTCATTATGCATAATTTAACTAAATTAACTGAACGAAAAAACGAACAAAATATGTTTTCAACAAATCACAGACGATAAATCGAAAAATTAGTGATAGTGGGTGAATTTTATTTCAGATTATTGGTCAAAAAGGTAATTTTCAAATTTTACCTAAATTTAAGACAATTTGAAAACCCGTTTATAACTACCCTAGCTTAATAATAAAGTAATTTATAACATTGACGTTTTCAAAAGAATATAATATATTATAAAGTTTGTACAATTTTTTAAAAATCTAACATCTTATTTTAAGTTATACCAAATGAAAATAATATTAAGGCTATTTAATATTATTTGGTTTTATAAAATTCAAACACTAGGTTTTCAAGGTTTTATATAACATCTATTACGAAAGGGGAAAAAATGGCACGTGAAAGGGGGATAGCAGCCATTTTATAAATATAATTTTAATATTGTTATGCAGTGCATGTACCATATAATATATACTTGTGCGACGTCAACAGGAAATAGCGTTGGATGTGTTTTTGCACGTATACTGGGAAGACCCACGTATCCGGATTTTGGACAACGACACGGGCCAGGTGGAACTGACGTGGGACAAGGATCCGAACTTTTGGATTCCCGACCTGTACATCCGGCAACTGAGGGAGATGAAGGTGCTCACAGTGTTCCAAGACATAGCGTCGATACGGTTGTACAGCAACAGTACGCTCAGGATTAGCATCGGGTAACGAATATTTTGACGTGAAACGCGAAATGGGCGGACGAATGGTCAATAACTTGAGGCTATAATATTCTGTTATTGTTGTATATTGTTCTGTGCAGCGCAACGATAATAATCAAATGCGACATGGACTTCGTACTGTATCCGTTGGACGTACAGGCTTGTGCCGTCGATTTTGGCAGCTGTAGGCTCATTATTTTTTTTTTAAAATTACTATAATATTATTAAAATACATAAAAAATACGGCCTAAATAGCATAAATACGCATTTTATTTTTCTTATCCCTCCACCCCGACGACGCCATTTTCGATATCGTCTCTATATACGTACCTATATATATCTTATTATACCACTGTAATATGTGTAATTTTTTTCTTTTCTGTTTTTTTTTTTTTTTTATTTTTTTATCCGTTTCATTTTCCTTCGACATCCGTTATACAGACAAATACACGGTGATGGACATGAAATTCCGGTGGAGAGACGATCCACTGAGTTTCCCGAGCGACTTTGGCGATGGGTTCCGATTGCCTCGTTACGTCGTATCGTTTGTCACTGACAACCGTTCGAATGTGATTTATTATGGCGACGGTAAGTTTAAAACTTGTTAACGCACTATTGTTACTTCTTACACATATATATATTGTATATTTTCGTATGACGGACACCGTGTATTCCAATTATTATCGATTCTGTTTTAGACCGTTTCGTTTTTCCGAATTATATCTAAACAAACGTAAACGAAATAATATCCGTGCATTTCCTTTACGAATTTCCTATACGCCAGGTGTCCTACGAAGATATTTTATAGTAACGCCCATTGATGTGATATATTCTGAGATAATGAATACAGGAAGTCAAATTTTGTTTTTTATGTGACTCACAGAGATTAGGAATTTAGAATTACAAATATTCAAGTTTCAATTGAATTTGTACGTTTCGGCAAACATGTTTAAAAAATTCCTAACTTTTTATTTTCAAAAAAAAAAAAAAGCAGACCGTCCAGGTTTCAACTTTCAAGCCTTATTATAATACTAAATCTATTGTAATAGTAAACTATTATGATGATGGTCCGTGATGTAAGCTTCAATGTTTGTTGGCATTAGTTAGAAATCCATTCACGACTATGGCGGAAAAAAAGATGCCGTGTTCAGATGGTATCCTATATATTCAAAATTTCCTATATCCATATTAACTAGAGATAACTGAAATGTTTTTTTTATTTCCTCAAAAATCGTTTATTTCGTCTCTCGTCCCCTTTTTCTGAGCATGGCCGTGAATCGTACAATATGTTTATATCGAATTGAGGAAAAAAATCCCCTGATCAAAAACAATACTAGGAAAAAAAAGGCCCCATTGTAAATTAATACGTACACTTTAATAATAAAAAAAAACACGATAAATATTTATTATATATTTATTAAATGTTTATTATTTTAAGTTAATAAAAAACACAAGCAATTTAAAAACAATTTTTTAAAAGCACGATTTTCATATGTTATTAGTGTTCATACAGAACAAAACAACAAATCGATTAATTAAAAACATGTAATATAGGTAATTTAAAAACATGAAATACTTCTTCGGTTGTTGTTTATTTGCACGCATGTGTGATGTAGGTACAAGTATAGGTATACTTGTATTGGAACTCTACCTATATAATGTTTATCTTATTTCTGATTAATTGCTTCAATAAAAATCCTAAATACGTATACTTCTATTGGGAATCTATTAATCTGTGTATATATTGGACATATTTGATAATTAATATGCACAATAACAACCTAAGAATAGCACCTGACATTCGAAAACTGTGCGTTTAAAAAAATTGTTTTTAAATTGCTTGTGTTTTTAGTAAAATAAAAAATAATAAGTTTGATAAATATTTATATATTTTTTTTTTTTTTTTTTTTTATTATTCTTATTAAAATGTACGTATTGATTAATTCACAACTGGGATTTTTCTCCCTAATACCGTTTATATTACGTACCGCTGTTTGGTATATTATTATACGAGTACCTCATACCGCTCGGCGTGGTTTACGGTCACTCTCGCATAACGATGGAATCATTATGACGACGCGCGCATATTGTTTACCGCCGCGGACTTACCAGCTAATTAATGGATCGATTAGGCACACGCGCGCTCGAATCAAATTAATCTTCCGCATTATATAATAATATAATATGACCATTAAATACAGTAATGGGTTTTAGTTTGATCAACAACGCGGGAAGCGCGATGAAAGCTGCCGCCCGCCCGTGCGTGATTATTGTTCCGATGGATTATTATAACGCGTTTCATTTGAGTGAAGTTTAAAAATCATAAAAAAAAAAAAAAAAGAAGCTGTTCCAGGATAATGGGAACGGGTGCAGCCGCCGTTATAGATGAGAAGTTGGGAAGGTTAAGTGAATGGGGAACGCAATGTATATCCGCAGTAGGTACGCAACGGTTATAATCATTGCTAACGAAAAAACGATTCTGAACGGAGTTCGGTGTTGATAGTGTTGCTTTGTCAACAATATATACGTCATATTATGGTTAAATAATTTTGTATGTAAATTTTCTTTAATAGTATTGTACCGATTTTCCCATTTATCGGAAAAACTCCTGAAAAAATAAAAAATGACCTCCCCAAAGTACCTGCCCAGTCCGATTTCCTTTCAGAAAAATTGCTATCATTGTAAATTTGAGCAAAATTGCTTGTAGAAAAGTTGAAAAAAAAATCATACATAAATAAACATCATTGTAAAACCAATACATTCTTCACTCCACCCAGAACCTGAAAGAACTGATACTGGGGACAGGCGTGGCCACTGTTGTATGTAGGTATAATGGGGAAGGTGGGATACATAAAGTAATATTCAATTTATACCTGTAACCAACGATAAACCATTGTTAAAGAAAAACGATCCGGAGCGAAGTCGGGTTATACATGTTTTGGAAGGGCGTAATATTTACGATTTTCGTCAAAATTCGAAAAAAAAATACTACGTTAAATTGATTTTATTTTTCAAAAAATCCGTTCGTCAATGTCTCGACATTCGTCATAGCTTAACTTTTATCTTTCTTTATGCAAAAAAAACAAAACAAATAATAACAATATTGATAATAACTTAGGTACTGAAATATTATTTAATGTCGATTGTGTATTACATAAGGAACCCATTCCACGGCCAGACTGGTGATCACGCTGAGTCGAGAACTCAGAAGCCATTTGCTGGAGAGCTACTTGCCGAGCACGCTGTTCGTCATCATGTCGTGGGGCAGCTTCGTAGTCATGCCCGAAGTCGTGCCGGGCCGTATGGTTCTACTGGTCACGACCCTTCTGTCGTTGGTCACCATGTTCGATACCGTAAGGTACGATGCACATATATGATTTTCATTTTTTTTTTTTTCACAATATTAAAATGTTTCTTACACAAACAGTAAATGTAAAAGTGCATTAAATTTCAAGTGAAGAGAACAATGATGTGTATCACCAAACGATTTAATTTTACTTACTACTGAAACATGTCGACGGCGAACTCTACAACCTACATTTTATAATTTTAAATATAAATTATTCGTACCATCGTTACTATATTATATTATTATAGTCAAACAAACAAAAACACAAAGGTTTAAAAATTACACAGACGCGTGTCAATATACGCATGCGAGTGATTTGAATACGATCGTGTTTATTTAATAAAGCTAAATCTTGTAAATCGTAAATAGTATTAAATATACATTTAATACTATTACAATATTGGAAACGCGCACTCGAAACAAAAATCACATAAAATTATTGTATTCGAAATTAATCAAATAATTCGAAAATAAGGTTTACGCGTTATATTATATATCGGTATGTGTCGCGTTATGATTTTAGTAAAATTCGAATGCACGCAATTCCTAACGATTATGAATTATCGAATGAATTGTTTCAAATGCTATTATTTTTGTTGGCCGTCGTCGCTGTAATGTAAATCCGATTTCCATATAAAATGTATAGACCAACAAATAAATGTCAAGTAAAGGGACAGAAACAAGACGATCGTTGGTCGAGCGGAATGAAAGAACACAAAAAGCAGGGTTGCGAAAACAACCATTTAAAAATAATAACAAACAAAATCTGTTTTTGTTCGTTTTAAACGTGTTTTTGTGTTTAAAATATGTTTTAAATTATAATCAAATGTGTATACGTTTCAATAGCACGGCTTATGCATGTTTTGTTTTTGTTTTAAACATGATTATTTGTAATTGGTTAATTATAAATACAATTTTTTATATAATTATTTAAGAAAAAAATAACAATCGAAAAAAAATGTTACTTCTTTATCCAAAATTAATAGGAACTGGTTATTTTTATTTATATTTTAAGAATAAATAGGAACAATATAAATATTTTCACTCATAACATATCAGTCATTTTAATTTAATTTTTAAACGTTTAAATATTTATATACAGGATGATTCATTATGAGTGCTCGCCCTGCTCAGGAGTACAATTTGTGTGGCAGCACGGCACGTGGTGTTTTATTAGTGCTCCACTACTCTCCCCCCACCTAAATTTACATAAAGTGAAATATATCGTTAACGGGTTGACGGAAATCAAAATTTTTAGCACCAAAATTTATTTAAAGTAATACTCCGTCTATTTATGGAATTTTTAATATAGGCTCTCATTTGAAAAACCAAAGTTGGCATCACCACAGGATACTCCTTAAATGCTGTGGAAAATCTAAGTATTTGAAAATATCGGCTTTAACTACGCTTAAAAATTTCAAAAATCAGAATTTTAATAGTACGCAAAATTCAACTATAAAAATGAGGTGAACACGCTTAAGAAATCATCCTGTGTAAAACGTTTTAAACACGTATTTAAAACAAGTTTTTAAACACTTTGTACATTTTGAGAGAAGGATTGGATGAAATATTGATTGGGAATAATGCGTGCGTGTTAAAGAGATAGAGACAGGAGGAAAAAAGTTGTGATGATAACTCTTGAAGATTAGTATGTCGTGCTAGAGAAGAACGGCCGCAATTCCTTTGGGAAGTTTTTACACAAAACTTATACATTCAAACTTTTTAATCACAATTTAGTATTATAATTTCAAACAATATATAATATTAGATAACACTATTATACAGGACCAACAGATTTTTGTTTGACTATTGTTTAATGGCATCATTGGGTTACACATTTCATGTTTTATTATAATATACGAGTATATGTTATTTGATGGAGTTTTTTTTTCTCTTTCGTTTTCGTTCGGATATTAAAACGACAAATTAATTTCTCTATTCAAATTAAAATACAATCATTAGCTCGAAATTGCGTATGCTAATATTTAAAACGTATATTTATTTTTCTGAAAAATTATGCTATATGTTCTGCGGGTGTGCGTTTAATAAATTATATTATAATGTTACGTGAATTCAAATTATTAAACCGACCCAGTTTCTGCACTGCAGTAGCTACAAAAGTTACGACTATTACTATAGGAATATTAAAGTCACGAGTTTAAAACTTTAAAACAACCTTGGTAGGTAGCGAAAAAAATAATAATATACAACATGCGATATCTTGATATGTATATTAAATTTTTTTTTTTTTCTAATTTAACGTTTTTCAACTGCGAAATAAAACTTTGCGTAAATTTTATAACTCGCTGAACGTATTATGTTATAGTTTAATTTGTCGAAAAGAAATTATTATTATTGACATTTAACGGTTATACTGTAACTCTTACGATTTAATAAAATTTTTACCTGTTTTACGGAAATTTAAATTACAAATTTATTATTAAAATATACAAGTATATTATGATATCTATGTATGAAAAAAAATCAGTTTCTATATATAGTGTACACTGTCTATGCGAGACGTTATATCGGAATGAGATTTTCATCCGTCTTGAGTCTCGATGTTACCAATTCGTCAGTTTGAAATGTAAATACGTAGAAAAAAAAAAAGAACATATTCACTGGTACCTTTTTCGTATGAGTATGTATATGAATTTAATAAAAAGATAAGTTCGATTTTTCTCAGGTATAAAGGTTGAGTTACAGATTCCGAACGATACGAAAGGTAGAATATATTGGTGTTACTACCCACGTATTTTTCATTTTTTTTTTTCTTTGTCTGTAAACAACTTTTACCACTATACTATTTTACCATACTAGTGTAAACCACTAGAAATCTTACTCCAATCAAAAACTTTGTGGGAAGTTTCTAATAGAATTTTCGATTTAATTGGTGAATTTGATTTTCCTGACAAATTGTATAATTTTTGTAGATTTATTGATTACCTTGACAACAAGAGAAATAAATGCGACTGAATATTGATAATACTCTGGTGAGAATTGGTTTCGTTAGAAATGATTTATCGTTATGTACATATATAAATGACATTAGGTACTCTATAGTCTATACATCCATCTAACTTCCCTCCGAAAACTGTGGTAAACTTATTCGCAGTATCAGATTTTTAGATTTGGAGCGTAGCGAAAGATCTCTTGGATTTACTGTGATGTGTGTTTTTTTTTTAATTTTATTTTTCAGTCTGTAAACAATTTTTTTAAAAAAAAACTTGCACCGATGTATCAAGTGATATTCGATGTTTTAGAAAGGTAATTTTATCTCGTTAGTGCATTTATAACGTCGTTTATTTATTTTCCAAGTAGTTTTCATAATAACGAGGAAAACCGAAAAAATATGTAAAAATAAAAATTTACGATGTTACTATTTCATTATTTTAGATTTTTATGATTTATGTTTTCTATCAGAAATATTTCTCCAATAAAAAAAATACAACAAGAGATATAGTAAGAAAGTCGTTTTTTCTAAATTTTTCCTGAAGTTTCTGATAGTTTTTATTCTCTTTTATAGGTTAGGTTAGATTTTATTCATCTATACTGATAATTTGTCGAATTTTCCTTAATAATCGAGACGATTGCACTATAAATACATTAATTCTGTTATATCTCATAGAGAGGTATGCGTTTATACACTTATAAAGTGGTTTCCTTTGCAGGATCAAATGTGAGCTCAATGAGCTTCATTGAATTTCATATGATAACTGGAACGTTCACCAATCAATGTAGCCTAAAATAACATGTTAGAAATAGATTACCTAACCCTACATATGATGTTTATATCTCTGACTTACATATGGCGTTAATATCTAATCTTCATTTACCGAGATATAATTTTTGATATATCGGTGAAAAATAATAATCGTAGACTTTAAATGTTTAACAACATATTTATATTGGCCCTTTCTATACGTGGTGAAGGTGTACAAACATTAATTGGATTTTCGAGTTACTTCAAAGTATACATACTTCTAAAACCGTCTAAACATTTAAAGGCATTTTTACTTTTATTTGAATAAAATTATTGTATTGGCCAAACAGAAAAGCCAATCATTAAACATAAGGTTCGTCATAATTTTGAAATAGTGTATAGTATACTATTATAATATTAAAATTAAAACTAAGCATTATTGATATTAAAAAACTAAAAACTAAAAAAGGTTCTTTAAGCTTTCTCACTCCTACAAGCCTAAAAAATCTCAATGGAGTTAGGGTCATGAAATTATGAATAATATTTAGTAATGCTTCAATGACAAATAAGTGCCATTTTTAGGAGGATTTATCTCCCAACCCCTGCCCCAGACATTTTTATACTCGTATTTCGTGTTTTTACATACAGAGTACCCGAAATAAGTAACGACAACAAAATAGCTGAGGGAAAAATTGTACTACGACGTAGCTCTGCTCCTTACGGGTTTATGAAGATCTACAATATTTATATGTATACTTAATATGTTTATAACAAAATTATTTTATGACAAATCTCAGGGACAACATCAGCCTTTGTATTATTATTGTTATACATTTAGGATGAAAATAAAAATAATAAAACAGTCTACTCGTATACAGCCTTAAGACGTAGTTGTATACAATTTTTTTACATCCTTTTGAATATTATAATACATAATATATTATACATAAATGAAGATTTTTTTGTTTTTATTTTTTTTAATTTGAATTATTTAAAAAAATACGTTTGAAATGTTTTCGAGATAATAATAAAAACGTGCGGAAGTGTGTTTATATAGACTAATTATACTTACCTATATATATATACACACATTGTTTATTATACCTGCCTTCAATTCATTTCCTCCGATTTTACTCTATTGCAGCTATATACAGACTATTAAAAAGACATTTTTTTTTCAGCTTTCTTACAATATTATATTATAGGTATATACGTTTACAACACTGCGTTCATATTATTTAAGCATATACTGTGAACTCCGGATTATAGCAGTGTTGTAAATATACGTATAAACAAAAAACAGTAAATATTATAATTAATGTACTCAAATCATTGAAAAAAAAAAAAAAACATTACAAATTATATTGTAATATACCTATACTCGTATACATATGTCCAATAATAAAAACACACTTAATCACGAACATAACGCGTGCGATTGAAAAAGTAATCTTAAAAGCATCTTACAACACAAAAACGATTTAATTTATGTAGTCGCGTGTGACTACCGTATAATAAAAAAAATCGTGCGCCGTATGCTTAAAAAAAAAAAAAATTAAAAATTGTACAAACAAACCGATGGACGTATATAATTTATGCATAGGTAATAGGCATAAGCCATTTCGGCCACTGCCCTGCCGCATTAACGGAAAATTTCGCGCTGTTATAGTTATTTTATTACCTCGAATCCTCTCTTGTAGTCGTGTGACACTGTGACCCAGTTTTAGATTAGGTCAAGTTAGGTTATATGAAGTCAAGAAACGCTGGTATATACGCGTTTAAACGTTTAAACGTACTAAGACGCAATAAGATTTTAGGAAATGGGCCGTTTAAGAAATTCGAATTCGAATTGAAAATAACTTAAATAAAATTAATAAAAGTAGATATTGACCATTACGATTCGTATTATAATGTGTATCGGTCAAAACCGGGATTATTTCAGGAAAAACCCTCATATTCCTCGCAGAGTGATTTGATTTCAATCATTTAGTTATTTATTTATTTTTTGTTTTTGTGAAAAAAATTCTTTAAAGACGCATTAGACTAGGATTGTAAAAAAATTGTACTTCCAAACAACATAATACGCGTTTTTAAATACGAACAGTTTCAACTCATTTTGTGCTTCGTGAGTTTTCGATACATTATCAAAGCTTGGAGTCTACAGGAATATAGTTGTCCTCTATTTAACGCAAAACAAATATCTCAACAGGACACTATACGAGTCATAATGGTTGGTTCTTGTAAATCACGTGTTGAGCATGAAAATAGGTCACCTTAACACCTTAACGTAAAAATTAAAACTTATTGTTAAAAACTATATTTTTAGAATAATATTAATTGAAATTATTTGCACAGTTTGTAAAAAAGCCACGAACAAAACCTTAAATAATAATTAAGGTTCAGATTTAAAGGCAATATAATCAATAAAAAAAAAAGCATTTAAAATGTGAAAAAAGGCAAAAAAAAACGCATTTAATTCATATAAAAGCAATTAAAAAGTTAAAAAATTAAATAGATTTCATTTGATTTAACTAGTTTGTTTTAAAACAAACATTCAACACCATTTACATAGATAAACAATCTTCAGTAAAACGTTGACGGTTTGGGCTCAAAATATTTTTGTACAAAAAAAATGGTCTTTCTGAAGTTACGGGACGTATTTCTTACATAAATAATTATCTAAATTAAGATTGCTACTTATTAAATCGTCATCGTTTGTTGTTTCTCCAATGAATACTTGGTTGATTTTTTTTTTATGTTTTCCCATCCTTTGTTCTTCGACATGACTTTGTTGAATTCATCCAAAATCAATTTAGCCTCTTCGCCATTGTATTCTTCAAGTTTAATCTCAATATTATTTACAATATCTATACTTTTCGATTTTAACTTTTATAAACGTTAAATTAACTGGCCATACCAAATAATTGATAAAGCAATTAGCGATGTCGCCGAAATAACATTAACAATGCACCGTCTTCACAAGCTCTTATCTATTTGTCCTGTTAACACGTAATTCGTGTATAAAACTATCAGGTCAAATGAAAATTAAGCACAAAAAAGGCATTTATAAATAAAATAGGTATTTATAAGTAAAAAAGGCAAAATAAATACATCCATCTTCTTCGATATTAAATGAAACACATTTTAATTTCAAAATTATTTTCCTATTATTATTATTATTATTGAGAAAAGGTTTTTGCCTTCAAATCCGAACCCTAATAATAACCATTGTCGTCGACTCGGCAATTTGTAATTTAGTCATTGTATTGTACTATCATTTTACGGGATGCGGTTTTTTTTTTTTTTCATTTTCGGTGCACCGATACCGCTACATCAGGAACAACTCGCCGAGTGCGCTGGAACTAAAATGCATCGAAGTGTGGCTGATATCGTGCACGCTGTTCGTGTTCCTGGCGCTGGTCGAATACTTTGTCGTGCTGTTCGGCATGCGGTACGACAAGCACTGGCGGCACAAGAAACGCGACCTGGACGGCGGCGTCAGTGGCGCGTTCAATTGCATGCCCCTGCCACAGTTGTTCGGGTCCAACAAAGTGCACGCGACATCCGAGAGCAACGTCGCCGCCACAGCGGACAACGTCAATTCGGTTGGTGAACTTCCAAAACTCAAATCCCGTCCGTCCGCCCGTACACCGTAAACTTCAAATTTTCGAGCATTGTTATAGGTTCCTTGAAGATTTGAACACGCGCTAGAAATCGATACATGTTTCGGCTTGCGATAAGCGAGTTCCTTTTAAAAAGGAATTCGTTCCCGTTTCTCGTCCCTGTGTTTAAAAAGGAAGCATCACTCCTATGAAAGGAACGCGTTCCCTTCTACTACTGCAAAAACTACTATAAATACATTCCTCACTAACCTCAACATCTAATAAGAAAATATCACTGTACACTAAATGTTTCGTAAAACATTAATACGGAATTTTCAAATATTCTTAAAATACAACTTAGGTACCTATAATTTAATACTTCCGTATAGTTTCATAATAATCGTAGAGAATGAGAAAGACGAATATATTAGACTACTAATTACTATCGTAAGCGGAAATTTTCCCTAATTTTAGAGGGTGTTAATATTTTGAAACATTTTATATCAAAACCGTTCTCTGCGTTTGCGAAAATCACCTTACCTTAAAACATCATGAAAAACCTAAGTGTAAATTTATTTTAGAGAATATTTGTTTATACATTTTGGTATGCATAACATTATAATATCAGATTTACCGTTTATGAGTTATAACCGTTTAAAGTTTAGACCGAAGGAGCGGGGACGAGTTATCAATTTATCATTTAAAAGTATACATGCAATTTAATACTCTTCACAACTCTTCCAGTCTAAACTTTAAACTGTTATAACTCATTAACGGTATATGTGATATTAACGTTATGCATATTAAAATTTCTAGAAAAATTTTCTCTGCTCAAATCTGCGTTTAAAACAAGAAGTTCCTATTTGAAAATCAAAAACATGTACTAATTTAAAGTATATAAATAGGAGTATATATTAAAAATAATTTTAAAATCAAGCTTAAATGATTCCACAATGATTAAAAAAAAAAAAAAAAACAGAAATCAAATTCACTTAAAACTTTTTTAGATAATTTGTTCATAATAAAAAAAATCACTCTGTATTAAACGCATGTACATTATCTACACATTTATTATTTATTGTAGTGATCATGCGACCACTGACTATTTTAAACTCAGTATATTTAGGGATGGCTAATTTCTCTGTGTATACGTTTTGAGGGGCTTTTTCAACTCAACCCTTTCCCTGACTTCCGACTATGAGCACTATAGAGAATATTATAGGAATATAAAAGTTTTTCGTTATAAACGTCAATTATTTTTTCAAATATTTATAAAAAACGGAATTATCAATCGTTTAACGGGTTTTCTTCTTTCTAATAATAATGTAAAAAAAAAAAAATAGGAAAAACAAAGACTGTTAAATAACAGACAGTAGTTAGTTATACACGTAGTCTTGTCGGGGTACATTCGGGTTTGTTCTATATATTCAGAGAGAAAGAGGGCGAGTGAGAGAGAAAAAAAAGGGTTTACATTAAGTCGGTGTAACTGCGGCGATCGTTATAATTGTGTTTACGAGGTGTCTCCGGCCCGTTGAGTACACACTGCACACAGTTGCGAGCAGCCGAGAAAATACAATTACTCGATGATTCTCTACAGTTGTTTGACGCCATCGAGTTTATACGATTATCGGGGACGGATTTATAGTTGAAGGGCGATTATTGTGTCCCGAAGTGTTAAGATATCGGGTCAGGTGTACTTACATAATAAATTATTTTTATTATTATTGTACGCCGTTGTCGTTCTGTCAAGGATCTGACGGCGCCGAGATAACACTGCAAATCATTAATAATTATTTACAATAATGTTTAAGTATATGGTTATGCAGAATGATCGATATAACGTATAAAAAACATCATTATCTCGGGGAAACATTTACTTTTTTTTAGATTTTTTTTTTTATTTCTTGAAAAATTTAAGAAATAAACAGCGCTACAGATATTTAAGTACCGTTTTTTTTTTTTTGTCACACCAATGTTTGGGCACGGAACCGTCGCTACCTCATTTCGATTTTCAAACGGCTATCTACAGTTATGTATAAAATTCCATAAATAAATTGTAATTCAGTTTAAATACTTTCGTTTTGGCGTTGGCATTAATTTTCGTTAAGCCGTTGATGATATATGTTTCACTGTGAATTTGTATTTATTTTGTGGGTATGGGAATTAATGTTGGAGCTACATGAATAACGCTTACTCTCTTTTGTATATTTCTATTTATTTATTTATTAATTTATCAATAGATACAGGACAAGCTCAAAAAATAAAAGTAAAAAAAAGAAAGCAACAAATAAAAAAGAGTTGCAGATTAAATGAATGGTCTGAGTTGGCTACGCGCATAAGGCGAGAAATATGAGAGCTGAGAGACTAATATTGAAAGAAGACTACGAAATTATGAAAAGCGGTGAAGAGCGGGTATGACGGAGAAAAATTCTAAAAGATAGCTAAAGAGAATAAAGATAAAGAGAACGATAAAGAGAATAGGATAATGCATTTTTCTAGAGATGAGATTAAAGAGAATTAAGAGATTAAAAAAGTGTTTGATATCAACAAGGTTAAATAGGCGTAAATCTTGAAGAACGAATGAGTAATCATGAAAGGATATAGGATATTAAAACGGGAGACGACTAAATGGAACAATTTACGTTTAATACGCTCAAATGCGGTTTTTCTGTCGGACGTGGAAGGTACTGAAGGACGGAACCGTATCGCAAGATAGTGTAAACAAAGTAATTGTTTAGAAAAATTCACCACGTCTAGAAAGTGCTAATATAAGTATGATAATAATATATAAGCAGCAATAATAATGTAAGTATTTTGCGAAAATTTCCTGTCTCTATAGATTATTTTTAACTGAAATACAATTTAAAAAAGAGCTGATACCGCCGTCGAGTGTGTCATTATTTAGGTGGAAAGTTGGAAAGGTGGGACCTACAGTGTTGTTTAATTTATATCTGTGGACAATGATAAACAATTATAAACAAAAAACGATTCTGAGTGAAGTCCGGTTAAACGTATTTTGAAATACCATGATTTTAAACTTAAAATGTTTTTAAAAAAAAAACGGATTGGTGGTCGGTTTTTGCTCAGAATCTATAAAAAGTCAATATTTAATTTATGATATAAATACGTAGAGTAACTTCTTGATTTTCTTATTTCTCTGCAAGTTCTCGCCAATTGCCAAAATTGCAGTGTCTAAAGTTTGTATATGATTACTGTCTGATGAACAACTGCATATATAATAAAAACGACTGAACTAATTGGCGGATTATAGAGTGGGCGTAATCCATAGGACGTGTACATGAGCAGGTATATAAGCCAGTGAATCGAAAAACAGGTATTTAAGGGGTCGTGTATAGGCAATGTTATGCTTTATACATAGTTTTTTATTGTGTAGGTGTTCTGAAATAATTGTGAGAGTATCGTTTCGAACAAACCAGGGAGCATTTTGAAATTACGTGCATGACTTTGGATTGGAATACATGTATGTTGTTTATGTGAACGGTGGCGCGTTTTCCCCAGACAGAGATTGCATACAATAGTATAGATAGATCGGATAATTTGTTTATACAACAATAACGAACAACATTTTCAGCTCAATGAAGTTTTACGATTCATTAGCGGATATAATATTTTTAAGCGTTGATTAAACCCTTTGTATAAATACTATAGGAGTATGGGAACGTGCAGGTCACCCTGCGTGGCAATGACTAGGTAAACATATTTTGTTTTTCGGAACGCTCCTCTTTCATATTATTCATCAACTCCGTCGTCCTACGGTACTATTATTCTTCCGATATAAAGGCTGATAAAGGGTTTAGTGAGCCCGAGGCTAACGAGAAAATGGACTGGATTAAACAGTATATAACAATAACAAAACAATGCAAGCGGACAGGGCCGATAAGCACCTACAGTGTAACCCGTAAATAAAACACATTTTTCGTCGACGAACTACATTATACTTTTGTTTATTTAATTGTATAATAGAATGCGCTCGACAGTACCGTAACAATACTCCGTGGCACAGGCATCTTTGTCGAATTTTACATATTGCATCTTATCAGAATATGGAGTGGATTTACATCCACTTAACCCCAAAAGCGAGGCAATGTAATGTCCGAAAATATTTCAATAGAAACGTATTTTATCCGAAAAGTAATAAATACGAAAGTAAAATATACGAAAAATATTTTAACAGTCAACTCCCCGAATCAATTTCTTAATAAAGAAATACTATAAGCGTACGTAATCAATATAATAGGCGCTTAAGCAACTTTCCCCCCCCCCTTGCCCCAAAAAAAAATATTGGGACTCTTTGAATCTATAAAAGGCGTAAAAGTTCCATTAAATTTTGAAAACAATCTAAAAAAAGACGTACTAGGATAATGGAGACGAGTACAGCCACTGTTATAGATAATTTAATATATATCTGTAAGCAGCGATAAACCATTGCTAACGAAAAAACGATTCTAAGCGCAGTTCAGTTGATAGTGATGCTTTGTCAATAATATATATGTCATATTATGGTAAAATCTTTAATGAGTTAATTTTCTATAATAATATTTGTTTAGTATTGTATCGATTTTCCCGTTTTTCCGGTTTTCCATGTTTTTCCCGGACTATCACATTTTCTAAGAAAACTCTTGAAAAAAATCGAAAAATGACCTCTCTAAAATACCTTCCCAGCCAGATTTACATTCAGAAAAAGTGATATCAATGTAAATCAAAGCAAAATAGCTGGTAGAAAAGTTGTACACAGAAAAAAAAAGGCCATAATATTTTCTTTTTACTAATACTTACATTTCGTACATTTTCCGTTTTCCGACATTTTATCGCGGTTTTTTCCAGTTATTATGAAAACCGATTGAAAAATCACAAAAATGACTTCCCTAAATCATGGAGATGAAATTTCCTTTCAGAAAATAAGTTACACTTAGTACATGGGAGCAAGATTTCTGATAGAAAAGTTTGCACTAGAATGACAATACGTTTTCATGACCATTCAAATACCACAAAACAATATGAAGTTGTTAAACATAACATGTAATATCTCCATAATATCTGAACTTCAAACAGCTATAATTTCGAAACTGAGTCAGTCCGCTTAATTCTGACTTTACCATCCTTCTTAAATCGGCAATATATTCGAAAAAAAAAAAATTAAAAATTAGATTTTTCACATCATTTTTTACTCAAACGATTTTCGTCAAAATGTAGTATCAAAATTCCTTTATAAAAACAAATACTTCATTGAACTCAATATTTTTTTTTTACCGCAAAGTAAGATTTAATGAACCTCCTGTTAAATTTCCAAGCATTTCTGTTAAGTCTAACAATATTTACGATATTTACGTATATATAAGTCTAACCACAGAGCACCTATTGAATACAAATTACGTACAGAACTCGTGAAATTAAAATGTCTATAAATAGCTCAAAAATTGCTTAAATTGTTTGAAAATTGTATTACGTCTAGAAACGGTAAATATAAGTTTTTTGTCCGAATTTCAAGTCTCTGTGAATATTTTCAACTGAAGTACAACAAGTAATAAAATTGATAAGATAATAAAAGCATTAATTGATTTCGTACATTTCTCGTTTTATCTTGGTTTTTCTCAGATATTATGAAAACTGCTTGAAAAATCAAAAAATCACCTCTTAAAAGTACCATCAGAAAAACATTCTCTTTCGGAAATGGTGCCGCGCGTTTATATCTGAGCAAGATTTATGGTCGAATTTTTGTACCAGTATAAAAAAAAATATACATCTTAGTAAAACTAATGCATTCTTCGCTACACTAAGAATCTAAAATATTTTTAACTATTTTAATAAAAAAATCACTCAACAACTTTTTGGATACGGATTGCAGCGAGGGATTTATTGGTCGAACTATGGTGCGTGTTTTTTTTTTGAAATGTTGTTTTCAGTTAGTAAACAACTTTCCGAAAAGAATACTTTATCCAATGTATCAAGTGAGCCACCTTTTCTGAACAAAATTAAAGGTATAACGACAAATATTTACAACGCTCTGAAGAATTACAGATTTTATTGTTTTTATTTTTTGTAAATTTAAATCAAAAATGTATCTAACGTAGAGTCTTTTATTAAAAGAGATTGTATTTCCTTGGTACCTAAGGAATGTCATTTTCTGATTTTCCACGCGAATTTCATAATAATTAGGAAAAAAAGGGAAAATGTACGTACATGTATAAAAGAAACTTTGCTCTAGATCGTTTTTCATTAGCAATGGTTTATCGTTGCGTGCTGATATAAATTGAAATTCCCTCTATATCCCACCTTTCCAACTTCTCACCTACAACAGTGGCCCACCCAACGTGTGAAGTATGTCCGTATATTTTTACTTTATAGCCCAGTGATGTGCAATGATCGTGCACTAGGCACCAAAAATTAAAAAATTGAATAGCATACATATATTTTCCAACAATGTGCAACTAGTTAAAATGGAGAATGTTTGATGATTTTTTTTATTAAGTTATGTGAACTTTGGGGCGCCACCTTCACGTACCCGAAAAGCTGTACAGCGGCATAATTACATGTCATAGTGAAATAAATAGATCTCTTACTACGCTTCGAATCTAAAATATGTACACACACACACACACACAAAAAGTAATTGATTAATATTTATTTGAGGGACGAAAAATACTCCTGCAGTGTTAGGAACGAGGAAATGAACTGTATACTTTTACTGAATCCCGAGCCGAGCCTGATGGAATAAGTTACATTTTACCGGGGCGAAAGTGAACATTTTGTTTTTTCTTATAAAACCTCCCCAAGCATTAGCTGTGGCCAACCAATATTTTTATGCGTTACGCCGATAATATCGCGTCCTCGATTTCTTTCTACCCCGGCATAATGCGCCGTGTGTTTTTCAGTGACTTTTCAGGCGTAAGTACGGCCGCAAACGAGCGGCCCTATAAGCACTGTACACTACTATCCGTTAGCTACTCGTCAGGCGGCTGTATCGGGCGTGCGGATGACGACGGCGGGGCACCCGCCGGATCAAATAACTCGTAATAAATCGTATTATCATGTTTGTCACCAGACGGCGACGAAAGCTCCTGTCCCACTTCCGGCGGCGGCGGTCAACGGGCCGGCGGCCACGTCCGTCGCCGCCGTCGCCGGTAGGTTGCGATTCCGGTTGCTCACCAAACACGTCATACTGTATTGCGGGTCGCAGAGGGGCACCCTGGACCAGGTTTCGTTGGCCCTGTTCCCCGCGTGCTTCGTCGTGTTCACCGTGGCCTACTGGATATCGTACATCACCGAGTCCAACAAGCGCAAATCGCTGACGGACGCCTGAAACACGTACGCCGTGGACGCCGCGCCCCGGCACGTCGCCGGGCGGACGTCGGTCGAACGCGTCCGCCCCGCCGTCGTTGCCGTTGTTTACGTTGCCGTGGCCGTTTTCGTTGCGTGCCACCGCTGCAGGCGCCGCCGTTTCGGGGAGCCGCGACGCGATTGAGCGGTGCAAAAACAGACGCGGCGTTCGTTTCCGCGAAGCAAAACGCGTGCGGATTCGCGGACGCCCGTTTGGCCGGCAGACACCGCGAGTGCGAGAGTTCCGCGGTTCCCGGGAACACATAATCAACGCGTACCGCTGTTTGCGGACCTCGTGGAAATCCCGTTCACCGGTCGGTTCTAATCCCGGCGGGATAACAATTTCATTATCGTTTAGTGAAAAACGCGAAAACAAAGTATTGCGATCTATACGTACAAGACGGATTGTTCTGAGGCCGAAAATAATCACGCGTGTGAATATTGAACGCGCATGCGTACCCCGAATTTCGTAATTTATTTGTTTTTCATCTAATGAGTATTCTTCGTGTTAAAATTGTTTTTATTTAGCATATGGAATATAGGATATTTAATTACGAAACGATATTTTATCGTGAAATAATAATTTGACATTATATTTTATGTGTACCTAACGTGTCTATCTAAAAAAAACTGTTTCTTCCACGCATTTTTTATTTGATCTAGAACGAATGGTATTTTAATAATAAAACAAACAAAACGCTTTTTAAGTTTTACAAACTGAACCGTTTAAAAACCATAACTGATAATGAAATGTTTATCTTGTTGGGATTAGAGCCAATCGGAGAACGGGATTTCCATAGGGTTCTCTAACAATGTACGTTTTGCTCATATGTTTCCCGGGAGGTAGCTGAGTTCGAGTCGGTGGAAAAGTCACCGCGAATTGTTGATCGAACGTAATCGGCCCGGTTACAATATACGATTGAGAACGTTCGACCTTTTTTAGCGTACCGTTGAGAAGTTCGAAATGGAACACAATATCCATTTGGTCCGAAAATTAGACTCTTCACAAACGTGACCAGACGTCAGTCAGTCAATGTGACCCCTGACCGCTCAATGTGATAGCACAACTATTTGCAGGGGCCGTGATTATAATTTACCAACACTCTGAACTTCTATACTATTATTTATAGGTAGTTTGATGTGTAAACGCCTCGCCTGGATTATCATTGTTAATGGATTCAGTAATATGCTATCTCAAACAACAATAGGTAATCTCATTAAACTCGATTACGCTGTGAGAAACACAAGTCAAAATATAAATATTTTTCATTACTGTTAAATTTTCAGATTACTTGTCATATTTGGCAACGGTGCGTAGCATAACATTAAAAAAAACTGAACGTTCTCAAACGTATAGTAGTAAAAATAAGGGGGTCCAAAAATGGTAACGGCGATAATCACCGTTCTCAATCGTATTTCTGCCGTCGGCCGTCACGAGTTTCAAATAATATAATAGTAATTGATTTTTAAATTTGTTTTATTATTTATATTGTGTACCGGATGGTAATACCGCCATTTATAATTTTTGAGACAAATTACGCCTCCAAAACGATAATTGTGATCGTCCTCGCGTGACGATTTCCACACGTGATTTTGTAATAATATTATTTAATTGTTTTATTTTCTGTAAATATTGATAATTCATAGTGATACATAATGTAATTAAAATGTTTAATGTCTTGTACATATGTTTAGTGTTTACTATTAAGTCTATTTTTTCTTTTCTTTTAATGTTAATATAAAAATATCTACTAACTCTACTGTAATATTTATATTGTTGCCTATTTCATATTTATTTCTATTTTTTTTTCTTATAGGTAAGACAAAAAATTAAGGTTATTTAAAAGTCGTTCCATAGAGTTTTGTATTGTTGCTGTTGTTTTTTTGTTATTTTGTTAATTACAGTCTTTTAAATATCGATTGTTGTGATACCTATTTATTACCGATCGAATCCTATCATAAACCGTTCGAATCGTCATATTTTCTGATAATTCGATGTTCAAGTATTCAAAATGTAATCGTGCCTTAATGTTCTTTTCGAGAATTTTGTAAAATTTTAAATGCAAGATTCTCCAGAAAAAAAAAAAGAGAGAGAAAACGTACTTCATATAAGCAGCTCACCTTGGGTTAACTTTTTCAAAGTTATGTTGCCGAATTCTTCAATCTTTATTTGTTTATTGCGTTGATGTAAACAGTTGTTTGACATAAAATCAGTTGGTTATTAAGATAACTACAGTCGCACATTATAGTTTTGAAGAAGAGAAATTACTATAAATATTTTTTTTGAAAAAAACCACCAACCTCAGGAGTTGAAAGGAAACCAATAACAATTCAATACAAATATCATCAGTTTTATTAATTTTCTGATAAATACAATTTCATCTATTGGTATAAGCACAGTATAGGTTAAGCATCTTGGTAGGCAACTAACTGGTAGGCATTAACTTTAGACACACACATTGAGTAGGTATTAATATTATTTTCACGTACTTTAGCGCCATCTATCAGTAATATTGGATGTAATATTTATAGCAACTATTATAAGATATTATATAATATTAATAATTTTAAATTTTTAAATAGTAATTTACAGATACACATAAACGTAAGTTCCTCAATAATTGTATTTGTTATAATATTGTAAATTTATAATATACAGAGTGTCCCACAGTGTTATACATATGCTAATAACTATGTAATAAAAATGAATCATTAATATTTTACGAAAAATACTCATAAACTTTTGAAATAGAAATTTTAATATAATCAAATCAGATCCATAAAAATAAATTATGCCTGTACTCGACATTTTTCCAATAATATAACTTTCAAAACATAGCCGGTATTTAATGTAATTTTTTTAAAAAATTTCTTTTAATGAAAATAAAGTTGCATCGTAAATGACATAAATTAATTTCCTTTATTCATTATTAATATTAATCGTTTCATCATTTTCAGTAAAACGTTTTGGGATTTTTTTATTCTCGATTTTTTTGAATCTTTTAAGTTAAATTCAATAGATTTTATATCTTTATTCCAATTATCATCATCACCCGAATTTGATTTTTCTTGAATAGAGCTCATAACATTGTGAATCTTAAATTGTGTTTATTGAAGAATCAATAACACCGTTTGTAGTTGTTCGTTGAGAATTTCTAGTCTGTTGAAAATTTCAATCATATCGTTTAATAAGAAAAAAAAAAGAGTTGATACTAAAAATGGATGCGTTCATTATTGTAGCAATGTGAAGTTGGAAAAGTAAAAAGTTGAATAAAGTTATTTAATTTATACCTGTGAGCAACGATAAACAATTGCTAACGGAAAACGATTCGGGGTGAAATTCGGTTACACGTGTTTCGAAAGGCCGTAATATTTACGTTTTTAAAATAATCCATTTCGTAAATTTTCCTTTCCCCCCCCCCCGTTTATTACGGAAACTTCCGAGAGAATCAAAAACGACCTCCCTAACGTACCGCGCCACTGAAATTCAGAAAGGTACTTGTACACTTGAAAACCGAAGCGAAATTTCCGGTGGAAAAACTCGATCGCAGCAAAAACAATCAACATTCAGTATACACTGGTGGAAAAACCAATACGACCAGCGGCGGTGCGTGCCACGGTGCACAGGGGCAGTGCACCGCCGCCTACAATTTTGAAAATTGCCTGTACATTGCCGTTTTACAACAATAAAAAAAAATACATTGTTAATAAATAGAATGCATATAAACGCATTCGGATTTATTTTAATGATGAAAATCATTTTATTGAATTGAAAAGGCATTTAGCGCGAAAAGTCGAGAGACACGAATGTCGCGTCGATACCATTACCTATGCCGCCATTGTGCGCGAACGGCCGCGCGGCACACGGACGGGAGCAAATGCAATTTTCGCACCGGACGCGTGCGCGCGCCGCTGCTGAACGGAGAATGCGTCGGGAACCGTTTGTGCCTGTCGAACAATGGTAAATTTTTTTCCGGCGGGCGGCAGTTGTCTCGAAAAACGCCGACCGACCCGGTTCCGGTACGTTCGGTCCGTAAATAATATTGTTTAATAAAACGCAACAAACGTAATTGCCAAACGTACCGTAGACGGCCCATCCGAGAACCTCAAATTGTAAAACAAACACAAACGCATTCATATCTCAATAAAATATTTGTTTTAATTCCCGTGTTCTGAACTGACCGTGTACACTCATTGTGTACAATTTTTTCTCTTTCTCTCAAATGTGCGCCACCAACCATTTCACCCGCGAGCCGCCACTGAATTGAGGTACCTCTCAATTCGCTCGAAATCTGACAAGGTTTTTACGCGAATTTATACCCACAAGTGAAATCCCGCGTAAATGCAATGTATGGTATTAAAACGCGGAGGGGAGGGGGGTTGAACAGACATTACACCGCGTTACGTGCGTAAACCTTCTTTTTATTGTATCAGAATCATCAAAAGCCGTCGAGCCCTGGGTGGAAATGTCCGCTGTCCGACACCACACGGTCATATTCAGTTTATTATTAAATGTAGTGTCCACTCACAGGGATAAGGACTACACAGATTTATATTTCAATTCATTTTTACCGTGTTTTGGTAAAAAAAACTTCAAAACGCAATTTTTATTTAAAAAAAATTTAAAGACAACCGTTGTATTGAGTCTATTATTCCGGAAATGTTTACACGATCAACTTTTTATTTACATTAAATTCTTGATTGTTAATTGCCGAACGGGTTATTCCCTAGGTATCCCGGGGGAATGTTCTCCTCCGTTTCGCATTGACTCCCCGAGCGACTAAGTCGAGTTTTCTGTTCGATTTTCTTTGTTTTCACGCGTTCCGCAACGGAGTACGCTGTATTGTGTATTGGCGCTGTCGTAAATGTACACGGCATTTGTTCGTTCTCATTTACGTGTCGAAAACGTCTCAACGAAAATTCCCGAGAAATCTTATACTCCGCGGGAATTAACGAGTTAAACGGATCGTCGCGTACAGACCGAACGGCCCAGAATCGTCCCATGTATTTTTGTGCAGGCGTTCTGACGCATCCGGTCGTTCCGGGTAAGCTGCCCCCGGGTTATTTACGTTTACCCGTTTGCCCGTCGAAAGCACGCGGGTCTCGCGCGTGACCTCGTTTATTTTACAAAATTGTGAAACAACAATCGTTAAAATAATACACACCGCGTTTCGCGCCGTAAGGGTGCCGCTCGAGTCGAGTGGTTTTGTTGACGGCTGGACGCGTAGTTTTTCATTTTCCTTTTTTTTTTTTTTTTTTCCGGCCAATAACGCCGTGTTGTGGCGACGCGACGTACGGCTAACAGTTCTCGGTCGCGATAACCGCCGAAACGGTTTCGTTCACCGCGCTTACCGCGGCGTTTCGCCGAAAACGGACGGCCCGCAGTAAACGATAGTTGGGCGACCGTTTCGACGCGATACTGCCGCCGAACCGCGAACCGGCTGCGCGAAACCGGCTCGTCGCCGAAACGCGTCCTGGTATTATTAGTTCATCGATACGGCGATGATCAACGCCGACGGGACGGGCCCGGCGGACGCGGCGACGGCGTACGAGCGCGCGCTCACCTATCCGATCGCTTATTTCTGGAAAACGTGCGGCGTGTTTTTGGTGGACATGTCGTACAACCCGTTCGAAAAGTGGTTCTCGGCCGCGGTGTTCGCGTCCGGCCTGCTCAACGTCGTCATCGCGCCCTGGAGCGTGTGCATGCTGGACGGCTGGTGCACCGACACCGCGGCCACCACCACGTACCGGCGGCTGTACACCAGGATGATGGCGTGTACCAGTCTGGTGTCCCGGGCGGCGGTGGTGTACAAGGCTCGCCGGTACCTGGTCGAGTACAAGCGACGCGAGAACGCGTACGACAACGAATGGCCGCCGTCCGAAAAGGACAGGCGTCTGTGCCGGGCGTACGCGTCGACGGTGGTGTCGGTGTGTCTGGCCCTCATGGTGCCCGTTAATCTGATGCGGCTGTTCCTGCTGTACAAGTCCATTGGCGACGAGTCCGGCAGCGACCTAGTCATGCTGCTGTTCTTCTTCAACGTGTACTTGCAAAACTGGAGCATGTGTTGCATGGAGACGCATTTCGCGCTGTTGTGCTTCACGGTTTACACCAAGTTCCGGTCCATAAACAGCCAGCTGTCGGTCATCCGGTGGGACGTGATGGCCGACAACAGGTATCCCGTGGCCCTCAGGTCGCGCGTGCGGCCGACGGCGCCGAACGCCGTCGACCACGTGGCCGAGGCAGGTAGGTCGGCGAACGGTGACCGGAATACACCGCGGACGAGCACCAGCACCGTCGTTCGATCCGTGCTTGAGGATCCGCACGGCCGTCCACTCGAGATCGCTGTCGAAGTGCTCCGGGTTAGGCACGCGTTGGCGCGCGATTCGGTTGGCCAGCTGAACAGCATGTTCGGCGTTCAACTGGTGCTGTCGCTCATCACTCTGTGCGTAATGATCCTGTTCGACATCTACAACGAAGCGTTCCACGTGAGCGGATCGGTGTCCCGATCCAAATTCATCTACTGCTGGTTGCTCCAATACTTGTTCAGGTTCTTCGTGATCGTCATCACGGCGCACAACACGACTCAAGAAGTAAGCGGCACAATAATAACGCGTAGTTATTTAACGTCAAAGTATAGGCGTAACAGGACATGACAGAATTTGTCCAGTTCTTTTACGTGAAAAAAAAAAATAACCAAACGTAAATAGTTTTCTTGGACCGTTCCGGAAAATTAAACTGGAATCTAATACTGTATTCTTGCGTAATAATTAATATAGTCGGGCAATTTTTTTTCAGGGTTATAGAACTAAAATGCTCGTAACGGATATAAACAACCGACATTTGAACAGAAATACGAAATATGAGGTTTGTTGTTTTTTATTTTTTTTTTTTTTTATATATATATTATCAGTTTATCCGCTTAATCGGTTAAAATATATTTGGTTTCGTTCGATTTTTTTTTTCTAGTTACAGTTGTTTTTAAATCAAATGGATCATCAGTCAATCGACATAACTGCGTGCGAATGTTTCACTTTAAACAATCACCTTGTCGCTTCGGTGAGTTTATGATCACGATTCCTTATATTTTTTTATTAGACACCGAATAAAATTATTATTCTTCTTTCTCTCTTTCTTCTTCTTGGTGTGGGTTTCGGCCTTTTAGAAAATATTTGGGAAAATTAATTTGAATAGAGAATGCATTTCCATTTACCGTTCTTTATTAATACACATTCATGTTCAAGACACATATGTAAAATAATTAAATAAATAAACATATCAAATTTAATTTTTATTTTATCATATTTCAAAATGTTCAAAACAGCCATTGTGTAAAAGATATGATTCTTAAAGTTTAAATGTAACAAATATTCGTATTCGATCGATAGTTTTTTTAGTAATAACCGTTTTAATTTCTAGAAAATGGGGGTTGTCAAAAAAAAAAAATGTTTGATTAAATCCATGAATCTTATTGTAATGAACACGGTAAAAATCAGAGATAAAATACATTTTTCATTCCGACTTTGTAATTCTTCACAAATTGAGTTTAAAAATCAATACATTGAAAAGTATTCAACATACCCGGTTTCTGGTTTAGTGGGTTACCACGACTGTGAAATCACGCATCATCATGTATCTTAGATTTATATCGTTATTAACACGACTTTATCAGTATGTTAACCTTAATATACATGAAGTTTGGTAAGACACTGATCTTTTTTTTAAACTGGTTAAATTTTTTAAAAAAAATTCATAAAATAACGGGGGAAAAAAAATCTATTTTTCAACCAGACAAAACTATAGAATTAGGAAAAAAGGCATTTTAAAAGTGTTGTCAACCCCCATTGGCGTGAAAGCGATTAATGTTCAACATTATGCGATCGGGAATCACAATCGGCTACAAAATGGCAATTTTGAAAATCTTAAAAACTTGACAAATACAAAGTTTTGAGACGGACAGACAGCACATACGTGGATAGCGCGTCCTCTTAAGTGTGTATAAATATTATATTGTAAATCGTGCGCTAATATAATAAAATAATATTATTATTTTTGTAGGCTATCGCAGTGGGCATCACGTACCTATTTGTTTTGGTACAATTTCAAGCGGTGATAGTTTAGTTTAAACCTGTTGACACGGACATCACGCGTTGCAGGGAAACCGAAAGAGAAAAGTGAAGACGGATATATTTTACCGAACAAGATGACTTACATAATTCCGCGCGTATAACCGCGTACATCCTGTAGATTTTATACGCATAATGTATATACATACCTATACAGGGTGTCCCGCAGAGTTATCCGAACGCTAATAACTATGTTAATATAATTTTTTTTTTTTTTTTTTTCTGTCAATCGAGTTTTGCGTCAGAAACGTCTTACAAGTTCAAAGGAAAATTACATTTCTGTTTTCGTCTCTTAATAACTAGAAAAAAAAAAAACACTTTAATTTTTCTCTACATGTGTGCCCTCTTGGCACGAAAACCCGATTGAAAAAAAAAAAAAATTAACATTGACAGAGTTATTATGGCACACGAGTAACACTGTGTAAGACACGCTGTATACAGACTTCCGGCTGTTTCAAACTGTATTGAACCTGATTCCGTCTTACTGCTGCTGACCATTGTACCATATTGTCGTGTAAATGTATCTACAATCGCTGTACTTTTTTGGCCAAGCTCGTATTCAATAAATACATAAACATACGTAATAAGATATGCATAAGTGTAATGTAGAACAACGCGTAATTTAATTGTACTACAGCGCCGCGCTATAAAAAAAAAAAAAAAAAAAAACAATAACAATAACAATAAAGTGCACCGAAACTAAACAGCGAGCGTAAACAATGCGTAATACGTTTTGTTGTTATTGTACCTCTGCCGACCAATTATTGTATCTGCTAAAAAAATCACATTGTTAAAAATTGTTTCAACCACGAAACAATATCGTTCGAGCATAAAAGCCCAAGAGTCGCGTTACTAAAAACCTAAAGTCCCGTCGGACGAGCCGTCGATAAACGATAAGGAAAAAAAAAAAAACCAAAACATTGTTGTTTTTTTTTATTATTTTTTTGTATAGTTACAATATCACGTCGTATATTGTACCAAAATAGTTATGAGGTCGGTGAGTGGCCGGAGCACGTTGGTTCCGTTCCGTAAACTGGTGTGTTTGTGCATCTTAGCTGCGCTATTGGTGACGTGCGTGTTCAACTTCATCATGGCGCCGTCCGTCTTGTGCCTGATGGACGGGGGTTGTTTGAAGACGCCGGTCACGTCGGTGCAGGACATGTACCCCAAAGTCGTGGCGTTTTCCTGTTTCGTATCGTTTTCCGTGTTGTCGCGCAAACACCGGAAAACCGTGGCCGTGTACAACCAGAACGTCGAGGCGTGCCGCTCATACTCACGCCGGCGCAATTGCGGCAAGCCGGATCTCCGCGATCGCGCGCTGTTCAGTTGCTGTGCCGTGGTCGCGTGCCTGGCGCTCATACTGTCCACCCATCTGGTGAGACTGACGATATTGTACAAACAACACGCGATCCCGGTGGTCCTGACGTTTTTCGCGTTCATGTACGCGGAAAACATCGGCATGTACTTGACCGAGGCGTACTTCGTGAAACTGTGCTTCGTGTTGGAAAAGGAGTTTTTGTACGTCAACCGGGACCTGGCGAAACTCGGCGAAGAGTTCGCGGCAATCGACCCGATGACCGCCACGATGATCGCGACGACGGCCGGTGTCTTCGGGACCGACTTCGAATCCGCGGCCGGACGTCTGCCAGACCGCCGGACGGTGACATACGACGGGGATTTTTACGGGTCCCGTAGCGGCAGCAGCAGGGAACACTTGCCGCCGTCGGTCGCGAACGTCGTGGAAATAATCCGGATCAGACACCGGTTGATTAGGGACGCGTTTTCCGCCCTGACGGACCTGTACAGCACCCCGATGGCCATGTCGCTGCTCGTGCTGTGCTTCATGCTGTTGTTCGACATCTACTATCAAGTGTACAACGTCATGGGCGCCAATTCGAGGCCGATGATATTAGTTTACTTGTGGCTGGTTCAGTATTCGGTCAGGTTTTACATTATCGTGGTGGCGGCGCACAACACGACCGCAGAGGTACGGATCGCGGGTTTCTTCATTTTAACTTTCGTACTTGAAACGTAACGTAACGTGTTATGACGCTCCGGCAAAAAACGGGACTTTTGATGTCCGCATAATATTTTCATATTTAGCGGTATTTCAGCTCCGGGACGTGGCGAGGGATCTATTGGTTTTATCATATAGGACGCGTGTTTTTATTTCTGTTTGTAAATAACTTTTCGAAATGAAAACTCGCTCCGATACGATTCAAGTGTCACTTGTTCCGAATGGAAATTTTATCTAGTCGACGCGGTAGACGGGGTAATTTTTTTTTTTTTTTTTGATTTTCCAATGGGTTTTAAAAATGAACGCATTGCCGATTTCATTGTTTTTAAATGTTTATTTTAATATTGCTTTAATCGGAAAATTCGTCTGTTCGTTTTTCATTGTATTTTTGATCGAGTTGGTGGGTAAGAAAGTCGTTTATTGATTTCCCTTGTATTTCCCGAGCGAATCCGTAGAAGGAACGGGAAAATGTACGAAAAATATTCATGGACACTTAAAATATGGACCAGACAGATTATATTTGCCTTTTCTAGACGTAGTACAATGTTTAAAATATGTGATTTTCGAGCTATTTCCGAGGATTTTTTTTTAGTTTTACTTTTAGTACTCTATTGACATACGCATACAATTATTTCACCAAACGTGCTTGATGGTTTATCGCAGGGTTCATTACATTACAAGTCGTAATTAGTGGTTGGGCGTAATGCAATATAGTCGTTTTATTTTTTACAATAAAAGGCTTGCGATTGGCCCCGGCAACAACTAATAGTGACGCGAATTTACTAGACTTCAATCTGTACTGAAATAAAATATTGAATATTGTGATGGTCGCCAGTTGGTATTTTATAATGTTACAATATCGTGATTTTAGGTATTTCTATTCTGTAAATTGAATTGTGCACAAACGTTATCTATTGTTATTCTATATATTTATCCTTTATTTTATCTATATTATTTTTTAACGGGAATTTCGTGTGCTGAGCACATTAGTTTCTTCGGTATTGTTTAATACTATCATTATTCAATATGTATTTATTATTTATAGTGTTCGATAAGCGTGCACCGCGAGTTAAGTACTTACACCGGCAATCGTTTTTACGTATTCATAATACAGGGTTATTTTGACAGACAACTATTAAATATTTCATACTCGACCATGTGTAAAACCAAGTACCCTAACTTATTTCGCAACCGTAAAAACGTGTTGCGAATTGTCGCAAATTAATTGCAAAATAATGGTACTTATTTTAAACTGACCGGACAATGTCGGGGTGCCAACCTCACGGACATCATATCGCGTGGTTATTAGAACTCAACGCCGATGCGGTTCGTAACGATCTACCGTGCTAACCACGGTAGGCATTTATCGTCGGATTAAACGATAATAATATTTCGAATTGTCGTACTCTACAACACATAAAATTTCAAAAAAAAAAAAAAATGATTATAACACATTATTATATCGGCTACGGCGTATTTTACTGAAATTGTCCGTACAAGTTTTAATAATATTCGCGTAAGCAATACAATACACGTACCTTGGTTTGTAAGATTACGTTCATTCATCATACTAAAGATAACGTTTATTTTTTCCTTCACGCCGTTTCACAGATCCGACCGCTTTAGTTACACTGTCGGTGTTTGTCGGTAAACTCGACACGTTGACGGCAAACGGACATAAAGTACAGGCCATAAGGTATACAAAAAATTAGGTTCAAAAAGAAATTCAGGTATTTCTTTTATTCATAAATTACGTACCTGCGGATATTTCGGCCGAATATTATTTTTGATTTAAGAAATTCAACAGGAGGTTCATTACACAATAGTTGCACTTATTAGTGGTAAAATAAAAAAAATTAGAGTACAATATATTAATTTCTTTTTTTTTTTATAAGACATTAATTGTCGACTTAGTTGTTCTAAGATCCGATTTTTATGAAAATCGCAGATATTACGGCCTTTCAAATATAACTAACTACGCCCAGAACCGTTTTTCGCAGTATCGGCTAATTTTTTTTTTTTTTTTTGCTCTTTGAGGTGTTCTTAGATTTTTTACATTTCATTAAAAAATAACATTTATCAAATTACAATTGATTTTGAATGAAAAAACGCATAATATAATATTAGAGGGTACGATACGGTAGGAAAGAAACCCACGGGACGTCCTCGGAACTCTTATAATATATGGGGCAAATTAAATGCGACGCAAGAGTCAAAACCTTTAAGAAACACAAAGAAAAGGCGAGCAATCGGTCGGAATGGAGAATTATTGGGGTTATAAACCGACCTTCGGGTCGAAGTAAAATGGTTGTTATTTCGAACAGTCCCGGCAACCGAAATGTCCCCGTCGCAAAACGAATCTCGAAAGCGGGCAAAAATCTCGAGGGCCCGTACACCGGGCAAATAAACCGACCGACCCGGGTGATCGGAATCCGATAATTGTTCGGTTGCGCAGGCGAGCTCATTTCGCCGCACGGCTTTTTGTTACAGGCGCTCAAAACGAAGATTCTCGTAACCGACATGAACAATCGTTATTTGGAAACGCATGCCAAAGAAGAGGTACCAATGACCGCGCATATTCTTATTTAAAAAAAAAAACACGTTTACGTAGTCGCATAATATCTACTCGAGCGTTTCGCGCGTAAACGTTATTGATTTAAATACGGTTTTTTTTTTTTCTCTAACCATTGTCATTGTCATATTTACAGTTGCAATTGTTTTTCAATCAAATTTGCAGCTGTCCGATCGAATTTACCGCTTGCGATTTTTTCACGTTGAACACACATCTGATCACGTCCGTAAGTGTATCCAACGCTATTTTTACGGAATATCCACGACAAAATAATAATAATAATAATATTAATAGTCGTCGGTACGGCAATCAAATTATTTATTTCGAATAAAAAACTGTATACTATTGTTTTGTATCTTTATAGGCGATTGCGGGCGGCACCACGTATCTCGTGATACTGCTACAATTCTCGACAAACTATTGGTAAAAAAAAAAAAAAAAACGAATTTACAAAACATAATTTAAAAAATAATATTGTTTATTAAAAATGTAGTATTAACGAATATATATATGTACCGTTGACGTGACATGATAATTGCGGAATCAAAAAATTATTCAGTTTAGTTTACGCCGTCTGTCTCGCAAGTGACATACATAGCGGCGCATTTACACGATTGCGGCCCTCTGACGGTCCGACGGTCGAGTTTAGCACAAAGAAGAAATTGTATTATATGACTTAAATTTAAAAAAAAAAAAAAAAGAATGGTGATCTAGGGCTCGGGACTTTACGCACTTAACATCCACAAAAAAGCGATCAAAACCGTCAAAAAAGCCTTGAAAACACGCTTAAAAATAAAAAAAATAAAACGATAGTGTGTTGGTAGTACGGGTGAGAATTTTTGAACTATTCTGTCATTTTTGATTTAAAAAAAAAAATAATAATAATTTTAGTGCTCTTTTGACATTTTTAAACTTTTTTGTGGATTTTAAATTTATAAAGTCCCGAGCCCCGTTTATTACTATTATTGTTGTAATTTTTTTTTAAATATTTTTTTTTTTTTTTTTTAATCTTGTTACGCGTGTTTTAATTCAACTAGTTTTTTTTTTAACTCTAACAATTATATGTACATTCATTTTTTAAACGGAAACATCGAAATGCTTTCTATTATTGCCTTTGTACTTATATTGCGTAGCGCGAGAAACGCAGAGAAAACAAACTATGTTATTATTAGTGACCAGGCACCTCAACGCGGTATACTTTCTATTGGACTAACGTGTGTTAAAACGAAGTGACGAATGTAAATTATGTATTAAAAGTCAGAATAAAAGAATATTGATTTGTATTTTTCAAACACGAAACGTTTCAGAAAACCTAACTTATAAAAAATAAAAATGATTATTCTCAACAGACGCAAATTTAAATATTCATTACGAGTCCTGATCGTTATAATGATAGCTGTTAACATTTGTTCAACAACAATCCTAAACGAACAGGTCAAATGGTTTTAACTTTCGCATTAAAACTGGCCTGCGCGTTGTTTTGCTCAAAACAACAATGTATTTTACAGGGAAAACCCTTGGGTCTCACAGACTTGAACGTCAAAATGAGATTAAAAAATATGTAATAATAATAATAAATCGTATCTTGCAAAAGCTCTAAAGTCCAAGGTACCCGCGTGCTTCGTTCCAGGTATAAATTTAGGTCTGTATCGTACAAATTCGAAACTAAGGACATCCCACGAGAGGACATAATTTTACAACGGTAGAAATACCTGCAGCACGGTGAAGTAAGTTTAGAATATTTGAAAATAGTTCGATTAAAAAATCGACCATTTAATTAAAACTGAATGATTTCCATTTATTTTTATTTTTGAAAATTTTAAATATTATGAAAGACTGAAAAAAAATCGACCAATTCATTACAATTATATTTAAAAAATTCTCATTATTTTTATTTATTCGTGTGCACCCAGGCATACGTTATTATATTACAGTCGCGATTAAAATTTAATCGATTTAATATTGATTGTATTTAAAATATTTTCAAATTGTATAAATTATCAATGTCGGTATGAATAATATTAGATTCTGAGCGTAGCGAGAATCGAACACTACAAACATAGTATAGTTTTACGAAATCGCTCTAACAAACCCTACTCGGAGTTGTTAGACAATTGTTAGAATTTGTTAGATAAAAGTTCAGAAATATTTCATTTTATACAACACGTGTAGTGTCAGATATACACACTCGCCACTGTAATAATGTAAAATTAAAAAGACCAATCGAACAAAATTAGTTTAGATTCCAGCGAGTTTCAAAACACGTCTGACAAATCTATTTGAATACATAGCAATGAAATCCGACTGCCCTAACATTGCTTTATTTTAATTTACAACGGTTTTTTAGCCAGCGCTACTAATTTAACCGGCCGTTATCGTTGTACAATCATCTAATAATTGAGCAAATACGTAATCAGTAAAGAATTAATTTTAAACTCCAACGAGGTTTAAAACACATCAATGTTTTCGAGCGATTACGAACAATGTTTAGCTCGCCTAACTCGTATTCGTTAAATTACGAAATATTGCACGTGTATTTCAGTTTGTAGCACAGGAAATTGCGTACGTATTTCTCGGTATATTCTCGTAGTATTAATATTATATTATTCCTATTAGAGTTTTTTTTGTTATGATTATAATTTTAACGAAACGTCTGTTTTTTGTTGTTGTTTACTTAATAAAAAATTATTCGTTTTTTTTTTTCCCGAGCACGTCTCTCATAGAAGTGAGTTGACGTAATATTATGGCGCGCGAACGAGCATTTATACGCCGAAATGATGATTTATTATTAACTGTGAGTACTATGAATAATAGCGGTATGTCTGCAGTATAATAATTACGTACAAACAAACTATTAATATTTTTTTTTTTTTTTTTTACGCCCGTCAGCGTGTCCGTCCGTCTAAATAACGTCAACATGCAGTAACTATAGGCAAATTGTGTGCAATATTGAGTATACGAAATACATCGAGCGGCCTGCACACCGACGTTTTTCTTCTCTGTCTGTCTCGTGCACAACATAATGATAGATATTGCGTGACCTTCAGGCGTCTGTAAAAAGAGAACGATCAATTAAAATACATATTTAATACAAAACATGTCTCTCTGTCCCTGTTCTCTATACGTTCACTCTCCGTTGGGTTTCCGGTTCCAACCGCAGCTTTAATCAAAAGGAATTAAACAAAATCCAGAATTCACAGCTAATAGAAGTACAACATTTTAAATGAAATCGGTTAAGGGATAGCCTGGTAGGCTTTAAACGCGACCATTTTTATGTGACCGGACGCGTTGAAATACGTTGTTGCGGCTCTGTCCTCAACGTGCTTCTTCGCATAGTCTGCTCGGCCTAATCGGCGAAACCGAACCGAAAAGACCGGTTCCGTGACCAGTTATCAAAGAAAAATTGAGAACCAGAACCTGCATTGGAACCCATATTTTTCAGTTCGAGGAACCGGAACCGGGATCGGAGAACCTATTAAATAAAATACAAATATTTTCGGTTCGTTTAGTTTCTGAGAAATAAATGAACGTTTTGTTTAACTGAAGTTTGTTTCGATCAAATAAACGCAAGCTTCTATTTATCAGGGGATTTTTTTTATTTTTTTTTGGGGGGGGGTATTTATATCACCTACCTACGGTATTTTCAACTCGAAATAATCTTATTATACAACCGTCAGCTATTAATTGTATCTACAAAACATACGCATTGCGATTTGATAACGAAGGATCGTAAATGAAAAATCGGCCAAAATTTGCGTACAAATCGCCGTAGAACACCCTAGAAAGTTAAAATATTAATTGTAAAATCACAGGTAATGTTCTTAACTTTTAGTTTGTTAATAGGCACTGTTAATAGATCGATTCGCTCTGATGATAAAAGTACAGACAGCGCAATCTCGGTTCTGCCGAATGTGAATTTTTTGTTGCGTGTAAATCAGAGGAAAAATAAATTGCGTGCTGCCGCACCGACGTACTCTTCAAGCAATATTTTTTTCAATTTTTCACTATGGCAGTATATTACTTTTAACAAATTAGGTTTTAGTATTTCGGATTTTTTACCAATTACACTCCATATTATGAGTACAATATAATGTTTAATTTTTTTGTTATGCGGATAATAGATGGGCCACTGTATATCTGTACGCGACGGTTAATCTTTGCTAACGAAAAACGATTATGAATGCAGTACGGTTGTACGCGTTTTAAAAAGCCGTAATATTTATGATTTAAAAAAAAATACATTTCGTACATTTTCCCGTTTATACTACGTTTTTTTTTACCGGTTTTCCCATTTGTTATGAAAATACACCGGGAAATCAAAAAATGACCTCTCCAAAGTACTACACCGGAAAAAGTCTCTTTCAGAAAAGGTTTTACACTTTATACAAAAAAAAAAAAAAATTAAAAAAAAATTGTAAAACCAATAAATTCCCCACTACGCTCAGACTCCGAAAAATACGTAATAAGCAATCGGTTAATATAAATACGTGTGTTTTAAAGAGCCGGAACCGAAACCTATTTTTTTTTTTAATAATCGAACCGAATAACAATCATTATTCTCCCACTATAGACCATTGCCCACAAATAGGGGCTCCTTCAATCACTCCCTTAACCCGAATATTGAAGTTTACACCAGGCTACTTTAGATCGATATAGTATTTTAATCGAACACGACTATACTGAGTGTCCCACGAAATTATACCGATTATTGTAATATCTCCGAAGATAACGAAGATAATCAAATTCTGTATATTTTTTTTTTTTTTTTTATATTACTCACAGAGATGAGCGCTACAAATATTAACACAGCGATTAATTTTTTGTCTTTTGGTGAAAAATTTAAATATATAAATTTGTTTAATTAAAATTAAAAAATTTGAAATTGTCTATTTTATAGAGTGTATTCTTCGCCTGCTGCATAATAATTGGACGTGCTCTTCTGTGAATTTTAGGAAGTTATTAAATATCACGGGTTTAATGACATTGAAACGTCGATACGTCAACATTTTCATAAAAAAAAAAAACTTTATAAAAAAGCTGTGTTCGAATTGTTCAAAACTAATAAAATAAAAAGTTATTTTCTTACCAAAACACAAAATATTTAATTTGCAACGTAAATATTTTTAGTCCCAACCCCTGTCAATAATGTACAAAAACCGGAATTCCATTATCTCAATTATCTCAGGATAAATAACAATGGGCGTATCTTCGTGGGACACCCTGTATAATAACATTTAACTCCAGTAAAATATAACGGAATATAATTTGTACACCCATTGAGAAATTCGATTCTCTTGGAAATAACGATATACAAGTACTTATACCGCTTTTACGCACACGGACGTCGTGTAAACGGACGGCTGTCCGTCATATTTCGTAAATCGTCGAACACGGTGACCGACCGAACTTTACGGGTTTTTAAACTCCCGGAATTATAGAGGCTTATATTCTATGGGCGTTCTAGTTACTTATTACTCCGTGCGCGTTCCGGAACACAAAAGGCTTTTTTTTTTCTCATAAGTTTTCGCGTTCAAAAAAACCGTACCGTACACACAGGTTACGATGTTCGAGTTGTTCTGGCCGGCGAAATGTTGCGACGACCTCGGCGTGTTGTTTTCCGTGTGGCTGGTCGCGTCGTGCGTTTACAGTTTCGCGCGTGCTTCGAAAATCAAGTGCATCTTGGAGAAATGCGACGACCTGATGTCCATCTTAACCGTGCCCATGTTCCCGCGGACCGTGGCGTGCATGTGCGCGGTGGCCGTGATCGCGTACACGTGCCAACGCGCCAGCAACAGATTCGCCGAGTACGAAGAAAGAATCGAACGGTACGCGGTGTGCTTTCCGATGGGCGTTCGCAAGGCAAACGCGCGGCGTGTTTACACCGCGCTGGTGGCGGCCGTTTACGCGACAGTGACGGTCCCAGCCAACGCGTACAGGATTTATCTGTTCTGCAAGCTGCACGAAGGCTGGGAACTGATCGCGTTTTACGTACTCTTGTACGGGCAGAACTTTGTAACGTGCCTGTCGGAATTACGGTTTTTGCTGTACTGTTTCGAGCTGTTCCAACACTTTCAGCTGATCAACGAGGAAATATCCGCGATCAAGTCGAAAACGATCGTCGCCAACAAATACCCGCTGGTATTGCGGTCCGACGAGTACCGCCGAGCCGGCAACAACGTCATCGGTTCGGCCACCGCCACCAAAGACGATCGCGGCGTTCCGCACCGGTTAAAACAGTACCTGTTGTCCAAGAACATCGAAACGCTCAAGGTGCGACACCAGTTCGTGAGCGACGCGGTCAGAGACCTGAACGAACTCTACGACGTCCAACTGGGAGTGACGCTTTTCGGTCTTTTCCTAATGACGTTGTTCGATATATTCGATGCGATCTCGGCGGCCGCCAACGACAGCGCGCCGCCGAACCGGACGAAAAACTCGTTCCTGGTACACAGTTGGTTAACGCAATACAGTTTCAGATTTTGTGTAATCGTACTGACGGCTCATTTCACCGTCAAACAGGTACATATCTATGCATGTCCATAGCATATGTAAGCAATCGCGTTAATGCGATGCGGGCTTTGAATTTGAAAAATAAGCATTGAAAATCGATAATAATAATCACAAGAATAACAATAACGAGCAATTTAAAAATCATAAATATAGTTAGTATTTTAATAGGAAGCGCAATAATGCTGTTAAAAAACCGTTTAATAATATTAATCAGCATACACGTAATAACCATCAATAATAATAATAATAATCATAAACAAATATCATAATTAGCGTTTTAACATAATAACCGATATTAATCATAATCGTATGTTTAATAAGGGTATTCGTTGATTATTGTTATCATTATTGATTAATATTATTAAAAGTACTGATGATTATAATGATGCTGATTTCATTATCATTATTTAAGTGATAAATATATTTTTTATTTCCTATTTTGATTTTTATCAAAATTATGATAACAATTATGGTTTTCAATGCGTTCATTATTATTGATTTTATTATTATCATCATCATTATGTTAGATTTTGATTAGAGCGAAGCTCATGGTTTTACAGAGATGTTTATTTTTTTATTTTATTTTTATTTTTTATTTTTTTTATCTGTGCACAACTTTTATACCAGCAATTTTACTCCGATTAACAATGAAAGCATTTATTTTCCATAAAAATAAATAAACATCTTTGTAAAACTAATACATACTTCGCTACACTCAGAGTCTAAAATAATAATAATAATAATAATAAGGACTTTAAAAATCATAATCATAACCAGCAATAATCATGATGAGCAATTTAATAATGATAATCAAATCAGCATCATAACAATGATAAATACTTTTAAGAATATAAATCAACAATGATAAACAGAAATCATATAACAATTAACAACCGCCAATCATAAAAGTTATTATTAACAAATATCATTATTAGCATTTAATTTAAATAACCAATAATAATCATAATCATAATTATAAGAAGGGTAATACAAATAAGCGTAAAGATAATAATAATTATTATTTTTATTATAATCAGTATTTTAACAAAATAACCATTAATTATCATAATCATAATTTTAAGAAGGATATTTGTTGATGATTATTATTATAATTGATGGATGTTATAAGTATACTGATTATTATTTTTGTTGATTAATGTAATTTAAGGTCTCATGACTGATATGACGCTGATTTGATTATTATTATTAAAATGTGCATTATTAGTGGTGATTATTACTATTATTTAAGTGATCATTATATTTATTCTTACCTATTATGCATCTTACTAAAATTATGATAATGATTTTTAAAGTGCTCATTATTATTATTGTCATCATAAACTTAGATTCTGAGTGGAGCGAAGAAGCTCATAGTTTTTTCAATGTTTTTCATATTTGTTTACAAAACTCCTGGAAAATCAAAAAATGACCTCTTTAAAGTACCTCTGCAGTCAGATTTCCTTTAAGAGAAATTGCTATCATTGTAAATTGGAACATGATATCTGGTTGAAAATTTGCGAACAGATTAAAAAAAATAAATAATAAAACAAACACCTTTGTAAAACTTTAAGTTCCTTTGCTCCATTTAGAATCTAAAAAACAACAGTGATAAACAGGAAGTCGGAGATTTGATCACCTGTTTTATAATATGACAGAAACAATGTTCTTTGAAAAACCGCGAATAACAAAACATTACTGTACTACAGTTAAACCTTCTTCTAATAATACTTATAAAATAAAAATTGTGAAATTCAAGCACAACAATGGTAAACGCGGAGATGAAAATTTGAAACACTCAAATGACACATGCTTAATACTAAAATTGTCAAGGCCGTATACAGGGGAAGGAGTCTGGGATTCATCCCCCCCCCCCAAGACATTTTTAAAGTAGGTACATATTAAAAATAAACAAACACTCACTGCAAGTTTATTAAACAAGTTTTAAAATATCTCGTTTTTTTTACAGTTTTCGTGAAAACCAAACCTTAAGCTATTATGAAAAAATTATTGCTCTGCGCTAAATTTATTTTTACATCTAAGCACGACTTGTTACGATGTACCTCGTGTAAAATTGCCCAGCATTTTCGACTTCAATTTTTTCCCCGAAAAATTGCTGTAATATTTACTGATATTAATAAATACCTTTGATTTCTTATGTCCTATTATATTTGTATATTATAAAATCAATGATAATACCGATACCGATCAAAGCTCGATGTGTTCAATATTCGATGTTTAAACTATACCTACCTACTATAATATAAATCGTCTGAAAATTATTTAACGTTGAACTTCAATTTGTTTCTGATTTTCACCGTCCTTTTCAGGCGTCAAACTCGAAAACTCTCATAACCGATGTAAATCATCGTTTCATGGACACGCATACGAAAGAGGAGGTAAAAGCGTTTACTCAAAAAACAATATTTACATTCGTTGTGTTTAGAAACGACTTATATTTATTTTTCAACCTTTTCAGTTACGATTGTTTTTGAACGAATTGAATACCCGTTCGGTACAGTTTACGACTTTCGACTTTTTCAATTTGAACGCACGTCTAATAACATCCGTAAGTTGTCGTTTTTAATTCGAATATTTGCTTCTATTTTTCCTTTTTTTTTTATCCGCGAACGACCAAATAATATTATAACTGTAGTTTACACAACATTTAGTCTAATGTAAATGTATTTTTTTAAATTTTTTTTTTTTTCCAGGCCATCGTCGCGGGTACAACTTATCTCGTTATATTGTTACAGTTTAGAATTTAAATGCCGCGGAAAATCTGGTAGTTTAATAGCCAAATGTCATACTTTTATTTGTACGTTTACGTTTAAACGAAATGGTATAAACAATATTATTGTCATCGTACTAATTTTATAATATAGTTGTATACGATTAAATTGGAACGATAAAATAAAATATGAAAATAAATTAAATATTTACCAATGCATTTATTATTTCCGAATCGTATTAATAATAATAATTAAAAACAACATTGATTTGGATAGCGTTTGTGAATAAGAGTACTAGTTAAATTGTATAACTTTTCTGCAGGAGACCGAAAAACTGAATACAGGTTTGTATAGACTATCGTGATTACATACACTTAGTATTTACATGATATTAAAAGAAGGCGGACAAATTTTTGTATACCGCCTAATTCCCTACAAAAATGATGCGTATTGTTAAATTTAGTGAAATGCATCAGACTTGGGAAGGTAGAGGGGAAATTTATCGTATATTTATATGCAACGATTATAATTCTTGCTAACGAAAAAAGCGGAGTTTAGTAAAGAGTTTGGCTTTGCCAACAATATAAAATATGACATACATAATATGTCACTGTAAATCACATATGCATAATATAATATATCTAGTAGCCGTAGTATTACTATGACGTAGTTGGCCTTTTGCCTTTTTTGTGGATTTTAGGAACACATAAATCCGGTCGATAGTAATGAGTCAATATAGTGAAAAAACAAACCAGAATTTGGCATCGTTGATATTTTAAATTTTAATACAATTTCAACTCACCAATATTAACTTAGTTATATGGTTAATATGTAAATTATTTCTACAAATGTATACATAGCAGTTTTGGTGAAAAAAAAACCGTTTACCGTTGTTTTTCGCATTTATTTATTAACGAAAATTACCTATTTGCCCGTAAAACATCATCATCACATAGAGTCTCATAGAGTAATAAAATTAAAGAAAATACTAATAACACTCAAGGAGAGATCCAATTTGAACGGTTTCACGACGCACTGTGTTTCTACTTATAAGTTTGAGTAAGCCCAAACTTTCGAATGACGACGAGACCATATTATGGCTTTTGAATGACGACGGTGTCGATGCATAGTCTCATACGGTGTTCGACCCACCGGGTTGTAATTTTTCGCTTCATTTATGTTACCTCCAACCTCATTGAAGATGAATGAATTCAATTTTTTAATTTTTTTAGAGTTATGTTAATTTTTGTCGAATTTAATAAACGATAAAACTTCACGACTGTGTTTCTATACTGTACAATTATTATGCAACCGTTTCAGATAATTGATACGAATTTTATCTTTGTGAGTCGATGCTATTTTTTAAATAACATATAACATTACTCACACTTTATTGTAGTCGTCTTATACAAAATATTAAACTAATGATGTTATTTATAACAAGCTGAATTATTCAGCTTCTTCTATGTTCGATTTTGAATCAATTTTTTCTATTTACTAAACATAACTAATTTTACGTACGAAGATTTGTATATATATATAATATCTCCGGCGATAATAAGGTTAATCAAACTCTCAGGTTTTTTTTTTTATATTAGTCACAGGGATGAGGACTACAAATATTTATACTGCAATTCATTTTTTATCTTTTGATAAAAATTTAAAAAAAATAAGTTAATTCTGTTATTTTTAAAAAAACTTCATGTTAGCCATTTTATAGAGTGTATTGTTTGCATGGTGAACAATAATTGTAAGTACTTCTCTGTTAACTTTAGCAGGTTATTAAAAATCACGAATTTAATGACATTGAAACGTCAATACGTCAACATTTTCATAAAAACAAACTTTATAAAAAAGCTGTATTCGAATTGTTCAAAACTAATAAAATAAAAAGTTATTTTCTTACCAAAACACAAAATATTTAATTGCAACGTAAATATTTTTAGTCCCAACCCCTGTTAGTATTGTATAAAAACCGGAATTCCATTATCTCTATTATCTCAGGAGATATAACAATGGGCGTATCTTCGTGGGACACCCTGTATCATAACATTTAACTTCGGTACAATATAATAGAATATAATTTGTACACTTATTGAGAAATGCTTTTCTCTTGGAAATAACGATATACAAGTACTTATAAGCACTTAAAAGGTCGTCGTGAAAACGGACGGCTGTCCGTCATATTACGTAAGTCGTCGAACACGGCGACCGACCGAACTTTATGGGTTTTTAAACTCCCGTAATTATAGAGGCTTATATTCTATGGGCGTTCTAGTTACTTATTACTCCGTGCGCGTTCCGGAACACAAACGGCTTTTTTTTTTCTCATAGGTTTTCGCGTTCAAAAAAAAAACCGTACCGTACACATAGGATACGATGTTCGAGTTGTTCTGGCCGGCGAAATGTTGCGACGACCTCGGCGTGTTGTTTTCCGTGTGGCTGGTCGCGTCGTGCGTTTACAGTTTCGCGCGGGCCTCGAAGATCACGTGCATCTTGGAAAAATGCGACGACCTGATGTCCAACATAACCGTGCCCATGTTCCCGCGGACCGTGGCGTGCATGTGCGCGGTGGCCGTGATCGCGTACACGTGCCAACGCGCCAGCAACAGATCCGCCGAGTACGAAGAAAGAATCGAACGGTACGCGGTGTGCTTTCCGATGGGCGTTCGCAAGGCAAACTCGCGGCGTGTTTACACCGCGCTGGTGGCGGCCGTTTACGCGACAGTGACGGTCCCAGCCTACGCGTACAGGATTTATCTGTTCTGCAAGCTGCACGAAGGCCGGGAACTGATCGCGTTTTACGTACTCTTGTACGGGCAGAACTTTGTAACGTGCCTGTCGGAATTACGGTTTTTGCTGTACTGTTTCGAGCTGTTCCAACACTTTCAGCTGATCAACGAGGAAATATCCGCGATCAAGTCGAAAACGATCGTCGCCAACAAATACCCGCTGGTATTGCGGTCCGACGAGTACCGCCGAGCCGGCAACAACGTCATCGGTTCGGCCACCGCCACCAAAGACGATCGCGGCGTTCCGCACCGGTTAAAACAGTACCTGNTTTTTACAGTTTTCGTGAAAACCAAACCTTAAGCTATTATGAAAAAATTATTGTTCTACGCTAAATTTATTTTTACATCTAAGCACGACTTGTTACGATGTACCTCGTGTAAAATTGCCCAGCATTTTCGACTTCAATTTTTTCCCCGAAAAATTGCTGTAATATTTACTGATATTAATAAATACCTTTGATTTCTTATGTCCTATTATATTTGTATATTATAAAATCAATGATAATACCGATACCGATCAAAGCTCGATGTGTTCAATATTCGATGTTTAAACTATACCTACCTACTATAATATAAATCGTCTGAAAATTATTTAACGTTGAACTTCAATTTGTTTCTGATTTTCACCGTCCTTTTCAGGCGTCAAACTCGAAAACTCTCATAACCGATGTAAATCATCGTTTCATGGACACGCATACGAAAGAGGAGGTAAAAGCGTTTACTCAAAAAACAATATTTACATTCGTTGTGTTTAGAAACGACTTATATTTATTTTTCAACCTTTTCAGTTACGATTGTTTTTGAACGAATTGAATACCCGTTCGGTACAGTTTACGACTTTCGACTTTTTCAATTTGAACGCACGTCTAATAACATCCGTAAGTTGTCGTTTTTAATTCGAATATTTGCTTCTATTTTTCCTTTTTTTTTTTATCCGCGAACGACCAAATAATATTATAACTGTAGTTTACACAACATTTAGTCTAATGTAAATGTATTTTTTTAAATTTTTTTTTTTTTCCAGGCCATCGTCGCGGGTACAACTTATCTCGTGATATTGTTACAGTTTAGAATTTAAATGCCGCGGAAAATCTGGTAGTTTAATAGCCAAATGTCATACTTTTATTTGTACGTTTACGTTTAAACGAAATGGTATAAACAATATTATTGTCATCGTACTAATTTTATAATATAGTTGTATACGATTACTTAATTAAGATAAACGAAATTGGAACGATAAAATAAAATATGAAAATAAATTAAATATTTACCAATGCATTTATTATTTCCGAATCGTATAATAACAATAATATAAAACAACATTGATTTGGATAGCATTTGTGAAAAAGGGTACTAGTTAAATTGTATAACTTTTCTGCAAGAGACCGAAAAACTGAATACAGGTTTGTATGGACTATTGTGATTACATACACTTAGTATTTACATGATATTAAAAGAAGGCGGACAAATTTTAGTATACAGCCTAATTCCCTACAAAAATGATGCATATTGTAAAATTTAATGAAATTCATCACAACTTGGGTAGGTAGAGAGGTTATCTATCGTATATTTTTACGCAACGATTGCATAAAGTGAGACCCTTAATGAATCTCCTGTTAAATTGTCATGCATTTCTTTTTAGTCTAAAAATTTTACCACAGAGTACCTACCAAATAAAAATTACGTACAAACTCGCAAAATTAAAATGTCTATTAAAGCTCAATAATAGCTGAACATTTTTATAAATTTTACTCCGCCTAAAAATGGCAAGTATAAATTTCCTGTCCTAATTTCAAGACTCTACGAATATTTTTAACCGAATTACAACAAATAACAAAATTGAAAAATAATATTGAAAAGCAATATTTTTGTGATTTTCTCGTTTTCCTTACGTTTTATCCCGGCTTTTCCCAGATAATATGAAAACCACTTGGAAAATCAAAAAATGACCTCCCAAAGATACTATCTGGATAACATTTCAGAAATTGTGTCGCGCGCAAATACCTGAGCTAGATTTTTATCGATTTCTTCTACACAATAAACATAAAAAAAAAAATAAATAATCATCTTAGTAAAACCAATACATTCTTCGCTCCATTTAGAATCTAAAAACAAAATTGAAAATAATAAAATCTTTATTTTCGTAAATTTTCTCTTTTTTACCGAATTTTCCTAATTATTATGATTGACGACAGTTATATTATATACGTAAAATGGCTAAAAATCGGTTGAAAAATATACTTTTTGTAATCGCTAATATTTCGTTGAAAAAATCAACGTGTCGTGTTACCGGGCTCAGTATTGGAATATATTAAAAAAAAAAAAAAACAAAAATGTATTATTTACGTTTCTGCATAATATATTATTATTTTATGCACTATAATGAGTAAACAAAATGGCGTAGTTGTTGTTGTTGTTTTTTCGTGAGTTTTCAGTACGTACCCATTCCGTTACCGAAAACCGACGACGTCGTCAATTTTCAGCGCGTTTTTACGGGATCGTTCGACCGGCGCATTCGCGGTATTTCGTGACGGCCGCGCGATGATCCCGAAATGGCCAAGGCTGTTTTGGAACGTGTTCAGCGTGATGTCCACCGATCGGAGACACAACAAATGGCAAATCGTCTACTCGGTGTTTTTGATGGTATCGTCCGTGTACAGTTTTTACTCCACGCCCAGACTGGTGTGCACGCTGGAAGGCAGCTGCGACAATTCGCTGTCGACGGTGATCAAAGGGCTGTTCGCCAGAGTGGTGGCTTTCACGTGTTTCATGTCCAGGCTTTTGGTGATGGTCAAGGGCAAGACCCTGTTGGTCCGGTACTCGGCGAACCTGGAGAAATTCCACGCGTTCTCGCCCATGACCCGCGCCGAGACGGTGGCGCTGGGCAGACTCTCGTCGATGCTCGTGCTCGGTTGTCTGCTGCTCACGTTGCCAGTGAACACGTTCAAACTGGCGTTGATTTATATCAAATCGCGGTACGTCGTGATCGATTTCGGGCTGATGTACGTGCAGAACATCAGCATGTTCTGCATCGAGACTCATTTCAGTGTGCTGTGTTTCGCGCTCTATCAGAAGTTCGTAGCGATCAACCGGGACCTGACGGCGCTGAAAATCGACACGGTCGCCCGGAACAAATATCCGTTCGCGTCGCGGACCGGATACGAGTACAGGCGGAAAACGAACGGCGACGGCGCCGCGGTCGCAGATTACAACCGGGACATTTTGCAATCGCTGCGCGCCGGACGTCCGATGGCCGATTTCGCGGAACGGTTGAAAATCAAACACCGGCTGGTGCGCGAGGCGGTCAGAAACCTGAACGACCTGTTCGGCTTCCATCTGGGACTGTCCCTGTGTTCGTTGTGCTTGTACGCCATATTCGATTTGTACTATCACCTGCTGGGCCTGTGGAACATCCAATACCAGACGTTGGTTTACGGTTGGCTATTGCAGTACACCGCCCGGTTCGGGTCCGTCACGATTCTGGCGCACTTGCTGACGAAACAGGTGATTCTAATCTGTTTATACAGAATATACGCATTTTAGATTCTGAGTGGAGCGAAGAAGCTTACGATGGTTTTACAGTGATGTTTATTTTTTTTTTTTTTTATCTTTGAGCAACTTTTCTACCAGCAATTTTGCTCCGGTTTACAATTTAAGAAGTTTTTCAGAAAGGAAATCAAACTGGGCAGGTAACATAGGTGCTTTATTTTTTGATTTTCCAAGAAGTTTTTCCAATACACGGGAAAAACCGAGAAAAAACATGGGAAAATTGGAAGAACAGGAAAATAGGTACAGTGTTAAACAAATATTATTAAAGAAAACGTTCAATGCAGATGTAATTATTTTACCATAATATGACATATTATACATTGTTATATTGTTGACAAAGCAACACTATTAACTAATCTCCGCTCAGATTCGTTTTTTTCATTAACAATGGTTAGTCGTTGCTTATAGATATACAGCTAGTGATTCCCGTCTGTATCGTACTTTCCCAACTTTCCACTTACAACAGTGGCTGCACCCGTCCCAATTATCCTAGAACAGATTTTTTATGTTTGTTGCTTTACAAAACAACATTTATAAGTATTATTGCATATTTGTTTCTTAGACATCATTTTGTTTTAAACTTGAAATGGCCTTTTGGTTTTTTTTGCTACGTTGAGAACGCAATTAATTAATTTGAATAAGTTTAACGATTTGTTTCACCTACAACATGAATTCGTCTTTGTTTTTCAATTTTCTCGTATCCAGCACATTTCTAAAAAATCATTCACATATAAACATAGTTTGATATTTTTTCACTTTTTAGTTTTTACGCTACACAGTAGTTAGTAGGTAACAAAATAAAGTTAATCTTATCGATTGGATATACCGGACAGATTTAAAAGTATATGTACCCTCCCAAAACGTTCGTTAGAGTTCGAGTTAGGTCGTCATTAATTGTCAAAAGTTGCTATTCGATTGATATATCCCATTATTTACACGGCATTTATCCGTATCTTTTTCGTGGCAATTCTTTTTTTTTTTTTTTGTAACTAAAAATATATTTTTTGTTGTAGGCACTCAAATCTAAGGTTCTCTTAACGGATATAAATAATCGTTATTTGGATTGCAATACGAAAGAAGAGGTAAACTATATTGTATAATACTATAATATTTGTTGAAACCGTAATAGTTATAACTAAAAAGTTAAAAACGAAATTATATAATACGTTACTTTTTTCGATGAATAATTTCAACATAACTCGATTATTATTAATTATTAACATTTTTTTTGTAGATATTACAATTTATTATTTACGAATATTTTGTACAAAAAACTATGTAGATACTTGTGATTTTTGTATTTATTTTTTGATAAAAATATATTTACGAGAAATGTGAACTACTATGCATATGACGACCGCATGCGTCCAATGTGATACGAGTACGACTAATGGTTTTATAGCTTTTAACTCAACTCGTTATCATTTTCCTGATAATTCGTTACTATTTTATTTAGTTAAATCAAATTAATTTATATACTTAAAAAAAAATTTAACCTAAAGCTTTTAGTTATTTGTATTTGGTTTAGGAAAACAATTTAAGCTATAGTTAACCGAAATTTAGTTAACCTCGCCCAGTTTTGATAGACCTATAATTAAATCGGATCAAGAAGTAATGATATTAAATTGATTTTAATGCAATTATAAACCATTGGAATACGATTAAAAAAACAATTTTTTTTTAATTATAGTTGCAACTATTCTTCAATCAGATTTGCAGTAGTGCGATCGAATTCACTGCGTGCGATTTTTTTACTTTGAATACGCATCTAATTACATCGGTAAGTTTGCATCGCTAATTTAAAAAAGATCTGTATCAGAAATTCGCGACTAAAATACAATATTCCCCTCTAACTATTTTGTATAGTAGAAATATTCTTTACAATACAATAAATAACCGAAATCTGCTATAATAATACAATACATACTATATATACTAAAAAACTAAAGTACTTCGGAAAAAAAAATTTAAAAGGTACTATTCGATCATAAAAATGGTAGGAGAGAAGGTTAAAACTGACAATAGGCACATCGCCTGGCTGCATACGAATTTTTGAGAAAAACAGATATAACTGCAGTTTCGGTCACCCCATTTATAGTATATTTTCTAGTTGCGATCATGCATTTAAATGTCCGAATTATTCGACAATTTAATAGTTTCAGAGCACAACGTGTCCAAAGTGCGTTGTTAAAATGTTTTTAGAAATAAAACTCGATATTGTAATCGTTGGATAAAACGTCAAGTTAAACTGACAAATAACTATTATTAATATCACTTTTGTGACGATAAAGATATTTTAAGATGGATCTAACCTAATAATTACAGGTATGGACGTTAGTCACTTTCTTTATTTTAGTCACTTAAAGTAATTTTTTTTTTAGATATTCTCATTCAGTTTATACAAATAATAATTATATTAACGTTTATTACGATATATTGGTATCTTACTAGTTCTCAAGGAATGATAACGTTGGTAATAAAAAAAAAAAAAATGGCTAATGTCAGTTATATCTTATTTTGTAGTCGCACTGATTTGAATTCAACAGTTACTGTAAAAGATGCGCTTAGAAATTGAAAGTCTTATTTAATACTGCAGGCATATTTTTAAGCAATCGTTTTTTAGTTATAATTAAAGTTGTTATTTATCTTTAAATTATCACTAAATTATTCTTTATTAAAACTCGATTGTTTACATACCATATCCATGTCATACCAATCCTAGCCTATCATATTATTATAATAATTATTATCTAACTACTACTATTTATGTTAAATAGGTGTATTTTTAGATTCTGTGTGAAACGAAGAATGTATTGGTTTTACTAAGATGTTTATTTATTTTTTATTTTTTTTTTATCCTGTGTACGAAAATTCGACGAGAAATCTTGCTCAAATATATACGCGCAACACCATTCCTGAAAGGGAATGTTATCCAGATAATATTTTTGGGAAGTCATTTTTGATTTTCCAAGCGGTTTTCATAATATCTGGGAAAAACCAGAATAAAACATAAGAAAAACGGGAAATGTACGAAATTAATGTTTTTATTATTTTATCAATTTTGTTATTTGTTGTAATTCAGTTAAAAATATTCATAGAGATTTGAAATTTGGATAAAACTGATACTTGCCTTTTCTAAACGTGGTCAAATTTACAAAAAATTTAAGCCATTTTTGAGCTATTGATAAACGTTTTAATTTAGCGAGTTTTGTACGTAATTTTTATTCGGTAGGTACTCCGTGATTAAACTGTTAGACGTAACAGAAATAATTGACAATTTAACAGGAGGTTCATCAAATCTTACTTAATGCTAAAAAAAATCGCGTGTCGATATCAACATCACGAAACAGTGAATTAAATAAATATAAACCCAATTAGGTAATTTAAGACTTGACGGTTTTTTTACAATTTATTCAAGTCCAAATTTATGTGACTAATAATTATGTCCAAGTCCTATAGAATAACGCGAGTTGTATTGCATCCAGCTTGGAGGTGCTAGCTTAAGAGGACGCGACTCGTACATTTGTTGAGTCCGTCTTTTTAGTGTTCTAAAGCTGTTAAAGTGTTAATATTAAATATCTAAACATTTTTTTTTTCAATCGGTTTGTCTTCCTGAGAGACATCGATTTGCAAAAAAATTAAATTTTTATTTTCATTTCAAAAAAAAATAATTTTTTATTTATTCACTTTATAAAATTTTCAAAATAGCCATTATTATTCTAAACATTTTAATGTATCACACATTCATATCCGGTGAACAGTGCTTTAGTAGCAGCCGTTTTAATTTCTAGAAAAAAAATGTGAAAACAATTATTGATATTCAATAATTAATTACAATCGCCGCACGGTAATTCCCTATCGCAACAGTAATTTATTGAATATTAATTGAAACACCGATTGGAAACGAAAATATTTAATATTAGCAGCTCTAGACAAATCCGTCAAACATGGTGGTCTGCAAAACAACTCTAATCTCAGAGTTTGGTCTTGTTTGGTCCAGTTAAAAATTTCAAAAAGGAGCGGGCTTAAAGATCTATGTAAAAGCATTCACAGATACACACGATACACCGCAATAGTCTCTATTTTCGGCGGAGGGGAGGGGGGGTTTTGGAAATTCGATAAAAATATAAACACAAATGATACAACAATAAACTATTGTTGAATTTTAATTTTTTTGTTTTTTTTTTCTTGTTTTGTTTTTGGTTATAGGCATTTGCTGCAGCTACGACCTATCTCGTTATACTATTCCAATTCAATTCAGCGAAACAAGAACACGAATAATAATAGTAATAATACTGTATTAATTTATTTAATAATTTCCACAAAATATTCATGTTTTATATCAAATAATCGGTACGCACTAATCACGTAATGTGATAAGAATATTTTTGGAATTACATATATATATAAATATTTATATATATACTGGTGTCCCACGATAATCCGCCACTTGAAATAATTTTTGATCTATTCAGTATTTTTAAGACGATATGATACCCAAAGCTGTTCGCGTGCAACGTATGTCCACTGTTGCGAAATAATAATTTTTTATAAATAATTGTTATCGAAATAATTATTTTTCCGTGTAATGTTTTTACACAGTTTTACACAAAACAAAGTCATTTTTTTAATAATTATGATAAATCGACCTTTTTTTTTTTTTTTTGTTTTAATAAGGAAAAATTGTCTATGACGTAACATTTTCCATTTTCCAATAACTTATCTCAATAATTTTATATTCGTAAACAAAATACTTGAAATATTTACAAACTTTAAATATTAATATTTTTAAACTTTTTTGTACCAGCTACAAAATAAAAACGCTACGTCACAGCTAAAGTTCTCCTTATTAAAACAAAAATAAATTGTCGATCTATCACAATTATTAACAAAATGGTTCAGTTACTCGACAACTATGTTTTTACGCTCAAATTACGGGTGTATAACGTCCTCTTAATATATATATTTTTTAATAATTAGTATGCCTCTACGCTACAGTATATAATTTATTTTAGGTGAGAGAACTCAAATAGAAACTTTAAAATTTGACTATAATTTTTAAAAAAAATGTAATAATATAATTGTAATTTTGTATAGTAGATTTTTATAAAAATTTTGATGGTTGAACCTTTTGTTTAAATATTGTCTTTTATTTTTTAAAATTAAAATACTGAAGTTTTTGCAAATGTGAATATTATTGTGGTCTATAATCTATTATAGTATTTAATTAGTACCTAGTCAAAGCACATTAAATGACAATGATTTTCTTTGCTATGAGTTAATAATATACAGTAATACTACTGACTATTTATTAAATATTATAATAAATTATAAACTACAATATTATTCATATTTGCCAAATTTCAAAAAATTGTAGAAAATAAAAGACCATACACCTAAACAAAAATTTTAACCTCCAAATGTTTTCGAAAAATCGATTTTACAAAATGTCTATTATGAATTTTTTTTTTTTAAAACTATAGTAAAATTTAAAATTTTTTATTTTAAGTTTTACCATCACCTAATATTTTGTTTTTAATATATTAACTGTGGCCTATACTAATTATTAAAAAAATATATATATTAAAAATATTGAATAGAACAAAAGTTATTTCAATTGGCAGATCATTGTGAGACACTGTGTGTGTAATGTATATACCAATTATATGATAATAAACTCTCTTTCACCTTGTTAAAATTGACTCAAATATTCTTTAACGTTTTATTTGATAAGTAAATATTCGATGGAATATGAAAGAAAATAAATCGAACAGTGACCCTTTTTAAAACAACGTGCAATACCTAATAATTGGCCGTGCAACAAAGAAATAAAAATGATAACAAAGTGCTAAGGTTTATGTTTACATTAGCTGAATAAACCGTTTAAAACAGTTAAAACTGTTTTAATTTTTTGTAACCAAATTTCTTACCCACCAACTGCAAACGTTTTAGTTTTAAACCGTTCTAACGCCATCATAATATAAACGTACACTATTCTATTTACTCTATTTAATATTATTATAATTGTGGATGCGAAAAATGTGATAATTATATTTATGCATACCGTGTATATTTTATATTGTATTGTATTATATTTTAATTTTATATTTAATTATAAAATTACAACATCAGAGTAAATATTGATTTGTTAAAAAGGCTTTTTTTTTTTTTACATATAAATCCGCATGATAACAAGAGCGTTTACGCGCAAGTGTTGCTCAGGTTTAGTAATTTTATTACCAAAACCGTTATAAACCAAATAGTTCAACGGAAAAATAAATTATTTTCTATATAAACGAGTAAAATTACAAATTAAAATACTGTTGAATTATAATACCAATCACGTGTTTGAAAAATGGTGATCCGGATACCTCCTCTTAAGTCCGTATCGTAGTTTATCTTCTAATTTTATTATCGTTGCCAATAAAAAAAACAATTTTGAGCGGAGATCGATGGATATCCATAGCAATAAAGTAATGGTGTAAATAATGACAAAGCGATTACATTTTTTTTTTTACAACTTATCATGAACGTTTTATTAAATTCGTTAACATTTTTATAGACCTGTAATTGTGTATCTACATGAAACTAGAAAAGATTCAACAATTTAAAATAGCTATAAATAACCTAAAAATACGCCGGGATGTTTTGAAAACCATACCACCTTTAGGAAATGCTAATATCACTAGATATCTGGTTAACAATACAATTCTCTACGATCATTTTCACTTAATCGGATACAACAAATATGCCAAAGTTTACTCTAACAGAAACCGATATTACATTCCTGGTTTTCCGGTGGTTTTAAATAAAACCAAAGTTCTATTTATCTTCCTCATTGACAGAAACCAATCTACTTTCATCATAATTTTCGTGAAATTTCGGCGGGAGGTTGAACACCTAACCCTCCCCCCCTCTTTACACGAACCTGCATACCTTATCAGTGTTTCAAAAGGGACAGGTACGGTTATTCGGTGTTTCATAGTACGAGGCGTTTTATCCGTACAGTGACGATAAACGATAAATCGCCTCGGTTGTCCGCCCCTCCGGGAACATCACCGTCTCACTTACAATAATTATTATGGTTATAAGAGCGGCCTGTCCGTTTCTTTATTGTCTACGGAAACGGCACGATAAACGTGACGGGCGGAAAGTGCACCACACTGACCATATATAACGCTACCCACTCGTGTATTAAATATTTTGCGTATTTTTTTTTTTCGCGTTAGTTCATTAAATATTGAAATGACGAGTGGGTTTCACTGGGACAATTAACGTTTTCGAGTACAAAATACCTTGTATTATTATTATAACATTTCGCATATTATCGCGATATTTACGTTTAAACAATACCCGCGGACCCGTTGCAATATTGCAGCCGGTAAGTGGGGGATTTTTTTTTCCGCCGTCCAACTTTTACTTATCGAATTGGCGTTTTCATTCATCAGACGCGGCAAATTGTTGTTATCGTCGTCGTTGTCGTTATTACAACCGTTGTCATGGAAAAATCGTATTTCGACGTGATGCGAACCGGTCTGGACCTGGCGTATTCCGTAATTCTGGTGACCACGTGCGTGTACAATTACCTGATCGCGCCGGACGTGGTCTGTCTGTTGGTCAAATGTAACGGCTCCGTGACGACCACCGTGAAATCGATGTTCCCGCGGTCGCTGGCCATCGTGTGTTTCGTGTCGAGAATCACGGCCATGTACAAAAACGTCAGCGATCTGCCCAAATACCGGGACAAAATCCACGAGTACGATTTGAATTTCCCGATCGACTTCTCGACGAGAAACGTCCGCCGGCTATTCACCGCCGTCATCGTACTAGCGTACGTCGTCATCATTTTGCCGTTGAACGTGTCCCGCGTATATCTGATCTACGACAATTTCCGCGACATCCGAATGATGTTGTTTTTCGTGATCATGTACGCGCACAATTGGAGCATTTGCCTAACGGAAATACAGTTTGTCATCCGGTGTTTCGGGCTGTACCAGAAGTTCCGGTCGGTCAACAAGGACATGGCCGCCGTCATGTCGGAAATCATAATCGCCAACAAGTATCCCGCGGCGTTGTGCGTCACCGGTTCGGAGCCGCGGCGTCGCGGTCAAACAACGGCCAACGACGGCGACCCTCGTCCGCAGATGCCGATCAACGCGCGACGTGTGACGGTCAACAAAATCGAACTGTTCCGGATGAGATATCAGTTCGTCCGGCGCACCCTGAACACGCTCAATCGTCTTCACGGCATACAGTTGGGACTGTCCATATGCATTCTGTTCACGTTGGCCCTGTTCGATATTTACGGCGAAAAGTACACGATAAACCACAAAACTAGATCGAAAATATTCATTTACGGTTGGCTGTTCCAATACTCGTTTAGATTTTGCGCAATCATACTCACCACGCACATCACCACGAAACAGGTACGACAATAACGTGTCGGTTATTGTTAGATTAGGTTCAGTTATTGGGTTAGGCCACAAACGTATATGCAATAAACTGCAATCTGGTGATTGATAAGAAGTGAACTGTGAACTTTCAGTCCGCCATTTAATTCGAAGCTCACGCCGCCTTATCGACCACTTTCATACTGCAATACTAGGCTATCCATATCTTATCAATGTTCCAAGAGGGACGAGTATGGTTATACCGAGAGTTTCACAAAGTGAGGCGTTTTATCCGTATGGTGATGCATTTATCACCATAAATACAATGATAAATCGCCTCAGTTTTCCGCCCCTTCGAGAACATCGCCTTACTTACAATATTACTTTTCGAATTTATTCAAGATTTAGAGGTGTTTGGATACTCAAAATGGAAAAAGTTAAATATTAGTAGGTACCCATATTTTGATGTATTGAGAACATTTTGTAAATGGATGCAGATTAGTGCAGATTATAGGTTGCTTCTGGATTATTGTAGGTTAGTTTTACTACTGCGTACGGTTTAGGCATGCGTTCAATCAGTAATATCCCTGGTTCAAGTAATATCCGTTGTTATATTGCCAATTTTCCTGTATAGCAAATATCAACTCGGATCACAAAAATCTAAAAGAACACTATTCTGTATTATAATTAAAAAGTGAAATTCTGTCTGTATGTAGATAATATCTGTTTGGTCTGTGCGCTGTACAAATCTAAAGTTTTATTCCGAGCTTGATAAAACTTTGACTGGTTATAATTTGTCGATTTCTTTTATAGTTATTTAAACATTGGGAATAACCAGGAAAATATACCGCAATAACGGTTTCCGTTATTTTCGATTTTGTTTTTTATTTTAGTTCGGTGAAAAGTAATCATAGAAACCAGGAATATTCATACAATACTCACATTAGCCTTTCAAACGGTTCTGTCGATTTTTATGCTGTTTATACCCTTTTAAATGTTTTTTTTTTTATGTGGACACGATTGTTTCGACACGGCGAAACAATTTTACACGAGGCACATCATAAGTCGCGCTTGGCTGTAAAAAATTGAACGTAACGTAATACTTCTTTTTATAAGAGCTTAGAGTTCGATTTTTCATGAAAACCGTAAAAATTACGGCATTTCAAAACTTGTTAACCGAACTTCACTCAGAATCATTTTTCCGTTAGTAACGATTTATCATTGCATACGTATGTATATAAACCCAATTGCTCTATAAACCCTGCTTTCGTAATCTCCCGCCTACAATAACGGCATACACTTCAGCACAATATTAACTCCTACTGTTATATTTGATTTCGAATTTTCCCCAAGATAAAACTTTGACATTCGAATCAAGAAGAAGATCGTTAAATTCTTTTTATCTGCCTTAAAGAGTAGTTGTAACAGGGTTTTGGTATTTTAAGTACTGAAATTGGATTACTGTTGTTGTATTAACCTTCCTTACCGACACTGAGGAAAAAAAAAAGTTGTTGTTTAATTTTCATCGCCAGAGCTAAAGAAGTACCCTTCTAGAGCGGAAACGGAAAGACACATTAAATGTTATTTCTTTTGTTGATTTCTGTTTTGAAAAGATTTAGCCCGGGTAATTCAACTATAGTACAGTATGTATTATAAAATCGTCTATCCGGATAAAGTTGAATACATTAAAATATCCTTTATCGAGTATATTTTGGTTGTACTTAACTACATATGAGAATTTGTATTTTTCCAGGCACACAAAACAAAAAAGTTAATAACAGATATAAACAACCGGCACTTGGACGACAACACAAAGGAAGAGGTAAATTTTAAATTAACGCCTATTATATTGTAACAAGTATGTTTCCCTAACGCCATCGCTTTCGGATTCTCCAGAAAAAATTGTACCTTATTTAATTATTGTACTCTGTAATTTTCTAGAGAAAAACTATTTTCTATAAGTGATGCAAGTAAAACGAAAAAGGTGAAATTCCACTTATTTTAATCAAATCGCACTTGGGTTAAAAAGAATAATAGGTTTAGGGTCAAACTGAAATTAGATTCAAATAAGTCAACCTATTTTAACAGTAATGTCCGGAAAAAAACTTAAAAGTTTTAAAAATATTCTTTTTTCTTGCCACTTACGATTATTAATCATTAGCGTGGTTAAAAATTAGTTTGTTTTATTTTACATCAATACATAATTTTAAAAAAAAATTAGAAATTGTTCAAGAGCTAGTAAAATCAATCCAAAAAATAATATTTTCCCACTCGAGTACACTTACTCGGCGTTACTAGAACTTTTAATACCCGTGGAAACATATCTCACCACATAGAGAGCACTACAGCAGCGCCCAAAACCAAAAACGCCACTTCTGCAAACAACATTGTATGCTGAATTTTAGCTGAAAATATCTTGAAGATTCTTACACGTTTTTACGTTTTTACTCAGACGTTTTTACACGTTGAATTGGTTCCCAAGACGTATAAATTGAGTTGGATCCCTCGGTATTTATTTTATTAATCAATTAGGTATAAAAATTGTTGGAAATAATAATTTGATTATGTATTAAAATAATTTAAAATACAAAATTACATTTTATAGTCCATCAAAATTGTGACCGTTTAATGCGTCAACGGATTAATGATTAGATAATTCGCAGCAGTTATTCGACACTGTGTCGCTAAACTGATTAACGTTTCCATGTTTATATTTATATAGAACCGTTTTATATATTTGAGAACCAATTGTTCAAAATTTTATTGGGAGCCAATTCAATGATCGCCCACTCGGAGATCGTTGCCATCAGTACCAACACTTGTTTGCGAATTATCGAGGTTTTAATATTCAACATTTTTATATTGTATATGCACAGTTACAATTGTTTTTGAGCCAATTATGTAGCCGGTCCGGAGAATTCACTACCTGCGATTTCTTCACTCTAAACACTCGGCTTATCACGTCTGTAAGTTTACTCGTATAATCGTTATACGCTTATTATACACAGGCGCGGACTGGTGAAAAAGCCATGGGAGGCTACATAAGTTTAGGGAAAATATCGTCAATTATTGGGGAAAACTGGGGCCGCTGTTTCAAGTCGGGAATGTAATGGAATATGAACAGGGTAATTTAATTTTTGTCTGTACGCGACGATACAAATCGACGAAAAACGACTCGAGAGCCGAGTACGGTTAAGCGCGTTTTGACAAATTTAATTTGAAGATTAGACAAATTGTACTATTCATACCGATTGGCGGAAAATAATTTTCGGAGCATGGAACGGCCGTAGCACCCCAGCATCATAGCCGGCCCGCGCCTGCGCCTTTACCTAACTGTATAATTTCCATGATATCGTTATACTTACTGTATAAATTGTTTTGTAAATCGTGTGCATTTAATTTTTCAGGCAATCGTCGCGGGTACGAGCTATCTAATTATATTATTGCAATTCGACGGGACCTCGGAGGAAGACAACTGATCACATTATATTATCACATAGTACCTATATCATCCCCTTTTCCGATTTATCTTTCCCTCCGTAATATTTACACTAAACGTGTTGTGTCCCATAACTCAGTTCTTCTTATTTCTATCGTTTCGATAATTTGTCTTGGCTCGTCCACCATATTCATAACACTGATATATGTTATCATCTCGCACAGCACAATATAATTATCATTATTATTTATTTATTATGCATGTTAAGTGTCTGAATATGCCGTTTGACGAGCAATAATGACAATATAATTATTATTAGTTAATACAGACTATACATTCGGAGCAGTGGCGTGTTTTCAAATTGTTTGTACAGGGGGTTTAACATTTTTCAAAAATAGAGCGATTTCTTTTATCATGAGCCAGTAATTTTTTTCGGAAGATTTTAAATAAATATGATTTATATTATTTTTAATCTTTGTACAATTGTTTAGGCTTTATTTTAAAACCATTTTTAATTCATTACCTCTACTCCATAAATTGTATACCTACTTTTAAATGATAGTTGATAACACACTTCACTACTCTTCCGGTCTAAATTTTAAACAGTTATAGCTCATAAACGGTAAATATGATATTAGTGAAATACATATCAAAGTTTCTAGAAAAATATACTCTATTCGAATCTGTGTTCAAAAGGTGGAGGGGCGGGTTACTATTTGAAAAAGAAAAATATATTATAATGTAAGGCGTATATGAAGTTAGGTTAAAAATTTAAAAACGGTTTTAAAATAAAGCTTAAACGATTTCGTAAAAGTTAAAAAAAATATAAATCAAATTCACCTAGAATCTTCCGAGATAATTATTGGTTCACGATAAAAAAAAAAAATCACCCTGTATAAATTAATGTTCTCTTTCTCTATACTTTCGTATCAAGTCGTTTATGACTTTTGAAACATATATTTTCTTCTGGGGGACCCCCCCCCCTAAAAATACGCCACTGATTCGGGGGTTCTTTTTTTTTTAAGTATCGTTTTAACACAATACCTGTAAATTTAATATATTAAATGTAATATCAATAAACATCGTGTAAAAAATAAAAAATAAATTATAAATTATAAAATTAAGCGTATTATATCAATACAGTTTTACAAAATTAACGTAATAAATATTAAAATATAATATCAGGTATTCGAGTTTACGGTTATTTTATTCTATGAGATTTACGCGTACAACACGAAACTTTTTTTTTTTTATCAGGGAGTATACACTTGTAGAAATCGGTCCAAGATTTCCGAATCGAAATGATTGTACGCGTTTCCGATCTTTCGGCGCGTTTGCCGGAGATTCGGCGATGACAAAACCGGCCGCGGTTTATTGCCTTCGTTCCGGGCTTTGGCGACGACGGCGCTGTTCGGGTCGCGCACGGCCTTCGCGTTCGCCGCCTTATCGGTAGTGACGTTACACCGGTCCAAGCACAAACCGTTGTTTATTATTTGTATGATCTGCACGGGTGTCTTTTCCGCTCCATCGCCACCAGCCCGTTGCAGAATATCGTCGACGGTCCCGTGGAGAACCGACGTCGGTCCGTCCGCCACGTCCGTCATCCCGCCGTCGACGTCGCGCCCGTACTGTTCGTTTCCCGAGCGAACCGTCGACGACTGCCGCAGCGTCGAACCCGCGGACGACGGCGAGCCCACGTCGTCGTCTTGCGACAGCTGAAAATCGCCGGCCAACAGCTCCGTGAGCGACACGGCCGTGTGCCGACCGTCGTGTTTTACGATCGGTATGAAAATGTCGGAAACGTGCGCGGAACCGTTGGCGTCGACCGCCGAATGGCTCACTAGCGGTATTTTAAACACACCGTCGGCGACTTTTACGCGGTGCAGCACGTCGAACCGGCTCTGATTGTTCAAAATCCACGGCTTGTGATCGACGGGATTTCTCCGGTTATCGTAATCGGAGACGATGTCGCCGTCGCCGTCGACAACTGTCACCGACGACGCATTTTCACGGTTTGTATTGCCGTCGTCGTTGTATCCTTGCTGCCGTTGCCGTTGCTGTTGCTGCTGCTGCTGTTGTTGTTTCTGCTGCTGCTGCTGCTGCAGTGGTTGACGGTTGTCGCGCGACGCGTTTCTAAACAAAGGCCGTGAACCTCCCGACGGCGATGACGCCCGTTGAACACCGTCCGAACGTCCAGAACCCGTCGAGCTGGACGACTTTCGGCCCGCCGGCGTCTGTCCATCGAATACGATCGGAATTAAATCTCCGGCTTTATAGGGACCGTGTTCCGGGTCGTCGTACTCTTCTTCGTCCGCGGTTCGATAATGCGGTTCGGTTTTCGTCGGTTTAGGTTTCGACAAGACCCGGCCGGAATTAAATTTCGATTTCGGGCCGCCGGTTTCGCGGACGACAGCTGTCGGTTTGTTCGGAATATCGTATTCCGCGGCGACCGATCCTCCGTCAAAAAATAACGCCGCCGGCGCGTTTATCACGGCGTTTCCGCCGTTTGCCGGCGACATTTTCGGTGTCAACTTCGACGCGAGTTCGCCGTTTCCCGTCGGCCGTCTATTGCCGTCCGCAGTTTTCGTTTTCGTTCTTTTCGGCGTCGTCGTTTTACCGCCGCCGTCCGCGTTCCCGTCCAATCCCGTCGGTTTTCCCGTAAGTTTTACGCCGTTCGAATAATAATTATCGCGGTCCCTTTGTCTGTTTTTTCGGCTCACAACGTTTCCCCCGGGTATTTCACCGGCACCAATCGGATATCCCGACGTTTTCCTGTTTGCCGTGACGTAACCATCACCCAGAAATTTTTCCGGGATTTTTTTCGTTTCCGTCGTCGACAATCGCGGCGTACTGCTCTTGCCGGACGAAATTCTTTTAGTCGCCTTACCCGCGTGATTGTATTCGTCACTAATATTACTCGCCGTTTTCGAGTTTACGTGGTCGTCGCGTTCGAATTTAACGTTCTTCGCCGGTTTCTCGCCGAATTTCGCCGCGTGTCCCCGTCCTAAAGTCGCTTTCGGTTCGTTTCGAGCTGAATAATTGTCGACATCGCTATTTTTATTCGATCCGTCGAGTCGGGACGAGGTTTTTCTATTCGCCGCGATGTTGTTTGCGGCAGTATTTTTTTCTCCCAGAACGTTTCCCGCGTCCTTTTTCCCCGGATTAAACGTCGCCGTTGATTTTTCGGCGATTTTTCGTCGAACGGTCAGCCGCAAACCGTCGTCGGACGAGTTCGTCGGTTCGCTTTTGATTTTAATTTTGCCGAGTATACTCCGTCTGTTTTCGTTGCTCATTTTTACCCGCTCCTCGAACTGTAATCGTTTGAGTTTCAGCTCCGCGACGATTTCGTCTCTGGACGGGAATTTCGTTAGGGGCCTTTTCGAGGTCGTACTGCCACCGCCGCCGTTGTCCGCAAAAACGTTTTTCGCCCGCTTTACATTCGCTCGGCCGGCCGGACTTTCGCTCGCCGTTCGCGATTTATTCGAACGTTTGTAACCGTTCGTTTTGTTCGCGAGCGACGTGTCGGCGGGATACGTATCGGTTTTAATTTCCGTGACGTTTTTTATCATTATCGAACTCAAAACGTTCTTTACGATTTTCTTGTTGCACACGCAGTCGGCGCCGTTGCCGTTCGCGGCGTTTCCAAACGGATCGCGTTCGTTTTCGACGGACGAGTCCGAGTCCGCCGCCGCCGTGGCGGTTGCCGGCCCCTCCGAATAATTGGCTGTCGGCGGGTTATCGTTATTTTCGTAAACGTTAGACTCTAAAATTCTGTCCGGACGATTCGCGTCTAATGCGCCGTTCGAATCGGACGTCGGTTGTGCGGTCGGCGGAAAACGATTGGCTACGGACGGTCCGGGCGATGGTGGCGGTGTGTAATCGTCCGAAACGCTGTCTACTTCTTCGTCGTCGTCCGTCGTATCCGCAGTGGTGTATTTCCGTTTATTGTCGTCGTCCACGGTCGTACCGGAATCTATAAATTTCGCCGTGGACGACCAATACAGAGGTCCGGCGGTTTCTCTGGAGGCCAACACGTGTTGCTGATTATCTACTGCCGCGGGCCGTGACGGAGACGTCGAAACTTCTTTGTTCTCCGCGGGCCGTTTACCCGCGTCACCGCCGCCGCTGGCCGTTTGCGAACTGCCGTTCGTTGGGTATTCGTGACCGTCGGTTTCGGCGGTCGCCACTTGTTGATTCTCGGGATTTTTCAAATCGAAAATCAGCCGATTGTCGTTTTTCGGTACGTTCGTCCCGCCCGTAATATAATTCGCATTTGTCGCCGCGGGCCTACCGCCGCCGCAGTCGTCGTTGCCCACGGCCAGTTTGTTTCTCAGCCATTTTCCGTTCACGAACGTTTTTTCCGGACTGGAATTGAGGTGGTCGATTATGCGGTCCCCTTTCGTTTTTTCCAATTTAAATATCCATTCGTCTTCCGCGGAAGTACTGATATTGGCCGCCATTGCTGCAGGATCGCCGTCGGTCGATTCGCTTTTCGGGCCGCTGCTCTTGCGTACCGCGGACAGACGCGTAGAATCGGCCGTTTTGTTTCTGTGCAGTTTTTCGATCAACTGTTTCAAAACTTTTATCAGATAATCGTCGTTGATTCGTCCCGGTCGCGCGTTACCGGTCTGGATTCCCGCCGGGCGCCCGTTCGATTCCAAAAGCCCGTAGCCCCCGAGTCCCGACGGCCGTCCGCCGGCGGAGCCCAAGATGCGCGCGCATCTTTTTCTCTCTTGCGATTCGCTTAACGTACTGGCCACCGGTTCGGAATAATCGTTTTCCGTTTCACCATTCGTGTTCCATAAATCGACCGTCGGGACGTTATTGACGTTTCTTGCTCGGTGATAATCGTCGAAATATTTCCCATCGCCGTAGTGTTCGTCGTCGTAAATATTGTCCTCGTCGGACCGTACGTCTAAAACGACTTTAATATCACGCCGTCCCGCGGAATCGTCCCCGTCGCTTTTTGCGTAATACATTCGGTTCGCTTGCCTCGGGAAACGGGTTTTCCGTAGAAATTCCAGAGACTTCGTGCCATCCGACGGTCGAGAAACAGTAGCTGGTGACACGGTGGTGTAGTCGAGGATATCGAGCGCCTCGGTTCCGTCAAAGCTGTAGGCATTTGAGTCCGTAGGTTTTCTGAAAAAGTCGTTTTCACTTATTTATTCATGTAAACTATCGCAACAAATTTCGTGGTATATACCTACGAATTCCCTTTGGAATATAAACATAAAATAGTGTCTATTAACTTCGTATTTTTTTTTTTTTTTTTTAATATTGTAAATTCGCAATAGCCAATGAAAAAATACGTTAAAAAAATTACTGTTAAATTAGTTGAATAAGAATTTAAAACTGTACCGACTCAGTTCATAGTCAGTCAAATCGAATTATTTGTTTTAAATTATAAAAATCCCATACTTACTCGTTTGAAATTATTGTTTTTGTCTTTATGGCCGAGAGATTCGTTTTCGTCGTCGATACTATTATACTTTGCAGAACATTTTTCGATAATTTGTTCGAATTTTCAGCCGAAATCGAAACAAAAAAAATTAATACTAAAACAGAAAATTGTTGACTCATTGTTGTTTCACCCTATTGAAGAAAAAAAAAACAAAAAAAAAATGTTAAAAATTTAATATAATCGTATTAGGGTAATACGCGTATATGCATTAGTGAGTTCCTTAATTTTCAATTTCAAAATATTTTTGGTATCACCTCATATATATGTGCGTATATAATGTGCACTCGTGTTTAACTTCGGTATCTGTACAGGAACACATTAATAAACTTTTTTTTTTAGATGTACTTATTTTTTTTTTTCAGAGACAATATCGTGTTCTAAAATAATTTGAGACTTCCTAGAGTGAAACTGTAATAAATTACAGTAATCTAATATTTTTAAGTAACTGAACAGTGGACATATTTACTATTTACACTATAATAATTATATTAGTTTCGATTTTATTTCTGTATTTTCTTTGCTCATTAATTATGAAATACATAGATATAATATTTAGCCATTACAATTAAAATGGTTTTTTTTGGGGAAGGGGAGTATTAATTTTAAACTTGGGGTTGCTAAAGACACCCTATCACTCCGCTAGTTAAGTCTATAGTTGCTATTTATAAATCAACAGTATACCTAAGTTTAGGTTATGACGTGTTTATATACTCGTTTTGTTTACAAAATAATGGTAACACTCTTGTTACAACAAACATTGTAAATTAAGATCACTGAACTAAACGGTTCTATCTGAAAAAATCCCCCCCAAAAAAAAAAAAAAACCAGTCCAATGTATACTCGGAATCTCCGTGGTAATAATAATCGCCACTGATCCGTGATAAAATAAAATAATAATCGCTCTGTATTTATTTATTTATTCCACTTTTAAGTTTGGGTCAGAGAAGGGTAGTGGAGCATTACTAAAACGCCGCGCACCACCACACAAATGATGTTCCACTACTCTCCTCTGATCCAAACTTAAAAGTGGAATATCTCGTCCAATACAAACATTTATTCTAACTAATTGTCCATCTTTCTGTATATGGAATTTTTAATATGGGTTGTTATTTTAAAATCAATAGCAAAGCTGCAATTATTGTAGAGCTGCTTATGTCTCAAGTGTACTATAAAACAGATTCCGAAAAAAATCAAGATACTCTCCGAGATAAGTGTCTTGCGATATAGATACACCCATTGTAATACATCTGACGATAATAAAGATAATCAAATTCTGTTTTTTTGTATTACTCACTTGGATAAGGACTACAAATATTTCTATCGCAATTATTTTTTTATGTTTTGGTAAACATTTTTAAAAAATGACTTATTATTTTTTGAAAATTTAAAGATATCCATTTTATAGAGTTTATTCTTCACAGCTTTTTAACGAACTGACTATTTGTTTTCATTAAATTCGTGATTTTTAATAATTATTTAAGGTTCCGAATCAAGAAATGTACAGTCAATTAATCGTAATAATAGAAATAATTATAATAATAATCAATTAGAGAATGCGATTACAGCCTGCTGCATAATTATAGGTATTTTTTTATGAACTTTAAAAAAATATTAAAAATCACGAATTTAATGAGAATAAAAAGTGGGTACGTCAAAATGTTCAGAAGATAATACTCAATAAAATGGCTGACTTCAAATTTTTTCAAAAATAATAAAATAAAACGTATTAATATCTATAAGCTTTTATCAAAGCATAAAAAATGGATTGCAATAAAAATATTTGTAATCCTTATAGTGAGTAATTAAAAAAAAAACATAATTTGATTACCTTTATTGTCTCCGAAGTTATTACAGCGGGTATATCTTCGGGCGGACACCCTGTATATATATTTACTTTTTCGTAAAAAAAAAAAAGGCCATTCGTCCGAGGATGTCGTATTTAAATAATACGGTAAATAGAGGGCATGTAACGATACCATTACGATAATATTATTACTGTCGTGTACCTACAATTTTGAGTCATTAAACTAGCGCGTGACAATACTGCTGCACAATAATAATACAGTCAGACTGCGTAACATAACAATGAACCAAGGAAGCATTTTAATATCAACAACAACATTCGCTCGCTAAACAAACACAGGTACCGGTATAAATATTAAACTCTCCTTGGTGCGCTGTTGACTTTATACCAATTCGGGTCGTTATGAATGTCGAGAAAGAAATGCACGCGTCGCCGGCCGCCTCATTAAGTCTTCGGTCCCGTGCAGGGTTCGACTCATTTTTATACATTTTTTTTTTTTTTTTTTTTTTTGTAAATATAATTTTACCTTTTGCAATATTCGCTCCCGCCGTTCACTTTTCCGTGGAAATTGCGTGAGTGTACGTATTTTCAAAAATTATCGTAGGTACGTAGCGTGATTGGGTTTACGTACACAAGTGCAAGTGCAAGTGCAATATTCATTTACGAACGCGGTAAAACAATTTTGTCCGGGGGTTTCGTGAAAATTATCACCATCAGTGGCGCCGAGGTAGTTACTAGAAATACTCGGACAAACAAGGCAATAATGTACCTAATATATTGGTCTTCTTTGGGTGTAATATATTGCATTACGGATAGTACTATTTGTTGTAGTTATATTTTCCACGAGTACTACTCATACTATGTATATTTCCCACCATTAGCGCCACCAAAAAATTTAGTCGGACGGTCGCCCGACAAGTTTTTTTTTGCCGTAAATCGATGTATTATTTAAAATTTAAACACAAATTAAAAGACAATTTATATTTCTGAGGGGGTTTGAACCTCCTCCTCCTCTTATGTTCACCGCTCGACACCTATTATACCGGGTTCGCTCGGACGTCAGATGCGTTCGAAAATATAATCGGTAAATCTAATATTATTTTATAGTCGATTCGTTTAAAACGTTCTCGAAAAAGAGTTAATCGCCATCGGCAAGAACTTAATATGTTAAGTAGGTATGCAGTTTATTACTTATTATAATGTAATTATTATATGGAATAAACGGTTAGGTTAGGTTTATAATCGATTTTAGACCGTTTTTTTTTTTTATTTTGTTTCTAATTTGTTTAAGCACAATTACTACCCATTAACGAGTACGTCGCGATAATTTATTTGTATAACGTGGGTAAACGGCCATAATTAATATAGTTATGACTTATAATATATTATATTTAATGACGTTTGCCATATCAATCCTTTAATTTTATACAACATAATATTTGTATTGTGATAATATTATAACACAAACAAGAATCCTATACTGATATTCATGTGGTTTTCGAAATGTACCACAATGAAATTTTAAATGTGTCGTTCGAAATTAATAAAATTATACTTTCTTCTTCTCCTTTGCCTTCGTCACAACTTGGGCTCGGTCACCCTCGTTCTAAACTTCCCCTTTAACCGATCTCCCACCCGGTATTCACCAGATTTTTAGCACTATTTTCCGGACGAGAACGGCCGTGTCAAGGCGACTTCATAGTGATTCGAATAGGAGATAAATGGGAGGAGGAAGTTTGTTTTGCAGCCATCGTGGCCTTTAAAAAGCTGATGAAGAAGATGAAGAATAATAAAAAAATGTTAATCTTACCGTATGGCACGCGACGTAGACGATCGACGATGGTACATTTACAGCACTATTTTTGTGCGCGGTTTTTCGACGAGATACGATAAAGAAATCGGTCCGAAAAAAACGTCGTGTACAACCGAACCAAGGAGACTCGACGATTATCGTGTTAAAGAGATGTACACGCGCACGGTAAATGGCGCGAAAAAAAGACGAAGCGACGTCGAGTTATGGATCGTATGTAAACATAATATTTAAAATTTAGCTAACCAGTGGTCTCTGTCCACCGTCTTGTCGAATTCGCCCGGTGTTATGTTTTATAAACACTCGTATTATATTTTGTTAATACGTTCGGACAAAAAAAAAAAAAATCATTCGTTTAATATTATATAATGTACGCTCATATACGAAATCTCGGAATTCGTGTGAATACACATGTGTATTATTTATTATGGCGTTGGTTCTGTTTTTTTTTTTTTCTTATGGTTGGTTTTCGGTTTTTCTTTATTCCGATTCGCGATTATATTGCGACGTTTCTCGTAAAGTGTACACAAATATTTTATTTTCATTGTTATACTTCGTATATGGTATATGTAAACGAGTACATCGCTATACGTATATACGTATATGTATAGTGGAACTGTTGTCATTGTCAAAATAACACTCGTGAGTCGCATCTAATGAGTTTCGTCATTAGAGTAGGATTTTCCCCCAGCCGACTTGTGCCGTTATAATATTTCACTTTTTTTTATAATCAAATTAAAATAATTATGGATGCCGCAGTCGCTTTAGTCCGTATGATAAAACATGGAATTTAAGCCTACCAATTGCTGGGAATGAGGTGGAAAGTCAAAACCCCCAAAAGGCATACACCGTATCTCTTTGACTTCAAAACTTCAAAGTTCAACTAAAAAACGATCTTCTCCAACAATAACATTGTGGAATTCGACCAAAATCTTATCATTTCAATCCACCTGGAAAAATCTCTAATTCCCGAGTTTGAGATTATTTTCTCCAGTGAGTGCCGAAAAGGAGCACGGAAAAAATGTACAAACATATAAACAATTTCTATACTCATGAATTTAAGAAATTACTTAGCCATTTTTTGATAGCACAACTTATCTAACTTGTTTATTTTTTCTTAGCGACGTTATTGCACGTAATTGACGGAAGGTTTTTGTTGGGATATCACTTACTTTTTTATTATAATTTTGAATATAGTTAACCTGTTTCTTTTATCGAGTGAAAAATTATGAGGACAAAATATCTTTGTTGTTATATGGATTGAATAAATTAATATATGATGTATAGCTAATAATGTATAAATATAGCTTAATTCTTATGAATATTACTGGATAATGATATTACAGTAATACAGCGATAAAATAAATAAACGAAATAAACGGCTACCATCGCAAACAGGTGGTAACAACGCGAACAACATATATAAATTATTGAATTGTTGCATATTACTCAGGCTGTAATCATCCGATCAATTTGAAATTTGCCAAAGTATCATTTACTTAACACGCCGATCAATCAACCCGAGTAAATTTCAAAACAATCAGTCTATTAGTTTAAGCTACAGAGAGGTAGGACCATTTGTCGTAAAATTACACAGGATAAATAGGAATTGGCCGTCTCGTATAATATACTACGGTCGACGCGCGAGCTCTTTTCTTTTACTCAGCTGGATATTTTCATTCCAAACTAGGTAAAATGTTGGTAGAATTGACCTTCATAAGTATAGGTTAAGGTATTAGGGTGACCATGAAAATAAAATAAAAATACGGGACACTTAAAAACAAATTAAACATGATAAGTAAACCTAACTATAAACATTTGTATAAAAAACAAAAATAAATTTGCGCTGTACAGCGGTTTTTGAATATAAATAAAATATTTATGCGCAAAAACAATTTTATTTTGATGACGATGACTGATCAATTTCTTCATCTGCGTTTTTGTGTGCTTTTACGATGAACTAATTGCATCGAGTTACATTTATTATAATTAATTTAATAAAATATAGTAAAACTTATTACAAGAATAGTTTTTTTAAAATGTCTTTTCATAGCTTATTATCATATACAGTGTACCTATATAACCCAATAATACCATTATAGAGATTTTATTCAATGTCATAAAGACGACAAATAAATTTTAAAAGTTATATATTAACGGTAAGAAAAAAACGGGTTATTACGAAGCAGGCTTAAAAAAAAAAAAAAATGGGACAAAAAGGGTCCCGTATAACTTTTGTCGGGACAACGGTACACAGAATTGAAATAAGGGACGTATGGCCACGCCAGGTCAAGGTCGTTGTCGTCTACTTTTTATCACTGAATTCAACTACCAAAATGATTTTGAGTCCTTACGATTTTGTTTGTTCGTCTGCGTTACACGGATGCCACATTTCATCAAATTGACAATAGATACTAATGTAATAATATTGCATACGTTAATTTTGATGAAATAAACGAGAACACGAAATATTAACGTTTATGACGAACGTTTTATTTATTTGACTATAGAAATAGAGACACGACGCTGTCTCGGCGGCGGAAATTGTAAATTCAACTCTCAGTAATTTGTAATTGACAATCATTGAATTGTCGTACGAGTATATTGTCGTATGTCGTATCATCATATTATACTCATACTTATATTGATTATATTATCATTGAGAACATTTTTCATAATTCAAATTTTTCTCTACGAGTTCTCACCAAATTATATTTGAACACACAGTAATTTGAAAACATTATAAATTCCGTGGACATCAAATTTATTAACAGTCGACTGATGCAGATACATAAATATAACATTATGTGCAATTTTCCTCACCACCTTAGCTCGAAAAACGACAATATTTGATTATAATGCGTTTGTTTTTTTTTTTCCAAGCATGAGGTATTGCATATGCATGTGCGTTTTTTTTATAATGGTGTCCCCATTTGTAGGCCTAGTCCACAAGCACAGTAGAGAGCGGAAATTTAAATATTTACGAATATTATAAGTTTAAAGTCATAAAGTCGTACTTTTTGTCAAGTAAATAAAATTAAATTCAATAGTTAACCCATTATAGTTAACTTATTTAATTAATACATGAATTAAACATTTCTATTAATTAAAAACATAATTGATGTAATTAATACAATTAATAATAAAATTTAAGCAAACGCTTGAATTAGAAATTATTTAGTAGAAATAGATAATAGATAATTTGATAATTTAAAATTGGTATTTATTACAAATTTATATATTAGAAATCTTATTGAAATTCAGTTTGATGATGAAATGTATACTGTAGTTCTAAAAATGAATATTATTAAAAGGTAATTTTAGTTAAATTTAAATTTATTAGAAATAATTATTTTATTTTATATTTGAAGTATGAGTCTAATAGACTTTATTAGCTTGTTTCTTCTTAATTAATTTTTATACCTAACTGTTATTGCATACAAATTTTTAAAATTTAAGGTTTAGTTTGATTCTAAAAACCTTATAATAAATTTATTTAATAAAATAATAGTTAAATGAATCTAAATGAAATTGTTTAGTTTATTTTATTATTAATATAAAACTGTGTTTTATATTAATTATATTAATAAATTAAGAACTATGTTCTAAATTTTAAAAAAAAAAAATAAATTAATAGTATTCTATATATTTTATTAATAAATAATAGATATCCCTATCTTTATACTCTATAGATAAAACTTATATATTGGTTTAAGAACATTGATTACATTTAATACTTCCTATTAGTTTTAACCTAGCCCGAATTATTGTAATATTTTACATTATGGAAATCTGTTCGTATTCTAGTAAAAATGTTGATACCTAATTAAGTACCAATATTTTTCATTTTTATTTGTGATGTTCATTATCATTGAAAACAAAATAGGTACCAAATTTAGGTCTTATTTTTGGAATATTCACACATTTATGATTAGTAGTTATTATATAGTGGTATTGAATATTATGTATATATAAATAATCTTAAGCTACTGTATAAAAAAAATCTAAAGTAGCACCCTTAAGTTGTTTTAAAAAAATTTAAGTCATATTATATAACCATTACAATGATAGGCACACATTATTCAGTAAAATTAAGACCCCTTGTTATATATTTGTATTTTTAACATTTCTGTAGAACAACCTACAGAAAAGGTTCCGGGGTTCCGACTACCCCGGAAGAAATGGGTGACCCTAAATAGAGTTAGGACTGGCCAAGGAAAAATGGAAAATATGCTTCATAAATGGGGACTTAAGGATACACCACAATGCGACTGCGGATATGAAACTCAGACAGCCAATCACATTGTGAAAGAATGTCCAATACACAGCATACAAGGCGGAATGGAACATCTTCATAAAGCTACAGCAGCAGCAACAAACTGGCTGACCAATCTGGACATTGGAATCTAAGACAATGTAAACAGTATTCCAACTTATATTCTATCTACCTGACTAATTATTACTACATAAGCTCGCGTATCTTATTAATTTACATTTATATTTTTGTTTTTTTATTTATTTTTATATTTATATTATCTATATCATTTATCTGCAGTGTTTGTTGTTATTGTAACAATATTTTTTTATGTTTTTAGTGTTGGATCTAAACCATACGAAATAGATATAATTTTTAACATTAACAGTACCTATTGAATAAATTATGTTATCAAGGTTTTAATGTTCAAATTAAAAATTGTAAGTAGTTTTAATTGCCAAACTTTTTATCTATCAGAATATTATGCTAAACATTTATGTAGCTACTTAAAGTGTTTCATCTTTCATTTAATGCTAACAGTATGTATACAATGCTATACAGGGATATCTATTATTTATTAATAAAATATACAGAATACTATTCATTTATTATTTTTTTTAAAATTTAGAACATAACTCCAGTCCTATATTAATAATAAAATAAACTAAACAATTTCATTTAGATTCATTTAATTATTATTTTATTAAATACATTTATTATAATGTTTTTAGAATCAAACTACTTATAATTAATTAGAGAAGTTAATTACAGCTTGCTGCATAAGTATAGGTAGGTACTTATCTCTGACCATTAAAAAATTATTTAAAAACACAAATTTAATGAAACTAAAAATTTGATATGTCCAAATTTTCAGAAAAATAAACTCTATCCATGGCTATGTTCTAATTTAGCAAAAACAATAAAATAAAAAGTTTTTTTTATCAAAGCATAAAAAAAAGAATTTTAATATAAATATTTGTTATTCATGTATGTGAGTAATATTAAAAAAAAAATAAATACAGAATTTGATTATTTGTATTGTCAGGAGATATACAATGGGTATATCTTCGTAGGACACTTAGTATATGCATACTGTTGGCATCAAATGAAAGATGAAACATTTTAAGTAGCTACATAAATGTTTAACATAATATTCTGATGGATAAAAAATGTTGTAATTAAAACTACTTACAATTTTCAATTTCAACATTACAACCTTGTTAGCTTAGATTTTTAATAATACTACTATATAATAACTACCGATTATAAATTAAACCTAAATTTAGTACCTACTATATTTTCAATGATAATGAACACATAAATTATCATTATTTTTACTAGAATATGACCAGATTTTCACAATGCAAAATGTTGCAATAATTTGGGCGAGGTCAAAACTAATAAAATAAGTATTAAATATTTTTTAAAATCCAACAATCGAAAACAATTAATTAAAACTAAATTAACATTTTAAAAGAAATATGGCATGTTGATTTTTGCGTTTATTATTGTTTTTGGATAGGTACCTACTTAAATTTCCAATTATATACAAGTTGTATAAATAATATTATTATTGAAACACATTATATGTTATCTAAATTATGACATGTGAAATCAATAAAATAACAATTTTTAATATGTCATAACATTCATAAATTAAAACTTTATTAAGTAATGTTATTATTATTTTATTTTTTTAGTTTTAGAGAATAATCAATTTTTTACTTTTAATTTAAACGAAATAAACTTTAGAAATCTTTAACCCTTATTATTATAAATATAATATTTAAGATTACTTATAAATTTACAATGTAAACTGTGTATTTTTTAATACAAATAAATCATTTTTTTAAAACTAAATCATAGTATCAAATAATTTGTTTAAAAATTTATCATTATCATTAGCTACAAGTATAAATTAAATAACTTGAAGAAAATGGAAAAAATTAGCCTAATAAATATAATTTTTTACTCAGTAAACATATAATATTGTTAATTTTATTAATTATAATTAATTCTTAATTAGGAATAAATCAAAATTCTATTTGAAAAATTTAAAGAATTTAATAAATCAACATGAATATTATTTATAATTATAATTAGGTAATCCAAATGTATGGACAAATCATTTACCACCTTTGATGTAAAACACTCTACTATCTATGTATGACTTCCATTGGTTTTCAGCAGTGATGTTGCACTTAATCTCAGTATGCAAGAACTTGGTTAATTAAATTGACTGGGACACATTTCAGTTTATTGGTCATGTGTTTCATGTTCTAAACAAAAAAATAATCATTCTTTAAGATTGTTTTATTAAAAATCGCATTAAATTCCAATTCCATTTGAATTCCAATTAAAACTTTTAAATCATAAAACCTAACTGGTTAATGTAACTAAATCAAGTCAAGAAGGTAAAGATGAAAAAAAAACCCAAACAATTTATTAATTTAATACTCACCAGTTATAACATAGTTATATTTATGCACGGATGGGACTTAACCGATAACGTTTGTTTTATCAAGTGTGTAAAACATGAAGTCTAAGATCCGAAAATGTACACGTTCTGTACAACATATGAAATTTTTTTAATTTTTAGTAACATTTAAATAATTAATTGTCTCCGTAGTTACATTCAAGTTGTTCATAATATTAGCCATTAATGCCGGGCCATTTGATCAAAACATCTGTACAGTCAATAATATATTGTTGGCATTGCCGGTTAATTTTGGATGTTAAAACTGAAAAACAAAATAAATTAAAAATAATAATATACATATTTTAGTTATTTAGGTACGTAGTTACTTAATTGGTTAAATGAACTTCGTGATGACTGAATACTTATGGCGGGTCGCGCCATATACATATACATAACATAGTTCTCGTAGCTCGTTGAACGAATAATTATACGATACGAAACGACAGCTTATCAGTTGATAACAAAACTTTCTCACCGTGTGAGGGGCATATCAATATGCCTCTATGGTCAAAGTAGACTCCATAGAATAAAGATACTAGACTCTTATAGATTATTTTCCATGCTCCCAGTGCTTAACAGTGACGGTGTTTTTTTTCGATATGCTATTATTTCAGTGAAGAGAACCATGGGCAAAATTGTGTTAATATGGTCATAAAGAGACTAATAGTGCAAAAGAATGACGTACAACCGAACAGAAGTTCAAGGGAACGGGCCGGTAGCATCAAAAAGTTTTATGGAAACAATACTTAGGTAAATTTTTGTACTTGAATACTTGTAAATCGTGTGCTTATTTATTTACAATACTCGCAACAAAACGTGTTTAATAAATATCTGTTTTTTTCGGTAAAACTGTGACGATTCAAGAACTGAACGGTATAAAAAAAGTATTGGAACGACACGTGCTTTTTGCATGGTTCAACGCCGGTATACTCCTGGACCACGGTAAGCAGGTACCTAATATTCGGTACCGATAAAAATAATTGATCGCGTTTCGCGTCTCGTTCGTTTAATAATAAAGCATATTTTTTTTACAACGTTTATGGTTTTACAGAGAGCTTCTGTTCGGTTTGTCCAGCGGTTTTAGCCAAACTCATTCCCGACCGGTAACGGGTTTCCAAACACGTTCTGCGATGCCGGCGGCAACGTCATCCGGCTGACCAAAACCTGTTGGAAGGATACGTACCCAGTAACGTATTTTCGGGGGGAGGGTTTCAGGTTTTCGAACCCCCCTAGAAGGAAAAATATGATTCAAAAGTCATAAACGACTTGATACAAAAGTATTGATAAATTAAAAATTCATTTATACAGATTGATTTTTTTTTATCATGAACCAGTAATTATCTCTGAAGATTTTTAGTGAATTTGATTTCTATTTTTTTTGACCTTTGTAGAATCGTTTAAGGTTTATTTTAAAATAATTTTTAATTTTTACCCTTAATTCATATACCCTAAATAAGAATATACTTTTATTTTTCAAATGGGAACCCCCTCCTTTTAAACACAGATTCGATTAAAGTATAATATTTTTCTAGACATTTTTATACGTATACCAATAATATCAAATTTACCGTTTATAAGTTATAACTGTTTAAAGTTTAGACTAGAAGAGTTATCAATTATTATCATTTAAAAGTAGATATACAATTAATGGAGTAGAGATAGAAAAACAAAAATGGTTTTAAAGTAAAGCTTAAACAATTGTTTAAAGATTAAAAAAAAGAATAGAAATCAAATTAACTTAAAAACTTCTGAGATAATTACTGGTTCATAATAAAAGAAATCTCACTTTTTTTAGAAAAACTTTAAATCCCTCCCCCCCACACAAAAAAATTGCAAATATGGCCACTGTACATACTTAATACCTAATACTTATTATACCTACCTATACTTGCATAATATATTATTTTCCAGCCTAACCTAACCTAACTGTTTTTTTTTTTTAAATTTTGATTTTATATCAGACATCGCTATAGAATATGAAGATCTCAACAATGATAAATTGAAATTGACCTGGCCGGTATTTACAGACGTGACAGGAAGTGGGAACATTCTGACAAAATGACTCTTTTAACCATTCTTTATTGACCTTTCACTGATCAGACATATTTAGGCTAGGATTCGTACATCCCGTTGTCAGTTCTGCGTGAGACTTACAGGGAGCAGTGGAAAAATCGTGCCAAGAAAATCAACAAATCAGAAATCGGTATACTGGTGTTTGCCTTAAATAAATTATTTGTACAATATTATTATGATATGATAGTTTGTATTAGTTTTCAGTGTGGAGCAATCTCAAAGATACTCTGTTCTACTTGGATAAAATTTGATAATTATTTTATTAGTGGTCAACGTAATAAATTTAACAGTATTTTTTAGTTATTAATTTTTTTTTATTGGATTTTTAACTGTAATTACTTTAACATTAACTACATCAACTTTAATTACTTATACATTTTTTTATATTTTGAACAATTCTTTTAAACCATTTTTTACAGAAACCCACCTATAACATTATAATACATTAAATTATTTTAAATTTTCTTTTTAAACATTTTTAAAACTCATTATTTCAATGTATCTACAATAGTTTTTTAAAATTATGAATTTTCAACGGTTTTTATTGTGTATCTGCTATTAAAACATTTTAACATTGTCTCTTTGAAACTATTCCAAAATATTTCAAAACATATTTTTATCAAAATGTGTATAAGTATCAATTATATCAGAATCTAACTCAATTTTGATGACATAGGGACATCTCTTTCTAACTTATAAGAGATAGGTAGTTGGTGAGTGAGTTGACTCTTTTAGTTGAACTAAATGAATTGATTCAGGGCTGTTCTCACTAATGTAAAAAAATGCGTTTATCTGATTCTTAAACTGAGTTTATGGCTGAAAATCGACCACAATTGTTTGATTACCTTATAAACTCTGTTTAAAAATCAACATTTGTGCTAGTGAGAACAGGCCTCAGTATATAGTGTTCCGTAACTTAGTAAATAAAAAAAAAATATAAAAGATTGAGATGAGCTATGGGAAAAATGGTAAAATAATATACACATTGGCCAATTCTTTCAAAGGGGGAGGGTTTTAATGGAGGACCAACATTTTTTTATGTACTTTTTCTGGATTTTTATATCTGGTTACCATAATACGTTAAAGCATGTTTGTACCTGTATGGGAATTCACAATAAAAATAATAATTCCAGACAAAATTGATGGAAAATTTGTTTGGTATTGGCAATAATAAATAATAATCACCACAATTCAATTTACCATGTACCTATATATTGGGCAACGTTGCATAGAAATAAAAATAACAGTGCGCGCAGTCGTACGCAATCGTATCATAGCCAAATTTAGTATGTAGTGTTCATGGCCAATGAGGTTCACTTTTTGGAATTTTATTTTGCATCCAACTAACTTTTATTGAAATTAGTATTAATTAAAATTTAAACTTAGCTATCTATAAAAATATTATATCTAATTATAAAATGTGTTATTTGTTTAATAAACATTTATTTATTGTAGTTTATTTTAAGGTATCAAAAGTAGCGTAAAATTCCATTATATAAATGGACAATGGATAATTATAAATATTGTTGCTCACTAATCAGTGAAAGAACATGCAAGGCCCTCCCTATATTTGGAATTTGTCAGCGATGTAATGATGCAAAAAGAATTTGGCCTATGCATTTTTAAGTTAAATGTCTATGGATACTCATGATTTTAAAGTAACTACTTAAATAATAATATATAATTATTAAATTTCATATTTAATACGTTCAAATATTATAGGATTTAATTACATACTTAAAATGACAAAGTAAATTACTCTGATGTCATGACAATGTTTACATTAACAGGCACAGCTAGTAATGTATAAAAATCTGTTATGGGGTGTATATTTTATTTGCCAATAAATTACAACGCATAATATAAATAATTTTATTTTTCGTATAATAATTTTAAACAAAAATTAAATGAGTAAATGACATTTTTTGTCATCTCGCCCTAGTCGCCTTAATCGCATATTATCTGATCTATGCAGCTATCTTTAACGTCTCTACCGCCGTCGTCCCGAATATCGTTATTTTTTTTAAAGGATTTTCATATTTTTAAACGATGACATGCTGATAATTACAACTGACGTGTTGAAATAAAAACTTAAAATATTTTGTGAACATTATAGAATACTTGCATTATAACAATGATATGAGATGTGTATTCTCAAAAAAAAAAATTTTAATATTTAGAAAAAACCAACGTACACGAAAACAAAATCTGAAAATGTCCTTGCCTTTTGTTAAGTTTGATAAAAATAATCACTATTTATTCTAATATCAAAACGTACAGCATAAAGTTAACCGTGCTAAACGTCTGCAGTATTGCACGTTTGTTTAAGGTTTGTTAAGGTTGCACGTTTGTTAAGGCCAGGATTATGCACGAGGGTATTCTCTATCATAACTTTTTTTTTATCCAAGACATAGTTATTTTATATATTAATTTGTATATTCTAATGTTCATCCATTTTGCTGCTTAGTTCGGTGATCTTTCGGATGTGAACATAACAAACGATTTAAAAACAGTAAAAAGAATGTTATCGTCTTTGTGATCTTCCAAGAGATTTAAGAACTCTATATTTGAAATCGAAACGCATCCACGTAAGTTTAAAACAATATTATTTTAATTTGAGGCCTTTAGATAAATTAACTATTTCGGTTTCATCCTCTTTGTGTTTAATTTTTTTTATTATTATTATGTATTTATTTTAATTTTTTTTTTTATTGAATTTTTAATTGTAACTACTTTGACATTAAGTACATCAAATTTAACTACTTTTAAATAATTTAAATAAATGATTTCTGATTTTAACCGCTGTTTTTTAACTTGAATTTTTAACAAACGTATATTTTTTAACTACAAAAACTATAATACTTTTTAACATAATAGTACGTAAGGCATATCTTTTAATGCATTTTTTAAATCGTTTTCAAAAGTATTTTTATCAAACTGTATATACAGGGTGTCCCATGAAGATATACCTATTGCTATATCTCCTCCTAATAAAGATAATCAAATTCTGCTTCTTTTTGCAATACTAACAGGGATAAAGACTACAAATGTTTATATTGCAATTCATTTTTATGCTTTGATAAAAAACTTAAAAAAAAATAATTTTTATTCTATTATTTTTGAAAAAATTGATAATAGCAAATTTATTCTTCTGAAAATGTTGATGTATTAACCTTTTATTTTCATTAAATATATGATTTTTAATCATTTTTTGAAGTTCAAAGAAAATAATATTAATAATAATAATCAATTACTGAATGCGATTACAGTCTGCTGCATAATTATAGCTACTTTTCTCTGAACTATGAAAAATTATTAAAATTCACTAATTTATTGAGAATAAAAAGTTAATACGTCAAAATGTTCAGAAGAATAAATTCTACTAAATGGCTATCATCAATTTTTTTTTAAAATAATAAAATAAACAGTTATTTATTTTATTTTTTACCGAAACATAGGAAATTAATTGCATTATAAATCTTTGTAGGCCTTATCTTAGTGATTAACATAAAAAAAACTCAGAATTTGATTTATTATCTCGTGAGATATTACAATGTGTATATCTTCGTGGAACACCCTGTATATATAAATACCTAATATTTTCGTTATATTCATTGTTTAGAATATAGAATAACTGAAATAAAATATCTACACTTAGAGGACAATAAAAAATTATTATAACCGAAGGGGTCAGGTTAAAAACGTTATAAATAATATTAAAATGTATTTAAAACAAAATCATAATGATTAATCTATACAATACAATTTAAAATTAAAAAAATAACTTATAGAATTATTTAAATAATTACAAAAATAAAAAAATAAAATAAATAATAGGCACGTAATATTATACAAATGTTAATAGTGTCGCAAATATTTGTAGTGTGATTATTACGATTTATGTATAGTTATAGTAATTAATTACAATAGTTAATATTGTATTAAAAAGTTTTCTTTTAAATAAATTACATAAAAAAACCATATATATATATATGTGTGTGTGTGTGTGTGTGTAATAAGCTCACGTTCTGTTCGTAATTACGTAATTATTAATATTACAAATCTAAAAGGCCAAAGTCTTTTTTATGTACTTCCATAGTTTTTGCATATGACCAAACAATTTATTCATCATATTAGAACTTGTCTTGCTGAAATAATCGTCTTCGTCTTCTTCAAACAGAGATTTTCGTTTATATTTAATGTTTATAACGTCGTCGGCTGCGTTGTCCTCCGCTGACGGGCGAATGTCGTTTGGGCTCTTTTGTGGACTAATACCGTTGTCGTCAACGATCTCGTTAGTTTTAAGTTTTATAGGCTTTTTGTTTCTATCCACGTATGTGTTCACTTCGTTTAACTTTACCGTAAAATCAGCCACCGCCCTCGGATACCTCACAATAGTATCGCGTTTCAACACAGGTCCGACGTCTACGTCGAGTTCGTTGGACTCGAATCTCGCAGGATCTAAAATATCGTTAACGTCCGTCATGTCGTCTTCGATCAACTCGTTCATCAGGGATCGCTTCTTGGCCTTGTGAAATTTTAGCTCTAGCTTCCGTTTCATTTCGAGCCGGCGATTTTTCGACCTTTCTTCCAGCGCCCTAATCTTTTCCGCCACCGTTAAACTTTTTTTGTTTTCCAGTGTACTTTCTCCGTTTTTGTCTATCGGACTGACCACTTGTTTGGACTGTAAAGTTTCCCTACCGTTTTCAATATTCTCCACTAATTTTTCCACGATCTTTTCGTTAGTTTTTATTTGATGAGCATTTACGTTCGGGTCAGTTATAACCTTCCCCAAAGAATGTAAATTCGGTTTGATTTTTAATTTTGACACTGACAGTTGTGCAGTTTCACGACTATCTCTCAGCATTGGTTCTTTCCATTGTATCCCAGTCATTATAGGATTAAGTTTAGGTAATCCCAATATTCTTGACTTGTTTTTATTATAATTATTTGGTTTAGTGGTGTCAATTTTAGTAGTTGTACTAGGTTCAACATAAATCGTTTCGAATTCCGATGTACTGGCTAAATTGATATTTTCTTCGATTACAGATTTATCTGACGCTTTGGGTTTCAAATGTAGATGAGGTCGTAGCGATAGTTTAATATCGGCATCTTTAGTACTTGTACTAGATTCAAAATGAGTACCTTCCAATTCTGATGTATTAGCTAAATTGGCATTTTCGTCAATTATAGATTTATCGGACGTTTTTCGTTTCAAATGTAGACGAGGTCGTGGCGATGGTTTAAAATCAGCATCTTCAGTACTTGTACTAGATTCAAAATGAGTATCTTCCAATTCTGATGTATTAGCTAAATTTGCATTTTCGTCAATTATAGATTTATTGGACGTTTTTCGTTTCAAATGTAGACGAGGTCGTGGTGATGGTTTAAAATCGGCATCTTCAGTAGTTGTACTAGGTTCAAAATGAGTCATTTCGGATTCCGATACGCTGGCTAAATTAACATTTTTATCGATTACAGATTTATCGAGCGTATTTAATTTGAAGTGTAGACGAGGTTGTGGTGATGATTTAGAATTGTAATTTTCAGTTACTACATTAGGTTCAGCATGAGTCGTTTTGAATTCCGGTGTATTGAATGATATGACATTTTCGACGCCTAAAAGTTGAATGGACTTTTTCGGTTTTAAATATAGGTGAGGTCGTGGTGATGGTTTAATATTGTAATTTTCAGTAGTTGTAATGCAGTTAATCTGGCGAGTAAGTCTAAACTTTTCGTTAAAATCTCCAATATTTTCATTCTCTATCTGTTTGCTTTTAGTAGTAAAACTTTCCTCTGTACTCGTCATCACTGACTTTTCGGTTGTGGGTACGATTAGGTTTATTGTTCCGATTTTTAATTTCTTTTGTGATCTTCTTCCACCAATTATATGAAAACATGTTTTGTTTATTTTGCTCAAAGCTTGTTCTTTTCTGGTTTTAATTTTCTGAATGTGATATTCTACTATATGGGGTTGCTTAATTACTGTTGTAGTAGACATTTCAGGTGTAGGGGTAACCACAGCTTGTTGTGTTGTTTGTAATGAAGTAACTGATAAATCCTGTACTCGAGGAGCTATCGAATGTGTTTGTGGATTTGTGAAATTCTGAATTTGTGTTGCTTTTTTTTTGCGCCATTCAGGATTTTCTACATTATTATCGTTTGGTTTCCAGTCAGAAGACGTTTCGTTAGTTTTTAATTGTGGATTTATAGGCTGTTTTTCTTTGTTTGTAAACTGTTCAAGCATATCTTGGATTTCACTTGGACTGTAATTATGATTTGTTGATCGTTTTATTAATTTTAACGCTTGTGCTGGTTTGATAGATGCCATAACAGAATCTAAGTTGGAGTATACATCGGATCTAATGTTTTTTTCTGGGTATCTTTTTCCAGCAACTGCTTGCGCTAGTACATGATATTTCTCTCTCCTGCTTTGCGGTACACTCTTTTGCGTTTGCACCTCTATTGTAGTGTCTTCGACCGGAGAATAAGTTGAAGATTCTACAGCATATTGTCGTTGGTTTAATGATTTTGGGAATTTTGAAAGCCAATTATTATTAGAGAACGTTACGTATTTTACAATTGGTTCAGATTGCTGTGGATTATCATTGTCATCATACAAGTCATCATTGTTTGTTCGAGCTATTTCTTCGTGATTTGTCGCCATTTCGTTTTTAGATCCTTCATTATTTTCGTTTCTTATTTGAACTACAGGTTCGCCATTATCTTTAATATATTTAGAACGGAATGCCACATAAGCGTTTTTTTCATTCGATCCCAATTCATCTTCTTGATCTAATACTGATGTATCGTAATCGATTTCATCAAACTCTTCTTGATCGCTAATCCTCATGCCATTCTTATAAAGTTCTTTAGACTCTTCGATTTGAACCGCCGTACAAGCTTTCGATTTACTATCTGGCAGTACAAAGAAAAATACGCATTGACTGGGGATGGTTATCAATTGATGAGATCCTCGTATTTTTGGTGATAAAATTGGAAGTTCGCCATCGGACGATAAAACCAATTTCTGTCCGTTAAGCATAACCGACCTATAAATCGAAAATATTAACATTAGTTTTATAGTATCATACTATCGACATATATATATCTACTACATTAGTTATATTATTAAACACTTACAAAGATTTTGTAGCTCTTTTTCCGATTTGTCTAGTATTGGCGGTCAAGAAATATTGATGTAACGGAGTACTTTGCTTTTGTCCCGTTTTCAATAATATCCTCACGTTTTCCGATCCCACGTTGACACCGAAAACTGTAACCGCTCCCCTTGTATAACGATATTCGGGAGCTAATATTCCTTCATTCGGGTCATGCGGTGACATTTTCGTACAATGCGCCACTGTTTCTAAACGAGTTTTATTTCCCGATGAAATTTTTATATCTAATACTTCCGATCCTATTAACGCTTTATGCAGAATTGACACCCAATATTCCTGTAAATATGTTTATTCGTTTTTGGTTAAATTCTGCATGTATTCAAATTATAATTTTTGGAATTTTTAATTGTAGTTATAAAGCCAATATTTTCGAATACTTAAATTTTTCGCAACATTTAAGGAATATCCTGTGTTTCTCGTTAACGAGTTGACGAAAATCAAAGATTTCAACACCAAAATGTATTTAAAGTAATACTCCATCTATATTTATGGAATTTTCAAAATGGATTCACATTTGATAATTCAAAGTTTGTATCACCAGAGGATACTCCTTAAATGTTATGAAAAATCTAAGTATTCCAGAATATCAGATTAAACTACACTTAAAAATTCCGAAATCAAAATTAAACAAAAAAATAGGGTGAACACTTAGTAAATCACGCTGTATATAATTTATATCATAGAAGTGGTCCAAAAGTAAAATAGATATTATTTCTTACAAATTTATCGCCCAAATTACTTTTTAAAATAGTAAAATAATAAAATGTCTGTGGTAAAAGAGAAATTTCTTACATTTTAAAATAGCACGCGTATTTGTAGCGGATTAAAAATGTTTGTGAAAAGGTATTATTTAATTTTATATAATATTGATTATAACAATTATATTAATATTATAATATTAATAATATCAATCAAATTTAATATTTTCATGGGATTTATATATTTAAATACCAGATATTATATATTTTATTATTAAAAAAAAAAAATCAAAACTTTAGTAGGTACTGTATAAGTACTAAATACTACGTAACTGTGAAAAAAATATTTGAAAATCCTAAATGAGTAGGATTGGTTAATTATACATTTATAATGTCCAACGCGAATACTTGAGATATGTTAGTTTTATTTTAGGCATCCAATGTCCCCTTCATGACTACATTTCTGCCTCAAAGGTTCTTGGCCTAAAATTTTTAGCTGACTGCAATCGAATGTTAGGCAAGTTATTTTAGGTGGTCTGTTGTCCAATACAATCACTTATACATTTTAAAATCCTGCAATTTCATACCCACACATCTATGTCCTTTTATATCCCCGATTAAATACCAATTACTTAAAAAAAAGAGCCGTTGAGACGCTTAATGTCTATCGTCAATAAGGATCCCGCCTTTCATATTCAATTAATTTTTTTTATTTAAACTAACCATAATTTTATATTTTATTTATTGTTGTTATTATTATTGCTTTTTAATGTGGCTTATACTTAAAATTAGTATTTATTTCGTGATCAGAAAGCCCTACCCATTTATTATTAACAAATAAACAAATAAATAATATTACGTCATTTTTAAATTTGACAAAACAATTATTTGAATAATTACCGGAGTAGGTTTGCTTAGGGCGAGCAAAGATGGTTTTCTCATAATTGTATTTATTCCTACTCGCGCGCCTGCACATAACCTCTGCGCCCAAGTGATTCCATCCGTGAAATCGCCTATTGTGTCTTTATTCCCGGACTCCACTATCCATAACGGCTTTTTAAGCACCGTTTTTCCGAGGTATTTGTTGATTAAATTATTTGGCCACACCCGATTTTCCAGTTGGTTTTGTATGTAAGTGAATATTTCGGTAGGATTCTCAACGTTTTTCTCGCTCGCAAACGGTCTAAAATACAATATTATTATCATTAAACATTACTAATTTTAATAATCCATAAGATTGCAACAGTATTTTTTTTTTATTTTTGTTTATTATTAATATAATATCGATCTTAATTTCTAAAAGAAATTACTCACTGTTCTTCTAATATCACAGCCCATATCGCTATTGTACAATGTAAGCAACTACTAAGAAAACATTTTTAAAAACGAACGGGTATACTTAGCACGGCTACAACACGATTGAGCAAAATTTGCGCAATCTTGTATATTTGAATAGCCATCGAAATACATACACGATTGCGCAAATTTCTCATATGTATACACAATTGCACAAGATTTCAAACGCATAGTTGCCATAATGTTATAGTTATACAATCCCAGTGTATGATATAAAAACAGTTAATGAAACAAATTATTATTTTTACATATTTTAAGATGACCACGGTTATGTTACATTAATATTAATTTGTTTTGGCTAAATTGTGGTTTTCACACAGAACGCGGTTTATAATATATGATGTTATAATAATATATTTATTTATACATGGCAACGTTACATTTAAAATCTTGCGCAATTGTGTATATGTATATGTGAGAAATTTGCGCAGTCGTGTATGTATTTAGAATTTCGATGGTTATTAAAATATACACGATTGCGCAAATTTTGCTCAATCAAACTTTAAAAATACAATCACTGAGTACCTATCTAAAATATTTTTAGCTTAAAGAAATATTGCAATCGGTTTTTTCTTATTATTATATTTACGTCCGGCGATTTAATTTTTAAAAGAAATAAATAGCTATATAAAACCAAAAGTTTGTAATTGGTTTTCAATTTATTATTTGTTTATTTATAATAAACTCACACTTGGTATGTCACTGCGGTAAGAGAAGGCCCGGATTCAATGATGAAATTCTTCAAATACCGAACTTCATCTTGTGTATCACAAGATTTAATGTCAGGGCTAATGATCGCCGAATGCGTGTACCTGGGCAACGCTTCCAGTACTTTGCGCAATCTGGTCACCTCTTTGCCGAGTGTTGAACTATCGATACGCGATCTGACTGTTTGAATATCTGAAACAAACATCAATAATTTTAATTTTTTTTTTTTTTCTTCCAATACTATTGGTGACAGTAAAACGCGGCGGAAACAGTATTGAAAGTCAAGTACCGGGTATAGAACAATCGCTCAACGGACCTGATTTTTAGCATCATATTCTGAAGCTAACAATACTAATATTATATGGTGTTTTCGAAAAGAGAGCTATCACACTAGTAGGTTCAACAATCATAATCGATGATTGAGTGATGACCCAATAACGAAATTCATAAAAATAATTGTTTATCTACCTACCTCCAAAAACCTGGGATTTTTTAAAAATATTGATTCATAATAGAATATTTGCGTTAGTTTGAAAATAAATATTCCTCAATATTCCCGGTAAAGTCCTCATGCGCATTGATATGCTACATCATTTTTGCGGATTTTGCAATTAGATATAATGCCGCAAGAATGAAAAAAAGTCATGTAGTACATTTTTAATGTGTATTATATATATATATATTTAAAAACATTTCGTGAAGGAGTATCACAATGTAAGATTTCATTTATCGAAATCTATATATACTCGTAAGTCGTAATATTCGTTCGTTTTGGGAGGTTATTCTGAAACGGTCAGAATGGTGAAACAGAAGAACGAGATAAACGAATAAACTTTTTTTAATGACTTAACAAGTTTAATGTCTTGATGAATTGAATAAGAAGTCAAGGTGTTCTGGAAAATCTTGACGAATTAATAAAATGGATGAGATCAAGTGTTGTTAAAGAAATCTATGAGATTCTTCTACTAAAATTGTGTAAACAAATGCTGTCGAAATATCAAATTTAATGTTGCTTCAGAGATTTATCTAATACGAATCAACAAAGAGGACACATAATTTACTCCATGGTTTATCATCGAAAAATAGATAATTATAATCATCTTCCGAGATTTGATGATGAAATTGAATAGATTTTACAAATGGATTGGATGAAATTTATATAACAGATAATAATCACCATGTTATGAGATAATTTGAATGAAAAGGATAAAACTTGAGAAATCATGTTACTTTATCAAAGAATCTTCTTTGTGATATTTTGCAGGTTTGTTTAAAACGCGCAGTTATGAAAAAAAATGTTGAATGTAAGTTCTTACACGAAACCTGTCGGGTAAAAAAATAAATATGTTAGTTCCTACACGACAGAAAAGGTGTGTTTGACCTAATTTTAAAAAAAAGCATTTTTGGAATAAAATTTAAGATAAGTCATATACTATCAAGTATAGCGGTTGAAACGAGCATGATTATATTATCACACCTTATCCATACTATTATACTATTTTTAAATAATTTTTTGGTTTTCCGCTGAAAATGCAAGCATATTTTTGTATTTGTGTAGGAACAGACGCATACGTAGCATTTTTTATCATGTAGAAACTAACTAAATATGTATTTTTTATAAGAAAAAAAGCATGAGACCTGATAGGTCTCGTGTAGAAACTTACTGTTCCCCAAAAAAATTTACCGTTTCCCAGTTGGAACGCCATGTTGTAGCCGTGCTTGTCCGAATAGGACACGAGGTCTAGGGTGTTGCCCAGGTCCCATTTGCCGTGTTGTCGGTTCATGACGTTCAGTCCGACGATCAGGTCCAGCCCGCTCTTGGCCACGAATTCGTTAAGCTGCGACCAATGCCACCCGGTGATCGTGATATTGTTCCTGCCGTATTTGACGGGATGGAGTGGTGACGATTGTGCCGTATCCTGCGCTCCCCGGAACGTGAAGTAATTGCATTCCGGACCGGAAATCCGTATGTACGCCGGGTTTAGTACTTTGGCCATATTGATTGCAGTCGTCCTATAATATGAATATCGTTGAAAAAAAAAATTATCCATTTAATATAATACTAAATAATATGAATTCCATCGCAAACGACGACAGTGAAAAACGTATAGGTACCCGAGATTATTCTGCAGCAGCGCGGAAAATATCGTCGACGGTTCGACGGTAAAGCTGAGAAAACGATCGCCGATGGTGTGTGTGTATTTTTTTGTGTTTAAGGTCAGAGACAAAACGTTCGATGACGAACTGCCGGGTTGTAGCGCTTGCAAAACGTTCGGATTTTCAGACGATGCCTGCAAACTAGAGCCGAACAAGAGCAGCGCTCCTAACCAAATAACGTTCGACATTTTTAAAACCTGTAAAATAAAAAAATCAAAGAAGAAGCTGTATAGATACTCGTACATTTAAAAAGAATATCTTAAAATAAATTAAAATCTTAAAAAATCAACGATAAGTTTAATTACCTTTAATTTAATCTATTTAACTTATCCTATAATTATTTTATGAAACTACTAATTTTGTATTATTTTTAATAATTTATATACTTATTTAATAGTGACTGTAGCAAATCCGAATTTCAAAAATCTAGATTACACAGATTATCTGACTCGTTTTATTAGTATCATTATTATTTAACCCTAATCCCTATGTTGTACTGTAGTATAAATAATATAGCTCATATTAGTATATTACGTGAACGCAGTGAATTTGTTTTAGAACAAGCAATCTTTAAAGTTTTACAATACAGTCATTTAGAGTTGGTTGAGGAAATTGAGTGATCTAGTCAGATAAAAGAAGCAAATCTGGATAATTCGAAAAATCCTAATAAGAATTTAATTGATTTAATTCAAACGCGGATTTGAATATCCGAATAGTCGGATAATTCGGATATTCGAATTTTATACCCATCCCTATAATACTTAATGCATAATATAATATTTGTACACATTTTGGTAAAAGTAGGTAGGGAAGTTATAAATACTGGAATGCTTTGTAAATTGTATCACGTCTAGAACATTGGCGTCGAATGGACCGTACATTATATTTAACATTTACGTATTTAAAACCCAAAATTAAAGCAATTAAATTTAAATTGTTTGAAAAATAGTTATAGTGACTACCTAGCTTACAAAATGTATTTTAGATTCTGAGCGGGGCGAGAAATGTATTTGGTTTTACAACGATGAGATCTTGCTCTGTAGTATTAAGCACCTAAAGCATCTTTATTGAAAGGAAATATTCCTAGGGTGGTCATTTTTTTTATTTTCCCAATTTTTTTCTCAATTAATAGGAAAACTCGGGAAAAATGTAGAAAAACCAGGAAAATGTACGAAAATAATATGCTTTTATTATTTTCAATTTTTTTCTTTTTGTTGTAATTCAGTGATAAATATCATAGAGACTTGAAATTTTGACAGAAACCTTATACTAGTCTTTAATAGACATTTATAAAATAATTTTTAATTTTTAAAACATTTAAACCATTTTTAAGCTAAATGACATTTTAATTTTCCGAGTTTTTTACGTAATATTTATTCAGTACCGTATTACCGTCCCTACTGTGTAGGTAAAATTGTTAGACCAAACATATATGCTTGACAATTTAACAAAAGATTCATTATATTATATCACTAAGTACAACTTATTATTAATAAGTGGTAATAAGACTTATTGGTCAACAAGAAAAAGTTGAATTTAATGTAATATTTTATTATTTTTTATAAGAATTTTAAAATCAAATTTTGACGAACATTGTAAATATTACACACTTTTAAATATGATGTATAACCAAACTTTACTTAGAATCATTTTTCATTAGCAAAGATTAGTTGGTGCGTACAGATATACATTAAATTCCCCTCTATACCTACCTTCCCAACTTGTCACCTACAACAGTGACCTGCGAATTATGCCCGTCTTTTTAAACTAATATTTTCTTTTCCTTGTGATTTAAAACAAGAAAAAAAAACGGGATTTGGACGTTATGTAGATATTTACAATCTTAATGGTTCAAATGAAAGTTTATTAGATAATTTTTGTATGTTTTATTTTGACAGTTTAATAAATTTGTTGAAAAATGTGTTGATTATTTTATTTCTGTTATGTTGAAAATTATTATATATGCTTATTAAAAAATAAATTTAAATGATGCCACTGGTCTATAAAGTACTAACATAAATATTTTGTGAAAATGTTTATGTTACGATAATTCTGACCGAATTAAAAAAAAAAATCAAAAATAATGAAATCATTGTCGTGAACTTTCATTTCCGTTTTTCCCAATTATTAAGAAAATTACTTAGAAAACAAAAGTAATGGCCTATTAAATTCACCAATAAGATCTAAAACACTACAAAAAAATTATCTTGTCATTATCGAATGGAGCGATATTAGAAAAGTTATTTAAAGACAAAAAAAAATCACACACATAGCAAAATCATTAGTCAATACATTACTCGGAGGTTAAAAGTATTTTGAATATTTTTATCAAGTATTTGTATCTAAATTCAAATACTTGTGAAAAAAGTATTTCGAATAACATTTATACGTGTATTCAAAAACGTGATCCGAATATATTCGAAAAGTATTTTTAACACTAGATATTATATTCAGATCAGGATTAATGCTATTAGTGGCTCAAAGGCCAATCCATCCTTTATTAGATATATTTTGAATTATTGATTAAATTATTTGTGTATTATTATTTATTAATGAAATGATTTTAGGAAATTTACGGTCCCAAAAATTATCTGGGAGCGCACCATTTTGTCGAGGGGCCCTGAGATATAGCCGCCTTAGTCTCAGCTATCCCCCTCCCGTTATTCCGATTCTGAAATCAATATAAAATCAGATCACTTACTAAGAACAGATTGACGACGGTGTCTGTATAACACGTCTAACGAGCGTGTGTTGTAATCACGGGAAAAAAAAAAATTTTTAAACAAAATCACAAAAACACTCGACGGACAACCGTTCAATTATTATTTTCGTTCGACGACATTGTATTCCGAAAACTGGACACTACGGTATTGACGGCGGATTTGGTTCGAGGCGCTTATAAATCGACTGTTTTTTTTTTTTTTTATTTGATGAAAACGTAAACATTAATCGTTTTTGTTGTTACTTTCCACAGCGATATGACGACTGGTGCATACGCGCTATTCGTATTGTCGTGACATTTGTTTAAAATAACAATATATACAGGGTCTTCCAAATTTCGTGTTACAATCAAATTTTCTGTGAAATGCATATTTTTTCAAAAATGGCACACACAAACGTTATGGAACTATATATTCTAAAATGTTATATTATCCTTGGGGTTGAAACATATTTTTGATTTTCAAATAACAACGTTTATAAAAAAAAACAAAAAATCCCATAACTGGACGGAATATTAATTTAAATACATTTCTGGCACAATATTCAAACATCACTCGCTTTGCAGCCGTCGTACAAATAGTGCTCCATTACTCTTCCCCTATTTAAATTTAAAAGTGAAATATCTCGTCAACGGGATGACGGAAATCAAAAATTTCAACGCCAAAATGTATTTAAACTAATAATATGTCTATTTTTTTTTTTTTTTTTTGTAATTTTTAATATAGGTTGTAATAATCCCCAAAAATTAAGGGTAACAACGTAAAATTTTATGATTATAAAATGTTCCTAAACAAGTGATTTATTGACAATAATAAAGAATCCGTGGACAATTTGACTTAAAACGTGAAATTTGAAAGACTCTGTATGTATATATATATATATATATATATAAAATAATACCGACGGAATTCTTTATCACAGCGCGCATGATGTTTTCGAAATCCGCGCGTTTATTGTTGCAAAATCGTTGGGGTTTGTTTTTGTATGTATACCTGCGTTTTCGCTTGTTACTCGAGCGCTGTTAACCGGTGTAATAATATTGTTATCACGTAATAATGAGAATGCGGAACAAAACATATTACTACTGTTATTATTATTATTATTATTATTTTCGTTACCGGAGAATTACAATAACTTACGAATAATATTCAAAACGGACGTTTAGGTACGATGTACGACACTTAATTTGTATTTCGGATTGTGATGCCGGGTCACACGAAAACTGTTCTGTAGACCGTTGGTTCGATAATGTTAATATAACATAATATTCTTTACCTTTCTTGGACAAATTTAATGTGTTCAATATAGGACTGTCATATGCGGGAGTGTGTATTCGTATATAGGGTATGTCAATTGGAAATTGTATCCATATAAATATGTATACAAATCTATCGTGAGCCTCTCATTATCTCCGAAGGTATTAACTTTTAACAATTAAGAAACAAACAGCTCTACAATTTTACTTGTATTTTTTTTTCACCCTTATTTTTTGGGGGTTAAAATTCCATACACAGATGAACTAATAGTTAAAATACATTTTGGTGTTGACATTTTTAATTTCCGCCAATCCGTTGACGAGATATTCCACATTCCACTTTTAAGTTTGGGTCGGATAACAGTAGTGGTGCATTATTAAACAGCCGCGCGCCGTGCTGCTACACAAATAATGTTCCACTACTCTCCCCCGACTCAAACTTAAAAGTGGAATATCTCGTCAACGGATTGACGGAAATTAAAAATGTCAACATCAACATTTATTTTAACTAATACTCCATCTGTTTATGGAATTTTTAATATAGGTTGCCATTTAAAAATCAATAGTAGGTAGTGGTTTTACCCCCAAAAATGAGGGTGATAAAAAATAACATAAAAGTAAAATTGTAGAGCTGTTTGTTTCTTAAATTTTCTATAAACAGATTCCAAAAAAAGTTAATTCTTTCCGAAATGATAGCGTCTTAAACGATAGATTGAGCCTATTATAAAGGGTGTATAATACTATACTACTCTCATATGCGAAAACGCCATAAGTCCAAAAAAGATGGAAAAACAAATAGACATACTTCGCACGATGGGTGGGCCACTATTTTAAATGAGAAGTTGGGAAGATAGAGAGGAAATTTAATTTAAATTCGTACGCAACAATTAATCATTGTTAACGAAAAAGTGGATTTCGGTTACACATGCTTTGAAAGGCCGTAATATTTACGATTTTAAAATACAACATTTCGTAAATTTTCTCGGTTTTCCTACATTTTTTCCCAGCTTTTCCCATTTATTATGAAAACTCCTTTTAAAATCAAAAAATAACCTTCTTTAATATACCGCCCCATGAACATTCACTTTCGGGAAAAGTCTTGAAAATCTGGACAAAATTTCTGGTGGAAAAGTTGTTCACAGAAAAAAAGGAAAATTCACACTTTGTCTGAAATATTGTCCACCAAAAAAACTATTAGATAGCAATATTTGTTATTGACAGAACGCTTGTGTGTGTGTGTGTGTGTGTGTGTTTGTAAAGGATTATAATATTGTTATACATATTATATTTATAGTAGTATATAATATTTGGTTACAACCGATACATATTTTATTGTTTTTCTTTTTTACAAATAATTTGCCAATTCGTTACTATGTATTCAAAATAGGCGGGAGGAAATTTGACTCCGTATATTATGTAGCGATGGAGTGCATCGAAAACCGCTGCTCACGGGTGTTTCGTTTTTTGATTCGGTCATATTTATGTTCATGTTTAAAATTTAGCCATTTCATTGTTCAGAGAAACCCATTTATTTACTTTTTTTTTGTTTTGTTTTGTGTGTGTGTGTGTGTGTGTGTGTGTAGTCACTATTACGCGCGTATAATTTCAATAAAAATCGCGTACAACTAGGTAAACGCAGAAATACGAGTCATAGTTTTATGGAATAATAAAGAAAAAAAGATCTGTTCAATGATTAATAACTACGCTAAACATATACGTCAATTTCATATTATAACTGTAATCGTATAATATTTTGTGTTTACTAAGCATTAATAGTTTCAATTATATAGCGTTTTGCGCGTTTTGTTTATACCGAACCACTGTAATGTGTAATAACACGCGAACGAGTTTCAATAATATAAAATATTATATAGAATATACGTTTAAAAAATAATTTATAAACCCGTAACAAATTATTAATATTAGTGATGTAGTAACTAATACTTACAAAGTACGTGTACGAATGCGCAGTACAAAAATGCAAATATCCGTGTGTTTACGTATTTACGCCGCGTCCCGTAACAAAATGTTATGCAACTCGAGTACCCATTTTAAACAAAACACAATAAACAAAACAAAACCGTTGTACGATAACCCCGCAAACATAAATATTGTTAACGAGGACATCCAACCTTTCCAACTTCTCACCAACAAAAGTGGCCGCTCCCATCCCCAGTATCAGATATTTTTATAATTTTTTTTTTTTTTTTTATAATTCCATATTCATACGTAAACTTAACAAAAATAAAGAAACTATCTATTTTCGATTGTACTAGAGAATCTACTAATTGAGTTTCATATTAACCTGAAATTAAAATCCATATTCAATTAATATACGTATAATTAAAATTAAATACATAATAATGTACATTGTATCGGTAACATTCGGAACATGCAATAAAAAAATACAATATAAATACATATAACTATAACAAAAACATTTGATACAAAAAAAAAACGATAAGAATGTTCATAAAAGTGATTCAATTATTCGGTACTTCGTGATTCTAATAAAATGTTAATTTAACATAATAACATACGATTTGGTTTGGGATTTTCATGTTTGATTCCAATTAACGGTTGATTCTATAAACCCGTAATCATATTAAGCGGAATTCACTGTAATAATTACCCAATGCTATGAATATATGATAAGACTGATAACGTCTTACGAAGCATTTTGGTGCCGTAATCGACTGCGTTTCTAATTCGGGGAGGTCTTATCTTCTCTTTCTAATTGTATCTATGTGTCCAACCTACCCAATTAATAAGCTCGACCTCTGTTCTTTTTTTTTTTTATTGCAATAATTTATCGTTGCTTCTATAATAATATAGTATATAGTATTACAGTGTTTATTTCAGAGGGCGACCGGGTATTACCTCCCCCTCCCGCAAAAAAATGTACACCACCTCCTGAAAATGTATGATATTATTCCGTAAATTAAATTTGACATGGACTGCGAAATTAGTTATGGGCCGATTATAAGTAATCTTGTTGATAATATTACAAAAAAAAAAAAAATCATTATTGAGCGTATTTTCTAAATTTTTTTTCCTGGCGTAAAAATGTCTAGATCCGGCTCTGCCTTTGGCATACCCCCTTGGAAATGTACGATACACCCTCCCCACTCGAGGTTGAAGATCTAAAATAAACGCTGAATTAATATACCAGGTATACTATACCTTATACATAAATATTATACATTTAATTACTTTATGGCCTACTTACTCGTCATCCCACATACAACAGTGACTTAGTGCAAATTGTATCTTGTCTGCTTTTTTAATAGGTACATTATAACAATTAATATTATATTTCAAAATACCCGTAACTCGTTAAAAAATATAATTTTATCACGTTTAAACCCAGTGGATTTGGCCGCGCTAAACACAGCAGTCTGACCGGACGCGGTAGTAGTAAGTTATCAACGTCGTCGAGATTCCATTAGCCGAGCAGTGGTCACACTGTAGCCAGACAATCAACCACGGGTGTGATGGCAAACGCGACCGCGTTCACGGATCAACGTTGTCGTTTGTTGTTGTTTGGGGTTGTGTTTGTGAAATTCATTGATTGTCGCTTTACAAAATTAATCTTTTACAACCAAGTTTTGTTGGTACTTTCTCGGTACTTGTTTCCCGCCGGTAAATTTGTAAATTTCAATTTGCGGCCTCGCCAGCCAAACTGTCATCCCGTACGGTATCCCAGAGACTACACGTTCGCCCCCCGACACGTAAGTGCGAAAGTTTCTAACTCAATACTGTTATATTGCATACGCCACAAGCTCGCAACAGACGGATATCGCGGAAATTATCACTATCGGGACCGTGTCGTGCTGTTGCGACCACCGTCGATACTTTAACCGAACTGAATCGTAATATTTCGCTAATGTCGTTTGATTTTAACAGGACGATGGGCGATTATATACACACAAACATAGCTCAGGACAACGTATCGATGGTGCGTCTCGAGTTGGGGCAAAGCGATCAAATACCGTTGCGGCGACCATTCGACCCGTTAATCCACGACTTGGATCCTCATTTCAAGCTCACCCGGTTCGCCGATCTCAAAGGACGTGGCTGTAAAGTGCCCCAAGAAGTCTTGAACAAGTTGCTGGAGGGTTTTCAACAAGATGAGAACGGCCACAATGAGCAGTCACATTTCCTGCATATGACCATGACCAAGATCGGTATTGGAATGGATGCCGCCGTCGTTCCCATCAGACACGGTGGTCTGTCACTGGTCCAGACCACTGATTATTTTTATCCGCTCGTCGATGATCCATTCATCATGGGCAAAATTGCTTGTTCGAATGTACTGAGCGACCTGTATGCTATGGGCGTGACTGAATGTGACAATATGCTCATGTTGCTATCTGTATCAACCAAAATGACTGAAAAAGAACGAGATGTCGTGATACCGTTAATTATGAAAGGTTTTAAAGAAACTGCATTCGAAGCCGGCACAACAGTTACTGGTGGACAAACAGTAGTGAATCCTTGGTGCACCATTGGTGGTGTCGCAACTACAGTATGTCAGCCTAATGAATTTATTATCCCAGACAATGCGGTAGTTGGTGACGTTCTTGTATTGACCAAACCTCTTGGAACTCAAGTGGCTGTAAACGCACATCAATGGGTGGACCAACAGGACAAGTGGAACCGAATAAAACTAATAGTTTCCGAAGAAGATGTGAGAAAAGCATATCAACGTGCTATGGACTCAATGGCACGTTTAAATAAAGTTGCTGCTAAGTTAATGCACAAATACAATGCTCATGGAGCAACAGATGTAACTGGTTTTGGTCTTTTGGGTCATGCCCAAACATTGGCAAAACATCAAAAAAACGAAGTGTCTTTTGTAATTCACAATCTTCCTGTGATCGCCAAAATGGCGTCTGTGGCCAAAGCGTGTGGCAATATGTTCCAATTGTTACAAGGTCATTCAGCAGAGACATCAGGAGGCCTTTTAATTTGTTTGCCCAGAGAACAAGCTGCTGCTTACTGCAAAGATATTGAGAAAGTAGAAGGTTATCAAGCGTGGATCATAGGCATTGTAGAGAAGGGCAATCGCACTGCCCGGATCATCGATAAACCAAGAGTAATAGAAGTTCCAGCTAAAGAAAAAGATGGAGAACTCTGGTAGGACTGCAATTATTGACTTAGTGCCATTAACTTGAAAAGATATAAAGAGTATGGATTTTGTTTTATTTCTTTTTATTATTTAGTATCTAGCTCTCCATTATTGTTTCAACAATATTTAAGACACAATCATTTTTTTTCTTTTTTTTATACATATAAAATAATATAGATACCTATAATAATTGTATGTATATTGTACTGTATAGGTACTTTATTTCCTCCATAAGTAGTTAAAATTATATTAAATATCATTAAGGAAATGACAAAACTTAAATACTAACAGTTCATTAAAGGTTTTAAAGTTTAAATTGAGTAATTTGTAATTTAAATTAAACTAATTCAACATTGTACACAAATAATGATTAATATTTTAATTTGACTATATTGAAAACAATCTCCTAATAAAATATACGATAATTTTTTTATTTATATATCTATAATATTAACTATTCACTCTTTTAGGTTTTATGTTTTTGATTATTTGACACTAGGACCTGATTTTATGTATGCCTCTATGTAAATCCGATTAATAGTCTATTGCTATTATGGTAAATTTAATATGGTATGTTGGACTGTATGTCGATCCTTCGATTTAAACATTATATTATATTATAAGCAATAAGTAACTAAAGTTGATTCAGTGATAAGCGTATTATTATGTACAATATTATAATATATTACAATATTTATATACATATATATATATATATATTTTTAGTACTTTTTAAAATTTAAAATTATATTATTTTGTACACAAAATAACGTCTCAAGCACACAAAATTATCATAATATTAAATTGTTTCTATTTTAATGATTCTTTACAATAAAGTTTATAAGAAATTATTTTGAACATGATTTATTTAAACTATTAAAATTAATAGTAAACCTACTAAACCATCATGTATATGACATGAAAAATGATTGTACACAATAAATTAAAGTGGCTGATGATGTCCATAACTTTATTGGAACGAAGCTGTAAATGTGACTAAAATAAATTATATTATATATATATATATTAAAAAAAGAACTTGAAACATAAAAATAATGTGTGACCAATTTTTTTTTATGTCTTAATTTTGTAATTGTCATAGGAGCAGTATGTTATTACACAATTATGGTTGTTTCATATAGAAGACAGTAATAATTATTTTTACCTGTTTTTTTTAGGAACATTTATCCATTATAATGATGTCAATTTGAAAATATTAAATTTGGTTAGGCAACTAATAGTTACCTTTTATTACATAAACTAGATAATTGCATTTAATAGTTATTATAGTTTTATAATATTATATATTGACAAAAATACATTTTTCAATATAGGTATAAATATGTAATATTTAACCAGTTTAGAAAGATCAGTTTATTTTCAATTAAGAATTTATTTTATTAGAACAATTTATTAATTATTTATTTGAAAATCTATAGATAGTACCCAATATTATATACATATTTTACAAGTATTTTAGTTAAAAAATGTTACAGAAATAGGTAAATAAAATTTTGGTTTGATTAAGACAATTTGCATAAGTATTAAGAACGTATTTTAATTTTATATTGCTCATTTGCAATATTATTGTCTTAAACTGGGTAATGAAGTATTACATGTATATTAATCTTATAACATAGGTAAGAACACTCCCAAAAATGTATAGATATCTTAGATACATTTTGGATACAATTTGAATATTACATATATTTTACATTATTTAATATATATGATTAAAATAAAATGATTATTACACCTTTCTTCTGATATTTTTTTTGTGTCTATTACAGACATGTACATTTTTTCAGTGTGTAGAGAACTCAATTGTTTTAATCTCTACTGCAAAATATATATCGATAACATTCCAGATACCTATTCTTAAGGCGTTTTCATTATTGTGATATTATGTAGGGGGAAAGAAAAATAACATTAAGCAATAGGCGTTGTAACTGTACAAAACTAAATTTTATTGACAATTCTAACAAAATATAAGCATAATATTTTACTGATATGGGTACTCATGACGTTCTCAACATTTTCGATTCTTTCAGTTCTTGTAACTCTTTTTTTCGTTCTTCCAACACGACACTCCTGTCTTCCAGGAACTGTTGGTATTCGTCCGGGTCTATTTCCTTGACCACTTTAACACCCAGCGAGCGGGCGGTGCCAATCAGCATTTTGCATATATCTTCCAGGCTCCTGAACTCCAGGTTTTCGTCTGTCTGTTTTATCGCCGCTATTTCGTATATGTGCTTGAGCGTGACCATACCGGCCGTCTCCTTCTTTGGGTTTATAGTACCTTTAGATATGCCCGCCGCCTGTTTCAAATAATACATGGACGGCGGTTTAGTGATCATTATTTTATAGCTACGGTCCGGATTCACGTGCACCCTGGTCGGCATAGGTATGCCATCCTTGATGTCTTTGGTCTTCTCGTTGAAATCCTTGCAGAAAGTCGTGATATTTATACCCCTGCATCCCAACATCGGTCCGAGCGGTGGACCCGGCGTGGCCATGCCCGCCGGTATGTTCGTCTTCAACTGGCCGTGTTGGATTTTCTCCACGCCCGTTTTCATTTGCCGCAACTTGCTAGCGTTGTACTTAGACATTTTGATCCTAAATTTTTAAAAAATTGTAATAATTTAATTAATATTGAACAAGATCACCGAAAATCTACTTATTTTGTCGGTTCGTCCTCGTATCTCGTGCGTTAGTGCCCGACTACTATCACACAATTCGTTATCGCATGTTGTTACCAAACGCTCTACTCTTATCTATGACCAGTAACCGGCCTATCACCACTCGGACAGTTTCGCGTACATTTCAGACGAAATAGAATCTATTGTAGTAGACGATTCGACAAGTGTTTTTACCCCTTTGAAACATTATTTAACCAGCCGAGAAATTCTTTGTATATAACTTTCAAAATTGTATTTTCATCTATAATTTTCGTTCGTATTTTTTTATAGTATTCCGAGATTGATTCGTATGTACAATGTACTTATATTATATAGATAGGTATCTAAAGGTTCACTCGCTCGGTCGTTTATGTAGTAAAAAAAAAAAAAATCATATGAAATCTAAAAAAACACGAACATAATATTAGGTAGGTATGCATCTAGTACGTTTCAAATCGTAATAAGATCATATTTATAACGGGCATGGCACTCGGTCTAAAATTAATTTCAATAATAGAGTTCGCGCACTCTGACGACGGTTTCGAAACGGAGGTGGCAATAAATCTATATTGTACACTAGTGGAATTCAATTGGTGAAAAGAATGAGTTAATTGTCTTTTTTCGCCCTTCGCTCGAGTATTATAATAGCCACAGCTAATTTAGACGAAAAGGTTCAGCCGCCAAATTTGTGTACCATAAATTGATGTATTCTTTTGAAGGTAGGGCTTAATAACTCTATTTTTTCAATACCACAAATATCCTGAAAAAATTGGATATGGGATATAATGAGATAGGACTGTACAGTAGGCATGCTCAGTGTTGAATTTAGATTTAGGTCAGGGAGGGGAGGACTAACCCCCCTAGAATTTTGTTTGCCTCCCCCTATTAAATATGGGTAAATTAATAATTTATTTAATAATTTAACAAATTTGATTGATCTTAGTAAGAGACTAGATAAGTAAAAAAAAAGGTCAAGGTTAGTTTACTGAAAAAAGTTTACTATAATTTTAGTAATGTCTCCCTTAGAAAAATTGTCTGGATTCAACACTGGACATGTCTACTCTAATTCCACGAGGAAATTATGTCCTGTACTAACATCCTTTGAACAAAATGATAGTAAAGGTATTGTGCATGTATACTTATTACCTACAATGAACAGGAGCGAATTTAATGTATATTTGTAAGCAACGATAAACAATTTTTAACGAAAAAAACGATTCTGAGTAGAGTTCAGTTGACAGTGATGCGTATAGACTATAACTTGGTCTATAATCTATAGTATTGCTTTTTTAACAACGTGCGTTTCCATGACAACAATCATTGTTTAAAAAAGATTAAAATAATAAAAACCTAATAATAACAAAAAATGAATAATAACGGTAGCCAAATACAACCATATTTCAATCTTTTTTAACCTACAGAACCAGATTTTCCTCATTATCTCGAATTATGTATTAAAGGCTAATTTATTAGTATAATCTAATTTTCTCGTGTTACCACGGTAACAATCAAACAATTTTATAAAAAAAAGTTCCGTACTCTTTTAGTGTTATAAATACTTATAGTAATATGATACCTACACATAATTGCGAAGAATAAATAATCATAATTTTTGTTGTCTTATATTATTTATTAGGTAGACATTCAAAGAAAAACTAATTGTAAAATACAATGGCGAGACCATGGGAGAAGGAGATATATTGGGTGTCTGTACCCCGTTTTCCATCCATGTTTAAGTAATATAAATTTATTAAAATGTGTTAGTGTTTTTTTTTTTCAATATGAGAATGATGTCACAACATAATCTTTAATAAATCCTGGTGAAATATTATTAACACATATTCGTGAACACGAAATATTTGTAGGTATTCTTCTTTTGAAGTCCATTCCAGTTTATAATAGAAACCATTAGCAAGAGATATTTTGAAAATGCACACCTAATAAAACTAATAAAACCAAATATATTCCTTGACTGGGAATCTAAAAAAAAATACAACTAACGAGTTCGTTAAAAGAAAAAACCTCAGGAAGTATTTACATGTATACAGGAACATGTTGACATTTCAATGAAGACAAATTAATTGACAATATTGTTATTAAAATATCGTTTATTTTTTTTTACTTTTACTATTGATACTATAAACGAGAAAAATCCACGACCGGCGGCGTCTATATTTCTTAATCGTATCGATCAATACGTCTTACAAACGCTGAAGGTTATCGCGAGGATGAATATCTGATAAATAAGAAAAAAAAAATCTATAAACGAAACGCGTTTTATTTACAGTTTCGACCTCGGTTTATAGTTCGTAATTCAAAAAGTCTCGAAAATATTGTTAAACTAATTTTTTATGCGATTCTTTATTGTGGTGGTTATTTTAAGGTTAAAATATTTTATTTCGATGGTCATTATAATATTATTGATTCTCTTTCTCACTACTATTATATGACGCGTTATTTCGAAGACTGAAATAGGATCCGCGTTAAAACAATGGGAGGGACGATCAGCGGCCGTTTTCGAACTTTTTTTCAAAGGGAGGTTCTTTGATATTAACTTACTTTAAAATATTTAACATACAAAAAAAATGTACCCAATATTTATTGATTTATTTGAATTAACTTACATACCTACTTGCATGTTTTTACTTATCTACATGAATGTACCTATGTTTTAATCAACATAAAAGTTTGATTTAAAAATTAAAACACAAAATCTATTATTCGTAGTCTAAACTCAGAGTCAGGGGGAATCTAGACCCCTAGATCCCCCCCCCGTAAAATTAATACCGGGTGAGAACATTCTCTTTAAAGAGAAAAATAATAAAAATAAAAAAGTGATATACCAAATTTTGTTCAAAAAAAGAAAATGGTACTTTCTGTATTCCGCAGAACATTTCTTTGGATTATTATTTTGTAATTTTCCTCCAAACTTCAAATAACTAAATCAATTTAGTCAAAAAGAATTGAAATATATATATATATATATATTTTTCAATATCAAAATTCCTAACTAATTTGAATAATATTCAGCTCTCGATACCTATAATACAGAAGTTACGAATTAAAATGTACTTTTATACCTACTTATAAATTTTAATTCGTGATAGAAGTCAAAACGAATTTTGAAAACAATCGCTCTATGTATGCATGTGCATTGTATAATAATTATACAATCTCATTGGTACCCAACACGGATTTCGATACGTTTCGTTACGACAATTTCGCGTACCTACACGAGGAGATAAGAATAACATTATTTTTATAACTCTTTTGCCGTTCGCATCGTTTATCCTAGATTAGACTTATCTCAATCACGCAGTGTGTCGTGAACTTGATATTTAAAATTCTGAGAAAAGTGTATAAGAAAAATTGACCCGAAATAAGGAAAATTGACCATGGGTCAAATTAGACGTTTTTTTTTTTTTTTTCGTAAATCATTTTTATGATTCCCCCGTCATGTCATGGGAACAATCGAGCGAAAAAACAATTTATACGAGACACGGTCCAAAAACAGATAAATACGAGAAGGATTTTTTTCGTCCGCTTAGTTTTTATACAGATTTTTCGGCTCGTTTTGTACCAAAATTTGACACGGCTTTCTTATATGCGTCTTTACGCCGTGCAACAACTAATAAATAATAATTATTGTTTGCGCCATCAAGCGTATGCGGTTTTGAGAAAGTGTAAAACGCTTACTACTGTCCGTTGGGGATTCGTATAAAACCGGGCGTTCCGAGGGAACGTTGCATCGGATAATCACGTGAACAAAATAATACACACCAACTGTAATAATAATATTGTCTTGACGTCTTTACAATAGGTTCCCAGAGCACTGAACGTCATCATAATATTATGGTAGTACTACGGTGTTTTTGTTATGGCGGGTTTCCGGGCGAACAATTTATCTGACAAAACACCGAACGAATGTTAATTAACGAATTTTGTTTTTTTTTTTCTCGAGTTGCACTTTATACACTATATAGGTACCCGCTCGTATCGCGATAACCGGTTCCCCGTCGAGTCGGCGAAAACGGTTATTGTATACGGTATAAGTACCTACATACGCGCATTTACAGTAGATAGGCCTACGCACAGCACGTGACTATTGAACAAATAGTAAATACATTCGAAATTCAAACGATAGTGAACGAAAACCGCTCGAAACGCATCAGACGCGGCCGAAAACGATCGAAAACTATACGGGACTCGGGACGGTAGCCCCGGCCTCCGCGGAAAAAGCTTGTCGGTCCCCGGCATTTTGTCCGTGCCCTGGGCTTTTGTTCGTCACGGCGAAATGTACGACAATATTCGATATTCGCCATAGCGTGTAGTTTATACGACGATGGTAATCGAATTTATTACGATAAAATCAGTACCCTGAAAAACCGTCGATTCCATTGTTTTTTTGTGCATTTTTGAAATCCTGAGTGCGGCGAAAAACGTATTGGTTTTGCAATAATGTTTATTTATTATTATTTTTTTTTATTCTATGACAAAAATTTCTACTAGAAATCTGGCTTCGGTATGCAAGTACGGCACTTTTTCTGAAATTAAATTTTGTCTAGACGGTACTTAAAGGAGGTCGTTGCGGTTTTTATAATATTTGGGAAACCCGAGATAAAACGTAAGAAAAACGGGAAAATAAAATGCTTTTATTATTTTCAATTTCGTTGTTTTTTGTTGTAATTTAGTTTAAAAAAATCGTAGAGACTGGAAATGTGGACGAAAAACTTAAATTTGTTTTTTTTTTTTAGACATGGTAAAACTGTTAAAACATTTTAACCATTTTTAAACTACTTATGAACATTTTAATTTTGCGAGTTTTTATATAGTTTTTAATTAGTAGGCACTATGCAGATAAAATTGTTGGACCAAACAGAAATGCTTGACAATTTAGTTGATAATAAAATAATAAAGTAAAAACAAATTTATTAAAATAGTTAATACTTGTAAATAAATATAATAAATGAAAAATGTAAATATAAAAATTAAAAATTAATTAATTAACGAATGCGTCGCCTGGAGTATTATGATAAGTATTATTATACGACAGTTTTCAAATTAAAAATTTTTCATCAGGTATATCACAGTCAAAATGTAAAACGCGACTGAATATAAAAAAATTAAATAAACGAGTACATAGAAATAATTTATTTTAAATAAAGAAAAAGAATTTTAATAATATTTTAAATGTACAAACAGATTTTAAAAATAATATTGTATATCAATACATTTTAGATAATAAATAATAACCAAATAATTTATATTTATTAACATATCTAATTAAAAATGGATTTGTACAATAATTGCGTTTATTTTAAATAGTAACGTAAACTAACCAAGTAAGGCATTTATTTATGTTTTATTTTATAAAAAACGTTCACAATCTAAACAAATATACACCAATAAGTGTTGGTATTATAAAATCGTACAATGCAATACGGCCAAGTGTATATTTTGTTGTATAAGTTTGTTAGCGTTTATATACGTTTAAAAAATACATGTCTAAACAAATATGTACAGACAAATTTTTTAATAACTGTCGGAGCATAGAAACTAAAAGAACACAATTTTAAAAATTAATATAACGATATAAATTTTAAATATTCAATTCAATTGGTTAAAAAATATTTCTAAAAAACATTTCAAAAGGTTTCGCTTAGAAACTATAAACAAATAAAAGTTGAAAATAATAATTCTTAAAAAATACGAGTTTAATTAAAATTACGAGTAAAGTTAAAATAGTCAGATTAAAAACTAACACGGTGGTCGAATTATGTCTTTTAGCGATAAATTTGTCTTCAAACTTGATTTTTCTGAAGCAAAGTTTTCTCGCTGTGGAAACACACTGAAAACCAAAAGGAGACCGAAAATTAACATCGATATGGGGGAAAAAAAACCAAATAAACAACACATAAGAATAATGACGTGTAAGAACGTGAACCTAACCGACCCCGTTTTTGTCCACGGTCCTCGGCAGATGTAGGGCCAGCCTCGGCGCCACGCCGCCATCGTTTTCTCGCTTTGCGCGCGATGGTTTTGCCGCCCCCGTCGGCCTCGCACATGGCCGAGAGGCTGTACACCTCCCGGCCAAGGTTTTCGGGGCCTCACCACGGGGGCGACGTGACCACTACACCCGCAATTTGGCCCGACGGTTGCCCTTAGGCCAAAACGGGTCGACGGCAATCCCGTCCGAGAATTTACACCGGTCCGCGATGTGTTTGGCCGACATTTCCGGGCATACAGAGTAAAGGCTCTCTGTACAACGATAAACATAAACAATTTATCAAATCAAGTAAAATTAACGAAGACGAATCACGATTACGATTATTACAAACCGCGAACGAATTATGGGTACGTATACCGTGATCCAGAAGTATACCCGAGTCGAAACGTTCGAAAAGCAGTTTTCTCATGGTTCGGTACTTTTTTACGCGATCGAGCTCGTGCGCGGTAGTCTTATCGTGAAAAAAAAAACGATTTTCGTTTAACACGGTCCATAGGAATTACGTGATAATACGCGCGATTTTGTAAAATAATTTGTCAACACGGGATTGAAACGTAAACAACGATAATATAATAATTATCAAAGTCAGATAATACTTTTTTTTATTATTATTTTTATTTTTGATATAGTCATCGTAATGTTTGAATTTCGTAGACATTGCTCTGTAAATATTATATCGGATCAAATATCATATTTCTGTGTTACCTGGGTTTGATCATGGCAAAATGACTACGCGAATACAGCGTAATTGGCCACCTCTTTTCTGTTGTAGGCCTCTTCGCTGGAACAATAGACAACTATTGAAATGGATTGTTACAAAACCTAGTGGCGATTTATTGAAATTATAAAGGTATCGAGGAAAAATGCACAGTCTTGATTGTATACTTAAATTATTATATATTACGAGAATATTGTGTTAAAATCGATGAAAAAACAAAAATCAAAATGAAAAACTCCGAAAATATACCTAATATAATTCATAGTACAGTAACTTCGTATTATAATTAACTACACATTAAGTACATATTACAATATACTATTGTAAAACCACATGTTTTTCCACGTAAAATAATTATACACGTCATTTTACATACCATCGGTTTCTAAATAGTTTTTCGTTGTAGCGATTGTTAAAGGTGAAACGGAATGCTGAAATAATGTACAACGATTTTAAATAATTACTTATACACTGGCTATTGTTAGCTCCCGAACACGATGAATATAGTTTTTCCTTTCGGAAGGAATTCGAACATTGTTTTTTTCAACAATCAAAAGTTTTCGATAATTTTTAACGGACAATAATAATATATAAGAAAATTAGTACGAAAAAATACACACACACACAAAAAAGAACAAAAAATTAATAATAATATCGTGATTTTTAAAGATAATTTAGGTAGAATAATTTAAATACACAAATTTGGTATCCACCTTTTCCTCGCGTATTCTTTTTTAGTCGTCTCTTCGATTACTCTCGACGCCTAAAAATACACATTTAATAATACAATATAGGTAAATAAACAGAAACTTCGGTATTATTTTTTTATCAAACCTGATTTAAGTTTTGGAATTGTAAACGTGTCCCTATACCACGTTTCAATTCTTCCACACAATTTGTAATTCAAACAAACACTTCTCGATTCTGAACTTTTGTTTTCCAAAATACGTACAATTTGTTAGACAGCGGGTTCCCAATAATCCTGATCATTTCTAAAAATAAATTTGATTTATAGTTTTATTATGAAATAAAATAAATCGTTATTTTTTTGTTTTTATGTGATTTTGCTTCGTTAAAGCTAATTAATTCACCCGATAAATGACTCAATGTGTACTGTTACACATATTATAATAATACATTGACAACAAAATGTTGAAAAATTGTATTATTCGTAAATTACAAAATTATGGTCACAACATATAACTGGCCGAGAATATTTAAAAAATACCGATCGTATTATATCGGAGAGTGGGGGAGGAAGATTTTGAGCAGAGCTTAGTTTTAGGTTTCAATTATTAAATTTTTTTTTTTGTAAAAAATAATTATTAAATACAGGTCAAAATTTAAATTTTATTAACAAAATAAAAAAACAATACATTTTATTACAATTTCTATTATGTATACTTACACCCGAAATTCGGTGAATAAATGAAATAAATGCAAACTGTTCGAACGAGATGAGATACAACGAATAACGACGATATTACCTTTCCCATTTGAAGTTTGAAAATCGTGTACATCAAATACTCCAGGGCTTTTCCGACGTCTACAATAATTGCCCGTATTGACAAGTTGTACAAACGATCCTACCACGATTTCGCCTCGGTCGATGTCTTACTACTTTTGTGATTCGCAGTAGCGTTTTCAACACGGCGGTTGGCGGCAAAAGCCCGCTTTCTTACTTCTGCACATTTTGTGGTGCTTGTGAGTGATAACGATACCTGGGGCGAACACCGTCGTCCGGCCACCGGCTCTGAGGTTTCCAAGGCCTCTGACATAGTAACCTTTTTTTTTTTTTTGTGTTTCATGATCGATTTTTACGGTAAACTATAACCTGCATTTTATGCCTACTGCCAGGTGCACTTGTCCACGACCGCTTATTCGCCCGATCCCAGTCCTTGGGTCATGGCTTATTTCGCGGTTGTCCTGAATACCTGCAGGTGCGTGCCTCTATCCACAACCGCGGGGGCGGACGTTCCCGATGGCATATGCAACGCTGCAATGCGCACGGGTTTACAATCGAGTCCTGGAAGCCAGCGTCGCCTTGTTTTTGGACCTCGGATGGCAATCAAGACGCCCGAGTCTTGTTGAAAAACTGCGCTGTCATTACCTGAAACATCAAACACGAACAAATCACTAAACGTACGATATGGTACGATATATGAAACGGTCGTATGATATACTTTTGCGTTTAAACGCACAAGAATACTTCACATACAACATTACAGTTTACGTTGGAAATAATTGTTTGAATAAACTATTAAGGTTTGATAAATAGAGAAAAAAATTATTATTGTTGACAGTCAATGCCGGTCTGTCATCGAATGAGACTATTTTGGAAACGATTTCCGTCGGTCGAATATCGCGTTGACATTTTCATTCCCATGGTAACCGTGACATACCGACTGATATTGTCATTATTACAATAATAATTCGGCTTAATGGCTACTAAAAAAAAATCGATGTTTATTTATTAACTTTTTTCTTTATAACCACGGTATTATTTTTCACCTCGTGTTTTATCTGCAAACTCAACCCCGACGAGACGAAAAATTTTGATTTTTGATTTTCCGTGTGATGGCTATGTTGTTATCTTATATATTATATGGCAATGTTATAAAATATTCAAATTTTTATTCTAAATGTATACATTTTTTTTAGATTCAGAACGAAGCGAGGAATGTATTAGTTTTACAATTTGATGTTTATTATTATTATTGTTTTTATCTGTAAACAACTTTCTGCCAACTATTTTGCTCTGATTTTCAAGTGTACAATTTTTTTTTGGATGTAAATCTGAGTTAGGTGGTACTTTAGAGGTCACTTTTTGATTTTCCCAGCTGGTTTCATAATAAATGGGATAAACTTGGAAAATTTACGAAATTTATTATGTTTTCAATTTTTTGTTTTTGTTTTATTTTGATTCAGTTCAAAATATTTGAAGAGACTTGAAGTTTGGACTGAAAACTTATATTTGCCTTTTCTAGACGTGTCAAATTTTCAAAACATTTTTTGTAGCCTATTAGATTATCATATTGATGTAACATAGGTATAATCTTAAACAAATATTATTTAAGAAAAAATATAACGCATAAGTAATTATTTTACCATATAGCATATATATTGTTGACAAAACATCGCTTTTAATCGACCTCCGCTGAGAATCGTTTTTCGTAAGCAATGATTAATAGTTGCATACAGATAAACATTAAATTACTATCAGTATCCTATCTTCTCGACTTCTCACCTACAATACCCATCATTCGAAGTACCTATGTCCGTCATTTTTTGTCCGTAAACAACTTTTACTCCGATTTTAAGATGAAGCATCTTTTCCGGAAACAAATTTTATCTATATGGTGTAACGAGATGGTAATTTTTTATTTTTCATTGCAGTTTTCATAATAATCGGAAAAAAAACTATATAGGAAACACGAACATATTTATAGCAAACCTAACCTAACCTAACGATTTCATTATTTTAGATATTTTTCTATTTAGTTTTTCTACCCGAAATCTCGCTCGGAATTTCAAATGTAGCATAATTTCTGAATAACAATATTTCCTTGGTTTTATAAATTGCGTGTAAGAACTTGGGTGTTCGGTGAACTGTAAAAAGAATCGTATAATTCAAATAATATTAGAAGATCTTTTTTTCTAACTAATTTTGTCCTATCGCGAACCTAATAGTTATCGAAATTCGGTTCTGCGGCTTGCTCATCAGTGACCCGTACGAATTTCAACTGTCTTTCGAGCATGCGGACACCAGTCCACATTGTACCTAACATACGATTAGTTAACTATTAATTAGGTACAAAGGTGCCTGCTAATCGATACCACCATTCGGATCACCGGGGAGGGTGGATGTGGAGGTTTAACTGTAAGTAATTAGATGGTATTTACTAAATGTTATACTTTTAGTTGGTCCGAAATATTTTTCGAAAGCCTAATAGGGTGTATATAATACTGTGTTATAATTTATAAAATATTCGACGGCACGAACCGTCAGGTCATACATGTTGTACGCAACCTAACCTAGCTATAGGTACCTACTTTATAAATTATTATATCCGGTCTAACGCGGTTTACGACAAATTGCCACGAAAACGTACTGCGCGATATATCGTTTGTATGATAATAATAATTATTATTATTATTGTTACAAAATTATGTTACTAGCGTGTGTGTGTCATCGACACGACGAATGTCACGAGATACGAGAATAATAAATGCATGGGTTTATACCTACACAGTACACATAACATTATGTAGGAGGTTACGGCCGTTCCGGGCCGTTGCGACGAGCCAGTGACCTTTCGTTTCGTTTTTATTTTCCTCTCGTCGTTAGTATTATTATTATTAACGAACGCGTAAAAAAACAAAATAAAAAAAATAATATCACGATGATAATATTATAATATTATAGTGGCATAAAAAATTATCATACACTGCAGATCGGGTAGGGCGTTCGTCGGCCTATTCGTATGCATAGGCAAGTAGGTTTTTTTGTCGTACAACCGTGTAGAGTTGCCCGCATTGTTACGAACAAATTTGAAATTTTTTTTTTGAAATATCAACATTCAAAGACCGTAGAACACATTTCAACGTCTCTTACGTTAATTAGTAAATAATGGAATAGACCGTCGTCTAGAAGAAACAGAGACGCTTTTATTGTAGTTTTGTACTGTACTATACATTCCCCAGCTAATATTATAAAGGTTAAATGTGCTCCAGTAACGGCGTTGATATCAATATAATATTTAATTGTAGCTCTAATAATATTAAAATTACACGTAATCAAAAATACTCGTAACATTAATAATTATTGTACGTTATAATTCGCTTTGTATATATTTTCTTCCATTATGTATTTTACCTACGCTACATATTATTATTATCATCGCGTAATGGTATTGTCAATACCGTATATGTTGTATAAATGGAGTTTTATATTCCGTGCATACAGAACGATTCACTAAGCCGCTCACCTCGCTGTTATGGTTGAATTTCGCATGCATTCAAATACCGATTTTGGAATTTTTAAGCGTGTAGTTGAAGCCGATAGTTTCGAATACTCAGATTTTTCATAACATTCAAGGAGTATCCTGTGGCGATACCAATTTTGGTTTTCCAAATGAGACATATATATTTAAAATTCCATAAATAAACGGAGTGTTTCTTGAAATACATTTTGGTGTTGACGTTTTTGATTTTCCTCAACCGGTTGACGAGAAACACATGTCATTTCTTAAATGTTGTGAACAATCTAATTATTCGAAAATATCGGCTTTAACAACACTTAAAAATTTCAAAAATCAGAATTTGAATAGATACAAAATTTAACCAAAAAAAAAAAAAAAAAAAAATGGAGTGAGCACGCTTAGTGAATCATTCTGTATATATATTATAGGTGAACAGGTACAATAAACCGCACGAACGCAGTGGCGGTCAAGTAATTTTTTCATGTGGCCATGTGGCAGAGGGGATAAGGATAATTATTTACATAATATTATATAATAAGATAAAATATAATAAATATTTAAGGAAAATGAGGAAATCGAGGTTCTATCATTCCGTTTGACGCCCCCCGTATCTCTCGTCGATTCAAGTATACGGATTACATTACACAGGATACTAAAAGTCAATAGGTGCGACCAGTAATCTTTTACGTATATAATTCACCGTTAAAATCGCGGGCATACGGTGACGATAAAAAAAAAATGTATCAGCTAATAAGGCTCGGAAGTTATAGGAGCTAAAAAAAAAAGGGCGAAATATGCACGAACAAATTTTGAAATATGCATGAAAAAATGTTTCTGAATATTTGATTTTTACTATATCCATATCGATAATATTTGTATTCGGGTGTTTTTCGCGAATTCAAAAAAAACGATGTAAATTCGAATTTATGTAGCAGTGCGTTATACCTGAGTATATTATACAACGATAATTTTTTTCGATATACGGAAAAAAAACGCGCGTCCCATTATCTGTTTATCTATAATTTATATGTATGCAATGGGTAATAGGTATTATGAAAGTGAATTTTATATTATATTTGATTGTAAATTACAATACACGCTACCTATTGCTACGCGTATTATAATTATGTAGGTGCCATACGATTATTATATTATGGCGAAACACTCGAAACAAAATGTATTGGTGTCGTAAAAATAATTCGGGAGAAGGACGGTGGGGAAAATATTATTATGTCCTAGGTCCGTGTCAAGTGTGTGTAGGTACACCGGCTGTATGCACACGCGGCTTAGTTCACGAAAAACCGAGAGGAGTATTATAGTTTTTTTTTTTTTTTTTTTTTTTTTTCTGATTGTAATGTCGTGCACAATTAGTGCCGCGTCGACAAATCTTACGGGACCGTGACGTCAGATGTGGCTCCCCATATTGTATTGTTCGCAGTCATTATTTTATTACGCTACAATGTTATAAAACCGTGAACTTAAAAATCACGTATACGCGCTCGTCTTTTTTACACCAGGCACAACCAAACGTCCGTACGGATTTCGACATTTTCGTGACGGCGTGCCGAACTAAACGGGTTCCTGTAGCCATTCATACGGGCGGTGATCGGGGGTATTTGTTGCCACCCGACACCACCCCACGAACAATTTATATTAATTTACATCGAACAATAAATTAATATCCGCACACGCATAATATCGAAATTCTGTTTGTCTGTGTGACACGCACGGCTGTCTGTCCTATTCTGTTTCGGACTTTTATGTTTTTTTTTTCTGCTTAATCTCATACCTATCTATATAAATCTGAAGTCTGTCTGATTGTGTTGTTTGCACAAACCTACAGTTTCGTTCCGATCTCGACGTCGAACACTTGACATTCGCAACGAGTGGAAAACCACGTTTTTTTTATCTCCAAATATATCCCCTAAAGAGTTGCCGGCACTGGGGTAGTTTCGGAACGAAAATCGAATTCTGTTTTTAATTGTTTTGATTTGAAGGACGCTCCTTGACGACACGGATAAAAAAACAATCAGCCATTATAAGGTACCTATATCTATTAAATTCGGTTATTGCAAACATGGAAAAGTGCTCTTTTTAAAAGATAAACTACCGGGCTCAATGGGGATAAACGTGCAGGGAACGGGGAGATACGCGTGAATTGCAGATTTAATTGATTTTGAAAGGATCTTTTGGGTTTTTATTAGATATTAGTGACGGTGCGTTGTCATTGAAAAAAAAAAAAACCAAAACGCTAAAAACAATCCGAAAATCATACGGTTTCGAAAAGAATACCGGAAATCCGGATTTACGATCAATTTTCGGATCCCGGAAATCTCGGAGTTTTCGCACCGCCGGTTAACTAGGTGTACGGCAGGGTAACGGACGATAATTTCGAAAGGGGGAAAAAAATCTCGTCGAAATGTCGGAGAACCGAACGGCGTCGTCGCGGGCGGACGCGCGAGAAACTCCCATCGTCGTCGCAGTGGCGGATTTTATTCATCTTCCAAGGGAGAAAGGGCAATATCCTTTTTGGTTCAAAAATTATATTTTAAACTTATGTGACCACTGACCGCATAATGTGATAGTGCAACCAGACCACGAACTTTGGGGATGCTAAAATTATAGACACATGCCCAAAGGCCCTGTTTTGAAAATGTCAGGGGGGTTCATTATTTTATAAACACATGTACCTACAGATTTTTTTAAATCTTACCATATAAGCGTTTTCTATTTTTATTATCCTTAGATTGCTCGTGATGAATAAATTCTAAAATATAGCTATTTGTTGTTTTGTATGTTATAACATTTCGTATTAGCATCATAAAAAATCATAAAACAATTTACACTGTTTCTCGCCAATATCAATATCAAAAATAAAAAAAACATTTATCTTTCTCAATTACTTTGTTATAAATAAATTTAGTAATTTGGGGATGTACATGCCGAATATTGATTTTTTTTTATAATATAAGAACCGAGGGGGGTTGAACTCCGTTTCATCAAGCTCATGGGGGGCTGCAGCCCGAGAGCCCCCCTGTACACAGCGCCCCTGCCTATGCCTTCAAGGATCTGTGGCAACGCAACGTCTCAAAAATCCTCTTTACACGAGACCTATAATAAGTAACTACACGCCGTTTCATTTATAATTTTTAATGTAAAAATGTATCCTAACTTTGTAACTTTATTTTTATACACACACGCATTGTCTGTAGGTAATCTGTATTTTATTCTGCTTATTAATCATTATGAAATGCACGGATAAAATATTTGGTCGATACTTTAAAAAAGCTTATTGGGTATTTTCAGGGGCGCTAATGACTTCTTTGCACACCCCTAGTTAGTGGCGTATTTTGGGGGAGGGCCGGGTCTCGACCCCCTAGAAGAAAAATATGGTTCAAGTCATAAATTACTTGATACGAAGGTGTAGAGAAAGAGAACATTAACTTATACAGAGTGATTTTTTCATCATGAACCGGTAAATATCCCGGAAGATTTTCAGTGAATTTGATTTCTATTTTTATTTTTTAATCATTGTAGAAGCTTTATTTTAAAAAAAAAAAAAACGTTTATCTTTTTTACTACCCATAAATAACTCTTAGTTTGTATTTATAATAATAGGAATTAGAATAATATAATTATAATCTAATTCAAATCGTATATAGATTTTTGATATTATATTACAAAATTACTTTTTTTTAGACAAATTTTAAACCTCCCTCCCCCCACAATAAATTTGAAAGTTATTGCACTGTCCCGGTGGGTGCCCGTCAAAACGGAAAAAACCCAACGGCCGCAGCAGCAAAGCCATAATACCGGGCCGCGACACGTTTCGTACGCGAAATACTGGCAAATAATTACGGCGGCGAATCGCGTCGTCTTCCCGCCGTCAACGACAATAATATTCATAATCAGTAATCACGATAATTATACAACAATTATTATTGTATCATTTTAATAAGGTAATGAAAACCGTGCCCGGCGTACGATAAATCGTCGCGGTATTAAACTTCAAGGATTTTCTCCGCGTTTGACACCCGGCAGCCTGTCGGTTTGTTCTCTATAACCTAATAATAATAATAATAATAATAATAGTTAATATCATATTAATCTTTTTTTACGGGTCGGGTGGGGGCCGTAAAAAATTAAATCATCGCCGACGACGACGGTGGCGCGACCACGCGGCGGTTCCCACTCTCGTCGTGTGCTCCGGCGACCGCGAGACGCGGTACGCGATAGTATCGTCGGGAATCGTGTTCGTCACGAACTCGGGAATATTTTCGTTGTTTGATAACGTTTTCCTCGAGCCTCCACACGCACCGAACGCGAGCCGCGGACGCACACACACACACACACACACACAGTCGCCAACGAACGCCGAACGCTCGACCGTGCCGCGCGCGTAACCGCTCCGTTTCCCCCGACCGTCCGTCCCGCCGGCCGATCGAGAGTGGTGTTGCCCACTTGTTATTATCATTATTATTATTGTTGTTGTTGTGTCGTTTTTTCGTCACCCGTTCGCCGCGCGCGCGGTCTCTACACATATTATTATTGTTATTATTATTATCATCGTCGTCGTCGTCGTAAACGGAGAGACGGCCGCCGTTCGTTTATAATTGATAATAATTAATAAATCGCCACACGACGACACGACCGCGCTCGGTACCCCGCCGTGGCCCGTCACACCGTCCGTCCGTACGCGTTCGCGTGTCACGTACGTACTATACGAGAGTTACGTCCGCCACGACCACACTGTCCCGCGGGTCTGCGGGTCGCGGGTACTGGCCGAGGCACAACGCGTAACGCACTGATCGCGCGCCGCGCCGCAATACCAGCGCAGAGTTCCAGCGGATAGCGCGGACGCGACGGTTGTTTTGTTTTGGTTTTTTTTTTTTTTTTCCCCCCCGTGTTCGTTTCCGTTTCGCTGTCGCACGGTTCGCGGTCGAGCGGACGGCGCACCGTTTTGGAAATATGTGGAAAGTACGAGAGTTGGCCGACAAAGTGTGAGTAGTGTAACAATAATAATAATAGTATTGTACTTGTTTTGTCAATCGAGTACAAATATTTAATAATAATTACTGTCATTGGCATTGTTTCTGTATTAGGACCAACGTTGTCCTCAACTACACCGAAATCGAAGCCAAAGTCCGGGAAGCCACCAACGATGAGGCTTGGGGACCAACAGGTAAGGCGATTGTGTGACTTTTCATTTTTTTTTTTTTTTCTCTCTCTCTTCATAATCCGTTTTCCACCGGCTTTTGTACTCGGTTCTTCGTCCGACCGCCCATAGGTACCTACAGTGATTCAAATTATTAATTCTTAATAATTCGCCTTTCACTTACCCGCCCACCTAGAAGGTTTTTGTGTCTTGTTCTGACCAAAATATTTGTATTACCTATGCATTCGATTCGATTACACGTTCCGAACCAATTGACATAGATTCCTGTGTAAATTATGAATGGAATGCCTAACGTAAAAAATAATATTCTTGTCTATAAATTGGCCTACTTGACCTCTGATAAGATACACTGAAGTAGGTAGGTACATTATCCAGACACCTGCCCGTTTGATAACAACAAATGTAGTACATATTACAACTGGTTTTGTTGACAGTTATTGGTTACTAATAATGTTTGTGTCTGTCACGGTCATCTAATAAACAGTCGTTAAATAAGAATTCATTATGGATATTTTATATGCATTTATGATAAAAATAGGATTTCGCAATGTAAAAGTTCTAACTTACTTACCTACCTTTTATTAAATGCATGAGTCATTGCAATTTTATAAATTTATGTATACTATTTCATTTGGTATCATAGAAGGTAATGAATTACATTTTAAAATGGGATGACAATGAATAGTTTTGGCTCCGTAAAAATGTATTATAGGTGTTTTTTTTTTATTTTTATTCAATTAGAGTTGAGAACCCGATGTTCTAAATTTACCAAGAAATTGTCCTAAACAAAATTGAATTAATATAAAAAAAAAAAATGTAATTCTCATTAAAAAGTGCATAAAACAGATTTGTAACAAAAAAGCATAGCGTACTCTAAACAAGTGTGTTGAATTTTCAGTCCTAATAATAACTAACATAATACTGCTTGTTTTAATAACTTGATTTATGTCTGGCTGTTGACTGAATTACTGTTATTTTTCAATTAATCACAGAAACTACACTTATCTTATGACCTATGAGATCCACTGGCAATAAAATCATTTTTCTAAGAAAGTAGCATAGTGTGAATTTATAGAAAAAATTAATTGAGCGTATTAATTGAAAATAAATATATTATACTTCATAATATAGGTATTTTACATTTATTTTATTAACAATAATTTCTGTTTTTGTATTTATTATAATTACATAAATGCAGAAGTTTGAATTATTTGTTTCATTGCTCTCTATTTATAATTTTAAACTTTGTTCGTTTTTTTTGTCTTCAATTTTTAATTTATTGTAAACATACATACTTGCTGTTCTGTTAATCGGGTTATCTGCCTGTTAAAATAAATAAATAATATAACTTAAAGCCAGCATCTGATCTATTCCTGTACTACTTTCTTATGTATAATAGTTATTTACAAATTCATTAACAATGAAATTGAAACATTGCCATTTATTGATATTTGTTTAATTTAAAGGTAATTTAATGCAAGAAGTAGCACAGGCGACATTCATGTTTGAGCACTTCCCAGAAGTTATGGGAATGTTGTGGAAACGAATGTTGCACGAAAACAAGAAGAACTGGCGTAGAACATATAAAGTAAGTGTCAGAAATATTTAAGGAAATATTAATGTATATTAGGGGAGACAGAGGAAACTGCAATCACCTAAGCAAAAATTGTTATATTTCCAGTTTTATTTCTCTGAATTGTATGCTACTACAAGCAATAGATAGATAAACTTGTTAGTCATATTTTACCAATGGTCCAAATTTTTAAATAATGTGTTTTATAAAAATAAACCTAAGGTTAAAATAGTTTTTAAAAATATTGATTAAATAATGATTTAAGTTTTCATCATCAATACTGAGGACAAATGCCAATAGAATATGCTGGTTTATTTCAATAGAAATTAACAAATTAGTTATTGACCAGTATCAAATTATAAATTGCCATAAATTACATACATATATTATCTTTTCTTTTATAGAGTTTATTGTTACTAAACTATTTAGTGAAAAACGGATCAGAAAGAGTTGTTACTTCAGCACGAGAACATATTTATGATTTAAGAGGATTAGAGAATTATTCATTTGTCGACGAGTTTGGTAAAGATCAAGGAATCAACATAAGGTATGCAATTTACTTTGTAAAATTATTTTTTTAAAACAAAATTTATTTTTCTAATTCATTTAGGCATAAAGTAAGAGAACTCATTGATTTTGTACAAGATGACGATAAGTTACGAGAAGAAAGAAAAAAAGCAAAGAAAAATAAAGATAAATATATTGGATTGTCTAGCGAAGGCATGGGATACAAAGGAGGAGCAGGTATTGTATATTGCAACCACTGTTATATTGTTGAAAACATTTTTATGATAACTATTGATGTTTTACTTTAATAGGCGAAAAATGGGACGAAGTACCGCGATGGAAAAAGGACAGTAATAACGAATTCAGCGATAAAAAAAATAGTAGTACATTAGGTTTTGAAGAATCGCCCAATAATAGGTAATTATAGTTTTTAAAATTATGTAAAATGTATAGTTGTATAGTGGATAGTTGTTATATTTGATAGTTTGTATTAAAATAGTTGACTAAGTTATAATAACACAATTTGTCGTAGTGATGAAAACGATATTGTGGATTCTGAGCCAGAACTTGATTTACCACGTAAACCCACTGCTGAAGTGTATAAAGATCGTAGTATGTCACCTACCAAAGTTCAAAGTCCAGCCAAACACAGAACGCCCATTAAACGCATCGATTTAGGTGCCGCAGCACACTATGGAAAACCACAAACTGTGATCAATTCCCCTATATCTGTACCCATCAACAATCCTCTAGACACTGAGACTAGCTCTGCCGATTTGTTAAATATAGTAGATAGCAACAATAAGAAGCAATCAAATGACTTTGGTGATTTCAATGCAGCCTTTACTACTGCTTCAAATGTAGATACAACAATAAAAGAAAATAAAAGGTAATTTTAAATTTTAAATGTGTTGTGTTTTAGTCAATTTTGTGATAACTAGTATGATGCACCTCTAAACAACTTTTTTCTTCATTTTAGTAATGATGAGTTTGCAGATTTTAGTTTGGCATTCACTCAGTCCATGTCCTTAAACAGTAATCCAACAAATTTATGTGAGTTTTAATTTTTACAAATTTATTTTAGAGTTAATTGAACCTGTGATTGTTTTTTAGCTAACCAAAATATAATTTCCAATACTGATCTCCTAACATCGTTACCATTGTCATCTACTACTACTACTACCAACGGAACAAGTCGAAACTTGTTAGATTTGAATTTTGATGTTTTAGATAATACAGGTAATATATATTCAATATCTATTATTGTTATTTTTGATTGTAAACTAACTACATATTTGCTATTTGGGTTACATAAACTATAACATTTTATTGAAACAATTTAGTTGCATTTTTATACGATCTTAGTAGTTGGTAGTTGGTTTTTCAAACTATGTTCAATATTTGTACAATAAGGTTAGACAACTGGCATTTTTTTTATTATACATTTTCAGCAATTGGAACAATATTGAAGACACTTGTAGTATCCGTTCAGCAACAACATTCAGAATCAAATTTCAAAAGATTTTTGCAGGAATTTGTTGAATATTTACCTGGCCCAATGACTCCTCAAAAATATACAAAATTAGATGACTATAGTTCAGATTATTTTCAAGTTATCAAAGTGTACAGCCAAGTATTAGAAATCATTTTAGAACATACACGTTTCAATGATTATGTAAATCTAATTTCACCAATATTTGCCCCAGAGGGTGGAACGTTAGAAATGTTAAGTATATCGCTGGATGTTTTATGGAAGTATGTGAATGTAAATGCATTGTGTTTAAAAACCAGTTGTGCCATAGAATTAATTGTGCAAGTTTTAACAAGTGATTTAATAAAGTCTTCGTTGATTCTAGAAACACTAAACTCTGATCATAGCCAGTTTAAAATTATTATGGAATTTTTATTATCACTACCCAATAGACTAGCTAACAAACTTGGAAAAAACATACCCAAATTGTTGACTCCTATAGAGTTTTCGAATAGAATTATGAATCATATATTGTTTGTCATTGATCAGTTGTGCCAATTTTATATTTTTGAAAATCAAACACCTAATACAAAGCCTATTACGATACTGTTGGGCATGACTGTTGCATCTTATCTTCAAAATGATTTTTCTACTACTTTAAATATTTTAGAATGCTGGTGTTTGAATAATAATTATACTTTAATTATTAGAAGTATTCTGTTGGAAGTTAATAGAAGAGCAGTTGATAGACTCAGTTACTTGTTTTGTCGCAAGTTAACGACACCTACTTCACTTTATAACCTGATAGGAAATGCAGTAATTGATATGCCAAACTGGAAACACACTTTGTGCAACAAAATGATATTTTTTTTTTATCACGAAGATCTTAATATTGTTTTAAATCTAATCAATTATTTATACTTGGTTCAGAAAGAATATTATAAGAATGTATTGAGTGATATAATTTTAGAACTTATTGCAATATGGAATGACAAAAGTTCTTTAATTCATATACCTTTTGAACAACATTATTACATATCAAAACTGATTGTTCTTGGTACGATATGTTTATCAAAAATTACCATGAATGATGAGTTTAAGAAAACTCTGGAAGTAAAACTTTTTGAAGGTGTTCCAGTTCATCTGCAGAGCTCAGAACAGAAAGTACGGACTATTGGAATGATAGTGGCAGAGATTGTTATTGCTTTTTTAAAATGTAATGAAAAAGATAGACCAAAGTTAAATTTTGAATATGATGATTTGCAAGAGGAATCAAAACTAATAGTTAAAACACTGAAAGAATTTGAAAATGTTAAAAGTGACAAAAATAAACTACAATTTAATAATGCTTTTATAATGTTAAATAACTTTTTTGAAGATTCGGATATTATTGAATCTAGACATTCCAATGTAATAACCACATCCCAAGATACCATTTTGGCGATAAAAAATATTGATAAATCAATTGAAAATAGTCTAGATAGTGACGATGATGAATTTGAACCATACGACTTATGTAACGATGTTCCAATAGATGTTAAAAATAGACCTAAGTATGTACGTGACCTTATTAATGGTTTGAATGAACAAAAAGATTATAATATTTGGCATGGTAGTTTGGAAGCATCCAAAAGTCTTATTGAATCACAGTTACCCAATGATGATGTTTCATTCGCACTCGAATTATTGACATTATTAGTTGGTATGGAAAAGCAATTTTATTCGGAGAACTTTGAATGTTTAAGATATAAATCTGCTGTAGCTGTTGTAACTGTATATCCGTATGATTGTGCAACACACCTTTGTAGCCTTTTTTACAACTCTATTGGAATATATGCAGTTTCTCATCGTATTTTAATACTAAATATATTGGCTGGATCTGCAAAAGAATTGTCAGGCTTTAAAAAAGTCGAAGAAATACAAAAAGAACCAATGACACAAGTGAATACTAACTACTGGACAGATGTTATAAAAAAAAGAGTCCAACAAAAAACCAGAATAATTTCTAATCCTAAAGCACCTGTTAATTGTCAAACTAATAGATTTGCACCAGTAGCTGATGCCTTTTTCTTTCCTTTAATTCGGGGGAATATAACCGAACCAATTGTGTCTCCGAAAAATGACAAAGTTGATTACATGAACGTGCTTGGTGTACAGTTATTAAACACTTTATCAATCGTACTTCGCTGTGCTGTTAATTCTCACCACGTGACACGTATGGCTACAGAACTTTTAGAATGGACATGGTCATTAAGATATCATAAAGATGTTGAAGTAAGAATGGCCGTAATGAGCTGTGTGGCTGCTGTCCTGGTGTCTGTACCTCCATCAAGATTAAATGACCTAAAGAGCTCATTAATGGAATTTATTATGTGGCTGGAAAATGTTGTTGCATCTGAAGGGGTGATAGATAAAATGGACAACGAAGTGAATAAAGAAGCAAGACAATTTGCTACGCTTGTTCTATTACTTTACAGTGATATTGTGAAACAAATTTTCCAATAATAATATTATAATTTTTTTAAATCTATGTAAACATTCTAATAGAACTGATAAGAAACTGTAACTAAATTAATTATAATTAAAATTGTTAATTTGTTTTGTACGTTATATGTATTGCATTATTTATTTATTTATATTTACATTCCTTTTTTGTATTTGTTTTCTTTATATATAAATAAGACCTTTACAATTTACAGGGTCTTCCTCGCCATTGAATCAAATGATTCAACCGGTATCGTTTGCTCAGAATATTAATGCAGAAAACAAATCCTCTGGAAATTTAAATAAGTTGCAGGTAAGGTAAAATACAGTCTTAATTATCAAGTGTGTACATATAATATTTATATTACAAATACATATATAAATGTATTAAAAGTATTTTTTTTTTTTTTTTTAAAATAAACTAATTTCTTTTTTTTCCTATGGTGTAATGTTTATTTTATAGCTGGGCAGCACTTGGAGTGGAGTGAAGGACCTTAATATAGACTTGGATAATTTATTATCGCCCGGTAGTAAATCACCAAATTCAATTTCGATTCCTATGAACCAAATGGCTAATAACAACAATAGTCTGGGTAAATAAAATAAAATAAATTTTAATTTCAAGTGAAGTTTATGCTTTTTTAATACTCGGTAATAGTTATCAAAATTATAAACTATAATTATTTCAAAATCAATAATACTTCCAGTAGTTATAACATTATTGTGTTTATGCATTTTTATTCTCAATTAACAAATTATATAATTATAAAATACTAATTATTATTTATTACTAATTTTAGGTGGAAAACAGAATACTTTTTTTGATTCCAATGACATATTGATGCCTACTCATCAAGCATTCTCTGCAAGCTTCAAGTGATATAAATATTGTTATGTTATACAATATTAAAATTAATATTATTCTTAATTGTGCAAGAAATTATTTCAAAACTTTCAAGGAAAGTGATGCCTATTTATAATTTTAAAATATTTTTTACAAAGGTTGTGGGACTCTTAATTAACCATACTATGAGCATAAAATAGTGATGTATTATTTTTTTTACATAGCAAAACAATTTATTACCATATTTCATAATGAATGAAAAAAATTATCTTTATTAACCAAATTATCATGGTGGTGCATTTTTACAAGTCTTGTATATTGTGTATTCACATTGAATAATTTATTTCATTAGTATTTTCATTTTTATATTCTAGACCCCTTTATCAGGTATATTGGGTTTCAGTAGTAAAATAATGACAGGTCAATAGTAAATAAATACATTTTTATAGTGAAACATAATCCATTTTCGATTATTTATTGAGTGATCCACAATGTTTCTCGCAAAGTTTAAGGACTTCTACTTTAAAACTTCTTTATAATAGAATATTTTCATTAGCTCAGTTATGATACTTATACACTTTTGAGTTCATTTATATTTCTAAACTCAAATTTACAGTTTTTGGTTTTTAACCATCAAAATGTATAACTAATTAGTATTTTTATTTAATTTGTTAAGATTTCTTATCAATTAAATAATACATTATATTATTATGTTTTCAGTAATCATACTTACGGATTAAATGTAAACGAATGCTCTTAAAAATGAAAACTTGATTATCACGTGGTAACATCCGATTATTTTATAACATATCACATTAATAATAACATATTTGCTAACGTGTCAATAGTCATATCAGCTAGTTATTTCCTTTTTATTTTGTTATTTGATACTGAACCAAATCTGTACCTGATTTAATAATGGAATTTGTATTTGAGTTTGGTGCTTATGTTTTATGTTCAGGTTGACCTAATGAATATTTCTTGCATGGCTCAATGGACCATATCCAACAGTATTTTTTTTTTCTTTACCACAATAATATTTGTTGCAATTTGTTAATTTTTGAATTATTTTTGATTACAATTATTTTTAAATACCTACCTATTATTATTTTACAATTTTATTAAGTTTATTATACCTACTCTAGGATGTTTTATTTTAATTATTTGTTAATTTTAAAGTCAATCTTTTTAATTTTAATTCATTTCAATATTATTTCCTTTCAAATTTTAATTAGAAAATTATTATTTACTTATGATGTTATTGATAATAAAATATTTTGTTGATTAAAATTATGATGACGTGTTTTTAATTTGTCTAGAATATATTCCCTCAAGCCAAATTAGTAAAGTTAAAAACAAATGCCAAGATCATCCCTAGAAGTTGTTAAAAATAAACTTATTTTCTTTGCCGAAATTTGACTTCGACGTGCTAAAATATTCCATTATATTATTTTAAATTTAAAAAAAAAAAAAAACAAATGTTTAAATGAGGTTAGAAAAGCCCACTGTGTAACTGTGCAAGTATCCAGTTTCTAAACTTATTTTAAATAAACTATAATTTCATATACAATTTTCAAAAAACTTGGAAACCTAGTATATTATTCTTGAGAGGACACTACATAATATGTATTTGTTGTTTCTGTCTTACAAACGCACAATATAGTTAGAACATGCTTACGCAGGCTACACAGAACTCGTTTAGTTTTGGTTTGAGAGCATAACCGTCTATTATAAAATTAAAGGAGAACAATATTCCAGAGGACATTACGTTGCTTTTTTTCCATTTTCTCCAAATATACAGTTAATGTACTATTTATAAATAATGACGTTTTTAATATTTTATAATTCACTAAACTTATGAAAAAACACACATTGCCTTCCGAAATAATGTTCTCTATTAATTTTATAATAGGTACTTATATTCTAAAATCGAACCTTAAGCGAGTTCCGCGTAATAATGTTTTTACTATATCGTGTACCTACTTGGAAGACAGAAACAACAAATGCATGTATAATGTCCTCTTGAGTGTAGAAACCTAAATAAATAAAATATCTTAATTAGTAAATAGTTTTCAAGACATTCTCAAAGTACTTATATTTCGATATCCACTTTTTAATATTGGTTATTATAAATTTATATTTTGATACTTATGATTAAGGCAGAGAACTTGTAGCTCTAAAAAAAGCATTAGATATGCAAGCACTTATGCACATAAAAACCCTATAATATGCACCAAAAATATGCTCTTATATATTATTTTTAAAGTGATTTATTTAAAAATGTATACAACATTTTTTTACAAAGTTATTAATAAAATTTGATTTCTTGTTAATTCCTCGTCTAAACCTTAAAAATAAAATTGTTTGTGTTGACTGCATATAAACAAAATGAATCTAATTGTTTCAAGAAAAAATCATATTATATGATTATAAAACAACCATAATACCTATACAATACAAATTTAATTAATTTTAAATTCAACAATATTTTGGTTGTATGTAAGATGAAATTAAAACGTCGACGGAAATATATTGGTAAAATGATAAATTATTTAAAATATGTTTCTAAAAGTATAAAATGGAAGAAATATGCCCTAAAATAGAAAAAATCTCGAAATATGCATTTATATGCAATATAAAATTTCAAAACTAGCTTTGTGAAAGCATGAAACGCATTTGTTTCGTACTCTGTTATTTTTGTTAATGTGCACAAATAAATATTTAAAGGCTAAAAGTCCTCTGCCCTACTCATGATTCAATTAATAATGTTATGTTACGCATAATATTTATCTTCCTGTCAACCATATTAACAACCGAAATTATGTGTTAGTAATGATATGGACGGACGGATGCAACAGGGTTATTAATTGTTCTAAACTTATCTAAACAAATAATTCATTATTTCCCTCTCCCCAACTAAAATTGTGAAAAAATGGTATTTTTCATTCTTAAATTATACATAGGTATATTATTGTACGTAAATGTGTAGGATGTAGGTAAACAGGCGCTGGCAATAATTTAATACGTTGTTTAGTTTGTATTGATATGTTTTTATTTGAATATTTTAATGTTTACACTCTTCTATTTTTGTTTTTACTTTTCTCGCCGTTCCCTCCAACATCATGACAACTGTAGATATATTTACATTACGACATTAATATTATCTACAATGTGAACCTTTTGTAAATATCGTGAATGAATTTAATGTGGGTACCGATGTCCGAAAAAGTACTGATCGAACCGGCGGTGTTCGCGTCCTGGATGCTCTTCACACCGGTTAAATATTGTAAACCGTCATGGTAGAAAGTCAATCCCGCGCCGCTATCTAATTCGTAAATAGCTTTTCCTGGAACACAAATATTGCTGTGTCTAAATTTCTAAACAATTGAAAAACCTAGAACCATAAATAGGTAGGTAGGTTGGTACCTAGTTTATAAGTGTATAAGAGTAGACGGCTGTCTACTCTTTGGGTACAAATTAATTGATGCGGTGGATACTTAAATGAAAAACAATAAATGGATAATTTTAATTTTAATCGTAGGTTTAACCGGGTAGTTGGTTTTTTTGTTACCTTGCAGAGAACCGGCGCAAAATTTATCTCTAGATAGGTATCTGTCGAATTTGTTGGTATTCTCGTACATTTTTCGGCACGTTAAACGGTCGGTGTATGGTAAGGTAACGTTCAAAAAGTCGGTACTTAGAACATTTGTTTTGCCGTTTGGTCTCCAGCCCGCAATCTATAGAACACGACACATGCAATTTAACATATTATGTTTATCAAACAAATCGTATGTAAAAGGATATTTTTGTAGTGTCTAGGTAGTATCATATACGCCGACACTTTCAGCCGGGCTTGAGTTTCATAAATTAGACTGTGATTAAAGCGGGAAAAACTTCGAAGGACAACTAATTTACCGAAATTTGAGAAGCGTTCCCTAGAAGTTATAACTAAACCTAAATAAACTTTCGGGAAACCCATCAATGAGCCAACAGGCTTCGAAATGTTTTTCTCACACACGTATGTTGATAAAAATGGTACCTAATCTATATGTAGGTACTAACAGGGTACAAAAATAAACTGCACCTCCTCCAAATACTTTTCCACGCATATACCTGCTCATTAAAAAATAAAGTAAAACAAGAGTCCGATTACGTATACCCCAATAGCTATTAAAGAATTTATTTGTAATAAATTTAATTCGAGTTTTTAAAATGTCTCAGTGACGATTAGTTAAATCGTTAGTTAGTAAAGGGGTGAAATTTGCAAAATGAATCGTCATTAGAATAATTAGAATATTATAGTTCTCATTGAGCTTTATCTAAAGGTGCAAGATCGGCGATTCGTTAAAAGTCTAAGTTAAAACCCCTGGAGGTAATACATTTAAAAAAATTAGGGATGGGTTAGGTTTTCCACAGGAATAAGATGTTTTTCCGGCATGAAAAACGGCTCAGTCCTACGAATATCTCTATGTGAAAATCACGACAAACGGTCGCTCCTTTACGACGCAACGTAAAGAAAACGAAAAAAAAAAGCTTTTCTTTATAGTTTCTGTAACTAATTAGTAGGTCGGGGCGGGAGAACTTCATTTTACGGTTTTAAATTTGGGAGGTCTCTGGTTGTATTTCTAAGAACGGTGTAGGGCTACAATGGGTCCAGGGGGGTTATGGATTCGGAAATATTGACCAAAATTTTGAAATCGGGGGAAGGGACGGGCTGGGCCTAAAAATATTAGGCCCCTGCACTTTGCAGAGCTCTATAGCAGTTGCAATGAATTATTTACCGTGCCGTCGATTCCGTTTTCAACGTTGTACCGCAAGGACCAATCGATGCAAACCAGGCTAACACCGTAGTATGTATTTCTTACTTCCTTCGATAGCACGAGAACGGCTATATCGTTTACGTAATTCCCGGTTTGCCCCAAATAATCCAATTCGATGAAAATGGTAGAAACCTAGAAAAAGAAAAAAAAATCAATAGTGGGTGCGTAGAGTAGTACGTAGATACTGCAGTCTCTCCGAGTACCTACCGCATAATCTTCATTGAAAAAAAAATTAAAATAATAATTAAAATTTGGTTGCCATCAATAATATTCGGCGTTCATTGTAATACAATTATATCAGGTATCTATATAAATTATACTTTACTGTCAGAATAATTTAGAGACTTGAGAGTTGAGACTTTAACTATTGTTTAATAGCTTGTGGTACGCCTTTGATATTTATTTATAGGTGTATAAATAAACTAGCTAGGTACCTATAATTCCTATTGGTATTAAAGGCAGATCGCGTGATGAACTCGTTCATCCGTTCGAGGTTAAACAAGAATCAAGTTCATAATTTATTTGAATCCACTATTGTTTTAGTTAAAATTCATATTTTCATTAAACTTAATCTTTAATCGGCCCGTTAATTTGATATAAAATTCCGAATTTTAACGGCATTGAGAATTTAGAAAAATAATTTAAGCAGTTTTGTTATCAATCTATAAATTAATATAGGTAGTGACGAAATTTTGTCACATTGCTCATTGGAAATATATATATATATATATTAGAAACATGTTACTGTCCTCTTAAAATTATTTAAAGTTTAAATAGTGGTTAGATACAGTGGAGGCGCAAATAATTTTAATTTGTGGGACAGTAGCATTTTGTACAACCAACCTATCCCTGAAATGGATTATTAGTTTGGCCATCCAAAAGTCATCCAGTATCCGATTGCCACTGAAAAAATTACAACTGTCCAAACACCCACCAATTTTTTGTTTGGAATAGTTGTCCCAAAAAATATCGGTCGCGTCGCTACTTCAGAACATATAATGTGATAAGTATTATAAGTGTTTAAAACCAGTGAGACTAGGTATGTAAAGCTAGTAAAATTCATATTTAATAAACTTAAGTTCATTTGTAAACGAACTTGAACTGAGTAAGTTCATTAAGAATATGTTTTTTTTTAAAACAGGAATTAGTTTATGATCTTACTTCAATTTTGTGCTCACGAACGTGTTTATATTAAAAATGAACATTTCATACAAAGGCCTGTAGTACTTACGTTAATAAACTGAGTATGGTTATTTCGCAATACGAATTCTCTTTTATTTCCAAACGTAATTTTGTGTTGACCGTTACTTAATAACGTGTGATTCTTTGACGCCGATTCCCAAAAACAACGAGCGGCTAACGAAAGGAAATAGCATTTTATTTTTTTTTAAATTGTTCGTCATACCTATTCATTTTTGTTATTATAATAAACGGTCGCTTATACCTGTTCGGTACTTATTATGTATGTGTTTTGTTTAAGCATAAAATCATAATTAGGTACTTAATTAGATAACCTACTAAATAATATTAAAACCACGATGTACCATCATTCGTAGGATAAAATGTATCCTGGTGAAACAAACAGCTTCAACGCTATGCAATTAAATTATTACTGCATGGATGTTAAACGAAAATCTTGCCTAATATTACTTACCGGAAACTACCAAATTCGAAGCAATCAACGTTCCGCCACACAATAACTCGCTAGTATCGTTAGTGCTTTGCATATATATGGCGACGTTCCAAGGCACTGCTAAGGTAGTATCGGAAGAGTTCGTAATGCTGTTGTGTTGTAACGACCGACCACAAGCTACAGAGAAAAAAAAAAAAAAAGGATAAGGATATAGACATACTTCACATAATGGGAGGGCAACTGTTGTAGGCGTTGAAGTTGGAAAGGTAAAAGGGAAATTTAATGTATAACTGTTGCCAACGAAAAACGATTCTGAGCGGAGTTAATAGTGTTGCCTTGTCAACAATATATATGTTATATTATAGTAAAATATGATTTTAAAGCATGCATTATGTGTATATATATATATATATATATATTTTTTAATAATATGTGTTTAATATTGTTCAAATTTTCCCATTTTTCTTACGTTTTTATTCCCAGTTTTTCCCATTTATTGGGAATATTATTGGAAGAAATCAAAAAATGGTTTCATTAAAGTACCACGTTAGTCAGATTTTCTTTCAGAAAAAGCGCTATAATCAAAAGCAAAATAGCTGGTAGAAAAGTATTTCACAAATAAAAAAAAATAAACATCATAGTAAAATCAACTCGTATTCCTCGCCCCGCTCAGGATCTAAAACGAGTCAAAAGTCAACGTTAAAAGTTTACGGACTAAAATAGATAAGTAAGTATTTGATTTGCTGTTGACAAATATCGTTATGTGTAACAAACCGAAGACAAATTGAATTATTATTGTTTCGCTGGAAAATTCAGTAAGATATTTTTAACTTTGTAGAACTATACGCGTAGGTATACACTCGTTTCGATTTGAAAACATGTATACCTATTATTGCCCATTCAAAATTCGGCCTTTTATTATTTATCACCATATTCCCCGCCTATCTTTAAATGGCTATGTCACTCGTTATTCCGGAAATCGTCTCTCATCTCACAACTACCTCTCATGGGTTTTATCATCCCCACTCGTCCGTTTATATAAAAAATTCGCGTCTAATATGCATGTATGCAACGCCGTTCGTTTTCCAATAGCTATCTATACGTTTTATTGGTCGAATTACTTATAAATAAAATGTATATTAAATGAAACGATAAAATATTATTACTCGGTAAACACTCGTATAGTTGACCGTCCCATTCGCCGTTGGAAAGGCAGCGCAATTCGATTTCAGGCTCTTTTATTCCGTTGGGCAAACTATGCAAATAATTACATTTCGGTTTTAGCCGCGTTCCGGGTATTGCTGGAGTCGAACAATCGAAGTTTTCATTATTGAATGTGCAAGTGATATTTAAACTCGCTGACTTCACGGGCGGACATTTTTCTATAAAATCATCGTGGTTAAATATTCAAATTTAATGTATTCAATTAATTGTGCGTCTGAGTATATTATAACGCGGACACTTGTTTTGTTTTTCCGGTTTATATAGGGTATGCCTACTACAGAACCAGTATTCTTTTCGATGAGCAATTCAATCGAAGCTTTACTAAACCCCCTGATTAGAGGAGTAAAATTTGGACCCGGAGAAATAGAATATTCGGCCCGAAATGTTGAATATCAAGACGAAAAACATTACTATATTGGTAATAAAAACGATTATTCGGCGGTTTTAAATTAAATATATTATTTCTATATCTGAATAGTAAACACAAAAACTTTTACGTTTGATCGATTGTAATTCATCGAACCAAATTGATTTAAGCCGCCCGGATTTTCACCGACCCGATATTTCCGCCCTATAGACAGCCCACATCTGTCTTTAAATTATAGTAAATTTACGTAATTCGTATAATATAATAATGGTGATAACCATAATATGTTTCACTTTATTTTAATATACCTGTCTGTTGCCTGTGGGTGTAAAATGATGATACATTTGTCCCTTACAAGAATTTTTGTGATACAATTTCACCCTAATGCTGTCTCGCCTCCCAAATGCCGCCAATGATACCTACGATACGCTATAATATTTGTGTACATGCCTACATAAAACAATTGTACGTAACAAAACACACAAATTCACCGGTCAAACGAATTAAACAATACAAATTCGAATATAATATAATACTAACTCAAACATAGTTTTTGTGAAATTAACGGATTCCACTTCCCAGTTTTATCACATATCATGTGTTTGAACGGCGCGACTTTGTGATACCCTTTTTCGCAGGTTTCGTAAATAACTTCATATTTATCGACTTCGGTTCCAACAAATAATGGTAGCTCGTCGCCCTTTTCGTTTTGGGAATAATACCTTGAACCCTCGTTTGCCGGCACTATGCATTTGACAATCCTTTAAAATAAAAATATATTATACAATGTTACCTACAATACCTGTATATTTTAAAATTATAAACAATTATTAAATGATTATAAAACAGTAAAATTGTAAATTATTCAATGTTTTTGTATTTGGCAACGAGTTCACAACGTACCATTTAACATTATAAATTATTGCGGTTATTTTTCGAACTATAATATTATTTAAAGAAAGTGGTTTACGGTGCAAGCCCATAGTCAGATCAATTCATCAGGGGAGGCAATAGAAAAAACAATATTATATGACTTTACTATCTTATATTATTTTTTCTAATAAAACGATTAATTCGAAAATATCCGTCTTCCGATAAAAATTTTAGGGGAGCGAATAACGGGTCAATGGGGCAATGTAAGAACATTGATATTGATTAATAAAGATATTGCACCAGCTCCCCGTGAATATGGGCCTGATACGATGCACTCGAAACCGGAAAGGTTTCTGTATCGTCTCAGTGTAGATTAAAAGAAAAATGTGTTGTACGAGTTGTTATAAAAAAAAACAAAATATAAATAGAAAATACCCGTGAGCATCTCCGTCGTTAGAGTCATTTTTCTCGAACCTATTTTTATATTACAGAACTTGTGTTTCAAACAAAAATAATCAAATACCATGACATTACACTTATTTGTCAACAATTATATTGCACTGTACCTATCACAATAGTTAATAATTATGTTACTTGGAAAATCATAAAATATGGTAATAATATATCATAAAATTTGGTCATAAAAACGGTAAGGGTGGCAGTTTGAAACCTCAAAAGATAACATCCTCGATACTATGACGAGTATAGCGCTATGCATATTGTACACAAAATCGCATTCACCCAGCTTCATTCGGGAGGGAAGGGTCTGTAGTGGCGTACAAGGCTAAACAAACACAATCTTCCCGCGAAATATGGTTAAACTTATAATGAAATTCATTCCGGCTTTTATCACTTCAATCCACGTCCGTAAAAAACCACTCTATAATTCCCGTTTTTGGGCTCATTCGGTGCAGAGGGAACTGCTAGAAAATAGAAATGTCCAACAGTAGTGGGAGAATAATACAGTACAACAGTTAATGATTTCGGGAAAAATTCGACAATAAATAAGTTTATAAGTACTATAAGTAATATTTATTTATTTATTTATTTTTTTTAATGACTAAAATATTCTTATTCCGGACCTTTGTGTGTTAGTGGTGGTGATGGTGGTCGGAACATATGCATTTTTTCCTGGCGACAGCGGCGTCGTAACGGTGACGGCTGTCTGAAAAACCGATTTCATCGTGGTAGTCGGGTAAAATGGTTTTGTCGTGCTGGTCTGAAAACTCAAACGTTTCGTACTGTTATTGCAACACGACACATTGGTGTTGATCTGTGGCGTGACGACTGAAGAATTTCCGTTGTCGTAATAATACGATTCCGGCGGTGGTTTCGGCGCAGGATACGCATTATGTATTTCCGGGGGTCTCATTGAAACGTTAGTGGCAGTATGTTGCGAGTGTTTGGTAAAATTCTGAAAAACGTTATTGATTTTACGATAATCGAAATAAAGCTAATACATTTTAAAAATACAATTTACGCATGCGAAAAATAACATTTTCGTTTCGTTATTATTAATGAAATAATAATAATAAAAATTAAAAAATGTACGTCCGAGTTATTAAAAACCTGGCCACACTTTGCGCCACTGTTGTATAATATAGGCGGATCGTTGAAAAGGTAGGGTATAATATACGTACCGGGTAATTATGAGACATGAGTTTATATTGGCATTTAATATACTGCGGTACGCAACAAGAAAAATTGTTGTGGACGTAAAACGATTCTGAAGAGTGGAGTGCTATTAGCTAATAGCGGTGTTTTATTCCCTCCCCCCCGGGTATTACCAAGGATATCCAAAAATCTAATAATTTTTAATAATTGTAAAAGTTATTTCCAAGAAAAAATAACACATTTTTGTACAACTAATAATAGCTTTTTCGTTGTACACGGAATCTTATACATTAAATCTATTATCGTTTTGGAACGATTAGTAATTTTTGTTGGTATTAAATGAATAAGTGCAGTGCCAAAAAACGGCGATTGCACGATTTGATTATGTTTTCTTTATCTTTTCGTATTTTTTACTTATTTAACAAAAATATGAAAACAAAACATAATGAGATACGTAACAAGACATATTTATAACATAACAAGACACATAACAAGATAACACAACAAGACACATTTATCTGTTTAAATAAGAAAATTGAAAAGAAAAAAACTAATGTTCAAATTTGTTTTTTATATCACTAAGTATGATTTATAATGTACCTTGTGTTAAATTTCTAAGTATTTCTCTGAAATCATGTAATTTGTATTACAGATACCTATCATCTACAAATATATATATATATTCATTGAATCACGAAAATATCAAATACCTATAAATAACCTAACGACCCACGACCCTCAGGACCCACGGCATACCAAAAAGTTTAAAAAAATAAAATTGATTCATACGTCACTACATAAACTGGGGGCTTCGTCACTTCCGTCATTACAGTCTAGACGACCGTCGCAGGCAACCCTTTTAAGATTATTTGGATGCGAAAACGGTTGGGAGGTATTTCGGTTATCTAGAGAACCGCGGATCGTGCTGATGCATTGTCCATTCGCGCATTTGTGTTCAATCGTCGGCTCACAAACACGTGTCTACAAAAAACAAACGCAAAACATTTTTAAGTTTGATACGGTTTTATTTTATATTACACCGCAGTCGTATTGTCACCGCGAATCGTCATAACCTACTTATTATATTATACAATACCGAGTAAAAGAAACTCTGACTTAATTCGCACTGTGTAGTTATAATTTGGTTTGTATACCGGAAGAGATACAAGAAAAACTTTAAATATTGATAATTATTCGTTTCTTCTACACTATTTGTGTTAGAATTATGTATTATTACCATTATCTATATATTATATTTTAATTGAAAATTAAAAATAACTGTATAAATATCATTTAAATTGCCCAAATGTATGTCCTACCTATTTTATTTAACCTATATATAAATGTATACCTTGTAAATTGGATTTTTTCGACTAAATAGAAAAGAAAAACTATTATTACCTATATAGGTTCTTCACTGTGCTTAAAATCTGAACAAAAAATGGACTTGAATTACGTACGTTAGGTATTGATTATACTTTCAGCACAACATGGCAATATTGTTATGATTTTGATTGGTGTAAAATCAAAAAGGATTAAGAACTTAAAAAAGCGCGATCACGCCAGCAAATATATTAATTAAGATAATCGCCCCTCATTTAGGCACCAGTCGTACCTGACACATGGTGGGATTTTCATCGTATCCGTTGTCACAGTGGGTAAATGTATCGCAAACCTCATACTTTGAAATGCATATGGTGTCTGCGCTATTTGCGCACGCGAACTCATGGGCTTTGCATCGTGCTATTCATATATTAAATACAATTGTAATTATTAATGATTAAATAGATTCAAATTCGTAAATTACGCACGCGCAACACAGGTACGCAATATGCCAGTTATAATTGCACGTAAATGATTGATGACAGTAAACGAAAACACAAAAATGACATATTGTGACGACACGACGCGTTGTGGGTTTTTTCTACACTATATTTACACGTCAGACATATACGAGTGTGCGAGGTGATCGATCTATCGTAAGACATTCATTAGCCCGGAAAGTGTTTTTGAAATTTGTTTTAAAGAACAGTTATGGTACTAGCCGTTCTAAAATTTAACATCACATTAATTTCTGTCAAATTTTTGTCAAATGGCAACCTTCATTAAAATGCCATAAATAGATGGAGTAGTAGTTAAAATAAATTTTGTTGTTTAAATTTCAAATTTCCGTCAATCCATAGACAAGACATTGCATTTTAAGTTTGGGTCGGGGGAGAGTAGTAGAGCATCATTTGTGTGGTGGCACAGAGCGCGGTGTTTTAAGAATGTACCACTACTCTTCTCCGACCCAAATTTAAAAATGGGATATCTCGTATACGGATCGAGGGAAATTACAGATTTAAACACCAAAATTTATTTAACTACTACTCCATCTATTTATGGAATTTTGAATATAGGTTGCTATTTGAAAATCAAAAGTCGATACCATTTTCACCTTCAAAAATTATGGCGACAAAAAAATAACATAAATGTAAAATTGCAGAGCTGTTTGTTTCTAAAATTGTCTATAAAACAAACGTCGAAAAAGTTAATACTTTCCGACATGATAGTGTCTTATGATAGATTGATCACTCTGTATAAATATATATATATTTATAAATTTCCAAAATCCACCTCTGCTTACATCTTATTTATAGAGACCGAGAAGGCAGTGATGCCTCACAGTAGCTGCCTCTACCGCGACAAAATTCTACATTTTCATAAAAGCCAGTGCTTGAATTAGGGGGGGGGGACGCAATGGAACGGAGCGCCTCTACTTTTTACATTTTCTTTTTTAGCATCCCCATATTAATGTTATTTCTATTGAGACGGATGGACGGGTTCGCAAACAATTATATTTAAAAAAAAAAATAAAAATATAATCAACAACATTAATACATCTACTCAGGTATATTCAATGTTGTAAATATTTTATCATAGTTTTATATAATTAACTATAAGTATTAGGTATTATTCAATAATTTATTTTGTTATAATATTAAATTATATAAAAAAAAAATCAATTACATTATCGTTAATTCTCAAACTATAAGCGTAAAACACTACCTTCCGTTACAAACTATTGGGGCCAGTGGTAACTCGAAGTATTTTTACCATGTATCACCGATACAATTTTCCACCCACCCCAATTCAAAAATTCTCCCACCCTACCACAAATGTATTGTAATTTGTTAAATTTCAATAAAATTCGTCAAATTCATCAAATTTCTACAGTCTGAAATTCTTTTAATGGCTTTAAAAAAAAAAAAACAATGATTTTTGTTATATAAAATTACTGAACACCCAGCACCCACGACGCACCCATCCGGTTTTTTGTAAATCACGTGATTTGATTATACTTTCTTCGCGCTGCCACTCATTGGGGCTAGGTAAATAATCACCTGCTTTTATGCTACTGGTGATTAGGTATAAGTACAGTCGATTTCATTTAGTCATTTGAACTTTTTTTTTGAACATTTTTACTGGAAACTTCTGAAAACAATACCTACGTTATATAATTTTTTATTTATTATTGTTATTCTAATTTTTTATTATTTTTTTTTTTTTTTGTCAAATGATTCATTGGAATAATCCAGTGAATACGACGTACAATAATTAAACCCTATACATTCGTCACATATTTTACATTTCGTACGTTTATGAACAGTAACAGTTTAACTTTAAACAGAATTTCAATGAGATTTTAGTTAGTATAAATTAGAAAATTCAAATGAATTCAAACTCGATTTATAAATATATTTTTGCGGAAAACTTTATAACTTATCTATATTATATACCTATATATTTTGCATGCATAGTTTATTTATTTATCAAGAACTTTTATTATACTTACTGTTTGTTTTACCATTAATACCTGCAGTGCTAGTTCTATTATTATAAGTTTGTTGGGCTAAAGTGTTTGTTACTAACAATATAGCGATCATACAGTATAATGTTCCCGTGTTTAATCGGACGTTATTCATGATCGATGGCTGTTTATCTCTATGAAAAACAAAAAATAAAAAAAGTGATTTATGAATACACACAATTATATATTATAGGTATTCATTTTTTATCTACGATGAATATTAGGTTATTTTTAAACTTAAAGAAAATATTATCGTATAACATGTCAATAATAAATCAATAAAGTAAATAAATACTATATTTACTATATTTATTTATTTTATTTATTTACGAGTATTAACCGTTTTAATAATTTTGTTTTTACTTTATTATTTTATTAATAATAAATCAATATGTTTGATTAACTTGTATACTGTTGTATTCGATTGAAAGTGAATATCGTTTTGTTATTTTTTCTGACCAAACTTTTAAATATCTCAAGTTTTTAAGTATCATTTTGCGTTCACGTTAATATAATGTATATTGTTAAATAAAAAAAAAAAAACAAACATAATTATATTAATAAAAAAAAAATATTATTATCGATGGGTAATTTAGAATAAAATAAAATTGCACGTATTTTTTTTAAACATAATAATATTCGAAATGATGTATATTTTAAATGAATTGCAAATAACTGATTTTTGATATTGTTGTAAGCTAACAAACGAGGAAAACAAAATATAAGCAATAGGTACCTACCAAACTGTTCAGTAGGTATATGCGACCGAAGCGATGAGTCGGTGAGTGTAGGTACTAGTATAAGGTCGCGAATACATAAACATATCATTCGTATAAAATATTTAAATACAACAAATACATTTAGTTTTACATTTGTTCTATAATATACTTAAGAGAATACGGCAAAGAAGTAATTTACGGTACATACAACGAATAGGCATAGACACCACAGACATCAGTTGTCTTCTTCTTTTTCGCCTCTTTTCCCGACTATCTATACAGTTGGGGTCGGCCACCTAGGTCCTAAAATCTCTACCCGATAGGATGGCCTCCCTCCACTTTAGCTTCGACGCTTCCGTAACCAGAAATAAGTGTATACAAGAATCGGCATGATGACTAACTTAACACGATGAATACTGTTAGTACTTGCGGTCACCATATAATTGCGTATTTGTATACAGGGTGTCCTAAATTGTTATCCGAATGCTATAATAACTCAGTCAATTTACTTTTTTTTTTTTAATATTTTCCAATCGGATTTTGTGTCAGGGGAACACAAATATACAGCAAAATTAAATTTTTATTTTCGTCTCTCAATCACTGAAAAAAGTAATTTTTTATTTTTGTCACTGTTTAAAATTTTCAAAAAAGCGAATTTGTTAAATATATTATTCAAAACATTTTAATGTACCATACTTACATATTCGATCTATAGTTTCTATTAACGTTAATAATATATGCGTTTTAATTTCTAGAAAATTGGCGTGGAAACAATTAATTTCTAATAGAATAATACGTTACACGATAAGTCATCACAATCAGCACGATAAATCCTTATTTTCTATTGAATATTAATTGTTTTCAAGCTTATTTTCTGTACACTAAAGCCACTATAACTAAGTAACTATTCATCGAATGTATGATACAATGTCTACCATTATATTAATATATTTTACAAATTGGCTATTTTGACAATTTAAAAAATTAAACAAATAAAAAGTCATTTTTTTCAGTGATTAAGAGATGAAAATAAAAAATATATTTTTCTCTACATTTAGGTCCCCTGAATCGAAACTCGATTGTAAAAAAACAACAAAGAATATTGACAGAATTATTAGCATTCGGATAACACTGTAGGACACCCGGTAAAATAATTATTATGACCAATGTAAATGTTTATGCTCCCACCATTTGAACCAATGAGTTGATATTATATTTGCACTTAGTTACATTTTTATTTTTTATTTTTCCCACTAACACCGGTTTCCCTTCATTCGCCGGCATCACAATTCAAGGTTGTTGGCAGTATTGTTTTGTATAATATATTTTATTATTATTGTTATTTAGTCCACCTGCTTAGGTGGGTATATCCATTCTAAATCAAAGATTATCAAATTTATCTTAGTTGTATAAATATATTTTCAATTGTTCAGCTAATTATTTTACATTCTAAACGGAACGAGGAATGTATTAGTTTTACAAAGATGTTTAATTTTTTTATTATATTTTTATGTGAACTCTTTTTCTACCAGAAAGCTTACTTTGATGTATACAACGTAGACACTTTTCTGAAAGAAAATTATCCCGGTTTTTTATTTACTGAGAAAACTCTTGGAAAAATCAAAAAATTACTTCCTTAAAGTACCACCCCAAGAAAATTTCCTTTTAGAAAACGATCTACATTATATACATCGAAATAAGCTTTCTGGTAAAAAAAAAGTTCACACAAAAATATAATACAAAAATAAACATCTTTGTAAAACCAATACATTCTTTGTTCCATTCAGAATCTCAAATTTAAAAAGTATATTTTATAGTTATATTATTTAAGTACTATTTTTTTTTTATTGACCTTTTGTTTAAACTTATTAAAATTATAAGTAAAGTTTCTCGTCAAGTCGTCAACCATTTTTATTCGGATAAAACAATTTGATCCGCATAAAACAAAAGAACTAAAGAAAATTAAAAATATTGAATGCCTATTGGACTATAAATAACTCAAAAGTTGCAAGAATGTATTTAACCTAGTTACAAAAAAAAAAAGTTATGACAATGGATTTGCCATAAACTTTCCGCTTTTCCCACGTTTTTCCAATTTTTTCAAATTATAAGGAAAATAAATGAATCAATTCATCAAACAGATAACACATGCTACAAAAAGCTTTCGTCATTTTTTGATTGGATCAAGATTTATGATAGAAAATGTTAAAGATAGAAAAAAAAAACACACGTTATATTAAAACTAACAATTTCCTCCCTACGTTCAGAATATAAAAATAAAAGTAAAGGGAGAGATACATCATCATCTTCCTCCCTGTGAACACGCCTCTGAAATTTTCAGAAAAATATACAATTTTAAAACATATCAAAATACAATTACCCACTTAACAGTTTATTCTGTAGTTAGTAGTGTTGTAGTAGTAGAGTTGCGTAGTGAACCAAACACCGAGACAATACAGTTTTAACAATAATTATAATAATAATATTTACAATCTAATAATTTATTTTATTTTATGCATAAAAAAACATTGACCGTGTAATAAGAACAAAAGACTGATGGAATACCAAATATTCCAACGACATTTATACTTATGCGTATTATACAAACCTATCGCGGTATTTTTAGCGGTTTGACCCTTTGCTTAACTTAGTTTATATTATTATAGTGCGACGATCAATATCCATAATTTACCTAGACTTTATGTGAATAATAAATATATAATAACAAACATGACCTACGCTGTAACATTACAGCGTTTCCACAGTGGGTGTAAAAGAGGCTATTAAAATGAAATGTTTTTTTTTTGTACGACATTTCGATTTATATATTTGATGAATAAAATTGGACTTTTGCATAAAACCAAAAATGTAATACAGCCCACAAAGTGAGTAGTGAGTACTCACTTAGATTATAAATATTTTTTCTCGGCCTGTTGTGGGTGCAGTTTTGAGGTTTTAACAATATTTAGTATATCTTACGTCTAAAGCGGATCGGGTTTTAAGAAATAGCTTTGTCGACAGAACGTGTTATACTCTGTATGTATGTAAAATCAAAAATGTTGCCTATATGAGATTAAAAAGGATATCCCTATAATGATCAAAATGTTAAAAAAGCCATTTAAACTCCCATCGCTAGCATAGGGTAAAGCCTGGTATAGTGTAGTAATCAAAAATATAGGGGCCAGCCTAATTATATAAAATTGATTCACACGTGTAAGTTAATTATAAATTTGATTACCTTTCTTCTTCAGGCGGCAAATTGATCTGCTGAATTTGATAAAGGTGACCGAAGTAAATAAAAAGATTTTAATGTAACAACTGTTTTTTTTTTTATTAATTTTTTTAAATATAAAACACTGTTCTAGTTTCCCGTGTTTTTGTAAGAATCTCTGCGTAGTCTTTTACACTAGCTTGTGATCATCTGTTCAAAAGCAACGGGAACAATACATACACTGTGTGTGTGATTAGAAGTGGCCGGCCTCCTGATAACTGGAGATCTATGTGTGTGTGCGTGTGTAAATGTGTTATTTTAATCTGGTTAATACTAACAACTTAATCTAATACTTAATGGCTATAAATTATTATAATTATTTTACAATATTGATTATACATTTTATTTTAATTATATATGATAGCTTAAGTATCATATCCTTACGATGAGTAAATATCGCATTAAAATATATGTTATTTGACAAAAAAAAAAAATGGAATTGGATGTATATGTTTAATTTTCGTTCCCGGTATTAATTGTTTGATTTATTTCTTACATTACATAATATTTTATTTTAAATTATGTATGATAGCTTAAATAACCTATCATTACAATAGTTTATAGGCCAAGTGTCGTGCTCCCGAGCAAAACAAAATCAAAATTTTGTTTGTGCAAAATAACGATTTTACGCTAAAACAAATTCAATTCGTTCAAATGTATGCAACACGACAAGAGAGTATGGGAAATAATTAATTTCAATTAAATTGTTTCAATGAATTGTGTATTTTACTTTGTTCATATTATATTAGAAAATTGAACAAATTTATGGCATTTCAAAGTAAAATTCTGGTCTTGTATAAGTTGACAATGAACTTAATACCTTCAAAAGTCTATACATATTCAAACTTACGCATTATTAATATTAATGGAATGTCAATTTAAAAGTTTAATAAAATAGAATCTATTATACGGGATTATCAATCTATCATAAGACACTCATTATCTCGGAAAGTATTAATTTTTTTTCGAAATTTATTTTAAAGAATATTTAAAAAACAAGCCAAAAATAATGTCTTATCGAATCGACAAGAGGACCGATTTTGGTTCGACAAGTAATAAAAACAGTCCCAATAGTCCCATAATTATTTATTGAACTGATAATGCGCTTACATATATATTCCAGCCACCCGGGAGCCGCTATTTGCTTACTTGTCTGTTATTGACTTAATTTATCCTGTGGTTATACATTTTATTAGTCTTTTATTTATTTAATAAAGAAAAAATGATTTAATCGAAAAATCACAGGATACCTTTTTTGTCGTCTCTTTGATTTACTTTCTTACTGTATTATTACCAAAACTTTTACCAGCCACTTTTGAGCTTTTAAGGAATTTTAATTTTTGGTAGTTTTTTGCGGTAAATGGGTTATAAATGCACTTAGATACTTAAAACTTGGTGATAATACTTATATTGGATTTACTCAGACGTGGTGGTAAAATTCCAAAATCATCGGATGACTTATTTTTTTTAATAAACGTTTTGAAATCAAATTTAAACGAAAATTGCAAAAATTATGTTTTATGGAACTGCGCTCAGAAATCGTCTTTCGTCAAGTAATGGTTTATCGTTACTTACAGATATAAATGAATCATTTTATGTATTCTACCTTCCCAACTACTCATCTATAACAGTGGTCATTCCCATCCCCAGTATCAGCTCTTTTTCTTTTTTAGCTGTGAACAACTTATCTACCGGCAATTTCGCTTCGATTTTTTTTTTTGCAAAAAAATCCGACTGGGATGGTATACTTTAGGGAGGTAGGTTTTTGATTTTCCCAGCTGTTTTCATAATCTACTTTTTGAAAAAGTGATAAAGGGTTCTGACTTTGGTCTTAAAAATATTGAGAACCATTGTTTTAGAACGTTTAAACAACAAGCAGCTCTACAATTTTGTGTTCTTTTTTGTCATCCTTATTTTTGGGAGTAAAACCACTATCTACTTTTGATTTTCAAATGGCAACCTATATTAAAAATTCCATAAATAGATGGAGTTATAGTTAAGATAAATTAGAATGTTGCAATTTTTGATTTCTGTCAAACCGTTGACGAGATATTCCACTTTTAGTTTTATGGTTGGAGGAAAGTGGTTGACATTATTAACACGCCGCACGCCGTACCGCCACACAAATTATACTCCATTAATCTTCCCCAACTCAAACTTAAAAGTGAAATATCTCGTCAACGGATTGACGGAAATCAAAAATATTAAAACTTAAATTTGTTTTAAATATTACTCTAATTATTTTATGAACTAATACTCCTTCTATTTATAAAATTTTTGTACAGGTTTCCATTTGAAAATTAAAAGTAATTAGTGGTTGTTTTAACCCCCTAAAATAAGGACAAAAAAATGACATAAATATAAAATTGTAGAACAGCTTGTTTTTTAAATGTTTTAGAAAACAAATTCTGGAAAAAATTAATATTTTCCGAGATAATGAGTTTACCCACTAAAATGGATTATCTGGTAATAATTCAAAATAAACTAATTATTATTTTTAAACGAATGTCAAAATTTACTACTCTTTCCAATCGCAACAAGATAATATAAAGTAATACATTATGAGTTATATTCATAAAATATAATAATATCACGGGATAATAATTGGTATAAATCATACTATAATGCGATAATTAAATAAAACATTAATTTTTTTAATGGTAAGTGTCCACTCGAGCTAAAATACATTTACATGTGTATGTACTATCTTAAAATAAATTTGAAATATCATTTTCAAAAAATTGATGGTGTAAAGTTGTACATTTTTTAAAAACGTAAAAAAAATATTTTCCGTCTTACGTGGATAACTTTTGGGCTGTGTCGTGTTCAATAATTCCGTGATCAGATATTATTCATCTTCATAATCTGATAATGATGTGGTTTTTTGAGGGTTTTGGAATGTTCGAATTGGTAACGGCTGTGTATTTGAAATTCTGAAAAACGTTAGGTATTGATTTTACACATTCATGATATTTAAAATATAGCATTTTATACTTATATATAATATTAACGCTTTATTAATAAAAAACTGGACATATATTACACGGCGATGGAAAATGCTTTTCAAAGTTTTAATTTCAAATCATGCATCATTTGTAGGTTGCATTCAATAAAATTTAAAAATAGATGCACTACGAGAATATTTAAGGTAATAAAATAAATAATTGATAATATTTACTTGCAAACAAAATTTAAATAATTATGAAGATTAAATAGATGTTATCTAACTTACGTGTTATTTATCCCGTTATCCACCGGTTTCTCCAGCCACCTTCTTGTTTGCTGGTTTTTCTTTAACTGTACTTTAAACTTATTTTACAATTCTTTATAGCGAGTAAACTAAAAAAAAAATTTAAATCACAAATAATAATAGGAGTCACCATGACGCGCAGCGGGCAATGAGTTTGTCATTGGAATGGTACAATAATCATAATACCTATGAGTACAGAATACATTATAATTTGCACATTCCAACTATACTATATTTTGTAGTCAAAGATTGAACTAAATATATATGTGGCAAGACTCGAGGCTAGAATTTCGATAGGAGTTATATTTTGTTGGAAAATATTTGCTCGGAAACATATTTTGTCGGAAACGTATTTTATCGAAAATTAATTTGATAACGATGTATGACAATTGAAGTTATGATGGTAGGCATATATTGTGTATATCGCACAATTATTCGGGTCACTGGTATTTTAAAATTATTAATGATAACAACATTTTTATCATTTTTTAATATTTTTTTTTTCGATTAAATACGGTTGATTAAACACGTTTCTGATAAAATACGGATCCGAACAAATATTTTCCAACGTTTTACAACATCTACTGTTTTACCAAATATATTAAATCAGTAGCGCACACATATGGAATAGAGGGGGGTGGGGGGAGGGATAATGCATTTTCAAAAATAAAATATCCGACCAATTATATGTGGACATATCTGCGTGTGTGTATTAAATATTAAACTAATCATCACGGTGTCCCCAAATAGCAATATTCTAACTACTAAGAAATACTAAGGTGTCAATAATAGGTTTTAATCTAGCCCTATTTTCTTGAAATTGTTGATGACACGTAGTATTGAGTTTATTATATTACTTCATGTTGAAGATTATAATAATTATTTAAAAATGTTTGAATGGCGTTCTTATGATAAATATTTTTACTGTTATGTTGAAATGTTGACCACACATACACACACGCTATACATTCGTAGACGTGAGCTTTTCGAACAGCATAACATTTTCTCTATCGGGGTAACCTAAAATAGTTATTACAAAATAAATAATAAATATAAATGCCGATTCGAGTACAAACAATTGTTTTTATATATTTATTGCAATAATAATTTTGCAATGAATTCGCGTATACATTCGAGTACATAACATAAACTGTAAATATTAGTATATTATTGTACGGCGTAGACAAATTATAGCTGATACGTGCAGTTTACTGCCGCGTACACTAATATATATATATAGCTTTGAAATATATCATTATTACTGCAGTTAAAACTGAGTTTACAATTATTTAATTTTTTTTAGAAAAACGATATAAACAAGTAAAAAAAAAAAAAAAAACAAATAACTCACCACCCTTATGACTAGAAATTACATTATATCAAAACAATACGTATACAATGTATTTGATTATACGATAAAAAAAAAAAACAAAAACAAAAAAAAGTTCAAAATACCACGGTTATTTTCTAAAGCTATATATTATAAACTTGAGAACATAAAAAAAAAAACATAATCGATTATCACCGTTGAACTATTGGTTATTGCCTAGCAACCTTATATGAGTAGACCAGAATTAAAACTCACATGTCCCAAAAAATAGGAAAAATTAGTGACACTGTTTTATAGGATTTTGAAGACAAAACCGAATTTGTTATTAGTTTGTTTCAAAATGCACAACAGCAGGTCTTAATTTAACTGAAAAATAATGTGGTTGTGTTAAAACTAACAGGTTTTATTGGGTCATTGGAGTTTGGATATAGAGTCCTACATAACCCGTATCAAAATTAAAAATTACCCGATCCTCGGTATAACCTCACGCATTCTATTTTAACAATTATCAAAAATTAATCGGTCGTATCTTAGTGTCAAAAATTATACGTTCAAAACATCGACCTCAAAAAAAAAATAAAATAATAATTAACAATGAATACAATCTTAACTATTGATGGCAGTTTTTCATTTCTTAGCCTTAAATATACATTGGTAAGAAAAATGTTTTATGAATTCATGTATGTTATGAAGGAAAATCCTTTTCAATTTTTAATTTTCTGAAAAATGTGATTATTAATTCTGGTCTACTTTTTAAATATTGCACATTCATTTACAATTTACAATATTAATTAATAATGTTATTTTTTTTTTCAAAAAATATATAAGATTAAAAAATACACAAAATGTGTTTTAAACAAATTATGTTCTTATACTTTTTTCGTTACAGCTATTATTAGTTAGGCTATGTTTGAAAAACATAGAAAAATATGTTGTTTTCTAAAAAAAAATAGGGATTGCAACTTCAACCCTATTGTGGCACGGGTTAATATTGTCCAATTCCTAAAATTTTTTGTATATCGTTTTTATAAATATTCAAATCAATTTAGGTTGTATAATTAACAAATATTTCAAAGTTCAGTTTTAGAATCACCGTTGTGCATATGTATGTATAAGTATATGTATGTATGAAGCTGTATCTTGACTTAGGTGCTTTGGATTGTGTTATATTCAATACTTTTTAAACATCGATGCATTTCTCATCTGGTTATAATATTATGTGAAAATATATTATGTACCTATGCGTAGTACTGTATTGTTTGTAAATACATTTTGCTCGGTTTTGGTTTAGCATTTAAGATGTGGGATATTATGGGATTTGACTAGGAGTGAACTTGTATGTAATAATTAAATGATTTATTATTAGTAAAGTTCAAGAAAAAGGGGAAAAAAAAATCGAAAATTCTCCACTACGTCTATAATATATATATGATTCTTTGGAAAAAAAAATTGCTTGAAAAAAAAAACTGAATGATTCTTTGAAATTCAATTGTTTTTTCTCTTTACTTTTTGATATAAATTATGTAAATCTATGTATTTTAAAAATTCAATTTGCTCATATTGAAAACTTATCAAAATTAAATTGAGCCGTTCTTCCCTGGGACCGAGATATAAAACATGTATTCGTAACTTGAGTATATTTATCGATAAACATACTTTTGCATATCTGTGGCTTGGTGCAAGAAGAGACAATGTCAATTCTTTGAAAAAATCAGTAGAGATAAAAAAGAAAAAGTGTACCTACAATTTTTATTTTCTAAATGAAAATTGAAAATTAAACATTTAATAAAATACGCATAGCCTTATGGGAAATTAAAATTTCAAAGCCCATTTCCCGACATTCACAAAATGCGTTGACCCTTCTTGCACCAAGCCACAAATATATATATCACTTAAATAAAATCATAATAATACGTTATTATATCGCAAAAATATAGGTACTAAATGTTCGTTTTCGAGCTATAATAGTTTATGGTGGATGGCGGCAGCGCCCACGCGGACGCTTTCAGTTCGATCAGATGCAAAAGGATCTTTTTCGTGGACGTGGAACAATCGCGGGTCAACATTACGTCCCGGATGGCCACGTACAGCTGTTTTACCATGTCCGGGACTTCTTGTTCTAAGTCCCGTCCGACGGCGTTCACTATGTCAAACAAACATTCGGCCTGATGAAAATAAAAATAGAATCAATCGATTATTATCTCCATAACCATTGGTCCCGAGGAAGAACAACTTAAGTCAATTTTTGTATTTTCTTTTATAATTTTATCTTAAATCATTTTCTACCCTTTGAGTTTTAGTCTAAGTGACATAAGTGTATGTATTTTCAAAATCAGTGTACCTATGTAGTGTATTAGTAAGGTTATATGTTATATACTATGATTTTTCAAATTATATTTGCTTGTGTTGAAAACTCTACAAAATTGATTTTGAAAAAGTCTTTCTTCCCTGGTATAAAAGAATTATATTAAAATAGATACAAATCAGTGGTTTGCCCAGGAGATTTTTAATGGTATAGGTGTAAAATCAAATTTTTCTCCATAAATTAATAGCTTTCTTTGTATAACACATCGGCCGAAACATACACACGTCAAGATGAAATTATTAAATAAATACTTATAGTGTATTATTTAGGTATAGAATATAACCCCCTCCCCTCCTGCACACGCCACTGATACGATTGAATAATTCAATTTTCTACTTCTTCTTCTTTAATTGCGTCCTCTTCTTTCGTGGGTGTTAAACAGTGTTCACAAATCTTAAACAATAAAATGAGTAGACTTTGTTTGCGGGAGTACACTTCTTTCTCCATTCTGTTCGACAACACTTTATTCTGTTTCATCTGTAAATTTCATTTTACTTTAATTGAAATAATAATAAATTTAAAATATATTATTTATTCGTTGCTTCACAAATATGAGATGTTCGACTGCATATTTTATTTTCTAACAAAAAATATTAAATAAAATAAAATTATTACTGTTTTTAGAATTTTAGTGTAATTCTACAAACGTAATTGAATATTAAATTATTAATTGAAATATAATGTAAACATTTTTTTTTTTTTTTACAAAAACTTATATTATTATATTATTAGGTTATATTTTGTAAAATAATATTAATTTTTCGTATACTTACCCCTGTATACATTTTCAACACGTACGTCGCGTACGCGCAGAATCTGGGTGGTTGTAAAAGTTTCTCTCGTTTTACAAACCACAGTTGTATGGTATTGATTATCATATTCACGTAAGTTTCTCTTGTATCTCTCTATTATATATTATAATGGTTAAATTCTTAAAATTGATAAGAATATCATTTTACTGTGTGTATCATCAAGATGACGTTAACACAAAAAAAAAATCACCTCAATTATAAACAGGGACAGGTTAACCGAAGGGTTCAAAGCGTCTTCCTTGCTAACCACGTGTTCGATTATTTTCAAAGCTAAGAGCATTAAATCTTTCGTCGGTGAATTGTTTGTATCTGAAATAAAAAAAAAAAAAATAAGATTCTTGTAATTCTATACGCTCAAAATAGATTCAGGACATAATTATTGTACAAAATCTTAACATGGTTAGTTTTTAAAAACAAAAGCCGGACGTTCTAATTACTTCATATAATGGAAGCAACGATAAATCATTGTAATCAGAAACCGATTCCGAGCGGAATAGTATTAGTCGTGTTTTTCAATCGAAGCCCAGAAATTAACAAAATAAAAACTAATGTCGATATTCGTTGTCAGTTTTTTAAATTCTATAGACAAAACTTTTGGGAATCTAGAAATCGTTTTAAATAAAGTACCATCGGGCAAAAAAATCAGTATCTTTAAGAATAAGTTCAAACAATAATTTGGAGCATTTTTACTATACTACTTATTTGTACACATTACCTTTAACTATACGTTTGGCCATATCATTAATGTCTTCGGGAAAACAACTCAAATCTTTGATGCAAAATTCGTTCGTCTGGTGTATTTTATACGACGAATTATTCGTTTCTTCGGAAGTGTTTTGATAGTATTTACTATCGGGTCCGTTATAGCTTTTCGACCTTCTTAATGTATAATCTATTTTCGAGTCCGTCACAGATTTATTCACTTCGTCGCTTAACACTGCGGGTTTTGATTTCCGCTTAGGTTCTTTAAATTGCACTTTTGGACCCTATATATGCGTGAGTACAATATATTTTTATTATTCAATTATAATAGTGATAATAATGTTTTTAAAAAAAAGTAACCTAGAAATCAACAAAAATTATACGAAAAATTGTCAGTTTTTCCCGTTAATTAAGAAAACTACAAGGGAAATTAAAAAATGACCTCCTCGATGCACCAAACACATCAATATATGTTACATGCAAGTTCCTATAAAGTTTTTGATTCGAGTGAGATTTTTAATAGAATAGTTGTTTGCAGATATAAAACAAATATGTAAACATAGTAGAACCAATAGTTTCATCGCTTTGCTCAAATAATAGTTATATAATATAATAATAATTACCTGAACATCTTTTTGCATTTGCATATTTTTATTCGTCTGTTGGAAATTATTTTTGTACCCTTTATACTCGAAACTTTTCTTTTGACTGTTCGGTTTGATTTCACCGTTTGTATAAAACGTTCTCGACCTTGACAACATCGGTGTAGTACTGCCATTATGTTGAGTGGTGCTGCAGAAACAAATAACACACGATATTAATGTATTATATTTTTAGGTTATAGAAATTCAATCCTTAACTGCTATACATCGTATCATCGTTACGTTGGCTACTAAATATGTTTACACGATAAAATAAAATTTAAATGCATATATTTGAGATAAAAATTAACTGTGTTATTCTTGTTCGGTCAATATTGCGACCGATGTCAATTTCGTTCCAAACATGAATATACACATACACATAATAGAAACAAATATGAGGTAATATTAATGTCCATTACGACCGCAGCCACGTATCAGCAAGGGAGAGATGATTCATTTTTTTTTTTTTTATGAATATAGTGCGGTTTTTCTCCATAATCAACTATTATTTACTCTTTAATCGTTTTTTAAACATTTTTTTTTTTCAAATTGTATTTTCCTTAACACCCGAGGCCAATAATAATAAATAATAATAATAAACAAACAGACGATACTGGGAACGGGTGAAGCCATTGTTGTAGATGGAGAATTCGAAAGATAGGGTACAGAAATGTGTTTAATTTTCATCCGTACGCGAAGATTAAACCATTGCTAGCGAAAAACGATTTGAAGTGAAATTCGGTAATTTGGAAATTTGGTATTTTAAAATGCTGTAATTTTTACGATTTTCGTCAAAATTGGGATTTTAAAACGATTATGAAAAAAAAACTAATGAAAATTAAATTTTTTTTTTTTTTTAGATTACTAAGTACAACTTAAAATTCACCTTGTATTAAATTTTCAAGAATTTCTCTGAAAATCATATAATTTATATAACAGATACCTGCCAAATAAAAATAAACATAGAAACACGAAAATATCAAAGACCTAAATATAGTTAGAATGTTTTGAAAATTTCACCACGTCTACAAAAGGCCAATATAAGTATTTTCTTAAAACTGTATGTTTCTACAATAATTTTAATCGAATACCAACAACAAACACAAATCCCGTACACTTGGCCGCGGTTTCTACGTTTTTCCCGGTTTTTCATAACTATTAGAAAAATTATTAGGGAAATCAATCAATAATTTTATTACTCACAGACTAGACAACATTTTCTTATAGAAAATATGCTTTTCTTGAAACTTGTACACAAATTTCCGGTAGAAAAATAAAAACATACAAATTTTAAATAATGAAATCGCTTCGTTGTAATTTGAAAACATCATATTTTTTGTCTTTTTTGGTTTTTTCCAATTATTACAAACTACATAAGATATAAAAAAAAAATGACTTTTTCTGTCAGTGGCTATATATTAAATGGAATAAAATTGATTCTTTGTCATTTTTCGACTGAAGTAATATTTCCGATGGAAAAAATTGTGTATACAAATTTAAAACAATGAAATCGACGCAGCTTGACGTAAATATTTGCTGTTTCCCCTACAATTTACTTTCCCTTTTTTCCCAGTTATTTTGAAAACCCAATGGAAAATTAAACAATAATCCCTCTAATGCGCCAATCAACCAACCAAACAAAATTTCCTTTCAAATATAGTACTATAATCTGTACATCAAATCAATATTTCTGGTAGAAAAGTTGTTACAGATACAAAAAAAAAAAAAATACACTTCTTAGTAAAACCAATAAATGCCTCGTTATGCTCAGAGTCTAAAAGCACACATCACAGTAAAACCAATGGAATCATCGCCACGGTCCGAATCTAAATAAATGATAATGCTAATGGATGTGTCATTGTTAATGAGATATAATTTCGAGAAGGTGGGATGTATAGAGTTATTTGATTTATATCTGTATACGACGATAGACCATTGGCAACGAAAAACGATTCTGAGTTAAGTTCGGCAAAACATGTTTTAATTTCCTGTAGGAAAGTTGTTTACGGACAGAAAAAATATTAAAAAAAAAAAACATTTAGTAAAACAAGTACATTCCTCGCCTCGTTTAGAATCTAAAATACAAATTTTTTTTTCTACTTGAACAAAATAGGTATAATTTCCTTTTTTTAATCACTTTGCGTGTACACTAGTAGAATCTATTTTGAAGGTAATACAAATAATGAATAGAAACTAAAGAAACATTTATATTTTTTCGACTAATAATCGAATTTTACTTTTCAAAACGACACTGCATCGAACGGATGAATACTAATAATTTTGATACGGGTAACAGTTCACCTTGTCCATAAGTATAAACTAGAAGCGACATTGTCATTTAATTAAATGGATATTTATGGAAATTAACAATATAAAATTAATTTAATATAATAAAAACTTAAACTAGTTGTTAACAATACAAATAATTAATTAGGCAGTTTAGTTAAGGTTTGATGCCCACCATTGGCCAAAATTGGAGCAATATATAAATCTATACAAATAATGTTTTGGATAGGTAGTTAAGTGCACACACAAGTACACAACTACGAAATAACATAGAGATTAAGAATAATGTTAAATTGTATGTTTATAATGTGATTCATTTCGTAGACGGCATATAAATGTATAGCACAAACAAAATATGTTCTTATATTTGGAATGTATTAAACTTGTAATTTTGAAGTAAACTTCTGTAACCACTGTGCAGGTAACTTATTCTATTGTATTCAGATTATTATTAAAAAATTAAAACAAACTCACTCCGGTTTCGCACCATTCATTATGGACTGAGGAGCGGTTTTGGAACGTTCCAAGGAAAACTCTTTAGCGTGCACGTTGAGTTTACAGTACGCATCGGCCGACATGTTCGAAGCGACATCTTTGATATTTCTCGATTTCTGTGGTCCGTTGGCTATATATACATTATCACTGTTATTATTTATATCACCTCGAACACCTATACACACCATGCCAAATACACGCCATAAATAAAAGGACTTCGCATGCTGAACACCAAAGCACACATAAAATAATCTAGAGTAAATTAAATCCTGAGATGTATTTAGATGCGTACCTATAGTTTATAAATTATATTATAATTACTATAATATTTATAATTAGTGTCTATTTAAAATATTAACTATTTGGATACTATTTTTTTAAAGTTTTAGTATAATTTTCCCTGACACTATAGAGACTATGCATAGTCTATGACTAAGACTATGCATAATAAATACATAATGTATATTTCTTATACTACTTTTGGACACTTTTTGGTAGCTTTGGACTCGAGAATTAAAGGTTTTTTTTTACAGGAGAATTGATATTATTAAATTTTGGTTGAATTTCAATATGAATTTAACCGTGTTGTTACGGAAATAGGATTGTTTTAGCTATATACACTCCTACCCACTAAATGAAATCTAGAGGATGACATTTTGAATATGCGTGGTGTAAGTACCAATGATGTGTTTTTGGCGGTTTAAAGTTTCAACCCCTCCCTCCAAACATTTTCATATTCAAGCTTTATGTTTTCACAGAAAATACCCTTAGGTCCTACCATCAATTGCTAACAAAAAAAACCATTCTGAGCGGAGTTCGGTTGATAGTGTTCCTTTGTTATTTGCATTAAATAATGCATATTTCATGTAATGAATTTGTAAATAATCGTAAATTGAGACAAAGTTGCTGGCAGAAAAGTTGTCCGCAAAAAAAAAAAGACCGTAATATTTTATTAATACATTTCATGTAATTTCCCCTTTTTCCTCCGTTTTTTTTCTATTTATTGAGAAAACTCCTGGGAAAATCCAAAAGTGAACTTCCTAAAGTACCTCCCCAGTCCGATTTCCTTTCAGAAAAAGTACGATCATTGTAAATCGGAATAAAATTGTTGGTAGAAAAGTGGTTTACAGAAAAAAAAATAAACATAATTGTAAAACCAATGCAATCCTCGTTCCACTCAGAATCTAAAATGTTATAAATTAAAAACTTTTTGTATAAAGAACAAAAAGAGATTTACCATATTAAACTATTATGCTAGTAAATTCAATACAATTTTAAATTACTATAATTCCACGTTTTTATGACTACCTACATATTACGATATACTGGGTTAGGTATTTATATTATATTTATTTTTTTTTTTTTTAAAAACGTGTTAGCAATATTGCACTTGTAATGCATACTTGAATTTATTATTTTATAAATATGCAGGTACAGTGATTAGTGGGTAGGTACTGAGTACACGATACATAACATTATTATTTTATAGTTTTATGCACAAATAAAATAAAAAGTGTGTATAACGATAATATAAAAAAATGTCTACGTGTATATTTATAAAAATAATATGCGATATAAACGGCAAAAAAGGGTTGACGAATTTGCAAAAGCATAATGTTATTATATTATGTATGAAAATTCTGAACTCTGCCGAGTAAGTATAATAATGGTTTTAAAATGTCCACGTTTAAATTTAAAATCAAAGCTGGACAAGTTAACCAATTTTCGTATTTTTTTTAAGTTAAGTTATCATATGATATAAATAAAAACTAAGGATGCTGCATTTTCAAAAAAATGATAATTAGGTAAAGTTAAAAGTTACTTTTTTAAAATTAACCTTTACTTTGTATTAGGGTGACCATACGTCCTTTTTTAAACAGGATTGTCTTGTTTTTCAGATTGATGTCCTGTTTTTCCAATTGGAATTAAACAGGATGCATTTAGTCCTATTTTCCGTGATTGTTCTGTTTTAAAACTGTTTTTCACTATTTTTTCATCAAAAAATTATTTTATCGATTAATTGATAAAACATCGCCTATAATAGATCTGCTATAGATGTTTTACCTATACAAATCTTACCATTTAAAAAATGTGTAGGTATGTTACGACACACAATTTTGTAATAATGTAGCATTCTATATTTTTGATGTAGTATGCCGCGTAATATAAGACTACATATTGTTATAATAAGTGTGTAAGTATTATATATTTTTTCTTGTTTTGACAGTCGATGCTTTTTTTTTTTTACTCATTGCAAAAAAAGTGTCCTGTCTTTTTTTTGTAATATGGCCACCCTACTATACACTATTACACCCTTACTACACCCCACTATACGTAATTTCCCGTAGTCAAATAAATAAAAAAAAAGGTTAAAATTATTAACTTAAAAATATAATCAAGTTTTTTTTTCTGACATATTATTTTTATTTTCAATTATAGTTAAATTAAACAGTTGAAAGTTGTTAAAAAAAATTAACTTACGATTCAACTTTTAAATTATAGTTACTGTCCAGCTTTGTTTATATTTAATATAGATTAATAATACAACGTGTAAATCACTATTCAAGTATATTAAATTCATCGCTCAGTTTTCTCGTATGATTATGATGCAATCGCTTTCGGTGGGCTTTGGAAAGCATTGTGATTTTGTACAAACGGATTAATCTGCAGCGTTGCGTTTCCATTTGTGGCTTCTCGAATCAAAAGCCAATAGAAGAATATATATTTTTTTCGAAACTCTCGTTGGTATAATAATTATATTATGATCATAGGCGCAATTTGAGTTGTTGAAAGTGGGCATTCAAAAGTGGCAGAACTAACGGGGATGATAGTGAGCGCAAATTTTAAAAAACCGAGGTTGTTATTGGTTATTTAATCCAGTTGTAATTCTGTAGTCCCAAATGATTAATCAAATAGATTTCAGTATGATCATACAATGAAAAAAAAAAATAAGTACAATATTTTGGTGAAGTAATTTTATCTTATTATTGATCAATGATCACCAATTATTTTCAATTGAAAATGCGCAATATTGCATTATACATTGGGCTAAAATTATTTGGGTTCTCGTCACTCAAAATGGATTTGACACTGGCCAAAGCGGGTTTATCCTCCTCTACCTCTATCCAAATTGCATCTATGATTATAATACCGCAAACTTGCATTATTTATACGGTTACAAATTTGAACTATTCGAATAATGTTGTATGAAATTCCGTTATAGTGTATGCAACACACATACCTAAGGATTAATAAATCCCTCATTCAAAAAATAATGGAATTTCATAGTAACTATCTAAATATATCACTGCTTCCGGACTCCCAAGGAAGAAAGACTTAAGTCAATTGTTTGTATATTTTTAAATAATTTTCTTATGTAATTTTTTCCATAGTAATATTGTACTATAATTTTACATCATTTTTCCGTGATTTCATAATTTCCGTTATTTGTTTGCAATCTTCAAAATTTCATTTTTGTCCTATGACGTTGGCTAAGTTCTTAAGCCTTTCTTCTTCGGAACCAAAGATATAACTCCAGCAATAGGAAGTACCTATATATTTGAGTACATAGTTATGTTTTCGAAATCAGATATATATTATAATGAGTAAAGTAGAATTTTACTTTGATTAAAAAAAAAGGTAAGTAACTGGACTCAAGTCAAAAAAGTAGTTTCAACAAAAATATCCGAAAAAACCTTAGTTTAAACTAATTTCCCTTCACATTTACAATTTAATTAGACTTAGTTAAAAATGAGTTATTTAGATTATAAAATAATACAATATTATAATTTAATGAAATTTATTTTTTCATAAAAATCTAAAACAGAAACTGGGGAATGGCTTCTTATGTGAAGTATAATACATATTTGGTTTAAATTTAGATTCTGAGCGAACCGAGAAAAATATTGATTTTAAAATGATGTTTATTTTTTTTCTGTAAACAACTTTTTTACCAGAAATCTAGCTTCGATTATAAAATCTAGTACGTTTTCTGAAAGAAACCTTATATTTAGCTGTTCTAGACGTGATACAATTTTCAAAACATTTGAGCCATTTTGAGTTATTTATAGACATTTTAATTTTGAGAGTTTTTTACGTACCTATAATATTTATTCGGTAAGTAATCAGTGTATACAATTGTTATAACAAACAGAAATGCTAGGCGATTTAACAGGAGGTTCTAGTTGTATTATTGGTCAACAAGAAAAAGTTGAGTTTGATGTAGTATTTTTTTTTAATAAGAATTTTAATTAAAATCGTAAATATTACGGGCTTTTAAAATATGTATAACCGAACTCCGATCAGAATCGCTTTCCTCAGCGATGATCAATCGTTGTATATAAAAATACATTAAATTCTCCGATATCCTCTAATTCAATATCTTCCCAATTTCTCACCTAAAATAGTGGCCCATCCATCGTGCGATTTTTTTTAAAATTCAGTTTAAATTGGTGAGACACTATACAGAAGTCTCTTAAGGCTGCAAGTAGGATGGTAAATTAGCTTTTTCAAAACTTTTTAGTTTAACGTTGTTGTTTTTTTTAATTATCACTTTTTTGACCCAAATGCAGTTCGACCGTTACCGTTTTTATCCCGATTCCAACTGAATTTCAATTCAGCTATTCTAATATAAACATGTACGTATACAGCGGGAGGTATAAGACTCCAGGTTCCAGGATAATATATAGTTCAAAACGTTTAGATTTTTTAATTAAAGGGACCTTCCCGAGTTTTTTTCCATGCACGTGCCTGAATTTAGGTAATAAATGCAATCCGGCTATTCCCATTATAAAAATATTGCAACGACACTTAACGAGTGTAAACCGATCGTCACAGACGACGACGCATCGTCTGTGACCCGATCATTGTATACTGTATTATTCGAAGGGTATAGGGCTAGTATAAAGAGTGTAAATATCATCAATATTACACTTTAATTAACGAAATAGCGAATTAATTGACAGTGCGGATGCCGTAGAGCGGAAACACGAGCTTTGAAACAAAATACCATTTAATTACTTATAATTACACGGTGGGGTGGGAAAATACTGTTGGTGTACAAATTTAAAAGACAATAATATACGTAATTGAGATTCTACATTTTTTTTTTTCGGATAGCCTCCCCCATTCGATTAATAGAATTAGTTAAATTATAATGTATAGATGTTTTTATTTATACAATATGTATAACTATATCGTACCAATTCGTTATTGCGATTTATCGACTTTTGAAAAAGACGTGTACCGCTTGTACTTTGTCTGCCTGATACAAAGTCCGATAATTTATTAAAAGTACGAAATTTAGTCAATTTGGACACTAAATATCAAAATTATATGAGACTGTCCAAAAAAAAAATTCTTTCAAACACACGAAAACAATACAAATAATACGTTTGCGTTCAGAAGGGCCAGTTTTGTGCAGTGAGTATTAGTATTTAAGGGATTGGCGACGGCTTTAAATTTTATTAAATTTTATCATCTATTTTTACATTTTAATGACGGAAAATAAGACTTTTTCTCTAATCCACTGCCCAATACCTATTCAAGGGGAAGGATTACAGCTGTTTTTACCGACAAATATGAGCGTTTAGGCCGAATAGCTAAACAAAACCGCAGAAATTGAGTTTGAGGCATTTAAATTTTGAAAACATATTGTAATATAATTCTTTAGGTACTTTACATGTAGGACGCGATGGAATTTTTTTTTTTAATTTTAACTTTTATCACAAATAAAAGGCGAAATCGGAAATTTATAAATTTGTTTACACGATTTTTAGTAAAATAATTTCATTTCTATTACCAAAATACCAAATCCACCCCAAAAACAATTCCTATAGTTTTGTTCAGTTTTTAGGCTTTAACAGTATACTTAATCTGACACTAATTCCCTTAAAATTGAAATCATCAAATATTGTAAAACTCAAAAGTAAAAATATTATCTGTGTTTGCACATCGGTTTCTTTTGGATATTTCAATTATATGAAATATTACTTTTTTTAAATAAAAGCTTATAACTCGCTCGAAAATAGAAATAACCAAAAAAAAAACAACTGACGTACAAACACAGATAATGTTCTTAACCTTGAGTTTGTAGGTAATGCATCAATTCGTTAAAATACTAAAGCGAACAGCACTAAATTGATTCTGCTGAACGCGAATTTGCTATGTCGTGCGTTTAGAAGGTCGGGGGGGGGGACATCACGCAATTCGGATATCGCGTTTTCTTGAATTGTTAAATTGTCGCCCCCCAATTTAGCTACTTGTATTATCAAATAAAAACTGTATTAGAAACCAAATTCAATTGTTCGTTTACAGGAGCAGTAATATTGGATTTAATTTTGTATTTATTATTGATCCGAAATAATTCCGTTGGAACGTGTTAAACGGCGAGGTCTGCTGCAGTGGTCGGCGTGACTACCTTTTCGGACTATCTATTCCGACAAGAGTCGCGCGTTTTTGATATTAATAACATTGAAATTGATTCTTTAACAAGATGTAAGGTATAAACCGAAAAAAAAAAAAAAAAATTCTCGAAAAAACGTTCATCAAACTCGGTTTTGCGGGTTACGTATCGACCGCTGCAGCAGGGCATTAAGTCGGGGAACGGCATACGAACTGCAGGCGGATGATGTTAACCATATTATGAAACAAATATTGCAAAATGTAATACATACTCGGCGGACGATAAATCGCCAACGTGGGTTTCTTTTGTCCTATTGTTACACCACCGCAGTTACTATTACTACTATTCCTGTTCGAATAGTCTCCCTGCATGTTCGAGACAGAGAAAACAATACAAATATAATAATATAATACATAAAATACAACGGTGAAGCGTCACCCTCACCTATAGATCTAAACGACGCGGAAAGGATCTAGTTGACAGTGGAACTAATTGACCCGCGGGGATCTAGCTAAACTAGCTGTCAAAGGGATCTAAATGACCTATAGATCCACGGTTAACTAGATCCCCGTAACGATCTCGATCCAGTGGCGGATCCCGGGGAGAATCGGGAATGAGACGATAACTTCTCCATTTCATTCGCTACCTAGTATACTAATATATACAATTAATATACCTATATCCAAATGTACATAAGTGTTTTGCCTTTTATGAATTTTCAAAATAAATTCCTCCCCCCCCCCCCCCGTTATTTTGTCCTGAATCCTGTCTCGCCGATCAATTATTTCCCCCGTTGACTAGATCTTTCGCACGTCGTTTAGATCTTGGTGATTTCGATGACCGTTCACATAGATCTAGATGACCCGAGGGGATTCAGTGAAACTAATCGACTCGCGGGGATCTAGTCGACCGGGGGATCGAGACAATTATTATATCCCGTTGACGGGAGGCGTTAAAAATCCCCACAGTAAAAATCCCGACAGTTTCGACAGGATCAAAACCCCGACAAAGTTAAAATTCCAATAGACAATATCCCACAGAATTTCGCAGACATGATTATCGGCATCCACTAAGATTGTGTAGGTGATGGCCCAATTACGTCCCTTAAAATTATACTGGTTATCAACTTGTAAACGAAAATATAAGTAAAACTTTTTTTAAACGTATAACCAATAAAATAAAATCAATACATTCAGTAACTCGTCACATTTTGATAGAGTAAATAGAGTACGAATTTACAAATGTACAAATTTTACATGTAAGAAAAAAAACAAATTATACAAACGCTGCGAAGAAAAATCCCCTTCAATAGTTCACGGTATGTGACTGTCGGGATTTCGATCGGGACCACCGAGTTGACAACACTAGTCCCTCCCCCCCCCGCCGATCGACTATAATTCCCCGTGTAGTCGTCATCGTGATCATCTCCTGTCAACTAGATCTATACGATCGACTAGGCTGCCGTTCACCGATTGAAGAAAAAAAAAAAAAAAAAAAAAAAAAAAAAAAACGTTAAGTCCGGCGAGAACGAGTGCGGGTTTCGCACGAACGTTTAGTCGTCGCCGCGACGTTCGATTATACAGCGGACCTGCAACTACGGTAATGTTTGGTTCAGAGGTACCTGCGTGTTGTTGCCATCTTGTGCGACGCGATGGTGGTGATGGTTTTGCGGACCGGCGGCGGCGGTGGCGGCAGTGGCGGCCGACGGCACGTAAAAGCTCCGCTGCCGGTTCAGTTCGTTTTCCAACTGTTTTTTGGTCTTCGGGTTCGCCGGCGGGCCGTTGCCGCGTTTGTATTTCCGGTAATTGTTGTTGTTATAGCCGCCGCCGTTGGAGTCCATTTTCGCGACTGCTGTATCACGGGAAACTTTTGAAATTGCGGCCAGAGACGTAGCCCTCTACCTGGGTGACGTACGAGCGGAATACGAACAGTATTAATAATTATTGTCGTTTAGACGTCGTCGGGCGATCGTAGTTTTTTTTATTTTTTCTCAGTATTTACCCGTATTTATCCGCGTACGATTCGTGTTATTGTGTTATTGTGTACCGGCCAACGGGTGCACTCGCAAAAACCTCGTGTACACCGTACACGGGTGAAATGCCGTATTTCGATTCGGCCGCAAACGGCGGCGGCGAAAAAGGCGAGCGCGCGACGGACTGCCGCGATAATACGACGCGTCGCGTATACTGCAGCGGTTTTCTACACGGTTGTAATTCAGTTGTCGTGAAACATGAAAAAAAAAAAAAAAATTTCCTCGGCGCGTCTATAAATAACGCGATAGCCGTTCGGCACTCGACTGTATGTACGCGTTATTATATACGTAAAAATGCGTATTTCGTTTTTTTTTTTTTTTCTCTCTCTCTCTCTGTCGTTTTCCAAACGCTTTCGTGGACCGCCGTCGTCAGTCGCGCGGCGCGTTGTCGAACGTTTCGCGCGCGCGAGACCGTTGGCGGCGCACGGGACGGCGGGCCCGGCAGCGTTCGTACGATCGCGCGGAAGGCGGCGAAAAGGCTGCGGTCGGACGGGTCGCGGCGACGGTTATACTATTATCATACGCGAACCCAGGGGCGGCCGAATCTTTTTCCCGTAGGGATCTATTGAGAATACGGTTTTCCATTGAGAATCGACTATTATAGAAAAAAAAAAAGTGTAATTACCTAATGGACGTATAGAACAAGTGGCAAAAAATACGACTAAAACGAATAGTTAAATAATGTTTCAAACCAAGACTCTAAATATACATAATATTATAAATTAAATAGGCAGGAACGATAGATTCCAACAAAGGGTGTTCGACAATGAAACCGTCTGCGGTCTACGGATCTAGTGTACACACTGTATACTTAAACCTACAGGACGTTCCGCAAAAACAATGATAGACCGTTGCGATATTTCGGAAAGTATTAAATTAGTACGCGATAATAATTTTTTGGTTTTTTTTACGTTACATTGTCGGTTTTTTTTTTTCATCACCCTCATTTTCGGCGGTGAACCCACAGTCAAAAGAATCAAGGAAAAAAAGAGTGAATCAAAAAGTTACCCCTCCCCCCCCCCCCCCCCCGATGATTAAAAGTATAATATTTTAAAATTTTCGGTTGGACTCACTGAGATTTCTGGTGGAAAACTGTAAAGTTGTTTATAGACAACACAATATACCTACACCATAGCACCATAGTAAGACCAATTTACAACTAAATAATCTTCGGCCAGAATCTGCAAAAAATAATTAAATATAATAATTAATATTATGTACGTTTACGAAGAAACAAGACTTGCAGTGTTGAACGGAAAATACTTAGGAGAATTTACGGGCCTTGCATTAACGTCAACACGGGGAAATGGAAAAAACGCCACAATGAAGAACTATAATGAACATGATTCAACGACCAAATAAAACAAAAGAAACTAGAAAGTGGAATAACTAACGCGTTGGATAAAAAGAAAATTCGTAACATACAAAATATGCTCATTGAGGAAAACCCGGTCGTGAAATTACCGTTAGATGGACCGCGCTAATGACGGGAAGACAGAATTAAAAAGGGAGTAGAAGCAGTAGAACCGAACAGACTACGGAGAGAATTAGCAATGGATAAACAGAGATAGCGGCAAATTTGTTCGGAGGGCGGCTGGTCTCAAAGGCCGAAACCGCCATTAGAAAAAGAAGAAGAAGATTATGTATCAGGGTCCAAAATACATCTGCGACACAAAAAGTTTGGACTGGAAATTATCAACCCAAAATAAATACAAGTAAATGTTAAACAAATTATATTAAGATGAAAACATTCGAAACGTATAACGTTTATCGTTTTTTTTTTTTATCAGCTTTTGTTTGTGGAACTACTGAAACCCATTATTGTTACCACACTTGGGCGACAGCTTTCTCGCGTAGCTTACCGTGACGTGGTTTTTCATTCACCGTGTCAATGCTGCTGACCGCGGATTGTATTCCGATACCGGTGGCATATTTATTTTTATATTTAAAAAATCTTGAATTGTGCTAGTAGGAACGACCAATGTGTTAAATGTGTTAAATGTATCTATCGTTAACCGGACCGTGGTTGAGGTTTTCGATATTTGTATAACATCGATAGCTCACAAGTTATTGTCGATTTAGATAAAGATAAAAAAAAAAAAAAAAAAGTATTAAAATACACTTTTGTCAAAGTTCCAAATTACGGTTATTACTACAATTAAAACTAACATAGGTACACGTTATAAGACTCGGTGCACACGTTTGTAATTCAGGGGACACGCTGCGTTTTAAACCTTGTCACGTCTTATTAGCTGAATTATCGCCGCTCCCGGGCTCTCCCATATATTACTCTATATCGCAGTTCAGTATTAATTGTCGTTGTCCGCGGTAATTTATTTTTAAAGAAAAGGTAGGTTAGGTTAGGTTACGTTAGGTACTTCATAATCTTTCTCTGCGACAACCGAATTGAACAATAATAATAACTATTTTTTTAGTTCTGAGCGCTGCAAACATTTCTGCCGAAAATCTTGCTTCGATATTCAAGCGTAACATCTATAGTTGATGACTATCGCATCGGTCGGTTTTTGTAGCTTTCTTAATAACCGGATGGGCTTACAGTAATTCATAATTCATTATATTTTTGAATGGAATTCCGTTAAAGATAATAGAAATCTGACATTTTCTACGCAGTTATTCTGGGGCTCGGGTCAAAAAGAGCCAATGTCACTTTTTGGTGAAAATGAGTTATACGGCCGATCATATAAAATTTGACATGATTTTTCTAGCGGTAAAAGGGCATACATATTCATTGTGAAATTTGAGAAGACCAATGTTGTTAGACAAATTACTATTGCTGTATCAAAAAGACCAAAAAATATATTTTATTCATAATTTCCCAAAATTGATTAAAAGTGAACCTTTTTCGACCCAAGCACCATAATTACATTAGCCTTTTCTAGGCGTAACAATGTTAGGTTAGGTAAAATTAAAGTAAATTGTCGAGCTATTTATAGTTATTTGACATTTTCAACTCTTTTTAGTTTTTATTTGGTTTTATGTATAGATAAAATTGTTTTAGCACGAGCAGAAATTCTTGACAATTGTACACGAGGTTCGTCGTAACTTTTAGTGGTCGAATTTTTCAGAATGAAATGTACGTAGTCGTAAAACTTATGTTATATTGTTATGCATCATTCACCTAATTTTAAATTAAAACTCGTATGGTGTAGGGGTGGTTCAGCAACAATGTCACTTAAAAATAATACGGTAGTAGAAGCAAAATGTGCTAAATAAGTGGCCTAAAAATGGACAAACGACGAAAAATACAAAACAAAAGTCTCGAACGGTTTTAAAAGTGTCGAAAACGTAAAGCGAAATCAACCTAGATATGAATTGTTTTTCCCCTCCGATGCGTTTGCTCGGAACATCAGCGTAATGATAATATTTTACACTGTATCCTATATACAGAGTGATTCCTTTGTCGTAATCTATTTACAACTATTAGTCGTAAAAAAATACCAAAGGATGATATACGTATGTATACTATAAGTATTATAGCCAGAAGCCAGGGCAGAAGACTTGTAGCTCTAAAAAGTTTCCAAATACCTACGCACATAAATACTCAAAATATGTGTTACAAATATGCAATTTAAAATTAAAACAAGATTTTTTTTCTTTTAATATTATTTTTCTTAGTTAGGTAATAGTTACAACTTGCAGATACTCCTTTTTTCCAATTAAAAAAAAAAAAATATTTCAGCTTTTAAAATGTTTAAAATTGACACATACCTATTATTTTAACACTTCAGGACCGAATTCAGACTTAGAATTTTTTTTAATTCTAAACGGGGAGAGGAATGTATTGGTTTTACGATGATGTTTATTATTATTTTTTTTGGATAACTCTTTTACTAGCAATTTTGCTCCGATTTTCAATGATAGCACTTTTTTTGAAAATAAATCGAACTGGGGAGGTAATTTAGGGAATTTTTTTTTTGATTTCCCCAAAAGTTTTCCTAACAAAATGGGGAAAAAAAGAAAAATGTACGAAATGTATTATTATAATATTACGGTCTATTTTTGTCTGTGACAATTTTTCTATCAACAATTTTGCTCTGATTTACAATTTTTCTAACAGGAAATCTGACTGGAGAGGTACTTAGGGGAGGTCACTTTTTGATTTTCCAAGGAGTTTTTCCAATAAATGGCGAAAACGGTAAAATAGGTACAATATTAAACAAGTATTAATTAAAAAAATACATAATGCATATGTAATTATTTTACCATAATATGACATATGTTATATTGTTGACAAAGCGCCACTATCAACCGAACTCCGCTCAGAAACGTTTTTTTCGTTAGTAACGGTTAATCGTTGCTTACAGATACACGTTCAATCTTCTATAACAGTGGCTGCACCCATCTCCATTATTCTAGAACAGATTTTTTTTTATTTACGAAGACAATAAGGATTTAACGTTAGGCATTTTACGCATAAAAATGAATAACATTGAAAATAAATTGGATCGCCAACATAACGCGTGTGTAGTAAACCGTTTATAGAAACACAGCTGAACGCTGGAATGTAAATACGGAGTAGACGGAGGTATCCATAACGGGAGGAAACACCTCCGCAAACATGTCAACAACCGTATTCGTATTATGATGAAAATTAAAAATAAATTTAAATCTAACAACAATTTTGGCCGCATTGTCGAATGGAATGAAAACGTCGTCGGGGGAAAATTATGAATTACATTAAAATACGTTTTAAACGTTTTTTTTTTTTTTTTTTTCTGTAACAGTGGAAAACGAGTATATGCAAACGCTACAATAATTATTATACTACAGGTACACACAATTACATTTAATTTAGGCACACAATACACTACGACTATAACGCACGTCACACTGCGACCAGATTACACACGGCGTTCGTTCGAAATGATCAGCGGGTAGGTATACCCTACACTACAGCCGGCGTTATACGTGTACGAAAAATGTTTGAAACCAGTGGCGCGCAGGACATTTTTCGTACTTGAGGTGAAAAAAAAAAAAAAATGTTCTTACCTACCCAGTAAAAAGATGAATTTGTATGGATGTCCTACGAATAATTACAGCAACAAAGTTATGTAGCTATATTGACTTCATAATATAGGCTATCATATGAGAGGATATATCAATAAAATAATACACGGAACCAAGGCATTCCAGATCGCTGAACTAGTCAATCTCAATTCAAAATGTTCGGTAACCCAACCGCCCGGCAGTCGCCTCAAAAAAAAAAAAAAAAACATACTTCGGCACGCCACTGTTTGGAAAAATGTACTCTTCGTTCATATATTTATTATGTTAAAAATAGAGCGGGGGGAGGGTTTGTCCCGTTTGTAGAAATGTCCAGTTAGCTGATTTTCGTTTATTTTTTTTAAGTTTTAGCATTAGGCAGGTAGCAGGCAATAGCAGGGCGTTTTATTGCGTTCGGACTCCGTAATTGATCGGGGGGGAAAAAAAAAAAACGAAAAAAATAACACAAATCGAATTCACTCGAGATACTCCCGAGAAAACGGCAAAAGAATCGCTCTGTATGCATAGTAAACGATAAAAACGGATATGTACGAGGAATTCGCGTGGCGTACGCGCAAACGGGTGGTAATCGAGTAAACACTGAGCGCGCGCGCGTAACGAGACGCAAATTGGGCAGCGCACCGAGAACGAGCCGCAGTCCGTAATACGGTAAAAGATGACGAATAACATCGTAATTTTTTATTAATCATTTCATATTAGAAGGTACGCCGTGGGCGAGATAACTGTGCGGTACGCGCAACGTGAGCGCGGTGATCGGCACGTCCGGGCATCCGGAGACGCGATGGCGGTCGCACACGGTATCGTCGTCGATATCGCATTATTGTCACAGTATTGTCGTGTCGCGACGTTAATTATATTTGTTATTATTATTCGAATTTACTCGATTGTATTTGATTCGGTTATTAGATTATCGCACTTTTCCGATACGCGCAATCGGGTGTGACCTGCATGCCGTTAATCAGACAGGTACGCGCAAAGGCGGTCGAGGAGGATTTTTTTTTTTTTTGGGGGGGGGGGGGGGGTGTATTTTGCCTGTTAAATTGTAACTTCGTAACTTTATTGTGCGAATATGGCACATAACACCCATATTCAATACACTAAATCTATGCGTAACACAACACGTCATATTTGCTTGAAATGTGATGCACAATAAAGTAAAAATTATTTTTTGGCGTAAATATGATCAATAGGAGATGTTTGAACACCAAAACACCCCCTCGCTCCGCCACTGGGTACGTACAAAGGTGAGCGAGTACACATAGTTAAATCGTTAAACATTTTACATTTAAAGTGTAAAATGCAAAATGTTGACTAAATTTTGTTAAAAGAAGTTTTTATAGGTTGACGTTAAAATTTACTAAATCACACTAACGCGCAATAAAATGATATAATACTATAATATGACAGTACAATTAAATTTGAATGTACATTCTGATTTTGAAAAGGAGAAAAAACTCAATCATCATCTTCGATCTGTTAAGGTATTTGATGACTGGATGTTCATGAATATTTTCAATGTATAAAATCGAGCAGAAAAAGAAAAGTTAACAATATAACAATAAATTCTATATAAAAATATATATTTAATTATTTACTTGTCTGGGAGTCCATTTATTTCTATTTTTAATGATTACAATAAACACTAGTTTTGATTCATCACTATAAATTATGTGAATAATAATAAAATAACTGATCATATTTGTGAAAAAAACAAATTTTAACTTTTGAAATTATTAAATAATAAAATTACAATATTTTTAAAATGTTTTTAAAGTAAACTATATAAATTCAACAATTTTGTTAAACATTTACTGCATACTTCCCATCTCTGTTTGATTCTATTGGTAAATGGTATCTAGGAACTTCAGTTTTTTTATTGTTAAATTCTTCTACTTTTTTATCAATACAACAAAATTGCCACGGCCACATGACATTGTACAAAAATGGACGATGATCAAACCGGTTATCATCAGGACCGTACGCTTCGGCATGATAACTGGGAGTCAAAATTGTCATTTTGTGTCTGTTAATGGCATAACATCTAAAAAAGTGTTTCACTTTTTCGGCTATTTGCTCAGCTGTGTACTGTTCACCCCATAACAACAACAACTTACAAAACATACTATATGGTCCACAATAGTTTTGCTTTCTTAACTTTCCAAAAACACTTAGTTCATCGTAAGTCATACCCATATCTGCTTCATCGGACTGTGTTATCTGCCCATCAATCAAAGGTTCTAGTTCTGCTGTAGGTGTGGCATTTATAATGTTATCAATCGCAGATAAGGAATACTTTTTTCTAAAATATTTTAAAAACATTTTAAGGTCAGACTTTGAAATGCCACCAATTGGATTAACATCGGCACTTGAACAGTCATATTTTGTCATATATCCTCTAAGAGCTTCATCAACATTTCCAGAGCCTAAAACTAATAGCCCGCCTTGCCGGCCTCGGACCCAAAGCATTAATTGAGCAAACAAGTATGTTAAAACCATTCTTAGTCGAGCTTGTACATTTTGTAAAGCAAGTGATTCACGAGGAGATCCACCGTAAATGGAAAATTGTGGTGTTTTACCAGTGAGACTAACAAAAATAGAGATTATGGCAGATACCGCTTTATCAATGACAACACTCAAATGATAACTAGATATTTGAGAAGACAATTCTTCAGCTCGCTGTTTTGTTTGAGAAGATGAATTTTCAGTAGCCATGTAACAAGTAGTAAATAATATGTTGCACAGTTCATTTGCACCAGTGGGAAAATAATTATCTTGACCGACAATACAACGTACTTCTGTCAGTACCTGTTTGTCACCGTCTTTGCACGCTTGATAAATTAAATTGCACATGGAATACACTATACACGCAGTACTCGATGAATCAACACCACCACTTAATGGTAAAAAGTATCCACCTTGCTTAGAACGTCTTAAATAATCCCAAAGCCAACATGCTGGCCCTAAACTGATTTGTTCCTCAGCAGACAAGCATTCAAAGTTTGTTAATATAGGATCAGGTATTTTACGAGTTTCTCGAGATAAACTGAAATCTAGTACATTTATTCTGTGATAAGATTCTGAACTTGAGTTACTTCTAGATCTTAAGGAATTCCGGTAACTATGAATATCTTCTAAATCAATTGTAGCACAAATGACTTCTACTTCTTTTAAATTAAATTGAGTTCCGACTTTTATCAGAGATCCATTCATCACAATATTTGAACAACCATTAAAGTAAACACGTTGGCCATCACAACCTCGGAGATTACTGTATAAATAACATCCACCGTTTTTAAAAGTAGTTGATTTAATCAGATCTAAAATAATTGAATTTTTACGTAGTTCCATGTAAGAACCTGAGCTATTAACAATAATTTCTACACCATCCATACATAACGGAATATGGGTACTGTACGGTGTCCACAGTTCTTCACATATTTCATACCCAATGCACGTATCAGCAGTGGCAATAACAGCATCTCCAAAAGGTACAATAGTTTGGTTAGTACATTCCTGCACAATTCTAGGTAAATAAAAATCTTCGACTGTACGCAATTTTCTCCATGGTGAAAACCAACGAGATTCTCTATAGTTTCCCGAGTCACACAGGACTAATTTGGGTCTTATCAGCAAAATACGTTTATTAAGAAATACCACACGACAATTATATGTTGAATTCTTATGCATCACTGGCATGCCAACGTCAATCTAAATAATGCAATATTTGATATTATTAATGTGTCAATAATTGTATAAATTGTATAAACAAACCAAAATGTCTGACGCAGAATGATGTATCATTAGTTCAACTAGGACTTGCCAAGAATGTAACAGAGTGTCGTTTTCAAAAAAATGGTCTTCACAACTATAGCCACATATTTCAAGTTCAGGTCCACTACGATATGTTGCATTGTTTTGCTTTGCTATTTCAATACTTTCCAATATACGACGTTTATTCCCACCAAAATCTAGAGCCCATTGATTCAAACAACTGACCGCTACAGTAGCCAAGCGACCCATTATTCTTAAAACTATAATAAACACAAATTGTACACCTTAACAATAAACAAAGTGTAGACAGTAAATATGGTACAAGAAGAACATTATACGAATGAAGATTGACAGGGACAAAAAATCTTCATGAAGTGCAAAACTATTATAATAAGTAATCACATATCAAAAATGGTTAAACTTATTTTTATTTTAACAGAATTATTTACCACTAAATAAATTAGTATTTTCATTTACTTAAATAGTAAAATAATCAATTTACACTTAATGACTGCTGATTATATATATTATTATGCTTGCTCATTACTATTTAGGAAATGAACATACAATAATTTGTATTTTGCTGAAGGGTCTTACTAATCTGTTTAATATAAATAAATAAATTATTCAATTTATAAAAATTGTACAGGATTTTTAATACAGTAAGAAATTATAATTTTACTTATTATTTTTTAGACTATGTATTATATTCTTATTTATTGTAAGGGATTATTATCTTATGAGGAACATTGAAATAAATGTGATGGGTTAGGTTAGTAATAAACAACTTGAATATTATATTTAATTTAGTTGTGATCTAATGAAGTAGGGAAGCAGTTGGTGTATCATTAGAGTTTTAGACAATTATTCATCAAAATTAGGTAGAAACATAATATCAAATAAATATACAAATATATTTAGTAATCAGTTGAGTGATATTTTTCTATGTTCAAATTTTATATTAAATTACATTAGTTTTATCATATTATGAAAAAAATCTTTATATTTTTTTATAAGTTACTCAGGGTTTCGTAGCTATTAATTTGCAACCCCTATAAAAAAGGTCTGGTAGCAGTTGCTATCCCTTTGCTGCTACATAGTGATGCATATTATTTTGTTGTTAGAAAGGTGTATAAAGAATAAAAATACTTAAACTCTTAAAATTAAAATAATACTTACCAGGAATACAATTTTATACACACTAAATATAACAAAGATGAAAAAATGTATGATATTACAACGCAATTATTGACAGAAAAAAAAATACAGATTACAGACTAGGTTCTTCACAAATCATATTATAAAATATTATTCTCATTTGTCTCAGAAGGTTTGATCAATTTCTTCGACAAAACGTTACAAAACGCGCATGCCCTTAGTAATAATCATGGAATATAAGCAAAGTCACAAAATTTTTAATCACAAATACATTAATAAAGAGTATCAACGATTATAAACAATTGTAGAGTACTTTATAATTGTGAGAGTATCAAGTTTTAATTGATAACAGAGCTGAAGGTTTATAGATATCATTATACAAACACACAATCTCTAAACATTCTAGAAGTCACATACTCAAGAAATTCGTGTTATATAAGCGATGAAAATTTCTTCTTAAAATCGTAACCATATCATTAGTATGAGTCTCACCCATAGACCTGATATGTTTATTCGCTATTGAAAGAGTCGCTACCTGGTGGAATTGATTAAAACTGCTCTAACGTGGAAGATGTAAGTTTGATACGATGATTACATTATATTGAGTATGGAGTAGGTACTGAATTCTGAATTTCTTTGTGGTAATCATAAATATGACTTTATTTGTTGATATTATGGATGACCATAATTATTATTCTAGCTAAATGGATAATAAAAAAATGCACAAATTAAATACAAACTTGTATTGAACCTACATAGGATATAATGTGTACTATTATACAATAGGTATTGTGTTTAAAATGTACCTACCAACTTTGTGAGGTTTACGTTAAGGTCAATAGTTTGTAAGCATAGTTTTAAAATCTTAATAAACATAATATTACTTTAGATTCTAAGTGGAGTAAAGAAGCTTATAATTTTCCAATTATTTTAGATTATAAAGATGTTTATTTTTTATTTTTTTTTATCTGTGTGCAGATAAAGATATCTTTTCTAACAGAAATATTGCAGATATTTTTAAATGTAACATCTTTTCTGAAAGAAAATCGATATGGGGAGGTACTTTAAAGAGGTCATTTTTCGATTTTCCCAGCAAATGTGAAAAACTGGAAAAAAACTGTAAAATCGGTATGATATTAAACAAATACTATTAAATTATTATTAAATGGTTGCCATCTACCTAATTACAATATTTGTTTACGCAATCTAAATTGTTATTATTCTACAAAACAATTTTTACATAGTTACATGTTTAATTATTAATATTTGTGCCCCGGTCGAGATGAATTTGACTTTTTTGAGCAATAGATTCAAATTATAGTTTAATTAAAACGAATATTCTCGTCAAACTAAATTTATATTTATAGTTGACAAAATAATCTTATCTACGGTAATACAATGTTCACTGAAATAATAAATACATAAAAAAAGGCAGAAGATATTTTTATGAGTTAGCACTCATACTTTGAAGTACCTATGAGCCAAAATAATTAAAATTATTTGCATCATATAATCTAAAACTAAATTTTCTTACATACAAGGCCATATCTGAGAGAGTTTTGAGAGTTCAAACCCTCCCTTTTGAAAGTTTTTAAAAAGTATTCTTTATTATTTTTAAGATAAACGCTAAAAATATTTGAACTAAAATAAAAAATGTTTTAATTTAAACCACACACAAAATTTTGGTCCTGTTCTGTTTGTTTTCTATTTTCAATCGTATAAAATAGAAATGTCTACTTTCTGTGAATATTTTTCATGTTTTTCAATGTTGTTGTAGTTAGATTTTCGACTACAAAGTAATAGAAAAAATGAACACAAACTGATGTTATTTTTATTTTTCAAATTTTTTGCGTCAACAATATTGAATACAGTGGTAATTGTAAAAATTTTAACCTATACTGAAAACTTACTCTGTACTTTTTTTTTTTAAGAATTATTAAAAATTAACAAAAATTGTTTGAAATTAAAAAAAATTACAAAATATGTCATATCTGTTTTACATCCGTCCGCTAGTTTTGTATATTTAAAAGGAATTATATTTATTAAAATTTTATCTGAAAAAATAATTAAATAAATTTATTGTTGTGTTATAATTCACTGTAGTCCAAGAAATCAGATTGGGCAGAATTTCACAATTTAATTGACTTACCAAATTATATTTTTTCAAGATATTCAACTTTTTATACTACAGGAAATTTAGATACCTGGAGTTTCTGGATATAACGAAAAAAGAAGCATACATTGTGTTTGAAGAAACATTTGTGTATTGGTTAATACATTCTTGCTGCTTATGACGTCTTGTGTTATTTTCTAAAATCATAGGTCTTTCAATAAAAATATTTTTGTAGATTCAAAGATTCTAACTGTTAACACATATATTTTCTATTTATTATACAATTTCCTGAATAATAAATTTAAAACAATAATTAATTTCCACTTCTCCAATTATTTAATTTTGGGTACAGACAAAAAAAAATATTAATAATTTTTAATTTGTTTTAGAAAACACATGATACAATGGTTATTTAAATATGACATTAAAAATTGATTTAATATAGTAAATAGGAAATTGAATGATATAATAAAATGCATGTAACTAAGAAATAATTTATTTTTTATCATTGATAACATTTAAGAAATATCTGTTACATATAATTACTCAGTTTCAAGTTGAAAACAAGTTTACTTACCAATACAATTCAATACAAATACTTAACGATCGATTTCACCAAATACAACATCCAATGTTCCTAAAACCATAATAATTCAGTAAGTATAACATAACTTATTAAGTATAATTCATGATGTTTTATCTTATTATGTTCAGTATAAAATACCTATAATAGCTACAATATCTGCAAGGAAATGTTTTTTGCCCAACTTCTCTAATGCAGCAAGATGCGCGAAACCCGGAGCTTTGATTTTGCATCTGTATGGTTTAGATGAACCATCAGACACTAAATAGACTCCAAATTCACCTGAAATAGATATTCATTAGTTAGAAACTAATAAAATGTACACAAATTTTAATTTTACCTTTTGGTGCTTCAATTGCAGTATATGTAGCCCCCGGAGGTACTTGGTAACCTTGGGTAAACAATTTAAAATGATGAATGAGGGCTTCCATGGAATTCTAAAAGTATAAAGATAATTAAGTAAATATTCGAGTAAACATGATAAAAGGTAGTATAAACAGTTTGGATTTTAATTCAGTACTTTCATTTCTGATCTAGATGGTGTTGAAACTTTCATGTCATCAGTTTTAATTTCACCAGCTGGCATTTGATTTAGGCACTGTTCAATAATTCTGAGCGACTGCCTCATTTCTTGAACTCTGCATAAATACCTGGAAATGTAAATATACAAATTATTAAACGTATAAAAAAAAATTTAATTAATTTGTATTATCTTAAATATTATTACTATACTAGCCTTCTTATTCTTTTTCATTACAACTATTTGGGACCAGCCTCTTCCTACTTCTATCTCACGTAATATATTTTCTCTCATTTTTCTACTACCAAAGCCACATCTTCATGTACTCGTTCATTAACCTACACTCTCTTATTACTCCACGCATTCACCTACACATCTCTGATACACTCATTTTCTATTATATTTTTCTTTCTATTGCTCAATACTATAAACAATATAACATGGTGAGTTTCACCATACTTATATGGAAATGACCTCATTAAAATTTTTTTTCACATAAAAAACCTAAAGTTTGTCTTCATTATATCCAACCAAATCTAATTCTATGTTACACATTATCTTCTTTTTTAATGTTTTCGCATACATATAACATATGACAATTTGACAAAAATTTGTTTAAGACTTCTCAAACTATTTTATACTGGTCATCAACCTGACAAAAACCCATTATCATCTCTTACAACAGATAGAGGTAATGTGAGAGTATTTTGATTCCTTCTCGCAGGGATATCTAAAATAGTAGAGTAGAAAATTAAAATTGTCATCATTTAGACATTCGTTTAATTCTTTTAAGACATTATATTTTTTATTAAAAAATATTTGTATTTGAGTAATTTTATTATCATAAACTTTTTTCTAATGAAAAATATATTTGAATTTAAAAAAGTTTCAAAAAAAATACACTTCAAACATATTATAAACATCTTTCTTCTTCTTTTTTTTTGCAAAAATTCCTCCAAATAATTATTTTTATGATATAAAACAAAATATTATTTACTGATCATAGCAAAGCTAAGAGTAAATATACATTTTATAATAATTTATAAAAATGTATTTAACTCATAAATGGAAAATATTTAATAACTATTAAGTCTGTAGTAGGACCTGGATTTTGATGGAAAATGCATTTGGAGAGTGGGAGTCTTGATTACCAATCTAAGGTAATGTTTTCCAGGTACATAATTTGATTCATGCAACAAATATTTCAAAAGTGACTTTTTTTATTTGGCAATATTTGCTATTTTTGGAGGACAATATTTCACTAATAGGCATTTTTAGTATCTTTTAGAGCATTTTTCAATTGTTTTTAAACATTTAAATCTAGACCCTACTTATTACTAACCGGTCGTAACAATCACCACGTGTTCCAATAGGTACATCAAAATCAACAAGATGGTATGCATCATAAGGTTGTGTTTTACGTAAATCCCACTTAATTCCAGAACCACGCAACATAACACCACTGAAAAAATAATTATCTTTCATTAAACTTTTATTTAATTAATCATCATGACACACTCACCTAAATCCTAAATTTAGAGCATCTTCTGCACTGACAATACCTATATCTTGCGTCCTAGAGATCCAAATACCATTGTTAGTAAGCATATCTTCACATTCATCGATACGTTCACCAAATTTTGTACAAAATTGATATATATCATCCATCAAGCCAAGTGGGATGTCCTAAATTTGTTTGAAAAATAAAATTAGCACACTATATGAAATTCAATAAATGTATACCTAAATAATGTAAAGTGTATACCTGAGATACACCACCAGGGCGAATATAGGCAGCGTGCATTCTTGCTCCAGATACTCGTTCATAAAATTCCATCATTTTTTCTCGTTCTTCAAATAACCAAAAGAATGGTGTCATAGCACCAATATCTAAAGCGTGTGTGCCAACAGCCATAATATGATTTAACAAACGAGTGATTTCACCAAATAATGCTAAGAAAAAAAAAAGATCACATTAAATTATAATAAAGTTCTATAAATAAACCTAAATATTTAATAACTATTTATTCTTACTTCGAATATATTTTGCTCTTATTGGGATATCAATGTTTAGTAATTTTTCTACAGCCAATGAGTAGCACTGCTCATTACACATCATAGAAACATAATCAAGACGATCAAAGTATGGTAATGCTTGAGTATATGTCTTGTACTCGATTAATTTTTCAGTGCCTCTATGTAAAAGTCCGATATGAGGATCAGCTCGTACAACAACCTTAAGACAAGCAATAATATTTTATTAGATAATTTTGCTTTGCATTATATTGGTAAATCTTGACTGATAGGTTTACCTCTCCAGCTAGTTCTAATACTAATCTAAGTACACCGTGAGCAGCTGGATGTTGTGGCCCAAAATTTATAGTCATATTTTTAACTTCACGTTCAATAGGTTGAGGAGAAGAATTCCATGCTTCCACTTTCCAATCGCCTGCTTCTTCAGGTACAAACATAACAGGTCGTTCAAATTGCTTCATATCTTCCACACCGGGATACCATTTTGATGCATGTCTAGTTGTTCTGTAAATAATTAATTGTTTGAAGGATTAAAGTTACCCATACATTATAATATTTATCCTATGTTTACGTACTGGTATATTCGCTCGTTAGAAGCCAAATATTTGGATAACACACCCAAGTTGTTTCTTTTAATTAAACTGATGAATGAAGCCATTTTTCATTCACCTAATTTAAGAGTCGAAGTAACAAGAATCGAACGATTTGTGGAAAATCAGGAAATTTGTATCGCAATTTTCTCATATGTTATCATTTATGTTTGTAGGTCTTCCATGGAAGGAAAAACTATAACTATATAGATAATAACATTTTTATAGGCCGTTATCACTAGGGTAATCAGTATAATCTTTGATAGTCAGCTGAAATTTATTTTGAAATCATGTTCACGGATAATGTTATCTATAGTCGTGATCGTGATACAAATTATTGCATTTAAAAATTAAAATTGTTTTTTTTGTTATGTACATTGAGAATAATTTTATTTAAAACTTTTTTATTCTAATTTTGTTTTTATAATGTTAAATAATTTATCATTTACTAATGTCGGAGCATTATTGCGTAAGTAATAGGTACCAATTAATTTTATGAAAAATGTATAAATTGTGTGTAATTAAATACTTGTTCAAATTATTTGTTTACATAATATACACTATGTATTATGTAAACAACTACTATACTGCCTAATTAATTATTATTATTATATTTAGTCCGGAACAGTGTTCGATATGCATCTAAAAAATCGGGTACAAGTACTTCCAATACTGGTGGTCTAGTCCGTCCTAAACATAGAGGTATCAGGTACAATGAGGGCTGTGAAGTTACAGCTGGTACTATGTTGGTATTACAGAGAGAATTGAATTTTCATCCTGGTTTACACGTTAGTGGGCATAATAATATGTTATTTATCAAATATTTTAAAGGCCTTTTATTGTGTGTATAGGTTGGATTTGGGCGAAATGGCACATTATTCGCTTTGGAAGCCGGTAAAGTTATTGTTTCATGTGAGAAAATGGATCCAAATTGGGATCACACTTGGATACAAAGAATTTACAATGGCCGCAAAGGACAAACAATCTACAAAAAATATTTTAATATTATACCCAAGCCACAGCACAATCGCTTTAAACTTGTTGATGCTATCGAGACTGTTAAAAGTAACATTGCTTAATATTATGAAAACTAATAATAATTATTAATAAACTGTAGATATATTAAATAAATATAAATTGTTACAAATTGGTTTTTTATTTAAATAGCGTCATAAAAATAAATGAATTAAACCAAAAAATAAACTTACATTGTGTTGTTTGAATTATAACTATAACTATAGTTTTGTATAAAGTGTTTCTACTTTTTCTTCTATTTTTGATAACTTTTTTAATTATAAGCCCCATTTCTTTTATGTCATATATTACACACACAATTGAACACCATGGAAATCAAAGTATGTCTGGTGTAGTTTTTCAGGATCATTTTTTTCTGATATGACTAAATAAAATTGTTTTTATAATTCAGATTTGAATATTTTATGTAAACAAATCTCGCGAAAGGTAAGACAATTTTTTAGGTGACAAGTTGGAGACAGGATATTATATAATATGGTGGTAATATTGTTTACATACTGTCACGTAAGGGTATGGGTAGTGGCGCAGTAAGCTAATATACCTTGGAGGCCTTCAGCCTCACTATATTAACTAAATATAATTGATGAGGCTCTCTACCTTTACATTAGGGAAGATACGGAGGGTTTACCCCCTAGCCACTTCATGATTGCTCCACTGAGTTTGGGGAAGAGGAGAAATAATTAAATGGATAATAAAATGAATTATTTGCGTACCAAGAATGAAACATAATATAAGTAGGTGCGCATCTTATGAAAAAAAAAGGTCACTGCCAAAACTTAGGTGCCTTGATAATAATAATAACTACTTAATAGGTAATTTATATTATTTCTGAATCTAGATTAATTTATTTGGTTCATCAGATAATAATAATATTATACCGAAATGAATTTGAAATTTTTATCAATGTTACAATTGAAATCATTTAGGTACTCATACTTCCACGCGTTTAACATTGTTAATCATTTCATTTTTCAATTTTTCCAAATTATAGTTTTTAAAATCTGAACATTCTGGTACTTCATAGGTACTAGAATATAGGTACATATGGTTGATTCCTTAAAATATCTTGGTTATAGTGTTTGATTTGTAGGGGAGGGACACAATAGGTAGGTAATTATTTTTTCAGACATTTTAGCATACCTCTATTACTGATTTGCTTTATGTTGTAGGTACCTATATATTTCTGCATTTTTATTGAAATGCATATTTTCATTAGTTTGAAATTTAAACACATATAAAAAAAAATTGACTATATTACGCCCAATTTTTTGTTTTAACTTCTTATTGCAACTCATAAACTTTGAATTAAATTATTGAGAATTTTCTCTGCACCGAAAAATATTATCCATATAAAACCTTAAAAAAACTCAAAAACTTCAATTGACTATAAATAACTCAAATGTTTTTTGATTATTTTGAAAGATGTATTTTTGAAAAGGACACGTACCTTTTTGGTGAAATGTTAGGTATCTACGATTATTCTATAAAATATTATATCTAACAAAAAAAAAAAAAAAATCAAGTATAATAGAAACTGTTGTTTCAATTTATCATGACAATTCTTTCCTCTCATTGTTATGAAAAGGACACGGATTTATCTCACTGCGCCAAACAAAATTTTCACCAGAGACCACTGAAATTGATCATTGGAGCAATGTTTAGAAAAGTAGTTTACAGACAGATGGCGTAAAGGAAGTATAGGGAAACAGCTTCCACTGGCAAGGATGTCATTTTCGAAAATCCCGGAGGAGAACACTGTATTTTTTCAATAATATTTACGTTCCTGCTAACTGCTACCTATATGTAAGTTTACGTAGTATATTACTAATAAATAAATGTATAACAGATACGAAAAATCCAAGGGGGACATGTCCCCTGCTTGCACCCCCAATAAAAAACTCTAAGATAAATCAAAATATGACCTGCCCAAAGTACCTTTCTAGTCAGATTTCTTTTCAGAAAATGTGCTATCATTGTAAATCCGAGAAAAATGGCTGGTAGAAAAGTTGTTCGCAGGAAAAAAAAAGCCTATAACCTAACACTTCACTACACTCAGAATCTAAAAAGAAGGTAGATACATTAATGCACAAAAAAGATAAATTTCATATTATCGTCCCTCTGTATATTATTAAAGAAAAAAAGAGTCGGTGGTCGATTGTTTTTTTTTTTTTGTTTACGAAAGTCAATAATAATAAAATATTGTTCTCTTGGTGGTAATGAGGTTTAATACTAGGCGTTTTATACGTTTTCATAATCGGGTCATATTTATCGTTGTTACAGGTTGGTATTGGCCCCTTTCTTTGATCATGGAAAAATGATATTATATTAACTTATGTTCCTCGAGGAAAAACTACAAGTACCTACTTACAATTACAAACAATCGATTTATGTTTGTGTATCGTTGAATTGTTTGGTTTATCAAGCAATGCGAAAAATTCTCCAAAAATCTTAGTTACCTATCTGCTCTTCTTGGACACATATTATAACTATTTCAATGTTCATACGTTTTAAAACTACGCGCTAGGCAGATCTTTTTTTAGCGAACACCGACTCGTAGTGTGTTGTACGGTTTTGAGAATCGTTTACTAATTAATACCTAATCTTAAGAAATTAGACTAGTACCAATATTATAACAATACAAAATTATTGAAATTTTTTAACAAGATAAAAATATGTGAACAATTTTAATCAACCACATTTTACCAAGTTGATCTCTTTTTTGTGAAGTAGATTCCTATGCCATTTGGTTGAAATGTTATCAATGAATTATTGGCGCTAAAAATGCAATTTTTATCGAATATTTGGTAAGTGTCTAATTTTGTTGACCTCATAGGTTAAGTAAGTTAACTCGCCACTGTTAAATACGTAGGTACCTATTAATGATGGGAAACATCCGGATTTTGAAAATCTGAATTTTAGATTTTGAAACTTTGATTTTGTATTCTTTAAGACATTTTTTATTAAATTAAAAAACTTATCATAGTTATACATTTATTTAATATAAATATAATATAATATGAATTACCTATCTCAGTGATCTCAAACTCAAATTATCTACGGACTATATATATTTTCAAAAAAAGTTCGCGGGCCAAATTTTAAGTGTCCTCTTTTTTATTTATACACTAAAAATTGAAGGTAGAGATACATACAAAATTAATTTATTTAAATTCTAAATGACTTGATATATTATGAAATTACTTTTCTTATAATTACTATTACCAAAATTATCATTCAAAAAATATGATGAACATTAATTAAAAAAAAAAAATTAGAATTAAAATCTAAAAACATCTTGATTATTTGTTTATTTTTATTTTTGAGCTGCAATCGAAACTCGACATTTTTTCTTTGGTACCAAACTGTCTATATTTGCACCAGAATTTCTTGATGTTAAATGTAAAACAGTTGGCATTAAATGTTGTCTAATTGACATTTGAAATTTGATTGCAACTTTTCGATTTGTTTAATTTCATGAAAGAAAATAATTGTTCACATACATAAGAGCTACCGAACATGGATGAAATGTTAGAAACGTGTTTCTTTAGTTTTGGTTAATTGTTTCCAAGAAATTTAAAATTTTCTGAAACTCCAAAAGTTTCAAATTTTGATTTTAAAACAGAATTACATTGCAAATTAATTAACTCGAGTTGTAAATCTTCCTTCACATGTTCTACATTTATAGAAAATAGCTCACCAAAAAGTAGAAAATCATCTTTATATTTTTGAAAATCTGCAAATCTGTTCATAAATTCATTTTTTAATAATAAAATGTGTGAAATGTATTTTTTACTATCATAACTATCTGTTGATAACTGTTTTAATGTAAGAAAGTATACCAAGTTATTTAATGAAAGTTGAGTTTTTCATAATCGAAGTTTCATCGTAAATGAATGAATTGAGTCGTACATATTTGTGATAACTTTGTGTTTTCCTTATAATTTTAAGTTGAGAATATTTAAATGTGTATTAATATCAACAAGAAAAGCTAAATCTTTAATTCAATCATTATTAGTTAATTCTGAAACAATCTTGTTTTTAGATTTTATAAAACGGTCTATTTCTTTAGATAAATTGAAAAATCTTTGTAAAACTGCTCCACGACTTAACCATCTTACTTTACTGTAATATACTAAACAACCATACTATCCATTTCATCGAGTAGTGTATTAAATTGTCTACGATTCAATGTACAGGATCTAAACCAATTCACTGTTTTAATAACTATACCCATAACATGTAACATTTTAATTTTTTTCGAACATAAAGATTCTTGATGGATTATACAATGGAGACTTTTCAAATCTACACCATAAGCCATAGCTTTTGATTTTAATCGAGAAATCAATCCTGTTTATACACCTAACATTGCGGGAGCTCCATCAGTAGTAATAGTCAAAAAATTATTCCAATTTACTTTTAATTCATTAAGACACTTTTCAACACAGTCATATAAATCACTACCGGTTGTTGTGTTAATCATAGGAATCAAGTCCAAGAGTTCTTCAGTTACATCAAAATTATCGAAAACTCCGCGAATAAAAATAGCCAACTGGGTGGTATTGGTAATATCAGTACTTTCGTCAATAACAATAGAAACATTTAAAAATCGTTTTTTTCTAAAGTGAATAAATAAGGTTTTTTCGTTTTTAGAGGATAAAAATAAAAAGGTAATTTTTCTCCAAATTGATGTTCCCTTCGAAAACTAACTGATTGAAAAAAAAAATAAAATCAAAAAAATTTAATATTAACAGCGCTAGAAAAATCTGTCGAACTATATTATGATTTACTTTTCACATTATACATCCAAAGAACCTTTGGATGAAATGAATTGTAACATCTCTTCTACTAATATATTATAATTCCATTTGACAGATAAATTAGTTTTTTAAATCTGGCCCATACTCGCTGTCTGTATTTATAAAGAATACATTTTAATCAACAGTACAGATAAAAAAAAAGACAGACATACTTCGCACGATGGGTGGGCCATTATTGAAGGTCACAAGTTGGGAAGGTAGGATATAGAGAGAAAATTAATGTATATCTGTACGCAATAATTAATAATTGCTAAAGAAAAACGATTCTGAGTGGTTTTAAACTTTGTTTGGTTATAGTGTTATACATGTTTTACAAGGTCATAATATTTTTGATTTTCATCAAAATTTGATATTAAAATTCTTATTAAAAAAAAACACTACATTAAACTCAACTTTTTCTTGTTGAACACTAAGAATAACTTACAATAAACCTCTTGTTAAATTTTCACACATTTCTGTTTGGTTTAACAATTTTATCCACAGAGAACTTATTGAATATAAATGATGTAAAAAAAATTTCAAAATTAAAATGTCTATAAATAGTTTAAAATTGACTAAAAAATTTTGAAAATTGTACTATGTCTAGAAAAAGTAAATATATATTTTCTGTTTTAATTCCAAGTTTCTATGAATATTTAAAATTGATAACCAACAAAAAAACTTTAAAAAATTAAGTAAATTTCCCAATTTTTTTCAAATTAATATGAAAATCGCTTGGGAAATTACAAAATACCATATAGATAAGATTTCATTTTTGTAAAGGTGCTACATTTGATACATTGAAGCAAAATTTCCGGTAGAAATTTTGTACACAGTATAAATAAATATTGTTGTAAAACCAATACATTCCTCATTTCACTCAGAATCTAAAATATTATACTTAACTTCTTTTCGATTCTAAAATGAATGCATCCCAAAGATTTAACTTTTATTACACTTTGAAATATAAATGTTTTTCATTCTCGAAAAGATAATTCCCTATGTTTGGAAAACCCATATAATATATATTATATATTTTTTTAAAGCAAATAAATTTCCCATTTATATCAATGCTCTTAAAATATGAGGGAATTCTGATTTTAAAGTTTCCATTGTCGTCCCATTGGGACTATATATTATACAAGTTGACATGTGAACACAATCATTCCATGCATCATTACTTATGTGGCGTTTTTCCTCATTTGTATAAAATGTTTAACTTTACACTAAAGGACAATATATTGGAATATTTATAATATTTAACATTGTCGACGAGAAGCAAAAGAAAAAAAATCCTGCATTTTAATTTTTCAAGTGCAATCATAAAAATATGATCAGTTTGTACCCATATATAGTAAATATAATATATCATATGAAAAACAAAGTAATAAAATTATGTTTTTTTTTTTAATTCTTACAATACAAATACATTTTTTCCAAAATAGTTATTAAAGAAAAGAATGTAGCAAATGAATTATTAATTTTACATTAAAAACTATATTATAACTATAGATAATAATATATTATGATTTGTTATTATTACAATGTACATCAATGTTAGTAATATAAGTTTTTTTTGTTATAATTTGTATATAATATATAATAATATGTATGGTTTGTTATTTCATTTGTGATTTAATTATATATACATTTCACCATATATAAAATGCTGAACATTTAGGCAACATATAAAACGACATTAATCTACCTAATTATTAATTCAGCTCCATATTTATCTAATCAAATGTTTGTTATTAAAATTTAATACTTGGTAAAAATAAACAAAAATACCATGTTTCTAATTATGCAGTTTGTACAATAGATTCAGAACCCTATTTCTGAAAATTAAATGTAAATTAACTGTAATAATATTTATGTTTCTTAAAGTTAGATTAGTGCAATCAAATTTGCATATTACAAACGCTTTCAAAAATAGGGCTCTGGGTTCAGACAATAGATGTTTCACATAGTCTGTCTTAACGGCCACAGTCTATGTGGCTATTTTTGAGCAACTGTAAAAGAACAGGAGTAGGAATGATTTAGATGAAAACAAATTAACCAAGGCGTTTCTGTACACTGTTATTTAAGTCCAAAAAAAAAGCTTCAATAGAAGCTACAATATGAGTCACTAACAAAATGAGTAACTATGTATAATTCATATTTAATAATAAAGAAAGTGCTCTTACGAGCAATACAATTATAACAACAAAATAGCGACTAAATAAGTCAACAATTATTATAATGTTAAAAATAATAATATTTTGATTTTTGGGAACGACTTATTAGGTACCAAAATAAATCATTTTATTGTTGCTTACATAATAATATAAGGTTAAAATAATAAATTTTAATAAGTTCTCAATATATTACTAAATAGTAATTATAACAAATGATTAGATTAGGGGAATGTTGGTGTTAGGCGCTTGTGTATTAGTTGTATTAACATAATATAATTATTGGACCCAAAACATAGACCTAACAATTTGGAGAAAATAAATTAATATTTTATTAAACACTCGCCTTCCCTTTCTAATAAAAACAATATTAATATAAATTAATGAGATCTGTGATTAGTTACCACTTAACACTAATATTACAAAAGAAAAACAAATCAATTTAATAAATTATATTAGGTATACCAAAATTTGCAGATCTATGTGTTAAGTATGAGTCAGATTTTTTCAATATATAAAATGTTGAACCTATTTTGTGTTGGTGGTACTCAAGATCATAAGTCAGTTTGTTACTGGTAGCCTGAAAACAAAATAAAACATATATGTAATGTATAAAAACTTTGTGTTAAACTATTAATCATTAATTTACACCAGTGTAGTGATGTAATACAATATGGTACTATACTACAGAATACAAGTTCAAACACAGTGGTACACAAATGGAAGACACAACCTAGTCTCCTACTCTAAAAAAACAATAGAAAGTACAAAAATATAATTTATTTAAAATATAGTTAAAAGTTTTTTAAAGTTGTGTTTCATTGACATTTGTATTAAATATTTATCATTTTTATTACCTATAAAGAATTTCATAAAAATACCACAATTATAAAAATATAAACACACAAATACCAATATTCCAATTCTCAAGTGTCTAGACATATTCAAATAATTAGCCCTATAACAAAATATTTATTCCTAATTGTGATTAGTACACACACAAAACTACATTCAAACAGAAATAAGTTATAAATGTAACTATCAATCATATTATTATAATTTGTTACAACTAGTTGGGTTACATAAAATAATTGGGATCTATACAACGAAAGGGTTATACAAACAATGCGATACGGAATTTGGTATACTGTCAGTAGCAAACCATCCATTACAAACATGTGATCGATGTTTAATGGGATTACTTTTGTACCAAGGTAAATAGAGGTGTATTGACCTGAGAACCATGAGTATTTTAACGTCTAGTTGGCTCACAGTAATTTACTTTGTTATTAAAAACTCAGAGTTAACTGAAAACACCCAATCACTTAATCTCTTCTTATCCCCCTTTATCTTGATTCCATGCAAGTGGGGTCAGCTATTCTTATACTCACTCTCAATACCCTTTATATTATATTTCCCTCAATAGCTCTAGCCACTTTTCTTTGGAATTTTACCCCGGGTTTTGTCAATAAACTTAACTCTCATACATTATTTGATACAATTAATATTATACACTAGGATTTAATCAGTAGATATTTATCACCAAATTTATAGAATATTTATGTGCAGTTTTGTAAAACGATTTAAGTAAACAAAAGTTTGTCCAAGTAAACTAGGTAACTATAAAGTAGTATTTTGAATGATAAAACCAATAAAATTAATCAAAGGTAAAATTTTATACTCACATTTAAAATTTAATATACCCATGCTACAGGTACCCATTGTGGTGTTGTGTGTACTCGTTCCATTACCCTTTCTAATTCATCAATGGTTTCTTCTATGTCTTCGTTGACAATAGTTATATCAAATAGATGTTCATAGGCGCGCTGAAGCAGTTCGGATTCATTGGCCAATTTTTCCAGACTTCCGTCAAACTAAAAGACAAAAAACACCTTTCAAATATAATAATATAGGTATTGAATTCGAACACCTACCTATTCAAAATAGAAAAATTAGTTGGCAAAATATGGTATTATAAATAAGGGTAATGGATGTAATATTAGGGAACTTTGGAAAAAAGAAATTGCTTCATCGAAACTTACGTCTGAAAGTGACCTGTGAGGAGGTGCAGCAATGAATACGACCAGTGGCGCAAACTCAGCCGTCCTTAATATTTTGAGTGCTTGCGGTTCAACGTCCAATATAGCAATCTTGCCTTCTTGGTGGATCTTTCTTATAGTGTCCAGTTTTGTACCGTACATGGCGTCATCGTGGGTGCCTACTTAACAATTCATGTCATCAACTCGTAGGAAAAAACCATCAAAAAAAAAAAATAACTCTGGACAACTGTGAGTAGTCTATTGTCCGAAAGCCAACATGATAAAATAGCGCGACCATTACTTACCATATTCTAAGTATTCGTGTGCATTTATGTCAGTCATCATTTCGTCGTAAGTAACGAAATGGTAAGCGATGCCGTTTTCTTCGCCCTGTTTCAACGGTCTCGTTGTATCTAATAAAAATGTAGAAAGAAAGTTACATACATTTTTAACATATTTTATTTGTTTTCTTTTATTGTACACTCACGAGCCATCGGATAAGCATATTTATCTGGATGTTTTTGAATAAGTGTGTTTTTTATATGCCTCCGACCCACCCCATGAGCACCGAGAAGAACCAACGTTTTCCTTTGGAACGCTTAAATAAAGAAATCGTACATATTAAGTAGGCACATAATAATATGTACATTATAATATTATAATACAGGGTGATTTTTCTATCATGAACCATCAATTATCCCGGAGAATTTTAAGTGAATGCGATATCTGTTTTTTCCAATCATTATGAAATTGTTTAAGTTTTATTTTGAAGCCATTTTTAATTTTTAAATAGGAACCTCCTTTTGAACACATATTTAAATAGAGAATATTTTTCTAGACATTTTGATATGCATAACACTAATATCAGACTTACCGTTTAAGAGTTATAATAGTTTAAAGTTTAGACCGGAGGAGTAGGGAAGGGTTAACTTAAAATCTTCTGAGATAATTGCTGATTCATGATAAAAAAAATCACACTGTATACTTACATGGTAGTTTAACTACTTCTTCATAAGTGGCCAAGTCAATGTGATCGAATACAGCGTTGTGCTTGGCCAGATATTTTTCTTTTAATTTTTTCTTACGGCCGAATATTGAGCAATTAACTACAACAAAAATCCGATTATTTTTAAAGATTGTTATGAATTGAAATGAAATCCATAAAAAAAAAATAATAAAAAAAATCCCCAATAAAACCGTAGGTTTAATAATTATGGACGCCTTGCCTAAAAAATAATCACAATAATATTTTCATATCTAAAAAAAAAACCATCATAAGCTCTAATGTAAATGTCAGACTTCATCATGACATTGTATATGTTTGTATAATGTATATCTAAAAAGCGAAAATTGTTTATAAAGCAAAAACCTTACCGGTGGTACCGTCACACCCTTCGTGCGACGAGCAACTGGATTCTTTTGATACGGCAAGGTTATAAAATTGAAACACACATAAGCATCAACACATATTTTAGGAATGCACAAATAATAAAACCAAGTCATCACACGAAAAACCGTATAAAAACAACAAACGAGTTACGAAATATTTCTATACGTGTATTTACCTTGTTCGTGTTTGGAATTTTCTAGAGCTTTACAGGTTATGCGCCATTCTTGGAGTTCCGGCGACGGTATTAGGCCGGCCGAACCGGCCGAGTTGTCTTTGCGGGCTTGCCACCAATGGTGATCGTCTTTACTAATTATCTGCATATCAATAACAACAATAAATATATTTTAGTTGATTAATTTCGATGCATCGATAGTTTGGAATTACCGACCTGCAGTATATCTCCAATATTGAACGTAATGCCAGCTTGTGCGCACGGTATTAGGTCGTCTTGAAGTGGATCGTAGCTGAACTGAGCACGGACAAATATCTGTTGAACACATCGACACACGGATAGGGCGGTTGGATAAATTAATAGATAATAAATTTATTTTAGATTTTATAGAAATATAAAAATAAAATGCAATAGGCTTTATTGTTATAAAGAATATATAAATAGGTATAATATGAAATAAAATTATTATTAATTAATCAATACATTAGTTAATATAGGTTTATGTTAAACTTAAGATAGGTAAATCTTAAAAAAAAAAAAAATATTTAAATATGGCGTGTATGAAATATTTGTGATTATATTGGAAATTGAATTATAATACTTAAATGGTAAATTGGCAGTGTCGACTTAAGGATTTTCTTGAAAGTGACTAGGTATAATAAAAAACATGCCGAATTTATTAAAATTTGAAGTAATTATTATTCAGTTTTATCACGTATTTAGTTCTAAGTTGTAAAAGTAATAAAATATCTGTAGTTAAATAATAAAGCACAATGTAAATAATATTTTTAGGGCTTTATGTAAATGAACTAGTTAGTAAGTAGTTAGGTAGACAACCCTTAAGACGGCCCTTAAATTAAGCATCACTATATTATTTATTTAATGTTTATATATAAGTAATGATAAAAATAATACGTTTTAAATAAAGATCAGCTATAAAAAAAAACGGACATATTTCATACGATAGGTAGGCCGCTGTTAGAAGTGAGAAGTTAGGAAGGTAGAGGGGAAATTTAATGTATATCTGAATGCAACGATTATAATCATTGCTAGAGAAAAACGATTCTGAGCGGAGTTCGGTTTATATATTTTGAAAGCCGTAATATTTGAGATTTGAAAATAATACATTTCGTACATTTTTTTGTTTTTTCCATTTATTATAAAAACTCTCAAGGAAATCAAAAAATTACCTTCCTAAAGTATTACCCCAGATAGATTTCTTTTTAGAAAATGTGCCATACTTGAAAATCGGAGCCAAATTTCAGATAAAAAAGTTGCCACAGAAAAAAATAAATAAAAACAAACATTGTAAAACCAATATATTCCTTTGCTCCGCTTAGAATCTAAAATTGTGTATTGTACCTAGTGGTGCTGTTTAAATGAATAGAAAAAAAAAAAAATTAAATAAATAAGCAAAACTCAACTACAGCGCATCCATATAGAAATCGTAACAAGCTGATCAAAAGTGAGTAGGTATATTATTATGTACTTACAATAACCGGTAACGGCTTTATCCTGAACAACTATATTATGTACGAGCAATGCGGTTAAAAAAAAAAAAAAAAAACATACAAATAGATCAAATATAGGTAAGAAAACACGGTTAATCTCAATAGTAAGCTATACAAACTGTAAACATATAATATAGGTAGTAAAAATTCTATTTCTGACGTAGGCCAAATTTTAAAAAGAAAATAACTAATAACGTTAACAATTATTATTAATTTACTTTTGAACAGTTAATAATAAAACAAAATTTTTGATTCAAGCACTATAATAAAATTATGTTATAATAATGATAACAATAATAATAATAATAATAATAATAATAATAATTATAATTATAAAAAAAAAAAAAAAACTCTGAATGCCTTCCGTATTAACTAGACGACATTAATCTATAGACGGGTGATTTTTTAATTTGGCCAACACCGGATAGAGTACACTTGGGCTTACTTGTACCTCACACGGTGGCGGTGCACTCCTGTACGATGGCACTATCTTAAAAGTAACGGATCCTCTCGCTTCTCTCTGGAAAAAAACATAAAAAAAAAAGACCATAAATTAAACAAAATTATTTAAATAATGAGAAATAAATGTTTGGCGCGAAAAATTGTTTTCGAATAAAGTTTACATACTCAATATAAGCGTATATATTTGTAATTAATACTTTAATATTTTGCAAAATAAAATTTTGTAACTGTAGTATAATGTATAATAATATAATCCCGATTTTTGGGTGTTTAGGTATAATATGACGTCTAAATAATTTAATTCGTAATAATTTAATTTAGCTCAACCCGGTACGTACAGTGGCGTATTGTGCCACCGAGAGGCCGGGAAGTTTCCCTGAGGGCTGAATCCCGGTCATGACTCTATGACCGGCTCTATCATCATAAAACTGATTTTATACTTCAAATTGTTCTTTTTTTATTTAAAAAACTATTTTTTAGTACCTATGACGTATTGTGTATACACCTTTGATAATGAGGAGAAAAATGATCACGATTTTAAGATAATTTGATTGCCCAACGAACTGTATGATAAGGTGGTTAAAAGTGTTGTGTCCACAGATATATAAAACCAATAATTGCAACGGAATTCTCTCGGGCCGGTTAAAATTCAGAATCCGCTGCTATGTATGGGGGACTTAATAATAAATATTCTGTATAAGTTTACCAAGAGTTTCTGAAGCGCTCCGACGGACTGGTTGGCCACCGATATACCGTTGATCTCTCGGATTTCGTCCCCAACGTGCAGAGTGGCCTGACGGTGGATCATTCCTCCGTGCATTATTCGAGCCACCACACATTTCCCGTCCTCGTTCATTTTCAATGTTATGCCCTGTGTGTCCGATCAAAATGCGTATTCAATTTTTTTTTTTTTTTAATGCATAAATATCTCGTTTTATTTTTTAAGGTCCGACGCGACGAAATCATCGAATAAAAAAAAAACACATGGCTTACCATAGGTTCGTCGGTGTTTTTCTGGAACTGAACCAGCCGTACGCGCGTTACGTTCTCGGGTTCGATGTCGTCGTCCAGACCGTTTTCGCCGTCGTCCAGACCGTTTCCGTTCAGATACGGCAACACCAACGGCGGCGTCACCCGTACGGCTTCCTCCCCGAATATCTCGTGGGCCGCTACGTCGTGCGCTTGCATCAACGACTGAAAAAAAACAAACAAAGAATATATAATTTAACGAAAATTAAGAAATGTTTTCATCGAAAAAGACAGTTTTAATATTATAGTAGACATAGAATTATTATATGCCCTAAAAACCGATTCAATATATTCGGCTGTTGCTATTTATGTCCTCGTTGTCCCGTTTAATATCTAAGTAAAAAAAATTGCAATATTTTATTTTAACCTCCCCGTACAGTTATATTTGTCTACAATCTCTAACGAACTGCGACATAAATTATTACGCCCATTTGAGTGAAACGGATATGTACAGGGCCGTATTTAAGCGTGAGCCTCATAGGCTGTAACCTAACGGCACGCACAAAAACAAAATTCAAGGTCAATCGGGATTGAAAATAATATGCCCTTGTACTCCCGCGGTAAGACCTGCACCATAGGCTAGCCTACGTGCTAATTTCTTAGGGCTGCAGGGCTCTCCCTGTATAGTGGATATGTAATAATTTTTATATCTAAAACTCGGGTACGGGAAAAAAAAACGAACATGGACCACAGTAAAACCAATACGTCATTATTTTCGTTTCGCCCAGAAGCTATATATAAAAAAATAAAACCCGAAATAACGACAACAATAACGGTTTAATGTGATTACATTATAATATTATTATTGTTGAACGTGTCATCATATTATTATCAGATTATATACACGCGCTGTAAAAAGACCACAACAGTACTATAAGCAGACGGTATAATGGTATAGTGTAGGCCGTTTATATTAGCGCGTATTTGTATACAGGGGTAAATTAACGATTGTTTAATTGGACTCGAGCCACCGCGTTACACAAACGACGACACCTATATTTACACGACGAGCGACAGAACAGTTTCGAAAAGCGAAAAACAAAAATTTTCCCCGACGATATAATAATAATAATAATAATAATAATATTATGATATTCCGTCGCGTCTTACGAGGGGGCCTCTATCGGACATTTATAATACGCGTATACACATTGAAGACAACACACATAATCAATGCCCCGGGGAGTGTTTTAAAACGACCCCCTCGAACCTCGTTTCCGGTTATATCGCGCGCTAAATATAAATTGCCCGAGTTTCGCCAAGAGCCGGGCATAAATTATTAACGTAGGCGTCTAGTTATAATTCGATTTCGTATATTATATTATGTACCAAATACGGTAAAGATTTCGTTCCGCACGTTGACGTTCTAATCATAAATAACGACACGTGAAATATTGCGCGGCGCATGTATAAAAGTTTTTTCCTCGCAGCATGTCTCGAGACGTGTATTTGCGCTACACATAGTGGGTAAACAGCGGTGAAAACGAACTACTAAACCGGTGGCATGGCCGGTATCGTAAAAAAATTCGACTCGAAAAGTCACCCCGACAGCAGACGAGAGTACACTATACTTAGCGTGGCGCTAATCTTGTTTCGATCTCGAAACGGTCTTTTTGAATTCGATTTTCGCTCTGTTTGGAACACGATTATTATGTGTTCGGTAAGCCGAATGATTACTCCGTCAAAAACTTGAATTCGACTTTTGCTTTTTAATTTTTTTATATCCAGCACGTTTCTAATACGCTTTTTCGTTTCACGCCTTTTCGCGTATAAGTATACAAATCGTTCATATTATACAAACGTATTTTGGTCTCTCATATTCACTCTTTTTACGTACAGAAGATTGCCAGAGAAAAAAAACATGAAAAACTGAACACAATAACACGCACTGCAATTACTGATCTAATCTAATCGACCGGCCCCCTTCTATATAATAGTTTCCGTATAATTTTCAATCATTTTGTAGATACTGAGTCGTTCGATTGTGATTTATGCGTTCGATAGTGTTTGATAAACAGTCAACAAATTATTTTCGATGAACTGACATGTACCCGACGACGTGGAGTCGAGCTATGATATTTGATTTGTGGGTAAAAATCGAATTATCTAGTATGCTTACCCCATAGACATATAAATATATCTCTGTGGCCCACCTTCTCAAAAAACATTATTCATTGACCCGCAGAAATCTGACTATAATATTCGTGCAAATTTTGAATAATCCCGTGCAATTTCAATACTATATAAATACAATATAAATAACTTTCGTCGAATTATTGTTCAGTACGTTTAGGTATGTTATTAATTCAGGTTCCGTTTCCAAAAGCGCGTTCAAAATTATTGGCCCGAATTTAACCGCGGACAATATTACTGTCCATTTTAATCTGCTTTATGACTCGCCGCGCCGTCGATTTAAACACAGTGATCACTGAGAGTATACTCCAACGGTATCAATCTTGAAAATCGATTTACGAAATTGACGACAACAGCATATACATAGTATACTACAATCCGAGTTTTGAAAATATAATATTTTAATTGAAAATAATTATTTTTCACACACGGCGAGTACTGATGATAATCCATATCCGACGGGGTCGTAGTAAAACGCACCAGATAATAACGATGGGGACCTATACAATATACACAATATACATACAATACGTAATTAATCCTAACTTTGCATATTTCGGAAACAATCGAGTTTTTTTAATCAATTTACAATTATTATTGGATTACGGTGTTTATTTAATTTGAAAATCGAATTGGTTCACAAATTATAAACAAATGATATCGCGGGTATAAAATATTCCGCTATATCATTATCTTACGATTATACTAGCGTATATGTTTTTTTTCCATACATTTATAAACAAATTATTTTACACCTAAATTATTTACCGAAAAAAAAAAAATTGGCACATATACATATTATATTTTCATTTTTTAAATTACACAATATTTTACATCGAAAATTCGCACTACCCACACTGTATACACACCTACCGTTTATTAATTAGACACTTTCCGACTCGTTAACAGTAATTTACTTTTCGATTTACAAACACGATTATCGGTTGGCTAATAATTATATTTTATTATAAAAGAGTAAAACAAATATTTGTGTGGGAACACTGATATAAAATAATATATAGATATTCGTATACGCTATTCTGTTAACCGTGTATAACTCTTATACCTAACAAAACTGCACGAGGTTTATCTACGTTTAAACAATCTGCGATACCTACACCTGTAGTTTGAATATTTGTATAGGATGATTCAGTAAGTTTTTTCACACCAAAAATGTAACCAAAAAAAAATGAGGTGAGTACGCTTAGTGAATCACCCTGTATATGGGTAGAAGTGTTTGGGAAGGGAGGGGGGTAACCATAGTGAAAAGGTTGAGAAATGCTGGGTCAGATACTAAATATAGAAGTTAGATTATAATTATTGACACCTAAAATATCTATAACTATAAAATCGAATATTTTTTCCTATTGCTTATGCAATATTTTCTGATCTCCTTGTTTTCATTACGTTAGTAATCCGACCAGAACTTGTATAATAATACACATGAAATTATAACAAAAAAGTGTATACTATAAAATACGAATCACTCAATGCTGAAAGAGCACAATATGTTTAAATTTTTAATTTTTAAAAAAATTCTAGAGCACCTAGAGTAATACAATATTTAATTTCATAAAATTACTATATAAACTTATTGATGTTATCTAATACTAAAACGTTAGTTATTATTTTATTAACATGCAATTTCTTTTAACATATTTTTCAGTTACGTCAAGTATTTTTAAAGTCTTTTAAAATGTTTGAAATTTAAAGGAAATTTAGTACATGAGCCCTTTCTGTAATTAGCGATTCGTATTTTTATTTTTCCGTTGTTTATAGTGCCAAAGACAGCGCCTATTCACTTGATTCGCATACTTGTTTCTCTTAATTACAATTACAATTAAGTTAGAGGCATTTAGGTACCTATAACTAAAGTAAAATATTTGAATTTATACATTTGGAAAAATCCGAGGGTACCTATATAGTATATATACATCTTTAGTAAAACAACTAATAATCCTCGCAAAGGATTATAATACTCGTAGTATAAGTGTATCCGACTAATTTTCATACTGAATAATTTTCTCGTATACTATAAACACATTATATTATAAATATGCAAATAAAGCCGTTTGTGTATAGAACTAGCTGTTTTTTTGCATATTAATATATTATGAAGTATATAATATACTATTAACGCCACTTGTATAAGTCATTCTTTTATTTTATTTTTTTGAGGATGTAAGAATAAGCCTATGAACACAAAAGAATAATATTATTTATAGAGGTTTTAGGGTTTTACAAGGACTTTTATTCCGAACGCACGTCCCGAACTTATGTTTATTAACTTTATTTCCGCCATTTCTATATATTTCTTATGTTTTTTTTTTTTTTTACTTTTCAATGTAATAGTTAAATTTTTATTTTCCATAAAAAACATATTTTACTATAAGTACATATATATAAACAATCTCACTATAATATATAGTAATCTATAGTGAGCTACAGTTATAAATTCGTTTTTTTTTTTTAATGCGCAATAACTTAAATCCTTCTATCTGGATTAAAAATAAATTTAATTAAAATAATTTAAATTAAGTTTGCCCTCTGTATTTTCAGCGATGTCATAAAGTCGTTTTTTTTTTTTTTTGTTTTAAATAATAATAATATAAAACGTCCTAATGTACATAAGTTGTTTGCATTATTTAATAATAATAATAACAATAATTGGATAATAGTTATAGTATATGCAGAAAAACAATCCTCATTCATCTTAATAGAAAAATAGATAACGCGCACACATAGAACAAGTAAAATACTCCAATTACATTTCAGGAAGTAAAATAACAGAAGATGGCCGAAGCAAAGGAGACACAGCAGAATAACATAAGCAAAATAGGGCTTTTCAGGATAGTATATAAACCATCTACTGACCACTAATATATTGTGTAGTAAGACTTTATGGGTAAGAAAAAAGTTCCTAAAAGTGTATGTGTTGAGAGTGGTTCTATACGACTGCGAAACTTGGACAATCGGTACAGAAGAGAAAAGAAAACTAGAGGTTTTTGAAATGTGCATGTGTTATCGAAAAGTTCTTAAGATTAAATGGACAGAAATAATGACAAACGAAGAAGTACTTAACGAAATAAAGGAAAACCGTGAACTTTGGCATAGTACAAAAGTTAGAAGAGACAAAATTATAGGACGTCTATATTACGTCACGAAATACATCGTAAAAGATCATATCGGAAAAAGAAGACCAAGGATGGGCTGTACATGAAATAAATCATGAAAGACAGGAATTAAAGGAATTAATATCGATTTCCATCTGTAGATAATGTACTCGTGCATACCTTTTGTCTATCATCATCTGCCGTCATCAATGCAGCGATAACGCAAATTACATATGACGGTGTAATGTGATATTATCCACATTAGCGTAAAAAAATGACACCGTCAATTTTGCCGGTGTGGATTATCTTTGATAAGTATTTTATATAATGTAATGTGTACTTTAATTTAATAACAGTTATTAAATTAAAGATATAAAATGATAATGAGACAATTATGTTCTACTTCATATTAAAATACCGAATACACTCGTTGAGTGTGATATCACTGATCGCGTGTAGTGTACACGAGTGTAGTCAGATGGAAAACTATAAGTTCCAAGAGGGAAGTGTGTGGAAAACTGCATCAAACGCAATCAAACGGTCGAAGACGAGAAAAAGAACAATCATACAAATATAATATACGTACACGCGATAATTTAACGAATGTGGGATGCGAAAATAGACTTTTCGAAAAAAGAAAAAAAAAACCCAACCCGACTCGACTCGACCTGACATACGTATCGGTATATATAATGTTTTCCCGATAGACAGGTAGGTATAATATACAAGGAGAAGTCCTTAACGTCCCGAAAAAAAAATGTCTACACGAAATCTATTTCTTCAGATCTTAAAAAGAAAAAAAGTTTGGTTGTAAACGCAATGGGGGAAAAAAAAAAAAAAACTATCAAAAGTGAACTGAAAAAAGTGGGTCAAGCATCTTTGTAGTATATATATATATATATATATATTGCATTGTATATTATGTATAATGGGTAAATCGTTCCGATCATATATATATATATATATATATGTATATGTATATACGCACATAAAACTATATGTATAGAAGAGGGAACACCACTCCTGCGCACTGCACCTTTGAGCCGAACAAATCGTACCTATACCCATTTTCTTCGGGGGAAAAAAAAGAAAGAAAAAACTTTGTTCCTTTACATCACTTTGAGAAAAATATAGAGAGAATATAGCTCAGCGGCGAGCGAAGAAAATTTTATATATATATATATAATATAAAGTTTGCTTCACCGCGCATATAATACTAACACGGCCGTACAATAGCGGAGGCGGCGGCGGCGGCGGCGGCGATTCAATTAGATTTTCTCTGTGCCGGAGACCTGACGCCGCCACGACCACCGCGAACACACCATCAATCACATGGTTTTTATTTTCACCGTGTGAATATAATATGTAAGAAGTATATAGGTAGGTACTAGGTACATATTATATATATATATATCATAATATATACGTACGTAGTGGCACCCGAAAGCGTTTTTCGGTTCGATACGTATTGCATATTACGACGAAAAGAACATAAGGAGAAAATCACTGGGAATTATTTTGGTTAAAAAATAAAAGTCGAAAAACAACATGATAATAATAATATCGTGTAAAAGGCTCATACTGTAGTTGAGCGTTTTAGGAGGGTACAGTTGTAAGTAAGTATACATGGAGTAATTTAATTTAAATTTGAACGCAACGATAAACCATTACTAACGAAAAACTATTCTGAGCAGAGTAATTTTTTCCTTCTTTCTGAGGTAACATAAAATTCAAGGAAAAAACTATACAAAAAATTACCAGTTTTATTAAAAAAAAAAACTACAACGGAAATAAAAAATTGTATATCAAATCCACCCCTAGATCAAAAACACTACAAAAGTTTCTAAACAGCTGTTGATTAATTTTTGGTAAGCTGTTAAAAAAAAAAAAAAAATCACATCGTCGTAAAATCAATACATTGTACACTTTCGCTTAGAATCCAATAATAGCTAGAAGGTTTGGACTTTATCGATTTTAATTTTCAATTTTTTTGGTAGAGAGGAAGGGAATTAATTTGATGAAATTTACATTTAGACAAATTCTTACTAATAGAAATATTATTATACAACACATTTTACAAAATTATATAGATTTTAACCTCAACGTGTTTTATTAAAAATAAATAGTAAGCCGGCCGCAAAAGTTATACAGAAAAAAGAATAAAAAAAGCTAAGGCGGAAGTTTGGAAAGTTTAAAAGTCAGAAAATATAGGCGAAAACAAAGTATACACCTATAATAGGCAGTCCGAAAACTAAAATATATTTTAAAACAAAAATAACGGATATGATTTTTAGATCCTGAGTAAAACAAGGAATGTATTGGTTTTACTACATGTGTTTTTTGTGTGTGTGTTTATAAACTACTTTTCTAACAGAAGCCTTTCTCCAAACAAAAACTTTATAGGAACTTTCTTATTAGTATTTTCTTAGTGTAATGAAGAAGTCAATTTTCTAATAATTTTCTTATTAAACGGGAAAAACTGACAATTTTTTGTATAAGTTTTGTTGATTTCTAAATTACCTAGGCAACAACAGTGAAAATACGACTAACAGTAAGAAAACAGTAACTCCATTCCGAATCGTTCTTCATTAGTAATAGTTTACCGTTGCGTATACAGTATATACTGTATAAATTGAATTGCTCTACATATTCTTCCTTCCAATTTTCCTAATAAAACAGTGGCACACCCATCAGCCTTAAAAAAATTTAAAAAATGCTATATTTCGTCGAATGGGATTCGAAAGTCGTTCGAAACCCATTGGTAGATCTCGCGTCAAATAAGTTTGCCGTGTATTTTTCAAATTTACGCACACCAATTTTCAGTCGTTTTTTATAGTATACGATAATAAAATTCAGGCCCTATATACTAATAAAAAACACTCATATAGGCACGAATATAATATATACGTATTACAATATAATATTATAGCGAGAGAAAAAACACTTGTAGTCGAACGTTAAAAAAAAAAAAACACCTAAAATTCAAACAGTGGACTAACGCCGTAACATATACCGTACAGGCGTGTAGGTATATACCGGGGATTTTAAATTAACTTTATCTAGAATGATATAATTTAAAAAAAAAAAAACATTTTCCCCCTACAATAACAATCATATTATTTTTTCTCTTTTATTATTTTTTATTACTATACAGCTGCAGGCTCGCTATATTTTATTATATTATTATGATTTTATTATATTATTATGTTTCCACAGTCACCCCGTCTACTACAACTGTATAGTAGAATTTCGCAATTCGCGTCAACGCCACTACATCTCGCACATCTCTTAAACATCGCGTTTAACTAAAATGAAATTAATTTTTCCCCTAAGTTCTCCGTAATATAATATAAAAGGAGCCCATTATTTTAACAAGGGTAATTGTTTACATTTTTTTTCACCCGTCCCTTATTTTATTTCGTTTTATAAATTACTCTCTTATACTGTTACAAAAAACGAAGCAAATGTTTCTCTTCCAAAATGTCTTATATTTGGTTGTTTGTTTAAAAACTTTTGCTCATTTTTTTTTTATTTTTACTTTTTTGTCTGTGTGTAGGTACAAATTGAAATTTTGTTCTCGTGATTCAACGAGAAAATATATTTTTAAAAAAGAAATAAAATAATGAAGAATAGTATAATTATTGCCGCATTGATCAATAAACTTATTATTGTATGTATGTTTATATTTGTTGACGATTAAAAACTTAAGGTATCAGTACTATAATAACACCAATGTTTATTGAGTTTGCTCAATAAACAATAAATACAAAATCACGACTGTGTGAAAAATAAAAACGCTATAAAAAATGATATTTATTTTATCGAAACGTTGATTCGAGGAAGAAAAAAAAATATATTTAACGATTATTTGATCAATAAAATCACGGAAGTTTACAACGCGTAAAATAATACGTACCCACTTTCAAAATCAATATACTAATATAATATATATTCATGCATTTCTGTATATTAATAGCTATTGAAAAATGTATAGGAGGTATCTAGTAACATTATAGGTCAAGTTGGGAAGATCATTTTTAGATTTTCTATCGTATTCTTTTTAATGAGAAAACGAGATATTTATTATTGATTTCATAAGTTACCTCGATAACAAGGAAAAACACGACTAATGCTACTTCACTCAAAATCGTTTTTTATTTGCAATGATTAATTGGTACATAAAAAATACAAACAATAGCCTACCTTTCCATCACCAGTATACAACAGTGGTCTATCCGCAGTGGCGCTGAGCCATGTTTTAAGAAAGTTGGCAGGTAAAAAATTGTATAAACTGCCACCCTCGTTTACAAAACAAATTCCCACAAAATAACCATTTTAATTAATATTCCATATCGTACTTATTCGATAAAAAATATGACTTAGGTACTCATCAAAGATCCACCACCACCCATTCATTAAAATAAAAGAAGCAATCGCCACCCTTGGCTGCTGGTGTCAGCGCCACTGTCTATCCATGAGCAGGATTATATTATTTTTGTTTTTAAATGAAATTTGTATATATTTACTAGAATAAACCTAGGGCCTATGCTGTAAATATATTGATAATGAGAGTTATAGTACAATCGAAATGACGATTAATCAATTGTTTTAAAGTGCTAAAAATAATCGATTGAATCGATTAATCGAGCCGAATTTCGATTAATCAAACAGCCCCACATACACCTATAATATAAAAACACGAGCGCATCGAGACATCAGATTTAATCATATAATATAAATTATACCATAGAAGAAAACGTTATTTTTCCACGGGCGCGAGAGTAAAACAATGTATAGACGGGAAACGTACCCGAGATTTTAATCGAATTAAACGTGTAGATGGTATTTTTTGATAATAATATAAGACTACGCAACACAACGCACCGGGTCAAAACTCATTAATGAAAACATTAACGGAAAAGTTATTAAATGATAAAATGACGCGCATATAAAATATTTTATGCGAACGCTGCTGGTGATAAAATGGATACAGCGTGGAACTCACTAAATAAATATAAAAAATATATATATACTAAGTACATTTTATACGGTAACCTACGTAAGTGTTAATCAAACAACACTAAACTGACTATCCGGTATAATATTATGAAAATCATTTTTTTTTTCTGTATCTTTGTATAATGTACTTAAAATATTTTAACAGAGTTTGGGTAAACAAATAATGAGCAATATTTTTGTCGATTAATAAACAAACAATTTTTATATAATATACATATTTTATTTAAGCTCTGAAAAATAATGTCAAATAAAAAAAAGGCTCATATTGATGATGGGTATGTCATTGTTTTAGGAAGGCTATTGAAATGGAGGATTAATGAAATATTAGAGAAATTTTAATTATATTTGTACGATATTCCAACGATAAACCATAGAAAAAGAAAATTGATTCTGAGCAGTATAATATTAGTCGTATTTCTTCTTTTTTGTCAGAAATAAACAAAAAACACAAAATTATGCCCACAATGCACCAATAGATCAAAGATGCAATAGTTACCAAAACAATTTTTGATGGAAGCGAAATTTCTGGGGGTAAAGTTGTTTTTAGACAGAAAAAAAGTACACATCACAACAAAACTATACTTACTAATATTTTCTTTGCTTTGTTCTGGACTTAAATGTAACACTAAACATAAAATATGTGATAATTTTATACAATGACGTCGTATAAATAAATGTTGTGGGATTCACAAACCCCCCTCCCCACTCAATAGGCATACATGAAACCGTTGTATGAAAAACAATTATTCACCTATGTAAATGATAGTAATATAACTAATATATTGTAGATAATAATAATAGAAATATATTATGTTTTTGTATAATTGCCAATACGCGTGTCAAATATAAGAAATCGAATGAAATCTGAGGCCCGACAGTTTGAGAAGAGAAATTTAATTAACGTTCGTTGCACTGAAGTGGATAGTATAGCTGTAGTTTTCGAGCGTTGTATAAAAAAAAACCGGCATTCATTCTATACCCACACAATTGACGAGAATTCGACACTTTACGCGTTTAACAAATAGCCGAATAAAATAAAATGGGAGACCAAAAGAAAAAAAAACGAGAGTAGGTGCCAAGGCATTTTTTAAGTAGGTTTTTTATGTCCAAATGGACATCCACTAGAGTAATAGCAATTTTAACCTGACTTGCGCTCGTGAACACTTTTTATCTACTATTATCTACCACCACCAGTGCAGTAGATAATGTATATTCCATATGTTAGTATAAATAAAATTTTAAACCAACAAAATCTATTATAGTATTAAGAGTATTTTATATTAGAAATACTCTTATCACAAATAGGGGAAGGGATAACTGGAAAATGTCCAGTGGTGTTAAGGGGAATGTTTGGCATATCTGCCCGTGAAGGGTTTTTTAGGAAGATGGGGGCATGTACACGCTTTGGTGGATATTCACTAAAAAAAATGGTTCGGTAGGCGCGGTAAATAGACCGCGTTTATAAGGTATAGATTCTACTATATTACTATATATATATATATATATATATATATAGTATAGGGTAGGACGAGACAAGTGCGCGACATTTAATCCGAAGGATATAAATTATTATACATCGGATCGGTAGGTACCTAGGTATATAATATATTAGTGGACTGTCGGGGATAGTATACGCGGTGTATTATGGAATTGAAAGAGACGCGGTGAGAGAGTTTGCGCTGGTGGAAAGAGAGATACGCAGAGTGATTATATACGGCGACGGAGGGATAATATGTGTGTGGATATAGTGTTGGGACAGTATAGTGTGTAACCGGCCGTATAAATCGGCAAGAGGAAATTAGTCCCACAAACGGATATTATGTATATATAATATATACAGGGTGACACACGGAGAACTGGCAAATGCAATAACTTTAGTTCCGTTCGATATTTTAAAGTTTTTCTTTTTTTTTTTTTGTAATAATTACAACTGTAGAGCATTGCGTTACGATTCATTAATTTTTTTTCAAAAAAACTAAAACATTTCTTTTTTAATGATGGCTATTTTATGCATTTATTTTGAAATTAAATTTCGGCGAAAAAAATGTTTATCAATGACGAGTCGTAAATGTATAAAAAAAAATTTAAGTTTACGATGATTTGAACAGTTTTCACTATCGCTATTGGCAATAGTAAAGAATATATTATTCGATTCATCATTTTTTTTCATGAAAAATAATTTTCAAATGATTTATGCAAATGTCAACAAATTGTAAATAAATGTATATGCATTTTTAAAATTTAAATTTTAGATTCTAAGCGAAGCAAAGAATTTAATATTTTAAGTATGCATTTCATCGTTTATGAAAAAAAAAAAAGTTTTAACAGAAATCGTGCTTCCGTTATAAACTTTATAGGAATCATCTGATAGTTGGTGCATTTAGAAGGTCGTTGTTTAATTTTTCAAGTAGTTTTTTTATCAAATTGAAAAAACTGGTAATCAAAAAATAAAAATGACCAAACACAACAAAACTTATTGCGTTTGTTCGTGGGACACCCTGTATATACCTATTACTCTATATTATTATGTGTAGTATACTGTCGTCGTCGTGTATACATTGTACGCGCCACTGACGTATATTGTAATGTCGGCAATCGTTTCGGGGGTTAGGTGTGCGTGTGTATAGCTGTTGATGCGGGTGGACGTTAAACGGACGACAGCGACGGCGTCGAAAACCTTATATATCTCACCCCACGGTCACGCCGTCGTCGTCGGTCCTATCGTAAAACGATTTTCGTTTGATTATTATACAATTTGATGGTTTTACGAGAGAACAAAAGAAGAAAATGAAAAAAAAAAAGTCGATACCGCTCACAGGTAGCACACTGCGGTTCTTGGCGGGTAGTCGAAAAGGTATTATATTGGATGTGCATGATAATTTAGGTTTAACCAAAAGAACGATTCTGAGTGGAGTAGTATTTGTCATGTTTTTTTTGTTCCGTAGCCAACATTGCTAAATAACCCAGAAATCAACCTTCATATAATAGGTACTACTTATTAATAGGTAATAATAATAAGTATTACCAGGAGAAAAATTAGGGTCTATTATGATATGACTAGAACAAAATCTGAGCATCTTTTTTAGTCAAAAAACGGCGTTTTCCGAAAAAAAAAACAAACACATCATTGTAAAACGAATATTTTTTTCGTTATACTAAGGATCTAAAAAGCTATACCACAACCCTATATTTTTTTATTTTTTAACCAGTATTAGGAATAATAATCATCATGATATTCGCATTTTGTGTATCGAAATTTTGCAGCCAAAAAATCGTATTAAGGGACTCGGCGTCAGCGAGATTTTTGACTCAAAAACATGTCGTCTTACGGGAAACTCACATGCCCCTGAAAGTATAATCCGATTTCGATTTTTTTTGTTGAAGAAATTAAGAATACCTACAAACCATTTTTCAATATTTTCATCCCAAACTTTATAATGGGTTATTTTTTTTTTTTATATATTATTTGAAATCAAGCAAAAAAATCGGAGGTCAATGTAGTTAGTAGAATTTCGCTGTTTAAAAATTTAAAAAAAATTTGTAGGAAAATATTATAAACCATACAACATCTGTAACGTACAAATTCTATTCAATACACATTTCCGGTCTCTTTAGTCTATACCATTATATTTCGTTATTTTTATAAAGGCTGCCCGTGCATAAGTGAAAGAGAAAATCAAAGACAAATCAGTGCACTTTCACATTATAGCCAATTGAAGTCAGTATATAAATTATTATATATACACTTAAATGAAACGCAATTAAAACTAATAGATAATTAAAATGGGACGACCGATTAAAGGACGAAATTATTTACGCGTGATAACAATCGCCGAAACGTCACAAGTTGACACTACTGCCGGTAACGTTTTATCTCATCTTAAAATAATATTAAAGAAAAGTACCGTATACCCACCAAAGAAAAAAAAAAACTAGACTTTTTAATATATATATAAATATAATATATTTGAAATACACCAATCGATTGCTTTTTAACGGTGTGTGGCGCGACAATAAGCTATTATTTTTTTTTGCATTACACTAAACATTTTCTCATTGTGTTTAGTTATAAGCTCGTTTATGACGTTAATAAACTATTTATACGTTTATCTACTGTAGATATTATCGGGAAAACATTTTACATCATCTATATACATAGAAATCGGAAACGAAATATAAATCGCTTGTGTGACATAACAGATCGAATACAATGTCGATATTATTTATATAAATAAAATAAATGTATTTATATATTTTCACCGCATATGTTTGACGGTGAGAAAAATAAAAATATGGCAAATCGTAAGGGGAATACAAATAACCGTGAGCAGCAGAGCTCTGTCGCTAGAGATTCGAATTTCCTCCTACCTATTTAGTATTACAGAAATAATATATTTTTCGAAAAACAAAAAATAACAGAATACTATAATAATACAAATATATTGTATAAATATACAATATGATACTATACATTTCCAAAAAAAAAATAATAATAATAATGATGATAGGAATTAGAGTTGAAAGTTGAAACCCCTAAATGGCACATCATTGATATATACGTATGACGTATATAGATTGCATCCCTTTGGATTCATTTCGGAAGTCTGTAGTGGTGAACAAAGTTAAAAGAAATATAATCAAAAATATTGTTAAATTTATATTTAAATCCAACCAAACTTTAAACACTTCAATCTGCTTACAAAACAACTCTAATTCCCGAGTTTAAACTCGTTTAATCCGGAGGGAGATGCTAGAAAAATGTATACATGTATAGCAGCAGTCTTGTATGAAGAATCCATTTATTTTGTGTTCAGAATACGTATTCTAATAATTCAAAACAAATTATTAAGAATGTATATTCGAATACTCACTTTTAAAAGGATTCGAATATTTTTTGAACTCTACACTATATGTGCAATAAAAAATAAATTTCAAAAAAATGATTGAACTTTTTTTGGTTTAAATCGAGTTGACATTTATTAGATATAACAAGCTATTAGAAATTGACACTTGACTTTCTATTTCATTTTGGATCTTTAACTGTAAATACTACAGAAGCAAACAAGAGAGTACGACGAAAAAGAAAAGAATATTATACGAGAGCATAATATAAAAATATATTTTTATTTCGTGAAAAATGTGTGCGTTTATTTTTTCGAGTATGAGATATTATTTTATTATTATTATTATTATTGTGTAGTGTCAATATAAGCATTATCGATTTTTTTCTTCTTGTAAGAACACTGTACAGCTAAACCTATATATAGGTACAATAATAATATTGTTATGCATAATAAATATGTTTAAAAAAAATGTATAATATACGGAAACCTATTACTGTCGAAACAACGTATTGCAAACTATACGTATATATATAGTTGTCGTCGTATTTATATAATACTGCAAAATCATTCACGGCGAACAATAAATTAATTTTTAACATAGTTGTTTACATTTGAAAAAAAAAAAAATTAAAAAAAAAAGAAAGAACGTACGGAAAAAAACTAGCAATCGAACTCAGATTTTTATTGTCCCGCGGGAAAAATCGATTTTATAACCGTCGTTGATGTAAAACTTTTGTGTATTGTTGTATATAGTCACGTGTATATACATATAAATATATATTGCGGCGCTTTAGGGTAAATGCGCGCGACTCGGCAAAAAGGACTATTATAAGCGAACCGGGGGACGACGAGCCGGGGTAGGATAAAGGATATTATATGTGTCTATACTTTTTGCCAACAATCTGTAAATTATGGTTTAAATCGAAAAACGGATAAACGGGGGGGGGGGGGCTGAAAGGGGGCGACAACGACGACGGTTTGGAATCATCATCATAATAATCGATGAAATTCGTATTATGCGTCGTATAGTCTGTTTCGTCTCGTTTCTTATACGTATACAATAATATGTACTATCGTATATGCAGCTAGTATTATTCCACGACGAAGAAGAAATCCATTATATCGTGAAATTAAATTTAAAAAAAAAAATAATAATAATAACCATCGTATAAACGAGTCCTACTTATACATGTACTCATACTCTTTGATATATACTCATGTATACGAATAATATACAAGAGGGGAAATAATAATCGGGGAATTATTATTCAAATATCGTTTGTGACGGTATATAATATAATAATACGTAGCAACAAACATATTATTATAATTATAACAATATTACTATTCGAATTGAATAATCGTTCCGAAATAACCGACACGAAAATAATATGATGTACGTGCGTGTATATAATATTATGTTAAAAACGAATAAGATATAAAAGAACCTCATAATGTCCTGCAGGACGCGCGGTGTGGTAAAAACATATTACCATCCAATTTCATGGTATACCTACTCGTAAAACGAATCGAGTAAATTCGCGTTAAGTTCACTGCGGAACAAATCGCGAGAACAACTCAACGAAATAAACATTATATAAATATACAACACTGAGACGAGACTACGAGTGAGAGAGAGAGAAAAAGAGACGAAACGAAGATATTATAAAAAGCTCGCTATATTTTATTGTAACTGCAATGGGCGTATAGGTAACCGCGGAGTTGAGATGTCATTGGAAAGAAGGATACGATAAAAAAAAATAAATTAATAAAGCTTTAACAAAAAAAAAAAATTTTAATCGGTCTGCAATCGATAACATATATTATTAAATGGCCTGTGTATATATATATATATATGTGTATATGTAATTATAGAGCAGAGATTGAACGAGTATCCTTCTCTGGGATATTATCGTTAAAGTGGCGAATAAAAAAAAAAAAAATTTTAAAAAAAACTGTTCTCTTGTATTTAAAAAAAATCACTATCAGCAGTGCAATTGCAGTATTCAATTAAGGGAAATGTTAAATATATATATAATGATAATGATGATTAAAAAAAAATCTAAGTTTTCTCTTTATAGTCTGTGGTCACACAAATCGTTAAAAGCCAAAATTCCGGAAAGATACGAGGGATAAGAGAAAGAGAGGGCTAGAGTAGATATTATAAGGAGACGGAATGGAACGGAGAAAAATATAAAAACGGCGAAGGCGACGGGTATTTCGGCCCATTAACTTTTCAAGTAATAATGTCAAGGTCTTTTTTTCTTTTTGAGAAGACTCTACATTTCGACACGGTACAACAATAATCTTCAAACTGCCTTATACTACCTCCCGCACACCTCGTCCTACCTACCTCTCATCTGTATTATAGACTCTATAATATAAACTTCTTTTAACCATATCGTCTACCTATATATGCGAGTGTATATAGAATGTACCTTTAGACATTTTTTGACGGCCAACTAACAATATGTCTTCCGGCGAGCTCCAATCGACATAACGATAAGTCGAATTGATGGAAATATCCAAGTCGTTAAAATTGCGTATTTCATTACTTACATTATTTAATTCAAAACAACGCATTATAATAGTCGACAAATACATATTGAATATATTTGCTTAAATTATATAATATAATATTCTCACACGTATTAAAGAAAAAGAAAAAAAGCTGACATTGCTGATGGGCATGCCAATATTTTTACTGAGTTAACAAGATTTTGTACGGAGAGAGAGACTAAGAACGTTTTTGTTTGAACCATATAGGTGTAGGTAATGGGAGTTTGGAGAGACTAAAAACAATTTTGACAAAATGATTTTTATCAAAATACATTTCAATGTAATAGCTAAAAAAAAAAAAAAAAACTAAAAAAAAGACAAATGAAATGAGAATATAATGTTATGTATAAAGTCTTGAAAATAAATATCTTACGGTAACTATATTATATTATATTATATTATATTATATTATATGCACTCCTCTGACAGGTGTATCCTTTTAGAAAAATGTTGAGCAATGACAGTAATTATATTATTTTCATTAATGTGTTTTTTAACTATATTAGCCATAAATAACCCATTGAGTCTGTTTTACAGAACAAAGTAACTACTCCTTAAATAATACGTTTTCATTCTTTTTATTAAAAGTGGAAGAAATAAATTAGAAACGTATTTAATACTCAAATCGTAAAATGGTATGCATACATAAGCATGACAAAATAGCTGTGCTACTGACCATTATTGTAGGCCTCAATTCAGAAAAGTAGGATCCGTATTTAAAATGTTTTTAATTAATATATATGAAATAATGAATAATCATTGGTAACTATGAAAAACGGTTCTGAGTAAAGTTCGGTTAAACAAGTTCTGAAATGTTGTGTATTTGAGATTTTGGTTAAATTTGAACTTAAAACGGTCATAAAAAAATACTTCTACATTACGCTCAACTTTCTTTTATTTTTTGAACCATAATATTACTTTAAGTACAATGAACCTCAGGTAAAAATGTTAAGCATTTCTGTTTGGTCGAAATAATTTTACTCACATAAAACTAAAAATAAAATACATTGACAATTTTATACGTTGATAATAATAGTTTAAAAAGTTTCCCACGTCTAGAAAGGGCTAATAACATAGGTAGTCTGTGAAAATGTTAGGTCCCTACTATTATTTTTAATTTAATTGCAACATAATAATAAAAAAAATAAACACAAAATAATGGAAACTATATTTGCTTACATTTTCCAAATAATACTTTTTTTTTTTTTAAATATATTGTATTATTATAAGCATACTATTGTATTTTATATAGGTAGGTATTTTTAACACGATACTACGTTTAGAAAAAGTAATAAAAAAATGTACTAACATTTTTAAATTAATGTGCTTAAAAGTACAGTATATTATTATGTCAAAAAACAAACTTTTTATATAACTTTAAACCATTAATTCAATACATTTATAACTGTCGGAAATGAATAAAAAAAAAAAAAAAATGAGAATTTAAAAAAAATAATTCTATACCTACCTACCTCCTATATTTTAATTTAAAGAAAAAAGTAGCTTTTATTATTACTGTATGTTGGTTTTATATATTATACGATGACGGTTTTCTTAATTAACGCATTTTGAACAATAATCTTTATATATATATATTATATATGTATATTATATACATATAGAAAAAAAGAGATTGTTGATCACGAAATATAAATTATTATAAAAATAGACTGATACTGCTGACGATTGTGCAACAGTTTTAAGATGGGAGTTAAATCGAAGGGTAATTATAATACTAATTTAATTTATATTTGTACGCAATGATTGATTATTTTTAACGAAAAACGATTTTGAAGAGAGTATTATTAATCGTGTTCTTCATTTGTAGTTAAAGTAACCCAGAAATCTACAAATATTCGGATTATACCAATAATTTCCATAATAATACAAGAAAAATCAATGATTGACCTCTCCAAAGCATTAATTTGATCAAAAATACTATAAGACCCTATATAGTTTTTATTGGAGTAAGATTTCTGGTAGAAAAGTTATTTACAGACGCAAAAAAAAAAAACACATGTAACAAAAATACATCCTTTGCTTCACTCAGAATGCAATAGAATTCAGTCGACAAATGAAAATTAGTTTCAACTACATATAGAGCATTTCGAAATGGATAGTCTTTGGCTGGTTAGTCTCGAGTCTGTTGGTTCTGCAATAATGTTTCATCATAAATATATATATATATATATATATATAAATTGTTTTAAATGAAAACTTTTTTGTTGTCGGATATTAAAAAAGTCTTGATGTGATAGAGAAGGGGAAAAACTCGGAGCGGATTCTACTCGTTTATATGCTTATATAATATTATATAGTAACAACGGTACCGCACAAGCGTTTTTTTTTCATCGAAAGCACATGCAGTTATCTTAAGTTCTATCCATTCGCCGACCGTTATTTACAGGCCTATAAAATAAATACGATAATCACACAAAACGAACCACAAATATCATATATATCGAGTATATTGCCTATAATTAAAATAAAGATATTTTTCGAATAGTTCCGCAAAAACTTTAGAATATCATACAAAAAAAAAAAATTGTATTATTTTTAATCATTCAAGTATAAATGATATTTAAACATAAATTGAAAAAAAGGTTTTACAGACTGAAATGCATATCTTCGACTTGGACTTCTTTTAACCTGGAAAAACTCGTTTACCGAACGGTATTGATTTTATTTACTCAATAGATTATTAAATGAGAAATCTATAATGGTTTTAAGTATACCACCACATTATAAGTTATGCCATAGATTATTGTCCGATAATATAATACAAGTACCTCACGAAGGTACTCGATATAGTTTGTTGTATTATAAAAATCATGTATAAAATTTCAACTTCTAAAAATTTTACCAACATTTTCCTAAATGCCAAAAATGTGTTATCTATTTTACGATACTCATATTTAAAAAAAAAGTATATTGCATAGAAAAACAATGCAATTTGAATAGAAATTTAAGCCCGAAGATATAGCTTAACTATAAACTTGATCACTTAAAACATACATTCCGTTGAATTCATCCGGCTTTTACGAAAGCTCATCGAGTCACACACATGACTCAACTATTGGTGTATACAGTTAAATTAATAATGTATCACTTACACATAATATATTCTTTAAACTTTGAACCGAGGGAAGAGTTGAAAAAAAAAATATAAATTACAAAACAAATATATATATATACATACATTTATGCATATATACACGACATATATCAAATTACAATATGGTTGCATATTATATAAAGAACCGTTGCTTATATTTTCCGGCTTTCGGTGCACTTGCCTAAACGCGCATGAACGCACAAACATAGAAACGTCATAAATATATGCTTACTTTGGTATGGTATACCTTTTATTATATACAGTTTCAAAGCAAAATGTTATGCAAATCGTTTTTTTCCCTCTTAAAAATGATGTTTTATATTAAGTTTCGGCATTTCCCTATATACCTACGCGTACAGAGTGCAAGCGTATATACCCGTTCAACGAGACTCCTGCAAAGGCGAACGCGATCAATTTTTTTCTTCGTCATTTTCACAGAGATTATACTTTTGTCAACTACACTTGTTGTATATAAATATATATACATATAGTTTATAGTATATACACGGTCTACTACATTTTTTTTTTTTTTTTTTGTATTTTTATAACGAGTCGACTAAGAGACGGGTGGATGGAAGCGGGACTGTCGCTGCACTATTATATAGGATTTGCCAAAAACAACACGAACAATAGGATAAACCTGATGAAACCAGCAGCCGCATGTAGCTGCTGCTGTAGAAATACGAAAATAATTATCTTTTCTTATGTTTTTCATCCCCCCTATAGTATATATAGTATAATATATAGAAAGGAAAACATTTTCTGAAATTACTTTACGGCTGCGGCGCTGAAGTTTATGTATGTATATAGGTACTCTAAATCTATACAGAGCTTCACTCTCGAGTGTAATGCAATTTTCCGCATATAATTACAACAAAATATTATATTTTTGAATAATCTAAAAAAAAAACACTTGAGTCAAATTTCTTCCCACCTATTTCGAAATATTATATTACTACCAAAAAAAAAAAAAAATAAAAAACAAAAATAATTATAATAATAATAAATAAATAAATAAATAAATAAATAAATAAAACAAAAAATATGTAAGTAGCTGAACTCTGTTCATTCATCCCAGAAAGAACCGCTAAAGTAGTCCGCAAGTAGCAGGAAAAAGATTCCAAACGTGATGCACTAAAATAGAAAATTAAATTATTTCACGCTGATAAATACGATGTGTATAATAAACATATTGTAATAATAACGACTTTCGTTTCAGTTTAATGTTTAATTTTTAACAAAATCTGAGGGGGAGGTGAAATATACTCGTATGTACGTGAGTATTCAAATCTTGTCAGACTGAAAACTAGTATATATACAAGTACATTCGAAATTTATGATCTGATAACATTTTCGAGTCTAATTTGCGGGTTCGTCCATCAGGGAAATAAATAATATAATCGTTCGCGTTGCTGGCCACGGCGTCAAGTGTGACATCGGACCATAAAAATGAGCGAATATTGTAAAACGAATCCTATACATCCGCCAGTCGTAGATTTTCTATATAACACAATAATATACGAATATCACTCTGCCTCCCGAAATGAATATAAACTATTCATCTGTTGAAAAGTTTTAGGATACTAAAACATTTATATTACGTTGGATAACGTGACATAGCAATCGTATGGTTGAAAAACGTTTCCCATATACGAGTATTATCAAGTGTATAATAAGCACTTTTCCACGACAGAAATTAAAATCACGACAAATAAAAACCGATAAAAATGATATTAATCGGAAACAAATGGTGAATGCTGGATTCAATGGCAATTTATTTAGCAACACGACTAAGCAAACATATGGTAAAAAAAAAAGTGTTTTCCATATAACTGCACAAATGCACCAGTCTTGGAAGAAACTGCACAATAACAATTTGTCTTCCATTACTCGCCTACCATGCCATGTCAAGTACATATATATATTTTTATAGTTCGTGATTCTGGTCAACAACTGTGATAAAAACAAATCAATTCTAATCATATCATTTCTTTTTCCAGGGTTTTATCGTTTATTCCAAGTATAGGACATGTTCGTGCAGAATAATTTTGCTAACATGATTATTGTTGTCTTATTTATTGCATAACACTGTTTATATTTTATAGTCATGATTTGAAACGCTGAATCTCAGAACAAAATCCAACAATAAAACATTATCAAACTGTTGAATTTTGAAATATATATCTGATCGTTTTCATTGAACATCGCTGCTGAATTTTGTAAGACATCTTATATCTACATTTCATTATAGTATTTTGTTTTTCCATATTCGATTTTTTTCTTTATCCTTCTATTATATTATCGTCACATCATTTGTACCGTCTCTTTCGGTCGTCTTGTTTTTATTGAAACAGGCGCACGATTATAGCGGCGGCGACTGTGATGGATTTCACAAGCTGATTATGACACTACAACAACAAGAATGAAGCGATTTCTGGATTTTTTTCAACGTACACGAACAGCAACCCAATCGCTCAAGTGTCATTCGCACGGTGACAGAAAGGATCATGAGTATAGATGTATTGTGAATCGACAACAAACACCATCTGTTGGTGTGTATAGTGTAGTATTTTGGTGTCATTTTGCCAGTAGTGCTCGCCGATAGCGATATTTGCTTTTATTCGTTCGGCATATTATATATAATATAAAGAACCCGCCTTTACCCTGCCTTTATATTATATTATTGCGTATAGTTATACATTATAAACGACATAAATGACGCGCGTAGAAAAAATAAAACTTTTTATACGAGAACAAAAAAAAAAATAAAACCTGACAGGGCTATACACGAAACATATACTGAATGCGACGATAAATCATTGCAAACAAAAACCGATTCTCGGCAGAGCTCGTTTGACCGAGTATCTGTTTAAATTACAGATTTAACTGAAAATACTAGTATAGCAAGTTTTTTGTTTAAACTGTTGAGAATCTAGACAAATATTTTGATTAAAAATTACCATCGAACAGAAAATTCGAAAGTCAGGAAAATTTTGTAGGATTATTTTTACTAATCTACACGAAAAGGCTACATATTGACGTATATTTGTATTTTTATAGATATAGTGCATCGATTATCGTATTACGATAAAAACAGCATTTTACAGTGTACAATGGTTTTAGTCATAAAAATGAACCGGACGTTTACGATAAATCATTATATTAATACATACTTATATTATTATTCGTATCAACGAACTATTTGGATTAAATATTAAGTCTTTAAAAAATGTTAAGTTTATAAAAAAGACATTAAGAATAATCTATTTTTTGATTACATTAAATGTAACCATAAAAGAGTTCAAATATTTGAGCATTTTAATCTAAAAAAAAAAATTAAAATGTAGGATACACTGCAGTATTTTTAAATGATTATTCCAATACATATAAATATACATGTGTACATACATAAATACATACATACATACATACTTACATACATATATATATATATGTTTTACCTAAACTTTCACCGGTTATTTTTAAAAATACAGAGAAACATTACTGCTAAATTTATCTCTTCAGAGTGTGCTATAAAAAATAAACAATATATACGACAAATGCGAATATATACTGAATAATTCATATTTGTATAAACTTTATATATTATTCTTGAATCAAATAAATAAGCAATAGTAGTAGTGTATCTGAACACTAGACTCCAGTAACTCACGAACAATTATAATAGTATAAATATACTAAAACATATTATATAATATATGTTTATAGATTATTTACTGAACAAAAAGCAATACAGTGATTCACTCAACTGGAAACATTCATTTCGAAAAGTAGGTATTAACATAAAAAATACAACATACCATGAGCAAAATTAAAATTAAAAATTAAACGCTCAAATCATAATATAAATATATAAAATAATTTTTAAACATAAATACAACATAAACTTTCTTAAACACAGGAACAAAACGAATAATTGTTTGTTTGGTAAAAGTATTATTATAATAAAAAATAATAATACGACTGTATAAGATTAAACATAGGAAATATTTACATACGCGTCCGAGGTGTTTGGACACATTTTTACATGTGTCCACATTTCACACGGGGGTAATAATTTTATACTTGTTTGCGTTAATAAAATATTTATTCTTCCTCTTATTCTCTCATTTACACAGTAAATTTAATATTAATATGGATTTTAAAGAGTATATATAACCTAAATATATTTTATTTTAATTCTGAGCGAAGTGAGTGATTTTTTTTTTTAGTTGTAATATAAAATATTCACTTGTTGGTTTTTGAGTTTTACTCACTACAAAAAAAATCATTATACACAATTAAAAAAAAAAGAAAATCCCGATATATAAGGTGTAAATTTTCCGAAAAATAATACAAATATAACCTATTCGTAATATTAAAATTTGAATTTTGTATTAAATTGACTAACTGTTCAAAATTTAAATATAAATTAAAGGGCGTAGTTCAAATATTTCGAAGATAGTTTTCATGAAAATTACCACTATTAAAAATGTCGATCAGAAATAAAATATACTATAAAACTGACTAATTTACTATTACTTAGATATAAAGCTACTAACAAAAGTATATTGTATCATTGAGTTCAACGTGATTAAAAATCAATAATAACATTTTACGAGTAAAAAAAAAAATAATAATAATAAAAATATTATTACGAAAAACATAAGTGAAATATATTGTTTTTTAAAAAAATGGGCAATGTTCTATTAAAACAAGGTAAAATAAATTACCGGATTAACTATATATATATATATATATATATATATATATATATACTATATAGGGTTCAGTTGTTACGATTTTAAAGACCTCCCGTGAAGTACGATATTTATGCTTAAAAACATTAATATTGTATAATATAGCTTTCAGAATTCCGACCGCGAAACAAATTATATACATTTTTCAAAAAGTCCTATACATTTTATATTTTATGTATACATAATGTCTTTTTAGTTTCAAAATAGTGAAACCTTTTCAAATAAATATCCTACGATTATATCATAATAATAATAATAAAACCTATTACCAATTGACATAGTTTAGCTTTCTTTAAACGATCTATAATACCCGATATAAATTATTGTGCTGGGTTCAACAAAATTATCGAATTTTAATTGTAGAGAATATTATTTGTTCGTAAAATTTCACAGTAAATATCACCAATATATAAATGTACTTTATAATGTTATAATATTATATTCCGTTTTGTAATACGAATTTCAACAATCATTATTAAACTAAATAACATGGGAAATTGCACTATATTTAAATTTTTTTTAAATACATGTTTATAAAAAACAAAAAAATCAATACGTTCCCCGCTAGACTAAGAATCTAAATAATAATAAATAATATAGTACCTATACAATAAATTTATTGTGGAGGCTTGAACAAACAAAAAAAAAATTAAATAAATAAATAAAACTAAAACTTATTGAATAAGTAATACTTTTTTTTATTTATTTATTTATTTTTTTTTTTTTTTGTTAACTTGCAAGAAACTGTACGAAATTACGACGCTCATTAGTATCTATACGAGAATAACGAACGAATCAATCAATTCGTAAGTTGGCGAGTTTGGAAATAGATTAATCTTTTCCGCGCGCGCATTTAAAATAAGTTTGTCACGTCGATTATTTCTTGTTAGGAATGTTTTTTTTCCCCGCAAGCCTTTCGCGCCATGCAGTCTAAAAGCTTTTATTCGTATAAAGACCAGGGGTAAAAAAAATAATAAAAAAATGCGATTTGAATACAACAATGAGGACATTATTTTCCACGCACCATCACTCAAAATCCTTTTATGAAGCTAATTTTTTATTTTTTTTTTCCCTCGAGTTTAAAGAGGAGCGGCGTTAGTTTGGAGAATAATATGTTTTAAACGAAAAATAATAAAGGGGCTAAATATACTGGGCTGCTAACACGCACGCGAGAATGCAGTGAAATTGCCTATACTAAAACGCCTATTTTCGAAATAATAATAGTCCATCTCACCGCCACGGACCGCCATTATTTTTTTTCTTCTCTCTCCCCACGGCGATAGGTTTATCATAAAGCTAGTCTTATTAATATATACGTACGTGTATAATGCGTATAAAATAATAATTTTAGGTCGTTAAAGAGGTGGAAATTGTTTGCAGGTCAAAAGGTGCAACTTTCATAATTCATACGGTGTATGAGCTCGGGCGTGTTTACCCAAGTCCTTAACCTACATGGCAAGAGGTTGATAAGAAAAGGCCGTCTAATGGGCAACGATTAAGTACAAAGGTTTCGCGTCCCTCACGCGCGCATATAACAAACGGGTAGAGACTACAGAAGAAGAAGATAGTGCATGACATCGGCGTCGTCACAAAAGCCAAAATAAATAATAAGATATCGTTTGTTTTCCACGCTGTCTCTCTCTACGTACGCTTTTAACGTACATTTCGTAAAATATTATACTGACGTCTTAAACGCCCCAAAAATATAAGCGCAACGACTCTACCGCCACCACGAGTTCCTGGATCATACACCAGCAAGTATGTCGATATGGAAATTATAAGTGAAATAATTGCGGCGATATTACGACCACATTAAAATGGCGTGTGTCGTACTTACTTGACGAAATTGATGAAAGATTATCGATAAGACGATAGACGACGATGGAGCGGTAACGAAAGTAATAAGAATATATCAAAAGGAGAACTTCCGTTACTGTATCTATATACGTATATATCGAGTATAAGAAATTATAATAAGGACGCTGAAGCCTCAGATTTATAACTTTGAAGTATACAAGTACATATATATATAAGAGGATCATGGAATATTCAAATTTTTAAATTACTCTGAAATTTTAGTATTCAAATATTACTTAATATTTAAGCTGCTGGCGTATTTAAGGTTGTGTTGTCCGTGATGAATTTTTAATGGTCTGTTCATCAACTGCAGTATATAATATACTATTTTAAGTTACTGTAATTTTCAGTGATTATCTTAAAAACAAAACAGAACAAAAAAATTTAAAAAAAAAACACAACCCATGGTTGTAAAAATATCTGGACCAAAGTGATTTATATTTTTATAACGGCAAACTGACGTTTTCTGTTGTAATTTTTTTACAATTAGTTTTTTTCTCTCTCTCGCCTAGTTTTTATTGTTATTATATTTTATCAACAAGACACAAAAAAAAAAAAAATATACATATAATAAATAGTGTAGTAAGGGAAATATAATAAAATGAGAGTGTACAGTACGATTGTAGAAATAATGTAAAAAAATGAAAAAAAAACAATTTAATGGTTTTTTTTTAACCTTCAATTTTAAACAATTAACAAAGAGTTTTGCGGTAGACATTCAAAAATAAAATGTATTATAACTTATAGTATTTTATTTTAGGCATCTGTATTATTTATGTACTAAAATGTTCTTTTTGCCCTATATTGGAAATTGATATTTGAAGATTTTCGATCAGACATCATATATATTATATTGTATATAATACCCGGATGGTCGGAAATGAAAATTGTATATCTAAAACCACTCTTCGGCGGTATGCCGGTTAGGTCTGTAGTTTACATAATATAAAAAGTACAAAAGCTTACTGCTGCAGTATAAAGGTATACAAAAACCGGTATATTGCGGACAAATCGGAATTCAAAAGTCGTGTTCAACGGTTAACTAATCGAATATATTATACTCAATATTAAAATAAAAAAAAGACTTTCAAAATGTATACTCCCGTTTGGGTCAGCGACGTTGTTTTGAATACTAATTGAATTAAAAATAACACATGAAATAATAAATGTATAATATTGTACCGCAGTATGATAGTAAAACAAACACTTTTCTTATTGGACGACAACGATTTTTTTTAGATTCCGAGCGAAACCCGGAATGTATTAGTTTTACAGCAATGTTTATATTATTTTTTTTATACCGTTTACAAAATTTCTATCAGAAATCTTGCTTTAATATTCAAGTATAGTAACTTTGAATTGAAAAGAAATTTTATCTTATTAATTCTTTAAAGAATTCAATTTTTAATTTTCCAAATAGATTTTATAATAATTGGGAAAACCGGGATAAAACGTCGGAAAACAGAAAATTTACAAAATAATGCCTTTCTCATCTTCAATTTTTTTTTTTTTTTTTTTTTTTTGTTAAAAAGGTACGTAGAGGCTTGGAATTTAGACAAAAACTTAAATTTGCCAATTTTTAGACGTAAAATTTTCAAAATAATGTAACTTTTTTGAGTAATTTATAAACATTTTAATTTTGCGAGTTTTTAACGTAATTTTTATTCGGTAAGTACCCCCGTAGATCAAATCGTTAGACTAAACAAAAACGTTTGAAAATTTAATAGGAGATTCATTAAATGTTGTACTTAATCGTTAACAAGAAAAAGTTGAGTAAGTTGCAGTATTTTTTTTTTTTTATAAGAATTTGAATGAAATATTTTTTTTAATAAAAATAAATTAGAATTTAAGACTAATAGGCAAATTATAACATTATTATTAATAATTTAACCTGAGGTAAAATGTTAACGAACATCTATTAAACTAATGTATTTTTTGAATTTCAGATACAGAATAATGAGCGTAAATATAGTAAATTTAAAGAAAATAATTTCCATTTGTTGAATTTCCGGTTTTATTCAGACAGTATTTTATACTAAGATATTTTTTATGGCAGCAAAGCAGCCCACTTGGGTGTTTATAACCGTGATGATTTTTCGTGAACTCGCGAGTTTCTATTAAGCATATGCTTTGCGCACCGTGTGTTCATATTTGGACACACGACAAATGCTGCGAGACGCTGGGCAGGTGGTTTTTAAAAATCACAACAGGAAGTCAAAATGTGCAGTAGCAGCGAGATGACAAGAGCAGCGCGTGGCGAAATAATCGATGCGACCCCGGGGGATGGCACGACCGATATACCGTGTTCTAACTAAAGTGTACCGATGCGCTCGTTTTTTGTGTATCGCAGGGGTGCAAGTATACTAGAAAACGAATACGACGTCTTTGGTGTGTAATATGTCACACAGTCCGCGTGTGGGCGACGGTTAAAAACTTCCAATGAGAATTCCACGACGCGTTTAAAACGCGAAAAACACGCACTTCATATAACTACATTATATGAGAATAAAAGGCGGACAAGTTTAAAGTTTTAGTGAAAAATCCGTATCGTTAAGGTTGACATTGAAGGTAAACAATATAAATTTTAAAATTTTATAAAATTAGAAAAAAATTGGGAATACCGCTTCCAATCCTCTTAACGGTCTTGGACAATGGCACGCGATCAAGTGTCGCTATGATAAGATTATTAGCATTTCACTCAGTGGCGCGCACGTCGACCGACAATCTTTTCGTTTTGATAAATCGACAGCTCTGTATCAAAAACCGACAACCGAAAAAATGAGGATCTTATTGTTGTGGATTTTCGTATTATAAATGGATATAATAATAACGATAGAAATCAGTCCCGACAACCGAAAGCACGCGTTCCGAATGACTACAAAAATGCCAGCTGATCGAAATAAAAATGACTGCTAACATATGTAATGTAAATTCAACCAATCGCGAAAGGACAGACAGCTATTTTAAGCATTTCACGTTTAAAAAAAAAATTTAACATCAAAATTCTATTGCAACAAAAATTTAAAAAAAAAAAATCTCTAGTGATTACTGTAAAAATTGTATTTTTTAAATATTGAATATAATCAAAGCTATTACATTTGTTTCAGATCTCCGAGGGACAGACTATATGATTCATCGTTTGACGTTTTCTAAAAATGTATTATAGTTTATTCGTTTATGAGTAACAAAATTAATTCGTATTTGAAAATTCTTAAGCATTTAGACGATTTTACGACAAGCAAACGTTCCAAATATATCTGTGTTAATATTTTATTATATATTTATATAATAAATAATAGTCAAACAATTAAATAATATCGAATTAAATAGTTTTAGTTTTTCGCTATTTAATTTTAACTTTATAAACAAAACGCTAAGTTTTCATAAAAATATATGATAATAAATAAATTAACTTTTTATTAAAGTACCGCCGCTGCCACCGCTTAGAGAACTTTTTTGTTTCTGATTTAATAAAAAGACATATTTTATTCTCGTATACCAAAAAAAACATTTTCGTTTAAAATTACGATTTTTTAAACAATTTTTTGACATAAATGTAAAGTATTTACGGAATTTATCGCACAACGAATAATAATATTTCATTTCACATTAATTATTCGTATCTAACGCAATATTATAATGCACGATACGTTAGAATAATAGTTTCAGATATATTATAATCACATCATACCGTATTTAATTTTGAAATTATATTTTATTAACCAATTCCGTTGGGAAAACCAAATCACTATTATAGCTACAACGATAATAAATATATTGATCCTGCGACACCAGCGAATGCTACCATAACAATTGTGTGCCACTAGTATATTATAAATATAAATAGTAAAATAAAAATTCGTAAATTAGAAGATTTTCTATGCCTAGACATTACAATATAATGAACGATAACACAAATCGAGCATCGAAATTCTCAAAATTCGTTTAGGGCATATAAATACAAGATGGGTAGGTATTATCGAGGTTAAGTGGATACATTATTTTTTCGAAATAGATATTAGGTATACGATTGCATTATGAATAATTCGAAATATTCTAAAAAATTACCATCATTAGCGAAGAAAATATCGATTTATTTAAGATAAAATATACGACTGAAGCTTTATTTTAAAAATTTAAATGAACTTCGAAATGTTTTACACTACTTAAACTGGAATACATACACTGGTGAGAGGTACGGGTGCATAAATCATAATACGTAAAAATATCAAATTAAAACTGGTCGTTATTTAATTGCCTCACCTCGTAATACTCTTATAAATGACGCATGTTCAAACTCGAACAGAAGGGAGTTATTAGTTTAAAATTAAGTGTTTGTATTGTACAGTTTACACGCTTTATTTAGGGCGCAGCAGGTAATAGCTTGTTAAAAAAAGTTTTACGCAGTAACTTTGTAATTAGTTGATTGAACGCAGACGGTGTATTTTTGAGAGGTCATTTTTCGAATTTCCCCGTAGTGCACTCGAAAATAACGAACGACTTGGAAAAAACAACGATAAAAGAGAGTCTCATACGTAGTGCGTTTATTTAAATTTAAATTTCGAGTTTGTTTCAAATCGTTTTTTGTTAAGTTCTATGTAATAATTTACATACTCGTAAAATAGTAATCACTAATAAATTTAGGATGTTGTAACATGCTGCAAATTTTTTTGTTAAGATAAAATTATCGCTAAATGTGATAGAAATCAATTTTATTTAGGTACTGGAGATTAAATATATACTATTTTTATTAAGTAGATTTTAAAGATTATCTACTGCTGATTTTAATAATTCGACAATTTTAGTTTATATTACTGAGTTAATATGTACAATTTTCTAATTCACCATTTCATTTTTCGTTTTTAGTATTATACAATTGTTTAGAGTATTTTTTTGAACATATAATGACATTTTTGCAGCATATTAGTATATTTTTAATGGTGAATTTCATAGTATTTTAAAGCAAATAAATCCTAACCCTGGTTATAAATCATATTATATATAAGCTCGCGTATAAGCAAAACAACACGCACTGTACATCAATCTTTTCGATTAATATAATAATCATAATTATAAAATTAAATTTTAAACGGTTTTTAAAAACTGGTAACGATAGTATTAGTCGACTAATAATATAAATTAAAGCCAAAATCCTGAAGATATAATAACGAATATATGCATAATGTACATATACATTGTATACAAATGCTAAAAGAACCCAATATCAATGTTTTATAATAGAAAGTCTGAATTTTTCTTACCACTAATTTATACATCTCTAGAAATTAAAACACTCACTAGGAAATAATATATTGGATATGTATACATTGTGGATTCAAATTTTGATAAAATTATCTATTACAAAGTGACTGTTTTAAAAATATTGAATAATGAATAAATACAAATTATTTTTTCCTAATGATTAACAAGTGAAAATAAATATGTTAATTTTTTCTACGTGAGTCTTAACACAAAGCCCAATTGGATAAAATAAATATTAATACTGATTAAACACAGTGGGACACTCTGTATATATATATAACTGGAGTGAAAAATAAAGCTAAATGTTGTTTTGAAATTCTTAATGTGTATATATATACATAAAGCAGAGGTTGGAATGTTGGAAGTTTGCATAGCCGTGTACTTAGTGCAGGCAAATGCAATAACAATCCTTTAACGGAATGTATATTGTACAGTCAAACTTTAAACTTATATTACTATCAATGTTATAAATATGGTGCAATATGTTATAATTTGTATTATTAATACATTTTATATAGAATGTTCTAAAAACGCAATGCAGCTAATAGTATATGTTATACAGTACAAGCACAAGAAAATTGCATTATTTTTATGGCATTTCAGTCGATATGACTAGAGCCTATATAATATTATAAGTTATTATTTATACAAGTCGTATACGTATACGTATAAGCAACCGCATCCTGATTGGTTGACCTGCTATTTATATCAATGGACCGCCATTTTTTATACGCGTACAATTAGGGCAAATATTTAAATATTTTTAGTCATTTTTATAAACTAATTAGATAGTTTATGTCATATAGTATCTTATGATCATATTATTCAATTTTAAATATTTTGGCAGTTTTTAATTTTTAAGACATATTTTAAAAATTGTGTACATTTTTTAGAGTTAATTTATGGCTACCGTACTTTTTTAAGACATTTTAAACTTAACAAATCGAGAATCACAAGGCCATATTTCAAGATGTATAAATATAAGCAAGCGAGTTGATAGTATAGTTATTAAGTACGAAGGAAGAAACTTTTAATCAGAATTTTTATCTTATATCAAAATATTACGCCATATTATTAGAATATACATTTGTGTATTCGTCCAAAGGAATGTTTAATAGGTGGAAATTGCAAAAAACTCCCAGAATAGTAAAAATAAACTTTAATCATGCTAAAAAAAAAAAAAATTAAAGAAAAAAATATGCGTATAATAGATACGCTGGAAAGAAGAGATTTGTAGTTTGGATAGTTTTAATCAACATCTACTACTTTCTTAAAAGTATAGAAATGAGAGCGGCGGGGTTAGCAGATTCACTCTCTTCCTAACTTTGGCTTCAACGGGTTTTTTTACATATACATATATATTATGTATTTACACGTAGTGTATATTTCGACAACGCATAAACATATATATATACATAAATAATATAATTTAAGTAGAATTTCGTTAGTCGTTTTAATTAAAAAAAAAAAAAAATACACCCGACGATGAAAATTATAAATACGACGACATTGTAAAACCTAAACCTAAATTAGGGATATTGATAGTTGATTGCTTTTAAAAACACTATGTATACATAAAATACTTATATATAACAGGATGAAGTAGAAAATTGGACCAGATAGGAGGGGAGGGGGAAGTGAAAGAATTTCACCACGAGAAAATGATTAATTATATACTCGTTTACTCTCATATACGAAACGCGCGCGATATCCGATAGTAAGATGTCGATTATTAATAAAACACGGAATTGCTGAAAAGCGTATGTAAATATTATAAAGGATTATAACAATGTTAATTATTATGGTTTTTTGAAATTGAGTCAAGTCGAGTTCAGTCCGAATCTAGTTCAAGAGTCAGGTATTTAAAATTGTACGGGTTAACTAGAAGCAAACTCGGACATTAGTCACACTGATGGTGGATTAACTAGTGAGTATTTCTGATGCTATCGATAGGTTATCGTAATATTAAAAACAAAACATTAACAATCCATTTGTGTTAATTCAATCAATTAATACGGTACTCTTATCGGAAATATTTGGGTTTAAAGATATATTTTATACCTAGATTTTAAATTTATTTTCGTTTTAAATAAAACAGACGAGTACTAGTCTGGTCCAACTCTATGATATTTTTGATTAACATAATAACATTACGGTATTTTTCAATATTCACATTACATTGTGAATATTGAGAAAATATAACCTATTATATAACACGAATTCGTACAAATACCACAATTAAAAATTATGATTATATAATTAAAATTCTCAATTTTTCGCAATCTACTATAAACTAAATTATCCTAATGAATTATTTATCTAAATTTTGTTTTCACTTTTTCTTTTTAACGAAGCGAATAGGGGGAGGGAGAACTACTCAGGTTAAAATATCTATACAATATAAAAAATTATTCAATAATATATCTCGAACAAGTATATTGTTTCTAATGTTTTTATTTTATATAATAAAACGATGAACATGATATTTATATTAGATATCTTATAGTAGATATCTTTTATACAGTAAAGTTTCGCGATTAGTTTTAAACACAGCGTACCCACGACGACGACGACGACAACGACGTAGTAGTATAATATAATTGTCTTATTGTTTAGTAATTATTACTACGGGATCCATGCGCCTTATTCTGTTATCATTATAATGATGTTTGTAAACTTTAATTTAAATACAAATGAAGAACCACTGCCGTCGCGTCCTTCGACGAAAACACGATAAGCGCAAATGTTTAAAGTAACTTTGGCAGGAGTTCAAAATTTAAAAGCAGGACTATTATACGTAGTTCTCTAAATCTAATACAATAACAATGTGACATTTCTGTAGAGAATTGTCGATTATACCCGTAGTAACAAAAATGAGAAAATTATATTATACTTCGATAATATGTATAATAAGACTATGGTTTAACATTAATATAAATACGATACTTGGTTCTAATTTTAGACTCTGAGAGTGGTGTGTTATAATGCGGTTTCTCCTCATCACCCTTCGAAAAACGCTTTTACAGTTCCTAAAAATGTCCCGGTGTTCCACGCACATCATTAAAAGATGCAGAATTTTTGCGTGGCGGTACTTTATGTGTCGACATTTTCTACGGTTCACCTACCAGGTTTTTTGTTATTGGTTTCTTTTATCTTTTATACATTTTTGGGCTTTGATTTTTGCATGTTATACTTTAAAAGACACCGATTTTTCGTCTGGTGGTATATTTTTTTTATAAAAAAAAAAAAAATGAATAAATTCTCAATGGTTTTTCTATTAAATTAAAAAAACAAATAACATATGCCTAGGTATACATTAATTTTATTTAAGCCTATTTTTGGGTTATTACAAAAGCTATGAGGAAAGAAATATTCTGCTCAGATTTGTCATTTTAGTGTGCAACAATACTAAACGATGATTTAGTATTGTGTTGGTATATAAACTAAATTACACTATGCATATTCCGTCTTTCCAACTACTCGCCAACAACAGTTGCCAACCTGCGAGCAGTATCAACTTTTGCTAATATTATAATACCCATACACAAACACATTCGCAAACCCGGTGATAAAACTAAGCTGCAGTTGTAATCGAAACGATTCGAAAAGCCAGCACGTATATTATTACTGTATAGATATAGGCGGTGTTGTTGCTCCCATCGGATTCGCCACAGCAGCTGCTGTGCGATGATGTTATACGACACGATGACAAATGGTGTGTGATAATTTTTAAAACGTATTATACTTTGTACGACACGAATTCTGCGGGACTAGGGTTAATACTTTATATCCGGCAATATCCGCTGCGCCAAAAAGAGGAAATTCAGCTCGGTATGTGGTATATTTGGAGGCCGCGACGTGTATTATAACCGTGCGAGAGGCGGAGACAAACTGCGTGCACGTATATTATATAGTGATAAGTTAAAGTCGCTTATTATTTTTAAGTATCGATATTTTCTCCACGCGGTATACCCTATGCATTCTTGTTGGTATTTTCATTTTTTCGGGACACCGAACAGATAATATTTCTGTGGACGCGACCTACATTTACACAATGCCTAGCAACGGCAATTTTATTATTACACACATCAAATGAGATACGAATAATGATAGCCTGGCCGTGGCCACTAATCCACAAACGCGGCCGGGTCTCTCAGTCATATTTTTACCCCTTAAAACAAATGCCGAACTTGAACACTAAATTTGGAAAGCCACATTTTTGACGGGTTAAAACTTAACCATCAAAAGGCACATACTTGATACTTACACAACAACAGGCGTATATACAAAATTGAATTCTTTCAAGTAATTCACAAATTATTTGACAATATTTGCACAGTAAATTTAACGTGTACTGTCAAGTTATATACGAGTATACTATAACATGGTCAATGTCAGCTGCGTATATCGACAGGAAATCGATGTAGTTTTCAAACGAAAATTAGCATCGGAAATTCGGCGTAAAGGGTCACGGTTTCATATTGCGGCAGCAGTGTACGTATCTATATACAATATAAATAAATAATACGGCTTTGTAATAATTCCTGCAGGGAATATAATACCCGTACCTATATAATGCTGAAATGAAAAATTGTTTTTTGACATCGCAATCTTTCCACGAGTTCAGCCAATATCTGATCATATCCATTCCCTCGTCCGTATTATGTATATATATATATACAAAATGACACGGGGCAGGGGATATCAAGGTAAAACATCGACGCGTTTTGAGAATTACTGATAGTAATAGTAATAATAATAATAATAATAATAATAATAATAATAATACGCCCTCAGTAATATTACCTATATATTATAAATATTTTTAGTAATTTTTATTTTATGTTATTTAGTTTATGAAACGGTTTGACCTAAGGGCACTAAATAATATATTACATAGAATATGCGGAGAACGACCGCACACGCTGAAAATAACCTTAAAATAAGGTAAGGGAGAGGATAAAGGAGAAAGGGGCGCAAAAGGGATGAAGAAAAAAAAGTACCTCCTGGGAATTTACGAATTTGCAGTGTTCGGTAGTTAATTGGTATAGAAAATACAACGAAACTGTCCTAAACTTACACTTAGACCGCACCACCGCCACTGTAATTATTAATTTTAGTTGGTAGAAGTCGATTACAAATTGTTATACTGCAGTAGTCGTGTTATTATTCTACCACCGAGTGTATACTGCGAATAATATAATATGTTTATAGGTGTATTGTATAATAATAAATATGGAAATTAAATACCGTCATATTTTTAAGTAAGCACTATAACATCATAGAATGGCTAATTTAAAATATAAAAATAAAGTCAAAAAATATCAATTATGCGACTGCGGTTTATACATTCCCATGAAACGACAAAAAAAAATCCCTCGGAAAATATCAAATATCTATAAATAGAACATGAATCGTCAGAATGTGTCTAGAAAGACGTATTTAGTGAAAATTTCAGGTCCTGCGATGATTTACTAACCGAGTTGCTATAAAAAAATAAAACAAAATCGAAAATAAACAAACCGTTTTTTCGGTTATTCCTAATTAATAAAAAAAATTCAATAAATAAAAAAATGACCTTTTAAAACACCTACTAGACAAAATTTTCTTTCAGAAAAGATGTTATATTTGAAAATTGGAGCGAGAATTACGGATGAAAAATTGTTTATAAACAGAAAATATAAAAACATCATAGTATAACAAACATATACAAACTCACACATTTCTCATCATTGATTTCAGAATCTAAAACTTCTTACCTATACATAACATTTTTAATAACAAAACGTTATTATACGAAACAAATACGAACAGGAAAGAAAACTAAAATTTTAAATTTCACCAAAACTATAAATAATCGGTAAACAAATATGGTACTGGATTTTAAACGGTTTACCTGAATATAAATAATAGTGTCTAACCGTTCTATATTTTTAAAAGTGTTCAGTATAAACAGGAACTCTAAATTAAAATTTAACATTCCTGTTTGTCAAAAGTTAGTATGAATAGCCAAAATGTAAATATAATAGTTCTGATTTTTACGAAGAAAAGTTAAATTATTAATTTAATATTAATTATAATTATAGGGTAATTAAGTAAGAATTTTTAAATTTTAATAAAAATGACCAATCACTTTATTATAATCTATTGACCGGTGAAATGTGTTTGAAAATATCGAGAAAACTTAATTTTGAGAAAAATTATTAATGTAATTTACCGGGTTTACACACAAATTGCAGTGAGGCCGTCTTAATACATCGCCGTGTATCACAATAAAAGAGCACACATCATTCGGATATCGTCTACGGTTTATTTTATGTTTTATGATAACACAAACTTCTGTTAAATATACACGAACAGAAATGTTAATATTATGTTTTATTTATATTTACGACGACGAAACGAGAAAATGTAGAATAAATAAACGCGTTTAAACGAACCCCACTGGAGTACATTATATTAATAATGTACGTATGTTATAATTATTAGAAGCTTGTTTTCGTCAATATTTATTTCTGCATATACAATCAAACATAATTTAATGTATAGTGCATATCACGGATTTGCTTAACAGTACTTTCGCGTTATTAGGTACCGATTATTTCTTTATTTGCCAAACATATAAAGGTGTAAGCATCAGCGTAGCAATTTAGACAGTTTTCCTTTCAGTCGGTTCCATCGATGTATCGAACAAACAATAAGAATTCTGAAAACAGATTTGAGTTCAACACGTGGTGAATATGATATTGGCCAGGCGATTTTTTCGAATTCAATGCTTGATTTCTAAATATTTGATTTGAAAATATACAAAAAATACACCCCAGTAAACTAAAATTAAATAAAGGAATTTATCGAATACGTAACGTAAATGAGCGTAATCATTTTACGCTGAATTCAAATTTGTCTTTGGAATTCACTACAATCACTCCATGGCACACAATCGATCGGACTGATTAAAGGGAAATTGGTCAAAATTATGTTATTATATTATGATACTTGTTTTTTATTTTTAAATATTTAGTCGTAAATGACGTAAAACATAATTTGTTCACCTCATTTGGAGAACGGAAAATTTGAAAACAAAAATATTTATAGTAAACGATATACGAAGTTGTATGTAACATTTATTGGTATTTTTTTCTTCCAAAATCCATAAAGGGTGAAAACAACATTTCCGCCATATTTAAAGACAGAAAATCTGGTTGTTGTATTATATATGAGCGCATGCAAAATTTTAAGTTAAACGGACCCCGGTGGGTGAGCCGAAATTCGATTACAAGTTTGAAACTTCACCTTCATATAGCGAGTTAATCTTGATGACAAAATACGCGTTGCATTATTTTAGAAAAATTTTCTTATGAGAAATTACAAAAATAAAAACTTTTCGATATTCATAAAAAAAGAAATATGACATTCCTAAATATATTTTATTCAAATTTAAAAAAGTTCTGCTCATCAAAAGAATAATAACGTAGACACGAATACAAATGAAAAAAAAAACACATTTTACATGATTATTTTAGTAGGATTTATGTTGTTAATATAATCATCGCTCGTATATAAAACAATACAAATAATAAAATCGATAATACGAATTATGTTCATTGACAATTGTTACGTCAAGCTAGTTTTTAATTTTAATGAGAATTTAAATTAATGTATTTACATAACCATAACGGACAGCAAATTATATTCGTATTTTAAATGAAACTGCAATTATTTATTTAGACGACAAAATAATGATTGATTATATAATAATTGTCCGGAAAAATATCAAATAAAACGGTCCATTTCCATCAAGTATACAAACACGAGTACTGCGCGGCAGAGCTTTATATTCTGACGGGCAATAGGACGCAAGTTGGGCGTAGGTGTAGTAGAAAATGTCACGAGTGTCATTGCCCCCGCGAATTTGGGCGTCTGTATACACGTAAACTGTTCGAAAAATTAAGAAAATAAGTGTATACAATTCTGTTCTGTTGTAATATGTGTAAAAACTATTCCTGCGCAAATATAAAAAATTTAAAAAAATGAAAATCCTCGAGTCTCATCGTATTGTTTTAGAATTTTTGAAATCTGAGATGTTTTTTATACGACTTTTGACTTTTGAGCAATAGGGGGAAATCCATAGAATAAACAGTACTACGTATAGGTCGACAGTCATACAACATGAAACAAAACAACGTCAATAGATTACACAATCGCAACTTTTAGACGGATTTCAGTGATGTCGTCGACCGGAATGGTGGTAGAAGAGACCAGTGAAAAAGAGGTGGGTTTTTCGTTGTTGTTGTTCGTTTTGGCACGAACAACAGAAACAATATCGATAGAGATAGTTTTATACAATAATAACGCGAGGACAGCTGCTGTAGTGGCAGTAGTAACGCGCGGGAAAATCGATAGGTACCTATATAAGAAAACAGAGGACTTAAACACGCGTATAAAAAATAAAACCTATACCTACGTCAAAGGGTCAAAACGTTAAAAATCGCTCTTATATAGAACGGGTCTTTTGAGAACAAATTATCGGCAATCTATAAAAGGTCGTACCTAGTATTTCATCCCTTTCGTCTCCCTGCAGTGTTCACGTTAAATTTCACCATCATCATTTCTAAACGTATTTATTTAATCAAAATTGTAAAAAAAAAAAAATCTCTGGATATAGCGTTAGAAGCATTTCATACCAATTTATTTTTTTTTCGACAGGGGATATTTTACAATGTTCACTAACGATTTTCGATGTCGTTAAAATTTCATAATATTCAAAAAACGAATGAACTTAGACCCCCTAATTAATGTATACATATTATATATTTGTTTATACAAAATTTTTATAAATTCTGTTTTTTTTTTTTTTCATTCGTGCCATTGAAATTCGTCAAACGTGCCTGCACCTTGGTACGTGTGCTATTATAAGCTCGCCGCCCGCGTGACCTCGTTCGTTTCATTACCGAAATCGTAGCAACCGAATATTGCGCCCAGTTCGAAACTTTAAAACGCGCCCTTATAAACTCGAAATTTATTATGAAAACTCAAAGCCGAACGATTATTAATTACCATCGTATCTATCTCAGTGTTGGATGTCCTAAATTTCTAATGCGTCATTTATCCAACTATATTAGATTCTGAGTGGAGCAATACCAGTATTGGTTTTGCAACGAAATTTATTTTTTTTCTTGTGAACAACTTTTCCACGAGATTTTCACTCCGATTTACAATTATAGCACTTTTTATTAAAGAAAATCTGATTGGAATGGCACTTTAAAGAGGTGATTTTTTTGATTTTCCCCAATAAACGGGAAAATAAATACAACATTAAATGAATATCATTAAAGAAAATATAAAAAACATGTGTAATTAGTTTACCATAATGTGACATATTATATATTGTTAACAAAGCAACACTATTAACCGAACCCCGCTCAGAATCGTTTATCGTAACGTACAAATATATACATTAAATTTTCTTTTTATCTTCCCATTTTCTCACCAACAACAATGGCCCACCCACGTGCGAATTATGTCCGTAGGTATTATTATATTTACTGTAGTTTTTTAGGGTGTGTTCGCGACCTCCCGGGTACTGCGCCCGGAGCGTAGGCACCGCCACCCGTATCTCATTCTACGGTCCTTCCCATCGCATACACCCGGTATATAATGTACAATATCGTACGGGCTACACGCGTATACATATAAAACAAACGTTTATGCAAATATATATATATATTATATTAAGTGCTAATATAATATATAATATTATGTACGCGTCTATAATGATATTAATAATATTACTAATAATAATAATACATTATAATATGTACATAAGGGAATTATTGTTGACGTCAATTGATCCCGTCAGTTGTCGTCGTCGTCGATGGTAACATAATATTATAATGTTAGGAATAACGTTCCACCGTAAATCGTGTTAAACGCACGCAACTCCGCGCGCGTTTATTAATTCGCCGATTTCTGATCCGTCTAAACGCGTAGATATTAAATTTCGGTAACATATTATTATTATTATTATTATATTTTGTATACATACAAACGCAAACACATTAAACAGGTATGCGGGCCTCCAAAAACCATAGGTCAATGGCAAAAGCAGAGGGGCCTATATTATTATTGTTATTATATACGAATGTGTGTATATATATATAGGGTGAGACGGGCTGATGGTTACCCAGTTACAAGCCGCCATTCACTAAATATATACCTAGTCTCGTTTCACATACACGTATACATAATATATAATGAGTTATGTGCGAAATGAGAGGACGGTGTGTATGTGTGTGTGTGTGTGTGTGTGTGTGTGTATGAGGGGTTGTGGTTTTTATTGTGTGTGTGTGTGTGTATATACATATACATATATGTGCAAAATGACTGCTACGAGTGTACGGGGAAAAGCCGAGCGAGAAGGCGATACAGTCGCGCGACCCAAAACGATGCGCCGCCGTCGCCGAGTATTAATAGTGGTGGCGAACAAAATTATTTCGAATGACAAATTATTTCTTTTCGGGAAACTCATAAATAACATCGCCGCGCGGCTATAACGCGCTATTATTGTTGTTGTTGTTGTTGTTATTATTATTATTATATACGAGTACGCGAACATTATAATATACGCCGCGGGGAACTCGACGGCCGAAATCGCGAGCGAAATACACCGCACCGGGCCGTTATCGGTGTTGAAATGCTGCGGCGGTGCAACGCAATATCGCGTGTAAATGGTAAACGGTTACAAAATGACATAAATATTTTTCTTCGCCTCGCCGCCGTCACGACCGTCGTCGAGCCCGAACGAACTATACCGGACGTCGGATCGTTTAAAATTATTGTTATTATTATTATTATTATTATTATTATTATTATTATTATCATCATCATTATCATTATTATACGCGCGAGTGTAACCTAATCCGTGAAGAAGAAAATAAAATTATGCTGCTGCTGTGCGGAGGGGGGGGGGGATGTAAGCGGGAAAATTTACGGGTACAGGTAAATAATAAAAAAAAAAAAGCAAAATACCGTCAGCCCTGAAAAATTAACCGCAACAACAGGTTACTGCTATTTTTATATTATAAAAATGATCAACCGTTATGAACATAATATATTATATATTTAAAAAACAAAACTTTATTTTTTTTTTTCTAATATTTAAAAATCAATACCCCGAGCCAACTATTCTCGTTATTGTATTTCCGCGACGACCCTCGTCGTTTCGGTAATGCGGTTAACGATACTGTAACTACAATATAATCGATACTATTGTACGTGTATCGTATAATTTACTATATTATAAGATGACTTCAAAGACAAAGACACACGTACAAGTATTATAACATACAGGGCGGAAGGAAAATCACTGCCGCCAATAATAATTCGCAGGAGTGTTATATTAAGCATAATTTTGCTCTTACCAAGTACTTCGTAAATCAGACCTATAGTCATATTCTCAAGAAAACCCAAAGTTCATCTTTACATTAGTGGTTGTTACACCTACCCTAACATTATATACGAAAAAACCGATGCCATTTGAGTACAAAATACTGAGGTCCGTTAAGATACACGTATGAAACGGGGAATTGGGATGCCAACGATAGCGTATAAGTTGCGAAAAACAGAGATATGGGAGAATACAGGAGTGCCGAAAGTAAAAACATTTTATGAAGACACAGAAAATCAAACGGTTCGAACACGTGATAAAGAGACCGGAATTACAGATACAGATCGGTCGCTACAGATATTCGATTTTAAAATTTCATGATTTTCCAGGACATTTTCTATCAAATACTACATAGTATATTTATATTGTAAAAATCATTTTTTTTTTTTTACATGAATTATCTATAGTAATCTATCCTTGCGTTAGTAATAAATATAATTTTTTTTTATGTTATATATAACTTTAATTAATTTTACTGTACCTCTCCTTTTACCTTTAGTCTGTATCGCACGGTACTCATCGAAACCGTGTGATGTAAAACGATAAATTAAAGTTCTAAATAAGCGAATTTATTATCTATTATTATTATTTATGATAAGACGATTTTTTTTTCAATTAATAAAGTTTGATACAACACTACATACAGGGTTACATAAACATCTACAACCGTAATTTGATGTTATAAATATTTTTCTAGAATTTTCTTATTCCACCGAGTTTCCTGAATTTTAATGACAAATTCAAAAATCCCTGATATTTACAGGTTTTACAGATAACGTAGCAACCTTGCGAACCTCAAAAAGACGGTGGTTGAGTGATGAAGACTGACTAGAAAGTGAACTGTTTTTAACTGGAAGGACGTACTAGAAATATTATACTAAATTATAACGACAGCTTTGAGAAAAAAAAACGAATAGTTTTAATTGACGCACCAAGCACCTAAGTATAATATAATAATTTCGAGACCGTGATTTTCATTCCGCATAATTATGTATACGCATTACTATATTATTATATTTATAAGACGAAACGTATACGCACTTATATTGATTCAAAAAAAGTATAGAATTGAAACAATACTAAAAAGGTCATAGGTATATTAATAATTTAATTTTTTATAGGAAAATATAATTGATATTTTGATAAATTCGAAATTCGAGGTTGAAATTTTTTTAACATTTTTTTTTTCCAAACGAAAATCTTACGACGCGTTTAACATTACGACGCGTTTAACATTACAATATTTTATCACAATAACGTTCAATATCGTGATTTATATGGTGACCTATAACATTAACGTTGAACGAAAATCAATACTATACTGTATTATTATTAATATATTCAGAGTCTCAGTATAATATTACTAATATAGGTAAGTATATTACTCGGTATACTCGCTACAAAATATGACGCGATATTTCTAATAAATTATATTATAACCTTGCCTTCCGAAATTTAACTAAACTATGGATCTATTCCATGTTGTGTTGTTAGATACCCCAAAATTTAGTTGCGCGGAGTAATGGAACATAATGACTATACGGTTGCAACATTTTTTCTGGTATTATGTATAATATTATAAATTAGTTCAAACGTATAAATATAAGTTTGATACATCAGGTGTTAATATTGACCTCATAAAGAATAAATTACTGACATCAAAAAATATGAACAAAATATTAAAAAAATACTAATAAAAGCGTATTTATGGATTATGGCTTTATTTGGATGCGAGACTTTGAGACATGGGTAATAAAAAAAAAGTATATGGTTTGAAACTCTATAAATGAAGCACTAGATAAAGGAAATAGAGAATGAGTTAGACTGAAAAATAACAAATAAGAACGTCTCAAAGATAATAAAACAGAAACGAACATACGAACATTGATATAATAAATACTAAAAAAAAAAAGAAAAAAAGAAGATAGGATGGAGGGATCACGATCCAGAGGAAGACCAAGAACGAGGTAGATTAACTAATGAACGAAGGATATAGAAATCATTTCTCACAGTTACGGAAATATAGTAATAAAAAGAATTGGTGAACGAATCTGTTATAAATATTTATTAATATTTGTTATAAAACAATCTTTGGATTAAAAACAAAGAAAAATCGAGTTTTTGAAATTTAATTTAATTATTTTTATCGTCCCTATGCAAAAAATATATGAAATTCAATAAATAAAATATGTTACTCATGTATTATTATATTTTTATATTTTCTTACCTATAACAATAAATTCTATGAAATGAAATTTAAAAAAAAATTGTATTCATAATATATGAATACGTTTTTTTATGCGAGATAAAACCAAATGGAATGAAGGTAAAAACTTATACTCGTTTAAATTAATGGATTAATTAAATTAAAAAAAATATATCAAAAAAGCTAAACTTAATCTACATAAAAAATATTTATACGGGTGTGTATACACGAGGTGATTCACTATATTATATATTATGCGTGTATGTTTACTGTTACATTACTACTATATATACTCGGCGAGGGCGGAAAGGAGTTTCATTATCCCACCGTAAAAAAAAAAATGAATAAATAAAAAAATCCCACACTTATAATAAATAACGTAGTCGTACACATATAGTATACAAACATCGTTAGTGAACGTTTAACTTATAATAAATAATTCAAATTTTATTAAATATTTGCTCGGAAAATATACGTACTTAGGTAAAAAAATAAAAACATAAAAAAAAAAAAACTCTTATTTCGAAATGTGTAGTCAATATAATTTTGTAGCTTTTACAAACTATTAAAAGGAGCTTGTGCGCGACCTGTTTTTTTTTCTCGAAAAAAACACTTTACAGGAAATACTATCGGGTCGAGAGTATAGGGTGATTCGATTTCGTTCACTTTCCTTTTTTTAATCGTGATAGTGAAACTTACATTCTCGCAGTGGGTTCGTATTTTAAAAATTAATCTTGTAAACGCTACACTTAATGAGTATGACCCCCCATTTTTGTCATTAAAAAAAAAAATTGTTTGGTTTTTTTGTTAAATAATCAAAAATCGATTTCCAATACGGCCTGTGGACAATTTTCCTCTTTCCTAACAAGAGAAAAAGCGGGTAATGCGTAAGCGTTTTTGGAAAAAATTAAAACTTATTGAACTATTATTGTAAAAACGTATTTATTGTATAAATATTGAAAATGTGTAAAAAGCCACGAGTAAAAGGACTTAATACTATTAAATATTATTCTATATATTTTTATGATTCCATAATATTAAGATTGATTTTTTTTTAAATCTTTATCTCAGAAGCGTATGTAATATGTATATTGTTTGTTAGAGGAGGGAAGGGAGTCCTGAAATCAGTTATTTGTAATAGGAGTTGATCATTAAGAGCTGAACAATTAATTGAACTTCTGTATAGTAATTTCGAAATGGAGGACGAGTAAACTCCCTCCGCTCATTTCCTATGTCCCTACATTATATCATATAATTATTGTAAAACAATGCGTATACGTGGTAACTTTTATATATTCAAACAGCGCTAATATTTTAATATTTAATAATATTCATATAATATTCTTAGACTATTTTGTTTTAAAACGGCAAAAATTAATGCAATATAATAATAGTTCAAATACACAAATTAGAAAAATAAAACTGAACAATTATTGTATAAACGCGAATTTCCCCGTTAAACAGTTTTAGTTTCTTAATTAAAAATTCATAAAAAAAAATAAAATACGTTTCAGTATAGAGAGTCGAATGAAAATATATCGTATTTAAGTTTCGAAAATCAATTTTACAAGTTTTAATCGAGCGTAATAAATTATACTAGTTTGTTGTGTTTGTATTTAATTTTCGGTCCAAAATATAAAGGTCACAAAATTAAATATTAATTCGTGTATACGATGCAGTGTTTTAAGCTTAACGGTGTATAAGTGTTCGTTTATAAAATAAACGCGTGCGAACTTTAAAATTAACAAATTAAAAAAAAAAAAAAACTGTGCTATACGAAAATTCCATTTTAGATTCAACAAAAAATAAATACAATGTTCACAGAATATAATATGTGTGTACTCGATATTACAATATTAAAAAAAAAAAATTAATTTAGGTAATTCTGAGCAAAATTCGGTTAAACTCGGTAAACATAAATACGTAAAAAAAAACTAGAAAATATCAAATTCCTAGAATTTTACAGCGCTCAAAAGAAGCTAATATAAATATTCTGTAAATATGTCAGGTATCTGCAATTATGTTTAACCGAGTTGTAAAACTTTAAACGAAAATAATGAATCTATACATCCAAAAAATGTAATCTTTGTTCCAGGTTCTTTTCCTGTTATTGAGAAAACTTCAATGTAAATCAAAAATATCCTACTCAATGTACAAAATATACAAAATTTGGTTTAAAAAAAAAAATGCTATACCAGAAAATCGGAGCAAGATTTCCGGTAAAAGTTAAAAGTTATTTACACACACAAACATCATTCTAGTTAAACCAACACATTCTTTTAGCTGTACTTAGAATCTTAAATACGAAAACCTGACAGGATATATTATCCCGAGTAATTATACAACAGGGGAATTCCCAGACATCGTGATATTTTAAATATGCAGTGTAGAATTCAGATACAAAAAAAGAAATTTAGTATCGAAAAGCACGGCAAAGCGACGGCTCGAGATTTTTTTCTCTTTTTAACTAGCATATTTTCAATTGTCTTTAGGAGTATATAGGGTGTAAAAAAGTGCGATTTATATATATATATATATATATATATATATATATAATATTAAATTAAACGAAAACTCAAAAGCGTTATATTACGTTTGAAGGTATAGGTGCAGTATAGATAATGTAAATTTACCAAACTATTGTATACCACGTAATATTAATATAATATAACAGCACAGCACTTCATCCGGTTCTAAAACGTACACACAGAGGTGCTGCTGTTCAAAACAGTACCGTGCAACGATAAAGCAATATACTGAAAACGGACTGAGAACAATGCACATTATAATATTATTTAGTCGGCACCACGAGTGCTGCAGTAGTCGTGTAATTTACAAGGAGAGTCGCGTGACAACCGTCGTAGTGCAGACTCCCACCCGCCACCACTGATATTATATTTTACGCGAGACATTATCATTGAATTTTCTTATTTTTCCTCGACAGACTAAGATAATAGTAATAATAATGATAATAATGATAATAATAATAATAATAATAATAATAATAATAATAATAATAATAATAAACTCGGAAAAACTGAAGCGCGTTAACATAATAATAATACAAGTATGTATATGTGTAATACTATCGGTATAGTAACATACGAGTAAACAGCGCCGATGCGCATATTAAGTAAGAATATGATTATAAAGACGAAAAAAGAGAAAAAAGAAAAAAAGAAAAGAGCTACCTAATATATCTCGAATTAGACGAGAAGTCGGGAAGGTTTAATTTAAATCTATATCTAAAATTGTTGAACAACGATTATGCGTGGTTGAAAATGCAATATTGTTTTTATTTATCTATTTATTTTTTTTTTTTTTACGATTTTCGTCAAAATGTAAACTTAAAACACTGTGTCCAAGTATTTCTGTTATGTCAAACGATTTCAAAACGTGACGTCTAGTAAATGCTACGAAATTAATTAAGTAAAAATTGCAGGTCTCTACGATTATTTTAAACCGAAAACTGGAATAAACCGTGAAAAAAACATAGAAAAGTTTACGACAAAAACGACGGTTTCAATATTTTAAGTTGGATTTTTTTGTTTTAATTCGATTAAAAATAACGACGGGCAATTTTTAGAGAATACCAATTTTTGATTGTTTTTTTTATCAATTTTGAAGATTATAGCAATATGACAACATGAGCAATACGACGATTTTATGAAACAATAATAATATCCGGTATTAATAGTATTATATATGTATATTATATATATGTATATTAAGTATACATTTTATAGTTAATGTTATAAAATCGGATTATGTCATTGTATTTATACTTTTTGAATATGAAAACTGATTTTGTGACGTTAGTTTTAACAATGAATTATGTTACTTACAAATTACAATGACAATTTTGAATTGTCTATAAAACGTTATTTTAATAAAAAAAAATTATGATCAAGAGTGCATGATGTTATCTATCGGCAGCAATGTAAAAAATGATTTTTACCTAAATAGGATTTAAAAAAAAAAATGTTTTCCTGTAAATAAGTGCTCAACGGGCAAAAAAAAAATTAATGCATGGTAGGGTTAAAGTGTATTAGCCCATTATCAAACTTAAGACCAATTATCTATTATTGTACGTTAGTTATTTTTGATTTTTATAAATGTTCAAGCGAGTTACGAACGTGTGAAATATTACAATTTAAAAACCCCCAAATCTGGCTTAAAAATTAAAATATGGAAAAAAACATCAACTGACAAGCACAGACCGTGTTCTTACCATTAAGTTTGATAACAGGTATTAAATATAACAGTACGAAATCGGTTTAAGTATAAATATAACGGCATTACCCGATTTTACAACATTTAACGTAACATACACACCCGTAAAATACACCAAAATAAATTTGAGTAGTTTTAAGTCGTCGCAGTTTAACTCCCTGCAGCTGCAGTGTTAACGATTTTCGCACGCGCTCATTTAATATTTATTTTAAACATACAATTTCTTGGACTGGACACACTACCCAAACAAAACAGTATTAGACCAGCGATTTTGATTCAATTAGTAAATATATCATTACTCCCTCTATAAATATATAACCGTGCCGCCGGTCGCGGTTGTTTCATCAATTGAGAACTATAAATAATCGATTTTGTATAAACCATGAATCATAATATCTATACAAAATAATGATTAGCGAATGGGTCCGTTTAATTTTTAAAGTGTAACATTACCTACCTATCTAATAAGTTAGATCGCAATATTATTGTTACCGGCCATAACGATAAACTCGAAAAAAAACTAATAGTAATTTCTTCTTCTTTTTTTCGAGTTCTTTTAAGTAATATAATATTGGGAAAGCATATTTGTTTTTATTTAGAAGACTTAACAACTATCCGTATAAATATATATACTTATAGAAAATTAATACAATACGAAACGGAAAAAATAAAATCCCAAAATTAAAAAGATTCCAAATTAGTTGATAGATCTTGAGTGGTCTTACAATTTCGACTAAGTTGTGTAGTAAGACTGTATATAAACATTTGAAACAACGCGGGTTCAGGGTAATAAACCAATATAAGGGTAGTTAATAAAAATGTATTCATCAGTGACGTGCACAGAAGGGGAAAGTTAGCGATTATAACTCCAACCATTATTGGCTTCAAAATACGACTATGAATGTTTATTTAATAATATCTTAAATATTTTAAATTGTTGGGATAGAGGTGTATTATACAAAAAAAAATTATACAATTTATTCAGGAATCATCATAATATAATGGTAGTTAAGTATAAAAAACTGATGAACTTTACATATTAAAAATGTTTTATACGACACGTCACGTTCGAATATATGGGTACGAAAACATCAAAATATAATAACACAATATCTCTAATGACGTATTAATACTATAATATTATAGGTTTTTTTTTTCATACAAACGACAACCTTGAACGATATTCAGATCACGTAAACTTCAAATAGGGTAATTTTACTTTTTTTGCTGACAGCATAGTCATGTACATAATAATTGCATTTAAATAGTCCAAACGAAGAATGATTTTATTTTTCTTGGCACGTTTAAAAAAAAATTATAATAATGAATAAAAAAATAAAAAAAGACACCACAGTATTATTTATGCTATACATTGTACAAAGAACATATAGAATAAAATTATTTATCACCAAGGTTAATTATTCAAAAAAAAAAAAAAAAAAACGTGTACGTATTTTATAGTCTTCAAATTATATTTAAATATATATATATATATATTTTTTTTATTATATATACAATCTGTAATGATATTTACAATGAGCATATGAGAGTTCAGATATATTAAAAATCATATGAAGGAATCATGAGAGAAACTACCCAGCAGTAATACTCATAATATTCAAATATAACTTTATATACAAGTAGGTATGGAACATATAATTGTTAAATAATTAACCAAGTATAATACGTATTTATGGTAGTTTTCGAACAAATTTCGATGCGACATTGAAACACGAAAAAACTTTTATACACTTATTGTATTTGAAAAATAATAGACAAATCGTTTAAAAAACGAACTAAATAAAACGAATATAAAAAATACTATAGAGGAAACGGTTTTTTTTTTTATTATTACATTGTCGTCTAATGTCAAAACAGTTTTGTTTTTTTTTTTTTTTAATTTATTATTTATTCGTCTTGTTTGTTTTGTTCGGAATACAACTATTATTGTTAAAATTCTATACACCAACATTTCACATCATTATTGTGTTATTTATTTATTATTCTACTTCGGATTTTACACTGCGCATTTCCATATACCAATACCTATTTTTACATATTTTTTTCCTGTTCATTTTTCGTTTTTGTTGAATACTCTCGGCGAAAATAAAAAGACTATTATAGGTATTGTATCTGAAATATAATACAAATTGAAAAATAAGAACCACCTAAATTTCTATTTTCTTTTAAATCAAATAATGAGCTAAAACTCGGGAATTATATAGAATTGCAGTTTTATAGGTGGATTAAATTGATCAAAATTGAGTTAAATTTCAATATACTATTGCAGAAAAGATCGTTATTCTAGCTTTGGACACCCATACAGACTTCCTGAATGAAGCCATAGGAGGTAGGCATTTTGTTTATGCACTGCGTAAGTGACAATAGGATTACGTGACTTTTTGTAATCTCAACTACCAACACCCGCTTCCGACCCATTTGTAAGCTAAAATCTCACATTTTTATTGTTTTATAGTATATAATACATATGTACTTATAGTATAGTATATTTTAATATTCCGTAATAGTGTTCGGGTATTAATAATCGGTTTACATAGAATATTTCTATAATACAAATTAAGCGGGAGAAATTAGACTCTATGATATAGTGACGAAACTCTGCCGATGAGTGTGGTGTTGTTTTTTTTACTATTTTGCTATCATCGGCGCAGTATTTTTTTTTTCAAATTTAATTACACAATTACACTCTTCGATATTTATGTTAAAAATTAACAGTCGCAGTTACACACGCGAATTCATAATGTGCTATTTTCTACATTATATACCTATAATACAAGAGGAAATAAACATTGTAATATTATTATGATGTGTTTTTATCGTACGACGGCACTCTGGTTATGCAAAACCGATACATGAACGACGACGACGTTCAATAGAAAACGAAATAATAATAATATAAAAAAAAAAAAAAATCAATTTTGTTTCACCGTAGAATATATATATACGAAAATAAAATAAAAAGTTATCGAGCAACCGTTATTCGGAGGATAGCGAAGAGAGGCGGGTTATATTCTATACGTGAAATACAGTCCCCCGAAGAAGAAGTTTCCTAGAAAATACAAATTTAGTTTAAAAAGTTTTGAAGCCCACGTAGTTACGGTGCGGTATAGCGTATTATATACGAACTCCTTACTCAAAAGAAGAAAGTTTCTCGCGACATACATACAAATGATTTTTTAGGTCTTGCGAGGTCTAATAAATTATTATTATTATAATTGTACAGAGGACGAGTAATTAAAAGGCGACAAGACGAAAACGAGTTTATTATTATTTATTTTATAATTTTTTTTTTTTAAAGTAAAGATAGATACTTTACATTTATAATACGCTGGTATGTTCACAATTTAGACTCGATTAACGTATACCTATATTTTGACGTTATTTTAATTTTAATCATACATTTAAGCTCATCTCGTTTTACTCAAATCGATTTTAGTCAAACAACACTATATACCGCACACTATCAACCGTCACTCTATCAAGAAGGCTTGGAAAAAGAAAACTCGCCTAGAGACCTAAATCTTTAATTTTATCAATCGGATTAAGTGTACTTGAATTAACGCCAATTAGTTGTTCTATAATAAACTCGCTGCAATAGTTATCTCACTTATTTAATAATTGTAAATGGAAAAAAAAACTTTAAGCCAAGCAACCGAGCTCGGTCATTAGAGTTGAATTTCTCTGCGCCATTATGTGTTGTGTTATAATCCATAGCAAATATTCTTTATAAATAATCAAACACTGTACAATCAATATATTACGGTACTTCCGAAAAATAAATAAATGTTGACATTTTCTCATAAAAATAATTGAGACGTGGATTGAAAGTCAAAACTCCCGAGTCTTTTTCTTTAGACACTGACGCGCTACTACATACACAAAATCGAAATTCCCTATAGCGATAACCTCATTCGAGGTATTTAAAGTCAAAAAAAAATACCGACTTCCTCTCCGATGCTGAATATTGGAATTCAATCAAACTTTTATCACTTCATTCGACCAATAAAACGATAATTAAACAACTATACAATTCTCAAGTTTGAACCTACTTGGATCTGACAATAGGGACAGGCTAGAGATGTTTAAAAGTAGCGGAGGAAATTCGACGAAACTAATTAATCTCACAGACGGCGAGAATTGTAATCTTGAACGAGCTGACAGTAGTTTGACATCTATGACATCTACCGATAGCTGATAAGCTCGCCTCCTAAGTATCATTTAACTAACAATATTTGTAAAGAATAACATTACAATTAGAGTGTTGCCACGAAATTATATCAACAATTTTAACACGGAAAAAATATAGCACTACGCAACTTTTTTTTCGAATGGGCCTTGTATATGCTTATATCGGTACCCGTTATTGTAGGCGAAGGGTTGGTGGTTATATAGGCGCCCGATGACTTAGTCAATCACTCCTGTATACACAGAAAGTCGATTAAATACCGATTTTAACGGAACGATCGAGAACCGATATTATTATTTAATGATATTATAGAGGCGGCGCGGCGACACGATAGCGGGAAAACAGTCGTAATCTAGCCCGTGGTTTTGTGTACAGTCACTGTAATAAATAATAATGACTACCTATAGAAAGTATACACGATTAAAATGGCGATCTGCAACGAATTGCAGTTGGGCATATACAAATCAAACTGGAAATTCGCAACATCGAATCGCAGATCTATTGATTTTTCGAAAACTCGTGGCTTAATAACAGATCGTTATACGAACATAAATATCGTACAGAGAAAAATTTCATATTTTTAAGATAATTAAAATGTGTCTATCTTAATTTGCAATCGAGTTTGCCCTTTTAAAGTGGATTATTATTTAAAAGAAAAGGTTCTATCTAATGATATTCGCATATTTTGGAAATTCAAAAGTTATACTTACTGTTACTAATTGTAACAAAAAAACTTTGTGAAAAATCTCTGCACAAAAGTTGTACCTCGAAATGATTCTCCCAGGAGAACCTTTTTAAAGTACAAAATTATTTTCTTCGACACTTTTATTTTATTTATCGATACAAAATTATTGATTTGATCCATTATATATCAAACCAATAATAGTCGAAGTCTATTTGAATTAAAGATCAAAATATCAATAAAATCATTCGGTGGCATAATTTGAATTTTGAAATGCTTCTCCTTTAAATGTATTTTTTTTTTTTAATTTTAAACATTTTCGAAATGTACTTCTTAATGGATTATTTAATTACTTTTATTGTTTGTAATTATAAAACAATATGAAAGTGGTTTTAAGTGAAGATAAGGATCATCTCAATGCACAAGAAGAAAAAAAAAAATTCGAATTGTTTCAAATAGAAGAAGCAAAGGAAATCCGGCCATATGGAATACGGTTGTAATAATAATAATAATAATAATAATTTATATTCGATGGCAAGCTCGTTGTGTAAAAATAAAAATTAAATATACTAACATGGTAGGACCGATGATGAAAGGGAGCGGAGTTATACCCGGCGGTGTTTCTTTGGTAGACGGAGGGCGGCAAGGGCGGCACGACCGTGTCCCAATACGGGTTCCGGTGTACCGAATTCGGTGGCGGCGGCGTGGTTGTACGATGCCGGACCGACGGCGGTGGCGGTTCATAATTGTGACTATAACTGGGTTGGTACCGGTGGTGGTGAAAGTGGTGTTGGTGGTGTTGATGGTGCTGCTGCAGTGGATGGTCATAACTGTAGTAGGCCGAACCACTGGCCACAGACCCGTTACCGGAGCCGGACGCCATGACGTCCACCGCGGACGCCGACAACGGCGGTGGCACCCGGCTGTACGGGCTGTGCACCGGGCACAGCGGACGCGGCCAGTGTTGGGGTGGCGTGCGTTGCCGTGTCGTGGCAGTGGCGGCGGCGGTGGCGGCAGCGCGCCACGGCTCGTCGTCAATGTACTCGTCGAACTCCACGATTGCGGCGCGCGCTCAACTGACTAACCGCCGCCGTCGTCGTCGGTGGTGGTAGTGCTGGCGCTGCTGCTGCTGCTGATGATGATTCTGCTGATGCTGGCTGCCGCTGCCGACGCTCTCTCTCGTCGCGCGACCGGCCCGCTACCACCGCCGTCAGCCCTGACGACGACGGCGTACACGCGCGCGCGGCGCAAACGCATCGGAAAAGTGTTGTTTTTTTCCTCCGACCCGCCACGCCCCGCTCCGCCCCCCCCTACCCCCGTCGACCGGCCTTCACCGATCGCCGTCATCCCACCGCCGCACCGCCGCCATCTCTATACCCCGTCATCATCAACACCCCAAACCTTTTTCTTCAACAGCCCGTCGCCGTCCGCCACCGCCGAATCATTCGCGGAGCGCGACTCGTCGAGTCAAGGTTGTATAATATATATGTATAATAAATAAAAGACACGATGACGACGGCGGCGGCGGCCGCCGCGACGACAACGAGTTGAATAATTGCCGGTCTTAAGTATTAAACGAAGTAAATACGGAAACGAAAATTCGTATACACACGCGGTATTATCATAATAATAATATAAACGACAGGTCGAAGACAAATCACTTGTTTTCGGTCCGCGGGGAGGGGGAGGTGGAGGGAGGGTTGGTAATGAAACGAAAAAAGAAAAGGAGACGTTTCCGAACCGTACGCAATAGTATTATTATATAAATGTACGTACGGCAGTGAACGTTTCCTCGTCCCCGTCCCGCGGCCGCCGCCATTCATCGTGAGCTTTAACGTGCACGTTATGCGACGGCGACGACTAGGCGGCGGCGACGTTATGCGACGGCGACGACGACGCACATACCGCACACCATGTCGTCGTCCCTGTCGACAGAGCGACGGGGTTTTGCCGCAATACTACCGCAATTACACACACACACACACACACACAACCACCCCGCCCGATTAAAATATTATTATACACGCCCTCTCCTCTCCTCTCCTCGTCCTCCTCCTCCTCCCCCCTCCCTCGATATTTAAATGAGTTGTTATTGTGTACTTTTATAACTCGCTCGCAAAAGTGCTATTTAATAATATTGTGTGAGTGCGGACGACACTACACGTCAGGAATACCTATACAATATTTTGCACGCGATTTATTAATATAAACGACCGGTCGAGTTTATTTCTGTATACGGAGTGATCGACAGTCACGTTCGAATTATCTCGGAAAGTATAGCGATTCTTTGTCGGAATTTTTTTTTCTTTTTCGTCGGACGATCCAAGAAACAATTAAGCGGCCTTAAAATTATGTTACATGTTTGTCGTATGCATTTAACGATAATCCGCGCACATACAAAGTGCACGTGGAGAGAAAATCACGTTGTCGAATGTTATATAATCTTTTATCGGGGCTGTGCTAAGGAGGAGAGAGGACAATGAGGGAATTGGCCCCGGGACTTCAGAACTTTTTAAAACTACGGGGAAGCCGAATATATAGTCGTATACACGAGTAATATTCGTAAAACTCGAAATAAAATGAACAATAAAAATACATCACTTGTTAGCAGTTTTATTTTCAAACGCTTTAATAGTGTAATAATTAATATTGTTAGGTAATTAGAAGAGTGTAAGGACAACCTAGTAACACGTTAGTATGTGTATCTAAAAAAAAAAATTCAGAATCTTGTAGAGTAAAATATTTTGATTTTTATATAAACTTAATAAAATTCTAAAAAACAAATAAATAAACCTAGGGGGAAGAATTTATCCCTAGGTAAAGCCTGGATAAATGGCGTTTAGAATTAATGCCGCAGGAAGCTAAATGGCTTAACACGGCTCTGAATATTATACTCAGGTGCTCAACGAATCAAAACTCTTTGTTTTTTTTTTTTTTTTTAATAAAACTGTCACTATACAGAGTGAACATCATTACGCAATAACAGTCTCTTTCGTTATTTGATTCTTACATTTAAAAAATAAGTAACTATAAAATAATTTACATTATTTTTTTTAATTTTTTTTTTTTTTTGTGACCTTTATTTTAGGGCGAGAAACTACTACCTGCATTTGATTTTCAAATGACAAACTGTACTACAAATTTCATAAATAAATACATTTTTAGTTTAAATCCATTTTAGTGTTGAAATTTTGAATTTCCGTCAACCCACTGACGAGATATTCCACATATAAGTTTGAGTAGGGATAGCAAAGTTAAGCATTATTTGTGTGGCGGCGTTTTAACAATTCTCCACTACAATAATAATGTAGTTGAATATCTCGTCAGCGGGTTGACGGAAATTAAAAATGTCATCATCAAAATATATTTTAATTAAAACTTCGACTGTTTATGGGATTTAATTTAATATAGGTTGCTATTTGAAAATCAAAAGTGGATAGCGGTTCCAACTCCAAAAATAAGGGTAACAAAGAATAACATCAATTGTTTAGAGTTGCTTGTTACGTTAATTTTCTAAAAGAAAAAGTCAATAATGTCTTATAGCAAATGTCTTATCAGGATTGATTACTCAGTATATATACAAAATATATAAAATTAAATTAAAATTCTTTTCATTTAATTTTTTTTGTAATCAAATACCCTATTTCGGAATGTTAATTTACTTAATGCTGATTGGCTAATACAATCAAATGACCAGCGTCAGCCCGACATTTAAAGACTGCATGCTAATAAACGATGGCCTGTAGTAATTTTTTTTTTTTTATTAGACCCTAATTTGTTTTGAATCTACAAGTAAAAATTTGTAGAGCGTGATAATTATAATAATTGTTGACTGCGTTTGTACAGTCAAAGTAAATCCGTGTTCAGATTTTTATAATGATCCATCAGAAAAACTATATATACGGTCCCGAGGAACGAGACACGCAAAGGATACAAATCGAAAAAACCGTATAGTTAATATTAAAATACTGCAATATATGTTTTATTGATAATTATTTAAAAAATAAAAAACCAAATGAAATAAATAAAATAAAACGACTGTTAAAACTATTCAAATACGAATACATAATTAAATTTTAAGTTAAACGCTAGAGAATCAATTTTAGTTTTCGTCTCCTTGATTTAACTGTTTTAGATTTAAATTTTAAACGGTTAAAAATAGGTTTCCCACAAGTATGTACCTTAAAACTTTTCGTATTACATTTTTGATTAGTGATTTTACTATGATGTATTGTTTTTTTTCTGTCTTTAAACAACTTTTCTACCAAAAATCTTGCTCCGAAATATCAAGTGTAGCAACTTTTCTGAAAGGTAATTTTCTCTAATTGATGTATTAGAAGGTAATTTTTTGATTTTCTAAGGGACTTTAAAAATAATTGGAAAAAATCCGAAGGAAAATTATAAGTAAAACACCATATCTTTACGGCACGCCACGACGTTACCGATTGCACTATTTTTAATTTTTGCAACTTATGTTTTCTACCAGAAATATTACTCCAATTGAAAAATCACAATAAATCGATATTGTTGTATTGTAATATAATATATAGTCACTGATAAAGAAAGTGTTTAATATCCAAAGTAGTTTTCATAATAATTGGAAAAAATTAAAGAAGACGAAAAATACGATTTTTTTTTCAAATTATTTTTAATATATTTGTTGGTTTTTGCCAACTTTTGTGCAGTGAATTAATAATATTATAATATATAATAAATTCCCGATTATAACTGTCGTTTAAATGACTAGCGCTAAATTCAAATGATGTAAATAGTTATGGCAAAAACTTTTTTACATACAAATTTTAACGAAACAAAATATATTAACCAATGTGTTTTCATTATAACCATTGAAAGAGTCATAATCACGTACAAAAACTGCGTACTGATTTATAGATAATAGATACATAATATTAAATGGTTGAAGATCAAAATGACAATAATTTATTGTACGCCAATCGCATTCATCTAATAAAAGTTGACCGCAATGACCAACTATTGCACTATTGATGTACGTTCACTATTTACAAACTAATGACACAAGAGTTACGTTGCAGTCGTAATTATTACAAACAAATAAATTACAAATATGTAAGACATTAAGAATTCACATTTGAGTATCGTTTTACATTTTGACTGCGATATACCTGATGATGATTTTTAATTAAAACCTGTAGTATAATACACATATCCTAATACTCCAGGCGATACATTCATTCATTTATTTCTTTTTTTTATTTCTATTTATACATTTTTTTATTTATATATTTATTTACTATGTTTAGAATTTGTTGGAGAACGGTATACTCACAAGTTTATACCCGAATGTGTCTCCGTTTAATTAACGCGAGACATAGTAAAATTGCATTACTTAGAAGACAGTGTTGACCAACTACGGCCGACGGTCCAAATCCGGCCCACAATCATTCATTAATCAGCCCAACAAAGTTTTAAATCAAATTGAAAAAAAAAATAACTTCAAATTAAAAAAAATTAAAACACATTAAAAAAAGACATGTTTATACTTTACATGTTTTTATCCTTAATAACAATCAGTTTAAATTCCTGGCCCACCAAGAATTATTATTATTTTTTTTTATGGCCTACTGCAAAAAAGGTTAGTCACCATTGACACAGAACATACATTTCGACGTTAAGTTTTAAATTGTAGTTAAATCACAAATACCAAAACTTAAAAAATGAAAGCTGACTATTTGAAAAAATTAAAATACTAACAAGCTATAACTTTGTTGTAAGGCAATTTGTTTATATAAAAGATCCTTGCAGCCTTCGAAAATATTATACTCTTAGCATCCTTATCCTCTAATGCATATTATTATCATTTGTCTTCATACCAAATGGTTTGCAATTAGGCTTTTTAAAAACTTGAAAAAGGTAAGTATTGATAATTAAGGGTACTGATTATAGTTTTTAAGAATTATTATTATAACAATAGCGTTTTAAAAATAATAAAACTACTAAATATTGTATTTTTCTTTTTATGTATACAAAATAGCTAAAACGGTACCTAGGAGAATATTAAATACAATTTATTGACCGAGCATGGTACAATAACAGTCCATAATTCAAAATAATTCAGATATGATTGAAATTTATAATTGCTTTTTTTGTTTTTTAATCTTTTATAAGTGCTGAAAGTGCTTATTAAGCTTTTTAAACGATTATAATGAAGTTTTTTAATCGCTTTCTTGTTAGTTTTAAATGCTATAAGTCCCGAACCCTGCTTATAATTAGTTTTCATTAAAAATTATACTATTAAAACGAGTTACTGCGTTTAAAAGTGGGGTCGTATTGATATTATCCATTAGTTGTGCTTTTAACACTTTCGAAAATTGATTACCCACACTGATAACCCACACCGGAAAAGTATTTATCATACTTTTGTTTTAATCTAGTTCAATTCTCTTATATCATTAGACGTTTTCAGGTCACTAGGTTAACGCATCTTTTTTTTTTTCAAGTTTTAGAAAATAATATATATTTCTGCAAAAGTCCTCTTGTGACACGACCTTTCGTTAAAATAAATTGTACTTATCCATTATGATATACTCTTTAAGTAGTTTCCTTTTCGAATAAAGGAGTTAGTAAAGTACGTATAGAATATTATTTCGTTATGATTAAACGCCGTAAAATGGTAGTTGATTTTTTTTTTATCCGAAGATTTAACAAATATTAAGTGTTTCTTGTAAAATTGTTAAACATTAACGTAGTTTTAATGGGATTTTTATATTTAGCCAATTTATATGGACTCAGCCCATTCCAAGCGCGTCGTGTTATATTTCCATCTAAAATATTTTTAAATTTATTGTACTATTTTTCAACTGCCCGATTATATTTGTATATATCCACAATTATAATTTGTTGATAAAATTGTATTATATACATAATATAATGTACATAAACGTAACTAATTATAGGTTTCATCCCCTAATTATGTTTCAAGCCCCCCTCCCGCTCAACAAAATATTTAAAATTAAATATTACCGATTTGCTTTATCCATTTAAAAATAAAAGAAATAAATAAATAATTAACAAAAAGAAATTTTTTTTTTTTCTGAAGTTCAGTTTGAACGTTTGTCTATTATACCTTACTGCCACGATAAAATACGCATGATTGTATGATAATAAATTAACAGATATTATATTTTTGTTCATGCTAACAATGCTTTTGTAATTTCCATGGATATACCTTAAACCGTGGTAGCATTTACCTGCAGAAACGTATTTTATGTAATAACACTGACATCTGATAAAAAATGTTAATGTTCATAGTTTGTAATAATGTTTTGAATTAACTGTAATAACTAATATCCGATATGCGAAATGGTATGGGTAAAAATAAAGGAAACAATTAGTATGATATTAGACAATTTTCGTAAAAGGGACTCTCCTTCTAAATTTAAGCTCCTAGTTACACCTATAACTAGAATAGGTACATTCCCTAAGTTTTCTTTTCTATTTTTTTTTCTTTTTTTTGCAGTTTTCTTTCGAGATTACCGCCGGCACATACACGTGCGACCCATTACTTTTGAAATTCCAACCACGGGCTGTCCCGCGTGTTAATGGTGCGTATTCGGCGTTAAGTGGCCGCTATTTTCTCCTTCTTTGTAAATTACACGGAAACACTTGGCACGTGTGGGTCATATGAGGGTTGGTCCAGCCAAGAATATTTTAACCGAAAAGATTTTTAAAGATATCTTATATTTTCTATTCTTTAAATGGATAGCTATACTTTACTGTCTATACAGAATGTTGATGAATTTCCATTAGATACCTATATATATATATATGTATATTATATACGTATATAGTGCTAACTAGTTTAGTAACAGTCTACACAAGATAATGAACATTCCATAGGTAACTAATTATTCGCCTTATAACTTTGTAATTTTAGTTTTGCTCATAATTTTACGTCGAAAATTGACTTTCGATAACCTGAAATAATCTACAGGATAATACTACATATTTAGTATATATAATATAAATAAGTTAGTTCTATACAACTAAAAATTTCAAGGAACTAATTTATAATTTAACTATGGATACTATATATTATTATATATTAGGTTTAATTTACCAGAGTAGTCGCATTACATCAAATAATTGTTTATATAATAATTATAATCAACGATTATAATATATAGGTAAGTACAGCTGTGTTAAAACATAACAGAATTAATTAACTAATTAAGATTGATCGATTCCTTTTACATACTTATATGTCCTTTATACTGTGACCTGATAATAAAATTATTTTATTTCATCTTTACTTCCTTTATAAATGGTAGCTAAAAATTATATTATAGTTCAAGAGCAGCCGCTAGAACCACCACTGTAAATATTATATGTCTTATAATAAAATATATTCTTTTGAAAAAACGTCTAAATGTATATATATATATATAATATTAATCTTTAAACTATTTAGATCCCTAGAGATATGATGTATTTTTATCCCCTTAAACTGCAAAGATCGTCACGAAATCCATCATGATAAAACCGCATCAATATATAAACGGACAAACAAACCGTAAACTTTTTTTTACCCCTCTGTCAAAGCCCATTTATACGTTACGCATATTAATTATTCACCTTTTAGAAAAAGAAAGTTCTGAACTTTGAATGGTAAAACAATTTGGCAAATTTCCGATACACCTTAACTCTTTTTCGTTAGAAAAATAGATTTAGTAAAAATAAAGTATTTATTTATTTATTTATTTATTTTAATACATAACATTTTACATTATACATAAACACTATAGGTAAACAGTGTGAGCACTTCAATAATACGTTTTTCGTTAGAAATAAAAATAATAATAATAATGCTTTAAAGAGGAACGTGCGCAATAAATTTCAAAGTCAAAAAAACGTTTTTAATAGCTAAAATCAATGGAGTTATCAATAATTGAAAAACAATAAAGTATTACAATAATAATTTATTTTTTTGAAATATTATGATATTTTTGGGTACAAAACACTCCTAAAGTGCATATTTGTACAAGAAATAACAAAATAAAATAATATTTATAATAGGTATGTTTGTTTTATTTATAAGACGATAAAAATAGGCATTTATTTATCTTATTAGCTTTGGAAAACAACGGAGAACATATTTCCATAATAATAATTATCATACGGTTATGCCACGAAGACAAAAGATTACCGCATCACCTAAAGGTTGATAAATCCTACCAAACAAGTAGTATAGTTTAGTGCTAAACATTTGTACTGCACTATATCGTTAATGTTAAGAATATGTTAATAATAATTTCTCACAAAAGTAAGATGAACCAAAAAGTTAAAAATAAAAATATTTAAGAATAGTAAAATATATAACGAAAAATTCAATAACTAATATTATATAGGTACACACCGGATATTGGAAGAAAAAATCTATAACTTTTTTATAAAATATTTATAACACTATATGCTTTAATTTTCAATTATATGCTAATATGCTTTTTTTTATTTTGGGGAGGATCGCCAAGTCTCTATTATAGACCGTCAAATACACTATCTGACAGGATCAGATTATAGCCGATCTTCTAAAATTGACACTCGTGACATGCCAACAAGTTAAACGAAAAACACAATAATTTTTATTAAATATATAAGTATATGTATTACGATATAAATAGCCACCAATTTACATGAATTTCATATCTATAATTTTTCTGAATATACAAATTTTACAGACAAAAATAATAATATAGTTGCACGAAATGTTCCATACGCTAAGATTTGTTTTAACCGAATAAATATTTTAGCATTCTACTAATATTAACAATATAAACCTATTTCATAAATACAGTCATATATGAACAGAAAATACGTCAGAAAATTTAAAATATCAACTTAAGACAATATCGGAGAATCACACCTTTAAAATAAAATCTACACATGAAAAATGTATGCTAAGTGCATTCGTTTTTTCGACCTAAATCCGTCGTTATTACTATTTTATGCAAGGCAGTAAACTAAAGACGTGCAGCTTCGTCACTATAGAGTTGAATTTTTTCTCGCCTATTTTGTACTAAAGAAATAATATTCTTTAGAAAACAACAAATAACTGAATAATATTTATTTATATCTGTATTATTTATTTTGCACCGAATAAAATAAAATAAAATATGTACACCTATTGTATATACTACATACATACATATTTTCGATAATCGCAAAAAAAAAAAATATTAAAAATTAACGTCTAATTACTTTTCATTTGATCGACGTACCACCTACTCTTTTGGTTGGTGAATTATTGTTAACGACGTTTAACGGTTAACATTTCGGCGGTCATTTCGTAGATTGTTCGCCTATAACTGTACTACAGCAAGGTTCGGAACACACAATGGAAAAATATAAACATTTCATTTTGGCGCCTTCAAGAGGGACAAACTATAACATCATCGATTTACCACACAGCACAAAAAGGATCAGCATTTCTACATACCTATACGACTATACATATGTATTTAATATATATATACACACACACACACACACACATTATTCGGGCTTTTTGTCAACCTTATTTCTTTTCCACCAATGCCACTATAAATTTCCCGGTTACGCACCAGAACAGATGTGGGTCGTTTTTCTTTCTCCCTTAAATAATTTTACATACACAACCTCAATTGTGTAACATAATGTTTGAGATTCTCAAATAGTTTTGCTTTATTTACATGGAATATAGTCAAAACGGTTTTTTTAAAAATATAATAATAATAAATATACATATTATACTCGAAGCGTTCTGTCATTCGTAAAACGCGCAACTAAATTAAAATTCCGTAGTAATATTATTATTATGGCTGTTATCAGAATAATATACAGGATTCATAATATTATATTTTTTTAGATTATCGGGAAATTAAAAGCTACTTAAAAGAATTCGATATTGATTTTCAATCGTAATTTATCCAACGTGCGTAATAATAATAAGTCATCAAAGGGCCGAGTAATTATTATTTATTGTTTGTTCTGTAACGATACCTAGTTAATTATTAAATATATACATCAGAAATAAGTTTTAAAAAACACGTGATGTCTGTTGGCCAAAAAAAAAAAATAAAAACTGTAAATATAATATACAACTCCTGGTAGAAATTTTGGTACATTTCGTCACTATGAATTGCATTTAATTTCGCCCGACCTTTTCAAAGAAGTCTTTTCGCTACGGCGAATATGTTGACATTCGAGTTTACCACGGAAATATTTATCAGATGGATATCGATCCTATTTTGCCGCATTAAAGAGAGGTTTTTAGACCGTAGGTATAGTGCAACACTATTCCCAACATCTGTTACTACGTTCCCGATTGAATATGCATAGTATTACTTCGCATAACGAAAATATTATTATTATTATTGTTATCATTTATTCGTACGAATAGAATTAAAAATTAAAATTTTTTTTTTTACTTTTACAATATTACATCCATGTATTAAATTAAAATACCCGAATAATATAAATATATTATTTTATAAAGTATTTTTATTGCAAGAATAATGAAATTTAGTTAATATAAAATATATTTGGACATTTTAAAAACTAGATATTTAAAATATCGTTTGATTTATTTTTTTTATGACAAAATCGATTCATCAATTACCGCAGTACTGGAGGATTTGAGTGGTTTATCAATTGTATAAGAGAAATAATATGAACTTTCAGTTAAAGTTTTTTGAATCATTAGATATTAGCAAAATAAATAATCAAACTGAAAAACCATGTTGACGAAAAATAATTGAATTGCGTTAGTTATTATTATAGTACTAAAAATAAATTTATCTGTTCGCGTAATTCAATTTAAAATCTCTTAGTCACTGTTTTCATCTTAAATTGTTACGAATAAATAGACAAAAATCGAACGAAAATTCCTTCCAAAAAATGATTTTGGAAATACATTTTATAATATTCGATTTAAAATGCATACGAAAAGAGTTATCGACCTTTTTGTTGTTGTTTTTTTCTAATTATAAATATGGATACAAAACTGACAATCGTTTAACAAATTTATTTAAAATGTGCTATTCATATATATATACATATATATATAAACATATAAAATATATAGTCAAGTACCGGAGTTTTAACATAGACGTTGTGTGCAAATTGTGATATCTCAAGGTGATACGGAAACTTGGCAATGCAACCCCATTATATAGAAATCAATATAATATAGCGTTCCTCCGATTTTGGTCAAGCGTTAAATTTTCAACCCCTTCCAAACATAAGAAACCGTTTTATAAAATGTTCTAAACGCATTCCTTTCTCAATTTTGAAAAGCAGCACTTTTTCGAAAATAACCATATATGCATTAAGTTCATTTTTTTTTTTATTTACCTACTATTGGTGTTAAAAAATCCGTATTTATTATACCAACACAAGTATAGGTATAGGTACATCATAATTCATAATCTTTATCTCCTCTAGTCATATAGTTTATGATAACTGAAAATGAACGGCTTTTGTTTATGATGACGTAATTTTGTACTGCATAATTCGTCTTCGGTTATTCTAAAACTATTGGAAAACTTATCGTATCTTTTAAATTTAACACATTTAAAACTAACAACATAATATAGATATAATTTACAATAGAAAACATTTAAAATCGTAATATTTAAATAATACCGATCGCCGATCAATAGTGATTTGATTTGAAAAAATAGCGTATTGATGTTGAACGAAATCCGTATTCTAATATTACCCGGGGCAAAAGTGTGTTTAAAGATAAAACCGCTAATGAAAACTAATTCAAATCAAATGAAATACTAATTTTTAAACGGCTAAAAATTGATTAGAAGTATTAACTTACAAATATTCAAAGACTTGATATACTATACGACCTGGTCTCTTTTTTATAGCAGAGAAAAGTCGTCAAAATTAAACTTTACGACAGATGAAACGAATGCTATTCAATTTAATTTACCCAAATCTAATCTACACACAAAACATAAAATATACTGAATTTAAGAACACAATAAAAACAAATTTAAAAACAATTACTTCAGCAGTATGTTATGTAACAATTGTGAATAGATACTTAAATGTCAATTGAATTCATTAAAATCTGTAAATATAATATTGATTTCATATACGCACAGTCATAGTGGAAAAATAATAACTATCATAAGAAAATTCAATAAAAGCTTTCGTTGGACAAAACATCCGAGATGAGAAAAACAAGGACGGTTTTAAATTTTACTGTCGAGTTTTTAGAAACTGAACACTTCGATTTTGGCTTGTTTTACGTCATTTCTAAAATACCTTTATTTACTTTCATTGTCGGCTTAATGTATTAATATAATTTAAATGTTTAGGAAAATTAAAATTTCCACAATTAACACTTATAATAACAACACCACTGTTATATTAACTATAATCAGTGACATATATAGAAATTAATTTGGGCCCCCTCCAAATTAATTACTGAAATTACCAAATTAAATACATTAATTTTATAAGCCCCTCCTTCGGATTATAAAAAAAGCTTTTGGGTTTTAGTTAATAAATAAATAAAATAAATTAAAAAATACGCACGTGTGCCGTACCAACCATAAATTTCGAGGGGGAGTTGAACCCCCAAAACCCTTTCCTATTTACGCCACTGCTTATAATAGACAAAAGTATACAAATTTTATAGCAAAAATAAGCTTGAAAGTATAAATGTTCAACTGTTCAAGACAAAAAGCAATACCGAACTTTCTAACTATAAAACGAAAAAGATAAAAATATGTAAAACAATATATTTATATATATATATAAGGTTGACCTAATTCCGAGAGCACCATTTTCTCTTCGTCTATGTAGTGTATATAAAAGCAAGGACGGTCACAATAACTCTTTCGTGTCCGGAACAGCTATCTAAAAACTTTTTACTTGGCGCATACGCAGCTGCGGTTATAATACAAGTGCATGTATATATATTAATAATAAGTACAAAAAAAAACCACACATACTTATGCTGTGAATTTACAAACAAGGTAAGGGAAATGTACACATAGGTGTACAATCCCTCCTATAATCGCCTTTATTTGTTTGAATTGGTAGAATAATTTAAAACAAACATGCTGAATAGTTACCATTTATTGAAAATATCTGTAAAGAATATATTGTAACTATTAGAATTTATAGATAGGTTATAGTTATAATAAAGAAATATTATATAATACATAGTACGTATTCAATAAGATAAAGCAAAAAGCCAAAAAAAAAGACGGACATACTTCCCAAGGTGGGTGAGCCACTGTTGTATATAAGAAGTTGAGAAGGTAAGATATAGAGAAGAATTTAATATGTATCTATACGAGACGATAAACCACTGTTAACAAAAAACGATTCTAAGTTCGGTTATACATGTTTTGAAAGGCTGTTATATTTACTATTTAATAGTACTAATAATATAATAATACATCTTATAAATTTTCCCAGTTTTTCCCAATTATTATGAAAACTGCTTGGAAAATCAAAACATGATCTCTGTGTAGTACCACCTAGATAAAATTTTCTTTAAGAAAAGGAGCTACACTTGAAAATCGAAGTAAAATTCCTGGTAGAGAAATTGTTCACAGAAAAAAGAATAAACATCATTGTAAAACCAATACATTCCTCGCTTCGCTCAGAATCTAAAACCACTGTATAGGTATTAGAATAATAAAAATGTAAAATTACTTCATTACACTTGAAAAAATTAAACGATTATACTGAAAATAGTTCATATGCATTTTATAAATATATTTACTTGTAATTATAATTACTCGGACCACTAGAATGTAATTTTAAAAATATTACCCTATTTTTATAAGTATAAGTAACCAACAATAATAATCTTTTATTAAATTACATTGGGTTTCTATTATAATAGTTGCCTATACATTTTTGAAACTCATTTAAATTGTTACCATAAAATAAATTTGACAAGTTAAATTTTAACTTATAATCATACTAACATTTGTTTTTCCTTGGATATACAACGAGAACAAGAGAAAAATGATTCATAAATTTTAGATGTAAGAGATAAAGTCCTAGTAGATTTCCCATGATAATTGACGTTAAGTCCCTTAGCGGTAGCTTGTAATGTGTCACTGACGCGACCGTTAGAACTATATGGCCCCCTGCGTTGGTACACACGTAATCGCAGTTTTCATTAAAACATGGAAGTGGGGGGGGGCAGAGGGGCAGTCGGTAGATATGACCGACAAACCTCATGAATGCTTGATTAGCTTCATCGTATGTTACATGTTTGCTTTATTAATTAGTTTTCAAAAGGGTCTACCAGCGATATGGTGACCTAGAAAGGAATTTCGACATGACGATGGTCTCTTACTTGTCTATTGCTGGAAACTTTATCATATTAATTAGAACAGACTATTAGAACAAGGATTTGCCATTATCGAAAGTATAAACTTTAAACCATTTCAACTAGAAAACTTCCCGTAAAAACTCTCAAAAGTTAAACCGTAAATCCGAAACTTACCTAAAATAATAATACAATTTTAATATTTTTTTCTGTAAAATTGTCAAAAAATATTAACAAATAATACATATATTTCTTTAATTTAATATTACCCAACTTATAATAGCAATATACGAGTGATTATGTATTACGGATAATACTGAAATATGTAAAAAAAGAAAACTGTTTATACAAATACTATATTTATTATTTGAAAAAAAAATTAACTTCAATACATTTTTGGTACCCATCTCATAACATTCCAAAAGATTCTTATAATAAAATGTATAAAAATAAAGAGTTGATTTAACGCAGCATACTTCAAGGACGATTACTGCACACTTGTGCAATACTTAATGTGCTGCAGTACACCGGGTGAAAACACTAAGATAGAACATTAGTAGTATAGATTGTTACATACATAAAGATTAGTTTAAAAAGTTAGAAAGTCTATTGTATTATAAAAATAATTTTATTCGCCTCGGTATGTTTAAACACTCATCATGTTAATAGACATTGCTCACCGTTTAGTTGTTACTAGATATACATATTTATATCTGGTTGAAACTTTGCAATATTAATGATTTTAGTTTCTAAAATATTCAAACTTCTATATTCAAAATATATTTCTTTATCACATATACATTTTAAAAGTTACTCCATTGTATATTCGTATGCGTAACCGATTAAACATTGCTTGCCAGTATTCAGTAGGTAGTAGGGGTACAGTAATTTTTAATAAAATATAGTCCCAAATGTCTCAAACTAAAAATGATTTAGATCAAAATACAAAATATCTTTTAGTATTCACAGGAGAGAAATAAAAACAAACTTAAGTCAAAATGTGTCTTAGTTTCTTACTAACTATGAAATAATAATGTAATGCTGTATTTTATTTCTACCGTAGACACCATTCTGGTGTTTATGTAACATATTGCAGGACTCATTAAGCTTAAAACTCGCAGACTTTTTATTAAATGAAAATTATTAAAAATACCTACTTATATTAAAAGAATTTTTTTTTTTTTTTTTTTTTTGATATTTTACAATATTTTTAAATAAAATACTTCATTATAAAATATGATAAATTTAAAAAATAATTGTAAAAATCATTTCCTGTTTTAGACTTTTAACTTATGTATCAAACTAATATAGATACCTACTCTACAAAAATTCTTAATGTAAAACAAAAATAACTTTTTAGCACAAATATTTATTAAACTCTTTAACTTTATGTCATGAAATCTAGTCAAACACGGAAGGATTAAAAATTATAATGATGTTCAATCAAAAATATTAAAACTGAGTTGAATTGAAGAGAAAACCGTAAAGAAAATATAAAAATTCCCAATGTATCACGGTCAACTTTAAGTAATAAGTATCAAGTTTGTAAAAATACATATGATACCCATTTCTTTAACAAATATAATGCAATAAAAATAATTATATTTCTAATTTATGAATGAAGGTTACATAAAATCTTACCTTTAAAAATGGTCTTGTTAAGATGTCTCTAAGCTGGCTACCATCATAAGCTGTTTGAGAATGATTCGGTAATGTGTTCAGTATGTCCAAAACATTATGAACTAAACTAATTAAGTCCTCAGAAATAGGTAAAGGTGGTTTTTTTTCTGAATCCGTTCGGCTAGAGTTTATGAAATGGTACAGCTAAAAAATAAATAATAAATAATTTAGTCTTATCTAATCAATTTATTGAATTTTGTAAAAATAAGTTTTTACAATAAAATATTTAAATTTTAGAACTCACTCAAATATATATTTATCATGTTCAGATCTATATAAGCATATCAATGTAGTATTGATTATATGCAATATTTTAAGTAAGAACCAGAATAATTTTTAAAAACAATATAAAAATATTTTGAACAATTTACAATAAATTGTAACTCATCAATTTAATAAAATATACATTTTTTTTTAAAATACTTTTAAATATATCACAACATAAACATAGTTCTTTTAATTTTACAATAGTCAATACAAAAATTATTTAAAAATAAAGTAATACTTTTTATAAATGTATTTATTTTTAATTTGTATACAAATTAAATTAAATCAGTTGTATAAAATGTTTAGTTATTTAATAAATATAGGTATACTTTGAAAAAAAAATGAATGCATACTAGGAATCTACTTAATAAACCATAAACCTATTCTAAAAAATTATATTATTTGCTTTAGAAAAAGATGTGTAACTATTAATTGTAATACTATTTCACTACTTTAAAATAAATAAATGTTATTAGTACATAATAAAAATACTAACCTCTAATAATTTACACAATTGTTCATCTTCTAGTAAAGGTAAAACAGTTATTGGAGTATCGGGAAGTGCTTCTTGTATACATTGAATATCATCCAATGAACTCAGAATAACACCAACAGCTTAACAGAGTATAAAATATATATACATATATATATATATTAATAATTACACAATTAACACCACTAGAAGTTCTTTTTCAAATAATAGAAACTATAAATGTAGAATATATCTTTGGAAATATATTATATAGACATAATTTGTGTATGCATTAATCTATTACTGGTATCTTGTGGTTATTTATACCAAAAATCATTTAACTTTAAACTTATCATATTTTACTGTGATAATGTTCTCATTAATTGTGATTCAACCTAACCTCATACCTAACAACCTAACCTAACATTATTAACATAATTTAATATTGCATTTGAATAGAAATATTAATTTATCATCAGTGGATAAAGAATAACTGACAATTTGTTTAAAACAGTTTTGGAAATTATCATAAAAATACACAAGTAAACAGCATTTTACACAATTTTTGAGTATCCTCTACACCATATTATAAGAAATATAGTCTTTTATTGTTTTTAGGGAACTTGCAAATTATTTGAATAATTTAATATAATTATGATTCAACGATAGTAGTGCAATTGATGGCGTTGAGAATTTTTTTTAGCAAAGATAAAATTAAATAAAATTCGGAAAACCCACCACCTATAATACAAAATTTGTTTTTTTAAGAGGTTTTAAGGAGCCCAGCCTCTACTTTTTCATATATAATATTTTGATCAAATGATAAAGAAGTTTTCTTCACAAAGCATAGGTCAACTTGGTAAAATGTGACAAGATAACAATTTATTCCAATAAATGGGAAAAACCAGAAAAAACATGGGAAAACCGTATGAAAAACGGGAAAATATATACAATATTAAACAAGTAGTATTAAAGAAAATATATAATGCATATGTAATTATTTTAATAATATGACATATATATTGTTGACAAAGCAGCACTATCAACCAAATTTCGATTAGAATCATTTTTTCATTAGCAACGGTCTATCATTAGGTACTTACAGATATACATTCAATTTCCACTCTACTAACTTCTCACCTATAACAGTGGCTGCACCCATCCCCATTATCCTAAAAAAGCTTTTTATCTATTTATTTTTTAAATCATGGCCAAATATACCCAAGTCTTTAAGTGTGTTATTTTGTTGTTATTCCTATTACCATAAAATGTAACAAATTACTTCCAGTGTGATATATACTAATAAAATAATCAATTAGCATAATAGTGTTGCTATCTTAACCAATTTCTGCCAAAAAACATAATTCACACACCAATGTAATCAGATAAAATATAATCACCCGAATTACTAATATCATCATCACCAAAGTCTGAAAACTGTTCAATAGCATTTGAATTTGAATCAAGAGAAGATTGATAAGTCCAACGAGGTGATGATACTGCTGCCATTACAGCTCCGCGTAAACGTCGACGACTATTATATATTTTCAATTGTTCAACTGTGTCTACTAAATGTATTTTGGATGCATTCTTATCTCGTTCCTAGTATTAAATTAATATATCATTGTAAATAAATAAAATGTTTTAATGTATTTATATATTATGCAATATATACCCTTAACCATCTATGATTCAAAACTTCCTGAATAGTCAAACGTTTTTTTGGATCTAAGCATAACATCTTACATATAAGATCCTTAGCTGCTTCACTAATAGGTTCCCATTGTGGTCTGTTAAACTATAAAAATAATTATTTATTTATTCACAACAAAAATACACCAAAAATAAATTTAAAACATACGTTCAATCTAGCATCACATATATTATGATAGAGGCGGTCACCAGTTCCGAGAAATGGTGTCAGGCCAGATAATAGTATGTGTAATATGACTCCAGCTGACCAAACGTCTCCAGGTTTACCATATTGCTGTCTTTCCACAACTTCTGGCGCCATAAAATGAGGAGTTCCTATGCGACCTACAAAGCAAAATAATAATTTCTTTAGATTAATTTTGTATCATTTTTGATTTACATATTTTCAAATTATACAGTAAATATTTCTAAAATAATCTAAAATAAATAAAAACCAGATGTATAATGGATCTGCTTTATTAATAGGTATATTGCATAATACCCACCATGAGTTTCACATTCTGCATTTTTACAGTTAAAACTCTCTGATTCAGTTTATCATTTAAGATTAAAATATTATTATATATTCTAATACCAAAATATATTTGCTTTAGATTGTTTCAATATTTTACATATTCTAATAAGTTATGTCAATGTGTTGTTTGGTTACCTATAGAATCTCATTTTTTAATTTATAATTAACATTTCAATCACAATAATATAAAAAAAAAAACTTTAAAAAATGAACAAACTTGTTAAATAACATATTAACAATAAGCTCAGAATTGTGTATACGTAGCAAATATAATTGAATAATGAAAATAATAATACATATACCTATGTAAATTATATTTCAAAAAAAAAAACTATTATTAATTTAAATAATATTTCATAATTATAATTATTCATTTGAATGCCTCAAAAATTGTAAAAAAATCTAAAAAAAACATATTATATGTGTTGATGCGAACAAAGTAAGACAAGTGCTCTTATAACACCCAATTATATTTTTTAATCACTTTTTAATTTTAATATTTTAACCATACAATATTCCATTAGGTTTATACATAACAAGCCCATATAAAATTTGTATTAAAAGTTCATTAAAAGTATTGTTCCCACTAAACCGTGTTGTGAATAGTTGGAATAATATACTCAACTATTAAGTACCTTACATGCTAACAAATATCAAGAAACTGAATACATGCAAAGTAGAACATGGTGTAAAAAAAATTCATACTTTATTAAAACAAATGTTTTTTTCTATTCAATGAAAAAAAGTATTTGAATTTGTGGACGCCATAGTATTATTTTAATATAGGTACCTAAAACTGAGATGTTATAGTAAGTAAGTACATGATATTTTGTTATAGATATATATTTTACAAAATGGTTTACAAGTGCTTTTGGAAAGATATTCTCTTTTAGATTTAGTCAATAGAATTAACACTGACCCGACACAACCAACCTAATAAGAAAAAGAAATATTCAATTAATTTATACGGGTGTATTGTGCAACAGAATAGAATAAAGAAATCAAAGAGATTCCAGTGTTTCCATCTAATCAGGTTCGGTACTACTATTTATACCAACACGTCTTACATTTTATCACCTTTCATATTAATCTACCTTGTGTTTACTTAAATGTTGTGATAAGGTTTTTTGTTTAAAAGTACTTAATATGAATGGTTAATTCATAGGTTTTTTCACTCCATAGGAATAATTTTTAAAAGCCTATATAATAAAAGACCTTGATCAAAGCATTCTACTATATAGTATATACAACCATAGGGATAGGGTTCATTTATAAAGGTCGAAAAACACTCAAAACTATTGAATATTGACCATATAATTACAAATTATAATTAAAATCCAAAGCCAACAGGCTTAATGTAAAATATTTTTTTAGTATTTACCAAGTAAATACCAATGAATTGGGTACATTTTTTTTAAAAAACGAAGACCAATTCATGATCACCACAATACTCCATTATGATTGTTTCCTAACTTTTCCATGATTTTTTTGGGTTGGATTAACAGAGTAAATATTTATAAATTTTTGTTAGTTTCATTGATTAAAGATTTTGAATTCAATACGTCCTTTAAGAGAAAATATAGTAACATGAAAACTAAACCTTTATTAATAAAAACAAGCCTAACTTTTTTTACAAAACAACTTAGAATTTAAATACAAATATAATAGATACTACATTACCAAAAAACGTATTTATTACAATAAATTTCCCTTTGTTTTTTATTGAAAAGTCATGTCTAGACCAGATTAAAGTATTTACTCAAATTTCGGGTAGGTAAATATACTTAATATTCCTACAGATAAATACCCAAAATATTTACCTACCCATCGACACACAAAACTGGATGCCTAACCTATACGATTGTAGTTTCATTCGCCACAGCAATGTAACATGGACACATGGTAATTAAAAGGAAAGGAATATATATATTTTTCTTTTATGATTTTCTTGAAACACCGTGAGTATAATGTTTATTCCAAATAGGTACATATTAAGAATTTTTAAACAGAACTCACCGCTGAGACCTGGTAACAACGGACATTTGAATAATTCACCACGGTATAATAATTCATAACACGCGATCAGTTAATACCGATGCAAGAGCTGGGCGGACTACCACTCCGATTGTCAAGCTCGGGTGAATCCCTCCTGCCTACAGGAAAAATGAACCGCCCCGTGAGTGAATGGAATAAAAGTGATCTAATAGCCACGGGTAGGATAACGAGCCAAAAGGGTTTACCACCACTATTGTTAAACTTTTGAACATATACGTTTTCACATTTACCGCTTTGTTAGATTTTATTCAACAATAATTACAACATTTTAATAAATTTAAAAAAAAATTTAATTACAAAATATCAAATACTGATATTTGTGTAAATGTTTTACGAATAGAAAGTTGGGAAATTAGAATACATATAATAGGTAATTTACTTTAAATCTGAGCGACAATTTCTTAAAAAAAAAAAAAAACGATTCTGAAGTTTGATAAAAACCTGTTTTGGAATATGATTTTTATGACACTCATTGAAATTTGAACTTTTAACAGAAATAAAAAAATTACTACACAGCTTAATTTAATTTTTTTTTTTATCACTAAGAATAACTCACAATGAACCTTGTAAAAATATGCACATCTTTAGAAAAAACCAAAAAAATTGTATACACATAAAACAAAATAAAAACTAAGAAAAACTGGATAATTTTTGATCATAAATAATTCAAAAATCACCAAAATATTTTGGAATTTGAATCACACTAGAATATACTTTAATCAGTGATCAGTGAAAATGACATGACCTGTAACAATTTCTAACCAAATGTTGAATTACAACAACAATACAATTTGAATATAACTAAAACTGTTAATGAATACTTTTTTCTGTTTTACCCAATGCACCAACTATATAATGTACATACAATCAGAAACTACCTCTTAAGGTTTTTGGAATATTTCAAGTACAAGTATTTATATAGAAAAAATAAAAACACATCATCGTAAAATACATCCCTCACTCTGCTCAGAATCAATAGCACTAAATAATTTTTGAAATAATCTGGTTAAGTCATAAACTCACCGTAGTACTAACCACCATCAACCTATTAAGATATAATCAGGATAACCGTGGGAACACTTTATCCTATATTATAACAGGTTTTTAATGGCAACAGATATGTAGTAAATAGTAAATAGATATTAGATATTGAATTAACTAATTTAAACAAGTGTTGTAATAATAACCACTACAATTATAAACACCTTCATATTTTTTCTTTTAATTTGATGATCTAGATTTTAACTTACTAGGCATAGTGCTAGTTACACCTAGCTGACACATCATAATATTTAAATCCACTTGCAAATCAAAACATTTCATTTTTATATAGAAACAGTTTTTTCTTTTTCAATTGGTTCCTAATGCAATCATATTTTGTCTATATACCATTAATGCACAATATTTAATAAGCCATGAACTTGTAACCAATTAAAAGCAATGCCGTTTTTTTTTTCTATCTATTACCAAATGGCATAAACTATCTATATGATTCCAATAAAAGAAATACAAAAGTCAGTAAAATAATTTAACTAGATTTATATTTAATATTATAAATGAACAACTAAAGACTGTGTAATAAAAGCATATACACATTGTACAATCTGAAATTATAAGTAAAACAATCAGTTATTTAAAATATTTAAATAATTTCTAAAATTAAACACTGAACAAACTTCAAAAACATGCTTTATGTTACTGTTCACTAATTTAAAAATGTTTGAAATTAATAAAATTATTAGTATAAAGCAGGCTCTAGTAACTAAATACTGTGGCTGATACTAAATATATTAACTACTTTCTAAAGTATAATTTTAACAAAATTAATATCTATTATGAAATGTTTAGTGCTTTAATAGCTACATACATTATGTAATAGGATTAAAAAATAAAAATAAAAACAACTAGCTCTAAACACGAATAACAAATATAAAAATAATTAGGTTAAAATATTATGTTGAGTTTATAATTTCATGACAATAACAACAATTTAATATAATTTAATATTTATAAATAATTTATACTTCAGTACCATTCTCATATTCAGTCAGCAACTAGGTATCAATATCTACTAATTGAAAACTATTATAAAATAAACCGCAATTACTAAATTTTCTTATCTTTATCAAAGAAAATATTTAAAACAAAGGATTATAATTTTATATTTATGATACCTGTAAACCAGCTTATTTTTAGGTATTATTTACAAATTAAAAAGGTTTAAATTACTACCTTGCAATATATAATACTAATAATAAAAGGATTATAATAATATAAAAATACTATTTTTAACAAACTAGTCAGAGTGCTTAAACAGTTATTTCCATTAAAAATTGAAAAAGCATCAATAATCTAAATTCTAAATTAAAACTTAATGGTGTCCGGAATATAAATATCAAACCTAACTCATGTTTGAAATTTAAATTTGAATAAATGCCATTTTTCTAGAGACCATTATATAAATTAATGTAATAGACTAATGATAATCGGCCTAATAATAATATATAGACTTTAATAAGACTAAATGAAGTCTATAAATTATAATTATTTAATTTTTTTTTTTAGTAAAATTAAATAAAAGTTTAGTAACAGTTTGAAGAAATATAGAATAATCTCAAAATAGATTTAAAAAACATAAAATACTCTTTCCTTGTCTTCCAAACTGTAAAATATTGCAATTTAAAATCGGGTTCTAGTATTTAAATCTTTTTAATATGTAAACTGTACATATTTCATAAAAGTTATAGAAGTTAGACATCTGAAAAATTAAAATAGATTAATTTAAAACAAAGTTTTATGCTTTTGCATATACAATGAATATTTTAGATTTTATTTCATCAAAAAACACATTTTCATATTTGTGTAAAAATATTACTTGCTACATGATCTATTGCAGGAATTATATTATTAAAATATAAAAATGTTAACATGAAGAAAAAAACACAATAATGAAATTATCTTTTTTTTTTATTATTCTAATTCTAATTTTTAAATAAAGAAAGATAATTAAGGAGAGAAAATTGGATAATTTTCTGATAATTTAGGCACCAAAAATGTATGAAAATTTGTCATAAGTGATTCGAGTTCATCTCTTTCATTTTAGAGTGGTTAAAGGTCTTTATTTCAATAGTTCATTGTTTTCTTCATTCCAATCGGGATATGTACTCTCTCCAATATTAAAAAAATTGCATAATGTGTGATCTTCAATCACACTCATGTTCTCTTTGCAAGATATTTTTTTGATTACACTAAGCTGTATATTAGTACAGTGTACCGGTAGTTGTTGATACAATTCCTCGCTTCAAAAACATATTTTGCCCCTCAATGACATTGATTGTATTTATCTATATTGTGTTAGTACAGCCTGAATATTGTTTTTCTTGATCAGATTACATCATAGAAGTTGCAGAATTCATATATTCTTTTATATAAGATCACAAATAAGGTTAAATTTGTCTATCTACTTTAAAACAAATAACTGTCCTCGAGATCTAATAACTTATTCCTTCTTACAATAAATTCTCAAAACAACAATTGGCATTTGGCCTCTCAGCCAACCATCATAGTATTTCCTTTTTGTAACAAAGGTTTCATAAATTTGCGCCATTTTCTCGTTGCCACCAACCTGACCAACATAAAGTGGACTCATAATTTCTGCAATTTCACGAAAATAAGAATAGTAATCCACTATACTGTCTCAATGGACTTTAGGCCCATTGAGATGACACTAAGAGGCCACTTATGTAAATTTTCGATGATTTCTTTAACACTTTGTTTCTATGAAAACGTATTATGAATTGGAAATAAATCTTACAGCATGATTTAGTACCTTTTTCTTCACTGATTTCCTCGAATAAGGCTATATCCAACTCAACTTTGTTGTTTTCATTAATTCAAATTTCATTTCCAAATCACATCAAGTTGGACGATTACTGTTACCAGTAGGTATTACTCCAATATTTTCAAAAAATATGCGTGCAGTACCATTGCTTTTTGGATGAAGATATTGATGAATTTTTCTGCTCATTGTAGCAATATACAAATGACTTCAACATATACACACGAAAAATAAATGATGATAATCCAAAGTCACAAAGACCAAAACACAGGTTCACACTATAAGTATTATACACAGTTAAGGAAAAATCACTAGAACACAGTGAATAACACAAACATTTATGTATTTATTTATAATATCAAATTTAATAATATAAACAAATTACATATGTTATCTTTTTCAAATAAAATATTATCAATACTCAAAAAAAAATTGATATATTGATTTATCGTCTCGAATTGATGAGCTGCTTAATATAAATCCATCATAAATGTTTGACTTAAATTCATCTGAATCTTGCCAAAAATTGTGAATATAAAATTAAATTTTGAATTCTTTAAAATATACTTTATACATACAACAATATAAATATGATTTTTTTAATTTGACTTATTAATATGAACCATTTAGATACTTTCCCCTTACCTAATATTTCATGCCATAATTCTATTTTGATTCTATACTGAAATTAAGTGCTACTACTAGTAGTGATAATTAAGGTTTTGGAAAAAACCGGAATTAGAAATTCTTACACAAAGAAAGCTGATATCATACACTAATCATTGTCCAACTAAGATCTTAAGTGTTCATAATTACTCATATAGGTATACTGCATGATATAGCACTGTAGTTGATTTTTAGTTTTGGCTAATGTTGACTGGGGAGAAAGAAAAAATTCAAGTATTTATGTAATAATAATTTTTACAATATTACTTTTAAATAAATCACTATTATAAACAAATATGTTAACTATTATAGTTCAAATATGTACAAAGTATGTCTTCCAAGTGGTAAGGCGTTGTGACATGACCAATCCTTAAAATATAGCCACCTAACATGTAAAAACTAAAAATGTATCTAATAGACAGATATAAAAGTGGATTAAAATGATTTAGGTTTCCATTCCACTCTGATCTCAGATGCATTATACCTTTATTAACTACATCTAGTCTTTTCTTATTTATGTTGTTCACAAATACTGTTTTAACTATACTATTTTCTACTTTCCAAATGTGGCCTGCCTACTCTAGTCTTCCAATTCTTATTAATAAGACTATATTTCCTTTCTTGTACAGTTGTTTCAGTTGTTTATTTTTCCATCACTCCCAAACTTGAGTATCGTGGTTATACATAGGTCCATACATTTTTCATAATAAATTTAAATTGTAAATAATAATTTCTATAATTGTAACAAAAAAAATAATTATTTCCTTTGTAAATTAAGTTTTTTTCTTTATTAGGTACCTAATACTACTGTATTAGTATTAATACACAATGAAGGAAGCCTACAAAGACCACAAAATAAAATATACATTTCAAATTTATAACTAAACAATTTTCACTTCTTACAGTGCTAATCACAAATAATTAGGTTCAGAGAAGAAATATACAGGGTTATTCAGCATTGTATACCAAATGAACACAACAACAAAACATATGAGACTTTAATGGAAATTAAAATAAATATTTATTTTAATCTAAATTTTTCATTAAAAGCCAGTTCAACCCAAAATTTGGTTTACTGAATTTATCTTAAACAAAAAAGTAAATGACTAAAATGGCTGGAAAAGGTAAGATGTACAGATTTAAAAGATCAAATGAAAGAAGCAAATGTTCAATAAATCCAATCAGCATTTCAAGTCCAAAGATCACAAGTCAAAGAGTATATGTCAGTTTACATCATCAAAAAGATTATTGTATTGTATGTAACTCCTAATAATACCTAAAATTTTAATTTTGCACATTTCAATATTTAACTGCACATTTTACAGGTATTTGCAGCACAAAAATAGAATCTTAAGTTATAAATAATACATATATATTAATAAACCATTAATCCATTATTTTGTTAATGTACATCAAACTTTCTAAAAAAATTCTATTACAATAAAAAAAAAAATGTCTGGTTTTGTTCAAAAGTTGGCAGAAAATACACAACACAAAAACAGGAGTAAATTCCACATCTACAACAATGTTAAGTTGGTCTTTTTAAAATCATGTTTAGGGGTACGAAATCAAAAGTGTGATTGGATTTCTTTCATAAGAAAAAAGAATCCCCTGAAAATGTTAAACATATTTTACCTTTGATTAAGAGCTTTTACTTTTTGTAACTAAATATAAATATTTAGAAAATTCAACAGAATACTGTTTTTTTAAAGAATGTTAGGTGTTTTTAGTTCATTTTATGAATACATAAATTATATAACTAAATAGCTTAGCTTTTAAAAATATTTATGTTAATAACATGTTTGATATTTAAATTTAAAAAATTAAAAAATTAAAACTAGTGTCCCAACACCATGTTACTATATTTTGTAACCCACTTAAGTGCTCTTACCCTGTCTGTCTGATTGTAAATAAACTTGGCCGTTAGCACTCAAATTGGGACGGGACAAATCATCAAAACTTTTTGCTTCAAAAAATAAAAATGAAACAGAACAAAAAAAAAAAAAAAAAACAAAAACCAAAATAAAACAAAACAAAAACAATTTATGTTTAATATGCATAGAAGGCTAAGAATACCTCCATTAATAGAACTTCCATCATGCAATTGAATCGCAACACCAAATCCTCCAAGTTTAACTGGAGCTGAATTTTCTTTTGTGGCTAATAAAACACAGTGTGGCTTAATATCTCTATGAATAATGTCATTATCATGACAATATCTAATTGCTTCAAGTGTTTGCCTCATGTAATGGCTAAGCAAAATAAACATATAAGATTTTTTTTATAAATATAGTACAATAATTATAATATTTACCTTGCTACAGCTTCACTATAAACAAAACCAGCTGTAGCTCTACGGACAATTTCAAAACAAATATCTGATCCATCCATACTGAAAATAAAAAACATGTATAAGTAATTAAAATGAAACTAGAATTAGATTAAAAATCCATTAAATTGAAAACATTTCAGAATATTTTTTTTCAAATAAACAATTGGAATTTAATTTATATTAAAAATCTTACTATTCAAAAACCATATAAAGCATTCCTTCAGAACTGTATGTTTCTAAGAGTTCAACAATATGAGGATGCTTTAGCATATGACATATTGTTGCTTCTCTTTTTAGATCTGCAATCAATTTATTATTAATCAAAAAATTAGATTTATTGTAGCTCTAAAAAATGAACCTATATAACTACCTGATGTGCTTAAACCAGGGCTTGATGTAAAACTTGCAACATCCACAATTTTAACAGCAAATTGTTGTGCAGTTTGACGATGAACACATCGTTTAACCAAACTAAATGGCCCTCTGAAATAAAAAATAAAAAAACATTTAGTAATCATTAGTTACAAAAACATGGTTATAATATAATATCATTAACTTAATTATTTTTGTTTTCTAAAATGTAATTACAGACATAAGAGAACTAATTTTTACTACTATTAGATAAACTGAAAAAATAGATTGTTTCAAAAACTGGAATTAATAATTGTATGAACTTCAACTTTAATAATATAGGTTAAAGGGTCATAGATGGTATTCTATTTGCATGTTCACCACATAAATTTAAAATGTTACCAGATTAAAAAAAAAAAAACTAATTTGTACACTGCATGTTTGAAAAAATAAAGTGTTATGGTTGTGTGTATGGTTGCATTACTTATATGTTAAAATAGAGGGTAATGTTATTCAAAAAAAAGCTTATGGAAAATCACCTACAATAATCCAACGGGTATACAAACCCATAATTATACACTAAATTAGAAACGTCAAATGTTTAAACACTAAATATTGGATAATATGAATATAAGAGAAACTGAACAATTATAAACAACAAAGTAACAGTAAGAAAAATTTTGATTTGCCCAAGTACAAAATTCCGGATTTTTGGAATTCAATACCAAAAATATATTTAAAATTTTTTTGACGAGTATACAATCTGATGAAGACTGTAAAAACAAACAAAAAACTTTTGTACCATACATTTTGAATCACAAAATAAATAAAAATAATTGTTAAGTTTAAAAAAAATTTGTTTGAGGATCTGAAATTAAATAAGCATTTCATTTTTAACATTGTAAACCAAGAAATATGAATTAGTAATAATCTATATAATTAAACTAAGTTAAATAAATAATTTTGAAAATGAAAATGGTTTGTAACACAACTAAAAAATCAAAAAACAAAATGTTATGACTGCAACTGCAAATTGATATGTGAGATCCAGTACACAATGAATTAGAACAAATAACAAAATTTGCCAAGTAAAAAATTTATAATCAGTTGATAATCATTGAAAATAAATATACTAATTAGTATTTATAAACAATTATTATAAATTGAATAGAACCATGCTACCACTACTTAAAATTTGTTTTATAAGATATGATGGTAATACCATGGTCTACCAATTTTTAATGACTTTATCAAATACACATTGATGAAGGAAGATGAACTCAAACAATTAAAAAATATGGAGAAATAAATAAAATAAACAAAAAGAGAAATAGACTCAATGTGATAGTAAAAAAAAAACAAGTTCATAAATCAAGTTTATAGGATCAGATCTAACATACTTTTAGAAAAAAACATATTTAAATGATTGAAATATGAAACAATTAACAATAATGGTGAATACACTTTTAGATATCTCTTAGTTCTAGTTATAAAATGTTAATTTTTTTAATTTAATTTTATAAATTAATCAATCAAATAAGGTTGAATACATTGAATAAACTTTTTAAAATATATAATATATACCTACCCAAAAAATTGGCCAACAGATGACTAGTTTTACAAAAATTGTCCTAAAGAAATAAGTACTTGGTAGAAATATAATAACAATTAATTTGAGAGACTTTGTTGTATAATAGGTACCTACTACAATGTTCCCTGTCCCGATTTAGAACAAATATTGCACCTATTATCATGAATTATTTAAAGTTAATGACATTGGAGGTTAAATAATTACACCAAACAGTTATGAAAAACAAAATTATGGTTTGAAAATAAATGAAGTCAATAGCTTGAAAAACTAAATGGTTACTGTGTTGCATGTATCAAGATCAAAATAGATTCAATTAGAGTGCTATGCTTTTAGAATTTTTCAGAGATAAACAATCATAGAAAAGCTTAGTAAAATCATTTGTTTTGATTTTTGATCAAATCCCATATAATTTAAAAACTAAACAAAACTCAAATGTCAAATATAAAAAATAGAAATTCACATTGAAGATAACATGAATAATGATATTCATTCTTCTAATTTACCTAATGAAGAGTTCATTTTTTTTAAAAACTCTTATGACAATATTCAGAAAATTTAAATATGTAGATTGATAGGAAGAAAAAACGTTTGGAAAAATTAGTATTTCATAACTAGTCAAATTGAAAATATTCAAGCTAAACAAAAAAGAAAAACTATGATAATTTATTTATTTCAAAATTATGTAATGAAATATAATTTAAATAGCTATAAAATATTAAACAAATAAAATTAAAAGTATAACATTCATCAAACGTGTTACTCTATATTCATAGCATAGGTATTCATAGAATTTTATAGACTTAGGTAAGTATAAAATGAACATACAAATGGCTATTATTGGGTGAATTCAGAATTACTGATACTAAATTTTAAAATTATAGTTTTAATCATGACAAATATATTTAAAATTCTATAATTTATTTATTTTTCTACATTGAGGGTGAAAATGAAAAATTGGCAATTCCCAATTTGAAAATAATATTTATTAATCAGACACTTGTCTTACCTAATATTCAATTATGAATTATTCACGTCCTATGGTTTATTACCTAATTAATCTTAACAAATTAACCTATTAGGATAAAGAATTAAATGTCTGAAAATACATTTTACTAAAATGTAACTATTTAGATCAAGGCTATAAAATTAAAAAATAAAAAGTCACCCTTGCCAACGCTTGTATTTACCTACTCTATTAAATGTACAAAAAAAAAAAAATTAATCTGTTTAAAATGTATACATTTTATTCATATGGCAAGTATATTGTAATCCCATATATTAGATTAACTTCACATCTATAAATAAAAGGGTCCAACAACATAATAACAAGAAACAAATGCATAAATAATTTATACATCTAAAACTCATACACAATTCATCTCACACAGCCACAAAGGTGAATTTATGTACCTGCCCGACTCAATTTATAATTGTTCTTTTTTTTTAAAACAGTTAAGTAGTATCCCTCGCTACTTAAATTGAATGAAAAATTCAATACCTAATTAAATTGTTGCAATATAAATTTAAATGTATCAACCCTGTACCGACCCTATTCAAATATTTATGGCTACAAATTTATTTTATTTTTATTATTATTATTTAAGTAGGTAGATAATAGTAGATTGTAAAATGTTGAAACTAGGCCAGTCAGGTAGGAATATTTTATTTGGTAGATACCTATCTATACGGAGTAACACACAGTAAATATTTACAAGAGATGCATCTCTCTTATTGATCTTATTTTAGTACCTAATATTTTATGACTACCAATTTTTAAATTCGAATTTCTTTACCTTTTAGTCAGAAAAATCAACAATTTAATGTCTTAATATCTATAGTTATTATTTCAAAAAAAACCTACTTATACTTTTTCTTGTTTAAAATGAAATCGAAATCAGAACATAATAATATGAAACAGTCAGGGATTGGTACCCAAATAATAATAGATGTCAATGACAAAGATTTAAATATAATTCCGATTGTAATATAAATTACTTCTAAAAAAAATCTATTTTTTTTTTGCCAGGCTAAACATTATGCAATATGACACAGGTCAATTTTCAATGGCGAAATTCTAAATACGCTACTGGCCAGGTAGATATACTTAACGAGATAGTAAAATAGGTGGTTGTTAAAATTGTACTTTAAGTAACGACGGAGGTCGGAATAAATATTTAATATTATTTCGTTATGATGGTCGATGGAAATCGTTAAATGGATGAATAGAATAGGGGAGGACACTCACTTTCCGATGGTCTCGAGCAGTTCGTAGACATCGTCGAAAAGTACTTCCTCGTCGGCCATGGTGGATCGCCTCTACGATCGGCCGACAGTCATAACAACAAACACAATAATAACAACAGCCGTTGACCGGACAAACGTTACCGGTAACTGCTGGTACGGTGAGCACGACGCATCGGGAGTGGGACACGAGTGAACGAGCGGGTTGTCACGGAAGTGTCGCCGAGATAGAAGACGAAAAAGGAAACGGGACGATGAGTAACACGAAGCGCACACAACGTACGTCCGGCGCCGTTATCGTGTTGACGCCGACGGCCTTATGAGTTACAGGCTCATACACGCCTGGTGATGGGCAGTGGGCCACCGAGTGCCGATGCCGAATGTTGCAGCTGGTTCGCGCTGCCGTCGGTCTATCGTGACCGGTGGTGGTACGTCCCCGCCCAGTCGATGCTACAACTGATTCCTGAACTTTGGTCGCCGTACGGGGCTACCGCACGAACCGCGGTATCTCGCGTTTACGTTCCGATACGCAGTTAACTTCAGCCGATACAGCCGTAGATAATAATTCTTTATTATCGGGTATAGCGACTGCTGCCTGTTGATAACATATTATAGTGATAACACTTTTTGTTAATGGTGATAATTTATTTGATAGTGCAATTTTTATTGTTTTTGTTATTAAATAAGAAAAAAAAAACAGTATTTTGTTTAAATAACTTACTAGTAAATTAAATTTTTTTTTTTTTGTTTTCATCGTATAATTCACATACACAATAATAAAGCATATATTATAAACACAATTCTAGACAGTTTTTAATCGTTAGAAAAATAATTTAAAACAATAACAACAAATACTATAATGCTATACGTGATAAGCCATATATGTGTAGGAAAAATCGAATCAGTTGAACATAATTTATTTATTATCTAAAGTACGATGTATCTCGTCGAGCAGGCGACTTCATGACAGTATTGATGACCCGCAAGTTTTGTATTTTTAAAAATTTTAAATCACGCAACCAGTAACCACCGTTAAGGTGTATTTAAATAGTAGGCGTCTTATTTGATTTATAATGATTTTTTTAAGATATTTTGACTCGTTGGTCGTTTTTACCAGGTGATGCCAATGGTACAGATCTCAGACAAAATAATTTACCTACTACGATTCAACAATCTGTTAACAAACTTTCGACCAGACTACAATACTATTTTGATGTTAGATAGCTCCTGTTATTAATTATACACACTGCTAATTGTACTTATTCAGTTGACCAACAATTTGTAACTATGCCGTCCGCAGATATATTTGAACTATATAACAGTCCACTAACACAAAACAACGAGAAAAAATAGTAAGTAAACCAATTTTAAATAACTGATATTAAATGCCAACATAAAATTACAGTAAGTCGCATTTAAAATAATACCATAGTTACCTACAAAAATATCTTTAAATTAAAATTTTAGTGAATTTTTTTATTGGTAGTAGTAGGTACGTTTTAAAAGTACAAAACAGTTATATTTACAAACTAATAATTTTTTCTATGAATATTTCAAATATATTTTATAAGTATTATGATTTTTTAAACATAAAATTTATGCAAAAACACCCTTTGTGAACATATTGTATTGTTAATGATATTGTGATTTTATTGTTAAAATATTCCTGTTGTAGTTATATTTTATTTTAGCAATTAAATAATAATAATAATAATAATAAAATTTAATATATCCATGTAATATTACATTTTATAACTAGGCGGATTGTCCCATCTCAAATGTGCATGGAGAAAACAGGTGAGAGGCTCTGTACCATGGTCCATGGATCCATTGCAGATGTTATAGCTTTCATAAGAGAAAATCTGAAATAAGTTAAAATTAAACTTGAGGAATGGAGATTAGCCCTTAAAAGAAAGAACCAAGGATAAGTAAAAGAAAAACAGAGTATGAATTTGGAGGAGCAAGACAAGACAACTAATGACAATAAGTGTTTATAGACAAAATTGAGAGTTAAGTACCTAGGATTTTTTGTACAAAAGAATTTTGGTTATCATTAAAACGTGGATTAAGTGTGGTTGAATAAATTGAAGAAAAGGATCAGGTGTTTTATGTGATAAGAGAATTCCAAAAAGACTTAAAGTTAAGTTCTACAAAATTGTGGTGAGATTATGTTGTATGGTTCAGAGTTTAGGCAGAAAAATAGAACATAGAATTAGTATAACAGAGATGAAATTGCTTAGATGGATGATTTGAGTGATAAAGATGGCAAAGATTAGTTTAGAGATGATGATCAGTTGGAATAAAGCAAAGAAAAAGAAGCATTAAATAATAATTTAAAAACCTAAGTTGCTGTAAAATTATTCAAATCGGTTTATAAAATATTTAACATCTTTTTATGTATTTTTTTTCTGTATTATTATATTATAACATTTTTATCAGTATAACTAAATCAACAATGCTATACAGATATTATGTTAGAAATCAAATATTTTTTTTTTTTAAACAATCTATAATCTATACAACAATATGCACATTAATTAGATGATATAAAAGAATACCAAAAAAAAAAAATGAACAATGAATATTTTGATTTTGGGCAAATACCCAGCACGTGATATTAATTATTTAATGTCTGTTAATATGTTTTTTTTTTTTTATGCTAGGACAAAAGGTTTCTGCACCATTTTCTTTTTAGTCTTCATTGAGGGTTATCTTATAGAGTTTTTGTTGATAGTTTAATAATCAAGTGGTTTGTATGTGACTGAATTTTATTGTGGAATCTAGTATAGTACATTTTGGCGGTTTGATTTAAGGTTTGTACTTTAAAATCTTTGTGAAGATTATTGTTTGTTATGTACCAGGGTTGCAAAAGAAAGTAGACAAAGGCAGATGGATTGAAATGCTTGAATTTTATTGGTGTTGGGGTTTTGCCGTTCCCCATAGCTGGATACCGTATGTTCATAGTGGTTTAAGTAGGGACTTATAAATTAATAATTTATTATTTATGTTCATTTTAGATCGTAGGAGAGGCCTTAGTAAATGAAGACGGGTGTTTAGGGCTTTACGTTTGTTTTTAATTTGGGAATTCCAAGTTAGTTTAATATCTAATATAAGACCTAAGTATTTTATTTCGGAGCAAACAGGGATTGGAATATTTTTCATTGTAACTTATGGGCATGTTTCTCTTTTTAACGTAAATGTAATGAATGAGGACTTAGATTCATTTATTTTGATTTTCCACCGCTTTGTCCATAGATGGATTATATTAAGGTGTCTTTGTATCATTTTGGAAGCTATAGCAGGATTTTCATGAGAAGCCACGATTGCAGTGTCATCAGCGTGTAAGTACCGAGTTCGGTAAATTAAGTTTTTGGTATGTTGTGTGTAAATACGTTGCTGCCTTGGGAAACTCCGGCTAGAATATTGAAATAGTAAGAGTAGCTCGAATTCTGGCGTACAACAAAGGTTCGGTCACTCAGATAGGATTTAATTAGATCATATCTTAAAATTAGAAGATAAAAGATCTTATATTTTTTTTTAAAAAAAGTGCTAAGGACTCTTCCAAGTGAGAGAAGTTGAAAAGATAGGATACATTAATTTTTTTTAATTTTTATCCGTCAGGAACGATAAACCATTGCTAACAAAAAACGATTCTGAACAAGTTCAGTTATACATGTTTTGAAACGCCATAATATAATACCAACAATTTTAGTCAAAATTTGTCATTAAAATTCTTATTAAAAAAATTTCTGCGTTACGCTAATTCTTTATTTTCTTATCACAACATACGATTTATAATTTTATCACGTTTCTAGAAAATGCGAACCAATATAAGTTTTCTGTTAAAATTTAAAGTCTCCACGAATATTTTTTAAATTGAATCACAATAGAAAAAAAATTGCGTAATTCGCAATTTACGACTAGCTCTTTTGGTCTGGCCTATTTTAAATTTAGTAAATTATATTATCATTTTATTACATTTTAGTTTTGACTATGGATTTAATATTGCATGTTTTTAACTATAGGTACAATGTATAAATAATAAATCATTCCCTAACACATTGACGGACGCTTGTAATGTAATGTTCGCCGTTATATTAACAGCGCTAGACCTACATCCGAAATCTACGTAAATCATTGTGGACTCGTGGCAGTCCGCCGTCTTCTATGATTCGATAAGATTACCGTTGAAAAGATTACTGCTTCAGCCGTATTGTCGTAATATGACATTTTACGTATTGCTGGTATAATAGCAGTAATAGCATAGTAATGTCCGTCAATGCGTTAACAGGGATCGGTCGTAATACATATTCTAACACGGTCCGGTCTCGGTCTCATTTAGTCGAGAGAAAAATAAATAAACGGTCCAGTCCGGTCCCGCGGTTTGTTCCATCAGTCCGGTTCGGTTCCGGTCTTAATTCAACTTCACCGGTCCGGTCCGGTATTTAAAAAATCGCGCCGCATAGCGGACTAATAGATTGGTTATTATAATATTACTTTTCATCGCCATCCATAATATTGTTAATGTCGATGGTACTTTTCGGATTTTATTTTATTTACGCGGTTGTAAATACCTGCGTATAAATGTATAAGTAAATAAATTAAAGTCCCGCAACTATATAAAAGTAGACCATCTGGTGATTGTATTGGAAATAACGAAACATCTTTGTATTTTAAAAACGATTCTGAGTAGAAATTCGATCTTTGTTTCTTATCCGCATTTTCCCCCGCTTTTTAACATTCGTTTTTTTTTTTTTTTTATAGCATCGAGTCAAGGCTATATTATTTTACTTACCCTTCGTCTTTAATTTAGGTACTTAATCAAAAATATGTTTGGAATATTTTGACCTTTGGTACATTCTTATAGCGCTAAAAAGTGTTTATATAAAAAAAAAAAAAAAAGATTTCTAATATTTTTCTCGTGATTTGAAACTGAAAATTTGAATTTTAAACCTCTATACAAGACCTAACTGGCAAATCTCAAACTAATATAATCTGTTAATTTAGAATAAAAATAGTACTAAATCCCCCTCCCCTTCTCCGTTATACGATTTAAACCTTAAAACTTATACATTTTACACGAAAAACCAACCAGGAATCTTTGGTTAATATTGTTTTTTTTATTTATTTATTATACAATTTTAGATTTGGAGCGTAGCGAGAAATGCATTAGTTTTACAATGATATTTTTTTTTCCTCTGCAAAACTTTTCTACCAGAAATCTTGCGAATTGTAGTACATTTTCTGAGAAAAAGTTTTAAATGGGTAATACTCTAAGGATGTCGCTTTTTGATTTTTCTACCGATTTTCGTGATAATAAGAAAAAACGGAAAAATGTACGTACATGTATAATAGAAACTTCGCTCCGAATCGTTTTTCGTTATCAATGGTTTTTACAGATATAAATTTAAATCCCCTCTGTATCCTACATTCTCGACTTCCCACCAACAACAATGACCTAACCGATGGTGTGAAATATAGGTATGTCCGTCTTTTTTTTATGTTTTTAATAAATACTTGACTACTATTATATTATATTCACCGGACAAATGTTAGTTTTGTTGTAAGTACTGATATCTATAAATGCGTACTAATATTATTATATAAATATACCACACGCTCTTGTGATATTAGTGCGGAGGGAAGTCGTAAGTGAAAAAAAAGTCTTGGTTTTTTATTTATAATAAAATATCAATTTTAAATACGAGCAACAATAATAACGGTACTGAATAAAATACAAAATAATTATGGATAGTTTAAATGAGTTTAATCAATTAAAAACAGAAATGGACCGGTAGACATTAAACGTGTCTCGACGGCTCGTTTTTCGAGTAATAAATTGGGGAATATGAAAGTACGCAGGTATGCGGGTACGTAACATAATATGGGGGCGTTTATATTAGGCGTTCGTGTGTTATGTATTCGAATTAAATTCTCCGTCAGGCTGCGGCGATACCCATACGAAAAATTTTTACCAAAGCGAATGCGAAAATCATTTTTTCGATCGCGTTTTATGGACATTCTTCACACTACCTATGTGTCCATCGTGAAAAATGTGAACGGTCGATTTTTTACGTCTCTCCCACCTGTTGATCGCGATTGTTGACCCGACGGTGACACCGCGGCTACAAGACACTAGGATATAGATTACAGAAATATTTTCCTACTCTTATAGTTGGTATAATGTTCTCTCCCCTCTACTACTGTCCGTCGCCGGTCGCCAATTCCTTTCAGGGTCATTTTTTATGCATAGAGACTGAGATTTTTTTTTTTATATATATATATTTTATTGATTAACTATGAAACAGTGGAAAGACCATGCCGGTGTTGTGTTCATGTCTAGTTTGATACTGGTGTGCGATTCGGTATTCCGATTATTCCTACTTTCTCGTGTCGTATTTATTTGCGTCCGTTGTTGTTCACTTCAATCATTCTGGATCGCTCATTTACGTTCCGTACTTTGAGTTTTAAGTACGTTACTTCTTAAAAAAACTTACGAGCATTACCGAACCAGTTGCATACGTACTATCGAAATTTATTCGAGATTTAATGAATCTTTTCTTCGTCTGTGACACTGATTATACAATGGCGGGAGAGCTGATCCATCAATCATTTCGGAAAAATTACTAAAATAATCTTAGGTAGTATACCCATTTAAATTGGATCAATATCGCGGATTGTTTAAATCATAAAATATAAATTAAAATATTTGTTTCTATTTGTTTTATCATGACGAGTTAGGTGCGAAAATTGGGCAATGTTATGGACCTACTATGGACTATATGCATGTATTATAATAATATTATTATTTTGATTTAAACGGTGACTTTATTTTTTCAGTAATAAGGAAATAATAACTTTTTGACATTAAAAATTAAGCTTTCGGTGGGTTCGTGTGTGTGCGTGTGTGTGTATGTATGAGTGTCAGAAACAACAGGTACTAAATTGATGTCTATATGTATAGAAAAAATAATAATCCAACAATATACATTGTTAAAGTGTATATGTTGATGAAAAGTTATAGAGCTGTATGAATATACACTATATTTTACTTACCTACATAGAAACACTATATGTTTACCTATATAAAAACAATTTTAGAGAATTTATTATTTAACAAATTTAAAAACAATTATTCACTGATCTACAACAGGTTTTTACAATGGAGAAAAATTAAAAAATTTAATTGTTCAGCATTGAATAATATACCTAAACAAATCCTTGGATATACAAATTTGCTTAATCCTAAAGCTTTCATATAGTCAAAGTTTCTACTGAATTTCTAAAATTTAACTTACTAATAATGAGGCTGATTTAATACACAATAAATGTTGTAAAAAGAAATCTAAAATCTGACTAAATGGCAGAATTCTTAAGTTAAAGATTCAATAACAAACAAAAAAATATGTATTCAAATAAGTGGATCGTTAACTTCAAATAAAGATCCTAAGTATTAAATAATACCATCAAGATAATAAAAAGTAAATTTTGATGTATTAAAATACTGCATCTGTGGTATAAATGAAAAACAAATTTAGAAACATCAGCAAAAATAGAGGCAAATAAAATTGTGAAAGTAGTTTTAAGTAGGTAACTTATTGTCATTAATCATTAATTTTTAATTAAAAAATAAATGGTCAAATCAAATACTAATTGTTTAACATTATTTATTGTATAATAAATAATAACTAAATACAATATTTTACCAGTATAATGGTCCAGCCTGCAGTTGGTACATGAATTAGGCCAAACCCGCCTGTGCAGGGCTCTAGTACAGATACTAAAAATTTAGAGTGAATAATAATATGCTCCCTAGCTTTTGGCTCACTTTTTGTAATTGTTTTAAATATTTATCTTATCTAACTCGTTTGTTAAACTATGTACACTATTTAAGCCATAAGTATTTTAATACTACATACCTACACAATTTACATATTATGCTGTATGATAATACATTATTGGTTTAAATTATTCAGAGTTTTTTTATAAATACTTGTATGGAAATAAAATAATTTGAAGTGTTTCATATTGTTATTAAATCAATGCAACTGTTTTAAATACTTATAACATAATAAATAGTAGGTAGGTATACCTTATTCTTATGTTTAGTCTTAAACTTTATAAAACAATACATATTCTAATCATTCAAGTATCTTAAATTAATGTCTAACATGTTATAAAGATAGTCATTATATACTAGTTACCTACCTAAAACACTAATTACCTAAAATAATTATACCTAAATATCTTAATATTTAAAATGTTAACCACAATTTATTATTACAAAATAAAGAAGGGCAAATGATGTGGAACATGTAATAATATTAGTGTTTACTGGTGAAAGTATTTTATTCTAGATTTTGCTCTTGCTACTTTCCAAGGTCTGTATTATGTATGAAGTAAAATGTAACATTTCACTTCTATGTATATTTTTATTTTTATAGTTATTTAATTTTACATGTTTCTAAGTATATAATAATTTTTGTTTTTAATATGTTTTTTACCAAAATAAATGTATAAAATTAAGTTCAGAATATATTTTGGTTGGTAAATTGATAAGTGTTGTTTAATTACCTTATGTATTTCATTAAGAAATTAAACATTTGTTGTTTTCTTAATAATGATTATTTTTAATTATTATATAGATGTCAAATATTATTATCAATATTCACTTTAGAGTAAGTATTTTGATTAATATCTAAACCAATAGCTAAGTAAATTATTTACATACCTAATTAATATTATAAAGGTAGGTACCTAAATATTTTTTAATCAATTATTTACTTACAAATAATTTTATACTATAATTCAATTACTAAATATTTTATAATTGCTTATATCTTCCTATCACTTCATTATGAATATTCTCTAACAATCCAAATACTTGCCTATCCATCCATCTAAACAACTACAGTACTGTAGGTTTCTGATTACTTATTCAAATTTCCACTTGATATTGATATTCAACAACTAACCTGTTTAATTGTGTTAATTAAATTAAATTCTTATCTTTGATAAAAGAAGAAGTCTACCTACTTATACTGTATAAACTAGAATAAAACAGATTTTTATTTTATAAACATTTTGTTTCCAAAATAATATAATCTTACTTTAACATTAATATTTGTACTTAGTTGTATAATTACACTATACAATTTATAATTTCACCAAATTGTAGTATAAATAACATATATGTTGTATAACCAAACCCCATTGATTATATAATTAATGCTAATATCTTCAAATCAATGTTCACTCTTATGTTGTATTATTGAGTTATTATTAAGGTATTCTAATAAATATTATAGACATCTTTAAACAATAGATAATATTGTAGTACTACCAATATAAATAAGTTAGTAAACAAAACTACAGAGTAAAATGCTCTTTGATTTACCTAAAACCTACTAATTTATTTTCATAACCATAGTTAACAATATTTTAATGAGTCTTAATTGCTTATACATGCAGGTATCCAATACCTACCTAATTGATTGTTATGCTTTTGATGTATGATAATATACAATTTCTTGTGAAAAATCCCAAAGAGTTATTAACATGCAAAAAGTATTGTTGTATTTTATATAATTTATTCTACTTTATAAATATTATATTAATGAAACATTATGTTTTTAAATGTCATTTTATCTTCCTGTAGGTCATTTGGGTTATCTTTTATTATTCCTTAGTCCAAGTTTTTGCCTAACTTGATTAATTTCAAATAACACAAACAACACTTATTTTTTAAATCACAATTCATTTCATGTATTTATTTTCAAATTGTTTTTACTGTCATTCTAAATAATTAAAATGTCATATTCGCTATTAATAAATGATGATATTGTCTGGTAAGATAGCTTTAAAATATATACAATACCTATTTGCATAATATAATAAATACATACCTACAGTAATAATAATTAAAATAGTTAATTCTATATTTATATTAATTTTATAAAATTAAAAATTATTTGTATTACAGTTTACCCAATAATAATGCACCGGATGAATTGAATGATACAGAGCCTGTTAAAAATTACTCAACAATAATATTAACTGTGATTTCACGAGCAGTTGAAGCAGCTAGTATTATACTTGATCAAACTGGAGTAATCCAGGTGAATATTTAATATTTTTGATCATCAGTTTATAACATAAAATTAATTTAAAATCCCCAAGTCTACAAATCTTTTAATATTTCATTATGTAGATATATATATGCAAACAAATCTTTTTATTTTTAACCTAAACATATTTAAAACTGTTTTAAACAACACTTGAATATGTATGAGAAAAACATCTTATTTTAATTCATGAAAGATTAGAATATATTATATACCTAATACCTAATATACTTGTGTTCTTATAAATTAAATTACATTTGAACAATTATTTTTAGGTTGATACAATTGGCCAAAATTATATACGTGTTTTTTATGACATAAACCAAACTAGTATCTTAGTACTTATTGATTCGTTAAATAAAATGGGTTACCTTGTATCCTATGAGCCTGAAAAACAAATTGAAGTTAATATACAAGTGGAAGGCATGAAGTGTAACTCATGTGTTAAAAAAATTGAAAATTGTGTTCGAGAAAAAAATGGTGTTATCAGCATTCATGTACTGTTTATAAAATTAGTTTGATTATGTAAATTATTTCCAAATGTTGACAATTTATTATCTTGTTTAGGTGAACCTTAAAGAAAAATATGCTCATATTGTATACGATTCGAATGCAATATCAGTTTTTGAGCTTCAATCAATAATAGCAGAGTTGGGTTTTACAGTACCAATCCACCCAACCACAACTTTGATTAATATTGATGGAATGTCTTGTATGAACTGCGTGCGAAATATTGAAAGTAATTTTTTGGCCATTGTGTTAAATATATTATACTTTTAATATTTTCAAATATTGATAAATTATTTGTTTAGATAAAATTGGTGTGTTAAATGGGGTTGTATCAATTTCTGTTAGCTTAGAACAGAAACAAGCAACTGTTGTCCATCGTACAGCGGACATAAAACCTTCAGATTTAGTGTCCGCTATATCATCATTGGCTACAAAATTTAAAGTTTCATTAAATGATCAAAAAACAGATACTCCCAGTAGTATGTTTAGTATGTTTGTACCTGAAGATGATTTAAGTAAAACATACCTTAACATCAGAGGCATGACATGTGCTTCTTGTGTAATTGCAATTGAAAAACATTGTTTAAAAATCAAAGGTATTGTTTTATAGTAAAATTATACATTTTTGCTTTATGTTTATTTTTATTTATTTTATAGGTGTGAAAAGTATCTTGGTCGCATTAATGGCCGCAAAAGCTGAAGTGCAATATGATTCTTTATTAGTTCAACCTGAAGACATTGCTAATTCAATTACTGATTTAGGCTTTCCTTGTAATGTTTTAGCAGACACAAATTCGCGTATTTCTCAAACTGAATTTAGGGTAGTAATTAATTGTGTATCATATATTATATATTAAGTAACTATAATTTTGACAAAACCTTGAATTTCTGATATAATATTAATCCATAAAGTTGTATTAATTTAAATTTTCTTAGATTGGTGGTATGACATGTTCATCATGTGTGAATAAAATTGAATCAAATGTTATGAAACTGAAAGGAGTTCAAAAAGCTGTAGTTGCACTTACAACTCAAAAAGCAGTTATTACTTATGATTGTGATCTAATTAGTCCACGAGATATTGCTGATCATATTGTTGGCCTAGGATTTACAGCTGATTTGGTGAATAATAAGGATAGGGGAAACAGAAATTATTTGAATCATAGGTATATACTTTTCATTTGACCTAAAAAATATTACTGTAAAATGTCAATGTTTTGTTTCAGTGAAGAAATAAAAAAATGGCGTAATTCTTTTTTTATTTCACTCCTATTTGGTGGACCATGCATGATTGCTATGACCTATTTCATGATGGGTATGACATTTGGCTTCATTGATCATTCTTCTATGTGCTGTGTGATTCCTGGTCTATCATTTGAAAATTTGATAATGTTTTTATTATCTACTCCTGTTCAGGTATTTATAAAAACTATTGAAATAACAATAAGTTATTTCAACAGTTATTTGTAATTATATGTTTTCACCTTATATTTTAACAATATAAAGTTCCACAAAGATTTGACTTATGTAATAACTTTTGTAGTTCAATAATTTTATTTTTTTTTTTTGTATTAATACTAAAGCCTTGATTTTTTTTAAAAAAATTAAATTTCTTATTTTTAGTTTTAAAAAGTATAATCTAGACAAATCATAGTACAAAGAACCTTAGTAATTATTATTTAAAAAAAAAAAAAAAAATATTGAGCAGAACAAAAGATATTGCATTTGTCAAATCTTCATGGGAAACCTTGTGTATATCAAACAGAAATCATAATTGCATGTAATTTGTAAATATAGTTTATTGGAGGTTGGCATTTTCATGTTCAAGCTTGGAAAGCAATACGCCATTTTACCACTAACATGGATGTCCTTGTATCAGTTGCCACTACCATATCGTATGTATATTCGGTTATTGTTGTACTCATTGCAATCACCGAAACACCTGCTAAACATTCCAGTCCAATGACATTTTTTGATACACCACCTATGTTATTTGTGTTTATATCGCTTGGTCGATGGATGGAACACATTGCTAAAGTAAAAATTGTTTATTATATTTTTAAATATAAGATACAGTCTTACATATTTTTAGGGTAAAACGTCCGAAGCCCTTTCCAAACTATTGTCATTAAAAGCTACTGACGCTCTGTTAGTAACTGTTACTGACGATTTTAAAATTATAACAGAAAAAGAAATTAATGTTGATCTAGTAAAACGAGGAGATATACTTAAGGTATTATACAAAATAAAAATTGCTTCAAATTAGTATATTATTTAATTTATTTGTATTAATTTTTCAATTTTTCATAGGTTTTGCCAAGTACAAAAGTTCCTGTTGATGGAAAAGTCATTAATGGGAGATCAGCTTGTGATGAATCTTTAATTACTGGGGAATCCATGCCTGTTAACAAAAAACCAAGTAAGTAAAAATTAAAACTGTTTTTATTACTTAATAGAAACATGTGAAATTTTGTAGGTAGCTTAATTATAGGAGGCTCATTAAATCAAACAGCTCCTTTATTGATGGTTGCTACACACACAGGAGAAGCAACCATGCTAGCTCAAATAGTACGACTAGTTGAACAAGCACAAACATCTAAAGCCCCAATACAACAATTTGCTGATCGAATTGCTGGTTATTTTGTCCCTGCTGTAGTAGCTATATCTTCTATTACACTTTTATCATGGCTTTTTATTGGTCGCTATTATACAAAATATTTACCCATTTCGGTATAGCTTATTATTTCATAATGGTTTAACAAGAATAAATAATATATATTATTTTTTTAAAGGATGAAGAAAAATATGGGGCTGATGGTTGGGAGAACGCTATTCAATACTCATTTAGGTGTGCATTGAGTGTCCTAGCTATTGCTTGTCCGTGTGCACTTGGTTTAGCTACTCCAACAGCTGTTATGGTTGGAACTGGTATCGGTGCTCTTAATGGTATATTGATAAAAGGTGCTGAAGCATTAGAGAATGCTCATAAGGTAAGCAGCATTACTACTAATCAATATTTCCAATCCTATACAATAATTACAATCATTAGTTAGCATCTTAAGTAATAGTATTGTATATATTGCCTATTAAGCAAAGCCCGTATCATATTATAAAATAAAATAATTACTCTAGGTTAAATATGTAGTGTTTGATAAGACTGGTACTATAACATATGGAAAACCTACCGTTTCGAGAATTTGTTTATTTGTAGATGATATGATCTGCTCACTCAATCTTTTATTAACTATTGTTGCCAATGCAGAAATAAGCAGTGAACATCCTTTAGCCTCAGGTAATTATTATTCATTAATTATTATTTTTATGATTTGTATATTGTACAATTCGTATTTAAACTTTTTAGCATTAGTGAAATTTATTAAAGAAGTATTTAAATGTGAAATATCTGGAAAATGTGACCGTTTTCAATCTGTTGCTGGATGTGGTATTAAGTGTGTTGTGTCCCACATTGACGACTTATTAAAAACTGGTGCACAATCAGACTTCATTATGAACTACCAAAACCATATTATGAAGTTAGTAGCCTAATAGACTAATCAAAATAATTATTGATTTAACTTATTTTTACTATCTATAGTAGGGGATCAAGCGTACCATTTGAATTAGATAATATAATGGTTGAATTGATTAAAGTAAAATCTCCTTCTGAAGTTCAATCATTACAATTACATAAACTGTTGGATATAAACGAGGAGAAAAAACCAAATGAAACCAAATACGAAGTAAGATGTATTAAATATTAACTGTTTATTTAGTATTATATTAGCATTTTTTTAAATACTAATAAACCTACATAATTTTATTTGTCAGGTGTTAATTGGAAACCGGGAGTGGATGTTCAGAAATGGTATTAATTTATCAAAAGATGTAAATTTTAAAATGATTAGTGAAGAGACACTGGGTCATACAGCAATATTATGTGCCATTAATGGTAAAATATTTAATAAAAATAAAAACAAGAACACTATATTAATTTTTTTTTCATTAGGTGTGTTGGTATCAATGATCAGTGTTTCAGATATGGTAAAACCTGAAGCCCATCTAGCCATTTATACATTGATGAAACGTGGCTTTCAAGTTATGTTATTGACTGGAGATAATAGAAAAACTGCTAGTGCAGTAGCCAAACAAGTTGGAATACAAAAAGTGTTTGCTGAAGTATTACCATCACATAAAGTTGCAAAGATCAGAGCTTTACAAGAAAAGGGTATAAAAGTAGCAATGGTCGGTGATGGAGTTAATGATTCTCCAGCTCTAGCACAGGCAAATGTTGGTATTGCTATTTCTTCAGGCACAGATGTAGCTGTTGAAGCAGCAGATGTTGTTTTAATGAGAGTAAGGCATTCATTATGAACTGAATGTAATTTATTTGTATCAAGTATTGATTTTTTCCGTTTATAACAGAATGATCTACTAGATGTTGTTGGTTGTTTTGATTTATCTAATAAAACTGTCCGGCGAATTAGACTCAACTTTTTATTCGCCAGTATGTATAATTTAATTGGTATACCAATTGCTGCAGGTGTATTTAGTCCTTTCGGTATCATGTTACAGGTAATTAGACCACTTCAAAAAATTATATTATTTAGGTACGTTGTATTTAAATATGTATAACTATTTTAGCCATGGATGGCTGCTGCTGCAATGGCATTAAGTTCAGTGTCTGTTGTTGGATCTTCGCTTCTACTTAAAATGTTTGAGCTTACTTAAATTAATTAGTTTTATTGGCTAGAATTTTATTATATCATTTACATTTTTATCTTCAGGTATAAAAAACCAACTTTAACCACCTTGACTACATCAGAATATTTGTCGAGATCTCGAACTGAACTGGATACAATTTCACTTCACAGGGGCCTAGATGATATTGAACCATCAATTATGATTAGAGCATCAACATCTTCAGCAATATCTAAGTATGATTCCATAAATAATAAAAGAATATATAAAACAAGGTTGCTTTCTAGTATGAGTAAAAAAAACAGTCAATCTGATATCATTTCATCTTATAAATTATACATGTCTTTCTCTTTTTCAAATGGAGTATTACATAATATTTATATATCTAATTAATTTCTGTATAATAATAAAATTAAATACCATAAAATATAATATATATATTAATTGTGTGCAATTTTATAATTCAATAACTATGTAAATTGTATTTATATTTCTTTTACCTTTTTTTGATTTTGAATTTACTTTTTATTCTAAAAATTAAAAGTTAGTGGAAAGTGAAAATTAGTTTGGACAGGATCAGGAAACTATCACCATAAAGTCAGATTTTTGTAAATTCTACTGTATTTGACTTAGTTGTCTTTTTTGACACAAACTAATAATTGACATAATTTTCAGCAAGTAGACTTACCTTAACTTAGTGTCCTCTTGGTTACATACAGAAAAATAACCATATATTTATTTTGATTTTTAATGTAATTGGCAGTATTCAATGCACCAATAAATAATTGGTATTCCTATATTATGTCTATCTTAAAAAATTATCACAGGTGCTATTTGTGTGTATAATGTCAATATATATGTCTTGGTATTTGATAGTTTTTTACTGATACTGTCAAATGGGCATCATAGACCACCCAAACTTTAAAATGTTTCAGGACCTAAAAATTATAAAATTCGAGAATGAATTTTTGAAATAACTATAAGTCAATTGTAATTTCAGAACATTTTTTATAAATTCCTCTGTAATACAACTTTAGAACAAGGATCCAACATAATTATAACAATAAACACATTATTATGATATTAACTAATTAATGTTCAAATTAAGTTAATAGATTTAAAATAGATAAAAATAATAAGATATACTATAGTTTTATCTACAACAAACTTTTAGGAAAGTGCAATTTAACTTGATTGGTCTGAAAATTTAAGTATTACAATCATGAAAATTTGTTATTATGTTTTAGTACCAACGTTTACTTAATTTATTAATTATGTTCCTTATGTAATAATTGTTACAACATTAATACTTTATAAACCTATTTAATTCATTCCAATTACTTCAGAAAACCTTTTATTAAATACTCAGCGGCTTCTTCAGTTCAGTAATCATGAATACTACCTTACAATTTATGTACATTTTGAAAAAAGAAATACAAATCGCTACTACTACACTTACTGGGAAGTACTGAATGTCACAAATATAATTATTTCATTACAAGTTCACCACCTTAGGGGACTTTTCTCTATCAGTAAAAAAAAGCGGCAGAAGTCTAGAGGAGTAGGATCTGAGATGTACTGAAGTTCTGTAGGGATTTTAATACCTTTAAAATAGTTTAAAAAATCTATGACATGATGACTGTCATAATATATAATAATGTCTTAAACTGTTTTATTCTGACCCGTTTTTTGTCCTGAATATATCTTCATTTGAATTTTTGCTACACCTAAAACCAAGAAAACTGGATTCACATTCACACTTCACAGAAACAAGAATTTTTACTGGTTAAAATTTGAAATAATAATAGGTTTCTATTTTTGTTCAATGTTTATTGACATATGTCTAATAGTGTTTTTAATAGCACAGAATAATCTGTACTGGTACTATCACTATTCACTTCTGATTTATTTTATTCTCCCTTTAGAAATATTGGCGTAGTATAATATATTTCTATTTTTTTTATTTTTTACAAAAAAATTAGTATTATTCAATATGGTTTTTTGTTGTGTTTTTAAAAATTTTAAATTTGTATCCCTTTTTTAACAAACTAAGAACACAATTCTTTTCTAGTTTTATGGTCAACAAACAAAAAAAACATCATTAATTTGTAATAAGTATTTTAATTTTTATGAAATCAATTTTTTATTTTAGTAAGTCAAAATAAAAATAAAAATTATACTTTTTGAAATGTCAGGGATTCCAGATTAGACCTATTTCTTTACCAGTTTTTTTATTCCTTCTTGACCATGCAATAAAAATAAATTCTTATATATATATATGTATAAAAAAAAACTAGATTTCATTTTTATTTTAGACTCTTGATGGGAAAAACAACAGTCTCCGAAGCAGAAAATCAACTATTAAATTCTTACGACGATATAGAAGACCATTGTAGTATAGGAAACAGTATTGAGAGAACGAAAAGCATAAACGCTTGATACTATAACTAACATTTAATGCTAACTAGTATACTCATAAATGTATACATTATTTTGACCAAAAATTCTGTGAATAAGTTGTCTTCCGTTTTTTTTCTTTTTACCTAACTAACTATAATTTTTTTTTTAATCTTATTTTCTTATCAATATGTTTAAGTCAATATTATTATATTTTATGCCATATTATAAATACTTATGTATGTTTAAAACATTTTTTTTCTTTTTTTTGTATAATTTATTGTCGATTGTTTGACAAGATTTAATTAAACAATTGTATAATCCCAATCATTCCCCATTTCACTGTTTTACAATTTATTAATTTAAAATATCCTAGCATTCTATTTATTTTTAATATATAATTATTTATTATTCAGTAGAATAGTTGCGCATCATATTGATTTCATTAAAATGTTCAATTAACCAGTGCAAAATGCATACGCATCTATGAAAAAAAAAAATACAAACATAATATGTAATTATTATCTACTATTATTTGTTAAGTTTTATTTTTTGATTGCATGACGTAAATTTATCAAATTATGTTTTCATAATATAATAATATATTAAAATTAAATAAAGTATGCGATTATGTTATATAAATTGTTTTTTCTTTTCCTTTTTATTGTACTGAATTATTTATTTAAAGAGTTTAAATCTACACAAAAATTCAACAAAACAAAAAAGACCTTGAGGGGTATTCCACTGTTGTAGTTGAGATTGTTGAGAAGATGTGAAGGTAATAAGTATGTATATCAACTGCCTCAACGAAAAAGGTATTATTTCATTTTTAATAAATACATTTTTTTTTTCATTAAAACAAACATAGCTGTTTTCGATGGAAATCAAAGTTCAGCTAATAATACAATTATTAAATATCTAATCTCTGTGGATGTTTAAAGATACGACCGTTTTCGTGAGCGATACAGAAAACACTCCACTACTAGATAACCAGTAGTAACCTTTTTTGTTGGGGCAGTAGATATATTGTTTTTTAACTTCATAGAATATTTCTCTTTATTTAACCATTGATAAGAAAATACAATTCTAAGTGAAGTTAAGTTTTATACGTTTTGAAATGAAATGATATTTACGATTTTCATTAAGACTTGATTTTGAAACGATTAAGTATGAAAAAAAATACTTCATTACACTCAATAATTTTACCATTAAGTACAACTTATAATAAACTTTATATTAAATTTGTATCCATTTAGTATTCAAAATAAAAACTAGAAAATATAAAATACCCATAAATCATTACAAAGAATATATAATCATGGGCGCCCATGATAATATATTGCAAAAAGGGGACAAATCCCAAGTATAAAATAATAAAGTATCTGAAAAAAATGTTTGGAAGTATGGTTTGAATCTATCAAAATAAAAGTTATGTTCTTTATATCAATAATGATAACCAAAGGTTGTTATTTATCACCAAGCTAATGCTTACATAATTTACATGCCCTTTTTTCTTCAATCCTTTTCAAGAAATACCAACTTAGTATCTATATGCTAAAAATAGATTTTGGAATCTAGTTTCATTTTGTCCCCCATCTGAAAATTACCCTATGGGCGCCCTTGCGTGTCGTGTATAAATCATTAATTCGGGCAAATTGCAAGTACGCAAATTTTGTGCTTTTCCAATTTTGTTTACACTAATAAAAGTAATAACATAAATAACATTATTTATTGTTAATATGATACGGTAAAATTGTAAATCTTTGAAATATTTTATTTATTAACGTTGGCGTAGCTGAAGGTCGGCAATCATAAAATGTCTTATCATTTTCTGAACATTTATTATGCTAGTCTATAGTTACAATCATAAAGAACAGGTTAGCTATCGGTAATACGATTTGTACACAACTGCCCGGCCACAGCTCGTTACGGCGTAGTTCCATTAGTTTCCGAGCGCTGCTAGTCAGACGTGTCAGATTTTCATTATTCCATACAACTATCAGTGATAGCCTATCATCACGGTTTTTTACCTAAAAGCCCGCCGAATAAAACTAAAAAGTCCTACGTAATTTTTAACTTTTGTAAAATCCCGTCTTCATGCTGTGTCGTGTATTGCACATCCAGCTACAAATCAATTATTGATAATATCATTTTTTGAATTTCCAACAGTTCAAGCACATTCATTTTGAGGACAAAAAAAAAGTCTTGCCATCAGGATGGAGTATATAGAATACGAGACCTTAACCTTAACACCTCTCATAAAAATTCCTAGATCCGCCACTGGTACTTTTTAACAATTTTAATATACCTATTAGTCTATTTTAATACCTAATTTTCCGGGTAAGTATACCAATGACTCCAATCTCCAAGACCTAGACGACTATACTAGTTTATATACGCATAAGTCACATACGACGTGCATTTACAATGTGTAAAAAGATGAGAGTAAAATGTGATAAAATTGCCACAGTATTTACCTAATTGGTATTTTTACTTTTACTAACAGATTATTTAAATAAAAATTAAATACGAATACAAAGAACTAGTATAGTATTTGATACGAACTATGATATAATTACACTGCAATAGAACATAATATGCATTACACAATTTTTGCAAACATTTTTTCTTTGTAACTTAAATAAATTAAAATTTCTAAGCTGGTTGTAAAAAAAATTCTCGCGGAACATTAGTTTCCAAAATGTAGTCACTTGAAGTTCTCGATTATCCATATTTATGTATACACTCATTCCAATACTTCAAATATTTAAGTTTATAAAAAAAAAAATATATAAATTCGTAAAAGACGTGGTAAACTAGAGCGTTGTGCATATATATAAGTACGGAAAATTTCGAATTTCAAGTGATAACTTGGTAACTTAATGGGTAACTCAAGTGAAATTGTTCCCAGACTGTGATTGATCATACACATAAATACGTAATATGAAATAATGAAAATCTAACAAGTCCGACTTGGCCGTTAATTGAACCACGCCATAAGGAGTTCTAACCGCCGATCCAGCCCGCGTTGCACAACCTGTTCTTTATAATCATGTCTATAGTATACTTGTCTATGGTCTATACCAATAACAAAATAGTAAATACCCATATTGGGTAATGTATTGTTTATTAAAATTTTTAGAAAAGCTAGAATGGCTATTCCAGCGTCCAACGCTTATCTACCTATTTCCACGTCCTATACTGTGATTGGTCCAAATATTGATAAACAGAATCTCATCACCTAATATAATTATAGTCTTAATTCAAATTTAAATTGTAATATACTCGTAATTCATTTAATTTAGACTAAAAAAATTAATAATAGTATAAGTTGAAATATTATAACCACGTAATCGGTGCCTGGAGTGGTTTCAATTCAAATGTGCTAATGTTAAACCAACATTAGAAAAAAAAAACTGGTTTTGCTAAAATTACAAATTTTCATATGAAAATTGATCAATAATAATGAGCAACTTTTATTTTTATGTTACTTTAATTTTTAATTTTAAACTAACAATACTAATATAATGTAACAATAATTAATGATTTATGTCATTATCACCAAAACATGGTAACCAAATGGGTGATAAGTTAAAAATTTGTTTATCAATATTTAAACCAATCATAGCATAGGACGCGAAAATAGGTAGATAGTAGATATGTATCGAACGCTGAAATAGCCATTCCCTTTTAAAAAATGACGAATAATTAATTCCTTCTAAACTTTGAAAACATCTACTCAATAGTTAACATTTTTTGGTTTATTTGTAAAATGTCTGATGTTTCCCAATATGAACTCGCAGACAACAGTAGTGATGATGAAAAAGAAATAATGGAAAGAAATTGGAAAAAAAATTTATCTGCAATCGAAAAAGTATTATCGTCCTTATTTTATTAAATTATTTGTTATTTGAATCTATATTTATAGACATCGTTTCGGGAAGGAGCTACTTCTACAGAACATAAATCTGATGTGATGTTTCAAATGGGATTTGATAACGGGTATAAAGATGGATTTAAATATGGTTTTCAAAACGGATCTTTTAAGAGTACTCTTATGTAAATATTTATAGTTAAAAATGTCGTTTTTGTTTATTTTCATAAACTTATAAATTGTTCATATGTTAAGGTTGTTGAATAAGTTTAATATAACAGAAGACGGCGAAAGAAAATAACAACCAAATTTTCTACTAATACCTAAACTTGGATATCAAAATTAAAAACCTAAGTAAAGCTTGTAAAGCTTGACAATTTTTTTTTATACAATATTTGTTTACATTTAATTCAAACCTTGTAAATGTTCAGACATCATAATTATTTGATAATATATCTATTTATATAAACTTAAAACTTTTTTTTTAAGTTCAAATATTTGAGTAAGAATATCAAATTAATTAATAAACATATTTTTCATATATCTAGTTATTATTCTAAATTTATATTTAATACAAATTGTATTTAATTGGATTTAAATGTAGGTTATAACCATTTTATCTTGAACCTCTAATTTCACACCTTAACTTACACAGTATGAATAAATCACTATTTATTTTGACATCATACAGCAATTAATAAATATAATTTAATATATATATATATGATGTGCAATGATTGAAAGTTACAAATTATAAGAGATTTTACTTAAAATTTATTCCGATAAATAAATGTCCAATTAATACTTCTCTATGTTAGTAAACATACTTGTTTAAAATAGATAATCGTATTTATATTATTTATATAGTATTTTTTATATCATTGATTCCAAATTTTTGTTAATAAATCTTTTTTAAAATTTTTATTATTTAACCTTTATATCATTGATATAGTTAAATTAATTATTTCTATTTTATGACAATAGTTTATCCAAACAACTGATATTAATTTGGGTAATTTAATTTTTAAGTAATGTTCAACATTAAATAATCATAACTTAATTTACTTAATAGTATTTTCAACCTTTCAGTACTTTGCATGTTTTACCAAATCTAACCATTACTTGAACATCATTTTTGGATGATTTAATTTATTATTGCCGTTATAATAAATCAATTTTTTACTGTAATTATCTCAAGTGTTAGCCAACAATAATCTTCGTGTTCTTGTTATATTTTTTTTTATTGTTGTTAATATTATTATTGTCATATTAATAATTGTTTGGTTATTTTGACATTGCATAGAAGTTAAGTAGTACAAATTGTAACAAAAAAAAATATATACATAATAATTTAATTTAAAAACAAGTTTAAAAGTATTTATTAAATATGCCAAATATTTAAATAAAACCTAGTAGAGTATATAGAGTATATACATATAAACTAGAGGAACACCATTAATCACTATCATCATTAGGGGGGTTTAGTGGTTTATGGCTTTCTTCGTCTGAACCATATGGTATATCTTCTTCCGAATCATTAACCATTGAAAATGCTGGATTATCTTTTGTTACTGTAGATTCTAAATAGTTTGGAAAATAATAAAATTAGCATTTACAAGCCAGGTATTCATATATTTTTTTATAATAATAATTACCAAATCCTGGTTTTTTTGTTGGTGCGTAAACAGCAGCCAAAGTAAACACATAGAAATTACAAATACCATAAAATGCCATGAATAATGCTGAAGTCATATATTTGGTATTCAAATCGGCAGCAAAAGAGTCTTCAATCAACCCAAGCCCATATTGCATATGAGTAATGGTCGAACATATTATAAGTGAGATGATCATTGAAATAGTTACAAATTTCAGTCTAGCGTCTAACAAAATAATTAAGTTAAATTAATAAGTAATGCAGTTTATTTTATTTCCATACAGGTACTAACCAAAATATGGCATAGAACGTAAGTCACTGTATGCTCTCAAGATCAAACAAACTAGGTATATTATATATATAATGGAAAAAATACCTACAATAGATTTGATATTCTAAAACAAATTAAACAAATTAATATTTTGTAACATAATGTAATGTAACAAGTAATTATTTTGTAGTATTCTTACACCATATGCATTAGAATCAACCTCGTAACTAAATGCTGGATCCTCAAATTCATTCATCCGACGATATTTGGCCATTACAACTCCACATAACCAAAATGGACTCACTAAAATTACTTTAGGAAGATAAAATGCCATTGGTTTTCTTTCATTCTGTTTTAATAAATTAGTGGTTAGTATTTAAAATTTATATTTATATTGTAAAAATTATAAAAATTATTTACTTGACGGAGTCCGTGATAAATTGAAAGCCAAAACAATAAAATGGTACACACGAATGTCACTTGGAAGACACCATCTAACATACCAATAATTTGATTGCTTGTGAGAAGCATTAAAGGAAAAATTGGATCTTAAAAAAAAAATTTTTTTTACTCCCAAATTTACTATATTATTTTCTATTAAATTATTGACATGAATACTTACCATTAAATAATAGTAATAATGGCAATAAAACAATAGTCCATTTTTGTTCATAGGACCAATCAGTAACTGGGAATTTCCTTAGTGAATTTGCAAAACCGCACTGAAAATTTGTGTTTTTTTTTATATAATACATAGATACATAGATATTTTTACCAATTATTAAAATAAATTCATCATACTCACAAGTACCCCGAAAGCACTTAGCAAATAGATTAGTCTAAACCAAATCTCCATTTGAGTGTATCCTGGATTATATGATTTATACTAATACACAAAAATATAATTTAATTTTATCAATATTATACCCAAATTGGCTAAATAAAAATTATTTACACACTTACATAAAATATAACTTCTTTTACTAGGTATTTTTGATGAAATGTTTCTAAATTATAAAAATCAACCTTAAATGTGTAATGAGTATAATGTATGTACCCAATATGCGCTATTGGCACTTGGCTACATAATTGTTGTTTGCAGTGTAAATGCCTTGTCCTGTGTAAAATAAATATCAATTTAATTAATATTAGGTAACTATTATGTACATATGAATAGTTTTTAATATACCACATCACCTGTTGTTCTTAAAAACTTTTACTATGTCTGTGGTCTTATGTTGTGGAGTGATTCCTTTTATGGACATACTGATCTTAAAACTTTTATCGTACGTTTCATCTGTTACCATGACAATGTTATGATTTGCAAAGTAAATCAGATTACATTGGTATATTTTTGGGTTATACTTACCATCCTTATTGTCTGTTTGTACAACTGCAATTAGCCACAGTCTTTGGTTGTAGACAGTCAGACTGGGAGTCTTCATTACATATGGACCCTGTGGCAATGATCCGTTGGTATGTTTTAATACTTCAACTCCACTTATTTTACTCGTCAGTGTGATTGGTGGTCCTAAAATAAATATTTATTATTTTCAGACAATTGTATTAAATTCAACCGTATAATAATGTTTGTATAGGCAGGTACCTAGTTAAATACTTATACCTGTTAATCCAATGAACAAAACTAATCCCATTGCTGTCAACAGAATGATGAACACCATTACGAATTCTCGTTTGTTCATTGAATACAAACGCATATGTACAGAACTGTAATTAAAAAATATTTACTTAATAGATAGATAATATGTTATTCGATTTTGCACGGATATAATAATAATAACTCACCGTTCACACCTATCGTGATGATAGGCTGGGGAAATATAGCGATTGAAATCGCTGAACAAGTCATTGAATTGAGACACTAAATTTCTGACCATCATCAGACAACTTCCTGTCGGCAAATTATAGCCGGTTTCGGAGCCTTCGATCGAATTCATTTTCAGCCACTATCTATTTTCTGAGACTAACGTCAAAAGCCGAGAATTCCGTTCCCGCATGATTTTATTTTTCAAATGTGTCGTGCACAATAGTGTATTAAATATTAATACATTATGTTTTATATGAAATCATCGCCGTCGATTTCAAACTAAACGCACTCGTTTCATACTTTTCCGTGATTAAATCATGTCCATTATGCACACGAGTCTAGAGCGCGTTCCTGCGTGCTGAGGTCTTATGTGTAAACAGCTGTTATTGATCCAAACCCTTCGAATAGAACTTTACCCTGTCCATCCGGGCAACTGAACCCCTCGTCGGGCCAATGCCTAATTATTTATGCTATAATAAATAGTTGTTACTGAACAAACCTCACCGAAGCCTCGAAACATAATGCAAAACTGTTTTTTATCCTCACAAATCGTAGTAAACAAATGTTTATGCCATGCGTTATAATGTTTCTGCGGGGTCGGGCGAGCGTGGCCCAAGCTCAGGACCGAGCGGCGCCCCATATTTTAGCGAACAGAGGAAAAAAAGGTCCGCTTGTTTTTATAAAACCTGTTTACGCGTGGTCGTAAAATAATAAATATGAATAATAACTGTAACTATTGGCCGACTGATGTTTAGTTCGGGGGGGGGGGGAGTCAAAGTGTCAAACTACCTCTCCTTTAGTTTCGTCCCTGTTCGTGTGTTTATAACACCAAAAACGTTCGGGTATTATTATTCTGTACCTACTGCGTTCATGATGTCAATGATTTTGTAGTACGCGTAAAAAAGCGTCGTCACGTAAAATTATGTAGCTAAATGTGCGCAAATTAAGTTGTGATTTTAGTAAATCTACGTAAACTACGTGCTCCCACCGAGAATATTTTTGGTACCTACCTAAGTGTACACGGAACTACGGAGGCGTATCCGAATATCTGGTACCTACCCGGGTACTGGTATGCTGTATTGCTATCTAATGTTTATACCTAGCCGTATAAACTTTATCATTTCGGAATTAAGATTAGGCTTCTATCAAATTTCATTCTGTCCATAAGTAATTGATAATTGTTCACTGCAAAAATTAATCAACCAAGTATACGAGTTATATGTGTCGACATATCAATCGAAATGAAGAAATGTGTGTAGGTATGGTTTTTACAAACAAAACGCGATTTATTACCTGTAATGAACAGACATCTATTAAAATTAAAAACCTACCAAACAATTCGTGGCGGCGAATTGAATGAAATTCTTAAAAAATTGCAGGGAAACGAGATTTAGAAAAAAAACACCGCATTATAAAGGTAAGACAGTTTTTGTTTCTAGATGGTATATTAAATCGACATAAAATTACGGTAGACAAAAATAATATATTTCTGGTAGATAGCGTATTAAACGAATACCGAATACCCTATCCGCGTAGGTATCATATTATTCAATACTATTATGTCCATTATATTTTACAATATGTTTTATGTTGTAGGATAGTAATTACTGTTTCTTGTTTTACGTTGTTAATATTTTGTTATACGATTTAGAATTTAGATAACGTAAAAAGTTTTAGGTATTCGTTATTAATAGAGCTAGGCAGGGTTGGACTAGGACACCGAGGTCCTGGGGCAAATTACGGCGGGCTGCTGATGTTTTGATTAAATAGGTCTACAGCCCGCAGAAGTGAAAAATAATTTATAATGTATGCAATTGTATAATTAATAACCATTAGCTATGTTGGGATATAAATACTAAAATACGTGAAATATTTACGTCACACTGTATACAATGACACGGCCTCGAATAACCACCAAATGGGAATATCTAACTTTAACAATTTCAGTAGCGATTGTCACAGTTGTAGATAGGTACCACGAAATTTAAAGAAGTATAGTTTTTGTATTTTTACTATATAATTAGTAAGGGTGGGCGGATATATTATAAGCCGCTACTTGATATTGGTGCAGACTGCAGGTATCGGATTTTTTTTTTCAAAACCGAAATTTGACCCAATATTTTCAAAGAAAAATTTCTATCGTGTCTTTGGAGTTAGAAAAGATGAGTACCTATTAATAAATCGAGTTTTCTACCAAAACTCAGAGGGTAACTCCCGAAGGTTATATCCAATTTAGCCCACTCCTTAAAAAAAAAGCCTACCTGACTAAATGAACGGTATTTTTTACAAACTTCAGTAAGAGAAATTATTTTTTGTGTGAAAAAAAAAATTATTCTGAGTGGAGCGAAGAAGCTTATGGTTTTACAAAGATGTTCATTTTTTTTTGTATGTGCGTAATTTTTCTACCGAAAGACTTGCTCGGATTTCTACGTGTAACATATTTTCTGAAAGGAAATCGGCATGGAGAGGTGCTTTAAGGAGGTCGTTTTTCGATTTTCACAAGAGTTTTCTCATCAAATTTGAAAAACCATAAAAAAATATAAGACATGTAGGTATTAATTAAAATATATTACGTCCTTCTTTTTTTCTACTAGCAATTTTGCTTCAACTTTTAATGATAGCAATGTTTCTAAAAGAAACTTTCACTTAGGAGATACTTTAAAGAAATCATTTTTTGATTTTCCCAAGAGCTTTTCAGAAAATGTGAAAAACTAAGATAAAACATTGGAAAACCGGGAAAATCGTAAGAAAACTGGGAAAATTGATACTACATTAAACAAATTTCATTAAAGAAAATATATAAAGCCTATTTAATTGTTTCACTAAAAAATGACATAATTATATATTGTTGACAAAGCATCATTATCAACTGAACTCCGTTCAGAATCGTTTTTTCGTAAGCAATGGTTTATCGTTGCTTACAAATGTACATTAAATTCCCGTCCTACCTTCCTACCTTATCAACTTTTCACCTACACTAGTGGCTGCACCCGTCATTATCTTACCTTTTTTTTTAAAAAAAACATTAAACTTAAATAAGTTAAGTTAGTAAGTTAATAAGTTAATCAAGTTAAGGTGATATAAGTGTGATTTCAGGATGTAGAAGTGGTGGACAAACTAAATTAAAAGATTGACATCACTCTTATGGCATATAAACTAAACTTCATAGTTATAGATATGTATGTGTAAATAAGTAAAAGTTAATTAATTCAGATATTCGTATACGATTTAATTGAATGTATTTTTAAAGCCATGAAATATTTAATTATTATTTTTGGTTTTTACGTAGAAATCTAAAATTGTATTCAATGCTCTAGAATTTATTGTTATACGTACATTTTTCACAACCTACAATTAATAATTCAAAATTGAAAAAGACACTTCTTATAGGGCGTATGTATTTTGAAAATTTCTTAAAAATAAGTCACGTAGGTAATATATACTATACTATTAATAGACAATAATATGGAATATGTTATCTATTACTTACTGTAATGTAACTTATTTTGTATTAAAACGCCTGTCCGTAAATTTCATGATAAATAATAAATAATATTAGCACCTACGATTAATTCAATCGATGTAGTGAAGCGATAAGAATTCTAAAAATGGATTTGAGTTCAGCGTGAAGTGTGCATATGAATTTAATCATTTGGTTTGAAGATTTTAAAATGTATGTATAAAAAAACTAATATTAAATTGTATTAGGTGGCTTGGCCGATCTCATTTAGGTAACATTTACCTGCATTACTTACATTACTTACAACATTTTATTTTTAAATACACATTTTAGTTTATTCACATAATGTCTAAACGTATAAATTATAAGTTTATAGGCTTATAGGTTTATTATTATAAGTTATAATAATAATCAACGTTCTTTCATAATTCATAGTTTTGAACTCATAAATTACCTATTTTTTCTATTTGAACGTCCATTAAATTTTCTTGTTCTACAAACAATAATAAAAGGTTTGTAGTCTTTATTACAGCATTATGTTTCGAAGTTTTGTTTTTAATTAATCACAAACACCCAAAAAAACATAACAATTTAGTCGTCTTTCAATAAACTTAAAACCGTAAACGTTTTAAAAAAAAACTTGTCGTTTCAGAAAAATCATAATATAATATATTCCACGTTAAGTGCACGTACAAGGGGCGGGCGATTCAACCCCCCCTCCCTTCGAAATTTCATGAAAATTATGGTGAGAGTAAATTTCTTTAGTCTCAAAAATGTTTTCTCACAATTTTGTTTTTATTTTAATTTTATTACTAGAATAGTAGGTATATATTATTATTATTGCCTTTTTCTTTTTGACTGATACGACATAATTGCATAGTCCGTATTATAATCACAATAGAAATTAATTAAATTATCATTTAGGCTGTATACATAAAAAAAAAAAAAAAAAAATGTAAAATTTATAATAAAAAAATAAAGTAAAAAAAAATATACATAAATGGTTAATACTCGTAAATGAATATATAAATAAATAAAGGCGTCGCCTGGGGTATTATGAAAAAAAACATTCTCGCCGTAAAGTATTCTTTTTATTGTTTATCATTAAAACTGTAACAGGAAAAAAAAGAGCTGATGCTGGGGATGGGAGCGGCCACTGTTTTATATGAGAAGTTGGGAAAGTAGGATACATACGGTTATTTAATTTATATCTGTAAGCAACGATAAACCATTGCTTGACGAAAGATGATTTCGAGCGTAGTTCGATAATACATAATTTGTGGTAATTGATTTTTGCGATTTTCGTTTAAATTTGATTTCAAAACGCTTATTAAAAAAAAAAAAAGTCATCCGATGATTTTGAAAATGTTACCACCTCTAGGTAAGTCCAATATAAGTATTATCACCAAGTTTCAAGTCTCTACGTGTATTTATAACCGAATTATAGCAAAAAAACTCCCAAAAATTAAAATTCCTAAAATGCTCAAAATTGGTTCAAAAGTTTTGACGATGATACCATAAGATATTAAATCAAAAAGGTTTCTTGTGATTTTTCGATTAAATAATTTTTTTCCGGTAGAAAACGTTGTCCGTGTTTTTATAAAATAATGAAATCGTGAAATTGTACGCTTTCCTACGTATATTCCCACTTAAGTGCTTAAATTTAAAAAAATGGCGTCAAAAATCAAAAAAATTACATTTTTAAAGTACAATCTAGAGCATGAGCTTTCAGAAAATTTGTTAAAAAATCGGAGCAAGTTTACTAGGAAAAAACGTGTCCACAGACTAGAACCAAGAATAAAAAGAACAAATAAACAGCATTGTAAAACCAATAGCTCCCTCGCTACGCTCGGAATCTAAAAAAAAAGTAATTCAAATAATACATATCGTAAAAATACGGCTTAAAAATAATTGTTTCAAAGAACGGTCATAAATCATAAGAATATAATTATCTAGTAACATAAAACATTTGTAAAATCGTGTAAACGTGTAATATTTAATTAAAATTGTACCTACCTATGTGGTATTTTATTTTTGTTAATAAAAAAATATACAAGGTAAAAATGTATAGAACATAATCAGCGTTAGGGAAAATTATAAAATGAAAAAAATTCGAAATAAACCTAAATATATAGACTTTCCATCAGGGAATTGAAATCAATGGCCACATTGGTTAGTTTTTACATGGCAGTCAGTTGAGTATTGTCATGCTATTATCACGTTTATTTCAGGTGATCACTGTGTGTTGTGTTTCATTTATTTTTGGTTTTACGTTAAATTATCGAAAAGTCAAAGTTTTTATCATTTATCAATAAGACATCAGTATCGGGTGATCAATTTAAGTGAGTACACTTATTATCTCGGAAAGTATTAACTTTTTTTGGAATTTGTTTTCTAGAGCATTTAAAAAATAAGCTGCTCTACAATTTATATTTGTGTTATTTTTTTGTTACCCTTAATTTCGGGGGTAAAACCACTATCTACTTTTGATTTTCAAATAGCAATCTTCATTAAAAAGTTCATAAATAGACGGAGTATTAGTTAAAATAAATTATAGTGTTGAAATTTTTGATTCCCGTCAATACGTGTTAACGAGATATTCCACTTTTAAGTTTAGGTCGTGTATGAGATAGATATATGAGTGCGTAAAATATTTGAAAATATTTTGTCGGAAAATAATTTTTACCCAACGACGGTACCATGCAATTAGGGAGTGCGTATGTTGAAATTATATTGAACAGTTCCGACAAAATACGTTTCCAACAAATTATAGCCCTCCATAGATATTATTTAGATAATAAATAATAACCAAATAATTTATATTTCTTAACATATCTATGTGTAACTCATTATTTTTTTTGTTTTAATTTTAACTTAGTGATTTTACCCGACAATGGATTTTTAATTCAAAATCGGTCATATAATACACATTTCATAATACTCCAGGAGACTCATTTATTTATTTATATATGTAAAATGTATAGTAATATAGGTACCTAAAAGGCTAAAACTGAATGTTATGAAATATTGACATTTTTAATGAAAATAAATAATCCTACAGTTAAAAGTATGTAAACTTCTTTGTTATAAGAGTATGCAAGTGTACATCCTTGACAAATGCGTTGTTTTGTTGAAAATCTATTATATAATAGGTTGGTACCTAATAACTTTATTGACAATATTTTAAGAATATTTTCATATAAAAAATATGCATTGTTCTCCTTACATAATACAGATTATATTATTGTATAATGAGGCATTGTTTCATCCACGTAATAACGTCATCGGTGATTCTGTGATAATGCACAGATCGACCATTTTCATATCCAAATTCGGCAAAACCCATCAGGTGATTGTTACATAATATCGTGGCAGATACATCGTTGATCTAGAATATACAAAATAAATTATATCTAATGTAGATAAGAACTGAGAATCATAAACCTACAGCTGCAGGTACCTATACTTTCCGGTGTTTAGAATTATTATAGGAATGTACAATATGTATAAATTCATGCTCGCTATGTAGTAGCTACACAGTAACTATAGTAACTAGTACTATTCATAATTACGTACCTATTTTTTCCGTTGTTTAGAATTTTAGGAATGTAGTAAGTATGAATTTATACGTTCTAGTTACTACATTTCTAAAATACCTTCAGGTATTTCCGGTGGCGGTAAATTCTGAAAAAGTATAGGTATGTTTAGGATGTACTAACCTATCTAATACGTACTATACTTCCCGTTATGCTACTTATCTACACAAACTCGTCATGATAAAAAAGGTTTTTTTTAGGGTTAAGGCATTATTTTTATAAAAAATTCCTAACATAAAATATTTATAGATATCCCAAATAGGTTATTTTTGTTTTAAATTTGTTTAAATATATTGTATAAGGGGCTGTATTTTAACTGTGTTATTGTCATCGTTAATTATACCTTCTTATTTCTATGTATAAAATTGAGTCTGTCTGTCTGTCCGCTATACAAATATACAGTTTTATAACGATCTAGATGAACTTTGTACAATTGACATTCAAAACAAGAGGACGATTACTGTCTACTTTTTATCTCGAAATTTAACCCCTGAAATCTGACTGACATGGCGTTTTTGATATTTTTGGACTGGAAATTTATTTTTTTTTTTTATGGATTACCTTGGTTATACACAGATAAAAACAACTATAGGGTATTATTATTTAATTTGGTTGAACGAAGTACCATTCTTAATGATAAATACCTGCTAACAACGATTAACTGTGAAAAAAGGATGATGGTGAAAAGGGCAACCACGTTAAATTAAATTTCTTTTGTTGATTTCTGTTTTTTTTTTTTATAAGGAAAAAGTTATTGTATATAAAAAAGATCTTATATTGGGAACGGGTACAGCCACTGTTGTTGAGAAGATAGAATACATAAAGTTATTTAATTTACATCTGTACGCTGTACGCAAAGATAAAATTATTGCTAACGAAAAACGATTCTGAGCAGAGTTCGGGAAGTCATATTTTGAAATACTGTAATTTTTACGTTTTGTGTGAATATTTGATCTTAAAACGCTTATGAAAAAAAAAAATGCATTTAACTCAAATTTGTTTTTTAAACCACTTAGTAAAACGTATAATGTACCTTGTGTTAAATTTTCAAGCATTTCTATTAAGTCATATAATTTTAATAACAAATACTTACTAAATAAAAATGCATATAAAAGCACGAAAATATCAAATATTTATAAATATCTTAAAAATCGTTAGAATGTTTACAAAATGCAAAGTATTTTTTGAAAACTAAAGGTCTCTACAATAATTTTTATCCGAATAACAACAAAAAATCCAAATGTCGTACATTTTTCCATGGTTCTTAAGATTTTCGTCATTAATATGAAAACTGCACGGAAAATCAAACAACGACTTTCGTACTCACAAACTAGACAAAATGTTTTTTCAGAAAATATGTTACTTTTGAAATTAGGACAAAGATTTCTAGTAGAAAAATATAATCTTAAACATTTTAAATAATGAAATCGTTGTAATATGAAAAAAAAATCGTATTTTTATCTCTTTATAATTACTTCAAAGATTTACCTTGATTGCGGTTCTTGAATTATTATATAATCATATACACAATATTTATTTAAGTTTTTTTTTTAATTTAAAAAAAATAAGATACTCCTAGCTTAGGTTATCTACATCTATGGATGTATACAGATTAATGAATTTTGACTATTTTAACACGATCAAATAATATTAATGGTGTTTATAAAGTAGGAGGATAATTACAATAGTAATTAGATATAACTATATGTATGGTACAAAAATAAAATAAAATAATTAATAAGTGTCTATGACACAAGAAGTTAGACGATTTATTTGAGCAGACCAAGTTAACTAAGAAGGTTATGAGAACGACCCCGTTTTAGTCGACGTTGAGGTAGTTGCGCATGTAAGTTGTAGTTCATTGAATCTGATAAACTCAGCAATAAGCTGTGAAATATTAAAATTATGAATTTTATTACATAATATTGGTAGACGACACCCTGGACTATTTGAAAAGTAATTATTTTTAGAATGAGGAGTAGCAAAAGATGGATTAATTTTGGATTTAAAAGAGAGTACTTTAAATTGGCCTAAGAAGGCCAATTTTTTGTAACAATTCAGGGTAGTCGATAACACCATTCAAGATCATATAAATAAAAGATACATCATATGCTAGTATCTTCTAGTTTTTAGAAACCTTAAACCCACAAAGTTAGCAATCTCATCAGCGTTATAGTAAGGATAATTAAATAATTTCCTGTGTACTGTGGATTTTTTATTTGAATTTGATATAGGAAATAACATTGAAAGACATCGGTAGGCTTGCTGTAGTTTTGTCGAAATATGGGGCTTCCAAGTTAGTATTTTATCTAACGCTAATCCGAGGTATTTAACTTTCGACTACCAAGGTATATTTTCAATATATTTAAGTATTTGTATTATATCTTTTCGATAACAGTCACTAACATTATTTTTTATTTATTTTAATTTAGGTTTAGTTTTAATCATAATGAATCTTTTATTATCGGCAATACCATTGTCTGAATGTGTGTAGGATGTAGATATATTATACAAACATGGATGTATAAATATATAGCATAATATTATTGTGTTGGATGTTCATTTTATAATATTATGTACATAGTCGAGTAGTAATAGTTCCTCTGAGCAAACTAGTTCCAGGTTTTAACTGAGAAATTTTAAAATGTGCGTAAACTAATTGTAGCCTGTTAATTAGTACCTACCTATATTACGGGCTTGTTAAATTTATTTCAAGATAAAATATTTGTAGGTATCTACTAGGTATTTGTACTAACTTTCGGTTTTTTGAAAATTGAACACGGAGTCGTGTTAGAATAATGACAGTGTTTGTACGGGCACGGGATCTGGTTCATTAATAAGTACTCATAAAAAAAATCCTTTTTGTTAACTTCACGTTTGTTCATAAACCAATACGTAGATTCGCAATTTTCATTTACCGATTCATTTGCATTGTACATCAACTGTCGATGATCCACAAACAATGTGAGCCGAAATTCGGGAATTACCTGGACGCAAGTAAAATAATAGTAGTTTAATATAAATAAATATTATGTCAATGTTAATTTATATAGTAAATGCCCTTTTTATAAGAATTCTACTTAATTGCAGATAAGGCAAGCAGCACATTAAATGTCCACGATTAAAACGAAATTAATTAGTGAATATTATAATAGATTTTAGAGATTTATCGAATAACATTGATTAATGAGTTCCTATTTTTCCTGAATAAATGTGGTTTAATTGAAATTGTAATATTTATTTATATACTTAAACATTAAAATGCATTATCAGACACTGACTGACTGGGGTACTGGGTTACTAAGATAACATCCCATGCCCCAAAAATGTATCTACCCCAATCCTTAGTAATTCAACATAATCAATCTATTTAAAATTAATATGCATTTTTAATGAAAAAGTTATAATTCTTTGATAATACAATAAAGGTATTAGATCTATAATAAATATATCATAAATAATTTGTTTACAACGATTCAATATATCATTGATTATTTTGCATTACATAATATAACTATATGCATTTTTTATACGACGTGTTGTTTTCAAAATATTTTGTCACTATTTGACATTTTCGATATTTTTTTCTTTTCGTGTGAATGACAATAGATTTTGCAATTTATTTTTATTAACATTTTATGTTAAACAATATTCGTTAAAATAAAAACAATGACAATTTTGTGGTTGTAAAATAATATACAGTTTTCAATTTAAATTTGCCGAAACATTTTAATTGAATTTGCTTCAAAATCGTTTTTCGTTTGTACTGATTGCGTATATCTAGATATAAAATAAATTACTTTATGTATATTTTACGTTCCTAACTGATAAAAGTGACCCATCCAGGCCATCTATTGTACAGAGTATGTCAGCTTTTTAAAATTTATCTTTCTATTATAATTTGCATCAATAAATATTAACATTTACTCTAAAATTATGTGGCATCCCTTACCCTTTTTTACCAGTCCGCACCTGTGCATAATAGAAATAAATTTCATAAATATAAAACTGTAGAGCAGCTTATTTCTTAAATGTTCTGAAAAACAAATTCCGGAAAAAGTTAATACTTTCTAAGATAATGAATGTACCCATTTAAATGGATCACCCGATATTATGACATGACACGTGTCCGGTTATATCTTGTCCACAATATACTATAGAAGAAAACCATTTTAGTCGTTTCCAACTTAAGTCGTTTATTAAAATGCATAACTATTAAACTAATACTGATTATCCTTATAAGCATATTTGTATTTAATTAATGTAATTTCAATTTAATTTAGTTCACACAACACTGTTCCAAAAACAGAGATGGCTTTTAAAATTAAACTGTTTTCATTCATTAAGTCTTAACGCTGCTCTAAAGGTTATAAAGGAGAGTTTATTAAATCATTTTAGCTCGGCCTTTTACCTATATTATTTTTGTGTATAGGTATTAATTTGTTTATAAATACGAGTTTACTGTACTTTGATTAATACAAATGCAACCAATGGATTTGGGTGAAATACCGCTTTTATTCCCAATCCCATTTGATTTTTGTTGGCATCTTGATAATAGCTTGTACTGATTAATCCTGCAATCACTTTATATGGATTTTGCACTGATATATTCACAAAGCTAATTGTCAAAAGAGAAATGAATTAATTTCATAATCATTTTACTACTCAAATAGTGGTATAAGTATTAATAATAAAATTACGGCATTTTTAATAAAAATGTTAAGAGTTCAATTTAATTTGTGTAGGTATTAAAATATATGTCTACATAAAATAATGTATCGGAAAGTATTTTAGATGGCAATAACTGACAATATTGTAACTCAGACAAATATTTGTATACGGACGTCAAATTATCAATTTAACGGACAAAATATACTAAAACTGTATTTTCGTACTTCTAATCGTACACTGGCCTGGATGAATGTATAAACATTAAAATTGTTTTTAGTGACAAAATAAATATAAGAAGTTTTACAAAACGTCTATAGAACAGGTTTTTTTTAACATTTGTTGTCAACCTATTCTATTACATTTTAAAATTTGCCTATTTAAAAATATTTTGAACAAATTATAAAATTCGGCAAAAGTTAAAAAAATTTAAATGTTTTATACAAATGTATTAAGACATATAAAAATACAATAAATTGGCTATATTGCCCGTTAGATTGACACAGACAGCAAATCAGTGGTAGATTTTTTTATAAATGTTATCTATGGAAACTCATAGACAATAAAGATATGAATAGGCTATCCTTACCTTACGTCAATGTGCTAATATTGATTTGTTATGAGAGGCGTTTTTCTTTTACAGCTTTTTACGATAATTAATGATAATTAATAACTGATAAATCGCCTCAGTTTTTTGACCTTGAAACATTGTGAACATCGTCCAACATAAAATTGTTATAGAAACAGTCTATTAATCTCTTTATTATTTATGTAGGAACTAAACCATCGATTGTGATGTATATTGCAATTGATCAATTTTATCAAATAAATGATAGTTAATATATTAGATATGACCACGGTTATATTAAGTTTACAACCATGGATTCAAATGATATCAATGATCACCAAAATGTTTTGAACATTTTATCACGTTTAGAAACAGTCATCATTACAAAAAAAGAATAAAATTATAAATAATGAAACCTTTATCACCGTAAACTTTCCTGTTTTTCCTATATGTTTTCCCAATTATTATGAAAATTGCAAAATAAAAATATAATATTCTGAAAGTAAGAACAAGATTTAAATTCTACAAATAGAATGTCTTTTTTGTCTTGTCTTGTTTTTTTTAAGTAGAGCAAAATTTCTGGTAGAAAAATTATTCACAGTACCAAAAAAAATGTTCACATACCTTTCATAATAAAACCATTTTAATATAATAGTAAATTAAGTGCATTCAGGTATAGTATTTTAAATAAATGGACGATTAATTCGAAAATAGTTATTCTAGTTTGAAAAACATAATATTATAATTTTTTGTTTTTTTTCTGTTTGTAACAACGAAAAACTAAAACTAACTTTGCACAGTGCAAGTTTTCCTTTCTTAATAGCGGAAATTACAATTCTATAACCCAAGTAGGTTTTTCCGCATAAAAACAGTTATTAAAATTTAATTGTGGATGATTTTATGCCTTCTTAAGCACGGAAAAGTAGTTTCAAATTTTATCCATATATTATATTTAATTTATTAAAGATATCATCATGATAACTTTTATGATATATAATAGGTACAAGATACAAATGTATACTATACATATTGCTATGTATAAATTATATATTAAATTTTAAGAAAGGTATAATAATTATGTAAGTACTATATAGGAAATAACATTATTATTAAATATGTTAAAAATATCTTTACTATTGTCTAGTAATTGGCGTTGTATGAGTTAAACACCAACTGGCTGCCACTAAAATGCACGGACTATAGTTCCATGGAACTAATAAGATTCCCTATAAAAAAAAAAAAAAATTAAAAATATTTAAGTAGGTTTGTTATTTATTATTTATCATAAAATATATTTATTATCATACTATGTATGGATGTTCTCCATGAAACGAAGAAAAATCGAATATTTCTCTGTGACCCATAATTCAGCACATTGTGTTAATTATTTTAAATATACCTTAAACTTATAAGAAACCAATATTTAAACAGTTATCCTGAAAATTTAGCTATTATGGTCATGAAAGTTGCCTAGCAATAACATTCATGTCTTACTAATACAAATATACCTATTAGAATTTAAAATGTTAGGTACCTAATTTTAATTTTAAATACTCATTTATCGTGATTAATGTCTATATAAAAAACAAAAACAAGAAAGTGAAAATAAATTAAATGTTAATTTCACAATTTTATAATCAGAATCAAATTATCTCTTGAAATCAATCTCTTTGATTTTTCAAATTTGAAATTCTAATTTTTTTGTTATTTTTCTATGATCTCAATCTTTATGAAAATGTATTCTGATACTAAAAAAAAGGCTATTTAAATATTGGTTTACTGTTAAAAAGTATTTTGTCCTAAACAATAAACTACATGATGTACTAGATATGATAGTATATTAGATATATTTTACACAGATTTATAATATATGTAATGTATTAGATATGCATGTATTATTATGACTACTCCGGTCAGAAACTCATTATTAATGAAACCGTAACTTCTAAGTCAATTATTCTATACCCATAAAACAATTACGCCAACCACTGTAAAAAATTTAAAATTACAAAATATTTTACGCACAAATAGATTGTTTTTCTTTTGTTTTTCACGCCCTAAAAATATATAATGACAAAATCAATTTTGATCATCATAAAACTGTAATGAAAAATAAAAGTGTACACTAATTATTTTAAATTTAGTTTAATATGATAACTATTAACTCGGTGTATAGAGTGAAATGGGAATAACAAATTGTTATACTACGACGTGTATTATATACCTTCTCGGACGAAATCGCCTCCAGATATGACATTTTGAAGCCATATTATAATTTCGATGATATGCAAACTTGAATTTTGGAATTTGTTTTCCTGAATTACCTTGACTGTTAAACAGGAAATAAAACTACTTTATACTTACAGTGAAAGTGAAACCATCAGTTAAATGCAATAACCAGTTGTATTATAATTATAACTATCTCTATGCTTAACATAAACTTATTAGTTTCAAACCAGAGGTAGCGTCGGACCTATAAAGGCATTAAAAATGCCTTAAGTATTATAACATTTAAACTTTTTTTAAGCAGCAACAAAAAATTAGTATTTATAGATTTATTTTTATTGATACACGATGAGCATAGCAATTCAGTTTCAGTTGGGGCACCTTGCCCTCCCTCACCTAGGGCTGCCTCTACTTAAAAGAGATATCAGATAATCATAGCATTGTATTTTAATTTGTATTGTGTGGATATATTATAATTATAATTTTTTTTTTTTTTTTATATAAATTAAGACCAAAATAATATATTTTAGGCGTGCGCGCGTGTGCTCGAACATAATATTAATAATATAATATATTCATATTCAATAAATGTATAATATATAATTACCTATATAGCTGCGTGCTTAACATTTTCATATGGTAAAGGGAGGGGAGAATCTGAATACAATTAGTTATTATATTATACACCCTGCCCAGGAATTAAATCATTACACACATTTTTAGGTGGAAATCGATAAAATACTTATTTGGTAGGTACCAGCTATTACTCGTTCAAACACATTTGTGATGGTTTTATATATTGTCATCAAATAACAAAGAGATTAATAAAAACAAAAAAAACCAATAATATCGCAGGAAATTCGTAAAACGTAAATTATATAAAGAATAAAAACTAAAGAAGTGGGGTGATGATATGACTCCTCTCAAGCCCCCTCGGCGGTAGATCACTCCCTGTACCTATATAATTATATTATTATATTATACCCGTTTTATATTAATATTATTATAAATTTGATGACGTAAACGACGAAAGTATTTTTTTTATACCGACGACGACGTGCAGTATATATTATAATAATAGTAATGACAACCGTAGTAAGTACGCACCTGGATATAGATAATATTATTATTGTTATTACACATTGTTCTAATAACCCTTCCGGTTCCACTATCGGTTCGACACCAGCTGCTGCCTGCGATCGCCCAACGGATAGTAGTTTAGTCGTACTGCTCGCGCCACTACTCGCGTTGCCGTTGCTCCGTAGTCGCGTACGCGTGCTGTTCGTCGACGTTCGTCCGTCACTCTGTCGCCGTCCTCTCGGCGAATCTTTTTCTCTCCGCGATCTGATTATTTTCGTATTTTTCGTTTGTTGTTTCGCGTACACGCGCAATAGAGAAATCTATCGGAGGGCAACATCGCCCGCCATGTAATAGCTCGGTCGTAGCTGGGTAATAACCGTTGTGATTATTGTTCCCGATACGAAAAAACATTATGACTTGATTGCCGACCGCGTGCGTGTGTTGCGTGTTCTGTGCCCACCCCAACATAATATTGTATTTTAATAGTCGCGGTTATTGTTTCGGACGATATTCTGTTGAACATGCCTTTGTTTAACCGGAAATCCGCGCAAAAGATCAAGGAAGACCCCACCGCCGCCGCCGCGGTGCACAATAACAACAAACAGCACTGCAATAACGAACACGACGAGCAAGTGCAAAAAAACTTGGTGTTTCACTGTCAACAGGCCCAGGGCAGTCCGACGGGACTGGTGTCCAATTTCTCCAACGTCCGCGAACTGTACCAGCGGGTGGCCGACTGCTATGACTTTTCTTCAGACGAAGTAATAATAATAATAATAATAATAACAACAACAACAATAGTAAAACCATACCTATTGCATTGCCCGCAAAATACAATATTCTCACCCCGATATACTGACATTGTCGTATCTCACAGTATTCATTTTTAGCTGTATATCATTACGATACGCATGCTTTTTTTTATATGTAACTTTTCAACCAGTAATCTGACTCCGATCATCAAATGTAACGTGTTTTTTTTAAAAAAAACAAAACGAGCATTTCGTCCAGTAGTTCTTGTAATATTCACGAAAATCAGGGGGAAACGTATAGGGTAAACGGATGTACGCATTAACGGTTTCTGTTCCTTCGATTTTGTTTTTTTGTTGTAATTCGATTAAAACTATAATCGCGAAGACCTGCAAATTCATCGAACACTAATATTAGCCCTTTACATATGTGGTAAAATGTTGAAAACGTTTTAACGATCTGTGAGTCATTTGTAGGCATTCGAAACTATTTAGTTAATTTTTAGTTTTTATTTGGTTTTATGACGACAAAATGATTGTTTTATACTCAGCAGAAGTGCTTGAATATTTAATACGATGTTCTCCGTAAGTTATGTTACCACAGTAAGTACTGGCACACCCGTTAATAGTATCAACTCTTACTTATATTAATGTGTCGTTAAGTATTTCTCTCTTAAAATAATATATTATACTACCTATATTCTAAAGTGTTATGACCTACCTATATATTTGTTTGTAACGTCACTCGGTGAAAATCTGTCGGTTTACGTACACGCATGTACAAATTTATTTAAAAATATATAAAAAAAAAATTGGCGTCTATGAGTTTCCGGACCGGAAGACTAACTACGCCACTAACTGCGCGTGGTGGCGGAGAGAACAAATACCGTTCCGGTTAAAGGGACACGGAAATCATTGGCCATAACGCGCGTACCTACCAGTAGGTAATCCCCCAGCTCTGTGCACCACAACAATATACGAACAATAATATATTAGTACAATAATAATAATATGCGATTTTCACCAGTTGGAAAACACTATAGGAGATTTATGAATTTCGTAAAAAAACTTTTCATCGTCACATACTGTGTGCGTCATCTGCAACATTCAAACAGCGCTTTCACATAAACATAATATTATCACTACTCGTGAACATGTCCATTGTTATTTTTTTCGGACTTTGGATTTCTTATCAAAACGGCCCATGAACCACAAATCATATAGCCACGGCACATAAAATGCACCACTATAATATACTTATACATATAAGTAAAACGTGAGGGCATAAACCGCCCTCGACTATTTATCGATCAAATTATACATATTAAAATATCAATATAATAATATCCTACACATACAGTATAACATTAAGTTACGAAAATTCTAGAGTCTCAATTTTAAAACTACTATAAGTTTTAAGCCTTCTATATACTCCAATGATTGTAATCATTCAACAAAAATATAAAATTATTTTTGTTGGTACAAAAATATGTTTAAAATTAAGTAAATTTTGCTTTTTAACACAAAAAAAATATCTCTGTGATTCTTTCTTATTAGATTTGACTATAAAAACAAATTATGTACGGTAAATAAGTATATAAATAAAAAAATTATGTATAAAAATAAAAAATAAATAAATAAATAAATGCGTCGCCTGCAGTATTATGATAGTTGTATTATACGACTGGTTTCGTATTAAAAATTCATCAACAACAAGTATATCACAGTCAAAATATAAAACGCGACAGATTATGTATTTAATATCTAATGACTATTGACACGCGTATTGACAGACATAGGCCCTGTCCGAGTTTAGCCCAAGTCAAAACGTAACCTAGTTGATTTTAAGAGTTTTAGGTGTTTTACAAAATATTATATAACCTATTTGTTGGTTCAAACCCGATACTGTTCCAAAGGAGTTATAGTATCCTATAAGTGTTTACCTATAAAACCTATACTTGCAAGTTGATAAAAAGTCACCACGGGTTCGGATAAAGCGGGTAAATGGAATAACTTAATTTACTTGTTGATTCAAACCCGATGAAAACCTATCCATGCCCATTGTTATATTATAGAATATAATATAGAGACCGCTGGTTTTTATTTCAAATCCTATACATAGGATACATACTATGTTATGGTAATAATAATTATTATTTGTAATACGACGTTCTTGTTAAACGATTTGAATAATGTATCATTAATATCGAATATTAGTAAAATACATAGCGTATGACGTAATACGCCTAGCTGAGAGCAATAGCGCGCAGCCGTTTTATTATAATTTGTGAACGACTCTATTGAAATGGATGTGTTCATAGTTCCAATATAATATTTGAATCATTTAAGCGCATCATAATATTTCATCACACAACATCGTGTGTCCTCTTTACAAACGAGAATAACTGAATACTCGTACATATTATATATAATAAAATAAAAAATAAATAAACAAAAAATGTATGTATAAAAATAAAAAATAAATAAATGAATAAATGCGTCGCCTGGGGTATTATGATAAGTGTATTATGCGACCGGTTTCGGATTAAAAATACATCAGGTATATCACAGAAAAAATGTAAAACGTGACTGAATATAAAAAAATGAAATGAAGAAATACATAGAAAAATAAAAATTGTACAAATTGGTCGTTTTACATAGAAATAATTTTTTTTAATAAGAGAGATTTTTCTTAAATTGGTTATTATTACACATAGACATGTTAAGAACTATAAATTATTTGGTTATTATTTATTATCTAAAATGTATTAATATAATAGATATTATTTTTAAATTCGGTTTGTACATTTAAAATATTGTTAAAATTATTTTTCTTTATTTCATTGTTTCTATGTAATTCTTCTAATACTGAATTAATGTAATAAATGTTATTTTGGGTGTTTAATATCTATTAGTCTGTATTAATATCAAAGCTTTTATTATGGTTATTTTCTAAAACATTTATAGCGAAATTTGAATTAGGGGCAGTCTTTTTTAATTTTATTTCAGAAATGTGTTCTTCATATTTTATTTTAAAATTTTTATTTGTCTTACCTACATATAATTTATTACAGTTACATTTAAGTTTATATATACCAGCATTTTCAAAAAAGGGGGATTTTTTGTGAAGTTTTTAGTTCTATTGTTTATATGTTTGATTAAATTATTATTAGTCTCAAAAGCGATTTTTATATTATTTGTTCAGAATTTTAGCGAATTCGTTAGACACATCATTTTGATATTTCATACTACTATAGTTAACAACATTAGCGAGTTGTGTATTATCTTTTCTTTAATACGTTTATGAATTTTTAATAGTATTTAAATTACAATTATTTCTATGGACTATATTATAGATAATATTGATCTCATGTTGATAATTACGTTTATTTTATGGAATACGTTCAAGCCTATATAATATTGAATTAAAAAAAAAATATCAAAAAATATTATTTTTTTTTTTACATTTTAATGATCATTCATAAAAGTGCGTGATACCGACATGCGCTGTGTCCGTCTTACATACGTACGAAAGCAAATACGTTCAGCTGGGACAACTTTGTGCTGTTAGTTTTAATAGTATATTGAAATGATATGATCTATTATCAAACTTATAAATGGGAACATTATCTATGCATGGTGTTATTTTTTTTCGATAATGAAAAATTATCATAAGCACAATTAAAATTATTTACCAGTAAAATAAATATATTTCCATTTCCGACTTAGGTATCCTGTAGTATAGTACCGTAATCCGGGTTCAAAACTGAAATCCGTCGAACACAATAGTCTAAATCGACTAAAATATACATTCATACTAATTATAATAATTATATTATAAATTATATACCTACTGTTTAAAATTACAATCTTGTAAGTACTTTCCGGTAAAACTGACTTATTCGATCGTTTCTAAACAATATACCTATAATAATAATATGATATTTTTCTAGAAGTTCAACTATAAAGCCGTTGTTAAAATAATAACTATAATAAGTATAATGATATACATTGCTATTCTAAAAGTTGCACGACTAGTTATTAGTTATATACCATATTTGTTAAAGTCAATATAAATCTTCACATTTCTTTTTGTCATTATAGCCGGTGGATATACGGGTACTAGGTAGGTATAACTTTTATTTTCGCATTGCTGTAGTATTTATAATCACTTCGCTTTAACACATTCTACTCGTCTTGTTAATGGCGATACTGTCAAACAAGATGAAACGTTGGATTGATTCTAGGTCGAGTTTGAAATATTCACGGTGGCGTGTATAGAAAGTTGTAAAAAAATTGTTACCTATAAATTATCATCGATTAACGTATATTTTTTAACACGGTATACATATTTTTTTTTTTAGATTGTAAAAACCATAATATATGTATATAATGTGATCCTATTCATGTATACCTATTACTTATGCACGTATATTATCTACCATTACTGTAATAGTCAAATTTTGTTGAAAATATATTTTATAGATACCTATACGCAAGTAATCAATTGAAAAAAATACAATATTGTAATATACCAGGTAAAATTAATATTATAATATTCTTATAAAAAGGAGGATTTATTTTTTTCTCGTAGGTATAGATAGTAAAATAATAATTACATTTTTTTTTAGTCATAATAATGATTTGAAGTCTATACAAAACCGAAATGATATATTATTACTACTTCTACGGGGAAAATAATTAACATTTTTATTAGGTATATTAATTAGGCATTCGAAAGTGTAAACATATAAAGGTATAATATTAGGTGTACAAAAAGAGTTTAAAATATTATAACGTAATAGGTAAAATATTTTATGATTTTAAACACAATAGGTCAGTGTGCATTATTCAAATTTTATATGAATAGCCATAGGTTAGGTTAGTATTTATTTTCAGTGCCAAAATATTATTATATTGTTGTACATTGAAAATGTTAAACATTGGGTGACATGGCATTTAAGAACGTATAACCTAATGTCAGATTTATTATTTAACTTTTCTTTTTTTTTTTTAACCTACTTTGATTAGATATACAAGGTGATTTTTAAGTATGCTCGCCGTATTTTTATAGTTAGATTATGCATAAATTCTAATTCTAATTTTTGGAATTTTTAAATGTAGTGAAAGATAATACTTTCGCATACTTAGATTTTCCACATCATTTAAGGAGTAAAGTAGTATACTATGGCGATACTAATTTTGGTTTTTAAAATGAGAATCTATTTGTTTTGTTAAGTACAAATTGTTAATCAGATGATTTTTCAGAAAATATTGATGTACTCGTATTGTTATTGAAATTTGAACGAAAAGTTTCTGAGTTATTTTACTTTACTAAATACTTTACTTTTACTAAGAATAATATAGTCTTTTATGGGAATTGGATACCAACCGTTTCATAGGGGTTTATAGGCAATTTCTTGCTTTGAATCGTGGAGTTATCAAAATATCTTCATTAATATAAATAGCAATAAACATCTTACATTTCTAGTTGCCTAGAGGTCCTCCAAATTTTGTTACCGACGTGCAAAAAAATCTGAAATACAGCCTTTGAGGTACCCTCTTATCGCGCCATGATTCATCTCTAAAAAAAAGTACCCATCTCAAACAAAACATAAAGATACAGATTTAATATAATGTTCTGCTGTAATGTATGCATTATTACTATTTAATTTTACAGTAGTACATAATTTGTGTCATTTGTGTTTAATAAAATATCAATAAACCTATAGGTATGATATTTTTCTTAAATGGGGGCGATATCAAAAGTATACTTCTAAAAGAAAAAAAAAGAACAAAATTCGTCAATATATAAAAGGATATATTATGAATATATTATGATTGCCCTGCAAAAGCGCCAACCATTATTCAATAATTACATTACCTTCATTTCATTTTACTCCAGCCAAGTTATTTCATTATATTAGAGTCCATAATTATTTAATTTTAAGTATTTATTACACGTTAATTCTACCGTAATTTTATAATTATAATGTTGTATTAATAACTTTCAATTTAGTTGTTTAAATGTGGTTTATACCTACTTCTTGCCTACTATAGATTACTTGATTCAAATAATAATTACTAAGTATCTACTATGATTATTGCTTTAAGAAAAAAAAAAAAAATCATATCATAACCATCAGTGATCTTCAGTAATCGAAATATAATAAATATATTCATTATAAATGTATACCTATATTATTAGTATAATTATTAATCAATTAAATTAAATGTAATTGTTCTTATTTTACTATACTGCAACCCATAACCAATACAATTTATTTCAATGTCTTACACTAAACGGATATAGGTACCCAATATAATTACACAATGTCCATGCATACCTAACGGATATTAAATTAGTTAAGTAAATATTATAATAATAAATCATAAAATTATTTTTTAAAAATAAAAAGTAAAATTATATTAGTTTTGTATGTTCAAATCTTGCACCTAAATACTTTTTAGAAATCTAGGTATTCCGTTCACGAAAAAAAAGATTTTTTTTACTAGTGAATGTGACAGGTAGGTAATATAAAAAGATGACGTATACATATACCTATGTAAAATTTTGTTATGTTTTATGTATTACACGAATAAAAAATAATATAAAAATGTTACCAAACTTTCTAGACATTGATTTACTTAAACATTTTTTTTTTTTTTGTGGCTTATATATCCAGACTTATTTCGTACAACTTATATCTTTTAATATTATGGACTTCAATGGAATAAATTGATTATTGTTATTAGATTTATCTATGTTATTTTAATCGTAATCTAAAATTCTGACGAGTAGTTATGGTATAAGTTGGTTTAGAATTACTTTTGAAACATCTCGAGTAAAAATCATAATATTATTCATTAACAAATAAACAAAGTACCTATACAATATACCGTATTTTTGTTTTCTATTTTATTTAGGTTTATTCGATGCCATCAACCTCATATTAAACATTAGACCGGTATAATGTCCACAGTTATTGTTGTTAATCATATTAAGTATTAAATATCGAGATAAACAACGAATAAATATGAATACATAATTAAAAGAATAATTATTATATAGTCTTAATAAAATGTAGTTAATCACGTTTATATTATTAAAGTTTTTCACATTTCACATTTAGTAGGGCTGAATTTCGATTTTTCTTTCCGGAAGGGAGGTGTCCAAAATAATAATCAATAAGTATAATTAAATTAATAAAATCTATATTTGACATATTATGTTACAAGTATAGTTGGCTTTTAATATTTTTAAGATTGAACAAAAATATGGGAAACTAAATTAAAAGTTGAAATTAAAGCATACATAAATACTAATTATAATACTTTATACATATTTTAAACTATTTGATAGTAATAATAAACTTCTATTTTTTTGATAGTTTTGCATGATCCATTATAAAATTGAAAATAGTCTTATCTGTTAATTGTCCCGCAATTTGCGACTGCCGACCGGTCGTAGAGAGAAATCCAGAATCTAGAGACAAATTAATCTTTGTCAATATCAAATATTAAACTTACCCAATAACACCAAGCATCGTTCTTTAAAATATGTATAACAAAAAGAAGGTTTAAGGCTGAGGTATAAGGTATTCAAAAGAAAAAATCATATTGTCATTACTAACATACAAAATCCGAATCCCACGGACCCTCATGGTCTGGCATATTAGATACATAATATATATATACAATATTATCTGATCTGACAATGATTTGCTACTGCTAGATAATAGTATAAATAATAGTGATAATAATAATAGTTTTCTTATCTATGACAACCATATTTGTCATCCATGCACCAAGGTAACCCATGAATAAACAAAAATAAATATATGAATAAACAACTATAGATATTCGAACCAAAAATACCTAAACACCCCTATTTTACTCCCTTGGGATAGAATTTTCAAAAATCCTTTCTTAGCGGATACCTTCGTTATAATAGCTATTTGTATGCCGACCTTCAATTCGTCCAGTGGTTTGAAATAGGCGAATATGAATCAGTCAGTCGGTCAGGGCATGTTATTATATATGTATATATAATATACACCTAGATAAATAACATAATGAGATTAAAAATAAAACTAATCTATTATTTTGTATTGATTTTCTCGTACATATTTATACAAAATACAAATAATACAATTTGCTGATATTGTATTTTCTTTATCATTTATTTAACTGAGAAATCAATTTGATGCTCTTACTTAATTATTATTATTTGTTATACTTATTTGAATTTATCAACATATTAATTATTTGCATGCACTATTTAGCAGAAACTATGTAACAGAAAATTAATATCACTAAACTAACCTCAGCTGATCATAGTTCAAATTCGATGTAAGCATTTTTTTTGTCTAAATGGCTACACGGTAACAATTACTTGAGTATAATTTAAAGTTATATACGATATAGATACACATATTATATGCAATTCCGTACCTAACAACATTATGTTGAACTTGTATACTTCATAATTATCTGAGGTTCATAATACCTATATGTATGTATGTATGTATGTATGTATGTATGTATGTATGTAGTGTTATGCAAGTTGGTATATTTTTGTATTATAAATGTGATATTTATTATCCACGGAAGTGTAAGGTTAAGTTAGATTTCTACGAACATTTTGAACTGAATTATAACAAAATTTAAAATAATAAAACCATTATTATCATACATTTTCCCGTTTTTCCCGTTAATTATGGAAACTGATTGGAAAATCAAAACATAACTCTTCAAAAAATATTAACTAGATAATATTCGCTGTTAGGAAAAGTGTTACGATTGATACATCGGAGCAAGATGTAAGGTTATAATTTTGTACATAATATTAAAAAAAAAATCATTGTAAAACCAGTATATTTCTCGCTCCGCTTAGAATCTAAAATATTCGAAAGAATTGAAATTGCAGTTTATTACAACAATATTTCATAAGTATAGGATAATCTTAATTTCTAAATACACAACAGCAAATAGTATAGTTTTTTTTAGATATATAATAGCATATAATAGTATAATAGATGTATAATAATTACAAACTAACCATTTATTATCACCATTTATACAACCTATTTGCCTACATACATATAATGTAATGATTTATTTGACAGTTGTAATATTTGCGATGCAAATATATTTCCAAGTTCAGAACACATCACCTACCTACCAGACACCAGTCACTGCTACGTAATAGATAAATAATATTTTATAGTTTTATATTATGTTACGTACCTATCCGTGGTATTGTACTAATAGGTTTTAAATATTGATGCGCGACAATGGAATTTATTTCATAATTTGTTTCCATAAAATCTCAATCTGCTATCTTTATATCTGAACATATGCGTATAAGAATGTTTTCAAAATTGGAGAAATTAACCAATTTTTTTTAAATAGTTAAGGTATTCTGAAAAAAAAAAAATTACTAAACTAAGTTAAATTTTATTTTCAAATTTAAATGAATATGAGTAGCAAAATAAGTATACACATTTTCAGAAAAATGATAAATTTTAAAGTTACTTTTTTAAAATAACCCTTCGCTGCATACTCATAAACGTATTTTTTACTTTTAATATTAAGAATTTTATAGACTATCCCATATTTCTGTATAGGCGCCGTGTGCCCATCTTGTGTGATAAAATATCGGTATTTACGTAAAAATACGTAATTTTCTAGAAAAAAAATTCATAATTAATAACTTTTCAAAAATAACTATATTTTAACGAAATAACTAAGTTATTTTCTAATAATAAATATTTTTTTAACTAATGATGAAACTTATCTTGTGTAACTTAAATTTTAACTTTTTTATTAGTTATACTACTAGTTCAGTTTCGAGAATTATAGGTGCATAGGTATACGTATACTATATTCAAGTAAAAATTAATTTTGGTTATAGAATACATTTTGTGAATAAATTAAATTATGTAATATAATATATGGACACGGCAAACCTAATATAACTATAATAAAAAACCGAAATGAAACGTACATTTGTATAATGATACTATGTTGATTAATATATAATATAGGCAGGCGTACTGGGTACCTCTTATGTATGTTGTATAATGTATACGGCTCCATAGTGCCAGAGACCGTGATACACGGTTTGTGATTTTTAAAACCGATCATTATCAACTTGTGCAGAATACTTTTGTGCTGGCTAGTGGTTACCTATATAATATGGTACCCGCACTCCGCAGTAATAGTTAATTAGAACGTATACAGGTACGTATACATTATTGTGTATCCTCATTTCGGAAACAAAAAAAAATGCGATGTTACAGTATATAAAACAGGACCTGCAGATCTGTATAGAGAATGTCAGATGATGGCAACGTATTATTATTATATTATGTGCGCACTCATTGATGGAAACCAAACTCTTAAATTATGTATATGTACATATATTATATAGCGCCCGTAACCTAATTGATAATTTAAATATTTCATGTATACCGCCGAACGGTCAATAATACAATATAGGTCAAGTGATTGAAGTTAAAAGTTGTTGTTAATTTAGCAACGTTTAAGAAAGACGTTATTTAAACAAAATATAGAATTGAATTAATTTATAACAGTTAACGTTTATATTTTTTTGCATTAGAATACGAATTTAATTTTACATTTTAAAAAAATACTATCGTGTATAATATAGGGTACCTATTCTGGTTTAAAACTTTTATAAACAGAGCTTCAAACCAGTTTCTGAATTAACTGGTTATATATATATATATATATTGTATAGAAAAATTTACCTATAATACACGAACAAAACCACAATTTATACTTTTAATAAAAAAAAAAAAGAGTTGATAAAAAAAAAATTGAAAAACGAACGCCGGTCATTAACCGAAAAAAATTATTTCTGTTTGATGCTCTGTTTTTAAGTGAGATCCAGAGTTTATGATTGAATCAACGGTTGATTTCTATACACTATACGACTGTTTTAGAAATCTTCACGCGGCGATATACCGACAATTGTACAGAAATGAGATTGTAAAATTTTTCGTTGATGAAAATTGATAATAAAAGTTATTATGATAGCGACCAACTGTTCTCATCCAAATCGTTTTAATTACTTATTATATACTTAGTAGATAGTATGTATAGATATCATAAAATTTGTATATACCTATATTGTATAGTAATTTAAATTTAACGCAAAATTATGTAAAATATTAACACTACTGATATTATTTGTGATGCAAATTATATCAATTTTATAAATTAATTGGCATTATCGAATAATATTAATAATAATAATAATAGAAAAAAAAAAATGGCAGGTATAGGTAGAAATTAAATAAAAGGAATTGGCGAAATGAGATTATTACGTGATTTCGTGGTTAATTAGTTTACGTAGTTTTAGTTTAGTTCATTACGTAGGTATTTAGTTTCCATTTATTTTTTACGGATCGAGAAAATTGAGAGAGGAAATAAAATATATAATTATCAAACCAGAACGTAATGACCAGCAATAATATTTAACGAAAATAATAAGAATTCTAAAAATGTATTAATATATATATATATATATATATACCGTTGTAATGAACGATTAAAAAATGTAACTTTATAACGTTAAATTTTTTTGACATAAATATATAGACAAATAAAGATACAATAAGAAGGTTATACTCGATGTAAATAATAGAATTTTCATTTTTTTTGTTTTAACGAAATAAAACGTTACTTACCTATATTGTATTCTTATATATATATATTTGTCAATTATTAAATATTTATGTATGTTTAATTTTTAGAATGATATTAAAAAAACCGTGACGTGGAGGATAAAGTTTATGATCGGTTATACAATTTAACATCGAAAATATATAACAACGAAACCACAATTGAGGTATTGTTAAATGGCATGAGTCATTCATTGTATAAAAGAAGAAAAAAAAGCTATAATAATGGTAGGTAATAACGTAATGACAATTTTCAAATAGATAAATAACAACGAAATCAACATTTTTTAACGTTTATCGAAATTAACTACCGGGTGTTGAGATCTAAAGCCATGCGATTTGAGATGAATTCATGCCTTGGGTTTGAGAAATCGAAATTGTAAGTGAACAACCTCTAAACGATTTTGGAATTAAAGACAGAGATCTGAAGAAATAACGAAATTTTCAACGGCCGAATAATTCAAATGCCGAGCTACTTCAGAAGGCCATAAAATGCCGAATAATATTTTTCATGTACAAATCGGAGATATCGTATTTTTTTTATCCAATTAAAACTGTTAAGCCCACGGTTACAATTTTAAATAAAATAACAAAATTTAAAATATGGCAATACCATGATCGGAATTATAATTTCTAAATTCTAATGAAAAAATTGCACAAAAATCCGCAGTAGTGCCCAACAAAATAACTAAATTAAAAATAACACAGAAATCGTAATTGCGAAAAGTTGTCCAACTTTTTAAGAAAAAAAATGACCTTCGCGATGCACCGACTAGACGCAATTTACTGTCAGAAATGAAATCCCCCCCCCTCCTTTGAAGTTGATGATGGTCGGAGAATAATTTCCGGTAAAAAGTATTGTTAATAACTGACACACGCTCACCATAACAATCAAAACATTCCTAGCTTCGTTCGGAATCTAACACTGTAATATTAACGTATTAAGTTCATTCGTAATAATTTCCGTGTAATATAATTGATGTAGGTGTATAAAAGTACTGGACACGTCATAGGTACCTGTTCACAAATGATAATCTCAACGCAATAATCTGTGACACAAACATTCATGGAATGAGGAATAATTCTATTTGTAAGATTACATGAGTTTATCTCTACCTAGCCATTGCATTTTGCTCAACATGTCTATGTATGTTAGGTAGATATTAGACGACTAGTTTAGTTGCACCTAGGTGGCTAGGTGTCGTAAATTATACACTCAACAGTCAACATATTATAATTTACCTACTTACAATAATATTGCAACACGGCTGCAGCCATACCTACGTGTATATTCGACGTAAACATTTTATCTTTTCACCTAGCTATTTAATATAATTTTATCATTTTGCAAATACCTATACTTATTGTGTTAAGTTGTAGCACGCGTTTTAATTTTTTCTTTTAATTATATAAGATGATTTAAACATATATAGGTAGATATTATAGTGTTCCTATAGACAACCTAACCTAGGTATATACTATCTAGAATATTTTGATAATTTTTAATTATCTTGGAAACCAAAAGTAAACAATATCTAAATATCTTGGATACACGACCTTGCGCAGATAGATACCGGGAGCCGTAATCGATTCCAAGGTTGTACAAATGAATCTATAAAACAAAAATTATACTAAGTACCACACTACCACCTAGGTTAATAGATATCGGGCATAGATTAGAGATGTCGATTACTGTTGAAATATTAGTACCTTCTTGGCTTATGTAAACTAATTAATCAGCGGAATGGGGGGGGGGTTATAATAATAACGGGTATTTATTAAAAATAAATAATCATAATAATAAATATATATCGTGAGATGTTCTAAACTAAACTTTACAATATAATGTGCTTTGCATATAAACTTTGCCATATAAATTGAATTGTAGGTATAAAATAAAAATAACAGGTAGGTAAATCTATCCAGACATGATAAGGCTCTCAATATGAGATTTATAGTTCGAGGAAAAATTACGATGACCTTGTAACAAGGTGAAACGCTTATTGATATTACTCATTGGCCTTGGCCAAGTTTACTTGATCGTAATATAATTTACTGAAACTGAAATAAGTTAGGTGCCTATGTAAAACGATACTGGAACAAAAGCATGTTTTAATAGAAATGCATTTGACAGTTGTTTATTTTATTTGTTCAATTACAAATAGAAATAAAGAAAAGTGGGTAGGTACGTATATGGGCATTTAAAATTAAATTTACGATTTCATTCGTTTTCATCCGTACGGATAATATTCTTATCATAAATATCTACTTAGACTTTAGAGGCCAAATTGTGATTGTTTAATTCTTATAGGTAGTCATCATATATCTATGCAACCTATCTACCTACGTATTGTTTGTCAGTCGACAATTATAAGAAGCAACCAACCGAACAACATTTTGGTAGATTTAACTATTTATTTTATCAATGAGAAATTTCCTACCTTAAAATACCTTCATCTAACTATTGTTGTATAACGAAATACGCAACTAAGATTCATCTGTAACGGTTTGAAACTATAAATATAGACATACCTAAGTAGCATTCAGAATCACATTAAATGAAATTATATTCAAATAACGCGTTAAAAAAGAAAATCCGTTACATGTAATCAAACTTATTATGTAAGATAAAATCAATACCTATTATACTTTGGCACCAATAATGGGCAATGTTTATTGAAAACATTATAATAGTTTGTCAGGTTTGTATACACTTATAAGTTATAACATTAGTAATTAGTACTCAAAATAATTGAAAAATGAAAAACCTATAATTTTTTTACGATGTTTTGTAATAAAAGTTATTGTACCTATGTATTAATTAGGTTTAAAATTAAATAGATAGGTACCATTTGAAAATTGTAAAATTGTATTCTATAGAAACATGTGCCAGGACAAGATAATGAAGTTCGCGAGACTTATAAGTAAAATGTAAAGTTTTACCAAATACCAAATAAATAAATTAGTAGGAATTTAATTAGTAATTAGGTATTAACCTATTTAATCGATTGAAAATTATGTATTTTTGTTACAGATATTGTTTTGTACATTGAATACTCATAAAATCGACATGACTAAACTTCTGGGCAGTCAAATCGGTCTAGATGATTTTATATTTGTACATCGTAAAGGTATGTCAAGAAAATTTTGGATAGTATCAACCTATATCTAACAATGTTGTTATTTTTTAATTATTAGGCAGACCAAAAGAAATCGAAATTGCAAAGACAAACGAGGCACTCGGGTTAACTATCACGGATAACGGTTCAGGATACTGTTTCATTAAACGTATTAAAGAAAATAGCATAATTGACAACATATCATATATAAATGTAAGTTTTCCCGAACAAAAAATATTTTGTATAAAACCAATTGTATCATAAATGTCATACAATTATACTAATACCCAATCCTAAGAATAAAAATACACCTAATTCAGTTGATAAATATATATATAAAAAAAAATGGGTTTTTTCGATGATAATTTAAACCAAAAACCATAAAATAGGTACCTAATGTGCTTAAAAACAGAAATAAAGCTAAAATACGCAATCATAAAAAATCGGAAAATATGCAAAGTATCTAGATGTAAATAGGTATTTTTAATAATAACTACACATTTGCATCACAAAATGTAGGTATGTTTATCTTTCTTTAATTCTTTCATAGAATTCTTTAATAACCTATATGACAATCTAAAAAAAAACCATGATACATAGATACATATGTAATATAATAAGGAACTCTAATAAATTATCACTATTCATGAAAATGTATTTAAATAATATTTATTATGTATAATAGGTAGGTGATCATATTGAAAAAATAGACAATGAAACTATGGTAGGCAGAAGACACTATGAAGTTGCCAAATTGTTAAAAGACATACCAAAAGGATCCGTTTTCACATTGCGATTAATAGAGCCTATAAAAGCTGGATTTTGTACGTAGATTTTATTTAAAAAAACCACACATCCTTCGAATAAACTAAATAATTAACATATTACCTAATTATATGTTTTTATTTTATTAGCAAATATCGAGGCAAGAGGTTCAAAACGTGGAAAGAATTTGTATGGTAATGGAAAAGAGACATTACGATTTAAAGCCAATGGTGCAGCTGAGATTCATAAAGAGGTAAAATATAAATCTAAATTTTAAATTCTTACTATAGCAAGGGATCTTCTATTTGTTTTACTATGATATGAGATTTTTTTTCTGTGAGCAACTTTCAACCAGAAATCGAGAAATTCGCAGTAATCGAAAAATGACAAAATAATTTTTTTTTGTAGCATTTTTAATCTAATAATTGGTGAATATTAAAGTCATTTTTTGATTTTCCTAATAATTGTGAAAAACAGGAAAAGCACGCAAAATGAAAAATGACAAATTTTTCAGTATAAATAGGTAAATTTTTTTTACCAGAAATATTGCTTAAAACAAAAAATTTAAGTAGCCTTTTTAGTTTAATTTTTAATCTAGTTAATGAGTAAGTTGTTTTTTTTTTTAATTTTCTTAACTATTGAGCAAAACTAAGAAAAAACAGAAAGAACAGAAAAATCTTTTACAGAAATAATTTCTTTATTTTCAATTTTTTTTTTTTGTAATTCAGTTAACAATATTCATAGAGACATGAAATTTTCGACAGAAAACTCATATTGTCCTTTTCTAGACATGGTACTTAAAATTTTTAAAATATCCTGAAAATATTTCTCGAGCTATTTTACTATATATAAATATTATTTATTTATTTATTTATGTATAATTTAAATACAAGTTATTTTACATTTTCCAGTCTTTCTTTAGTAGGTAGGTTAGGTTAGGTTTGTGGATCTAATTTTTTGATCAAACAGAAATGCTTGACAATTTAACAAGGTTTATTATAAGTTGTACATTGTGATAAAGAAAAGTTAAAAGCGCAATGTAATTTTTTTTTATAATTGTTTTAACATCAAATATTGATGAAAACTGTCAGTATTACAGCATTTTACAACGTATAGTTGAATTTCGTTTAGAATTTTATTCCATTATTATTGGTTTATTGTTGCTTACAAATTTAAATTAAATAATTTTGTTTTACCTTCCCACCCAGTAACATAGCAAACTACTGTTTTGAATTTTATAGGGTGATTGGATGAGTTTTTTTTTATGAAATTTGAATGATTAGGAGACACGTTGCTAAACGTACATGTAGTTATTAATTAGCCGTAGGTACAAATTACTGGATTGGAGTGGGTAGTGGTTGTAAAAAATAATTTACTTTTATATTATTTAATGTTTGCAGTGCCATTATTTTAACTTTAAAAATGTGTACAGCTATTTTAAAAAAAATATGAATTAATATTTAAAACAATTTATTAGAACGATGAGTCACAGAAAGGTATTGCCAAAATCAATCAACTACTTGAAAACTTGTTGGGTATCAGTGACGTCGAGCTTGGTATTTTTATTTTTATTATTAATATTGTTATTTTTTTAACAAGTAAATCAGTAACTTATTGTACCTACTGTTTTTTTTTATTCATGCAGCCACACAGATCTGGGAGAAAGGAGAAGATAAACTGAATAGCATGGATTTTGCCGAAGCTGTCGACAATTCTGATTTAGATGAATTAGGATTCACAGATGATTTTATTATTGAACTCTGGGGTGTCATAACAGATGCTAGAGCAGGCCGTTTGAAAAATTAATTGTCTGCCTATAATATGTAATCTTATAATGTGTCTATTAGTAATTAGTTTATATTGTATATTTTGTACTGATAGTTTAATAAAAATGTATTTTGAAATTATAAGTACATTTATAAGCGAGATTTATTCGAGACTATTCTAAGAATATTAAATGTAATAAATTATTATATTTGTATAATATATATCAGTTCTTATGTGCATGAAATATGATAATATAAGACATATAGGTACTCATTTTCATAGCAAAACTAGAAATGCAATTTTGGAAGTGCTATACAATTATTTGTTATTTGTTTAGCTTCCAAAATATAAATAGTGTTAATACAAACAATTGCCTGTTTTAAATTTGATTCAGTGGCACTAAGATAACTCTCTTGAGACTCAAATACGGTTGATTGAACACTCTTTCTAATATACATTAGCTTGTAAAAAGTACTACAATCTAGAATTTGAAAACTTTTTTAATACTTAGAAAATAAGCCCTTTGATCTCAAAGATACAGAAATCTTATCAGCTGTTCAGATTTGTTTTCTATCAAAGATGGCATTAAATTAAAGATTGGCACTATGTTATTATATTTCTTTTAACGTTAAATTTAAGTCTGCTTCAGTGCATAGATTATTTAATTAATTTGTTTATTATTTAAATAATTATTTGTGTACAATATTTGTTTTAATTTAATTAATTTTTTCTGTAAATATGATGAATGATGATTTATTATCCTAGTTTTTTGTAAGTCAAAAAAACTAAGTTACCTACTTGAAATTGTTTTTATTATATATACCTACTTGATAATTTTACTTTTTTTTTAAAGTAGGATATTAAAATTTTTTTAAAAAATACAATGTTTAAATGAAAATATAATATTGCAGTATATAAGTATAGTTATGTCACCATATGGGGTAACTAATTCACTCCAATATGGAATTTTTTGTGAAAATAATGTATCGAGATGAGAAAATGAGAACTATTACAGTAGCAATACTTCAAAAGAAATGTTAAGTGTTACCTACTGTAAAGATATGCTTAATAAATAATTAATTTACATTGCTTACTTACAAATAATACAAATATAATAAATATATTTTACATTCCTTAGCATTTTAACAAAAATAGAGTTATAAAATATTTTAATGTTTATTATCCTTATAACCTATCTGCGGTTTAGATGAATTATTGGTTATCTTTAGTAGAAGTACTTTGTAAAAGCTTCAGGATTGCAACTCGGAATTTAATTTTTTGATCTCTGTTTAATGTTTTAACCATAGGTAATGTTGATTTATAAAAGTTAAGGTCTTCATCATCAGTATCTCTATTTATTCTTTGTATTTGTTCAGTACAGCTTTGTTTTATTGAGTCCAATAATAAATCAATTTTTGTTTCCAAGTTAGTTTCCTTTTTAATTTGATTAGGTGGAGGAACCAATGTGTTTTCTATATCGTTTTCAATTTTAATTTTATCATTTAAAATCACATCATCAGACAATTGTGTTTTTTCAACAATTTCATGTATCAAATCAGATTTTATACTGCTCGTAGTCGGTAGAATACACATATTGTCTTTGGAACTTGTCCATTTTGATGCAAGATTGTGCACTGTGAAAAAAAAAAATTAGTTTTAATTTTAGTTATTTAGTTCTGGATTTAATTAAATTCCTAAATGTTTTGTGTATTAAAAATCTGCAATATATACCTATTACTTAGGTGTAAAACTTTCATATAATTGATACTACAAAGTAAACATTTTTTATCAAAAATTCCCCAGACTTTAAAAAAAATTACAAAACGCACTAAAAATTATAAAATTAATATATTTAAGACATTCTATAAAATTCATAGAAATAAGTACCGAAAATCAAGTGTTGAAACAGAGATATATAATTGGTAAATAGACAGTGCTATTACAGTAAACACATGAATAATAGTAGTAGTTTAAAGTTTGATTGTTTAGGTTATGAGTGGTGCACAAGTAAAAATGTTTAACTATTATCAAATAAAAGTATTAAATCATATTTAATAATAAGGCTTAATTAATGGCTTTCTGGCCTTTTGTTAATTTCGCTATAAATACTCTGTAATACATTACAACTCCACTGTTCTCCAAGAGTTTGGGTAGTCTAACCTAGTCGATATACGTACTGATGCTAAACTATGTTTCTTGGTTAAGCTTATAAATAGCTCATTTGATGCATCTTTCCTCCTCTCCTGTATTAATTTCCGTGGTCCTCAGCGCTCCACTTGTTCCCTCACTCCCTATGTAGTATACAAAAGTACTACAAATTATTACCTTAATCATCATCTTGACCATTTAATGCGTCTAGCCAATACTCCAACCATTCTTAATATAGAATTCAATCACTGCTACCTAATTAAAATTAATATTAAAATATTTTATTATTTGTATTTTTTTTTTTCTTTCATTCTGTACTCTGGGCTCTGCCCATTATTAATAATAATAATATTTATTTATTAAGTTATATGGGCACAAACAAATATTAAATTATAATGGATACCTATAGTGACTAGTACCTACTTACATAAAAGACTGTAAGTGTGTAAAAAATATCAAATTATTAAGCTAAGAAAAACATAATTTCTTTTGAGGTATAAATTTTATTTATTTAAAAAAATTAAATCAGAATGACTTCTTATAAATTATTAAGAATGCCTTAAGAATTTTGAGACTTCCTATAATTTGTACACCAACTTCCCTTCCCAAATGACCCCCAGACCTGTATTATATTTATCCCAGTAATATAAATTAAAATTTAAAAACAAAACTAAAATCATTTGTTAATTTAATATGCTAAAATGCAATTAGAAGGTACTACTTTTACTAATAGATAAAAAGTGTAGTCATATAATATGGTTATAAAATACTTCGCAATTCAAAGAGACATTATTTTCTATACCTCTTAAAAATTTTTCTTTATCTCTAAAAGACGAATAATTTTCATGGTTATCTTCATCAGAGTTATCTGGAATCTGTAAAGATACTAGTTCCATTGGATCTTGCTGAGATACTACTTTTTCGTTATTTCTTATGCGTCGAACTTGTTTTTTCAAAGCTGTGGATGATTTTAGGACGCTCTATTATAAATTAAAATAGATAGTTTAATATAATATAATTTGTATTACATATGATACAAATAATAAATTTGATTCCTACCTTGGCTGCATCTGATAAACTGTTAACACATTCATTAATTAAAGATGACATGGGCTCATTACTTGAAATGGCTCGTTCACGCAATTCCGTTAAGGCTGCATCCACCTCTATTCGAGCCATTTCAGAATTGTGACAATGATTTTTAGTGGATTTTTTTAAAACGGTGAAATCATCATAACCAGTATGTATCCGAGCTGGACAATTGAGATCTTTGCGACGACACCTCCAATACTTTTTCGTTTTGTCAGTATTGGATTTATCATGGATGTACATAAAACCGTCGACAGCAATCACGTTTTTATTTCTTTTCGATTTTACTTTTGACATTTTATTTAGTAATTTAACTATGCATTAATAATTATTTTTATTCGTATCTAAACCAAATGGAAGGGATGAAGGCGAAGGAGAAGAACTATTATTGAATAATATTAAATCAAGTTAAACAAAACTTATAATAAAACAATAATCGGCGTGTTGTTTAGCGTATAGTTATAGAGCATTACAACTCGTTGTTTACGTTCAAAACGGGAACGCGTACGAACATATTTTGTTACCATGATGCTTTGTCAAAAAAAACAACTGATGAAAAAAATTACGTAAAATCGTATTTTAATGAAAAAAAATATATTATTCAAATAGTATTAATTGTACTCAAAAAAAAGTATTTTGGCAGAAAATATTAAAAATATAAGTACGCATGTTCCAATGCTTATAGATAATACCTATTATCTATTAAAACATGCGCATGTTCCACTAGCGATATCTGATAAGAAAGACCAATGGTTCCCAAAACGCGTAAACATTCCTATATAGGCATTAGATAGGTAATAAATGAGCACAAATGCACGAGGTGAAGTCAACTAAAGGGCGCTAAAAAGAAAACAGTAGTTATTAGGGACTTGTGGTGCAATAAAGCGTGTGGCTAAGCACCTTAACGACTTTGATGCACTTTAAAAAAAGTGATATTTACGTGTAATTATGAAAATTTTAACATCGTATATTTTTATTTTTGTTACGATTTATGGCAATATAATTCCCAAAAGAAGAGTAATTGATATTAATATGGTATCTAATATAATGAACAAATTAGGAAATAAGTTTGAATCTAATTAGACCATAAGTTATCTGTTGAAAATTTAATATATATGTATAAAAAAAGTATGGAAATTTCAGCAAGATTTAACTTTATCCTGTCTACTCATCTTAGTCTAGAGCAACCCTTGGGTCTTTTTCATTTAGCCTTCGTCTAAAAACGTTATTTTTTGTACCTTCAGTTCTCCATATATATCTAATCTTTTAATTTTATGATTTGTACTGATTTGTACTGAATAAAACTATTTTTTTGGAATAGTTATTCCTCACTTGTTTGTTTTTATGTTCTTCATTCTTTATCGAAAAACGACCTCTTTAAAATTCCTTCCCAGTGAAATTTCCTAAATACAAATTTATCTATATGGTATAATCAAAGAGAGATTTGAAATATTTGGAAGGTGAGCACCACCTCGTGTGTGGTTTTTGCTTATAAGCACTGCTATATTATTACATGTAAAATTTAAAAGGGAGGTGCGATTAATCACACCCCTTTTTATAATACTGGAAATATGAATAATGTATATAAATATATATTTAATTTTGAGCACATCGAGAAATGTATTGGTTTTAATATTTATGGTTTATTATTAAAAGTCTGTAAAAAGCGCTTAGAAATTGGAATTTAAAAATCTGGACTGGATAAGACTGTACCTACAGTAGAAATTTGGAATTCCATAATTTTAAATTCATAAATAAACAAGTTGAACGTAATGAAGTAGGTAGTTTTTTTATTAACAAAACTTAAAAATCATGACATTTAAAAACATGATTAATCAAATTCCCTCAGAATCGATTTTAATTAGCAATGATTTATCGTTGCTTACAAATAAAAATAAAATAACTTTGTCCTATCTCTGTCTAAATCCTATCTTTCCAACTGCCTCTTACTTTATTTTTATTTCATTGCTATATTTTTCAATTTTTGAATACTTACATCTAACACGACATTTTTTTTCTTTTTAGATTTTAAAGTTTGATATACATCCAAATTAATATTTTCTGCCTAGGTTTACACTGGACTTTCATTACGAATTTTAAAACTTATAATAAATATATTATTATATGTTAATAATAATTAATAATAATAATAATAATAATAATTAATCGTTGTATCTTTGTGTACACACTATATTCACCTGCAGACATAGACAAGTATATATGTATTATGCAGGCGTTATTTGTATACTCATCGATGCTCGCAAAAATAAATGTGTTGAAATGTTGAACACGAAATTTATTGTGTTACCAACGAATAAAATATGTGCAAAATGTTAAATTGTAAAAATGCGTGCAAATTTAACACGAAGTTTATCACAAGTTGTACTTAGTGGTAAAAAAAAAAATTAAGTATTATGTAGTAGTTTTTTATACCAGTGGTCACTGGAGTGGTTAGACAGATTTGGTCGATCGGGAGAAATTCTACTTTGTGCATTTTCAGCCATTTCCGCTGTTCATTTAATTAAAAAAAAAGTGGACGATCGGAAAAATCCCGGTGTCCCGGTGTGTCTATACACTCTCGTCAGTAGAAATACATCAGTAGAAAGGATTGATTATAAAGATAATGTAAAATTGTAAATCATTTACAAAAAAATCAGCTATATCCAAGCTTTCTACATCCAATACTAGCTTATGGATGAAAATGGCCAGTACCTAAAGGAGACTAGGAGAAAATGAACAACTTTGAAAGAAGAGTATTATAATACACTGAATTTATGGCCCGATTGTAGAGAATGAAGAACATAAAAACCAAAAAAGTTAGAAACTATTCCAAAAATCAATTTCATTACCAACAGTACAAATCCTAAAATTAAATATATGGCATATATGGAAAACTGAAGGTATAACAAACAACGTTTTAACCGGAAGGCCGAATGAAAAAGGCCCAAGGGTTGCTCTAGAACAAGATGAGTAGACAGGATAAAGTCAAATCTTGCCAAAATTCTCCAAGAAACAAGAATAGAAGATATCAAAGACAGAAATAAATTGCAACGGTGTATTTACGGGGGTGGATCATGAGGGTATATCCACTTCCATACTTTTTTTATACATATATTATTAAAGTTTATTAATTACATATATTCAATGTAGTTTTTAATTTATATTGATAATGTAAAATGCAGAGTCGTTGTGGTAAAATAATCACCTATTATCAGTTAAAAGTAATATTATCACCACGGTACACGAAATACTATATTTATGGTGTGACCGTGGTCGAGTATAATCTGATATAGAGGACGATTACAGTTAATCTATTAATAATAGACATTTGTTAGCATGATAATAGACTATTATCATACTATCGAATTTCTGTAGCAAACGAAAAAGTTGTTATCTCTTTAAAATTAAAATATGTTTTCGACTGATTTTAAATTGATAACTGTGACAAGCGAAATTTAACGAGATTTTGAGAGAATAAATTATCATTTTTACACAAAGGCGGTACTAGACCGTCTTGGCAGATGGGGCCAGAAAAAAACAATGTCTTTATTAGACTTAAATTAGTATATTTGGTTACTTCTAAAAATTTAAATTACTAAAAAAATTACAGGCATTCTAAAAGTTTATAATTTCGTTATTTATATTATCAAACACATTATTTAAAACTCTAAATGACGCCTAGCCTGGCTTCAACGTTTTAGAGCAGTGTTTCCCATCTTATGATCCTTGGATCACCGGTAGTCCGTGAGACGTCGTGTGGGGTTGTCCAGGAGAATATACCGTTGTAGTATAAACGTAAAGCGATAGTGGTTGCCAGAGTTTATTACGGCGTTTATTGATACGTTTATTATATATAATGTTACTTATGATTTTATTATTTATTAAATAAAAAAAGCTGTCCTAGTATAATGGGAATGGGTGCAGCCACTGTTATAGGTGAGAAGTGGACTAAACAGAAATGCTTGAAAATATGACATGAGGTTCATTAAAAATCGTACTCGGTGGTAAAAAAAAATTGAGTGTAATGTAGAATTTTTTTTTATAAGATTTTATATCAAATTTTAACGAAAATCGTAAATAATACGGCCTCTCAAGATTTGTGTAAACGAACTTCGTTCCGAATCGTTTTTCATTAGTAATGGTTTATCGCTGTTTACAGATATGCATGTATATGTGTTCTACCTTCCCAACTACCCACGTACAACTGTGGCACACCCTCAATATTAGCTTCTTTTCTTTTTTTTCTGTTTATAAACAACTTTCTTATCACCTTTCTTGCTCCAATAAAAAAATACTAAGTGACCTTTTTTATTGCATTTTGAATCTAGTTTGGCGCATTAGAAAATTATTTTTTTTATTTCCATAACTAGAAAACCGGTAATAAAATATAAGAAAAACGGTCAAATACTTTTGGTGCGCGGCGTTAGTGATTTTTTTATTTTAAATTTGTATAATGTATGTTTTTTACTAGAAATATATTCCGTGTCGTTTTCTTAACAATTGTGCAAAACTGGGAAAAAACGTAGAAAGAAGTGGAAAGCTTACTGAAATAAGGGTTTCATTATTTTCAATTTTGTTTTTTTGTTCAAATACATTTTAAAGATCTGAAATGTTCACAGAATAAGTATATTGGCTTTTTTAAGACATAATCAAATTATCAAAATATCCTAGTGATATTTATGATATTTAGAGGCATTTTATATTTTTTGATTTGTTTTTAGTTTTTATTTATTATAGCTACTATGTGGACATAATTGTTTGATCAAACAAAAATGTTTGAAAATTTGACATGAGGTTCATTATATGTTTTACTTAGTAGTAAAAAACATTGTTGAGCGTAATGTAGTCGCTTTTTTTTAAGAGTTTTAAAGTAAAATTTGGCGAAAATCGTAAAAATTACGATACATCAAAACACGTATTTCGTAAAATTTGTTTGGAATTATTTATCGTTTATCTACAGATTTTAATGAAATAACTTTATGTAATCTGCTTTCCCAACTCCCTACCTACAGTAGTTGAACACACATAAGAAGTATCAGCTATTTTTTTTTAGTCCCCCTTGAAATGTCATTTATGAACGCCCATGCATAGTATGTACTGTCACTGTCACCACGGCACATCGGGCAGACCTGAGCGACCTAAGTGCACGCCTATGGTAGAAATGAGAGACTATTTAATGACTATTAAATGGTTAACAGCCACTGACGATTGTTGGTTAGCCATACACCTTTTTTCTGAACTCTTAGTTCCATTTTATCAATTTATTAAAGTGTTCCTACTCTGTGTTACTATATTGACGATTATGATAACCGAAAAAGTAAAACTAAAGTATTCTACCAGGTAAGAAACTCTTTTGATGCCTAGTACAGATTTTCAATTTCCATTGATTGAATATTATTAATTGCGTATTATACAAATTATTATATTATATCTACTGTTTTATATTATTTTACTCAAATAAGAAGTCTTTGCATCTTTGTGTACCTATTATGTATGACACTTGCAGGTATACATTATTATAACTATGCAGGTGTTATTTGCACCGTGACATTCGTACAAATCGATTCTCGTGTAAACATTAATGCTCTATATTAAAGTAATTACACAAGTAATAATTCATTTGTTCTATTACGACAATAGCTATCATAATTTTTCATTTTTTTAAATTTTTCAATAGTAAATAAGTGAAAAAGAAATAATATTTACGTGTAATTATGAAAATTTTAACGTCGTACATTTTGATTCTTGTTACGATTTATGATAATATAATTACCGAGGGAAAAGTAATTGATATTAATATGGTATCTGATATAATTTATAAATTAGGAAATAAGTTTGAATCGTACTTGGTCCATGAGTTAACTGTTCAAAATGAAAAGTCACAAATCTGTTCTCATGGTGTGATATGCGAGGATGTAACCATACAAGTCTGCTATGCTCGATTAATGCATTTTTACAATAACCATTTAATGTACAAAATCGTTGATGTTTTCAACACATTAATACTCAGGTTACTGAATGAATACAATGTTTTAGTTATGGCATTGTTGTCTAAATATACTCAAATGGACAGTAATGTGAGTGATGCAATTGCAAATGTCATACATTTGGATAATTCAAAGGCATACTGTGTAATCGGATTTCTTAGCATTATCAATGTAGAATTAGATGACAAATTGCAAGATTTTGTCTTTTTCGCTAATTTAATGCATATATATGAGAAAAAACGTGCATATTTTAATATTAAGACAATTGTTGAAACTCATTTTGGTAGTCGTGCAGATGGTTTACGTAATTTAATTCCAGTCATATATTCAGATACCGATCAGATATTGTCAGAGGTTATCTCTTCAAAATTTCCCACATTAAGAGATACCATCAATGATTTTTCATTGCCATTTTGTGAAACTAATTTACAGTGGATACAACCGGATTCATGGTTGTGGACAAACTTAGAATCTTTTCCAAGAGCAGTTAAAAGTTTCGATGAAAATTACAATTTATTGAATTGGCAAGATTTAAAGGTTACCTAAATTGTTCATAAATAATTTATAATTTATATTTACTGTTTATACATTTTAATATGTTTGATTTTTGATACAAAAAATGTACCTATTGGACATAATAACATTTATAGAATGACATAATGATGAATTTATAAAAAAGATATTATTTAGTGTTTTCTGAATGGATCATTACCGAGAACCTATAGGTACAATTATAAAAATGAAAATAACTAACTAGTCTAATCAATGTCGCTGGAAGATTACATAAAACATTTCAATTTCAAATGTTGACCAAAATATGTTTGAAATAATAATATTAACTATCAATATTATTAATGTTGATAATTTCTTGTTTTCACTTTAGATGGAATTTAAAGCTGTTACTATTACTGGTGGTGTGAAACATAATTATAATTATGATCTATTGACAAGCGTAAATTTTGTATGTAAATATTGAAGATACATGTACATTTTAATATTTTATATAATTTAAAAAAAAAAAAACTGTAATGTGGATTAGATATCTGCTTATAAATAAATAATACATAGCTAAGAAACATTGTAGAATCCTTGTAAATTCTGCCTATTTAGGAAATGCTCATTTTTGTTTATTTTATCATTAATAAAAACAAAACAAATATCATAGTAGGTATTCTTATATTTTATGTGAACTATTGCTAAATTAAAAATTATTATTGGTACTGAAATAATATTATTAACTAGCAATATTATTAATGTTGATAATTTCTTGTTTTCACTTTAGATGGAATTTAAAGCTGTTACTATTACTGGTGGTGTGAAACATAATTATAGTTACGACCTATTGACAAGCGTAAATTTGGTATGTAAATATTGGAGATACATATACATTTTAATATTATATATAATTTAAAAAAAAAAAAACTATAATGTGGATTAGATATCTGCTTATAAATAAATAATACATAGCTAAGAAACATTGTAGAATCCTTGTAAACTTTTGCCTATTTAGGAAATGCTCATTTTTGTTTATTTTACCGTTAATAAAAACAAAACAAATATCATAGTAGGTATTCTTATATTTTATGTGAACTATTGCTAAATTAAAAATTATTATAGGTACCTAATAGGTATAGTTTTATTTCAAAATAATTATTTTTGATTCTTAAACAAAAACTCATTTAAATTATTATAAACTAAATTCAGTTTCAATACTAGTTGGTGAAGGTTGTGTTTTTTTCCGTGCGTCTGTTATCTTATTTTTTAATATGTCATGTGTTAGTTGTAATAATGATGTTTCGTCATCAAAATCTATTGTATGCAGTGGTTGTAGAAATAGTTACTATCCTGTCTGTACTGAACTTAGTTCTCTGTCAAAACTTCAAATTTCTGGCGTTATGAGGGATTCATGGAAATGTGACGCGCTTTACATAAATATATATTAAGGAGTAAGACTACGGGTTCTTCATCTATTCATAATTTAAATCAGGTTAAGGCTGATATCTCGTCTATATTATCAAAAATAGATAATCTTGTCTCTACTATAAATTCAGTTGAAAAATCCATTTCTTTTTGTTTAGACACAATTGATGATTTTGGCTCTAAACTAGATATGGTTATTAGTCAAGTTAATGACGTTGAATTCCGTGTCAGTAATACTGAAAAGAAATATAAAGTATTAACTATTATTGTTGAATTTGATGTTATTATACTTAGCGAGACTTGGTTGAAGAATGATTGTAACATTAGTCTTGATGGGTATAAAAGTTTTCACTGTTCAGGAATTTTAAATAAATCAAATGGTATTTTAATTTTTGTAAAAGATTGCATTGATATCATAAGCTTAAATTATAATTTAATTGAATATTGTAATTCAATTTCATACTTACTATATACACCATAAAGAGTTGATCTGTAACCCATAAAGAATCTGGTAGGTAAACGGTTGTTAATGTCGGTATTTTCCTATGTATAAAACTTAATATTAATTTACCACTGTTCTACAGCAAGTATCATTTAAAAAAAATATTTAAATGTGCTAAATTTAGATCAAATTAGTTTGTACATTTTCTTTTGATGTTTGTTTAAAATATGTCTTAGTTATTATTTTTTCTTTTCTTTTCTATTTTATACCTCTTACTATTTTTCTTTGATTTCTAAATTGTAATTAATATTGAACAGTTGCACCAGCCACAAGCTTTTGGAGCAGCATCAAATATTTAAAATTAAAATTTATGTTATGTATACTTTTTAAAAATTGTTTTTTTTAACAATAAATATTTTATTGTTATTATTATTATAAATAATTATAATAAAGATATAAATTATTAATAACATATTTTTATTCAAATTGAACGTTCATATAAACCTAAAACAATTTAGATGATATAGTTTTTTATTTTTGTAAATCTACTTATCTATACACCTATAGTAGGTATCCTATTCATAGAATTTTTAAAACATGTTGTGTAATATTGTTATTTTACAATTTTTTTAAATTTTTTTAATAGTTAAAGGAAGATTTGCATGAAAGATGCAAGGATTTATTTCTATATATTCTAGATCACGGTCAACAGGTAAATGTTATTTTATCATAATATAATATAAAAGTTTAAATTCTAACTAAATGAGCCTACAATAAGTCGTATATTATTCAATATTACTATATAGGGGTTAGATGAATGTGGTTGTCCCCTTACGGGCTTTTTTTCTCTGAATGATTAACATACTTAACCGCCTTATGTTATCTTTATTTTCAATCTATTTTAGATTCTAAGCGAAGTGAAGAATATGTTGGTTGTACAATGTTTATTTATATTTTTTTTTTATATTGTGTACACAATTTTTAACAGAAATCTTGCTCCACGATGTATCAAGTTTAGCACCTTTTCAGAAGGGAAATTTTTTCTAATTGGTACTATGAATGGGTTATTATTTGATTTTCTAAGTAGTTTTCATAATGATTGGATTGAAAATGAAGGAAAAAAGTAGGGAAAAACGGACAAATATTTACAACGTAACAAGTTCATAGTTTTACATTTTTGTAACTTATGTTTTCTATTAGCAATATTTTTTCAATCAAAAATGATAAAAGAAGTTTTTGTCGAATTTTGGATCTAGTTTCTCAAGAAGAAAGTCGTTTTTTTATTTTCATTATAGGTATTGGGAAAAAAAAAAAAATGAAAACTAACAAATTTACAATGTTAAGATTTCTTTATTTTCTACCAAAAATATTGCTCTAATAAAAAATCTGACAAAGGGTTCATTGTTGTTGCATTTATAATCTAGTTAATAAGTAAGAAAATTGTTTTTTTAATTTAGCAAAACCGAAAAAAAACGTAGAAAAATGGGGAAATCCACGAAAATAGTAATTATTATTTTAGATTCTAAGTGTAATGAAGAATGTTTTGGTTTTTCAAAGATGTTTATTTTTTTGGTTCTATAATGATTTTTTTTTTTATGTAAACAATTTTTCTACTAGAAAACATAATCCGATTATCAAGTATAGCACCTTTTCTGAAAGAAAATTTTCTCTGGGTGGTATTTTAGAAAGGTCATTTTTTAAATTTTCATTAATAATAGAAAAAATGAGAAAAACTTCGGTCTTTAGGATAATAGAATTTTTCTTTAATAGAAAAAAACACAATTTCTTGTGTTTTTCCTGTGTTTTTTTCCCGGATTATCACATTTGCTAAGAAAAATCTTGAGAAAATCGAAAAATGGTATCGTCAAAATACCTTCCCTGTCAGATTTTCTTATAGAAAAGGTGCTATAATTGTAAATCGGATCAAAATTGCTGATAGAAAAGTTGTTCACAGAAAAAAAGAAGGCCGTAATATTTTTAACTAATACCTACATTTATTACATTTTTCCGTTTTTCCTTAGATTTTTTTTCGGTTTTTCCAATTTAATGAGAAAATCGAAAAATGACCTCTTCAAAAAGTACCTCTTCAGTCAAATTACCTTTTAGAAATTTTGCTACACTTAAAAACTGGAGCAAAATCTTTGGTAGAAACATTATCCACAAAAAAAAAAAATAAACATCTTTGTAAATTCATAAGGTTTTTCGCTCAACTTAAAATCTAAAATTACAAAAAAAAATATTTCTTTACTTATACTTAATAATTTTAAATTAAATATTGTGGAAAATATTAAATTATAAAAAATATTACAAAAATGTGTGTTATGATCATTATTACTTAATTGTTTGGAAATAGGTGGTTGACACTTGACATTTATCAAAGGTGGCATTACATATCTGCCTTCGATTGAAAATTTGTTGACATGGAACTGCCTATAATAGGTTATATTAATTAGCATTACAAAGTTGTATATTATTCTTAGATTACTGATGAAAATATTCCAGAAGATATCCAAAATATAATGCGTCGATTACAATATAACTTTAGTACAATGGTAATTTTTTTTTTACTAAAATAACATTTAGATTCTGTATAATTAATACAATAAGTTAATAAGAACAAAGAATGAGAAAGACATAGACGACTATATGATTAGGGATGCTAAAGAGAGAGTTTACAAGCTAGAACCCAAGGTAGCGATGACTTTTCAAACTAAAAGTTCAAGACACTAAGGCGACAAGTTGATTACCTGGAATAGTGGTCGTGTATTAGTGTAGATCAGTGAATTAGAGTGATGGAGTAATCTTGAATGAAACATTGTATGGTGAGTCTTCATGAAGATTGCGAATAGAAACAAACTAAGGAACGGTTGTATTTAAACGGAGGACCATTACCATTGATGTATAAATAAGGAGTTTGTATTGAAGTGAAAGTTCGGGTTTAAGTATGGAATGTTTTAGTATTTAATGTTTTCCTTTTTTGGTTTTTTTATGAGGACCTCAAGTTAATCTATTATAACGAGTAATGTCAAGATATTTTAATTTGTTAATTTGTTAAAAGACGGCCTTCTGAAGAATGGGCATATTCTTTTTATTGAGTATAAAAGGGACAAGGAGGTTAAGTGAGTCAATGGAGCCATTAAGAAGAGATTTCATGAAAGAATTGTCGGTGTCGATATGGCGAGAGGCTAAGGATGGAAGTTGAAGGGTAGAACGAATAAGAGAGTATTCATGCTGGGGACGATCAATTTTTAAAAGGTAAGCAGCATTTGATAAAAACCTGTTTTGGACTCTTTCTATATGGTGGCGCTCGTGCATTTTGCGCCCGTTATCGAAATCTTTACCTGCTGGAATTATGTAAGGTGGACTAATCGCTCAAAATTTAAAATTATATAAAATTAATGTAATATAATAATGATTATATAATCGTATAAAATTGTCAAAATTATTATAGTCTACTTGGTATATTTGAAAATCCGAACATAACGCAACTAAAGTCAAAACACTACTAAACAGTGAATATTTAATCGATAATAATAATACGTCTATTAGTTATCCGAAGTCTATATCGATTAATAAGGTAATAATTATGATGGAAAATCCATACGTATAAAATGATGTGAAATATAATTTGTATAACTATTATACTTATCAGTTATAATTTTTTCAGAAATCTGAATCAGAACTATAATTTGACTATTTTATACGATTAAATTATATAATATTAATTTTATATAATTTTAAATTTTGTTCGAATAGTCTATCTTATATTCAGCAGGTTTTTTTTTTCCAACCTATATTAGGTTGGTTTACAACGTTTTTAACTTCGCTCTCCACTTATCACGATCTTCAGCAAGTCTTTTTAATCCGGCGTATGTATCAAGCCCTACGTCATTTTTCAGTTGAGATATGTACGAGTTTCTTGGTCTTCCTGGTGGTTTGCGTCCTTCAATTGCACCTTCTATTATAGTATGATACAATTCTTCGTCATGACGTAAACCGTGTCCCAGCATGTCCCATCGTCGTCACTTTATGGCTTTAATTAAGGATCTTGTTTCTCCAACTTGGGTCAATACATTTTCATTTGTTACTCTTTCTGTCCAGTTTATTTTTTCTATTCGTCTCCAACACCACTTTTCAAATGCTTCCAGGGATCTTTTTTCCTTTTCATTAATAACCCATGTCTCGCAGCCGTATAAAGCGACACTCCATACAAATGTTTTTAAAAATGTCTTTTTTATTGCTCTGCTAATATTTTTCGAAACCAAAATTTTCTTTTTCTTGATAAAAGTTGTTTTTGCTTGCCCGATTCTTTGTTTAATTTCCTGTGAACTTCTTCCGTCTGATGTTATTAGACTTCCCAAGTATTTGAAAAACTAGAAACTTGGGAAATAAGTTGGTTTTCTAAATAAATATTTGCGTTAATTGTGGGTTCACGAGCACAAACTAAAATTTTTGTTTTACTTGAATTTATACGCATTTGATACTTATTTATAATTATTTGCATTTCTTCCAGAGCTCTCTGAAGGTCGTGCTCTGTTTCTGCTAGTATTACGATGTCGTCTGCAAACCGGATCATTGGAATTAATATACCACCCACTTTGATTCCAATCCCAAGCCTGTTAAGTTTATCTTTAACTTCCATAATACTTTTTTCTATGTAGCAGTTGAATAATAATGGTGAAAGTGGACACCCTTGTCTTACACCTCTACGTATTTTCGCACTAGCTGACTTATTATTTATTTTAATTTCTGCGCTTTGATTTTTGTAGAGGTTATATATAATTCTCCTGTCTTTAAAATCTAAATTTATTTCCTTCATTATTGAGAACATAATTTTCCAATCAATGTTGTCAAAAGCTTTTTCGATATCTATAAATGATAAGCATGTTATTTTATTTCGAGATATTTGTTTTTCTATTAAGATCCTAAGTCCTAAAATTGCCTCTCTAGTTCCCTTTTGTTTTCTGAATCCATACTGGTCATTTCCAAGATATTGGTTGGCTTTATTAAATATCCTTCGATATATAATTTTTATGAGTATCTTTGAGGCGTGGGGGAGTAAGCTCAGAGTTCTAAAATCTGTACATGAGTCAGCTTTATTCTTTTTTGGTAATGTNTCCATCGGTTTACCACCCCTCTTGTATCCAAGAGCAATTTACCATTCTTGTCTTTAATATTATTATTGCGAGTTTTATTTGTTTTGAGGAAACTTTTAATGGTTCTATAGGCTTGATCTAGCCTACTTGTTGCAAAAAGATGGTTTATTTCAGCACATTGTTGCTCTAGCCATTATTCTTTTGCATTTTCTGATTCTCTGTTTATACGGTTTCTTATGCTTCAGTATTTTAGTTGTCCTTCTATGTCAGTCCGATGTTTGTATTTTCGTCTTTCCTCAATTAGGTCTAAGATATTTGGGGTGATCCATTCCTGACTAGGTATTTTTCTTTTTACACTTAGTGTGGTTCTTGAGGCGTTTATTACAGCGCTTTTTATATTTTCCCATCTTTTGTCTATTGGTTCTTTTCGCTTATCCTTATTGTTGTATATTTTTTCTATGTTTTTCTTTAGATCTTCAACTACTTCCACGTTTTTCAGCTCTTAGAGATTATAGTTACGATTTTTTTTAGTTTTACACAAAATTTCATACCCAATAATTGGTGGTCACTGTCACAGTCTGCTTCAGGATAAGTTTTGCAGGATTTGACTTGGTTTTTAAACCAATTCTTTACTAGTATATAGTCAATCTGGTATCTTCCTGTATCGCCGGGTATTTTCCATGTGTATCTTCTTCTCTTGTGTTCTTTGAATAGCGTATTCGTAATCACGAAACTGTTTTCTCTGCTAAATTCCACTAATCGGTCTCCTCTTGCGTTTCTCTGACCTAGTCCATATTTTCCCACTTCTCTACCGTCTTTTTCTTCACCTAAAACAGCATTCCAGTCCCCCATTATAATAACGTTATCTTTTCCTTTTGTGAGTTTTAGTAGTTCTTCTATACCAGCATATACCTCTTCAATTTCTTCATCATCAGCTCTTAACGTAGGCATATATACTTGAATTACAAAAAGATCATTTGGTTCTGCTTCCAGTTGAATCATAATAATTCTTTCGCTATATATGATATAATATGTAACCTTTATTCCCTAGGTTTTATGAAGCACTACACCAATTCCGCATTGTCCGTTTTTTCCTTAATTATTCTATAGTTCTCTGACCAGAAGTCTCCGCTGTTTGGCCACCTTGTTTCACATAAACGTAGTATTTCTAATTTCATTATTTCTATTTCAATTATAATATCTTCCAACTTGCCTATTTGTCGCATTGTTCTTATGTTCCATGTCCCTATCATCCTATTTTTCATTTTCCTACAGGGATTCACCACTTGTACCTCGTGCAGGGTAGTTCCCACTCGGAGATCCGATTGGGGAACTNCTTGAGAATGAATTATTCTATAGTTCTCTGACCAGAAGTCTCCGCTGTTTGGCCACCTTGTTTCACATAAACCTAGTATTTCTAATTTCATTCTTTCCATTTCGATTATAATATTTTCCAACTTGCCTATTCGTCGCATTGTTCTTATGTTCCATGTCCCTATCATCTTATTTTTCATCTTTCTACAGGGATTCACCACTTGTACCTCGTGCAGGGTAGTTCCCACCCGGAGATCCGATTGGGGAACTATTTTACCTCCGGAAATATTTTTTACTCTGCTAAAGTCCATGTTGAATCGATGCTAAAAACTGTTGTTTAACTAGGGAAAATAATGAGGTGGTATCCCGTTGCCTTCCTCATCGCAGTGAAGTCGCCAGTTTTACGGCTCCCATATCTGCCGACTTTTATCCGGTGTGTAGCTATTTCTACCATAACTCTATGGTTACCTGCACCTACACCCAGTATTGTAGAGGCTGCTGCCCCCCTACAAGTCTCTTTTAGTCGCTTTTTACGACAGGCAGGAACAACCGATGGCCTATTCTACCCCCGACCAACGGGGGTAAAGCAGGTAAAGATTTTTATAACAGACGAAAATAGCACGAAAAAAGTAATGGGCGCAAAACGCACGAAAAAGGTAATGGGCATAAAACGCACGGGTGCTAAGTGCACGGTGCCTTTTATACGGAGTTCATCACGGTTTAGGTAGGGGTGCCAAGCAATCACCCTGTACTCTAAAATAGATCGGACCAAGGACAAATAAAAAAACGAAGACTAGAGATTGAAGTGAAGTTGACTGTATTATGTTTAATAAATCCTAAAACTTTAAAAGCTCTACCAATAATATTGTTTATATGGAATTCAAAAGAAAGAGTAGAAGAGTAGTAGATGCCAAGGTTTTTGATAATTGAGACGTAGTCGACTAGAGAGCTATCGATAGATTAGGCGTGAGAGATAGGAGTGCGATTGCGAGAAAAGGACATAGCGTGGCATTTGCTGGTATTGGGAGAATGGTTCAGCTGTTTAGATCAGTTAGAGAAGGTATCGATATCTGGTTAGAGGAGAACGCTGTCAGAGAAAGAGTTAACTTTGAGAAACAGTTTTATGTCGTCGGTGAATAGAAATACCTTAGCATGTAAGAGAAAATCAGGAAGTGAGTTAACAAAGAGGATGAAAAGTAGAGGGCAGAGGTGGCCACCTTGAGGAACGCAAGGGTTTGATTAGAGGCAAGGTAATTTTGGCTACTGACAGTGCTTTGGAATTAAATAAAACCAGATCAAGATTACTGCCTGAGCAATTGGTGATATAATTAAATTAGATAAAGTTGAAGAAGGAGAAAGAGTCAACGATAAGAGTGGAAGCTGGTGTAAGATCACTAGAGACAGAAAGACCAAATTCATCAACGTCCAAGAGACGTAAGGCATGTTTTAGTTACCAAGGAGAAGAACCTTGTTAGGCTTATGGCGCAAGATTAATTGTTCATCAGTATTGGTTTTAATTTTCCAATTAGAAAGCCAATTGTTAATTGGATCAAGATGGTGTTTGAAAGCTTCAAATACATCGGTAGAGTAACTATTGGACGATATAATGGATATGTCACTGGTGTAGGTTGGTAGGAAAGAATTCTAGGTATGAGGAATATCTGCCGTAAAAGTGTTATACATTTTGGGGGAGAGGTCACTCCTATTAGGAACTCCAACTCGAATAAAAAAAAGGGAGGAAAAACTTTTGACTAAGGAAAAATTTTCAAGGTAAGAGTAAATAAGTAGCTAAAAAAGAGCAAAAAAGGAAAAATTTGATTTCGTAAAGTATGTTGACTTGCCAAATTCTGTCAAACGCTGTATTGGTATAACTATTGAAGTAATACTAAGTAGGCATAATTATATACATTAATATGACTAGTGTTTTAAAATGTTTTTAAATTATTATTATAGGAGTATAAAGTCGATAGTCCAATAGATTCAATTCAAATTTTTGAGATGAATGAGATGGATACTTCACTACAAAATCTGGAATTGGTAACTTTTCTAATTTCATTGATGATCATATTAATTCGTATTTATAATTAAGTTTATTATATTATAAACTTCTAAAAAATAATCATTAGTATAGGTAAATATTGAAATAGGTATAAAGTAGCTACATTTTTTCTTTTTCTTTTTGGACTAGGCTCTCCAGAAATTAATTTTTCTAACTTCACCATAAATATATTCAATTTTTAATATAATTTATATTATTAAATATTTTTAATTTAAATAATACATCTTGTAAAGCTTGTTTCTGTTTTGAAAATCTAATAAATGGTTCTCTAAAGGATCTCCCCACACCGATTTCCTTTCACAAAAGATGCTATACTTAGAAATTCGAGTAAGTCTTCTAGTAGAAAAGTTGTTAACAGTTAAAAAAAAAAAAATAAACATCTTTGTAAAACTATATGCTTCTTTGCTCCACTCAGAATTTAAAATTATTACCGTTTATGTTTTTATACTCATCAGTAGGGTTCAGATGTTTATGCACCTAAAATAACTATAATATGTATGCATTTACGCACTAAAAAATTACCAAATATGCACTAATAATCATAAAATATGCAATTTTAGCTGAAAAACACCTAAATATGCGCAAAAAATATATTTTATCTTAAGTATTTAATTTTTTTTAGGAGCTTTGTAGTAGGTAGTTATTTTTTATTTATTTTTTTTTAATATTTTATATTAATTTACAATAAAATCGTTACACTGTGATACAATGGGTTTTTTTTTAATGATTTCGAAACTTTACTGAAATATATATTTATGTTTTTAAAATCCCAAAATATGCATTTAAAATACAAAACCATAAAATATATAAAAATATGCAAAGTAAAAATGATACTATTCGATTAAGTAAAATTTGAATCAAATTTGTATCCAGGTCAGCATTAAATTGGATAAATAGAAAAAAATATTCAATTTCATAAATATTCGAATCTTACTCTTCAAATAAGACCAAATCGTGAGTAGACAATGAGTTTTCTGGAGGTTTTTCGTTTTTTATTGTCACTCTTTGAATCGTACGAGACATCGAAGTTATACTTGGTAACTTGCCAACCATACCAGCTTCAGTTATTGAAATTGTTCTACTAATAGTATTTCTTGTTGATAATTCTGTGGTTAAGACGTTTTCTTTCAATTGTTTTATAACTATTTTTGCCTGGACATTTGAAATATCTGGTTCATGTGAATAAACTGACTCTTTTATAACTGACCCTTTAAAATTATTTGAAATATTGTTCAATAAATGAAAGTAATTTACATACCGGTTTCATCCATTGTTGATGTAAAGCATGAGCTGCATTTTTATTTTTGATAATCGACACAACGCCAAGTAAATTGATCATCAGGTACCATTTTTATAATATATATATATACCCGTTGTGTATTAAAAGTTTTTTACCTTTTTGGCTTTTAACAAACTTTAAAGGCATTTTTACGTAACACAAACCGCTATGATACCTTTCTCGTCTAAACTGTTGCAATTAAATTATCTGTATTTGGTAAGCGGGCAAAGATAGAAAGATCTTATCTCTATAGATAAATATATATTTGATTGTATAACCCAGTTGTTTATAGTAGAAACCGGTTAAAAAATAACTGAAAAAATAAGTCGTAACATCTGATGGTACCGATGTAATATTTTAGAAAATATTTTTATTTTTATTTTTAATTCGACGGAGACATTTTTTACTGGAGATATTTCGACGGAGATATTTTTACTGGAGATATTTTGACGAGTCACCAAATTTTTGATTTCTTAATAGATAATATTTATTTTAGATTTTACTATGAGGATAACACTACTATAATTTTGCTATAATATGTGTTTTTTGCTATTTTTTTTCTAGGTATATAAACACATTTTCTACCAGAGATCTTGCTCCGATCATCAACTTTAGAAGTGATGATTTCTAGTAATAATATTTGTCTTGTTGGTACAATGAGGAGGTTATTTTTTTATTTCCTTTGTAGTATTCTTAATTATAGGGAAAACAACAGGAAAATTTTTTTTTTTATATTTACACATTAACGGTTTTTGTTTTATTCTATTTTGTTTATTAGTGAAAAAAAATGAAGGATGAACATATACAGCTCTTTTCAGACATGACAGAATTTTCAAAACATTCCAGCGATTCTTCAGTCATTTATAGTAATTTTAAATTTTTGAGTATTTTTTATTTGGTTTTCATGATTCAAATTATTTTGGCCTATTGAAAATGTTCAAAAATTAACGCAAGGTACACGATAAACACAAGGTTTATCATGAGTTGAAATTAGTCGAAAAAAAATTCAGTGTAATGTTGTAATTTTTTACAACATTATGTACGCAAACATTTTTGAAAAATTAGTTGAGATCCTCCGTTTCTTTGCGTCTCCTCTAATTTGAGCACTGATTGTATTATCTTTAATAAAACTTCTAGAGTTTCTTACTGTGATGTGATCTATTTTTGTTGCGTTATAATCCATAATTTTTTGAATTTAGTAAATCATGTATGGATTAATTTATAGGCTGATATAATTTATTTTAAAAAAAAAAAAACTAATATTTATTTTTACTTATTTAGTTACTTTAGGTATAATGTTATTTTAATTGTTTAAAACAGCGGGATTCATTGAGTACACTATTTCAAAAAGAATATCATACAGCTACGTTTAGTAAAATCGAGGATTTTTATCTTACTGTAAGTAAATCAATGGACGCATATGTAATAAATGTATTGTTTTATAGAGTCCTCGAAATACTGGTGTACGTTCTAGAAGTGTACAATTCAGAATTGAACAATTTAAGAACTATGTTGCGCACATTTGAAACTGAAGAGTTGCTGGTAGAAAATATTATTAACCAATTTCTATATCTCGGAGATCAGTTTACACTTTTTCAAGCCACGTGGGAATTGTACACTAGCGGTAATCCCTTGACACTTGACAAATATACAATACCCGACGTTGACAGGATGTTCAATTTCGCGAGATTTGTATACTTGCGTAGCGTCATCCAATATACCGTATCGCCATTCAATATTGAAAGAATAAATACATTTCTAAAAGATGTGCGATTCCGCCGGGTTTCTGGTTTACACGAACCGAATACTTCCAGTCAGTGGTCCAATCCATCAAAAGAACTTGCAGAAATCAATATTTATTTGTTGAAATTAGTTGAACTGAAAATTCCAAATGTAATACAATTTTAAATACTTTATACGATTCATGTTATACAATATATTATACATATATTATTATTATTAGTTAAAAAAAAATTATAGGTTCCTACAATTACAAACTAAAAATACCATTACCTACACATATTGCTTACATGTATGAATTGTAGTATGCAATACGTAATTATATAGGGCTACATAATATAAGATTTATTGTAACTTATGTATACACTTTCTTATATATGTATTATATTATACCTATCTATTATATTTTTTAATAAATGAAACGAAATATTATACAATCAATACGTTATTTTAACTTACTAGTTACGACAACTACGAATACAGTATAATACAATGAAAGTGTATTATTAAAATATTAGGTACAAGTAAAATTCACATTAGCGTAGTTATTTATATAACAGTCACAAACAATTAATTCAAAGTTCAACGGTTTTCGGATTCTGAGCGAAACAAGATCGCTTTGAAATGATGTTAATTTATTATTATTATTTTTTTTTTTTTTATGAGAATACTTTTTCTCAAAAGCATACTGCGATTATCAAGTATACCACCTTTTCTAAAGGGAAATTTTCTCTGGGTGGTACTTTAGAAAAGTCATTTTTTGAAATTATCATTAGAATTCGATATAATGAGGAAAATCTCGGTCGTTAAAACAGATTGAAAGATTAAAAAAAATGTAGTTATTGGCAACCGCTTTTATTTATTTATTGTTATTTTTAAGTTTTTATTATTTTGATCTTTTTTAGACAATTATTGTTGTCATGGAAACGCATATTGTAATCATTTTACCATAATATGATATATACCATATATTGTATTGTTGACAAAGCAATACTATCAATTGAAATTCACTCAAAATAGTTTTTTCGTAAGCAATGGTTTATCGTTGTTTACAAATATACATTGAATTCCCGTCTGTATTCTATCTTCCCAACTTTCCACCTATAACAATGGCTGCTCTCACGTGCGATGTATGTCCGTCCTTTTTTTAAATTTTTTGTTTTGAACATATGTACAGGTTTTTAAGTTGTATAGGCTGTTGCCAATATTAGACTGCCACAAAGCCACCTTCTGAACTCCTAGTTCCATTTTATTTATTTTTGCAGGGTGTCATTTTAACAATCCTAGACCGAAAATATGAAATAAAATATTTTATTAATTTAAAATTTAAAATTTCCCTTGCTTATTTAAAAAATGATTGTATTATTTTACAAATTGTAATAAATCTTTCGATCTTTGTGTATATACGTGACACGAACACCTACAGGCATATAAAAGTATAACTCTACAGGTGTTATTTGTACATTATTAACATTTGGACTCATCCATGTACATGTAAACAAAAATGTAGATATTAAAGTAACTACATAAGAAATAATTCAGTTTGTTTTATCGTGACAATAACTTAAATTATAATTTTTAATTAATATTCATTTTTATAGTGAAAGTTATAGTGAAAGTTAAAATAAAGTAATACTCACCCAAATTTTACATTTTGCATTATGCATACTATTATACCGTGTATTTTGATTCTTGTTACGATTCATGGTAATACAATTGTCGATGGAACTGAAATTGATATTAATATTGTATCTAAATTAGTTGATGATTTAGGGGAAATGTTTGATATGTACTTTGAAGAAAAGTTACCTAATGAAAATTCATCATCAATTTTTCCAAGTGGTGTGGAATGCAATGAACTTAACATAAAAAAATGTTATGATCTATTATTGTTTAAGTACACTAACGAGTTATTACCTAAAATCGGCAACATATTTAATGATACAATTCTCAGGTTACTAAAAGAATACAACGTTTTAGTTATGTTACTTTTGTCTAAATATCCAACAGAAATGGATGAAGCTGATGATGAAATAACAGAAGCCATACAATTTGAAGACTCAAGAGTGTACTGTGTAATCGGATTTCTTAGCATTATAAACGTAAATCTAAATGATAAATTGAATGATTTTATCTTCTTCGCTCAATTAAAACAGATAAAACAGAAAAAAAATGTACCTATCAAGACAATTTTGAAAGATCATTTTAATAATCGTATGGATGAATTAAATACGAAAGATGCAAACGTACGTGAAGATATCGTAAAAGCAGATCGAAAAGAAATCACTAATCAAATTACCAAATTAAAAAAAACCATAAACAAGTATTCAAAGCCATTTTGTGATATTGATTTACCGTGGATGAAAGCAGATTCATGGATGTGGACAAAATTAGAATCTTCTCCGATATTAAGTAAAGCATTTGGTGAAAATGTAAACCAAGCTACCTCTCCAAGTTTATTGGAATGGCAAGATATAAAGGTTACCTGAATTCTTCATAAATAATTTATATTTCATATTTACTTTTTTTATTAAATGTTTGATTCTTAAAAAAAAATTTACCTATAAATCATAGTTATTTAAAACTTGTTGACATGTCGATGGATTTATGTTTTATAAAGTTATATAAGATCCAAACCTACTTAATTTTTAATTTTAATGCATTTGTTGTTTATTGTATCTGAGAAGGTAAGAATACTTTAATTCTAATCAGCATTTCACTGTACTGAATCCATAATTTTAATTTTGAAACTTTATTGATAGCTTCTTGTTTTTGCTTTAGGTGGATTTAAAACATTCCACTGATCTTGTTGATGTGAATTATAAATATAACTACGATAGTTCACCAAGCATAAATGTGGTAAGTAGGAATCAAATTATATAAATAAACTATAGATTTTTACGAACACATTTGAATGTAAATTGCCCGTAGTACCATGCACATAAACCTATAACGGTTTAGTAAAATATAGGTTCTATTTTTTTATTTTTAAATAGACTTATCTAAATCTATCTAGGTCCCCTATTCACCGAATTTACAAAAAAAATTATAACATTGTTATTTTATAAAATTGTTTGTATTGATTAATTGTTTGTTTATTTTTATTAAATAGCTGTTAGAAGATTTTAATCAAAGGTGTAAGGATTTATTTCTATATGTTCTAGACTATTCATGTCCACAGGTAATTATTTTAAAATTAATTAATGTAAAAGTTAAAGTCTGAATTAAATAGGCGTAAAATATGTCGTATAATTTTCGATCATACTTTGCTCCAGGAGGAGAAGAAGAAACGTGACTTGTGGATTTTTTTCTCTCAATTACTAACACACTTAACGACCTTGAGGTTTCCCTACTCCCCCAAAATCATAATTTAAAATAAAAGAACCTAATATTCCCCTTCTCCTCTCTTAATCGACCTCTAGAGCATCATGACGAACAAGTTAAATTGTTTTGGTTCAGTTAAGATCTTTATTAAGTTTTGTAAAAATAAAATGTTTTAAGTAGATCACCACAGGTTATTTTTTGTAGTTTTCTTATAATAAAATTAGGAAAAACATAACCTATAACCTTTATCATTTTAAACGAAAATTTTAGTATTTCGAAAGATGTTTAACCCAACTTTAGGCAAAGTTGTAAATCAAATTGCAATGATTTATCATTACATACAGACATTTAATAATAATTCTATACATCCTATACTTTCCTAACTATATTTAGTATACATTGGTCAACAGTATCTGGCGTTTTTTTTACTATCGATATTCGACATGTTATACAATCTATAGGCAGTGTCATTATTAAGACGGAAAGTTTCAAGAGGAGGTAAGAGAGTTGGGGAAAGTTGCCTTGAACACCAAAATTTGAATACATCTTTGTTTGTTTTGTACTTTTATATAATAAACGAAATTATTAAGAAAACAGAATAGTTAAAAATATAAGCTGTTAATTTAGACTCTTTTAGGCGTGTTTGTGAACTCGTATACTCGTTACTTGTATCACACAACATGAAATAGAATAGCTTTAAATAAAAATTTTCAGCTTTAAAGACAAGATAAGAAAAATGTGTAAATATAATATTTTTTAAGCTCGTGAAAATGGTTTAAAATTATGCTTTATGATAATCATTGAAAAAAGACGTCCTAAGATAATGGGGACGGGCGCAGCCACTGTTATAGATAATTTAATGTATATCTGTTAGCAACGATTAACCATTGCTAACGAAAAAACAATTCTAAACGGAGGTCAATTGATAATGATGCTTTGTCAACAATATATTTTAGGTCATATTATGGTAAAATAATTAAATAGGCATTACATATTATCTTTAATAATATTTGTTTACTGTACCGATTTTCCCGTTTCTCCTACGTTTTTCTCGGTTTTCCCATTTTTTTCTGGTTTTTCACATTTGTTGATAAAACTCAGTAGGAAATCGAAAAAACCGACCTCCCTACCTTCCCATACCGATTTATTTTCAAAAAAGATACTACACGTAAAAATCCGAACAAGTTCTTTGGTAGAAAAGTTGTCCGCAGAAAAAAAAAATAGGTAAGCATTTTTGTAAAACCATAAGCTTCTTTGCTCTGCTCCGAATCTAAAATGTTCACAATATTAATTGTGATTATTATTAGATAATTCACTAAAAATAGGTAGTAGACAGTACTTAAAGGTGATATTTAATATCTGCCTTCAATTTGCTGGAAAATTTGTCAACACGGCACTGCTTATAGGTTATTGGCACTACAAAGTTATTTATTATTTCTAGGAAACTAATGCTATTCCAGAAGTTGTCAAAGATATGATGGATCAACTACAGTATAATTTTCAGTCAATGGTAAATTTTTATAAATCACATAAACAAAATTTAAAGATACATATGATAATGTTATGGATTTATAATTGTATTTATATAACATATATATATTTCTTAATTGAAATGGCGATAAATATTTGACAATATTAATAAAGATAGGCAAAATAATTATTTAGTTCAAACTATGTATATAAATTGTAATAAAATTTTGTTTGAAAACTAAAACTGATCTATATTTTATATACAAACTTTTTTTTAAAAATTAATATTTAAAGTGGAGATAACATTAGTTTTTGGGAATTAGGTTCTTAAAATATTCCATTACAATTAAATAAACATTGTTCACAATGAAAAATGTTGTTTTGGTATAAATATTTATAACTATGTAAGTAGATACAATTTTACACATTAAACTAACTATTGATTCAACATTTTTTTAAATTATTGTTGTAGGAAATAAAAGTTAATGATCCATCAAATCCAATTCCAATCATTAAGATGGGTGATAAAGTGGCTTCACCTCATGAGGTAACTTTTCTAATTTTCTTTGATAGTCATGTTATTTAATGGTTACACACATATTTTAAAATAAATCGATGTATATTATATTAAAAACTTCTAGTATTTCTAAAATTAAATTTTATAACTTCGTTAAGTGGGTCTACTTTTTAACGTAGTCATTAGTATCGGTAAAGACTAAGATAGGTATACAGACCTCCACGTAAAAACCTGTCATGTTTATACATTTATTTTTATTTGATCAGAAAATCACTTTTGTACTGGTGATAAGTTACTAATTTTTAATTTAACTTGTAACTTGTAACTAGTTTCATATTTTCCTTTAAGTGTAATGAAAGTTATAAATTATAATTAAAAGTTACATTGTGTTTTATGTGCTTTGATAATTCATAAGTGAGACTGCAAAAGCAAAAAAAAAAAAATATACGGACATACTTCACACGATGAGTGGGCCATTAACCATTGTAAATGAAAAATATGTCATGATAAAATAATTACATATACATTAAATATAATTTGTTATTAATATTTGTTCAATATTGTACATATTTTCACGTTTTTCTTACGTTTTTTCCCATTTATTCTGAAAACATCTGTAAAAAATCAAAAAATGTCTTCCCTAAAGTACCACCCCAATCAAATTTCCTTTCAGAAAATGTGTTATAGTTGAAAATCGGAACAAAATTACTGGTAGAAAAGTTGTGCACAATATATCATACAATTTAATGTCAGCTTAAAATTTAAAATTATCTAAGTCGTCGATTATGGTTTTTTTGGATATTCAGTGGTTATACGATTATGGTTAGTACACCTTTTTTTCCTTATTATAATGTTATTTTACATTGCCAGTCGTCTGTGGTCGATCAATAATTCTCCGGACGACGACCATTTTTCCCAGTTTCAAAATAGAATTTAATGAACTCAGTGGAATAAGAATATACCCACTGGTTTACATCAAAAGCATATAATTGGCTTATTGCAGATATTATGGCTAGGTTTTTATATACAGCCGTATGCTCGTATGATATCCATTAATAGGAAACGTGATCAATAGATTTATTTATGTAATAATACTTTTATGTTTTTTGTGATTTTGTTGTTGACAAGCCTTAAAACTCAAATAATTTTACTTTTCTTAAAATGGATCATCGATCTGTTGTTTTGAATGGAACTTTATAGATTCTGAGTGGAGCGAAGAAGCTTATTAAGAAGCTGGTTTTAAAAAGATGTTTATTTCTTTTTTTTTTTTTATGTGCGCAACTTTTCTACTTTTTGATAATAAAATCGGCATGGGGAGGTATTTAGGGAGATCATTTTCGAATTTTCTCAAGAATTTTCTAAAAATTTGAAAATTTGAAAAACCAAAAAAAAAAAAAACGGGAAAATATAAAAAATGTAGGTATTAGTTAAAATATATTATGGCTTTATTTTTTTCTATGTACTACTTTTCTATCAGCAATTTTACTCCAATATTTAATGATGGCAATGTTTCGGAAATTTCACTAGGGAGGTACTTTAAAGAGGTCATTTTTTGGTTTTCCCAAGAATTTTCTTCAAATATGAAAAACCGGAAAAAAGTAGGAAAACTGGGAAAATTGGTACAATATTAAACAAATTTTATTAAAGAAAATATATATAGCCTATTTTATTGCTACAAAATGACATATATATTATTGATATTGCATCACTATCAACTGAACTCTGCTCAGAATATTATTGTTATTTACAAATATGCATTAAATTCCTGTCTTTATCCCACCTTCCCAACTTCTCACCTACATCAGTGGCTGTACCCGTCTCTATTATCTTGCCTTTTTTTTAAAATAACTACATTGGAAATTTGTTAATTATAATAAATAAATTAATACAAATATATTTTATTTATCAATGTAACTTTTAACTTTAAATGTAACTTAGTTATATAAATGTAACTTGTATCTTGTTACACATTTTTAGAATAACTTGTAACTTATAGCCGGTTACAATAAATTGAGTAACTTGTCCAACCCTGATTATATTATCCTCAATTAATTAAACTAGTAGAGTTTATGATTGTTATATAATATACCTAATTTATTTTTATTTCTGTGAGAGAGGACCAGAACACTTTCACGGTAGATACACTTGGAAATTTTTTGGTAGAAAAGTTGTTTATAGAAAAAAAAAAAAAATACCATTGTAAAACCAATATATTCCTCGTTCTGCTTAGAATCTAAAGTAAACGTAGGAGGAAATGAAGGAAGGAAAAGACAAAATATGAGGTGGTTGCATGCCTTTGAGAATGATATGAGGACACTTAAGATCATCCAGTGTATTTGGGAGATCGCCTTATGTGGAATTTAGGACGAGAATGGCTGACCCTAAATAACTGAGATTAGAGCGAAGGAAAAGAAGAAGATATCATGTAGTCTATTTTTGTTGCCTCATAATCCATCATCTTAACAATTTTTTAAATTTAGTAAATTTTATGGATTTATTTATAGATCATTTTTTAAGAAACTCATAATTTGGCTTTTATCTAGTTATTAAACATATTAATTATAAATACATTTTGTTTTATTAATTTTTAAATACAGAAAAATTCATTGAGAACATTATTTCAAAATGAATACGATACAGTAACATTTGATGAAATTGAGAAATTTCATTTAACCATAAGTCATTCAATAGACGCGTATGTGACAAAAGTATTATTTTACAGAATCCTTGACAGGCTAGCGTACTCTTTAGAAATGTACAGTTTGTATTTGAAAAAACACAACCAAACTACAGAACAAAAAGATACTAAGTCTGTTCTGTTAAAAAATTTGATTACCGAATTTCTACATCTCGGAGACCAATTCACAGCATTCCAAATTACGTGGGAATTGTACACCAACTCTAAACCGTTAACACTCGGCCAATATGCAATACCTGACGGTAACAGAATACTAAACTTTGCTAGATTCGAGTATATACAAAGCGTAGTTCATTGTAACGTAGAGCAGTTCACAGTTAATAAAATAAAGAAATACCTCGAAGATGTGCGATTCCACAAGCTTAATGAAAATAAAAGCATTTCATCCACATCGGATTCAAAATGGATTAATCCAACACAAGAAATAACAGAAATCAATACTATTTTATCAAAATTAGTAGAAATTAAAAGGCAAATTTAAATTAGTGAAATATTATATTAAATTTTTAAATACTTTGTACGATACACATAAGTTATTAATATTATTATAAATTCTTATGCCTACAAACTATATATCATACATCATCACATAAACTTGAATACTCAAAATATGTATTTGTACACAAAATAAAATATCAAATATTCAATGTAAAATTAAAACAAAATTTTTGAAGTGAAACTTTTTTGTGCGTGCTGGGAGTAAAATTTCAAGACGAACGTGACGAAAATCGATAGCCGGTTAACCGGCACGCGCCCTGACACGTCATCAGTTGATAACACACTCACACACACTGTAATAGTATTTCCAAACCTCTTTACCACTACTGATCACTTTGGTTACATATTATAGGTCGCGGACCACCCCAATTTTACAACAAATTTTAACAAGAATACCCAAAATCAATCAAACAAATGTTAATTTTTATTATATTACGTTAAGTTAAATTGTATTACTATACTTAATACTAAACAAAATAATTTATTTAATGTGATTTTTGTGACTGCATTTCTTCGACCAGTTTTTCAATTCTCGAATGAATGTTGCTCATAGGTAAACGATATTTAAAGTAATGGTTATTATTTTAAAATTATTTATGAAGTGGAAAAAACATTAGGTACAACTATACGGTTCCTCAATAAGCCATAATTTTTTCACTATTTAAAAAAAATACTAATAATTTCTAATAAAAATCTATGGGAAAGCGGACCACCAGTTAGGAATCACTACACTATAGTGACACTGAGAGTAAATACAATCAGAAATTTTTAATATATAATGCAGGTTAAACACCTTTTTTAGAATATATCACTTTTGAATGAAATCCTCGACCTATTCTGGTCATTTAAAATAATAACTTTTAATATGTTACTAAGATCACTCCCCTGATTACGAAAATATATACATAGATTAAATTGTATTGTTTTGATAAGGATTGAAATGAAATGTTTATAGAATGACATACAATACTATTTGGATATTAATATTATCAACTTCTTTCAGAGTAATTCAACCGATAGAATATTTGGTTTGTATTGGAATAAAATAATCTAATTGAAATTAATTTAATTTATTGTTGTTATTATTAATTTTCTTATTCTATTGTCACGGAAGATATAATGGGCTACTGAATTAGCCGCGACACGTTTATTTAAATTGTATGTGTGTGTATATGTGTTAGTGGTGGGAAAAATTCGGATTTCGTATAGTTCAAAAACCTGAATTTTTGGATTTTAAACTTGATAGATTTAATTTGCTCAGAATACATTATTATCTGCATTCACATAAGTAATGTATATATTTTCGTAATCAGAGGTGTGACTTAATAACTAAGGATCGGATTTTTATGTTTTTATATATTGTTACTGAGTTTATGCAGAATTATGAGAATAAGAAATGTTGGCGATTAGTTCAATTCTGAATTCGAAGGAACAAGTTTTTGCATTTTTGAGAATATTTCATGGATTTAAAGAATATTCAGCTTTTGTTGCATATTTTGGAATATTTTGTGAATTGTAACAAAAAATATTAATTTTAATAATACGATAGGTATTACGGTACGGTAAGGTACCATGATAAATATATTTTTAACATTTACAATTTTTTTTTTTTTTTGTAAAACTTCAATCATAGATTTTCGCTTTCAATAATTTACTGACAAAAAATATTCTGCGTGTTTTTTAGATAGTTTATGATATTGGCAATTTGCCATATTGCATTAAATTTCTTTATCGCATTTTTCTATTTTTTAAATGGCTGTGTGACAAAACTTTTTGTTTTTCGCGACTATCTTAACCAGTATCAGAATTAGAAAATAGAACACAAAACTTACACACAGTCCCATTTTCTATATCAGAAAATACCAACCATGAAATTTGTTTCATCTAACCATTTTAAAACGTAAATTTCGTTTATGATATTGTTTATTGGAAATACACATCCATGGATATATAAGTAATTGTTCACGTTTAAAATCATTTAAAATAATATTTTTTTCTCTTAAGTTTATGTATACATTAATGTCTTGAGAATTGTAGTTTATTGACATAGAAACTTAATTTTCATTTTCGACGCTTTCGATATTTTCTATGTTGTCAGTATCAGTTGTCTCTGGCAATTTATTTTTTCTTAATTGGAACAAATCCGTTATTTTTCCTAATCTTTTCAATTTCTACAAATTATAATGGAATTCTTATTTATAATCCTAATAAATAAAAAATATAATATATATATATTAGTTACTAGACAATAAAAAACAAAATATAAAACTTACGTGGCAATATTGAATTTTAAATGTTTTGATGTTGTTCACTGTACAATAACTTGATCGAAATGAACCGTGTGCAACTTTCTTAATTCTCGTTTTTAATAGTTTTTAACGATAAAGTACTAGATAATGTAATACAATAAATACTAAAAGATAAACATTTCCGATTTCACGGACCACGGTAGATGGTCAATCTTATCTATTCTATAGTATTAGATAGATCAATAATGGATTGTATAAATAACTCTGGTCTCTGGCAAATTTTTGTTACACAAAACTTAAAAAGTATACAAATATTAAGCAATACTTTTTAATTAAATTCGTTAAAATTTCAAGGGGGGGGTGTAGAACACCCAAAACCCTCCCCTAGGCATGCTCCTAGAAACGCCCTTAGTATGAAATATCAAAATGATATGTATTCATCATATGATATGATAGATATATAGTAGGTTTATATAGTAGCATTCTCGGTTCTGACTGATAATAATCATAAAATATAGGTACACAAAAAAATATATAAAAAAGAGAACGGACATATTTCGTACGTGGCCACTGTTGTAGGTGGTAAGTTAAGAAGGTAGGATTTAAATAGGAATTTAATATATATCTGTAAGCAACGATAAACCATTGCTACTGAAAAATGATTCTAAGTGAAGTTCAGTTGATAGTGTTGCTTTGTCAACAATACATATTATGTTAACATAATTACAATGTGCGTTTCTATGACAAAAATGATTGTTTAAAAAATAATAAAAAATAAGTAAAAACGATTGCCGATGAAACCTTATTTTTAATCTTTCAATCTTATCTAACCCAAACGAATCAGGCTTTCCTTATAATCTTAAATATTAATGAGAATTTCAAAAAATGACCTCTTCAAAGTACCACCCAGAGAAAATTTCCTTTTAGAAAAGGTGCTGTACATGATAATCGGAGTAAAATTTCTTGTTGTAAAAGTGTTCACATAAAAAAAAAAATTAACATATTAGTAAAACCAGCACATTCTTCGCTAAACGCAAAATCTAAAAAGTAATATTTAGGTAATTATGAAAATTTTAGGCAGTAAAATACAATTTTTAAACTAGTATAGGATTTAAAAAGCCAGAGGTCAACCAAAATTAGAATTTTATGAATTGTAGATTGCATATTTACCTACAATTTTGTTTTCTTCAAAATAAAAGTCGGAAAAAATAAATAGTTATTTTAGTGTGCAAAACTATGAAATACGTTTTATATGAAAACAATGACGAAAAACCTGTACAAAATATTGATACTTTGATTAGAGAAATAAATGAAAACAAAATTATCTACGTTACTTACCTAATTGTTTTTCACTAATTTAAGGTTATATTAGTATTGTCTAAAATATCAGTGGGCTACCTTAAATATGCGTTAATTGTTGTTAACATCAGTTCAGTAAGTTCAATATTGCAATTTGTAATCATAGATATTATCTAAGGTTGTGTAGAAGTGAACGTATACACAGTAACATCAACTACCATAGTTGTAATAATAAAAAAACCATTGTTTAAAACGAGTGTGATCACGGTAACCTAACCTCCCACCCCTATACACTGGTTCCAACGTTTTTTCCAGCTCTNTATATTTAAATACGATCAATGAAGGGGGCTTCAGCCCTTTTACTCCAGTCCTCTACGTACTAAATTTTCTACCAGAGGACTTGCTTCGATTTTTAAGTTTAACAACTTTTCTGAGAAAAAATCGGTGTAAGGAGGTACCTTAATGAGGTCGTTTTTCGATTTCCACCGGAGTTTTCTCATTAAATACGAAAAACTAAAAAAAAACATAGGAAAACCGGGAAAAATTTAGGAAAACCGGGGAAATCAGTACAACAGTAAATAAATATGCTTAAAGGAAATATATAGAGCCTACTTAATTATTTTACTATGATATTGCATATATGAAGCTGAAAAAGCATCACTATCAACTAAACTCCGCTCAGAATTGTTTTTTCGTAAGCAATGGTTTATCGTTGCTTACAGGTATACATCAAATTATCCATAACATTGGCTGTACCAGTCCCTATTCTTCTAGGACGCCTTTTTTATAGTATCATGATTTAACTCGATAATTTAACCAAAACTAATGGTTATCAAATAGTGAACGGACAAGTTCTATGGTTTGTCAGTAGAAGTTTGGGAAGAAGTTTTTAGATTGTTGGGTGAACAAACCCAACACTCACCTTCTGAAATCTTCATAACATTTTACCATTTATATTATTTATTATTAGATATTTCCTGTGATGATTCAGTTAAAAAATATTCGTAAAGACTTGAAATTTAGATAGAAAACTTATATTTACCTTTTCTGGACGTTGTAAAAATTTTTTAAACATTCTATCTAGTTTTACCTAATTTTTATTCAGTATGCACTCTGTGGATAAAATTGTTAGACCAAACAGAAATACTTGAAACTTTAACAAGAGATTCATTATATAAGTCGTACTTTGTGGTTATAAAATTAAAAAAGACGGTGCAACAACTGTTATAGGTGGGAAGTTGAGAAGGTAGGATATAGAAGGGAATTTAATGTACATCTGTAAACAACCATTGCTAACGAAAAAACGTTTCTGAACGGAGTTCAATTGATAGTGATGCTTTGTCAACAATATATATGTCGTATTATGGTATAATAATTTAATAATATTTAATATTGTACAAGTTTTCCCGTTTTCCCATGTTTTTATTTCGGTTTTTCATATTTTTGATTAAATCAAAAAATGAACTTCGCTTAGAATCATTTTTCGTTATCAATAATTAATGGTTGAATAAAGATATACACTTAATTCCACTCTATATCTTACCTTCCCAACTTCTCACCTTCAACAGTGGCCCATCGTATGAAAAATGGCCGTCTTTTTTCTATCTTACTCAAATAACAAATCTTTATTTCTTTGTGTGCAAACAAATATATCTGCACTCTGAAAACATAGTCGACTATACGTTGCAGGTGCTATACAATGCGTCAGTATTCGCACAAAAAAAAGTTAAAATGTTCGTGTTCATAACCTGAAATATTTAAATGAATTTCGCTCAAAACCAAAAATTTCGATTGCATTATTTTATCTTTCCATAATTTAAAAATATTTACGCGGAAATCATGAAAATTTTATCGTTAGATTTCATCGTGTAATTCTGCACTTAATTTCCAAACTTATTATAAAAGTTCTTATATGACCTTTTTTTTTATTTATTTATTAGAGCTTTAAAAATAAACTATTAATGGTGATTAATTACGATGATTAAATATGTAAGAGTTGAGACATAGATAAAAAAACAATGCTACAGAAGTAAACAATAATTAAAAACCTTTAAATAAGAAAGCATCATGGATAAAGGAAATAATCAGAAAAATAACATACTTGAAATTTGATTTTAGAATGTCGAGATGTTGAGATACATATGAGAATTAAATAGAATAAGGCGTTAAGCAGATAAAGATGGAAAATTGAAAAGAATATGGGATGTGTCTTAGATGCTTTCATCTAAATGGAATCTGCAGAAAAATAAATCATTGAGATAGAGCTTATAAGAATGAGAGGGAAGGAGATGGCTTATGCGTTATCGATACAATTTGATAATTTGAGATCATTATAAGTTAAGCTTCTTAAACCAAATATTATTTAGAATGACAAGGACTGTGGATTTGAATTTTAAGGCAAAGTTTATGGGTAGTATGTTCAAATGCATTGATCAAGGTGTAAGAACATTCTATCGAAGGATAGGTGTAAGATCTGACCAGGGAATCAAAGAAAAAAATAGTGCTTATTGAGTTCTAGGAGGATTTGGCCAAACTATCAGCTATCTCGTTACTGTGGATATTTACGTAGCCTAAGAACCCAGAAGAACTGAATAGTAAAATTTTTTTTGACAAAGTTGAAACAGGATGTATTTGATTTAAAGAACAAGAGTAGATTAATGAGAGTTAAAGGGGAGCGAAGTTGGGGAGCGAGATTGAAGACAAGGGATATAATTAGATGCGATTAAAAACGTATTTGGCGGAAAGAAGGAGATTAACGTGAGCGCTTCAATTATGACGTAGTGTTCAGTGATGAATGAAGAGATGGCAGGTGGTAAATTACTAGAAAAAAGTGTGAAAACCAGGAATATAAAAAGAAAAACCGGCAAAGAGAGAAGATACTGAACCATTATTATATACTATAATGAAATCGGGGAAAAAGGTTTCTAGATAATTGGATAAGAAGTTAATTATAATAGGGAGAAAAGATTTTAGGTCTAAAGTAGGCCCACTAAGAAGAAAGTCATTGAGATAGACATCAGTAGAGAAGAGAATCATGAGGTGGCTTATACAGAGGTGGTTTGGCATAATGACATTTGTTATTTTGCATTATTATATTAAAATAAAAAATGTTGTATCTTTATGTACATATGTTTGTAAAATATGTATGATACACCTTTTTTTACTCTTTCTCTCTTTTGCAATCACCACCGAGCCCGGGGAACCGTTTTAGCATAACTTCCCCCGGCCCGACACACATTCCTTACCGGAACCATCGTCCTAAGTGAGAGGCAATGCTACCGAGCGCCGCGCGGCGTCGTTGCCGAACCGCCGGGTTAGATATATCTGTATTACATACCTGCAGGCATACATAATGTTTGCTATTCACTAAGCAGGTGTCATTTGCACCTATCGAAGTTTGTACTCATCGATACATGTGTAAATAAAAATGTTTTAGGTATATATTAAAGTATCACCATAAAAAATAATTCACTTTTTTTATTATAACAATATCTAATATAATAGTTTTTCATTAATATACATAATATAAAGTTTACAGTGAATAAGTGAAAACAACATACTATTTACGCGTCAATATGAAAATTTTAAAATCATTTTTTTTTATTCTCGTTTCGATTTATGTTATTGTAAATGTCAAGGGAACTGTATTTGATATAGATACGGTTGTTGGATTAATGGATAGTCTAAATGATTCGTTTGGTATTGGAAAGGCGTTAAATGAGAATGGTTCTGATGAAAAAGGTGTAACATGTGAACATCTAAACATAAAAAACTGCTATAATAAATTACTTTCTTTTTACGAAAACGAATATAAAAATACAATTCTTGGCGTGTTCGATAAGAAAATAATGGCGTTACTGGATGAATACAATGTTCTAGTTATAAAACTTGTTTCTCAGTATTTTAAGGCCGAAAATGAAATTCCCATAATAGATCACATTATGTTTGAAGACTCAATGGTTTTTTGTGTACTTGGTTTTTTCAGCGGTTTCAATATAGATCTAAATAATAAACTAACTGATTATATCTTTTTCACTAAATTAAAAATGATAGTAGAAGTACATAAAAATAATCTCAAGGAAATTGTTGAAATCCATTTTAAAAACCGAAATTACGATGAATCATTAACAGGAAAAACTATTGCATTGAATACATCATTTGAAAACATTACCACGACATTACTTCCTGAATTGAAAAAAAAAATCAACGCATTTTCAAAACCATTTTGTGATATTTCTTCATTGTGGATAAATGCCAATTCATGGATATGGACTAAATTAATAGACACTCCAATAATATTAACAAAAATTGGTAACTTTGAAGGTTTATTGGCGTGGGAAGACTTAATGGTAGGTACATATATTATTATAATCATTTCTATTTTATGTTTAATATTTTGATTTTTAATACAAGAAATGTGGCTACAGACTACATTATATAAATATTTTATTTATATTTTTCACCATAAACGGACACAACGTCTTATTACAACATATAATTACTTAATAACTTAAATATAATGCCATGATGATGTATTTATTTTTTAAGATTTAATTTCTATAAAATGTGTAAGTTTTCTATCACTGTGAAAATGACTTATTTATTTAATTTAGTTGTAAAGAAAAAATTATGGATTTACTTAATTTGGATAAATTTGTTTTTGTTTGTGTCCATAAATCTATAAATGTAGACATTATTATAATTACTGATTAGATCATTATATAGAACCTATAGACACCTACTGAAAAAGTGAGAATAGCTAATTGTTCTAATCAATACTTTACTACAGTATTGAATCCATAATTTTAGTTTCAAATATATACCAAATTAAGTTTTAAAAAATTAACAATACTATTATTGTTGATAGTTTCTTATTTTTGCATTAGGTGGCAGATACTGAAAACATCTCTGATCCTGATAGTGGTATGAAGTATATTTATAACTACAACTGGATTTCAGTTATAAATTTAGTAAGTATAGTTATTAGGTAGCTTGGATGTTTAAATATTGGAATATTCCACGTTACCTACTTATATAAAAAATAGTATTTTGTAGGATGAATAAATATTTAGGTGGATACTAATAAATAATACATAGGTAATGGGGGATCTCTACAAATGAAGAATTCTTAGTATTATTTGTTTCACCAGCTATGAAAAATAAAACAAAACAAATATCATTTTTCTCTTATTCTATTTTATTTGCAATGCTTTGCTGGATCAAAAATAGTAGTGGTTATACTCAATTTGTAAATTTGGATTATAAAATATTGTATTTTAAAAAATTGTTTGTTATGATTGATTTTTGTTTTGTTTTTTGTTTTTTTTAATAGCTAGATGAAGATTTTAGTGAAAGATGTAGAGATTTGTTGCAATATATCCTAGATCACACTAAACAAGTAAGTTTTTAAAAAAAATTGTAATTTATATTCTAATAGCTTAATACTTTAGTTTAGAGGATTATTAATTTATTGTGTCAATAAAAATGGACTATAAAAGTCGTTAAATGTTTTTATATTCTGAGTGTAGAGATTTGATGTAAGTATGTTTTTATTTTTATTTTTTTACCGTCTATTAACAATTTGTCTACAAGAAATCTAGGTTCAGCAATAAATGACTAGAAAATATATTTAAAATCTAGTTAGTGCATTATGGAGATTTCCCGAGTAGTTTTTGTGATAATTGTGGAAAACTAGAACGAAAAACACACAAGAAAAACGGACAGATTTACTGCAATAAAAGTGTCAATATTTTTTATTATGTTTTCTACTAGACATTTGCCCGAAATTTCAAGCGTAGATAATTTTCGAAAGAAAATTTTGTTATATTGGTGTATAAAAAGATATATCCGTTAAAAATGGCCAATGATTTATCGTTGTGAACAGTAGCACAAAATGATCTGCTCTTATTTTGAGTTTTCCGAGTAATAACAAACGTGAACGAAGCAAATTAATATTATGCTTGGCTTGGTGAGGATAAAAATCAATTACAAGTTACAACTGTAAAAACTTAAATTGTATTGAACAGTATTAAATATAGTATTGAGTAACAATTTTACAATATAAATTATACTATGATATATATATTTTTTTTTCTTCTGTCAGTGAACAACTTTTCTACCAGGAAACTTTCTCCAAAGTATATACTATACCACTATTTCTGAAAGGTAATTTTCTCTAATTAGATCATTAAAGAGATTTTTTGATTTTCCAAAGGGTTTTCGAAATAATTGGAAAAAACCCGAAAGAAAATTATAGGTAAAACGGCTAATACTTACGGTGTATCGCGGTGATTCCCTTTACATTGTTTTTATTATGTTTTCTACCAGAAATATTGCTCCAATAGATAAACGAAATGAGCCTTTTTTTGTTGCATTTTAATCTAAATTAAATTTAAATCTTAAAAAGACGTCTTAGGATAATGAAGACAGAAGTAGCCACTGTTATAGGTAATTTAATGTAGACCTGTAAACAACGATAAAAAACATTGCTTACGAAAAAACGATTCTAAGTGGAATTTAGTTGATATTAATATTTTGTCAACAATATACAGGATGTAACAGGACTATTTGACATTTTTACATGCAACTACAATGTCAAATATTCCAGTTACACCCTGTATATGCATTATTATAATGAAATAATTAAATATTTTTAATATTAAATATATTTTCTTTAATGATGTATCGATTTCCCCGGTTTTCGTAAGTTTTTCTTGGTTTTCCCGTGTTTACTTAGTTTTTCACATTTTCTAAGAAAACTCTTGAGAAAAATGACCTCTTGTAATAATGTGAAACAAGATATTATTTCGGATTGTTGCTTCTTTCAACATGTAAATATGTTAAATAATGAAAAAAATGACAGTATTATGGAAGGGCAGTAAGGCCCTTGAGGTTTAGGACCCTAATCCGTTATTCGATATTTGCATCAAATTAAAATTAAGAATACACGTTTAAAAAACTTTAATATTCCTAGGATACAAGAATAGATGATAGTTCAACCATCACACACCAGCCCGAGCCTCTGAAAATACACGCAACGGTAATTTTATTTTTATACTCAAATTATAATCATTTTAGTGTTTTTCTAGTTAAATTTAAAGTACCTAATTATTACATTTTAATAAACACGTACTATACTTTGTATACTGTGTATTTAGTATTTATTCATTTTAATACGATTTTTTTTACACAGATAATTAAGATTTGTAGATTAGACATATTTTTTATAATAACTTTCTGGAAATATTTTCATTTATTGGCTATGTTAGCTATACATAGAATACTGAACGATGTTAGATTTGTCTTTATTCGAATTTGAAGTTAAGGTGTAAGAGTTATAGAAGAAAAAGAATATACATTTTAAGTAACTATACTAGCTACTAAGTCAAAATGCTTAACTATTGGTTCAATATTGAAAATATAAAAAAAGATACACCAGTATTAACATGAAAATAGCTTGTGTTATCAAAAGGCCCAATACCATTGCATTTTTTAGCTCAAAAATATGTCTTATAGGGAATACTCTCACGCATTGTAGATTAATCTGATTTCGATGATTATTTTTTTTATTGCGGAAAGAGAAAGTTTTCCTATAGGCCGTATTGAATTCTGTTTTTTAATATTTAAATCTTAAATTTAATAATTAATATGCGTCTGAAAAATGTTAATATTCCTAGACTACAGGTATGGCAGAAAGTTCAACCGTCACACACAAGACCGAGTCCCCGCAAGATCAATTACGCCCAATGGTAAATTTATTTTTATACATACATTATAATCATTATAGTTTTGTTCTTAGCTAAATTTGCCACTTTTATACCAAAAGAATTACTTAGATTTTTAAGTGTTTTAAGTATGGCACTTTTTCTAAAAGGAAATCGGTGTGGGAAGGCACTTTAGTTCATTTTTCGATTTTTTCAAGATTTTTCTTATTCAATTTGAAAAATCAAATTGTATACAGGAATAAAAAAGACCATAATATTTTTTTATTAATATCTACATTTCGTACAAATCTCCGTTTTTCCGACATTTTATCCCGGTTTTTCCCAGTTATTATGAAAACCAATTGAAAAATCACGAAAATGATCAGCTTAAACTATTGTGATAAAATGTCCTTTCAGAAAAAAGCTTCACTTGATATACGAGAGTAAGATTTAAGGTAGACAAGTTTTCACAACAAATTGAGGGGTATTTTTCAATTAAAATCGTCCGAGCGAGCAATATCTAGGTCTCTAGGTACACATAAAATGCATTTGTTTTTTTCCTATTTAGGTATAAGGAAAAAAAAGTGCAAACAATTACTTTTCAAACCCGGACTTAGAGAACCCGTGACCCCTAGTATGATAATACGTGATCATGACCATTTGACTACAACAAACGTATAATTGACTAGACAATATAGAGTTATTTAATATAACATAATATCTGTATAATATTTTAACTTCAAAAATTTATAATTTCGAAACTTAGTCAGTCAACTCAATTCTGATTTTACCATCCTTCTTAAATCGGCACTACACATATTTTTTTTTTTTATCCGGCAATACACCTACACTTAGAATTGCTGTTGAGTGGTACGTCAAGTAGTGAGTCACCATCATTATATTGAGAAATACATATTTTTGGGTTGGGGTGTCAAAGGCATTATCCCATTATGACAATTCTTCACAATACATTTTTCCCCAACCTAAACGATAACCCGCCTTCTCCCAGTTGCTTTCCTTCAAGAAGTTACCCGTCAGAACGGAGTTACCCCTTATCGGCATTAGTTTTGACGCTCAGCTTCCTCCTTATAGTTCATTACATCTCTCCGGAAACGGACCACCGCTCTCCTGTTTCCCATGTTTTCCAGCATTAAAGGTTTAAGCATCTACCCGGGTTGAAAGTTCCAATTATATGGTTCAATATCGATCGGTTCGCAGCGAACGAGAGTGTGGAATGCGTCGTCCTCCTCAGCATAACCATCGAGTAGTTCACAGTGACAGGACCCGGCCAATGGGTGCAGCCGATACTATGGAGTAAACCGTTGAAATATTAATGAAAGAATATTTCACTGTGAGTTCTCACTCAACAGCTCAGTAGTTCCGTGTGAATCAGAGCCCTAATCTACTCGCGTCCGCTGTTCGTGGTTTACAACGTACCCCCTAAGCCTCCGGACCTATCATATCAAGGCTCTAGTCTGTAATATGCTTCAGGTGCTACCATTGCCATAGTTCTCAGCTGGGGGGTTCCTCTATCGTCAGTCCTGATCGGTCTGGACGCTCATCTGGCTTCGAACGATACTTGCGAGCCATTAGGTCTATAGGTCGTGCATTCGGCAACCTTCCCGGTCTCTTTAGATAAGGTACTGTTGCTTTTGACTTTGCTAATTTCAGCCCTACACTGGACCCCCGCTAGCGCGAGAGCCCTATCGATCTTCGCATATTAAGCGCATAACTGAATGCACAGCGCTCGTCAACAGACGCCTTCTGATCTCATTGGGTCACCGACGTTCGACATTATTCCAGTCAAATTCGTCTTGACCTACCTGGTCTTATTGGCCATGGTTAGATGGTGTGAGTCGTACCACGTCCTCTTAATCATGTGCACGACGCTCGAATACTTCAGAGTGTCGCACAGCTCAACGGTCTGACCCTGAATGAGTAACCTCAGGTCAGTCGGGCTATACCCGACCTTAAACACCACGGCCTGGGTCTTGTAACGGCAAGTCGTGACCCCCATTCCCGAATGTGGCCGTCGCCGTAGCCAGAGCCCCGTTCGCGCGACGAGCGTGTCGTCCGCGTACCCGATGGTAAAATTATAATATTATAATACATGTATCTCTTGGTATATTAATTGGTATTTTAAGTTTATATAATGTTCCTATAGCCTACGGATACAGTAAAAAGTTTAACTGTCACACACGAGACCGTATTTCCGGTAGATCAAGTTATGGCTCATCTACGAAATAATTTCAATAGCGATCAATTGCACTCAATGGTAAAGTTGTTTTTCTACACATATTATTATCGTTGTGGTTTTTTCCTATCCAAATATTGTAAATACCTAATTATTATAGTTTTACAGATATACAGGTTGATTTAAAATTTATGTTACAGCCATTTTACCATGTAAATATTCAAAATAGAGAAAAATGTGTAGCACAAAAGTTTTTCGATTTATACACATCTAAAATAATTTGTACATTCCTTTTATTTATTTATTTTTTTTTTTTTTGCTGTCTTTTTAGTAAGAATTTTAGGACTCAAACAATTTTTGATTTCTGTCAATCCGTTGACGAGATGTTTCAATTTTAAATTTGGGACGGGGGAGAGTAGTGGAGCATTATTAAAACACCGCGCGCCGAAGCCGCTACTCAAACGATGATCCACTACTCTCCCCCGGCCTAAACTTAAAAGTCGAATATCTCATCAAAGGATTGACGAAAATCAAAATTTCAACACCGAAATTTATTTTAACTAATACTACATTTATTTATGGAATTTTGTATGTAGGTTATCATTTGGAAATCAAAATTAGGTATTAATTTCACCCCCAAAATAAGGTTGACAAAAAAAATTTCAGAACTATTTGTTTCTTGAGTTTTCAAAAAAAAAAATCCAAAAAAGTGTATACTTTCCGAGATAATGAGTGTCTCATAATAAATTGATCACTCTGTATAGTTTGAGATAAAAATTAATTTGAAAACTAAAATTTATTATAAATATACCCACAAACTTTTTTTAACTCAAATGTTAAAAACAAACATTACTTATTTTTATAATAATAAATGTTTAACCTGTAAATAAATAAATAATTATTTGAATAATATAATGTTTCACGTTACAAACTGTTGTCTACTTATTAGTATACAATTATATAATTATATACCTAAGTATACAGTGCATACTTATCTTCCAATGTAAAGTATATATGGTACCATACTAGTATCTGCAAGTATACAATGCTATACATAAAAGTGAATATTTTTTTAACACTTTTTAAAATTATTATTACAGAAAAATAAAGTCAATAACCAAATAATGCAGTTTAAAATTAAGATGGTTAATGATGAAAATATAAATAATTCAAAAATGGTAACTTTACTAATTTTTTTTTTACATAATCTATACATTTTTTTAACTATCATTTTGTTAATCGTATATGGATACTATATTAGTCATAGTTTATAAAGAAAAATTTAACCCATATTTTTACTTATCTAGTTGTAATATAATGTTATTTTGATTGTTTCATACAGCGGGTTCCATTGATAGAAATAATGCACCAGAAATATAATGCACTTGAATTTAGTAAAATCGATGAATTTTATCGTACTGTAAGTAATTCAATTGACGAATATGTGACAAAAGTATTGTTTTATAGAGTACTTTATATACTAACTGACGCTTTAGAATCTTACCACCAATCGGTAGTAGAATCTTATAGCTTTGTTATAAAAAAAAATATAATTGGGTCTATTCCGTTTTCGTTGTTATCACATGTTGTTGATTATTTTCTATACCTCAGAGACCTATTCACAGTTTTCCAAACCATATGGGAATTGTATACTAGTTCTGAACCGTTGATGCTTGATCAAAATACAATTACTGACGCTAACAAGATATTAAATTTTGCAAGATTTGAGTATTTCGAGAGCATTATTCGATTTAACGTATCAAGAGAAACAATTGATCAAATAAGAAAATTCCTCAAAGACGTGCGATTCCACGGGGTTTCTACACACAGTGCTCAAGAGAAATCGGAACCAGTTGATTTAGCCCGTATAGCAGATGAAATCATAGATATCAATAATTATTTGATGGCATTGGTAGAAATTAAAAGGCGAAATTAAATTTAAGAAATTATATTCAATTTTAAATACATTTTTAGTCTGTATGGTACATATTATATACATACCTACAAACTACAGAGTTTGAATTTTATGTTACATATTTTCTATTTATAAATGTACCTACGTATACGGTGTATTCATCTATCTATATTCTGTATGTATTAATTTAAACTAGTTTTTAATTTTTGTTTTTTCTTATATTTCATTCCAACTACAATTACACAAAAATATTGATAAATAAAACTAAATATTGTTTATTATGGACATTTTTTTTTTTAGAATACTAGTACCTATAAGTCCATGTCCCCCACAATTTTAAATTAAAGGTCCTAAGGACCTGAGACATTCGTTTGTACTTTTTTAGTGCCCATTAGTGTATTTTGTCCCTTCGTTAGTGTTTATAAAAGTTATAAGCATATTACTTAAAAAAACTTCAAAAATAATGTTTAAATTTAACTTATCGCTTTAACCTGATTAAAATCAATGCAAGCATAGAACTTTATATATTATGTAACTCTTTTGCTACCGAATTAATTTGATCAACAATTTTTAACTTTTATTATTATTATTATTATTTTTTTTAATATTACTTATTAGCAGTTATTAATAATGTATTAAAAAACCTTAGCCATACAAGTTTCCAAAGCAGAGATATTTCTTCATACATTGTAATGTGAGCTAACCCTTTACAAATATATGCAATATGCAACCTACAAATTGTAGTGTGTCAGTGGTAGCTATCCTAAAATATATAGATGAGCGAAACATATTAATTAATCGGAAAAATGGGAAAATAGGTACAATATTAAACAAATATTATTAAAGAAAATATATAATGTATAGGTATGTAAATATTTTACCATAATATGACATATATATTTTTGACAGAGCAACACTATTAACAGAATTCCGCTCAGAATCGTTTTCGTTAGCAATGGTTAATCGTTGCGTATTGGTATACATTAAATTTCCCCTCTAACTTCCTAACTTCTCACCTACAACAGTGGTCCACCCATCGATCGAAGTATGTAAATAACGATAAAATAATGATGATTGTCCAAATATAGTTAAATATGATTAAATAAGATTAAATAATAATACGTTAATATAGTGATATTAGGCATAATGCTGATTTTAAGAATTTTATATTAATATTCTAAAAATATATTTGACAAATTATATTGATAAAAATTGTTCAAAATTAAAAAAATAATTAATTATGTTAAAAATATTAAAAAAATTAATTACCAAAAATTAAAATTCCTTAAAACCTTGAAAGTGGCTCTAAAGTTTTAGAAATGATATCGTGAGAAATTAAATCAAAAAGGCAACAAAAAAGGTGTTTTGTGATTTTTCGAATAAATCATTTTTTTCTGATAGAAAACGTCGTCCGTGTTTTTATAAAATAATGAAATCGTGAAATTGTACTTTTTCTTACTTTTTTTCCCACTTATGTCGGTTTGAAAATTAAGCTATTTAAACATGTAACTTCCTACTATTTATAAATAGCCTTTACCCTTTAATCCGGGAAATGGAGCTGTAAAAGGAGTGTTTCCGGAGCGAAATGCGCCGGAACCTAGTCGTTCGGAACCTAAGCCTAAACGACCACACAGTCGTAAAGTACTCTTCTCTATCTTTATTTTAAAGAAAAAAAACGGGGTGCCCTGAATTTCCTTCTATTTTTAATCCGACTTTTTCGGTTTACTGCGACAAATATGTATGAAGTAATTTAAATTTTTTAAGCGCCTTCAAAATCACTGCATATCGTCCATTTCTGTGTATTTATTGCTTATGTAACGCCTTTATATCGAATTTTACGCATTTTGGGAACCGCTGGACTCTCTTATCAAATATTGCTAGCGGAACATCGGTACTTTCTGGTGACTAAAATATGTACCTAACTATTCTTATTGAATAGATAAATATGATATTACTGTTATTTAAATTTGTTTTCTATTAGTACACTCAGAGTAGTAAACAGCCTTTTAAAAATCCTCTACATAATCAATTAATTATGTCTGTCAACTTCGGACTAAAATATACTAAGATATTAATTAGATATATCCGAGTCCGTGCTGTCAACTCAATGATTGACTTCAAAATTAATTTAACATTTGCTTTTAATCACGAATAGTGATATTATCATTAAAAATTAATGATATAGATAAGTAACCAAATGGAACAATAGTGCTATCATTATGGTTACTTCAGAGCTTTTTAGGCATGCGATTCTTTTCCTTTTTGTATTATCATTTATTGTATAATCAATTATAATGTACAATTTGTTGTTTAGCTTAAGATCATGTTTCATTTTGTTATGTAATATATATTATTTTTTAATAATCAAATTAATATCTACTACCCTTCAGTTTTTAAGTTAATTGTACTTTTTTTAATTTTTATTAATATTACTTAACAAAATGTTTAGAAAATTTACCTCTTCTATTTTATCGGTAAGGCATAATTTTGAATTACCATTAATTTTATTTTTAGGTACTGTGGTATGTCTTAGAATATAGTGCGTACTTATTTAGCCATATACATATTTATAATTTTTAATCTATTGTTAAAAAAATGTTCACATATTTTGTGTTATAACTTATAAACAATCACTTAATAAAATTGTATTATTTGTTGCAATACAATTTATGACATATAATGAGTTCATAGCATGTGCAGTCCTACTTAAAGATTCTTTTTTCTGTATTTTAAACATTATTTGGTTTTGATAAAGAATAATTAAAATAAACCTTGGAACTTCTACTTTACATGCTAGTTCTCACCAATTATATCATTGTATTTTAAACTTATAGCCAACCATAATTTTGGTCTAAGTTTATTTGAGTTACCTACTCACCTAAACCAAGACAATTCTGTTCTACTTATCCTCTTTCCTTACCATAACTAAAAAAAAAATCAGCCCTTTAAATACCACATTTGTTCACCATTTTAAGGAAGAATGTTTCCTGTTCTGTAATCTATTTATATATGTATACATAAATAATAAATTATATTTGATGATATTATTTATCTTAGTATGAATTTCAGTTTTAAAAACTACAGCAATTTCACATAAGTAGCAAAGAAAATGTATTGAAATAAAAGTTTTCAATTCTTTCATATTTTTAATTTCAATGTTACCTTTATCATTAGTTCTTAAAATTAAGCTCACAGTTTAAAAATAAAAATGTGTAATTTCCCTTTTTTATCTGAATTTATGTTTCAGATTCGTTTACCACAAACTCATATCCAGAACATTCCTAAGTATAATTCTAATGCAATCACTAATTCAGTTGCCCGATCATTTTGTAAGTACTTATGAGTTACACAATAGCATGTAAAATATAAATGAGTCAATATTGCTATACTCCCCTTTTGTGCTGCACTACTAGTAATATCTTAAAACTTATATATATTTCCATTACTTAAATATGGTAAGCGATGAAAACAAAAAACAATACGGAAAAAAAGAACAAAAATTTTGAAATTTTAAGTAGATATGTTAATTATGAAAATTAAAAAATTTTTATTTAACATAATTTTTAAAAATATTGAAATATAAAAAATACATTTTATATTGTATATTATGGCTTATTTTTAATTTTTACCACCATTATAATTAATATAGTCCAATTTTGTTTTGTCTGTTAACCATAACAAAATAAATATATATTACAATTGTGGTCTACAAATTTAATGTAACAATATATTTTAGGTAATATAATAATATTTTATTGTTTCTTAGCTTTATCTGCAGTTAAAAATGTTAAGGTTCAAGAACAAGCACCAACATTTGAGGGTAAAGCTATTGTTGATGGGCAAATAAAAAATATCAGTTTAGCAGATTTTGCCGGAAAGTACTTGGTTTTATTTTTTTATCCATTAGATTTGTAAGTTTGTTTATTATATAATTAATTTAATAATGTACTAATGAAAAACTAATAGTTATTCAAATTTGATTGCAGTACATTTGTTTGTCCTACTGAACTGGTATCATTTAGTGATCACATTAATGCATTTAAAGAGATTGATGTAAATGTAATTGGCTGTTCATGTGATTCACATTTTTCACATTTAGCATTTATCAACACACCTCGAAAGGTTCATATTTTTTGCATTTATAAATAATTAAGAAGACACTATACCCACATGTGCTGTCTCAGCCCAACTAACAGACGATACAGCAAAATCTGCCTTACACAGTCTGCTTAAAACTCTCTTAATTTTGGTTTTAGAGTAAAAGAACCTGTAATAAAATTAAAAGAAGATAAAATTTCGGAGGCAAAATTATGCATTTTCCTATTATTCTAATTATTACTCCAGTTATAATGTTCAATACATCATTTAAGAATAAAACCTAATTCATCTCTTTTTTTTTTTTCTGTAACAATACAAATAAAATTTAAAAAAAGAAATTCATCATCTTGCCCTCTAGAATATTGTCCTCTTTTGATTTTATAATAGGCGCTTTTACTCTAAAACCAAAATTAAGCAAGTTTTAGGCAGACTGTGTAAGGAAGATTTTGCTATATCATCCATTAGTTTGAGTGAGAGAGCGCGTGCAGGTATTATTTCTTCTTAATAGAAATATCAACTTTATTAATATTTCACTTATTTGTTTATTTATATTAATTTTAAATGCATTTATATAGCATGGTGGTTTGGGTGGATTAGCATATCCACTATTGTCTGATTATGATAAAAAAATAGCCAAAGCTTATGATGTTCTTATTGAACCTGATGGTATACCACTCCGCGGACTTTTTATTATAGATCCAAAAGTAAATGATATAACTTTTCTTTGTATGGGAATTTTAATGTTTTAATCATTTGTTTTTAGGGAATAGTAAGACAGATTACCATAAATGATCTACCAGTAGGACGCTCTGTGGATGAAGTGCTACGACTTGTTCAAGCTTTCCAGTTTGTTGATAAAAATGGAGAAGGTAAAAATAAAATTGTATAAAATCACGATTGAATTAAATACAATTTGCTAATGCAATATTAATTTATATTTTAGTTTGTCCAATGAACTGGAAGCCAAATAGTCCAACCATTAGGCCTGATCCAAATTTAGCCAAAGAATATTTTAACAAAGTTAACAAGTAAATTATACAGTGGAATCATGAGTCTACGAGGAAATATTTTAAAATAAATACAATTGTTAGATTTATAATCTTATATACAAAAAAAAAAATGTAAACATTTTTAGATATTTAGTTTACTTATGTTTTAACACGAAAAATTAAATAGATTGTTTAATTTAGTTTAATAAGTGCCTAAAGTAACAATGATAAAATTAAAAAATAAAGAGTGTTTATATTTATTTTAAATTCTGATTGAATGAGGAATGAATTGGTTTTACAATGATGTATATATATATACATCTATTTATTTTTGTCTGAAAACTTTTTACTAGAAATCTTGCTCCTAGTGTAGCAGCACTTTTTCTGTAAGAAAAGTGTCTGGGGTAATACTTTAGGGAGGTTATTTTTTGATTTTCCCAAGAGTTTTTCCAAAACATGGAAAATGTCTACAATATTAAACAAATATTATTAAAGAAAATGTAAATGCATTTTTAATTATTTTACCATTATATGAAATACATATAAATTGTTGACAAAGCAACACTATTAATCGATCTCCGCTCAGAATTGTTTTTTGTTAGCAATAGTTAATTGTTGCGTACAGATATACATTAAATTTCCGACTATGTCCTACCTTCACAACTCTCATCTACAACAGTGACTGCACCTGTCTCCATTATTCTAAGACAGCTTATTTTTTCTATTCCTTTTTTTTATTCTGTGTACCTACAAAAATTGTACCGGAAATTTTTATCTGAAGGTTAATATGGTAATAGCCTAAGCATTGACTGATTATGCAATAATCAATTTTTTTGTTTTTATACACATTCTTTTTGACAGTATAATTGCTTTGGAGATTTTTCCGAGATTCATCAAGAACAGTAGTGATATGATAAATGTAATCAATTATCATATATAAATCACTGGAATGATTGTATACTGTTTGTCCCACAAAGAGCCCACCCCGAGCTCGGGGGCGCTCCCCTGTCCGGGTAGACCGGCAGTGGAGGGTTACAGCCTGACGATACTCCCGTCGAGCATTTTACCTGCGATACAAATGCCGGTACTACGGGATGGCTGAAGCCCACACTGCCTCGAGCAATTGGGGCGGCGGCCCGTCACGCCGGCAGGCCTCTGGTCTCGGCCGAGTTCCTGCCGACAGCGGAATGGTTTCGTGGTAGCCGTCACTAGAGTGATATTGTAGTTACGGGTCAAAAGCTAACTCGAGGAAAGCTCTAGGTCGAACGGCCTCGCAAGCGGTTCCGGCCGTGAACGGGGGTATCTCCCTGGTGCCTACTCAGTCTCTCGGCGGGCTCACATCACACCGAAGGTTGTCCGTAACCAAAAACGGAAAGCAAAGAGATAGGCTGAGGCCGAACTAACGGCGGGGGTAGCGCTCGGCCCGAATCCATTGGTACGTGAGGCTCTGTCATTTCGGAGCTCTGCGGTGTTTCGGTGTTAGTATTCCTTACGACACAGGGGAACGCCAGACCGGCTTGCCGGTCCGGATTCTCCGGAACCCCGTGTCTTCTTACTAGGCTAAAATAGGGTGCGCGGTTGTAGAATGACACTCTCACCCACTAAAACTCGGAATTTAGACTGTTTGTTCCACAATATTTTTGTTCCGACACTTATATTCCACAAATTTACTTTTTTTCCTTGAGGCATAACTATTTTGTTCCACCTTCCACGTATAGAAAATAAAAAAAAGTGTTTCGTAGAACAAATAATGTTTTGCGATTAGTGAACATTTGTTATACAAAACACTTCTTCCTTGTTTAGAAAAATTATTTTGTGGAACAAATGATCATTGGATCAAATATTAAATACCCCACTAAAATTACCCTCTCCACTAAAACGTTCCAGATGATAACAAAATGTGTTTAGATGACTAAATACATGGTCATGGTTTAATCTATTCTGTGGTATAATATTGGCTACTATTCTTATCTATAATACTGCTTGAGTACTTCGATTTCAAGATAAAATTTTGTTAGAAATATTAGGTACTTACTACTTAATTTAAATTTTCGATTTCTTTGTTATAGAAAATATGTGTCATTGCGTTAGTTTGTAAATCCTCGGTATATCTTTAACAAAATAACCAAATACAGATGTCTTTTATAATGGTGTAAAACTATTGGTAATAGCATTGATCAATGGTATTAGGTATGATTAATACAATTGTCATTACCTATAATGTACATTTCATATGTGTTGCCAATGTTTAAATCATTTTAATTTATAATTCTAGTAATACAATAGGTAATCAAGTTTATTAGTTAAAATGCCTGATTCATGGGGAAGTTTTATGAATAAACCAGCTAGAGGATGGCTACATCCAGATAATGTTATTACACGGAGTAGTGTCTGTTATGAAGTTCGGGTAAATTTTTTTTGAATAATTTGTTTTTGTTTATACTGTTAAATTTTAAAAATAATTGAATAATCAAATTTCAGTATATCGGATGTTTAGAAGTACTTACATCTATGAAAAGTTTGGACTTTGATACTCGATTTTTAGTTGCCAAGTAAGTTTAACATTTTTTTCATTGCTGATATTGTTAAATAGTTACTTTAAATAAATTTGTAATAATTTTCTTTAGAGAATGCATAAATAAAGTTTGTGAAGCAGCTGGACTTAAAACTGCTGACAAAAAACGAAAAGTAAACTAAATTATTAAAAATATGTGTAAATTATTTGTAATTTTAAAATATTACCAAAAGAATAACATACAAAGATATATCTTTTAATGTTTTACCTTAATATATTAATAATTGCAAATCTTAATATTTTATAGGTAGATAAAAAAATTGTAAGACTTATAGGCGACCATTCAATTATGGACCATGCAGGTTCAAATGTTACCTTGTCTATATCCAGCACATGTTTAACATTAAAACTAAGAGATACCCATGCAATTATTTCTACACATGATATGCCTAGAATATCTTTTGCATCTGGTGGCGACGTTGTAAGATTATTTAAATTATTTCATATTCATAAATCGTAATATGTATATCAGCACATTTAAATTGTGTCCATAATTAATATTTGAGTTGCATATGGTTGTCTCATAACAGAGCCGAGTTGCTTCCTCGTATGTATTTATTTCACTTCTCCTTTTTATAGACTGATGACTATCATTTATAAAAAAAAAAGAATAGTATGGTTAAAAATATTAAGTATATTATTTTAAATTACTTAAATTGTCTATTTTTTTGATCATTAGGTTTTAGTCATTAAAAACAATTATTAACCTCATTGGGTTTTAAAAATTAAAGATCAAAAACTAATTTTAAAAGTTTTTTCAAATGTATTTTTAAAAATTGAAACAGGCCAACATTTTAAAAATTTAATATCATCTGGTTATTTCAAAATTGAAATATAAAAATATTAGAGATTATTGTCATAATGTCAATGTGATTGATTTTAATATCATCAAAATTAATTTCTGGTAAATGGTTAAAAAGTCTCATTTATAAAAATTTGGAAAAAAGTTCAAAAATGTTTTTTGATGTCTGGACAAAAATAAATAAATACATTGTTCCAACTGTGATTTTTTCTTCTTTAATGTATATTGTATTTAAAAAAAATCCTAATTATATTTTTTTAAATAGTAAAAAATTTATAAATCTTAAAATATCAATAAAAAATAATAAATCATTTTTTTGTCTAATATTATTTCAAATTGTGATTTTGTCTTTGTCTACGCTTATATATGTAACAAGAATTTAATTTTGCATTGCTAAACTTTGGTTATAACAAAATAAAACACATCAAATATTATGATTTATAAAAATCCTATAGTCAGTTATGTATTAAATACCTATATTGTTGTATACATATTATGTTGATAAAATATGTAATCATAATGAAAATTGCATGCCTATTCAATTAAAATTGAAATTTATATTTTTTTGCCATTCAAAACTATTCTCTATTTATTTTTAATCATCAAACTGTAATATTCATACACAGACTGGCTATGACTATATAAAAGAATAAGCAAATACTTAAGAATAAATAAAACTATTTGATTTATACCTGTACATAACGACAAACCATTGTTAATGGAAAACGATTCAAAGTGGTGCTCAATACAGCAATTTTTTAAAACAAATTACAGCTATTAGCCGTATTTTTGCTTGCCAATATAATTAAGTACATTAAGAACACAAATGATACCAAAAATTGTTTTTGTAACAATAACTAGTGGAAACCTATGCAAATATCTCGTACAAATTTAGTAAGCAAAATTGCTTAAAGAATATTTTTTTGAAAAGATAAAAATTGTATTTTATAGTCTTTTTGTCGAACCTTCAAACATATACCTGGACCTTTTGTTCAAATTATTATAAATCGCATTTTTTAACCAAGAATCTTAATTTTCTATTATATAGTATTAGGTGGAATTTACAGATAAAGTTTTCGATTATCATTAAAACCAAGCTAAGGCCCAATTATTTATGAGTATGTCGCCGAACAAATAAATTGATAAATTATTAATGCACACATGTGTGAGAAAACTATGAATACAATTAGGCTATTGCTACACTATTTATATACATATAACATCTATATAATTAAAAATTATTTCAGGATACGATTGATTTTGTTGCATTTGTAGCAAAAGACATAAAAGACTGGAGAGCATGTTATGTTTTAGAATGTGGAGAAGGTGAACTAGCACAAGATGTTATAACAACTATTGGCCAAGCATTTGATTTGCGTTTTAAACAGTTTTTAACAAAACCTTCACCAGTTTTAAGCACGAGTACACGAGACGAACGAGAATATTATAATGACTTACCAGGAAAGTCTCCTCCAGAATCTGGCCCTCCACCTGTCCCACCTCTTCCATCATATCATGATCATCGTAATAGAGGTAAAATTTGTATAAATACATTTTTATTTTTATATAATAATTATATTCAACTATAATTTTAGAGAGACTAGTTTCAAATAACTTAATAGATTTAAATTGTGAAGCACCTCCACCACCTGCACCCCATCCTGCTCATAATTATGTTAACGATTTTGTAGTTGGAAATAAAAACCACAATTCGCAACCACGTGATGTATTTGATATGCGTATGTCAATATAAATTAATAATTATATATATAATATATGAGGTAATTAATACAGTTTTTTTTTTTCAATCAATTTAAATACCAGTAGAACCTTTTGTTGATCATGAATCTACACCTATAATAGCTTCAAGATTACAAGATGAAATTTGGTTTCATGGTAGTATCACAAGACAACATGCTGAAGCGTTACTAAAACAGGTAAGTTATATTAATCTGAAAAATAAAAAATGAGGCTATTAAATAATATTTTTAATGTTTCTATTTATGAAGTAGAATATTAAAATCGCCCGTACAAATTAACATATGTCTAAACTTTTTTTTGAGTTAAGATGAACTATTTAGACTGTAATGTAATAATATAATATCTAGAGAAAAATCTATTCCCATTGATATGAATATAATATTTATATTTAATATAAACACAGTACTAAGAAAAAATTCATTGATTTACATTTTCTTATACAATGTGCTCTTAGTGTGCAACCAATATTCATCAAACATCAAATGTGATTGTCAGCAACTACCACTGAATAAAACAATAAAATCCATTTATTCTATTTCTTGTAACTTGTTCATACATATTTATTATGAATATTTTTGTTTATTTAGGATGGTGATTTTCTAGTTAGAGAATCTCAAGGATCTCCTGGACAGTATGTGTTAACTGGTCTTCAAGGAGATGTCAAGAAACATTTACTTTTAATTGATCCAGAAGGTGCAGTTAGAACTAAAGACCGCATGTTTGAAAGTGTTAGTCATTTGGTTAATTATCATAGTGAAAACATGTTGCCTATTATGTCGGCAGAAAGTGCTCTCATTTTAAAAAATCCAGTACCACGAACCCGATTTTAAATTATTCTAACTATTTTCATTATCAAATGATAATAAATATGAATGTTTAAATACTAAGGTATATTATATCATATTTATATCTGAAATCCCTATGTTTTTAACATATATTTTAATAACTATTTTCGTGCAGTAAAATTCTTACCAATAGGATACTATTCAGCATTTTGCATTATCCAGTAAATGTATTGTAGTACCTTGTAATTTATTTGTAGATAAATGCCTGGTATGTTTATGTTTCTACTGTTGACATTTTGGGTGAAATTAAATATAATTTTATAATTATTAATCAAACTAGAAAGAAAAAGTGGCCCTACGCTAGTTATTTTAATTTTTCAAGAGTGATGAATAATAAAATAATTGTGAGTTTTTTATGGATACCTATTACTTTTTTAAATTATTGTTCGATGTTTTTTAAAATAATTTATATACTTTCATGAATAAAATATAGTCAATGAGTAACTCACTAATTCATATAATCTATATAGAAGTGTGAAATAAACTAAAATATAGGCACTAAAAAAAAAGATAAAAACAAATACAATATATTCAAATATATTATTAGACTTAAAAGTCAACATATATTTACATAATTATAGTGGTTTTTATTTGTAGAAAAAAAATGCTCTTTATATACATTTATAAATATATATTGTAATGGGGCTCATTTAAAAATATACCTGATGGTAGAATATTAATTTTGATAACAATTATGAAATATTTTATTTTTTCTTTGTATGACTTACTATATCCATTCTAATTTTAATTTGATTATATTTTTATTTTATATTATATATAATAGTATAATTTTGTTTTGTTACCAATTAAATATAATTAAATTGATATTTATTTGATTATTCCCCCCTTATATTCAACATTTAGTAACATGCAACTAACTTTATTATTTAAAAAATGTAATTATACTTAATATCCAAAAATAAATAAGTCAACAGACTTGATTGCAAAAAGTTGCACTATGAAGTCTAATATCAAACTTGGAAAGTACCTATATGTATAATACAATTAGAAACAACTTATCTGATTTAAGTAGTAAAAAAAAAGTTAATTTCATAAAGATAAAATAAACTTTTGTCTACTAATTCTCAATATGCAATATCCATTTCACACATTTTTCAGTTTTTTGTCTTTTTGTCCCAATAAACTTAACATTTTTAATTTTCCCGAGCATAATATATTTTTTGTTTTTTTTTTTTATTATTAAATATGTTAAAAAAAAATTAATCCTTATTCATTCTTTACTCAATAATTAATCATAATTTAGATAGGTTTGTTGTAATAAATTAGAAACCTTAAACTAATACTAATACTGAATTACTCAACATCAGTATACAAATAGTAATTACTATAATATTAAAATACTAGAAGTATTTCAAAAAGCTTACAATAACAATTTTCAAAAACACAATTACTTTAATTATAAATAACGATAATTGTAGTATCTATGTGTACTAATTTTCTAAATATTTGTTATATTTATTAAAGAAATTATGGCTATTAACTAAGAGGAATTGATACTCGCATTTACTGTCTCAGTCTAACAAATGGCTAACATGGCAAAATTGCATAACTTAGAATTAAATTTGTGACAATTGGGTTGAAACAATAATTTCAATACAAATAACAAAATTTAAAACGAAAATATTTTAAAATGCCCCACATTGCTTTTTTTTTGTCAAACAAGCGAGTTTCAGCAATGTTAGTTTTTGTATAATACCCAAAGTTTATTTGTTTGGTGATATGAAAAAAAAGCAATATTGTTAGGAAAAGATAATAAATACGGGTATCACAACCAAAAAAAATGAGCTGTGTTTTCTATATGAAAATGTATTAAATTATAATATTCACCATAATTAATTATACAACTATTTACTGTTTTTAAAATTAAAAATTATGATAAACAAATATTGTTTTTTTTTATTCAAATATATCTAAAGATAACGGATACGTTCACCAATCGTTTCTAAGTTATCCTTAGCACTGCATTAGACGACACTTCTAACGCTGAGTTTAACAAACTGATTTCTAATTTCATCATTTTTCTTTTTGAAGTCAATAACCTGGGCCTAAAAAACCAACAGTACCATTTTACCAAAAACGTAAAGAAAGGAAAGAAAACTAACATGGAGTGGCAATACAAAAATTTGTCTAATCCCCAACGTGCATCCGAGAATCAAACACAAAGAATGCGTGATAATTATTCTTGATTATTATTTTATGGTTCAGTGGCTCAGTGCCAACAAAAGAAGGAAGATTGCCCATCATCTATTAGGCACAGCCAATAGAGCTAAAATAAATATTGATATATGTGTTCTGGAAAGTGCCGTAAAAATCATAAGTGCAGGCGGTGCACAGCACTAGGGCCCACCAAATCAATGGACCCATAGCCGTCAACACTCAAAAAATAATTTTATTCTTTCATTTGCAAAATACTTTGATTTATAATAATTATATTATTATCTTGTGTTTAATTTAATTTAATGAAAATGTAAAAACCTGATCCGTTTTGACTTCAAATAGTTCATTAAAAATATATAAGGAGAAATTACTCGGCCCGGAATGACATAAAAAAGATACTATCTGTTGATTATTTGTTGTACGGTACCTATACCGATGCGACACTACAGTGCACTAAGCTCGCCATTTACTTGTGCCAGTGATTCTGGAGGACGATATCTACTAATCGACAATAGATATCATTAATGCTGTTTAGCTAATAACTGTTCTTGCCTTTTTTTACTGTAAAATATATCATTATGTACTGTGTAGCATACCTATTATCCATAGCATATTATTATAACATAATATATAATATACATTATTTTTTTATATATATTCAATTATGAATCAAACATTTTTCAGCGGTGCGGCTAAAATAAAAAAAAAAAAACGACAAAAATAAAAATTATTTGAGAGCAATTGACATGTTAAGGGTAAATTGTTTTCACCAAAATATTTAGTAATACCTTCATATTCATAACATAATTAATGTAGTTAGTAGGTATCATTATTGAATATTTAATCTGAAGAAAAAGTATAAAACCTTTCTTTTTTTTTATATTGCAAATATTGCAAATTATGTTTGTTCGATCAATAATCATATCATATTATATCATATTATATTATTATTATATTATCTATTTTTAATGACAATTTTGGTACATTTATGATTTTTAAATTTTAAGTTTTTTTTTTAAAATTCATTACATCCACTATGAGTATCCTATCTAAGAAGTAAAAACACCCATGGTTTGAATCTTTTTTATGTACGGTACAGGGGTGGAAGTTATTCACTTTTTAAGTATTCTCTTACAATTTTATAAAAAATAATTATTATATTGATATTTATGACGAGACCTTGTTATCATCATATATTTTTATAATTTGCTATATGATGAAATAAAAATTTAAAGTGTTATATAATTTTAAATTACTAAAATTCTTTAATAAAACCTGGTTGTTAAACTATCATACCATTATACCAATCCTAACCTACCATAATAGTATAATTATTACTCACTACTACAAATGATGTTAAATAAATGCAATTTTTGTTAATGTAAGCCACTTATTTTTGTATGCCATTCACTGTTTAGTCACTCTTTAGTCATTTAATTGTAAATTTTAGTCACTTTTCTCAATTATTTTCAAACCATTGACCACTTCCATCATTAACGGTATTCATTTTATGATATTCAAAAAAGAGGGGTCCATACACATTTGTTTGCACCTAAATAGTTGACTCTCCAGTTATGACAGTGGCTGTTGAAAACCACTTTCGTCCAGTTATATTTGAAATTCCTAATGACTGTACACAAGTCTTATGATCTAGGAAGATTGCCTGATATTAAACTTGTAATCCTTTCTAAGTTCAATTGGGTATTCAATTAAGACGGTGGGAGCGATCCCCCCCCCCATAAGCCGTGTGATGTTTATTTTTATTCAAAATATACATAATTCTTAAGTACAAATGCAACTGGTTCCAAATGCCATAAATGTAATTCCGGATCTTGTTAATACTTTAATTGAAACAAGAATGACACACATCTAATTTATAAATTTCAATAAATATTCTCTCAAGGACGAGATAGAATTATGAAAAACTAAATGGGAACAATGAATTTGAAAAGATATAATAAAATAATATATTTCTAGAATCAAAATTGGAAATGATTAATTTGATTGGATTTACGGTTTTTTATTTTTTTATATACTGTGACAAAAATGTCTACCAAAAATCTTGCTTCAATATGTAAGTGTAGCACATTTTTGAAAGAAAATATTTTCAAAATGAATAGATGGTACTTTATGAAGGTTATTTTTTGATTTTCCGAGCAATATTCATAATAACAAGAAAACACAGGATAAAACTTAAGAGAACGGGAAAATTTCCGAAAATAATACTTTTATTATTTTCAATTTTGTTTGTATTGTAATTCTGTAAAAAATATTTGTAGACTTAAATTTGGGGAGAAAACTTATTTTTTCCTTTTCTTGACGTGGTCAAATTTATAGATATTTTAATTTTACGAGTTTTGTACGTAATTTTTATTCGGAAGGTACTCTGTGGATAAAATTGTTAGACCAAACAGAAATGCTTAAGATAAAAATAACAATCATGTTGACTTAAACAATGATTTAAACACCACTTGCTTGTAGGAACTGGAAACTCATAGTATAGTTTGTTTTATTTTTTATCGTAGCTGTTATCTCATTCTAACTAGACTAGTAGTAATGTTAATGTACAATCATATAGGCTCGGGCCTGGACCTCCTAGTATTTTACTCATTGTAATGATTTCTACTGTATACAATGTTATTTTATAAGTGTTAAAATATGCAACAATATTTATATTTTTAATTATTAAATATATTTCAATAGTGTTTTCTTTTATAACATCACTCCATAATTCTAAAAAAACATTGTACAATTTTTAAGTGAGAACAGTTAAAACAAGTAATTATTTTGAAGCATTTCCAGTTAAATTAAGAACAATATACAATGAAAAAAATATGATCACGTAAATGTTTATTAACAATGAGAATAAATTATTAAAAGTTAATTAATATCTTAAACAAATATAACACAAAAGAAGGTATTAAATACAATGTCTATGATTATTAAATGGCTTATATTAAAATCATATTACTTAGGAAAATAATTAAACTAATACAATTATTTTATTTATTTATTTACATAGATACATTAAATTGTAATAAAATGCACTATGAAAGGGTTTCTCCTTTGGTAACCTAAAAAAAAAAAACAAAATAATATGATTAATTTATTATACGAGTATACTAATAACACTTCATTTACAATGAAATAAATTAAATTTAAGGGTTATTGATTATTATTGTTAATAACAATATCAAGTTTATTATTGAGATTTACTATTTGTTAAAAGGTTAACCACTTTAAAATATTAAATCCTTAAAAAAAATAAGTAAATAAAAAAAAAAAAATGTAATTATTGTAAAGAATAGTTAGAACTAACTAATCTTTAAATATTGATAAAAATATTTTTCACTGTAGTCCTAAAATCCTATTACTCAATTCTTACCCGTGCTTCCAAGTATTCAATTCTTCTTTCTAGAGTGGTTAGTTTTTCATTTAAAATTGCTAACCTGGATCGACATGACATATCTAAATAAATAGATAAACATCATATTTTAAATTAATATAATGAAATTCAATTATACCTAAATAAAATTATATTTCATGAACTATCGGTAAAACAAAAGTAGTTAAATACAATTAATAACTAAAAAGTTTTTTATGATTTTTATTTTATAGAACAGTTAACTCTTGTATGCTTGTGTTGTCTATTTGTCCCATAAATTGGACACCATGGTAATTAATAAATAGGTACTAACATTTGTCTTATTGTTTATTTATGAATTGTTGCTATGGACATGGTATTAACATAAATGTGAAACATCTTAAATTTAATGTTAATTTAATTAAATAAAGTACCTAATTATTTTTAAATATTTTTGGTATAAAAGCTCAAGCACACATGAAGATTTTTAGACTACAATTATATTCATTTTTATGACTAACAAACAAAAAATAGAAGAATCAAACTCTATAATAAACTAAATTATTATATTTACAAAGCAATAAAATTGTGTATAATTAGTTATTAGTTATTCAGATAATTCTGAAACATATTATTTGTTGCCAGACATTAACTAATGGTTTAATGAAGTTAATCTTGTTTAGATTTTGCGTTTGAACTTATCCTTTTGATCCACTTTAGTTGATGACCCAGGCTTATCTTTTGCAGTCAAGTCTTCATCAATTAATAGTTCAAAATTTCCCATTGCTTCTCGAGAAGGGCATTTATTCCAACGCACATCAGGGATTCCACTGGGCGGTAAAACAACACTTAACATATTATCAATCAATTTATACTTCAAAATTCGATCATTCACTGTAGTAGACGTTAATGAAGGAGATGCATTTACTTCAATCAGCCAAGGTTTTAAATTGTCATCAATTATAATATCATATCCATAACATTCAAAACAATGTCTATCATTAGCCATTATACAACTAACTGACTTTAATGAATGAACAATCAACCAAACTATATTATCAAAAAGAGCTTCAGTTACTGTCTTTCCTCTTGTGCTTTCTAGAAATAATCTCAAATTTTGAATGCTTAATTTACCACCATGTATACTATTGTATTCGTCACCTTGTTTTTGTAAAGAGACATTAGTTAAATGAACAAATAAGTTTTCGATCTCTCCTACACTGGCATTATATTTAACTGTACAAAAGCGACAAAAACCTGACTTAAACAAATACGCTTTTAGTGGACGAAAAGAAGTGACCAAAACATATAAACGTAGATCAAACTTTTTGCCATCAATTAGTAATGGATTATCAATATATCTAGATATAACATACGATTCTTTAATTGCAGATGTATTGAAATTATTATTTTTACCCTCTCTAGACCATTTTTTCAATTTTGATAGTTTATTAATGAGGAATATTCCAGTTCCTTGTGATTTTCCAACTGGTTTCATGATCCATGTACTTGGTCCAACCTTGCGGTATTCTTCCACAAACAAATTATAATCTGCTGGTAATACAAATGTAACTGGAATAAAATCGAGGTATAAATATTTGCCATCTAAACGTTTTGCTAAGGGGCTTCCTTCTCGTTCAAGTTCGCGTCTATAACGTTTTATATTTTTAACCAGCATATCTTTACGACTGAGTTCATAATGATTAGGAAAGTGGTTGATCATTTGATTGTCATGCATTCGGTAGCCACTATCAATGCTAAATAGACTACGACATGTTTGTATACCAGCCCAGTAAAAGTTCCAATCATCATCAGGACCGACATGAACCCAACCTCGTTTTTCAAAATTACTCAGTACAACTGATCTATCAACATCTGTACAATATGTTACTTTCATTTTAGCGGAAGGAGTTAAAAAAAACACACATTTAAAGAAAATCTATAATTTAAAATGAATACTGGTTGGATATGACTACATGATATACTAATTTGATCAAACAATTTTTAAATGTGTATCCATGGTAACAAACATATAGTTATTTAATAAACTTAAAAATAATATTTAAGTAAAATGAAATAGTCAAATATAATTTTTATCTATTCAAATTAATTTGTTTGTTAATCAAAATAATTTGTACTTAAATCTTAAATAGGAATATTCAAGTGAGTAGTGGGCAAGTAAATAAATTAAAATACCTTTGAGTTTTATTTAGGTTCAGTGTTATATTAGATCCCTGCAATCTAAAATTATAGTAAAATATATGACTGCGTCTATTTAACACATTAAAAACTTATTTCTGTTATACATGTTAATAACTCATGCATAACAATATAATAAAGAATATGGATAAGTAACTCTGTATAATATGAAGTACATTATAAATTATATACTGAACAACTAAAATTGTATTGTTAAACCTATGTGACAAAGTAATTGTCTATATGACTATGATATACACTTAGGAATGATGATAGGAAAACAAGTCTCGAGGAATAAAAAACACGGGAAAGAATTTTTAGAATCGAGTAAAATATATTTTTTTTTAGAAAGTAAAAAGTAGATTTAACACAATAAAAGTTAATATCTTTTTCATTTCCTTTGTCTTAATCCAAGTCTTTAGGGTTGAGCTCCTATCATAAACTTTCACTTGACCTAATCTCCACCTCGCATACATTAACTGTCTTTGAGTGTCCTCATAACATTTTCAATCGAATCCAACTACCTCTTTTTGGTCTTCTTCTCCCTCTCTTCCCCTTTACGTTTATATTCATTTTTATTCTTATTGCTACTTATTGTACAATTATTTAATCTTCAATGACAAACTTATTTTTTCATATTTACCAACAATGAATATTTTATTTATTTTAATGTTATCAATTATCAATTAATAATAATATTATAGATTAATTGTTCATATTATATAATTACTATTTTATCTATTCTATATCCATAAATTTTAATTATAACTTACTTTTGCCTAGCAAGTTTTTCGATTCAGCACATTTTTCGTCTTTTGTACGATTTGCACTTCTTTGATTTCTTAATGACCGATTTTAGTTATACGCTAATATGTCCTAACAATGATAGATTCAGACAAATTTGACTGAGTAACTTAGTAGACAATTTTGCTAGTTCAATTATGTTAATTTTAATTTTTTTTAATGCAATAAGCAAATTTTCATTTAGCAAATGACTAAGGTCATAAATTAATTTTGGATTTTTTAAATTTAATTTGGTAGTAAAACTCTCATTTTAATGACTTTGCTTTCGAATACTGCTACTTTAAATGGTTTCATATACAACAAACCTTCATAGACAATTGATATGTTGCTTTTATTCAACTATGAGACTTTTAAACATTTTATATTATATATTAATAAAATTGAACAACTAATTATTGAGCTAATCACATACTTCACTATCTGTTAAATTTCTAAAGAATGAGAGTATATTTATGTTTTTTAGTTTTTATAATATTAAAGTAGGTACATACTTTTATAAATCACAGTGCTAAAGAAAAGTATACTCTTGTTAAAAATATTTAAGTTAATTTTTTACTCAATTTCCGGTACATTTTTTGTTAAGACTTTTCCTGTCCTTTGCTCGAATTCAGACACACACGACATAAACTCTAATCGAAATGCATTTCATATTAAGCTTACCGAACGAGTTGAGAAAATCTGTGATCTTTTTAATGCTGCCAGTGATCACTTCAATATACTCTCGGTTCGCCCAGTCTTGTTGTATTTGTTTTTGAACGCCTTCCTTAGGCCCTCCCATTGTCGAGTCTATGGTGCTGCCGCCTCACAACTAAAAAAAAAAAAAAAAACCCACGTAATAAAATCTTCGCTATGGCAGTCAGGTGGACTAACGTCTAACACTAACCAAGGTTCGTAACTCAATTTGTATTACTTGCCCAAACTCAGGTTAGAAAATTCCCTATTTACTAATATTTTTCCCCGACAAAAAGAAAATTTTAAATATATTTGTATAGTAATGTAAACTCATTCACCAAGGGCCTACAACAATTCAATAAAAACCAACAGTGTTAATTGTATTGATAATATAATAAATTAGTAAAACTGGGAAATGGAAATACAAACAATAAAAGATAGTAATGAATGATGAAATGATGTTACTCGATTTCAATCAGCACTACAACTGTTGTGTGCTACCATAGTACCATACTACTATAGATAAAAGATAATCTGAGCGAACAACTGTACACAATATGGTGGTCGAGCAAGGTTTATAAATATTATCTATAAACCTTGCCCCTTGACGGGCGAGTGACGAGCCCCAAAATGTTGTTCTCTTATAAACTACACTGTAGACTACGGACAAAGCACGACAAAATGTCATCCGACAAATAACCCGCCATAAAGTCATACGATCATAATCCACGGAACAAATCCGACAAAAATCCACCATACAATTCTATAATAATAATAATTTTACAATTGGGTGTACATTTTAGGAATTTAAATCGTCATAAAGCCACTCGACCATAGGCATATTAATAATATTTATTGTATGTCTATGCGCCACGATATGTCCTCGGATTATATGAAACTAGACGGTGCACTCCCTATTCGACCCATGTAATTCTCAAAAATGTAAACAAATAAAACCTACCTCAAATCAGTGTAACCACGAATAATTTTTGTGAAAAAAAAAACCTAACCGTCTTTATCTAAAAAGTACAAAGAAAACACTTATGGCGAACACAATTAATTTAGTTTATTAATGTATATGTCATAATCAATCAAATACACGTATTATGTTTGTATTCAAGCGGCATTAACATAATTCATCTTGATAATATTTTGGTGACTTGTCGAAAAAAGTCCTCGTATAGCCGTATAGGTACGTAATACAATAACATACATAAGTACTTCATTTCTAAATTCATATTTCATAACATAGAATAAATGAAAATCCAAATCAATACACATCATACTTTTAACTAGTAAAAAATAAAAATGTTAAAATAATTAGGTAGTACTATAGTACTGTAGATACACATATAAGTATGGTACATTAACAATATCAAATTGTTATTATTTTAAATTTTAAATTTTTTAATATTTTTAAATCATAAAGGTTACAAAAAAAAAGTCACAAGGATCACTCCGTCTGACAAATTCCTTCTCTTATGTAATCGCGTGTTAAAACCACATAATTAACTTGACCATACCATTACCAGCCGCCGGAAGTACGGCAAGACGTTACCAGTCCATAATCCATGTTATTATCTTTTCCAGTATAAACGACGCAGTGTTCGGCAGAGGTGGACCACGGATATACAGAATCTATCGTAAGACACTCATTATCTCGGAGAGTGTCAACTTTTTTCGAAATTAGTTTTAAAAAAAATTTTAGAAACAAGCAGCTATGCAATTTTACATTTATGTTATTTTTAGTCACGCTAATTTTTAGAGGTGAAAGTACTATCTACTTTTAATTTTTAAATGGCAACCTATATTGAAAATTCCATAAATAGATGGAGTAGTAGTTAAAATAAATTTTGGTGTTAAAATTTATAATTTTCATCGATCTGTTAATGAGATATTTTATTTTTAAGTTTTGGCCTGGCTAGAGTAGTTGTGATGTAGCATCCAATTGTGTAGCGGCACAACGCGCAGCATTTTAAGAATATACTACTATTCTCCCCAGACCCAAACTTAAAAGTGAAATATCTCGTTAATGGAATGACGAAAATTATAAATTTTAACACTAAAATTTATTTTAACTACTACTCCATCTATTTATGGAATTTTCAATATAGGTTGCCATTAAAAAATTATAAGTAGATAGTACTTTCACCTCCAAAAATTAGCGTGACTAAAAATAACATAAATGTAAAATTGCAGAGCTGCTTGTTTCTAAAATTTTTTTTAAAATAAATGTCGAAAAAAGTTAATACTTTCCGGTACAATGAGTGTCTTATGATAGATTTATCACCCTGCAGTGGCGCCGAACCTATAACTCAAGAGGGGCGATCGCCTCCTCTTTTTTTGATGAGTGGTAGTCAGTTGGTCATAATAAAGGGTCGACTAATAAAATTCACTGGACATACGTTTATGATAAAAAATTAATTTTAACCTTAATGATTGATATACTACACACAATTAAAAATACATTTAGGTACCGTGATTTAGTCATTTTTCAAGTAGTTATGTTTAGCTAACAGATCCGCCGGTGAGGTGTTTGTTATAATGTTGATTGTTACCTCGAATACCGTGCGATAAAGACAGATACTGCGCAACAGTACTCTCCTTTGCACCTTCATTAATAGGGTCCCATTCCCAAGCACGTATCTCGGCGAATATGGCCTGGTCGGTGCGCCATAAAACAAAACTAAGTGCATTACGAACTATAACAGTCGTCTTTTTGGCTTCCTTGAGCCTCTCATGTTTAGTATGATCCGTGATAATTAGGCGCTGATCTTCTCCTCCTTCTCCGCAGCTATCTTATCATAGAACTTAAACAGCATTGACTTGTCAAAGGTAATCCCAAGATAAGTCATCTCGGTCTTGAGACTAATGAGTTCACTAAGAATAGTCACCACTAGTTTCGTATATTTGTACTTGTTGGTGAAAAGCACCCCAACTGTCTTCTCGGTTGCAATCTGAAAACCCAGTCCCAGAATTCTTCCTCCAATCAGACTAAACGCTTCGTTTGCGTGACTCTCTAGTTTACTGATTGTTTTCCTGACTATAATCAACGTGTCATTGGTAAATCTGATGAGCCGAGATCCATGTAGAAGCTCTGCCCTTCTACAGAGTCATAAATGACGTTCTATAGTAGCGGACCTACTACCGAACCCTGCGGTACGCTTGCCGTTATGGAAACGTCCATGGCTCTACCTGGTGAAGCAGGTGACTCGATAGTGCTAGTCCTATTGGAACATTGCATACAGGTATTCTGGTACCCCCACTCCACTACAGCATCAAGAATATCGTTCCATCTGAGGGAGTTAAATGCGTTCTTGAAATCAATGCTCACCGCTAAACAGAAATTACCACGAGATTTGGATCCTAGGACGAGGTGTCAGTGGTCCGGGTAGAACCGGGTTTTGGTAATGACCAGTCGGCCATTGTCAGAGTCTTACGCGCTCTTGGATTAAAACTGGACGAGGAGGGCCGCCTACTGGTGGAGTTGGAACGTTGTCGGGTGAATCTTCGGCTCCATCGCCGGCTCTGAAGTAATATAGAAGTTGTTCCAGAGCCGATGTCAATTTAATGATGAAGAAAAAAAAAGTTAGGTTAGGGGTTGGTTCTTGGGCTGGCTCTGTGGATCATATTCTATGATTCCTTCCTGGATCTCCCGATGCCTTCAGGAGAACGAACCTCTATGGTACCACGGGAGGGACGACGAACACTGCATCATCATATTCACGAGGCAGCATGAGTACGGGAGGAAGCATGGAGGAGGGGTACGGGAAGTCGAGGATGGCGGGCGAACACGCCGTCCTGGGAAAGACTTTTACGGGACTGAGGTGCTCAGACGGTGGATATATTTTTTTTTCTCTATATTTGTCCGCATTTGTGCACCAATATGTAAGCATATGTGCAATGTTTTATATTTTGTTATATTATTGTGTATATTATTATATATTTTTGTATTGTTGAAAAAGTATACCGTTTGTTGATAGTTTATTAATAAACGACGGTGGCGGATCCGAAGTAATGCCTCAACAGTTCCGAGTCCGTCATCGGTCCTAGATGGCTCGCGAATAGAACTGAAGTTTCAATGATCATACATATGTTCTATATACATTTTGTTTTTTATTTATATTATTTATATAATTTAGTAATGTAACATGTACCAATGATGTGAATATAATGTAATTTGTTTAGATTTGCTAAGATATTATTATATATTTAATATGTTTTGCTGTTGAATAAACGATGGCGCCGGCCCTGAAGTACTACGGTTGTTGTCCCAGGGCCGGTGTCGATTCACTGCGAAAAAAAAAAAGGTTAGCGGTATCAATTTTAAAGCAGTATCCATCGTTTGTAATCGCTTTTCATTTTTTTATTACAAATATTCCATAATATTTTATTATTCGTGTTCCGTTTATAGTTGTCTTAACCACTATACTCAGTAACGCAGTAATTCAGTATACGCTTCCGCGCATATGTACTGAGCCACTGTGGTCTGTAATTGACTGGTGGTGTTCGGTGATCGTCGTTGCTCGTCGTAGTACGCAGGAAGCTACCGCCACGACCGTGCATATAGCAGGGTTTTTTCGAAGGGTTTTCGTCGAGCAAGTGGGTCAATTTACGGTGAATAGAGTATAGAGTAATGCAACAGGTACAATACAGTAAAGCTGTACTAAACTGGACATTTTAAATAAAAATGTGCATAAATGAATAAAAGTATACGAACACAGATAACTATCATTATTAAAATTGTTTAAAATAATCCGATTGTAAAATAAAAAAAAAATATTTAGATTAGTGAAATATAAAATAAAGGAATCATAACGCAAGACTTTGGATCTGTAGAAGAAAAAAAATTAAACACATTGAACATAACAAAAAATATTGTGTATTTCCGTGGGACACCTGTATATCACGAATACACATTTCAAATAATTTAAAACAATATTTTCCATATTGTTGGTTTAATTACATTTTGATTTAAATTTTATCTTTTCGATATTGGTATTACTGAAGGCCGCTGTAGCTATTATCTTATCATTTTTCTGACAACTGGGTACACCCACCCAGTATATGTTCAAGACCCACATAAACTGCGTTTCAACTTTACTCCATAGATATCATAAATTATATTTGTTCAACTCATGCTATAGGCGAGATGAAGACCGGTCTCCTCATATTACTCTATATCCCAAACCGAATCTACATGTGCAAAGATGTACTAGCGCTCCAAGGGAATTGAATGTGTACTAATGGATTGACTTTTAAAACTTAGGTATAATATTTTAATATATTGTAATGATTTTTAATTGTTTAAATTATTATTGTATAATCGAATAGTTGAACATCAGAAAACCAATTCGATGGAACATTTATCATTTTGATTATTTTTACGATAGATTGAAATACTGCTGATGCCGAAGGCTTCAATAGTGATATCTATAGATATTAGATACATGTAATAAACATAATGTTTATATTTTATAACTAGTAAAATATAAAACACAAATTATATGTGTCACAAAATGCCTTAACTATTTAAGTTTTTGATTATTACCACCTACACTATTACTGTTCCCTGCTTTGGAACATTCATTGTTAGTCTTAAAGTTAAACTTATTTGCTGTGGTAATTTCCTTATTCTAGGAATAGCAGAGATTATTTGAAATGTTAGTGACCTACATTAATCATTAATAATAATTATTATTTCCTACACATCATGAATTTCAAATAAAAAAATGTAATATTTGTAAAAACCTTGTTTTTTATTTAATAAGTCTTGGTTGTTTTAGACATACCATAAAAGTTTTTATAGTTTTTTATTATAAAATAGAGAGTGTCCCTATTCAAATGCTAATAACCCGGTTAATATTCATTTTTTATTTTCGTCCTTTCATTATTGAAAAAAATAACTTTATTTTTTCACTTTTAGTTATCAAAATAGCCAATTTATAAAATAGGGATGAAAATAAAAATACAAATTTTCTTTACCCCCGGACACAAAACTCAATTGAAAATAATGAATATTGACCGAATTATCAGCATTCGAATAACAACGTAGGACATCTCGTACAAGATATGACATAATAATTTTAAAATAAATTAAAAATATACTGTATTTTAATTAACTAGTCAATATAGATGTTATCTTATAATCGTAACTGTGACTGTGTAGTAGTCTATGATACCGATGGCCATTATCAGTCTATTTGGTTATATCAACTCAGCTGCTTATCGACAGTGTGACATGCACAGCAGACATAATTAAACAATCAAAATTCGTGTGACGTTCCCCTCTATTCCCCGCAGTCATTTAGTGCATTACCAGTTCCCACCAATCGCACGACGTCGTTACTCGTTGGTGTCGTGTTGTGTAATCCTATGTTATTATTTATTATTATTGTAGTTGTATATTATTATTTATAACGACGACCGATAGTTGTGGCGAAATAACTTCGGTGTCCGTGGAATTTGTCTGGTATTTTTATTCACCAACATACATCTAGTGAAACCCCCCCGCCTGCCGCCCATAAACACACAGTTCCCCCGTTCACCGGTGACAGGACCAAACCAGCAGTCCATTGTGTACCTCCGAGGAATAAATACCTACTTAATTGAAATTAATTCCAATTACGAGTGCGCGTATCATCAAAATCAGGACGACGATTACGAATTGCGACGCCGACAGTACGAGTTGTACGACATCGATGCGCGCATCAGTGTCGAGCCTTAGTCGAGGAATATTATCCGTAGCGGACAGTTGGACAGGCTGCGTGCGCCGCCGTACAAAAGATGGCTGTGCTGTAAACAAAAAATAAATAAATAAATGTCACGCCCCTTTTAGAGAATAATAAAAAAAGAAAAGAAAAAAATCAAACTTTTTTCTCCTTTTTTTTTTTTTTTTGCCTTCTTTGCTAATCGCCGCTACACATTTACACGCTCGGGGTGTGTTTCTACCGTATTTTTTACCGTGATATACCTGTTATTGCTGTTATTATCGTCATCGCCTGCACCGCCGCGCCGCCGTGGTCGTAGTCGTCGTCGTCGTTGTCACTTGTCGCAGCCACCGTCAAATCGAGCGTCGACACCGGTTCACAAATTACTGTACTCTACAAGACTACCACCGCTACCTACCGCGTACAGAGTGCCCTTTGTCTCTCGTCGTTGCGGTGTGCCGACCGGACGACCGACCAGACAACGTCACGGACACGACGACGCCGATCACGAAATTAAATAATAAAAATATAATATGACTGAATACAAACTGGTCGTCGTCGGTGGTAAGTACTGCTGTACCTACTACCTGCCTATCCGCCTATCTGCTTACCTACGAAAATAGCAATGTCGATGGTTCGTGTGTGAACACCACCATCGATTCCCCAGTCCAGTTACCTATTGTTCATGCCTCTGACTTCCAGTCCCCTTTAGCAATTACTTGCTATGAATCTATAGTATTTGATGTTTTTTCCAATTTGCCTACTTGCGGTGCACATATTCTCTGTCGATGACGGTTGGTGGTTGTTTATTGTTTCATCGGCCTTACAGATGATCAATGAAAGCGTTATTGCTGCGAGATTGCCGTATGTATGTACTTGTATAGATTACTACTGTTGTGTTTTTGTTTGATATCCAAAATGTGTCTTGTACAAGGTACACCACCTATTGTTTCCTTATGACACATGTTGAATTGCTTCAGTTCACACAATTCTGTATACTAGTTCATACATAGCTCAGTCTATCCATTAGAGTATTGATTTTAGATTATTTCCTAGAAACAATGAAACTTGGATGCAAAATAGTTGTTTCTCCTTATTTTGGTGTACCTAATAATCTTTAAGATTGTCCATAACATTTTCAACTTTAATATACTTGATTTTCCATTCTATTGTCTTATCAATTTCTTGAAATACCTGGAAATTGTATAGAATCAACATACCCTTGTAGTAGTACTAGACAAATTTTAATATAGGTACTTTTCAACATTAGGAATTTCTGTTTTGATTTAGATTAACAAAGTATTATTGTAAGTAGTTTATTATTATTATGAAGTTGTGTTAAAATTTAAGGTTTCATGTTTGTTCGTTCTTTAATTGATATTGGTAGGTATTTATCATTCATTTTTTAGTTATTGATTGTAATTCTTATTGATTATCTTGGTTAAATGATATAGGAAAGTTTGTTTGAGTGCAATTACAATAGCATAATATGTAATACAGTGTAAATCTTTATGATTACCTCCTAGTAACAAACCTCTTAATAGATATAATTTTATTTTTATCAATGTTAACTGTATAAAGTTTTCACTTAACACATTAAAATATTCTTGATGCTACCGTTTCTGTAGCATTAATTTATTCTTAAACAATTTTTTCTAATGCATTTCATGACATTATTTTTTCAGCTGGCGGTGTTGGTAAAAGTGCCTTAACAATACAGTTAATACAAAACCAGTATGTTTTACTTTCATATTATAGTTTGTATATTGTACTATTATTTTTTGACTAAATGTACTAAATATTTTTGTTGGTCTGTTTTTTTTTTTTTTTTACAGCTTTGTGGACGAGTATGATCCAACAATTGGTTAGTTTTGTTTTCATTTTATTGTAATAAGTGAATTCCTGAATTTTTAATTAAGTAATGTGTTATTTTTGATTACTATTGAAATTATAATTTTATATATTTTTTTAAATTAAATGACAATTTAATTATTGTTTTAACCCATAATGCAATTTGTATTATTTATTTACAGAGGATTCCTATCGTAAACAAGTAGTAATTGATGGAGAAACGTGTTTACTTGATATTTTAGACACAGCTGGTCAAGAAGAGTATAGTGCTATGCGAGATCAATATATGAGAACCGGTGAAGGTTTTCTTCTTGTATTTGCAATTAATAATACTAAATCATTTGAAGATATCAGTAATTACAGGGAACAGATAAAACGAGTAAAAGATGCTGAAGATGTTCCAATGGTTTGTAAGTATTAATTATTTTATTAACATAATGACCTTATTGAAATGTTTATAAAATGTATAACTATTTCAAATATTTTTACTGTAAATAAATACAGAATAATTAAATACAAAATTTTAATTTCATTTTTAACACTTGAAAAATAATTACAAAAATGTGGTTATTCATATCATATGATTAAGTAGCATCTAAAATTTGTTTTCTCTGTTTGTCTTGTATGCAATATAACAACAAATGTGTATTCTGCATTTCCACAAGCAAAATAATTACACTTGTAAGAAAAATCAGGAATTTGTCAGCTCTATGAAATATTATCTGTAATCCGTATTATTATGTTGTCATATTCTGTGTTAGCTTTTCATAAATTTATATTTTTGTTTTTCTGAAAATTGTATTGTTATCAGGTAAAAATAATAGACTTCGGGAAATATACACTGAAATAGTCAATAATGAATGCTGCTATGGATCAGTATTCTGCATAGTGCGTACCTACCAATACTAAGCATCAAATCTGAAACCAGATTTAAATCAATTAACCTCCAATCCATGTCCAGTTTGATGATCTACTATCTAGTAGTTTTACTTTTTTAGTCTACCTAACCCATTTTAAGCAAATTAACAGATTGGATTCCAGATCCAGATTGATAGATTGGATCCTTAAAAGATATATCACAGCAGCAGCCACTGTAACTAACTGTCTCCCGTAAATAAAAAATTGTTAAAATGTGTTCAACATGAAATCATATATTTAGGTTTTTATATCCCCCTCCTTTTTCATGAAATAGCGTGTTTATTTTAATATACTTTTATCTATTATTGATGTTTCAAAGAGCCTATATATTTTACTCTTAGTTCAAAATTATAGAATTTATTTTATTGATAAAATATTTGTTTTAAAATGTATTTTCTGATTTGTTCTATTTAATTTGCTTTTAGTGGTTGGAAATAAATGTGATCTACAAAGTAGAGCAATAGATGTTAAAGCAGCATCTGATTTAGCTAAACAATATGGTGTACCATTTATTGAGACATCTGCTAAAACGAGACAAGGTGTCGATGAAGCGTTTTACACTTTGGTTAGAGAAATTAGGAAAGATGTAAGTAGATTTTCCATGGTATGTGTAATAATGCAAACTCTATGTATATTTATTTATTTCATAGAAAGAACGAAGGTTGCGAGAGAAACGTAAACCAAACTCAAGAAGAAAACGCAAGCACTGTTATCTGTTTTGAATATAAGTGAAACAAATGGAGTTTTTTTTATTTAAATTAAAAAAAAGGACCTAACATATGAGTGTCCTAATCATATTTTAATTAATGTAAGCACACTTAGGCTCAGGAAAGTGTGTTTTCATAATTTATAATATCGTTCAGTTAAAAGCATGTATTGAATATATTTATTTGAATGATAAAAAAAATAATAATAATAACTTTTGGAATCCTGATCAATAGAAATTTATGTTCAAAGAAAGAACATTTAAAAAGAGGACCCCTTTAACAAGCTGACATCTTGTTTTGAGATCCAATTTTAAATTGCTATTTTTATCATCTTATTATTAATAAAAATTTAAAACAAATTTTATTTATAGTGTTATTCGATTATCTAAAATATTTTTCCTGTCCCATTTATTTTTCTCAAAATCGTGCTTCCAGTATTCATAGGAGCTATTGATTTGTGCATAGGCATTACTACAATTTACTATTATTATTATTATTATTATTATTATTATTATTTTCTTTTTCTTTTTCTTTGTTTTAATCAATAGGTATTTGCATTTGCTGTTCAACATCATATAAAACAATATTATTGACCATATCTTTTGATCAACAAAAATGAACTGGTTTAACTACTTTATTTTTGTTTATTTTTTTCTTAAATTATAATATTAATAATATTCATCGAAAAGCGATATTTAAATTTTTGTCTAATTATTTCTAGTTAATGTATTTCATTTTTGAATTTAAAAAAAGAATATATATTTGGTCAATATACAACTATGTTATAATTCCTGTTCAAATAACTTTTGTTTCTATTATAAACATTTTATATTTTAATTTTGCCTTGTGATCAGAAGAAAATTTGTCTCATCATGTTTGTTCTTTTTATTAGCTTGTTACAATTTGATTAACCTTTAGTACTTCTTTTGTTTAGTTTTTTAAAAATAAATATAATACTTTAAGTAATTTAAATTTGTATAATGACAATATCTACTTTTAATTTCACATTCTAAACATTTTTAACAATTATTTTCACTTCAAAATATAAAATATTCCTATAAAAATCTAAAATATTCCAGAAATGTAAACTTTAAATGTTTACAAATCTGAGGGTATGTTGAACAAGGGTACAAAGTTTTACAGTTTTGAAAATTGTATCAAATTCATAATCAATAAATATAATATGGTTTATGTATATCACATGCACTTTGTTTGATAAATATTAAATTTTGTCAGCATTTTTACTATTTTGTGTACTTGGAACTCTAATTCTGTATTGCAGATTTATAAGCATTTAAAGTCTAAACAGAAAAGAAGAATCAGAAAATCATTTGTCTACACTTAATTCCTATATTTAAACGTAACAATAAATCAATTCACTGTGGTATTAAATACATAAAATCTAGTTAATTAATTATGCAATATTTTATACTATATTCATGTACTTTAATATTTAAATATTTATTATTCATAAAATATTTTAAAAGGGGCAAAGTTATAAAGAAGTACAAACATGTTGAGACATTATGTATTTATTGTTGATATGTTTTGTTTTATTTTTTCTAATTAAAATGTATGTTTGACCTGATCAGAAGTTACAAATGATATACAGGGGTCATAAGTAGGACAACTGTGCCAAAACTATACTCACTATTCAAGTATTTATTTCTTAAGTCTTATTTTTTATACACATTTAATTATTAATTATTCATTATAATTGTAGTTGTTTCAATATTATATTATTTATTATTATTTTTTACAATAATAATTTTTTAGATACAATTTTTTAGATACAATTTTTTAATACAAGACTAATACTCATAGTAAACAAGACCTTTGGAGATGATTTTATTGCAAATGAACAAAAAAGAAAACAAATATTATACCATTAAGTTAACCAATTCAAAGGTATCATTGGATATTTATAATACTCATCATTTGACCATATATTATTAAATATATTGTAATTTAACGAGCTTTTCATGTTGAAGTTAATATTTGATCAAGACGTTAAGAAAATAATTTTATATTAGTATTTTTATTTAATTTTATTTAATTTTTTTTAATTTGATTTAATTTAAATTGTGATCATTATATATTAGGATACAATCAGCATGTTATTACCAAAACTTATTATAATATAATGACACCTATCAGATAATATATATACAAATAAAAAAGATGTGAATTTGATTCCATATAATGTGTGATTAATGAATTACAGCTTAGATTTTCCAATTTTCTTCCCATTTTTATTTTTTGTTTGTGTACTCTTATAATATATTGAGTATTCTGTTTAATCAGTATACAAAGAACACTGAGAATTTACTAAAATTGAAAACATCCTACAGATATTTTAGTAGCTCATAGTTTTGAGGCCTTCACACCAAAAGTGAATGTAGTCATTTAAATAGTAGATAGATTCCTATCTATTTGTATTTAAAATATTTAAAAAAATGTTAACCGACTTTAAAAGTTACTACTCATCTATATATTCTATTTTTTTTTTAGTAATCTTTCTTATTCATTACTTATCCTATTACTCCACTTGTTCAATTAAGCATTCTCATCTTTGCTACGATTATTTTATATTCTATTTGTGTGTCTACGCTCTGAATCGTATGACATAACCAGTCTCAACACTGGCGTGATATTTGATAAGAAAAAAAAAAAAAATTTATTTTGCTGGCCTAAGCGAAATAGCACAGACGATCGTGAGAACCCACTGTTATTTCTTAATTGATGTTCACTCGGAGCTTTGTGTCAGGAAACATTTCGTCTTTTTTGGGAACTTGTAATTTTGATTTTTGAATGATAAATATATTTGTAACTATTTCAATAAGATTCCGAGTTGGGTCCTGGTAGGCAGTCGTGGGGACGGTCTAAACATTCAGATTCCCACAGGTCTTAGAAACTCCCACGCCGGTCTAAAAATTAAATAGATGCTTCCTGTTACTTTTATTTGCTGATACTCACTACTACTTAAAACCCATAGTGAGCGTAGCATACGCAGATGAATTGGGAGGGAGTTCACTGATCATTTTCACCCAACAATAAATTAATATATTGAGTTGAAAAAAAACTGTCCTAGTATTATGGAGACGGCTGCAACCAATGTTATATGTTATATTATCTGTAAGCAACGATAAACCATTGCTAACGAAAAAAACGATTCTAAGTTGAGTTCAGTTGATAGAGTTGCTTTGTTAACATTATATATGTCATGTAGTAAAATAATTAAATAGGCATTATATTTTTTTCTCTAATAATATTTGTTTAATGTTGTACTTAACGATTATTCCGCGTTTTTCCTACCTTTTTCGCAGTTTTTCACATTTGACGATAAAATCGAAAAATGACCTACCTAAGTATCTCCCCAGTCCAATTTACTTTCAGAAAAAGTGCTGGTAGAAAAATCGGGTATAAATAAAAAAAAAAAAACTTTGTAAAACCAGAAGCTTCTTCGATCCATTCAGAATCTAAGTTAAAAAAGAGCAAGGTTATATTATGAGGACGGGTGTGCATTATAGCTGAGAAAAAACATTTGCAAGTTTGGTTATATATGTTTTGAACGGCCGTAATATTTACGATTTTTGTCAAAATTTGATTTTAACTCTTATAAACAAATTTAAAATGCTAGAATTTTTTTCTCTCGTTTTTTTTTTTTAACCACTATGTACAGATTATAGTGAACCTCGTCAAATTTCTGTAAAGTTAACAATTTTATCCATAGAGTGCCTACCAAATAAAAATTGGGTAAAAACACACAAATTTTAAATGTCTATGAATAGTTCAAAAATGGATCAAATGTTTTAAAAAATGTTACCACGTGTAGAAAAAGTAAATATAAGGTTTCTGTTAACATTTTAAGTCTACAAATATTTTTAACTGAATTATATTAAAAAACAAAATTTAAAATAATAAAAAAAATGACCTGAAATTACCATCTAGAGTGGACAATATTTCCTTTCAGAAAAGGTGCTACACTTACATATCGAAGGAAAATTTCTCGTAGACATTTTCGTTACAGTAGGTAACAAAACATTTTCTTCGCTACATTCAGAATCTAAAATGCGATCATATACAAAATCCGCCCTCAGATACCGAACCTGAGATCCGGTCTTAATCTTATCTCATGGGGGGCGAGTTCATAGGGTTTATACGTCTATCCTCATTAGTCATTGGTTGTATTTATTTTAGATTCCGATCGTAGCGTGGGATCTATTGGTTTTACTATGCATTAGCGGTGTGTGAAATAAATGTATGGGGTGACTTAACTTTGGTGTAACTATTGGTGCTATTTATTTACATTTTTACCTACTTGAAATATTAGTACCTAGGTACTGGTGTTCCGATCAACTTAGTTTTTCATCATACGTAAATTAATGCAAATAGTTGTCAATTCATCTAATGTACAATGTTTTAATTACATACTTTTATTTTTTTTTATTGAAAAACGTGACAAGTTTACGACGCACTACAAAGTAGTGTGTATTGTGTAGTGACTACATAATAATATTGTTACGCAATGAATACGGAATAACGTGCAGCCCGGTGACAGAGACTTATGAAAACATAAGTCAATTGTCTTAATTTAATTATTAAGTTTTTAATATTAATACTCCATATTAGATTTTGATCAATGCCGAGATATTTAATGAAAGCTTGTTTATATAATTTGAGATAGGTGCATATGTTGTGGAGTTACAATTTAATTGATTTTGTATAGTAATTTTACTTTTTTGTGGTGTAGTTCTTATATCATTGGAAAATGTAACAAATTTTGATTTATCATAATTTATTAGACAAAAACCATTTATTTATTATTAACATGTCAGCATCAGACTTATTCCAAGCTGTATCCCAGATAGAAACCGAAACTACGATGGCCGTCATGTTATGTGTCGTCAGCATATTATGAATACATTTTATCGCTGATATTAAGATTAACCACTTAAAGCAGCTACGTACATTGTATGTATAAAATTGGTGACATAACTACCTCGAGAGACTCTATTATTAATTCGACCTATTTCACATTTCACTTACCTACTGAGTTACTTGTTCTGACCTGTTGTGTTCTTCGTTCTGAATATGATTTAAAAATATTTTACTATATATATGTATAGTAAATGCAAGTGACAAAAGTAGATTTACACAAATAATTGAAAACATATTTGTTAGGTACATGTTATAATTATTGGGAAGACGCCGTCCCAAAGTTTCCTCTGACGCACCGCCCTTCCTACGATGTGTGTTTGTTTTTTGTTTGTAAACAACTTTTCGAAAAGAAATCTTAGAATGTAGTATCTTTTCTGTAAGGTAATTTTGTCTAGTTGATGCATTAAGGATGTCATATTTTAATTTTCTAAAAGGTTTTCAATGACTAATAGGTTTACTATTAATGCTCTCTAGGACTATTTTAAACGAAAAACCCTCGATTTGTTGTGCAAAACCACGTCGGGTAGGTAACAGGAGAAAAACAAATGCATTTTTTGGTGTGTCTAAAGACCTGGTGGGGTAACTCGCTCGCTTTTACAGCTAAAAAAGAAAATATCCCTCGATCGACAATGCAACAACACCTCAATTAAGTTGCTCATAGGGTAAAAAAATATGCTATTTTGCAAGGAAAATCGCTTTTGATAATTATTATTGTATGGGGCACCAATTAAAGGCTAGTGGCATACTTAGGTCTTTCTTATTGAGAGAAAGGGGGGGGGGTGAAATATATTTTTACCAACTCTTTAAAATATAAAATTCCTTAAAAAAGTAACGTCACAGCTACAATAGTTTTATTATTAAACGTAGGAATCGGGTTATTTTATATTTGTAAAATATAACATTTTTTTTTAATACCATAAAATAATGAATTTGTATTTAATTAAATATATTATTAAAATGGACGTTATAAATTTATTATACAAAGTCTAACCTCCGACTTTTTATAGAAGAGAGTTTTTCAATGATATCATCCACTAGCTGGTATATTGTACTGGTATTTCCTGGTAAATTTGAAACAGTGCAAGCCCGCATTAGCGATCCTGGCAAATTTATTTTGTAACTAGAAATCACGGTAGATCTACTGTGCTAGAAATAAATGGTAAAAGACAACAGTGGAACCATAGAGTAATATAATATTATTATAATTATTACTCTACGGGTCGAACTAGAGTGCCTTTTAGATGAATGCCCCTTTTAAGTACGCCTCTGTTAAAACATCTAAAACAGTGTCTAGGATAATTTTTTCTATTGGTAAAAAGTGAAAAAAAAAACTTTATAACACACAAATTCGACCTAGAGACACTTCTGGACAGACAATGGGTAGCCATCACCACTGGACTACGATAATCAATATAATACGGAAAATGCAATATTGAGTTAGGTACCTATTGAATACACATACCACACATGTACAGTAGAATCCGCTTAATGGGGACACATCGGGCGGTAACCTATTTGTCCCCATTATCCGACTGTACCGATTAGCCGAACTGACGAAAAAAAACTAAAAAACTTTATTTAAAAAATATATACATACTTGATTCATACTTTATTTAAAAATTACATATTATTATTATTATTATTATTAGCAGTTGTACATTATATTTACTATTTAGTATAATTATATCGTAAATTTATTTAATACATTATGTACATACTTAATTCATATTTTGTTAGGCTGCAGAAAATCGTCCATTCTTCTTTGCTGTAATTTATCAAGACTTTGCTTATAGATAAAATCTGCACAAACATCTAGTGAAGTATATTTTATATACGGACGTATATAAAATATAATAGAGCCATAAAGATTAGATAATTACAGTTTCGATAAGAAAGTAGATAATTTAGGTCAGAATACCTAGTTAGACGCTTTTATTTTTGTCCCTTATAACCGATGGTTTGTCCTCAATAAACGAAGTTAAATTGCCTTAAACGAATACATTCGTTCGGGACTATGCCAATTTGTCCCTATTAAGCGGTTGTCCCCTTTATGTGGTGTCCCGAATAAGCGGATTCTACTGTATACTGATTTTTAAGTGTTATAATTCAAAAACTATAATTTCGGCCATCTAATTTAGATTGCACCATCATAATGAACATCAATAAGTACATTGGTTTGACAACATAATATTGATCCCACTCCCCGTTAATCATTCCTACGTTCAAAACTACCGTTAAATGACGAAACAGTCTGCGGCAAAATGTTCGGGTCCGCCACAGTGCGAGGATTCGAAATACCGTTGATTGTAAATACTACATATTATTTTACATTAGTAGTATTATAATGTATTATTATTTAAATGCAATGTTAATACTTAGAACAATATTTACCGCCACCGCTGCTACATTCTAAAATAATGATATTTGCATTTCGCAGGGAATTCGAAGTACACTATTTGTCGATCGTTGACTACCCGAATTATATGAAGATACTATTTAAAATTATATTATATTTTTAGCCTATTTTTTACTTGTTTTTATTATAAAAACTTTGAATTTTTTATTCGATTCGAGACTTGTTCTTTTTTCCGCGGGGGCCCAACCCCCACGAAACAATTACTATGGGGGCGTGGTGCCCAGTCGCACACCCTGCCACCGTTGTTCCGGCGTCTCTACTGACACCGAAGCCACGCCTGAGCTACCTAACTCTTTACTCTTATGTACTTATTCCTTATCTTATCTTTTCTCGTCACCACTCATTCACCTAAATATTCTCATCTCTGCTACACTAATTTTCTGTTCTACTTGTCTGTCTGCCACTCAATACTTCGCGGACTATACAACATATTACCTCCTCAGTCAGTCTCACTACACTCTTGAAGAACTTACCTTTCGTGGTAATTCTCTTGTCTATATCAACTATCTAACAATATTGAACTTGTGGCTTAAAAATTAATTGATTGATATGTAGTGTACACAAATTGTACACGAAGTTTTGTAGCTTTGCGTTTTTATTTGATACAAATATTAGAAGTGTGGACAATCCAATGGGGATCTGTCTAGAATAAGTAAAAATATCCATAATCTATGTTTGTACGAATTGTCGGTGAATAGATTAAATTTAACATTCTCGTCAACTTTTGTTTATCTCAAGTGGAAAATATGGCCTTGGCGTTTTAAAAGCGATACCATCAACTTATTTAGAAACAGTGATTTAGTTTGTCAAATTCAAATATTCCAAAGTATACTCCGGAATCTAAAAGAAATCGTTTAGTTTGCCTACTTATATAAAATACGTTTATATAGAATGCCATGGTGCTATTAAGATTTTTGTTTAACTTTTTAAACCAATCATAATCAGCCTTTAGGATACTAAAGAAACAACACGCTCAGTATCCTCCAGGCTTCTTTCCTTTTAGCTGCAATGGAAAAAAGTAGTTTTATTATTTCTTTGTTAGTTTGCGAACATACTTTAAACTCTCGCTTTCATTTTCTACATTATAAGGTACCTATCTACAAAATCCGACAAGTGACCTTTATTTGCAATGAACTACGCTAATGATAATATAAATGAACTAAAACACTTAAGAAATAACTATATAAAATAATTTTCATTTATTTTTCAAGTTTAATAAATTTGAAAAACTATATTTTAATTCAGATATTTTATGTTTTTGCATAATTAAAAACTAAAAAACACAGGGAAAATTATGATTGTAATTTACTGGCAGATTACTATAGAATACCTGTTTTATTATTGTTTACAGGCAAGCATGTGTTCAGGATCAATTTTTAGGGGGAGGGGGTGGGGTTAAAATATTTTTAATACATGAACTTGTATTTAATATATGTTATGTATGCTATGAATATATATACCTATACTTTAAAAATTGCAGGGAGTTGAACTCCTAATTCTCCCTCAATATATGGGCCTGGTTACTGGTTAGGTTGAATTTATGCATTCCGCATTCACTACTCACCTACAACATTAGCTTTTTTTTTGTCTATAAGGTTTTTTGAATAGAAAACTTGCTATCAATTGTAGCAATTTTCTGGAACTAAATTTTATCTAGTTGGTACATCTAGTTTGTGAGGTGTTATTTTTTTAATTTTCTTAGAGGTTTTCATAATAATTGGGAAAAAATATAAAACAAATTATATCTAGGTAAAATGGCAACTACTTACGGTACACCACGGCGTTACCGATTTCAATATTTAAAATGTTTACACTTTAAGTTTAGAACCAAAATATTGCTCCAATAGAAAAACAACAAGAGATCTTTTTTGTTGCATTTTTAATCTAGGTGGTGAGTAAGAATGTCGGTTTTTTGATAAGATTTAGATAAGAATTTAAGGTTTATCTCAATCAATTATTAGTTATGACTTATTATAAATTATATTCATTGTTAGGCAGGCACACAATTGGGTTAAAACAGGTTTAATTATGAAGTTTAATTGTATTATATAGGTAGTAAATATAATTTTGTTTGTTAAACAGTTATATAGTATCATAGTGGCAAACTGACAGTCAAGAATTAAACTTAAAGAGGTCTAGGTGCTTATTGATAAATACTTTATTTTATTTTGATAAATACCTTTACATATAATAATCATAATAATAAAAAATTACCTTTAAAAAAAAATCTTGTCTTATCGACAGTTGGATTAATGTTAATAAGAGTTCATAGGTAGGTCGTTTGAAAGCACTTCACCTGTATTTAACTAATGATAACACACCTATCCCCAATACAAACAATAATTCAAATTCCTGGTACTTAGCGGTATTTATGTAAATAGGTAACACCTATTAGGTATCCTATCCATTAACATTCAATGAATAAAGTTACACATAATTTAAAATAGTCAATTATTATTTATTAATTATGTACCTACCTATACGTATATGTATATATATATATTTTTTATAAGGCGGTTTTTCAACCTTTAAGTCTAGTTCGTATAGCAAATTCTCCTTTATCTCTCTATATCTTCAGCTACTTTCCTTTAATTTGCGTTTGGATCTATTACTTTAACGTTATTTTCAAGGTCGCTAAGCCACTGATTTTTACATTCCTTTTTTCATTTCAAAGCCTTCATACGTTTATCATTGAACCACATTTTTCTGTTTTCCTTTGCTTCCCAATAACAACATTATATGTGATATAATGAAAACATTTCAAAGAAATAAGTGGAGAATAACTCACTTTTTAACCGTGCCTGGGTTTTTAAGTAATTACTTGTTAAAAATTATATTGTTTAATTTTATCAAAAAGAGGTGGCCAAGGATTAATTGTAGAAATTAGTTGGGAAATACTGATATGGTTTACAATCCATTTTTGCATAAAATGTACAGTGGACTGTAGAGTAGCAATAATAATTCTAAATTTCTTTTTTTTTTTCTTGCTATATTTAATAACAAAGTTTTTGTACAGACATTTATAGCACAATACAAAACAATTATGTAAACATGTTTACAATTATTATAATATTATATAATCACGTGTTAGCAATCAAATTAATTGGTAATTAGTAATAAGTAAAAATGCATATCCATCAAATAATTTGGTGGTATAGTAATCCCACGGTAATCAAGAGACTAGATTTTGATTTTCAGTCTGGAGGTTCTTATAGGATTCTTTTTTGAGAAAACAATACTTAATTACATATTTGTTTACATACTGTGTTAGGAATGAATACTGAGTATAATAGTTACAGTTCAAGCAAATATGTAAATATGTACAACAATATCTGATTATAATTCTTCTCGGTCGGGTTCTCTTGTATATATAGAATCTTCTAATACACATACTGATGGTAATTCAAATTCCATTAAATATTCACAGATATTAGGCTCTTTCACCGATATAAGTTTAGGTTCTAACCCACAAGTCAAGAGTACCTATTTACAAAATAACATAAATATTATAATATTTCCTTTTCAACAACATAACAAATATAGTAAGTAAAACAAATTTAATTTATGTGGAAAGTACCAGTAAACTTACATATGTAAACCTTTGAAAACGATTCAAACAATATTGTCCTTTATCATATAACATTGTGTGGTATTTTGGTTCATCATTGACAGAGTTGGTCCAGTTATTCCAGACACCTAAATTTACTTCTGGGCCTCCGTTTAATGGTCTTTGTGTTACCTATAAAAACAAATTATACATTTTGATTTTTGATCAAAATATTGCTATTGAAGATTTTGTTTTTAATTTTCTACCATGCATAATAGGTAAATAATATTATTATTCTTATCTTTATTAGCTTAATGCTGTACTTTTATTTAGCTTTCTAAATATCGTAGGTATATAATTTATTTGATTAATTTATTGCAACTTGTGCAAGTTTATCATTAATAAACAATGTAAGCCGGAGGGTGAAGTGACTATCGTCTGTGCCGCCCTCGGTACTTGATTCAAAAGTGTAAAATATATATATATATAAAGTAATGTATAAAGGTGTACATTTTGCACAATAAATATTATACCGGTACATTTTTTCTCCATGTACGCGACTTGTAATTTGGAAATTACATGCGTGGTAGAAGGTCAAAATAAAAAATAATTCTTATTACTTTTTCAAATAAACATATTTTAAATATATATTCACGATCAGTCAATTCATAGCACTGTCCATCTAAAACTGCAAATTCATTTTCAGGTCCAAAATCTTTACTAGAAGATATGTGTAAAGCAGTTATTGTTTTAAGAATATCTTTATATTTTCTATCAACTTCTTCAAATTGTTCACGACATCTTTTTGATTCTAAAATTAATTTCATATTTTAACCATCAGACCATAAATACAAATATGTATATACATACATAGCCACATATACAAATATTATTTAGTTATATGTACCAATAAATTATTTTCATAAATGATAAACAAATAATAAATACGAATAATAAACTTCAGTTAGGTATTCTTTATAACAGCCTTCTTCAAACTTTTTCTCTGTTGGACCCCTTAGAGATAGTAAAAATGAATGCTGCATTATATTATATAAAAAAAAAAATAATAATCTAAATAAGTATTGCCAACCATTTTTATCAAATAATTTGAATACGTTTCATTTAAGTAAATTTAAATTTCTTAAGTTAAGATAACTTGTTTTTCTTAGACTTATACCTCAGATAGTGGGTTGTTAACTATGTTCCCTAGTAAATAACTCAAAACTTCTTTTATTTACTTTAGTTACAGCCATTTAAATAATACACTTTTTCTTTTAAATTGTGAAACAGTATTAACATTAATCTAAGGATTTTAAAAGTAGGTGTAATAAATTACCATTGATTAGAATTTTTGTTTTTTCTGTATATAATAAGTCATTAATTTTTGCCATCTCAATATCTTTTAATAATTTATGTTTTCCTGTTTCATTATTGACATTATAATTATTATATTTATTTAGTCCTTCTTCTAAGATATTTATTTTAGCTGGATATTTAACATCACGCAATTTTGCAAGAATTAATAGCTTTACTCGACTCCAACTATTTGTCATAAAATCTTTCAAATCCATTTCCTTTTTATTCTCCATAAAATACTATAAAAAAATAATTCATATTTTAAATTACAAAACAAACATTTGGTTCAATAAAAATCGTTCAGATTTTATTTTAATTCACTTACATTGATTTCATCTTGTGAAATTAAGCCATCTTTGTTTTGGTCAAAATTTTTGCAAACAATTACTTCTGACACTTCAATTCTAAATAAATTATTAATATTATTTAAAAATAACATATTTCTGAACTTAATATATAAATTTTACTTTCGGTTTTTGTTGGTATCAATTTTGTTGAATATTTTTAATGCTTCATTTTTTTGTAATAATTTTTCTTGTTCTATTGCTTTTTTTTCATTTTCTTCTGCAATTTTTAGGTCATTAAATGTATTACTTCTGATGAATTGAGCATCTTTCTTTTTCGGCAAAAGTTGTATAATTGCATTCTGAACAACAAAATTAAATTGGTTTTTATTTTCAATGATTTGTGGTTTTTAAATTTATATTATCCCTCAGCTTATAATTTTGGCCAAAAGTGATAGACAACTTTTATACACTTTTTCTGTTATTTGTAATATTACATCTTGAACATAAAAATAATAGCTGTGTATAACTAGACTATAACCAATAAGAATGTTTGAAAACAAATTTTTTATATATTTATCTCTAATACATGAATCATTAGGATTCAATATAGACTTAGTTTTTTAAAAATATATTCCTAGTTTAGAGTACCAATAAATATAATAAAATGAAAACAGTTCCCAAAATTTGAAAAAACAAGGGTTTTAAAAATAACTTACCTGCTTTTTTAATAGAAGATGTTTCCCTTGAGGAATCATTTTAGCTCTTATTTCAAATCCACGTGCATATAAATTGTCTACTCTATTTAGTTCTATTTTAGCTGTATGGCCAAGTTCTTTACATGTGTTTTCACATGCACCATTTCGTACTTTATTAGCCCATTCATCAGATCCATCACAACAATCTACATAAAAATAATTATAAATTAGTATATTAATAAGTAAATGAATAGTAAATAATACATGTTTAGTTAGTGAAACAAACAAATATATGTGTATAATAATAGGTACTTTTAATTTGTAGTTTTATAAGAAAAAAAAAGACCACTTGAAATATTTTTAAATTTCAGTTACCTATTTGAGATTCTAGTCTGTATTCATTAATGTATAAATAAATTTAGTACCGCAAATTCCATCATTGACACGAGATGATGGTAAGATGAGAGGTAAGTGTCCTTTATTTTTACAATAAAATGTGCCATTTGGACATGCTGAAGTACCCGGCTCATCACTTGCATCAGGGCAATCACAATAATCATCATTAATATATGAATTAGGAATAATAATGGATCCATCCAAACAAGAGAAATCTTTTCCTGTTGCATATAGTTTTGCATCTACAATATTATAATAAAAAAAAAAAAAAAAGAATTAGTAAATATTAATAAAAAACACGCATAGTAATGGATATATGCTCTGTAAAGGGGGCTGATAAATTATATAAATCTTGCATTAGAATATACAAAAGCATAGTTAAATTATCTGTGTCCAGAGTGGTCAATATGAAAGTAGATATAAAAGATTAAGATCAAACCAAAAGTATGCACTACTATAATAGATTTAGGTACAGACATTATGAGTATGGTCTATTTTTTAAATTCAAAATATAATGATTATTGTATTTAATTAAAATTTATATAAAACAAATAATAATAACTATAATTATATACCTTCAAACAATTTTTATACCTATTTAGTTATTATGTTCAAAATGTGGGGACACATACATAGGTAGAAATGTGACGGACGCTGGGATATTCATTTCATTTTACTAATATATTTGTATTTTAATACCTCAAATATTTACTATTTCTAAATAAACACATTTTATATAGATTTTTTTATGTGGGTATATAGGTTTTCTTGTATATAATAATATATATATATATAGATTATAAAAGTCTGTATAATAATACATAATAGTTTTAAAAAAAAATAAAATAGCCAAGTACTAACAAGTCCTCTTATTTTTATGCACCTACTTAATATAGGTATGTTTAACTATTTTATGACTACATAGTATAAGTACTTACTTTCTATCGATACACCTTTAATTTCAACATTTTCCACAGAATATTTCGTCAAAACAGTTGAATAAAATATTAGAGTAACGATAGATTTGTGGTAAGTTTCCATTTTGTGTTCATTTGAAATTTAAGTTATTTTCAAACATTTTTTTTTTTTTGAATACGTAACTAATTTTAAATTTATTGTACCAAATGTTTAATAATTTTATGTCTGTGTGTGATACCACTGTGGTGATTCTGTGATCGTGATAAAATAATTGTGATATGGTAAATGCACGAACCACGGTCATAAACCCATAGATAAGTTTATTATATATAAAAATATTTTGCGATATTATCTGTGGTCCATGATGAACATGAACGTTATGAACACTGCACTAGAGTTCACTAGTGTTCATATCTAAATTGTAAAATCATAGATTATTAACAAAATAATCTATATAAAATTATATAAATATATATGATAATTAATATAACATAATATATTATTATACACCTATATTATCTATGGGTAAAATGTCCATGAACTTGGCCCACCCACTTTACCCAATCCACCAATGCCAAATATAGCGAATAATGAGCAGATCACAGCGAGTTGATTTTAAAAATTAGCAAGTTACATGGCTAATTAGCAAATTTATATTTACATCGGGTATCCCATCCACTTTATCCAATATACCTACACCAAAAGTATGCCAAGAAACACTAAATAAATACCTAGTTTATATTAGCAAATCGGTTTTAAAAATTAGCAAGTTTTTACATTTTATATCATTAATTATTATTCAGGTTGGCAAGTTCAAGTAGCCCACTTTATCCGAAAGTTTCATTCCAAAGTTATGCCAAAAAGTAACAAATGATTTGCCAATAATAGCAAATAGTTTCCCTAGCACATATGTAGGTACCTATTATAAACTGTGACAATTATGTTTATGGTTTACCAATCCCCAATTGTATAATTTATTCAATAATTTTTTTTCATAATATTGCTTTTTATTCACATTTTTATGTAACACTACTATTAACCACCAGCCGACAGCCAATCATAAGTGGCAACGGGTTATTACAGACACCATGTTGATACCTATGGGTATTTTCTTATTTACTCTCTAGGTACTTATATAATTTTGCATAGTATAATGCTATAATATTGAATGAATCCAATACATATACATTCAGAAATTATGCACATGAATAACATTATGTTTGTTATTTTTAAATTTTTTAAAATTATTCATATGAAAGATTAGACTTTTTAAGAAAAATATAAATGTTATACCTACTTTGTTCAAACATTTTTCTAGATTACTAATACATTTTTTAAGCTATTTAAAACAATTTATTGAGAACAAATAACAATGCATTGGGTTTTATTTTGTTGATTTTTGGGTTTTATTTATTATTTGAGAAAAAACACATCATCACGTTAATCAGATTATAGAGATCCACTAAAAATTATGTTTTGATCCCAATGGTTTATGGTTATTTACAGTAGAAAAACTAAATTACTTTATATTAAATCTGGTTTTGGTTCCGCAAAATACTTTTATGATCAATGTAAATGCTCTGGTTTTGTCATGTCATACTTGAAACGATTAGGACTTTTATTCATTAGAATTGTAGTTGTAAATTATTTCGAAATGTTCAATGTCATTAAAAAATTTGTTGTTTAGAAAAAAAAAGACTGACATACTCCGTACATGGGTAAATCATGTAAACGATAAATACTACGATAAACTATTGCTAACGAAAAAACGATTCTGAACGGTATTCAGTTGATAGTGATGCTTTATCAATAATGTATTATATATCATATTAAAGTATAATCCATAATATTGAATATAACTAATTACCCAGTAAACACATATGTTTCTGTGTAGTTATGTAGTAAAAATATACTACAATTTCATATTTGCGATTGATTTATAATAAAATAAATAAATAAATTATAAATTAATCTAGATGTCTCGCTCGTCGTTTCCCGTGCCAATTTTTTATTATTTGTTTTATCCATATTACTTTTTGGTGTTTGGTATTGAATGAAAACAAATAGGTGGAAAGTGGGTTGTCCACCTTCGACGAACTAAAAGAATTGCTTTATGACATATATTTTTAAATTTTAAATTACTATTTGCCTTAAGTATTAAATATTTCTGGGTGTACCACGTTAAGTGTCTCACCTTCTGGGACAGGAAATTTTTTTTTGCGGTCGTGACAGAGCCACGTTCAATTGACCATGGGACGAACATTGGAAGGTTAGGACTAAACTCTTAATAAGCAACATTTAATGTTTGACCATATGTCTTATTGATGGTCATTGAAAAACATAGTTTTATGGGAAATTAGAGCTATTTAAACTGGAATGGTAGATTGGTTGATATCATTGGTAAGACCATTTTCTCAGCTTCACGGTCAGTAAGAGTCATACACTAAAGCAGACAGCTTTTTAGAGATTTTATTTGTAATCTTGTGTGTTATTAATTACCTTAAATACGTTTTGATCAACCTTTTAAATTTTTGTTCAAAGAGTATGTAAAGACAACATTTATAATATTAGTGCAATGGTATCGAGTTCAAATCAGACATCATTACAATTTTTACTAAATATATTAATGAAAAAAAATAATACAAATCAACGAACAGCCCGATTAACCAATAGTAACCAATATACTACTATTATTATTTTAATCTGCAACCAATAAAAACCATACTATAAACAAAAATATATTATCATTTAGCACCACTGTTATTTTATCACCACCACACATTCCTCTCAAACCGCAATTTCTGCGACCTAAGTTGGTACATCTGATTGGGGGCATTTTAAAGAACTAAATTGCGATGAACTAACTGCGATGAACAAACATTTCTCAAAAAACTTACTCAACAAATTCAAAACTGGATAAATGTTCAGATAGAATAGACTGTGCACTAATTCTGAACTAAAATTACTCATAATATATTATCTTTCTTTTTCTATCTACCTACCTACCTACTAATAATGTCAATGATTGAGACCTTCTATTCTGTGATCATTTCTATTTATCTTATTCTAATATTTGATTTTTACGCGTTATATTGTGTATACAGGTTGAACATTTTTTATTATCAATGAAAAAAATACTTGATATAAACTACTAAAATGATTTAATATAGTTTGCTATTATGTAGTTTTAATATTTGAATTAATATTCATAGTAGTAATGTACCAAAAGTGAGTTATCATCATAATATCTTAGATGCATTGAATCTATTGTTGGCGAAAAATTTATAGACAGGATATTGAGTTTAATTTAGTTTATAGTAGGGCTGGCAGTATTTTCGGTCCATCGAAATACCGGTGTACTTGCGATTATTTACCAGGTGTAATTTTACCTCCCTGTAAAATATTCGATGGGGGGGGGGGGTAAAACATCACTAGCGAATATTTACCCCCCCCCCTCCCCCGGAAAAATTTGACTAGAAAATATTTACCGGGAGTAAAATTTCACCAGGGAAAATGTAGTGTAAATAATCTCGGTTACTTAGATTAGGTTATTTAGATTGTTCAGTTATTATTTCGATTATTCGGTTAATTAACAAATCGAATGGGTAATCTTTGTTTGAAATATTATTTGTAGATCTATTTAGGATTTGAGGAATAATTTTTATCAAGCCGTTTTAACTCGTTATCGATTTATCATTAGAGTGTATACAATTATCAATTTTGATTGTCCGTTCATTTGTTTATCTTTCAAATCTAAATTTGTTGACTGTAGGGTTATTTGTTATAATATAGTGGTGACTAGTGGTCGTGAACATTTACGTTACAATTTACGGAGGTCAGTTGTTTGAGTTTATTTCAAAAAAAAAGTCGACTCTTGACTATATAAAATATGAGAAAAAATATGGGTTGTGAAATGTGGAAACTCAATAATATAATGCTTAACATTTATAGCGTAATAGCTTTAATATTGTAATAAAATAAAATAATGTTTATAAACATATTATATTTAAATTTAACAGTTTTTTTTTAATTTATTAATTTCGTTTTATGTTAACATACCAAAAAACCGAATAACCGAAAATACCTACATAACGGTACACACAATTTCATATCGGTATCTTACTTAAAAAAACCTAGCCATGAAAAAATGGCCAAATTTCAGTTACCTCTGAGAAAACTGAATAAATCTACATTTAGTATAACCCTATACATTTATATTGTGACCAAACTTTTTCTTTTTTTAGTCCATAACCTAATTTAACTCCTATTTTTATGAGCAACATTGTCATGATCTTGGAAGTTAAGGCCAGGAAACTGTCTATTTTCTTTGTGTTAATTTTGTGGTTGTTTAAAGAGACAGTTTACTTTTTACCACTTTTTGTCAAGGAGTAACTTAAACTTAACTTTAATGCGGTTTTGTTTAATTGTATACAAATGTCGAAAATTTACGATTTTTAAATACTTATTGATGTATTACTTTTTATGTCTGTAAATAAATAACAACATGTTTATTTATTATAATTATTATTATGGTTTTTCAACTTAATTTTAAAATATGTGAAGTTCCGCGCGTTACGCTATTGCAATAGCGGGTAAAACAGGTACTAAAATTGCCTAATAAAAATAGCCCGATTTCCAGAACTTATCATTTAAGACCATGAACACTGCTTTTTTATTTGTATTGCTTAACATTTAGCCAGTTTCTGTATGAATCTTAAAACAAACTTCTACAATGTAGATATTGTGTCACTACTTTTGGGAAGGGTTCTGGAACTCATGAACTCGGTCCATTTTTCACGATTAGGTTTTGTCGGTTTTTTTCTTGTGAACAACTTTTCTACCAGCAATTTTCAACCAACTTTCAATGATAGCACTTTTTCTAAAAGGAAATCTGATTAAAGAGGTAATATAATTTTTCATTTTGCTCAGGAGTTTTCTCAACAAATGGGAAAAACCGAAAAAAACGCAGTAAAAATGTACGAAATGTATTAGTAGTAAATATTACGGTATTTTTTTCCCATGGATAATTTTTCTACCAGCAAGTAGCAATAATAAGCATAATAATTAATAAACTTACGAATAATAATAATAATGGTATTTAAATAATAATAACCATCAATAAATGATAATGGACATTTTAATAATAATAATCAAATTAGCATCATAATAATCATCAATGCGTGTAATAATATTACTCAACATTAATAATAATTAGCATACTAATAACAATCATTAAACATAATAATAGTCATCAACAAATATCATAATTAGCATTTTAATAAAATAATCAGCAATAATCGTAATCATAATTTTAATAAGAGTAGGTACCTAATAATAATAAAAATTATGATAGTAATAATAATAATAATAATGAGCGCTTTAAAAATCATAATCATAATCAGCATTTTAATATGAAGTATAATAGGTAATAATAAGTATAATGATCACTTAAATTATAATTTTTACCAATAGTCCAATAATTATAATGTGCACTATATCAATAATAATAATGAAAAAAGAAATAAACATCATTGTAGAACCAATACATTCCTCGTTCCACTTAGAATCTAAAATCATCATACTCATAACAACTATCCATCCCTCAACAAAATACCATAATCATCAAAAATAATAATTAGTATATTTTAATGATCATAATAATAATACAATTTTGTTTTATTTTTATAAATGTACGCCAAACGGCTTTTACATAGGTATAAACAAAAATAAAAATGTATAGATAATTAGTAATAACATCAAAGCAATACAAGGGATAAAGTAATAAAAGTGACATAAAAAGAAAGTTATATTAAGGAAAATGGTAAATATTAGTATTATTTAACAAATGCACGGCTCTAAATAAGGGATCAGAAAATTGGACATCAAAATGGGAAGAAGGAATGGCTCTATAATCTGGTGTGAACATTAGGTATATGTAAACTAACGCGCTTCAGGAGTCGGGATGCGTCCACTTTCCCATGGAGTAGATTGAACAAAAACAATTGGTCAGTCCTATTGCGCCTATTTTCCAGTGAGCAGAGTTTTATTATACTCATGACTGGTGAGTAGTTGTGCCGAGGTTGTTCAATTTTTAGTAATTTTTATACAATTGTTGTTATTATTATTGGATATTATTATTATTAATTAACTTATTATGCTTCTTATTAAAATGCTGATTATGATTATGATTATGATTTTTAAGGATCTCATTATTATTTTAATTATCATTATTTGTATAGTTATTATTATTATTGCTCTTATTAAAATTATGAATATTATTATTGTTGATTATTTTATTGAAATGTTGCTTATAATATTTGTTAATGATTATTATAATTATTATTGATGATTGTTATTAGTTTGCTGATTATTATTATTAAAATGCTTTATAATTATTACTATTATTCATGAATCATGATTGTTCTTATTAAATTTCTGATTTTTATTGTTATTATTGATGATTATCAAATAAATAAATAAATCATTATGAAGCCGAAGACATTATTAAAATATTCGTTACTACTTGTATTCATTATTATTATGATTTGGTGATAATTTTTATTATAATAATTACCTTTTTTCCAATGACAGCCGTTTTTAAATCTTTTAATCTTTTTTAATCTAAAGGACCCGGTTTTCCTCACTATCTAGAATATTAATGAAAATTTCAAAAAATGATTTCTTTAAACTACCACTCAGAAAAGGGGCTATACAAGGTAGGATATAAAGGAGGATATAGAGAGATGATTAATCTTTGCCAAAGAAAAATAATTCAGAGCAGAGTTCGGTTATACATGTTTAAAGGTCTTATATTAACAATTTTCGTAAAAATTTGATATTAAAATTCTTATAAAAAAAATATATATACATATATATATTATATTAAACTCAACTTTTTCTTGTTGATTACTAAGTAGAACTTATAATGAACCCCTTGTCATTACAAAATAAAAAAAAACTAAATTTAACATTATAAAAGAATTATTTTCGTGAATTTCCTTGTTTATTCCCATTTATTATAAAAATCCTAGAAAATTATAAAAAAATAAAATAAAATTAATACTCATTAATTGAATAATTTAAGTTTTATTATTTTTTGAGACATTTTGAATAATAATTGAATATAAGTAGATAATTTAATAATAAGAATGAACTTGAATAAAAAATAAATTTGATATTATTTAGAGATAATTTTTAAAGGAGATATTTTGCCTTAGAGATATTTCCATTGGAGACATTGTGTATAGAGATATTTTTTTATATGAGATATTTTGCTATCAATTACAACATATATATTTTGCTGGAGATATTTTGATCTAAATCCAAGTTTGAAGACCCTATAAGATCATAGGCTTAAATGAGAAATTATATTTTTTATATAGGTAGAACATTTCCGATGGTTAAAACAATTATTAAACTACGAGTAATTGATGATATCTAAAATGAATATATTTTTATGGTTAGGTCTTAGATATTAGGTATAGGTTATATGATATTTTCCTACATCTTCTAAGAAATAAATAAATTATTATGAAAAAATGAGTTTTTCCTTTTGACTAAAATTTAATATAATTTGAAAATGATTTATTTTTACTATAGATTTTGGTTTGTAATATAAATAAAATAAACTACAAATACTAAGATAATCATATTTTAAATACCTACCTACATCTGTTTTATTTGTGAAATAATAGTATATTGTTTAAAATATATATTAGTGAGTAGTAATTGACAATAATTGGAACCCAGTGATAAAGTTAAAAGATGGAGGGAATACTTCATAGATTTTCTAAATTCGGAAATACCACTGAACCCAATAGGAAACGTGTGCCTACTAGATAGCGAAACCAATGATTAGCGATGTAACCTTAGAGGAAGTCAAGATTGTTTTGGCGAAAAAATATACAAGTTTATCTTCAAAATATACCAAAAGATCTGGAAATAAGAACAAATTCCTGAAAACTGGAAGAAATAATTATCTCCATTCACAATAAAGGTTATCACCCAGACAGAGTGTGGAAATTCCAGAGGAATATCGCTCCTAAACTCAGCATACAATGTATTTGCCAAAGTATTACTGAATCGTATAAGTCCTTATGTAGAAGAAAACCTAGGCGAATATCAATGTGGTTTTAGGAAGGAAAGATCAACTATTGAGCAAATTGCAGTTATAGTTATTTGACAATCATAAAAAAGAAATACGAATTCCGAAAAGCACATAATAGCATTCATCGAGAGAGCCTATATACAACGTAATGACTGAATTTGGAATACCAAAGAAGCTAAGAAGTCTAATCAAGATTTGTATGGAAGAAAAACAGTATCAAATCAGGATAGATCAGACCATCTCTGAAACATTCACAGTGGAAACAGGCCTAAAACAAGGACATGCGTTATTTCTAATATTATTTAATCCAACTTTAGAGAAAACGGTTAGAGAGAAACAAAAAGAAACAACAGGTAGAGAAATAAACCGACAAAAAATTAAAATCCTGGGTTTTGCTGATGATATCAACATCATAGGCAATACCAGAGATGATATAGAGAAAACATTGAAAGCTCTAGAAAAATCAGCAGATAAAATAGGACTAAAAGTAAATGTAGAAAAAACAAAGATTATGGAACAATTAGATACGGAAGAAAATTCAATGGACCCTGAACCTGACCCTGATGACTGGATGTATGAGAAAGTTAATGAGTTTAAATACCTTGGTATATGTATAAATGCAAAAAATGACTGGTCAAAAGAGATAGGAATATAGATAGTTAATGCAGGAAAAGCGTCCTTTGCATTATTGACATTTTTCAAATAAAAAATTGTATCAAAGAAAACAAAAGTTAGACTCTACATAGTGATGTGAGTGATACCTATATTAACGTATAGATGCGAAGCATGAACGACTACAAGCGTAACAGAACGAAGATTTATCATTTTCGAAAACAAGGTATGAGGTATGAAATATGTTCCCAAATGAGACGCAAACATTGATATGCAGAGGAGAAAGTTTAACAAAGTACTAATTGAGGAAACAGAAATGACTCCAATTAAATATTACGTAAGAGGCCAGAAAATCCAGCAGTTTGGGCACATTATGCGAGGAAGTGACGATAACATAACCAAAGCAGTTCTGTTTTGGAAACCAACAGGTAAGAGACCACGAGGATGTCTGAGGAAAAGATGGATGGATATGGCCAAAGAAGATCTAAAAAGGATAGTAGTAAATGATTGGAGAAATATAATCCATGATCGGAAGAAGTGACGTGAAGTTGTGATGGCGGCAAAAACTCTTGTAGAGTAGATTATGGTAGAAGAAGAAAAAGAAGATGAAGTAATCGACAATAATTTAACAAATATTTTAAACTTACTGTGTATTTAACATACCTAATAAATGCCTGTTACTGTTGTACATAAAAACCTTCTACTATTTTGTTTGTTGTTAAAAATGTTAACATTTGTGAATTATAAAAAAACGTATACGAAGTCGTTTGATGCTTATTTATACAACTAATATTTTTAAAATTTTTCACTAGACTCTTTATCTCACTGAAAATATACATTATATTTATTCTAATAAAATGTTTACATATTATCTAGTCATTTTTGGATTGACCGAATTTGTTTCATCGTAAGTAAAATAATTGAACATTTAAAATTATGTAGATATTGTGGATAACAAAAGGTTAGCTAAAAAATCTACGAATCTATGAAATTTTGTCCAACAATATTTCTAAAATATATATTTTCCCTAAAAGTTGGCTATATAGTATAACTAGTATAGGTATAGTAATAATAATCATTTAATTTAAAAAAATGGATGCAACTCAAATGTGTTGCCATTCTTTCGTATTTTGTAAAAATAAAATTTATATTATATTACAATAAAAACGAAATTTTAAGAATACAAAATTTATATTTACTTTAAATAATGATTTGAATTAGTGGCGTGTGTGTTGATAATATTTGATTTGCCTGCAAATAGAAATTGTAGAAATTAATATTATTATATTTGATAGCGATTATCTAGTACCTATCTATTGGTCATTTAAAAAAAAATTTAGTTCATTAATCCGTGGATCGCTAACTATATTTTGTTGTATTTTTAATAAACCCTAATTACGATGTTATCATATAGCTAGTATCTTTGTTTTTATAACAACAGTGTTTGAAATTAATGGTCATAATTTATCACGGGTGATTTCAAATTATGCTCGTTGTACCACTGTATATTCCACGATTATGTATTTTATATGTATATAGTTATTTGTATGATACCTATTTGTTTTATCAATGAAAAAGTATATAAATTGTTAGCGAATAACAATTTATTTAAAATGTATATATTATAATATAGATGAGATGCCGGACAAAACAATTTTTGATTGACGTTCAGATTGACGGACAATATAAATTTGCATACGGACGAAAATTAATTTTAGGTAAAAAATAAATCTACTAAAAATTGAATCACATAATTTACATAAATAAATGATTTAAATTGACATAATTATTTTAGTATTGTCCAATGGTGATGTCGTAAAAGGATTAAAAAGTTATACGCCTTTAGATCCAAAACAAAAGTTAAAAGCTCGGAAAAGATTAATGAAAGTAAATATAAGCGCTATGTCTCGTGGAAAAAGTGGAGTACATAGAGATGAAGAGCGGAATTAACCTAAATCCAAAAAAGGGAAGTTAGTAATTACTAATAATGAGAATATCGGGAACAATAATATACGGCGTAATAAAAAAATATTGCGGGTAATAATTTATTCGATAACATATTTGGAGGTAATCAAAAAAAAAAAAAAAAAAAATGGCTGTAATTAGTAATAATAACAATTTTGGGAATAATTATTTTACATAGGATAATAAAAAAAAAAAATAGCGGTGTTAATAACTTCGGATTTAGTAACTTTGGAAGTAATCAAGACAAAAATGTGAAACGAGCCATGTTTTTCCTGACCGTTCATAAAATACACAATGATTTTCAATATTATCTTATTTTTTTATTTTATGTTAACAATGACATACATGCGTATATTCTTACATTAATTACAGGTTGATCAACAAATTTAACAATACTTTTTCAGTAGGAAGAATTGAAATTACAAATGTATACACATAGGAAAGGGTAATGAATACCAGTATACATGTACATGATCGGACGAATGGCTTTATTAAAAACAAAATATATATATATTAGCTGTCCCGCGCCCGGCGTTGCCCGTGCCAATTTATATTATTATTATTTTATCCATATTAATTTTTGGTTTTGGCCGTGTTAGAATTTAATGATAACAAATAAGTGGAAAGTGGGTACCTACGGCTGACTAAATGTGCTTTATTGTGAAATTTGAACAGTGTAAATAATAGCAATAATAATAATTATTATTGTTTTCTTTTCCGTGGCAACCCTTGAATAAACAAAAATATTATATAAATAAAAAAAAAAAGTCGGGTTATAACACGTTTATAACTCAGGAACGGCTGGACCGATTTTGATGACCACATGATATTTTCCAATTAACTTTTAATAATAATTTTATCACCATTTTTCTTCATCCCTGTTACCGGGGTAACGCAAATCTACAAATCATTGTATTTATTATATTATAAGCTAAATTATTTAGGGTTGCTCGTGTATATATATACAATCGAAAATATTAAAATCGCGATTAACAAATAGTGCGTGGGGGTATGAGAGAGAAAAATACTTTACGACCTATTCTCATACCTATCGAATATACAAAAAAAATTTCATTAAAATCGGTCATGCCGTTTCGGGAGAGCGCGACCACAAACACGTGACACGAATTTTATATATAAGATATATTATTGTATACAATAAGAATGCGTATGTAATTATACTTTGGGTTAATGTGTTATTTTATTATGCGCGCAATGGTATGATAGTGAGATCAGTAGGACGAGGGACTTGGATCACGAATACGGTAGCAATGGTTATTTCACTAAACGCGTTACGGTATTTTAGTGAGACCTAAGAAAAAGAAGCTCAGAGCACGACGGCAATTCCGAGTGAAGGTAGTAATAGTTATTTCACTAAGCACGTGGCGGTATATTAATGAGACCAAAGGGGAAAGGAGCCCAGAGCTAATAATCGACAATAATTTAACAAGTGTTTTATACTCACCAGCTATACAAAATTTGAAGCATAACATATTCAGCATACCAAACAAATGTCTACTGTAGTTGAATATATAATAACTTATATTTTGCATGTGATTAAATATGTTAAAATTTGTAAATTGTACCACATTTTATGCGAAGTCGTTTGAAGATTAATGTCCAACTATAATATTTGTACAGCATTTTACTAGATATTCTATAACGTTGAAAATAAAAATTAATGTCAACAATAAAATGTTTAAATATTATATTGCCATTTTTGAATTAACAGTATTTGTCTCATCGTGAGTAAAAGAAAGTGTACATTTTTAATTAAATACGTATTGTGTATAATTAATTAAGCTATAAAATGTTATTAGCAAATTGATGAGTCTATGTAGTTTTGTACAATATAACTATTATTAGTTTGCCCTACACATTGGTCGTATATTATAGCTAGTGTAGTATAGGTACTTACTAATAAATATTAATATTATTAATACTAACTAATATTAATTAATTAGGTTAGACAAATATATTATGGGCGATTGAAGTATAGCCAGAGAACAGCTACAGAAAAAGTATATTGCTGATGTTTATATTTTTATTTGGGAGAAATGGAGAGGGAATTTAGAGTAAATAAGAAAAATTGCGATGGATGAGGGAAATGATAGGAAATAGGATAGATGGCGAGCATAAGTCTTAAGCTCACGTGTCTGAATTAAAAGAATCAAAGAATTAAAGCGAAAATGGAGAAGAATAATTTAAGAAATTTCTTTGGTAGAAAAAAAAGTAAATTTCAAATAATGACAGCCCCACGAATAAAAATCCTATTGAAATGAAATTATACATCTTAAAATCAGAATTTTCTAAATAATATACGTATTATACAACTATAGGTGCAGTTTGATTTTTCCTTTACACTAGGCTTAAATTATTAATATTTATATTGGATCTTTCCCAGTTTTATTTATTTATTGGAAAAACTACTTAAAAAATTTAAAAGGGATCTCCCTTAAGTGCAAACTTGATAAAATTTCCTTTAAGCGGAGCTAGATTTCTAGTGGAAATTTTGTACACAGTAAAAAAAATAAAATAAATTTCATTGTAAAATAAATTCCTCGCTTTACTCACTCAGAACCTAAAAGCTTTGACACTTGAAAAATGAGTGTTATGATATTTCTGGAAATTTTTGATATAAAGTGATACACGATTTTAACAAATTTATTTAATAATAGTTTCATATAATATACAAGTAATTAATCGCTGTTCTGTGTAATTATAAAATTACATTTTAAAAGACCCATTTTTTTAAATTTACTTTTTTGAACTTCCATATTATAATCGCAATAGATCGAAAATTGACATATTAGAGCTAGTAGCCACTATAATTATTAGGGTCGCAAAAAGACTATTAAAACCCATGAATTATTTAGAAAGTCTGAATTTTTCAGAATATGTCAACAATATATATAAAGTTAATTTATTATGTTTATAGTTGTCGACAAAAAGCGAGCGTTAGTCATTTTTGAACAGTAGTATATATATACAGAGTGATTGTTAGATTCTGAGTGGAGCGAAGAAGTTTATGGTTTTACAAAGATGTTTATTTTTTTCTGTGGACAACTTTTCTACCAGAGGGTTTGTCTGATTTTTACGTGTAGCATCTTTTCTGAAAGGAAATCGATATGGGGAGGTACTTTAGAGAAGTTATTTTTAGATTTTTTCAAGAGTTTTCTTATCAGATACGAAAAACTGAAAAAAAAAGGGAGGAAAAACGGGAAAATATATGAAATATATATATATTAGTATATTATTACGATTTTTATTTTCTGTGGACAACTTTTTTAACAGAAATTTTGCTTCAACTTATGATATCCATCCCATAGAGTATTACTTTATGCTAGATATAAATACAATTATTTTTACTGATAACAAAACAATAACAGCCATTTAATAAATAACCGAAAATGCATCTGTTTTTCCCAGTGATAACATACACGGCCGCCACGCCGCGCACCGTAGTTGGATCTTATGCCATCACAAGTAAATTTTAAAACACTAAACTATAAAATGAATCATCATTGGAAAGTTTTGTTTACATTTTTTGTATTTACGAATTTGTAATAATAATAATACGTAATAAAAAAAAAATACTATTTTTGTGTTTTATGGTCTTTAAATGTCAATTAGGTACACATATGATCAGTTTTGACCCAGTTTTAATTAATAATGTATTATCTATGAACTATGTATTATCTAATGATGTTTACATCGATGATAAAATTACTTTTAATCTATTCTGTACTTCCGTTTTATTTTAAATAATATGTGATAACCGTCAATGTTTTACGAGTCATTTGTTGTCATTTACAATTTTAATAAATAAGCATTTTATAATTTTTTTTTCTCCAATAATAATTATTATTAAAAATGCAAAAAAATGTAAAATTAAAAATGTTTACAAATAAATTATCATTTTGTATCCGCTATACACATTTTATACGTTCGTACTGCATACTTAACATACTATAAGATTTCGTTTAATACAAAGTGTGTCATACTATACACAATTTAAGTCCCTGGCCTAGACAGTAAAAAATGGAAAGATTTTTAAACATAGAACAGTTTAAGGAGTTATTTTTTATAATGTCATCGAAAAATTTATCTCATTTCATAATAAATATTAGTATAGTAATTAGTAATATTATTTCTATAATGCCAAGTTAAATGTTATTAAATTCGAATTAATCACGTGCCATAAGGTAAAAGGGAACTTAAAGGATTAGTGACGAAATAGTATTAATATAATAAACGGGGAAAAACATAGATAGCGACAGAACCAAATATATTAAACCATGACCGAACGATTCGTTTGATTATCAAAAACTAACATTATAAAATGTGTTTTTTGTGATGGTTTCTAATGGAAAATGGATATTGTCTATTTGGTGTAAGGAGGAGATGAATTTTTTATTTTCGCTATTGTTTTCCTAAAATTTGAGGAAAACGAGAAAAACGTATCGAAAATATTGTAATATTTACATAATTATGTTTTGCTCAGGCATCAAATTCAAACATTTTTTTTGCACTATTACACGCAGGTATTTTAATTTCGCCAATGAAAAATACAGGAAATCGACGCCAACACATTCAGTTTGCAAAACTTGAGATAATGATTAAAATATTGATAGATATTTTAAAAAACGTTAATTATTTTAAAACTATTCGTTTTGAGGAGTCGTTAATTGAAATCAGTTAAATATTTAATTTCAATAATGCTGATGCCGTGACGGTTTAAATTATTTATTTAAATATACTACAGATAATATGATATTCATTTTTCGTTAATATTGCTGACGTCATAATGTAACATAAAAATGTATCATAGAGTTCAATTCAGAGTCAATGTAGTTTTAGTACCTAATCGAGACAGCGGAGCAAGACGTGTCTACATAGTCTTTTGGTATAATATGAATATTTGTTTTACAGACTTTGGAAACAATTGTATTGTTCTATCGAATAGAGTTGTCTACGTACTGGATGCTCAGTGTGCACTGCTCGTACAAAAATACTAACACTATACGAAAAATACGGTACCGCACACTGATAAATTATTGAATTTTTAAAATACATTTTTAAATTCTGAGCATTGCAAAGAATATAATGGTTTCACTATAATATGTGCTTCTTTTTGCGTCTATAAAATAACTTTGATATCAAAAATTTTGCCTCAATCATAAACCAAAAATGTGAATATTTTAAAAAATTATTGTTATTACAATAAAAAGTGTGTTTGGCCAACCAAATTTGCATTTTAGATTGATACTTTTGTATGCTTTATTTATATATAGATAAAAACAACATTTTTTTATTCATGTGAGAAACTGCGGTAAAACAAAAATAATTGTATTTAATTTGATTCATTATAAACCTTGAAGCTTGAATCATTTTTATTCTATTTAATGCACGTTAACAAAATTTCAGAGCTTACTTTATTAAACTTTTAAAAAATGTCCATGCACATATGAATTATCATTCGTCTTCTATACGTGATTTTAGATTCATAATGTAATTGTATTACTATGTACTACGTGTACTTTTATTTTCTGAATTCAGTATAAAATATTTGTGGAGACCTGAAATTTAAACCGAATATACACAATTATATAGACGTAGTAATAAAATAACAGACTTATTTAATAATTTTTAAGTTATATTCATAGCTATTAGCTAATTAAATTTTGTTTCTGATTTATGTTTATGCAATTGTTTGACCAGGTATAAGGTTAAATTTGAAATTTGATATCATAATATATTTAGTCTTTTTAGATTCAATTTGCCAATGATCGAAATGAGTACACAGGACACAGTCAACATAGTGCTGTTGAGGCGAATCGGATTTTTCGCACTATTCAACCCAAAAACCAAGAAAGTGTTCAATTGTAACATTTATCGGGTGTGTTGTGTTCTGGTGACTTTTATTATTGAATGTTTGACGGTTTACGGGATGATCGGTTTGTTTGTCGAGACAGAAGGCAAGTTGGACAACGTTAACCTGTCCAACTTGCTGGTTTACTATCAGGTGAACATTCTCTGTCTGGTAGAAATATCCACGTTTATATATAGAGCGGAAGACATTTGGCATTTGTATAAAGTGACGGGCGTAAACTTCTTGACTAACAGACGGAGTCGTCAGCATAAGCATATCCTTTACGAGTACCGCGAGGTGTCTATAATGGCAACTAATTATCTGTGCAAGTTTTTGGTCTTGGCCGTATCCGCATGGATCTTGTATCCACAATTGCTAAATTTCAACACTTTCACTGGAGTACATGACATAGATATCACGAAGACTAAACGTTTTTATAACGTATTCGACATCAGGTTTCCGGTGACCACTCGGACGTACAACGATTACTACTATCTATTCTACTTGATCGAAGTATTTATGGTGACATCCATGGGATATTTGTTCGTAATGTTTAATACCATGTTCATTTCATTCTCGTTCGTGCTGATGGCCCAATACGAGATCGTCGCGAATGATTTCGCATCAATTGGTGACGAGCACACGAACCCCGATGACCGAAAAATGACCGTAATAGGTAAATTTTTGTAAAAATATTAAATAGATTATATATATGGTTAATACTGTTGATGATTGTGCCAATGTTTTAGGAGCGAAGTTGAAAGGGAGGATATACAGGCTGTCCTATGAAGATGTACTCCTTGAATATCTCCAGAGATAATAAAGATAATCAGATTCTGATTTTTTTATATTACTCACATGGACGAGGACTAAAAAAATTAATTTTTTTTTTTTAGTAAAAATAATTTAAAAAATTAACTTTATTTTATTATTTTCGGAAACTTTTAGATGACCATTCTGTAGAGTTTATTCTTCTAAAAATTTTAATGTACTAAACATTTATACCCGATGAATAGTTTCTAAGTAATTCCATTTTAAATTCTACTAAACTGTGTGAAAACCGATGTTATCTAGGGAATAACCTAACCGCGTTACTTGATACAATCGGTTTTCACACGGATTATTAAAATTTAAAACGGCATACACGTGATATATTTAAATTTCCATAAAAATAAATTCTACAGAATGGATATCTTAAAATTTTCCGAAAATAATAAAATAAAGTTATTTTTTTTAAAATTTTTTACTAAGAAAAAAATGAATTCTAATGTAAGTATTTGTAATCCTTATACCTGAGAACAATATAAAAAAAAAAACAGAATTTGATTATATTTATTATCTCCGGAGATATTAAAGGGGTATATCTTCGTGGGACAGCTTGTTCGAGTAGTTTAAATTGTATCTATAATCATTGCTTATTAAAAACAATTCTGAGCAAAGTATTATTATTTTTAGCCATATTTATCTTTTGTTTTCAAGGGAACTTATAAATCAACAACAATTGTACAAAAATTTCCCATGCCAAATTAAAACCAATATATTCCGTGTTTTATGAAGCATTTAAAAATACACCTTTATTTTTTTTTTCATTTTATGTTTTTTCATCACAAATATACATATAATTTTGAATAATATTGGCAGTTAACTGCTAGACTTCCAGAGTCATTGAAAATTGTTATACCGAAAAATGGTGTTTTTTTTTTTCAATTTTTATGTAGCTACATTTTTTTCAAATCGCTATACGAATATGTAATGTTGTTTTTTCACCAAAGGTTCCTTTCTGGTTGTTTTTTTGATAAAAGTGAATTGGTGATAATTAGTTTTTAATTTGAAATCTATATCATAATACCAAAACATGTATAATCAGATTAGAAATGATCAAAACAGTCGAAAAATAAACTCATTTCAGTGTCTGAGCATAACATACAAAATATTGGACACTTTAAAATCCATTTCTCTACCGTGGCTTCTTTTTCTATCAAATATTGACTACCCGACCTTAGATGGAAACAGAAAACTATTAGTGAATGTCAAAAGATAAACAGCTTAATAACCTCTAGAGCGTATCCAACTCATCAAGTTCTAGACAATGTACCCTTAATCTAGGCTTAATTATAGAAGACATATAGGACAATGTACCTGAATCTTTCGATCTGGAGAAAGAATGGAACATGGGGTGGTCCAAATTTTTTAAAACCACGGTCAATAACATATCCATGCCACCCACCAATGTCTATGAGCTTACTTAGGCAAACATGGAACTACCTTAATACGAGGTCTAACCAATAAGTAATGAGACTAATTCAATAAAATACGTATATTTAAATATTAAGATACATCTATGTGATCCCCTTCAAAGTACTCCCCTCCTACCCCTATACACTGGTTCCGACGTTTTTTCCAGCTCTCATAACATTTCTGGAAGGCTTCGACTGGAATGTCCTGAAGTACCCTCGTCACGGCGTTCTGGATGTCAGTTATGGACTCAAAATGCGTTCCTTTCACGGCTAATTTTGTTTGAGGGAACAAAAAGAAGTCGCAGGGTGACATATCCGGCGAATAGGGCGCTTGTGGCAACACTGCGATGTTCTTAGAGGTCAAAAATCGCGACACACTGAAGGCACGATGGCATGGAGCATTGTCATGATGAAGGTACCATCTTTGCACACAGCTTTTTCATGGACAAATCATCAGTTAAAATTTTTATGCCATCGAAACACCTGAACACGACTTAGGGCTTCATCACCGAACACTTTCACCAATTTATCGTACGTTTCCATAACGGAATCGCCGAGTTTAACGCAAAATTTATATTACGTTGTTCCATATTTGTGACACGCCTTACAAACACGTTGTCGAAAACATAAGACAACTGGAAACCTAATTATTGTACGAAAATCGCGAGCACATGTATCGATAGAGGAGGGATGAGAGATTAACCGAACGAAGTTTCAGATTCGCAGTGTTACCACAAGCGTGGAAAAAAAACAGTCTCATTACTTATTGGTCAAACCTTGTAGTATTAAAATCAGACATGTCTGAAATAAAGAAGTGCTATTCAGATGGGGAATGACAGACAGTACTGTATGTCTGTGGAGACTCAGTGCAAAGTATCAAACATATCGTCCAGGAATGTCTCCTAAGAAAATTCTTAGGAACGTGGGATGATAATAGCAAGCAATTGCAACAGTATTTAACTAATCGTATAATTATAATGGATTTGAATATAAAAAAAAATGCGTAACTGTCTACTTAGATTTAGCTAAAGCATTCGACATTATAGACCATTTAATAAATTCAAGGTATTTAAGGTTCAGTCAACGACTCATTAAGCTCGTATTTAAAAAAATAGGAAACAAAGAGTTCGAATAAATAATTCCTTAAGTCTAGAAACACTAACAATATGTGAAGTATCTCTCGCCTACCCTATTTAATATTTAAATTAATCAAATAAACGATTTAAAGACACATGTTAAATAAGTCTATAATGCTAATGACACTGTTCTTTTTGTTGATTGTAACTCTTGGGACGAGGTATTTTCACCCATACAAGATGACCTGAGAAAAATCATTAATTTGTTATGTGCAATTACATTATAATCAATTCTTAAATTTACATAAAACTTATTTATTACCACACTATATGTAGAACTAATTCTAACTAATCAGATATCACCAGCCTATGTATTTACGAACATGAATGTTCAAATCCAAAATCTTGTACAATTATGTCAAACTTCATGAAAAATAGTAAAATTTGGTAAATACTTAGTCATTAAAATGTGTTATAACCTTAAATGGCATGACCATATTAAACAGACAGCGATAAAATTAAGAAAAGTAATCTATGCTTTCAAAAATTTAGATTGCTTACTTGAAATTAAAAAAAATTAGAATTGTATACCAAGCTCTAGTAGAATCCATAATTAACTATGGTATTACTATTTGGGGAGGTGCCTACGATATAACATTAATGCCCGATTGCACAAAACTCTATTGAATCAATAAATAGTTATTGATTCAATATACATTGAATCAATAGTTATAGTTTCAGCGAATAAGTCTTAAATTGTGAAAAAAGTTAAATTTAACTTATTATTTGAATGTATTATTTTCCTTATTATAAATTGTAAATTCATGGGTCCAATGCCGGGTTAAGACATTTTGCGCCCTCAAGGCCTTGTATAAAATGGCGTCCTTGTTATATTTATTGTCATTGTGAATCGGAGTAAAATTGCTGGTAGGAAGGTTGTTAATAGAGAAGAAATAAAAAAATAAATACCATTGTAAAACCAATACACTCCATGCTTCGCTCAGAATCTAAAATCTCTTGTATTCTTATTTTTAAATATGCATTTTACATTGAAAAGAACTTTATGAAAACAAACAAAGTACAATAAGTGTAAAAATAAGTGTTTAGTTACTAAAAATTATACTAATTACTGTTGTAATCCCTGTTGTAATTTTCATTTTTAATTTTCGTTTCTTATTATACAAACTATGTATTACTTTTTATACGCCATACGATAAGTAAATAAATACAAATTATAAATTAAAAACGTATTAAAATGGTGTTGGTACATTTATGATAATATTGTATTTTATAATATATATTAAATATTACACTATATAATATGTATATGACACAATAATTACAATTATAACATTGCGACATTTTTATTTAGGAAGCGAAAACAGCTATACAGAAAAGTGTATTACCGACTTGAAATCAATTATTTCTGACCATGCAAGGCTTTATCGGTATGTAAATTTAGCATAGTTTTCAATATATCTATACAAATATAAATCATAGACTGTTAGTTTATGTATCGCTATGAATTTTAAAATAAATTAAATTTATTAAACCTACCTAGATACTTATGAATTTGTATTTGCATCTTGAATGTTTTTATTATTTATTTTTACAGGATGTTGAAATTGTATTATTCTATTTTATGGATTATTCTTGTACCATCCGTTGTTATAACTTCCGGTGGAATTGTAGTTCTAACATATTCATTGGTTTTGGTAATAGGAGTCTATAATATTACATTCTAAATACAATTTTTGAAAAATTATATAGAATATACGTTTATATTATATTAATATTAGATAATTAGTCAACATTAGATTTCATTTTGTCACAGATTTTAACATTTTCGTGTTATTTGCTTATATTATTTTATATTGGCCGATGTTATTCATATTAAAAATAACTTATATGAAAAAAAAAAAATAATTTCATATCACATTTTATATTAAAATGTTTCATATTGTTTTATGACTACATTTTACTACGTAACAACTTATTATTCGTCCATTTTATTTAATAGATTTTCACATCAACGAGATCGACGACCATACTCAACATATTAAAATTATCAACGGCCATTTTTTACGTCTTGTTTGATTTATTTTTCCTCTGCTATCTAGTGAACAAGATTAACATTAAAGTAATGTCACCATATCTACATTCGACTTCGTAGTGAATTGACTTTATCTAAATTATTCATATTTTTTCACAGAAGGAGTCCGTAAGATTTGGAATGTATAGCTGCAATTGGACCAAATTGAATTTAAAATTCAAAAAACTTTTATTATTAACGATGCAAATGTGTGATAGCCATAAGGCAATTGTGAAGATTTCACCGAAAATAATTGTTAACTTACAATTTTATGCCAACGTATCTTATTTGTTAATTTTTTAATTTTTCATGTACAAATAGAACAAATGAAAAATAATAATAATAATTTTTTTTATAGGTGTTGATAAGGTCGTACAATATTCTCTCAGTCATGCTAAAATCGCATTCCAGGAACAAACACCAAATTTAAAAAATTTAAGATATACCTACATATTAAATATAAATCAATATTAATATTGTACACAATTTTATTAAGTTTATTCAGTATTGTAAATCCTAGTTCCTCAATAATGTCATATAGACTATCCACTTCATGTCAGTAAAAATAAAAAGAATAATAATAAAAAGTGAGTTTTGAATACACCATTTTTATTTAATTTTAAAACAACTTCAATTTAAGAATGCAACACAAATCAGTTAAGCTATTGAGCATATCCAGTGTTAAAATTAATTAAGTTTATCCATAAAGTGGTCATATATGTGTATAACAAAAAATTTATATATACGTATTTTATTTTATATTGTATAGTTAAATACAACCATTGAATTTTTAAATGATTCTCTTGAAAAAAAGTATTTTTTTGAGTTATTTCAGTTTTAATCTGGATAGTCAATATTACTAAGTAATGTTACGTTATGTCATTACATATTATTCCATTATACAGGAATGTATCTACTATACCAAAATATAGAAGTTTTACTTTAAAATAAAAAAAAAACCACCCCGAACAACTATACATTATGTTTGTGGGTTAAAATTATATATATAAATCAACTAACTATGATGTATAGGGCTATTTTTTACGAGCTGTTATTTTGGTAGATTCGGTTAAGGTCGTGCTAAATAATTTTATCACAACGTATAGTGGTGGTTTCGGTTCTTATTTAGTCTCGGTAAGGGCCAATTTGATCGATGACCTTATTTTCCCCTCTTAAATATAATAACACGATCCTTTGACAAACTCTATATGTTGCACATATCATTGTCAGTATACCTAGTCGTTGATCGATAATATTCACAATGGATACGCGGTCTTTGGTCGTATTTTCATGTACCTACCCTATATTATATAATGTTATACATCATATTAACCATTGTGAATTCACCTTTACGTAGCATGAAGGTTTCGTTTCTTTAGGCTTTGAAGAGGGCCTATTTGATTGAAGACTTCTTTTTTTTTTTTTTTGCTTTAACCGATATAAAATCCCTCGGCCATCGCTGTACTATATTATCAAACAGTACCTACCTAGTTGTTGATTGATCTTTTGTATGATGGAAACGTCATAGTCTTCGATCGAGTTTTCGTGTACAATTCGTGTGCAATGTGCCTATATGTATAGTATAAAGTATGTTGTATTGTATTATATTATATTTTTTAATTTACGGTAATTTTTATTTAGTTTAATAATTTTGGAATACACGTTTTTTTTATTGTGTTTCAGATCAGTAAAATGTTATTAAACTTTTTTTTTTTTTTTAAAAAAAACAACTAGTTGAAGAAGCCAATTTTCACGTTTTAAATTTTTATTTTTTAATGCAAGTACATAATGAATATTAATAATAGTTTTGACGAAATAATTAATATTTTAATATATACACATCATGTCAAAGGTTATTAGGACATTGTATAAATCCGGATTTTAATCAAACATTATAATATATGTGTTTTTTTTATATTTTTAACAGTATTATGTAGTTTAATTACCGACTATGTAAGAACTAAAATGTTATGAATTGATTAATTTTATATTTGACAACAGGTATACCGGTATACGTATAACGTATTTATGTTATAATTTTGTTGAAGATGTGTATGCATCATATACGTATAGATCTATGATTTTTATTAAACCATTTTTAATTTAAACATTTTACAATGTTGTACAATGCTAAAAAAAGTAATTAAATATATTAATATCAGAAGAGTAGTTCGTTTTGCGACAGACTAGTTTGACAGAATGCATCACATAAGACATAATATATATCAATATATACATCAATTAGAAGCAAATTAATCATTAAATTCACACTCCAATGAAACATTTTTATGAAGTTTATACGATATCAAAAGTATGGTGACAAGTTAATATCTGTGAAATTGGTTTTGATAGTTGAAGACACATGTAACCTGAACAAATAAACAGTACACTGGGGAATTGTGAAGAATGATTTAGGACAAGATAGATTGCGTACATTAGCGGTGTGAATTATAATATACAGCCGATAAGCTAAAGAAGAAGAAAAATAAATACTTATGAAATTTGGTTGAAAATGATAGAATATAGAAATATACATTACACCACTAAAGAACAAGACAATCTTTTGAGCCCATTGGCGTCATTCGCCCCTTAAAACTACTCAAACCACTAAACCAGTAGACATTTTATAAAGAATTGTTGTTGAAATGTCAATAACACATTATATAAAATGTGGTTTGAGTACATGTTGACTACCTGTACGCAGGAAATAGACATTTAACATTCAACTTCGGAATTACTCAAAGTCGGAAAAGCGTAATAATTATAACACAATTACAAAAGAAATCGTAAATTTAAATGTAATGAAAAAAAAAATAGTAAAATAAATCAATTTTTATTACTTGTACACGATGAGGGATCTAGGACAAAACCTCATATGACAAAAATAACTTCTATAACTTAAAAATAGGTACTATTGATTAAGTACACCCAAATAATGGTAAAAACATAATTGTTTTTTGAAAATAGTTTTCTAGATTATTAGTCCTAAAATTATGTGAAGAAGCGTATTCAAAACTGTTGATAGTTTTTGAAATTATGAGTGATATAATATGCTATCCTGTACATAATAGTTCCGTACTTATTTACTAATTATAATATATTATTCTGGATTTGAATTCCTACACAAATTTGAATTAGAATTTTTAAATGTCTAGATAAAATAAAATAAAAAGATAGAATAGTAGACCAAGGTTTTAAAAATCCCTTATCCATATCTTAGTGGTGTGAAACTTAGTTGTGAACCTAACCTCGTATTATGGAATTTATTCAATCAAAAATTATTTCAATATAAATTTAAACATTTTTATACATATAAAAACATTTTTAAGTTCTGGTAATATTTATTGGGTGTGTGTAAAACAAAAACAATTAATAAACCTATAGGTAGCATCATAACTAATCACTAATCAGTTAGAAAAAGAAATTGTATGTTTAATAAATCACAAAAACCCTAGCAATATATAAGAAGCAAAATTTAATAAAAACGAAACGTTTAGATTGTATTTTTTTTGAGGATCTGAATGAATCAGGGACTGTCATGATTTTAAGTGTTTTTCAAAAATATAGAATTTCGGTTTCAGTTTTTAAAAATAAAATATTAAGGGTTTCGGTCTTGTGTTTTTAAAAAGTTTCGGTCTTTTAACTAGGCCCATTTAACTTATAACAGAGTAGTATACAATAGTTTAGAATACAATATGTTTGTATTTCAATATTTTCAATATAATATATTAGTTTCTTTTGATTATAATACATAGGCACAACGTAGTTGGGTTTCATTAACAAAACTCAGTGCGTTAAGCACCGTAAGAATAATTCAATTATAATACTGATATCGGTGGATGTTTAAATTAAATACTAAAAGAACTCAATTCACAATACAAAACATTAACTCACGGATTGCACGAGGAATGCGATCGCTTGAAGTCAGTACATTCACAAGACTACAAGAGGATGGATTAGGGAGTTGTTTATTACAGTTGGATAGATCTACGATTTCATATAAAGTATTATTACTATTTGTTTAAAATATTTAAACTATAAATTAAAAAAAAAACCGAAAAAAAACATTTACATCAAAATAAAGGTTTCGGCTCTTAAAAAAAATATTAAGGGTTCCAGTGTTGTGATTTTCAAAAAGTTCCGGTCTTTGGTCTTTTTCGGTACGGTCTTTTAAGGTTCCAGTCCATGGAATGAATTGAAATATTTTCTCATGCTCCGTAAAAATACAGGGTGATTTTAATCACTCGTTGAGAACAATTCTCTAATGTATTATCAATTTTCTACACGTGTTCGGGTAATGGCAACTGGTAATAGCCAACAGGGACTCAAATTAAATAGAGTGGCGCTACACCGTCAGTGTTCCATATCAAAATTGTTTTTCTGAGATACTAAAGACTTAGTGGACATTGGTGCATTGAGACATTACAGTCTACAATTTTCAGACAAGTTTTTAATATAAACTGATTATCTTGATTGGTTAGGTTAACACGATAAGTAAATAATACAAGTGTGGTATTGAGCTAGTTTGTGAGGACTAAGGGCAAAGTTTACTCGACAGTAAATCTCTTTCATGTATTTGAAACTGAAATACATAATTTTCTAAAAAGCGTTAATTACGTTTATTATAGACATAATATATGTAGGTAACAATAATTTTGTATGAATTTTGTTTTGGAACGCACAATTAGTTGAGTACAAAAAATTGTTTATATTTCGGTCAAGGGAAACGATTGGAACAAGTGTTTTTGAAGTATACGTATACACTTATGGTGTAATAAAATTAATAGAAACGTGTGCGAACAAGAACATACATAGTTATAATGACAATAATCTTGAGATTTAAGCCGACATAAAAAAAGCAATTTATCGTGAGTTTAAAGAATTTTCGGTTTGATTTTAACGATAGATGTATATTACACTGATTCGGTTCAAACCGACTTGGGGAGCGTTATGAAAGTTTTCATCGGTTGGAACGAAAATCGAGTACAACGAAATAGTTGCGATCTCTTTGGGGGATGGTATGTACAAAAACAGAAAAAAAATATGTCTTCATCGCAAAAACACAATAATTTTCGTCTGCAGGTAATGGATATTATAATATATGGGAGTCCGCTCAGAGGACGATGCAGTCTTTGCCACGTTTGCAGCCGGCTACCTCGTTGTTGTTGGCCCTGGCGGTCGCATGACGTCAGGTCTGGCTTAAGGTAACGTGACTTGTGACCACTGAGTTGTGACGTCGGTATGACGCACTGTTGACGTGCGTCAGATTCATGTCCTGCAGAACAGTGGATTCAACGGCCGCTTGACCAGCCCGTGCAAATGGACAACAGCAGAACAGGTACCGGTTAAAATGTTTGCGGAAAACGCCGCTGATGAAGTACAGGGCCACCGGGTTCACACATGAGTTGATGAAACTCAGGCAGAAACCGACGATGCGGAACGCGTGCCAGTAGTCGTCGTACACTTCCCGGGAGTAGGGGTAAAAGTGGAACCATACCATGAATACGTGGTAGGGCAGGAAGCTCACCATGAATATGATGACGAACGACAACACCATCTTGGCCACCTTCTTTCGGGCTCGGATCTGGCCAGACTGGCCGGCGTGCTGCAGCTCACCCGGCATATTCCGAGTGGATACCATAAGGTGGTGGGCCATCAGAAAGTAGAAGCACCCAATGATGCACAGTGGCACCACGTAGTACACGAGCAACTTGAACAGGACCATGCCCTTGGCGTAACCTTCGCCAAATGATCTGGGGAACGGGTAACAGTACTCGATGGTTTGGTTGTTGTTGGGTATCGGCTCAGATGCCAAGTAGGGAAACGTGGCTGACGGCGTGGCCAAAATCACGGCCAAAATCCATATGGCCACGGCCGTCATTAGCGTGAATGGCTTTGACGACACGTGACGCCGGATCGGGTTAACGATGGCACAGTACCTGTAAATAAATCATTTTTATTTTCAACGAGCAAAAATAATATTTATAATGTTCCCCAACATTGTCTTGGCATATAAGGTCGAGACACTACAGTGCTATCAAATGCGGCTGTTTATAGAGAGAAAAAAACAGGACATATTATATTATATTAATATATTTCTCATTTTGCCCGAAATCAAAATTTTTAAATATATGTTTGTAGACATTATAATTATAGATACATTATAATTCACTCGTTGTAACCTAAATTACTATTTGATGGATTGGCAAATTTGTTGAAAATAAAATACATGCTTATTATGTAGTTACTAAAAAGTTCGCACGATCATTTATTTCATTACTAAAAATAATTATTTATAGGCATATAATTTCGAAAAATGTTATCGTACTTTTGGAAATCGTAAATTGTCTGCAAATAAACTGTTGCAAAAGATATTTTACTATTATTTTTTTCGGTTAAAATATTATTGTAAGTTTTATGAGAAAAAATTTACATTATTCGTTCACCATATATATATTTTTTTATTATTAGATAAAAAAAAGTAAATTTTGAAAACACCATATATTTATACTAAATACATTGTTCGATTTTCGGCAAAGCTGTATATTACGTTTTTTCGTAATTACGAAAATAATAATCATATTAAAAGAGTCGGTTGTGTGGAATAATATATGTAAAGAAAAAGTCGTTTTTAATTAATTCCGCTGGCAAAATGCAACGAAGCATATTTTAATTTAAATTAATTAATTGTTATTCTCCGTTGGTTTTCAACTGAATTTACTCGTATTTATTTGTTTTTAATAATAGTAATAATAGTAATAATAATAATAATAAAAGTAAACGTAATACGATATTATCGTATATTATCTTTTTTATCTTCGAAAAAATGTATTGACTTACGCTTGTCCACAGATTTAGAAAAATATTAGATGGCGGATCCGAAAAGTATGTCTTGTTCTGCTTTATGATAACACGGCAATGTTTATAAATATTAACAGATAACGGGTAATGATAAATGATAATTTTGATAAATTTTTTATCAATAATGTTTATTGATCAGTAATATCAAAATAATAACTATCGTTCATAATATTAATAGTGTAAGGTGTTAAGTGTTCACCTATTGTTTAAATAATCGATATTTATTATTTTTATTAAAAGCAACATTTTAAATTTATCAGTGCCAATTACGATTTATTATTACTCATTCGTTATCAATTTCACATAATGTAAATCATTGCCGTCCGCTATCTAGTATGGTTATACATCTGTGTGATTGTCACTGTGCTGGTTAGGTTAGGTTGCTCTACGATTTGTATCACCGTTTTAGAATATAAGGACTGACCGTAGAATATCAATTGATTAAAACGTCTTCATAAAGCGAGAGTGATTCTCTTTTACAGTAAACATTGATCGAGCAAAATATATTTGATAGTTTTTTTTAATCGATTATTACGATATTATAATAGTGAAAAATAAGTACATCTTATAACACTTTTAAATATTTAAATAATTTCAAATTCGTGTACAAAAATTGACATTTGTTTCATTCCCGGTTTAATCGACGTTTAAATCTCACCATTGGTGGGAAAACAATACTTGTATTTTTTTCGCTTATAGAGCTTAAACAGTAGGATTTTTTTTTACCGGTACGGCAATACTAAAAAAAATAAAGTTACACAATTGATGGATCATCAAAAATCTTGGAAACCTGAAGAGGTTAAAACCATGATTGAAACGTTAAAACTTGAAAGTTTAAGTCACAGATAACACAGAATTCAGAGCTGCCGAAACATTAATATCTTACGTTGTATCATAGAAATATTTTTATTATGTGCCATGTCCGATCCATCTACAATTCCCATGAATTAGAATATTTACAGAATTATTATCGCTTCACTACTTCGATCTGGTTAGGACTTATTGAAAGAAAATTAGTTTAACTTGCTATTCTACGTATGTGTTGGACAAAAAAAGGAACTATCGGTATCCCGTCACTTTAATACTACCTATTATAATAGGAAATTACAAACATAAAAAAAATCAAATCCCAATCTGCCACTTGCAATTTTAAAGTTTATTATATTTTGAAAACATTATAAGGAGTTTGAAATCCTGTCAGAAAAGTAAATTCACACCGAAAAAATACGTGTTGTAAACGGTTTGAATTTTTTTGTAAATATCAATGCGAATTTTTCTTGACATATCGATTCGTGAAGAAAATTAAAAATTAAAAGTTAAATTTAAATTTAAAGTTATGATGAATTTACATATATTACTACATCAAATTAAGCTGTTTTAATATTATCCGTTTAAATTATTCCTCACCTATTTTGTATTGTTAAATATTCTTTGCAAAACAATATATAACTTAATTATGCATAACTGTTATAATAATATAATACTACTTCCAAAAAAATTTTAAAGTTGAAACCCCCAGAAGCACATCATTAACGCCATGCACAGGTATACAAATTTTACTCCCCTGCCAAGTTAGTTAGCGTTCCACCATGGTCTTGACTTTATTTGGGTGTCTTTAGTGGAGTTCAAATCTAAAAAACACCCTTCTCCATTAAAACATGTTGAAATTTATATTGAAATTCAACTTAAATTTTATCACTTCAATCTATGCACAAAACATCCATAATTTCTGAGTTTAAGCTCATTTAGTTCATAGGAAGCTTCTAAAAGTGTCTACAAATAGCGGGAAACTTATCAGATACAATAATACAATACAGTGCAATTAACTCTACTTCTTGAATAATTCTGAAAAAAACAGACTTGTGTAACACAAATAGAACATTGATAACGTTTCATCAGGAAATAATTCTTAGTTTTCAATAGATAGTTTGTTTATCTCAATTGGTGTATCAAAAATAAACCTTGACGATGTCTCCAAAATGCTTAAATTTTAATGTTTTTTACTAATAATTTTCACAACGTTTTTCATTTTAAAGTTTAAATATGTATTTCATTTAGTTATCTAGGAGTATTTACCTTTCGGCACTCAGGGCGGTGAGCGTGAACACGGACACGCCAATGGATATGTCCTTGGTGGCTTCGCTGAGTTTGCATATGAGTTCACCGTAGGGCCACGACTCAACAGTGTACATGGTGGATGTGAATGGCACACACGTGATGATCACGAGCAGGTCACCGAGGGCCAGACTCAGTATGTACGTATTTGGTACGTTTCGCATGCTCCGATGCCGGATGAACACCAGCACCAGCGTACCGTTGCCCAGCACTCCGACTATGAATATCATGGCAAACACCACGGGCACGATGTAAGTCTCGGGTCTGCTCGAGTACGGTACATAGATATTTTCGTCTGAACTAGATACGTTCATCATCGTCACAATCGGTATTTATCTTGACTGCGGTTCAGGGTCGGCACCGCCGCCACCACCACCACCACCACTCCTAAAACTAAAAAGAAAAAAGCAATTTCAGAGCGACTCATCATCTGTGATGTAGGCACAGCGTGCCCACATAACTATAGTACGACCACAAGGTAACGAAACGACAAGATACGACGGGTAAGAATATGGGCGATTGAAGTGAAGCCAAAGGAGAACCATAGAAAAAGTATAATATAGCTGATTATTTGAGAGAAATTCAGAGGGCATGTGAAGTAGATGAGAAAAATGGCGATAAATAAGGGAAACATAGATAGCGAGCTAAGTGCATAAAGCTGAGGTCTCCAGATTAGGAATAAAATAATAAAGATGAAATCCGAGAAGAAGAATAAATAAAGGAATTTCTACGGTAGAAAAAAAGTAAATTTCAAATAAAGACAGCTCTATGAGTAAAAAGACGGACATACTTCGCTCATGGGTGGGCTTAATTGTAGGGGAGAAGTTTGGAAGATAGAGTAGACATTTAATGTATATTTGTACGCAATGATTTACTAATGAGTACCACGAAAGAAAGACGATTTTGTACAAAGTTCGGTTAAAAATATTGCTTTGACAAGAATATACTCGTATATGTCGCATTGTGTTAAAATAATAACATAATATGCATTATTTGTAAATTAAAAATTAAAATACTTACATTTGAATTATTTATTTTCTTTAATACTATTTGTTTAATATTGTATCTATTTTCCCGTTTTCCCGGTTTTTACCATTTTTTTCCCATTTAATGGGAAAATCAAAAACTTACCTCCCTAAAGTATCTCAATTAGATTTCATTCCAGAAAAAGTACTGTATTTAATTTTTCAGAGCAAAATGTCTGGTAGAATTTTTGTACACAGTATAAAAAAAAACCAATACATTTTTCGCAGTACTCAGAATCTAAAATCCTATTGAAATGAAACTTCTTAAAACCAGAATTTTATAAATTATATACGTATATAACTATATGTATTGTTTGATTTTTCCTCTACACGTGGCTTAAATTTATATTTGTGTGGAAGCAAATTTTGGCAGAGAGCGCATGGTTGTTAAGATAAATATCTTAATAACGAGTAAAACAGAAAATTCGTCTGCAGGTTATACATTTTCTGAAAAGTTAACCTTTGGGATTTTGGTAACATCGACGGTATTTATAGAACCGTAGCGCCAAATCCAACAAATAAAAACCTCCGCGATTATAGTCAGCTAATTTTTTAATCTGTAAAAATCATCCGATTAAGTATAGATGTTCTGAAACATTCTTATTATAAACATTTGTTTAGGTGGTTAGGAAAGAAAGTCGCTTGTTAATCATTTTACGTGTGTTAATAGTTAATACTATTAATTTATACTGATATTTAAGTCAGCCGGAAATTTCGATTAAAACAAAGTTTTTAAAATTAACACAGATTAAGTATAATAGAGAGACAGCATTTTTCAATTGTCATTTCTATATGTAGAGTAAATTTACTAACATTAAACCGTCTTTTTAAAAAAGCTGCCGAGAACTCCTCGTGTTTGCTGCTCAATATTTAAAAACGAGAATTATTTTCTAAATATGTGGCACACTATACAGAGTGATCAATGTATTGAAGGCCAATCATCATTTCGAAAAGTATTAACTTTTTCGGAATTTGTTTTATAAAACATTTAAAAACAAAAACACTATCTACTTTTGATTTACAATTGGCAACCTATACATTAAAAATTTTATAAATAGATGGAATATTACTTAAAATTAATTTTGGTGTTGAAATTTCTGATTTCGGTCAACCCGTTGACAAAATATTTCACTTTTATGTTACGTTCGGGAGAGAACAGCGGTGTACTATAAAAACGCCGCGCGCCGTGGCGCCACACAAATGATGCTTACCTTATACATTTATATTATTTATAGAAAATGTGAACTAAAAATGATCAACACAAACTAATATAAGTAGAAGTTTTAAAATAATTTTACTAATATGAAACAATTTATAATGAATAACAATTATTGGTTAAAAACTTAGAGTGAGATAATTAGTTGATTATGTTTGTTATTAGTTTTTGCTTGAGTAAAAATACCTTGATACTTATTACACTTGAGTAGTGATTTTCTAATGGAAGTCTTCGAAACAAATTTAAATCCAATTATGTTAAAATTCCAAATTACTGTTATTTCTATAATTAAAACCAATACATGCATTATGAAACTTGGCACACACATTTGTAATTCAGGGAGACACATTATTTTAGGCCCTGCATCAAACAGAACGAAAATAAAATTCTACAAGAAAGCCCGTAAGAAATGTTCAATCGGAGCGAGTCTTTTGACGAACTTTTGTTTACTGACAGAGCAGAAGAGCACACACCGTTCAGTACCACCGTATGAACAACACGGACTCTAAAAATTGATAACATATAACTTACCTGAATAATTATTTACTGGTTCGAAAAAATTATGGAATTCTAACGAACGTAAACATTAGTTAGATTAGATATTTGGATACCGAAGTAAGTATACGCGCGTTTCCACATATTGGCGTATTTTGTGAAAATATCGCCGCCGAAACTGTCATTTTAAGTTTTGATTATAAGTATAATAACTGCGACCCGTATTTTATTCTAATGAACAAATATAAATATTTAATGGCATGTCAACACCTGTACATATGACTTACATACATCGACTTTAGAAAATACTATATGCGCACCTTTTAACGAGTTAAAAAAAAAAAAGAAAAGTTTGTTGAACGTTTGTTTTCAAATCATTATTATTGATCCGTAGAAAAAGTTAATTATAATATTATATAAAAATATATTATAGCTTACCACACGTATTTGTATAATAAATTTATATAATTTTTACTTTTTAATCATTAGACACGCTGCATTTCCCCGGGTAATACCCAGTGGCGTCGGTGCCAAATTAAATTTACTAGAACCCACCCTCATAAAAAAAAAAAAAAAAATTACTTTACTGATTCACGGATAGCCAATTCTATTCTACTCCGTCGATAATATATAATAAAAATCACTTTTTGAAATGTCTAGTGCATTCATTTTTTTGAAAATTGATGCGAATCGAATTCACTAAAAATCGACCGAAAATTATTTCGGTCATCGCGTAAGTGTCGGTGACTGCGGACGATGAACTTCGCCGCTCATTGGCTGTATTGTAATATATTTTCTTCTCTAGTATATTATTATTAATAATAATAAGTCAACGGTTTTATTATTATATTTATCATTTCCTTTTGGTAGCTGTGGATTAGTTTTAGAAATTGATTTACAATATAGTGTGCGTGTATGTTTTTTTTCAGATCAAATTTACTAAAAGCTCGCCCCCATCACTCAGTCTGCGGCGGTAGCAGTCTAACGAGTACATCAAACGAAAATTATACAATGAAATTCTATCGAAATTACCAATTCAAAAAAAAAGTATTGTTTTAGCTTTATTATTAAGACGTCAAAGAGAAAAAAAAATGTTTCGTACAATGTAATTATTAATTATTTTGTGATTTTTTTTTCATGTAAACTTAAAAGAAAAAAAACAACAGGCAATAATTTGTAACTGATTTGTGATGAATATAATTATTGTGTTATTCAACATAAATTTAACATATTAATATGTATTTGATATTTACGCTTATATGTTTGTGCTACATAGTCAAAACCAGGACCTAAATATTAGTGTGTCCCCTGATACAAAATGTATATCCTGAACTACAAATATGTACATTAAGATTTCTAATTTAAAGTGATTTTATTGTAGAAATAACATTAATTTGGAATTACAACAAAAATTTATTTTATTTTTTTATCTTAATTAAAAACTTGTTCGTATTAAATAAATTGTATAAAAATATCATAAACCATTACATCATCTCGGTCCGGTTAATTTCATATTATAATATATTCAAAACCCTTGCACAATTAAAGATTATTTATGTCTAAAAAAAATGTGTCATCAGTATCAAAATATAGTCTACGTATAACCGTATTGTCATGATAGAATGAAAACCCATAGTAAGGTACACTGGAAAGTCACCACCTTAGAGTGGTATCCAGGTGTATTTTCAAAAGCAAAATCTGATAACATGCAAGCAAATAATTATTTCACTCAAGTCTTTAACTAATACATGTTATTCATTTAAAGTTATTTCATATTACTTAGTAAAATTATTTGAAAACTTGTACTTGCGTTTATTTTGTGTTGATCATTTTTAGTTGACATTTTTTATAAACAATATAAATGTGTAAGGTAAGTGGTGTATAAAGGGCTTCCCTCCACAGGTTTTTTTTTACAATGGAAATCTATCAATTCTATTAATTTAATTAAAAATGTGTGCCCTGAAATCGGATGTTTTTCGGGCACTGGTTAAAACATTGTTTTTAGCATACTAACTGAATTACCTGTATTCATTTTATTTGTAGTTTTTTTTAGTAAACAAATGTAGAAAAAAGGAAAAGTTTACGATAGTAACAATTTATTATTTTCGATTCTTTTTTTTTTTTTTTAATTGTAATTCAGTTAAAAATAATTGTAGATACCTGAAATTTTAACAAAATATTAGCCTTTTCAGGAATACCTGGTAAAATATTCAATACATTCTAACGACTTTTGTTTTATATAAGCCATTTGACATTTTCGAGATTGTTAGTTTTTATTTAGATAAAGTTGTTTAGTCTAGCTAAAACGCTTAAAATTAACCAGAGGTTCGTTATAAATTATACTTAGGGGTATAAAATAAATATACGAGTTTAATGTAGTAATTGTTGACAAGATTTTTATGAGTTAAAAGTTTTAAAGTTAAAGCATTTTAAAATGGGTTTAGTTGAATTCCGCTCCACATTAGGTTCCTTTAACAATAATTTATTTTTGAGTGTAGATTTAAATTAAATATCTCTATGAAGCATACCTTTTCAATTTTCCACCTAAAACATTGACACACCCGTCAGTAGTATCAGCTCCATTTTTTTGTTGTCTTTTTATTTGTTTTTGCAAACTTTAGTTATTATCATCACAGTACTACCAGCTACTATGTACTCATTTTTTTCCGAGTCGCTGACTTCCTTTTGCCATTACGGCAGTGGTGTCCTGTGCAATTACCGTAAGCGACAAACTCGGTCGGAAGTAAGACGTTCGATACGAATTATATTATTATACGCGTACATTATATTAAAATGTCTACCGGGATGTAGTCACGTTGGTAGTCGAGTACCGTTCCCGAGGGACGTATTTTTATTTATTAGCGCACAAAGTTCGTATATCTCGGGTTTTCGTATTCGGTCCAAGAATTGAATGAGTGTCACGTTGCACTGTTCTCGGGCCTGAACAAAAAATGTATCTGAATAAGAGCCGGTAAACGAGAGCGTACGGTATTGTCGAATAAATCGAGGGTTTTTCTTTTTTTTTTATAACTTGAGATGACGCGGGAAATTCCAAAGTTTGACCGTATTATACTATATTGTGGCTTGTTTATTCACGGTGTTTATTTCGTGGGCCGATGACGCAAAAAAGTCGATCCCAAGAGTTAGCTCGGGGTATGCGAAATTGAAAAACGAGGAAATTCCAATTTGATAGGGAGTGGTGTTCTACTCACTAAGGCAAGTAACACAGGTGGGGCGGATAATCGACCGATACTTTTTACCAGTTTAAGATTCTGAAGGAAGCCAAAAATGTATTACTTTTACTACGATGTGTTTATGTAAACAACTTTTCGACTAGAAATCTTGCTGTACTAAAGTGGGTTTTCCTACCGGTTTTTTTGACTGTTTCAAACCAGAGATTATCAAGTTTAAAACGACTCCCGTGATCACATTTTATTTTGTATTTTTCTTATATTCATGGTAGTTTTTTGACGTTGCAGCAAGATTTTTGATAGAAATTTATTAACAGACAAAAAATATAGAACTCTTGTAATTTAATCGTATTAATTTTTTATTAGATAATTATGACAGATGATGCGTATATTTTTAGTGTATTGAAGTTTTAGAAGTATCAATAGGAAAAAAAACAACAAATTATATCTTGATTTAGATCCGGTAGCATGCTATGTCTCATGTATGACAACAGATTGCGCGAGTTGTTTGATAGATGTTCACCGAGACCGTGATGAGTTCACCATTTATATTGCCACCGAATGATTTTTCTAAAATCTCCCACTGTACGCTTCATATCACGGTTACCGCTTTACTGGGTTAGCTGAGCACTGACAGATTGGGGATCTAGTCCAAATATGTAAATATATAAATATATTAGTTATGATCAGTTGACACCTACACGTTATAATTTTGAGGATTAGGAGTTAATAATTTACCGGAAATCGAAAATTTTAATATATAGAATTGATATAGGTAACATATAAATTAATATTATATTATATAAGAGTTGCCATCACCTTTTACAAATGTCTACGGCACTATTCTCGGGTTGAATAGATGACCCCCGATTTATATTAACCTGTGATGGTATTTAATCAACTAGGCTTACGTTTACATTTAGGATACTGGATTTCTTATAGTATTGTCTGGTTTAGACCAGCAAATTTTTGTATCGTGCTGGGCTAGTCAAGGGTTAATCAAGAATATAGTGGTTATGAACACACATATATACTATATACATTATACACGCAAGATCACTATTTGGTCTTAAAAGACCGAGTTTGATTATCCAGAAATCGATTAAAAACTTAGTAGGTACAGTTAAAGATAGATTTAAGGGAGGGCAATAGAGACGATCATCCCGTTTATTCTCTAATATACTCTTACCTGCATTATACCCATAGCTTAATTCATCATTAAGCTTGTCATAAATGCGTGCCTTATACGCATTTTTAAAATCGCAAAGATACAAAGAAAATCAAAAAACGACTTTCTTGTTCACCAAACTAAATTGAAAATTAAACAAAAAAAGTCTGTTGTTGTTTTCCTATCGGAGCAATATTTTTTGTAAAAAATATAAATCGTATAAATTTAAAATAATGAAATCGTGCTATAATTTGAAAAAAAAATCGTATTTTTCCTTTTTTTTTTTTGGTTTTTCTCTATTATTGAAAAAACTAATTTAGGTATCATAGTATAATTTCCTCTGTAAGTGGCTAGATATTATAAGGAATAATATAACTCTCTTGTTTTTCCGATTAGAGCAATAATTTTAGTAGGAATCGTAGTTTACAAAAATTAAAAACAACAAAATCAGTAATGCTGTGGCTGCGGCATATCGTAAATATTTACCGTTTTACTTATAATTTTCTTTCCGGTTTTTCCCAATTATTTTGAAAACAAAATTTTCAATTCAAAAAAAAAAATGGCCTAATGCACCAACTAGACAAAGTTACCTTTCAGAAAAGGTGTTAAGTTCCATACATCGTAGTAAAATTTCTGGTAGAAAAGTTGTTTACACAAAAAAAAAAAATAAATAAAAACACATACAAACTAGTAGATCTCTCAATACACTGCTCTGAAAAAAAAGAAACTTAATTCGTATTTTATAATTATTATAATAACTTTAAGTTAGAAATTATAAGTTATTTGGCTTATTTTGGATGAGACCGTAATATTATATAATGCATCTGGAAACACTATATAATAATAATTATAATATGTTTGTAGCGTTTTGGTTTTAATGAGTGGAAAGTGAACGTACAAACTAAACGATGAAGACGCAGTTGTATAATACTCGAGACTTGTTACCGATTCATTTGTTGATATAACTGTATAGCGATAATAATTGTTATAACACGGATTCCTAGACTGTGTAAGCCCACGGGACATGCTCCCAAAGTGTTTATCGCATGAATTTGGTGGTATAAAAGGTCACGTTTATGTTTTCGGACGGACAAACTCTAAATAGGCATAATATAAGTATTTACTGGGCTGTAGTTTTCAGAATACCTATTACCTATACAGAATGATTCACCCCATTTTTTTTTTTTTTTTTTAATTTTGCATATATTCAAATTCTGATTTTTGGAATTTTTAAATGTAGTTAAAGCCGATATTTTCGAATGCTTATACATTTTTCACAAAATTTAAGGAGTATCTTGTGGTTAGATACCAAATTTGGTTTTTTAAATGAGATCTATATTGGAAATTTCATAAATAGACGGAGTATTACTTTAAATAAATTTAGGTGTCAAAATATTTGATTTCCGTCAAGAAAAATCTAAGTATTCGAAAATATTGGCTTTAACAATACACTTAAAAATTCCAAAAATTTAAATTTAATTAAAAAATGGGGTGAGCACACCTAGTGAATCATCCTGTATATACCTGTGTGTGTCCACAGACAGGAGAATGTAGTCAACGGCGGATACGGGTGAATTATGGAAGTATAACTTGTCGAAATGCGAAAAAAAATATTGATAAAAAAATGTGACTTTGCTCGTAAAATGTTGCCCATACAGCTATAAAAACAATAATAGTAATAATAGTAATAACTTACTATGACTAAAAAAAAAGATCTGATACCAGAGACGGGTGTGGCCACTGTTATAGGTGAGTAGTTGGAAAGATGAGATACATAAATTGATTTAATGTATACCTTTAACTAACGATAAACCATTGCTAACGAAATACGATTCTGAGCAATTTTCGTCAAAATTAGCACTTAAAATACTTACCTATAAAAAAAAAAAAAAGGTTTTTACGCTATTCATTTTTTTTTCTTTTTTAAAATGCAACCTATGACGAATTAGGCTATTAGGCTACAGTTTTTCTAACAAATTACCAATTTTTATTACGTAAATATTATCAGTGTTCAGTGTTAGTGAAACTTATGATGAACCTCGTAAAATTGTCAAGCATTTTTGATCGGCTAAAACAATTACCATCCAAATAAAACCCAAAAATTGAAAATTTCAAAAGCCCTCAAAATCAAAAAGTTGTTCATGAAACCGTTATTCCCAAAAACCTACTTTTTTTCCCAGTTATTAAGAAAGGAATAGATACTTAAAGGAAAATCAAACAAAAATAATTTCCTGGAGCGTGGCTGGCGGGAGGCACTGGCAATACCGGTCTATGTCTGGGGCGGTACTATGTAAGAGGCGGCATTTTATTTGTGTGAGCAGGACTGTATTTAGGATGTAATGGTTGTTATACTATAGTATCAAAACCGAAAACCTGTTTCGAAATATTTATGAGCAAAAAAAAGATTAATATTAATTAATTAAATTTTTTTTAAATATCCGACGATTAATTAAATTTAGCCTACGGTATTCTTATAAGTACAATATACTGAAATTAAACTTAATGGTAAATATATAACGTATATTAATATATTATAATATACAAATATCAACTACGTAGATATATATTTTTAAACCAGAATTATTATAATTTTAAACGTAGAGTATACGTGCTATATTTACTGCAGGGTATAGGAACGTCAACAGTGTAGTTGATACGTATCTAATAAAATTAGATTATTACATTATAATATTTGATTTTCGCATTGATAATTATTATGAACACATGTTACTCATGGATATGTAGCAGCCGTATTTATATGTTCTATGATATTTAATTTCAATAATAATATTTGCTCTTCGTCCGTCGTTATTTCGTGTCCCGTGGTCTCGTTGAATATGTTTACTTGATGGAAATGGTTGAAAACTTAAAGGTTATGAAAACCTATATTATAGTATATTGACCATATTCTATGTATATTTTCTTTTATATTTGTACTTTTTATATAAGTATATTAATAAATTATATGATGTATAATTTTGACAGTAATTGTTACATTATATTAATGTGTGTAATACCTATATTCATTGGTATTTTTATTTTATTTATTTATTTATATATTTTTAAACGAGCCAGGCCCAATTACAAAATTAGTATAATTATTGAAAATACTTTCAATGCTTGAATGATTTCAAAATGCTTTGCGCTTTCAATTACTAAAAGGATATTATTAAAGTAATTTGATCTCATAATTTTGAATAGGAAACGAGTATTTACTACTTTCTAAAAATAACACTTTAGGTATATTCATGATATTATTTATTATACTTTAATTTATTGAATTATGATAATTAAACATAGTATAGTCAACTTTCATTTTATCAAACAACGCTCATTTTTACGAATATTATTATTATGTGATATGGTTAAGTGGTAAATACAGAGATACAAAACAAAAGGGAAGCAAATTTGGATTTTGCCTATGTATACATCTGGAATTTAAAAATAAATTTTGTAGTTCATGCGTTCAAAATTAGTTTTTACGTATAAATTTCGATTGACACGTCGTCTTTTGTTTTGATTGATTTATTGAGTACACCCAAGTATGTATTGTCTTGGTCGTTCAAAAAGTGACCAAATGAAACAAAACAAAAATATTTATTATTGAAATTTTTTTTTAAAATCGTAAGATATAGGGAAAAAATGTACATTATATTATATAAATATATATTATACAAAGATAAAAACGTCCAACTTAAATATTGCATTTTTATTCAGATATATCGCATATACATTATATATATATATTATATAAAAGCAAGTGTATGTGTATATATTATTATATATACATTAAAATTTAAATGATAAGATACATTTTATACTTCGTATATAAGTATACCATAATAATAATTCGTGAATATGCTTTAAACAGCAGTCGTAAAAAATAAGTACTGGTAATAATTTTTAGAGTTCCGCTTGAACATATGTATAAAAACAGTTCTTTTTTTTTGTCTAAAACATAAAATAATAATTCTGAAAGTATAATATACATGCGGTTTTTTTTCTTTTTAATATATAAGAACAGGTAATACATATATCTTATGACGGTTGTTCATCAACAATATTATCACGTATATTGCGTTCAAAAACAATAAGTTTCATATTATTTGATATCAGCGATGTACTTATACGCAGTTTTATAGTTAATTATTAAGTTTGCGTTTTAAAACACGGTGTACTTGGATATTATTATGTTTTAAAGTATATCATAATTATAGTGCGCTGAGGAATTATTGCAACATACGATCTTGAGAATAGGTATAGTTTACTATAATATACTCGTATCGCTATTAATAATATCAATCCGAAAAGTTTTAATGACGTTTCTGGGCTTTTTTATACAAACCCAAAAGTGTCAAAGAACAGCAATTAATCGTAAAACTTATATAGTATCCATAGACTGTTCTTTTCGGAATTTTTCATCCTTTAATCAAATTAATATAATAATGTAAATATTATGTTTAACAAAAATGTGGTTAACGTTTTGAAAAAATGTACACAATACTTTGCGATTACTTATATAATGATAACAGTATATTATTTAAGAAATAATAAAAGATATTATCTCTTTTATATGCATTTTTTTTTTTTGTATTTTTATTTACATGCTTTCGGTATTTTTCGGGGATTCTGTCGGTAACAATAGATAATATATTATATACCTTAATACCTACCCACGTAAAAAGTTTATATAAACCTTTTTTTGCATCTATTGAAATCTTTTAATGTGAGCTAGGCAAAGGTTTATACAATAAGTATAGCATTGTTTTCTTTTTAAACATTTTTTTCTATTCTATTGTTGATTTTTTTCGGAGAGGCTATTTTGATCCGTTTTCGTGCAAAAACCAGACGCTTTTTCTGTTTATTTTTTTTCTTTAGTAGGTACCTATAATTTATTACGAGATAATTTTCTTTATTATCTTGCAATCTCACAAACAATATACATTTTCATGAAGAAAATGTCATACTAAACCAATATTTGTATATTTTAAAGAGTTATATATAGGCAACTTGAACGAAATTTTGGAAAACATGAAAAATTATCGAATCAAATGTAATAAAATTCACTTAAATACAAAATTTTAAAATGGTGTCGAATCCTTATCATAAGTGCTTATTGTGTAATCATGAAATTTGTTTTACAATATGTCTACGTAAAATGTAAAAGCTGAGTACTCTTCAAAATCGTTTATTAACTCATATTCAATGAAACTCAAATTCAAACAAAACTCAATTCAATTCCAATCTCTATTTAAAGTTTTGTTCTTTAGTTTTCTTCGAAAGCTGTTTTCTGAATCGTACTTTTAAAGACAAAACGATTTTTTTGATTTTCTCGGTGTCCTGTTAATTGATCGTACATTATTTACCGCATGATAATTTCATGAATTTTACGATAAATAATTTTGAAAACAGTATTGATGAACTGTTAATACATTTCTGTGCTGATCGTAGTTTATGTAACAATACGTCTTCTAAAATATTATTTAGGGTTCCCAGTACTCGTTATTTAGGTTTAATTTTTGATAGTAATATGCGATGGAATCTTCTTATAAATTACGGTATATTGTGCCATTAAACACTAAGAAAACGATTTATCTGGCTCTATATCAGTTAATTTTTTAGTATGGTTTATTAGTATGGGGGTATTGACTGAAAATGCCTTAAAACTTTTACAATTACAACAACAAAAATATATTAGAATCTGTCTTCGTAAGCAAGTATTAGAATGCTCTACTAACCTTAATTTAAAATTTTTTTATGTCCTATTAGTAAAACAGTTGTACAAAAAAATTTTAATTATGTGGATTGTAAACACCTAGATGACTTGATTGGTTTTAAAAATATTCAAAATAAAAATGGGCAAAGAGCATATGATGCCAAAATAAGTTTTTGTCAGAAATTTGTTAATTATCTGGGACCTACATCCTTTAATTCGTTGCCTGTAGAAATAATAAAAGATGCTGTTGAAAATAGTATAAAGCTATTGACAATCTTAAGTCTGTTAAAATGGAAATAAAAATGTTTTCTAGATTCTGAATGGAGCGAGGAATATATTGGTTTTACGATGTTTATTTTTTTTTGTTTGGACAAATTTTCTACCAGCAACTTTGCTTCGTTTTCAAATATAGCACTTTTTTCCAAAGAAAATCTAACTAGGGTGGTACTTTAAAGAAGTCATTTTTTTTATTAGATTCCCCTCTATATCTAACCTTTCCAAAATCTTACCCAAAAGAGTGACCCACCTATGTGCAAAGTACGTCCGTATCTTTTAAATTCTAAATTTAGCAAAGAAGTTATTGGTTTGTTTACAAAAATTCTACCAAAAATCTTGCTCCAATTTGTAAGTGTAAAAAGAACATTTTCTGAAAGGAAATCGGACTGGAGAGATACTTTAAGAAGGTTATTCATTGATTTTTTTATGAGTTTTTCCAATAAATTGGAAAAAACGAAAAGGAAACGGGAAAATGTACGAGATGTAGGTATTCGTTGAAAAATATGTCGGCCTTTTTTTCCTGTGAACAACTTTTTTACTAGCAATTTGCTCCAATTTAAAATAATAGTATTTTTTCTGAAAAGAAATCTGACTGTTGAGATACGTTAAGAAGATATTTTTTTTGCATTTAAAGTTCTACAGGGATGTGTACACATTAAGTTTTGGACTTGTATGCAGTATTTCTCAGTGAATTGCGTTGGAATGAAACTCTAAATGTTTCGCCGTTCATATATTTATTTTTACTGGCATGGACAATATGCTAGAATTCGTTACACTTCGTTTAAATAATTACGATCTTGAAAAAAATGCGCGTGGGCATTAAGACACACTTTTAGCAACAAAATAGGTTAAATTAAAATAGAATTTGAAACAAATAGTTTATCATATAAGTATAATTATTTTGATAAAATAAAAATTCATGAGTAGCTCCGTCATCACTAGATTATAATTTGTCTGTGCCTATTTTGTATATTTTAGAAATATTCTAAGAAAAACAATAAACAACCGAATTCTATAATAATATACTATCCCAAACTATATTACATTACTACTAAACTATTAATTCCCCAAAAAATTGTTAAATTTTAGCAAATCAATGATGGGGGTGGGGTTTGAATGTTGAAGCTCCCCAAAAGTGCATCCCTGATACTAATGTCTAGTACCATGCATATGTAATATTTTTTCTCCTTAGATTCATTTAGGAGGGGTCCACCCCAATTGCATTTCAGAAAAGGTGCTACACTTAGAAATCCGGGCAAATATTCTGGTAAGCTGTTAACAGATAAAAAAAAAAACAAAAAATAAACATCTTTATAAAGCCATAAGTTTCTTCACTTAACTCATAGTCTAAAAGATAAATGTACATTATCCATTTATCGTTTTACATTGTACACGAAACAGTGCAATATAAACTGTATTTTCGGAGAAAATTTGACAGGGAAAAAAATTGAGATACATTTTTTTGTTTTTATTACAATACGTTTGAAATAAAAATGTTGACGAAACATTAATTAAATTAAGTAGAAAAAAAATGATACTGCTGATGAATTCACTGTTTTAAGTGTGAAGTTGGGAAGGTAAGATAAATACAGTTATATAATTAATATATGTATGCAACAAAAACGAGTTCTGACGAACCACTATTATAAATGAGCTATTTGATTGATATTTGAATTTGAAATCCTTATTTCACATTACATTTTTTTTTTTACTATTATATGTATAACATACATTGAATTTCGTGTTAAATTTCCAAGCATTTTTGTTAGGCCAAACTATTGTATTCATATGTAACCAAATAAAAAATAAAACTTCAAAAAGTAGTCAAATGTTTATAAATAGAGCTCATAAATAATGATAATAAAAAGTGAGCGGCCACTGTTGTAGGAGAGAAGTTAAGGTAAGGCAGGTAAGGTTACATACATAAGGTTATTTTATTTATAAACTTGACGAAAGACGATTCCGAACGTAGTTTAGTAATACATAATTTGAAGTGCCATAATTTTTTTTGTGATTTTTGAATAAATTTGATTTTAAAACGCTTATTAAAAAAATAAGTCGTCCGATGAGAAATTTTTCCACTTCTATGTAAGTCCAATATAAGTATTATTAGCAAGTTTCAAGTCTCTACGTGTATTTATAACCGAATTACAGTAAAAAAACTAACAAAAATTAAAATTCCTTAAAAGCTCAAAAGTTTTGGTGATGACACAGTAAGAAAGTGAATCAAAAAGGCAACAAAAGAAGTATCTTGTAATTTTTCAATGAAATAATTTTTTTTTACGTTTTTCTACGTTTTTTCCCACTTAAGTGCTTTTATTTAAAAAATAAAAAATTTCGTAACTACACTCGGAATCTAAACAAAAAATAAACAGCATTGTTAAACCAATACGCTCAGAATTTACAATTAAAGGCTAACATAAATATACTGAGACAATTCAGGTCTTTAAGATTATTTTTAACCGAATTACAGTAACAAACAAAATTGAGAATAATGAATTCGTTAACGCTGTAAACTTTCTCGATTTTATACTTTTTTTCAATTTTTTTAGAATATAATACAGAAAATTAAAAAATGGACGTTCTGTGCCGACTAATTACTAGATTAAAAAAGTCGAACAATAAGCTCTCGGAATTTTTTTCATTGTAACAAGATTTGCAGTAGAAAAGTTGTATATTGATAGAAAAAAAAACGCACACATTCATAGTAAAATCAATAGAATTCTGGCTCCGACCAAAATCTAAAACAATGGTATCCTAAAAAAATATAAACTGTTATTTTAGTTTTTATTTAAAAAAATAAAATAAATCATTTAAATTTTGTTTTCGAAATATATTTAAAATGCACTTATAAGTTGTTATGTTGCGGTGCAGTAGTTTTGTTTATTTAGGCAAAACACACAGTATGAATGTTTGCGTTGTATAACGACACAGATAATATTTATGTAACATTTTATTTTACGAAAATTCTACATACAATACAAATAATGATTGATAAAACATTGCTTATAACCGGTCACTATTTTAGTTTTGAACGCCAATATTTACTTTAATTGTCTAACACATATGCAGCCAGGTTGCATCCCAAAACTGCACAAATACTATCAGTTATCATTGTGCATTCACTCAGTGAGGTTGTGTGTTTTCTTGATAGTGTTATTGTTATTACAGTTTTCTATAATTAAATCAAATATTAATTCATAGCTATGGCGTCTACAAATATTCAAAATTGTTCCATTTGTACTATCGTGTTCGCTGAACTTGATACGCCCGTTTAATGCGATGGATACCAATTAGTATGTCATACTAAATGTACCGGTCTATCACGAAATAAAATATCTTTTCTTAAAAACTCGTAATTTAAAGTACTTTTATGAATACTGTAATAATGGATACAGTGATATACCAGAGTTGCAAATTTTAATAAACCGTTTGACAAGTGAAGTTAATGAACTTAAAAATCAAAAAAATAATAGTGGTAATGTTTCACATTGTTCAAAATTACATAGTCCAACTTAGATAACACTGCCGACAGAATTCGTCACGTTGTTGTAAGTAATTTTATTGATTCAATTAATAGTGGTGATAAAAATATTAGACCGATAAAATTATTACGTTTGGGTATTCGGATAATATATTATCATAAACCTCGTCCAATTAAAGCTATATTTGGCTTACCAGTTGATGTCTTGGAGATACTGAAATCTAAAAAAAAAATCATTATCACTTAATCCGCCTTCCAATATTGGTATCAGCTCAGACCGTATCAAAGAAACTATATGAAAACCTGGAGTCTCGTAGATCAAGTGATGGTGGAAACGAATTAATTATCAGATGCGTAAGAGGTACTCCAACTATTGTTAATAGTCTCCAGGAAGAACACTCGTAACACCCTAACACTCGTAATGTGATTTTTTAAAATTAATATGTTTTATCTAAATGTACGTGGTTTATTAAGCAAAATTTCATATTTACGAAATACTTTATTCAATGTTAATTATGATGTTATTTGTTTAAACGAAACTTGGTTAAATAGTAACATTTTTGATACCCAGCTAGATTTTAATACCTAGGTTTTATAATTTATACAGAAATGATCGTATTTTATGTCTTGGAAAAACTTGGGGCGGTGGAATATTAATTGTTATAAATAAAAATATTACCTGTGAATTATTAACTGTTCCTTCTGTAATTCCAATTACAGAAGGAATTTTTTTTGATTAAAAAGTGCTTATAAAAAATATATACTTTGTCCTTCTTTTCCTAATTATACAGAGATTTTCTAAGCTTTGGAAAAAATGTAAATAATTGAATCAAATCTTTCACAAACAATACATTTTGGATATAGAGAATAGTTTACAAATAAACATTAAACCTTTTTGAAACTATGTAAATGATTTTAAGAAAATTAAAAATAATGTTCCAGACTGTATGAAATATAATAATGTATCTTCAACTAATACCTCTGGAATGGTCAAGTTATTTGCAGGTTATTTTTCCAGTGTCTATAAAAATAGCTCTTTGAACTCTGACGAGGTTGTAATGTTACCCACTCTGTCTTCTAATAATAATAATCATATTATTTAAGCTCTTGGCTTATTGTTCCTGATGATATTTATGATTATTTAATTTTTTTAGATCCCTATGCAAGAACAGGACTCGATGGTATACCATCAATGTTTTTATAATATTGTAGTTCTATACTTATCAAATCACTACATTTTATATTTAACAAATCACTGAACCAGGGCTATTTTCCGGATTCTTAGAAAAAATTGCTTGTAACCTCGATTCGTAAGGCAGGGGATAGACATAATATTACTAACTATAGATATATTTATAAAATGTCTATTATTCTTAAAATATTTGAAGCTATAATAACTAAAAGATTTTCCATAATTGTTTCTCCTCTTATTTGTAAAAAAAAACAGGGTGTCACACCTAAAATGTCAATCTCCACTAATATTCTATTATGTCAATCCAAAATAATTAAATTCTTATATGATCATGTATTTATGTTCAGTTAGATTCAATCTATATTGACGTTCAAAGTTTCAAAAAGCCTTTGATAAGGTTTAACATCACCTACTTCTCAAAAAAATATCTACATTTGGAATTCATTGACATTTTTTAAATTGGTTATTTAAATTTATTTATTAGTCCTATTTAACTTGTTGAACTCAATCTATCATTGAGTTTAATATAATAAATCACCGTTTAAGAAACTCAAACTTATTTTATGTACCGTTTTATAAAAATAATTATAGCTCCACTTCTTTCTTCTTTAGAACATTACAACTAACAAATCTTATTACTAATTATGTAAATTGTTTTGTATGCCACGTATTATTTTTATTAAAAATGTATTTAGCCTTAAACTTATTGTAAATTAATTAACCATTTGTCATTATTATGTTATATCCGTATTTTCATTATTTTTGTTTTAATTTTAGTTCTTATTGTTACTGTAAAATACATAATAAATGTAAACTTGATAATACTAACATAAAAGGGCCATTACCCGTTTACCCGTTTATTATACATAAATAAAAAAAATAAAATATGATTTCAACTCTAAAAAGGTCAATAGATAAAAACCGCACACTTGACGCACTTTATATTTATAATTTTAAAATAATCTGTTACATATAAATGCGTATATCTTATTGTAGGTTAATATGCTCAAACCATTATTTGTTAGTTATAGGTATTTCAACTTACAAAAATTGATAGTAAACGGTCAAACCCATATTAAGTATTTTTCCAGTACAGTTATCGAATGAAACGCTTGTTAACGTAACTTGATATGCATGTGTCTTTTAGTGTATTAGTGGTTTCATATCTAATACATTTTTCAATGTATACATTGTACCTAAACAATTTGCGGTTTTTGTAGTCAACGCAGCAAGGCACGTATACAGGGGAGGGATTCAACCCCCCCCCCCGAAAATTAATAGTTGGGCAATTAATTTTTTTATATATATTGATAATAATGGTAATATTGATTACTGTAAATTTTTTATGAACCCTGAATTTTCTTTTGTGTACGTGCCTGCATGCAATATATTAATTCAGACCAATTTGTCTGCCTTCGAAGTAGTTAGCGATACGAATTCAAAAAACAGATTTCTGTATAGCATGAAATCATAAGATGTAAGTGATCGGTTTTATGTACATGGTTACACTAAACGCTGAATTGAAGTTTATTTTCACAATTCATATCGTTTCAAACCATACTGCAGTCCTATTATATGTGATGAGTAAATAATGTACGAGTAAAAGTATTACGTTGAGTGTTTAAAACCATTTTAACCGAAAGTATATTACACCGAGTGATTAATTTATCGTTAATTTATTAATTTATCACTCGGTATTTATACAAATATTGACTATTTTTTAAATTTTTTTTTAAAACCCATAAGTATTAGTTAAAATAAATTTTGGTGTTGCCATTTTTGATTTCCGTCAGTCCATTAACAAGATTTTCCACTTTAAATAATGGTTTGGAGGAGTTAGTAGTGGTGCGTTTTAAACGCCACGCGCCGAGCCGCTACACAAATGATGCTCCACTACTTTCTCTTGACCTAAGCTTACAAGTGGAATATCTCGTCAATGGATTGACGGAAATCAAAAATGTAAACACCAAAATTTATTTTAACTAACACTCCATCTATTTATGGGATTTTTAATATAGGTTGCTATTTGAAAATCAAAAGTAGTCGTTTAATCCCCAAAAATTAGAGTGATAAAAAATAATGTAAATGTGAAATTGTAGAGCTGTTTGTTTTTTAAATTTTCTATAAAACTGATTGAAAACACCCGGTATACAAGGCAATATTCTTTTATTATGAAATAGTGGTTTTCTATTAAAATTCCGTTATGAACTCGCGAAGCGATCGAATGGAGGTAACCAAAAGCCCGTATACGTAGCAATTGATAGTGTACTTGTCTGTCGATAAAACACCGTACACGAATAAAACCTAGGTTTAAGTTTACACATGGGACACTGTCCTCCTTGCAGCAGTATCAGATTGGAAATTTAGGTTAGGTAAGCCGATAAGCGGCTATTTTCCCACAGAGGTAAACGGAGAGAGCTGTGCAGAGCAAGCCGTCTTCCGCACTCTAAAGATTTTGACAACATTGAAAAGTTTATCGGGTGAAGCACAACGAGTAACCAGGTCTAAAGTGTTTCGGTTTGATATTTATACTATGGATAGAGGATAACCTTACTAATAAATGTCCACACGATTTAACAGTAATCAATATGATGTATGCATTTTATACTAATTTACAATCTTACACTTTGAGAATGATATATTGAGAGTAGTGAGGTCCGTGAGTATGACTGCGATATTTTGTGGTTGTATATTACGGTGCTTCCCCGGGGGTGAAGTTATTCCTGAGGCAAACACTCGTACTTGATGCGCTCATCATTACAGCTACTTTACTATCGCTGACGCGTTCTTATCGCCGTCCTCCGGACAGGCGTCAAAAACCCTCATTCAGCATACTTTTCTATAATACTACACGTTCACTCAATATACTATAATACAATATGAGATAATGTACGATATTGTATGCGAATCGCTACAGTTGTTCTTTTTTTCCCTTCTCTCTCATATAGCTTATTTTCCCGTTGATTTTATGAAGGTTTAGATACAAAACGCGGAAATATATAAAACATTTCGTTTTGGATTTTGCATTTGCTTCTATTATATGAGAAATTATATATTACTATGTATTTTACTATTCGGGTAGGTTTTTTTGTTTATTTGGTACGTTTAAGATTCTAAGCTACGGCACTGCCACGCCCGTATCAATTTTCGATTATTGAGTCTAAACAAGTGCATACAAATAATACAATACAAATAATTTTTTCGGTTATACAGTGAAATTAGATAACTATAATTTGTGCATATGATAAAAAAAATAAACCGAGGAAATTGATATATATATATATATTGTATATATTATTGTATTATTATTGTATGTATTATATATTGTATTTTATTACTGCACTAAAAATAAATCGCAATTAAACTTCGTTGTACCTGTATGATGTTTTTTTCCACCGTTTTCATATTATTATATTGGTACCTATATGTCGGGAAAAATTTTTTTTTCCCCGAACTTAAATATTAAATAATATGAGTATAAAACGAACGCAGTGAACTGTTGCGCTTTCCGATTAAAAATACGATTATTTTCTCCCCCAAAAAAGTTGAAGTATTCAACGTAAAAACATAATAATACATATTATATGAATTTTATTGAAATATTCCGTCGAAATTAAATCATAACATGTTTAAAAAAGGACCTAATAAAAAAATATGAATAAAAAATATTTTTGTATTTTTTTTTTAGATTTCATAATATATACGAAAAAAAAACAAAAATAAAAATTCAGACATACTGAGCATCATGGGTAACCATTACTCACTGTAGTAACTGAAAGAGTTTTTAGAAATAGGATAAAGGATAATAATTATATCTCCTGTGATTATTTGAGGTTCGATTAGGACCATAATAACTAGTATTGTTAGTATTCTAATACTATTCCCCTGATAATTTAATACTAATACTATTACTTCAGTTTGTTTTGTTCCACTCATAGGCAAGGTATTTATTCGAAAAATGGATGGCAGAAACAATATTACTATCTTGTTTCACGTTAACATAAATGCCGAAACAATAGCAAACGATGGATATCTCAGAAAAAATTTTAACACAAAATTTGTTCAAAATTACATCCTTGACACGGCCTATGCTTTCTAGAATAGCATCAATACTACTTCAAGTAGAATAGAATACTTTTCAGCCTACCATTGAATTATAATTTCTAGTCATAAAATATACTATAATATGGCTACGTAATGTTATATGATTGTAGTTGATTTCCTCTCACAATTCCTTTGGAAATAGGGTTTCTTGTTATTTTAGTTTAATTTATTGGCCAATGACCGTACTATATATTATCGTGTGTAAGCGACAGTCGAGTAAATATTTGTTTCGTTTGTGTGTTTTTTCTGTCATCGTTTAGATAATTTAGTGGCTTTACTGCGATTGACATTTTTAACTTTAACTTCCACGATTTGCTATTTCATTTGATTTGAAATAATTCGTTAAGGACAAGATATAGTGTTTATATATATATATTTATGATTTTTCACGTAATACAATAAATAAAAAATATTGCAGCCTACTCAATAATTGTGAAATTATTTCAATATTGCATTTTGGTTTAACTGTATTCTGTGAAGGAGCGGATCCAATATAAGATGCAATGTGAGAAAAAAGTGGAATAGACGATTATGAAAATTTGTATAAGGTACATATTTATGATGATTATAATGCTACATAAAATTCAAAGAATAATAAAGAGCAAACAGAGGGGGCGATCGTTCCTATCATTCCCTTCCTTGAATCTACAACTGGTTCTGTGCATTTATTTTTTTTTGCTTGTAAATTAGATTTCGTCTTGTAGACTGTAAAATTATGCTACAATCAAAAGCTTCATTGGTGCTCATGTGTAGAATTTTGTATCTTATCAATGTCATTATTGAGGAGGTAATATTTTGTCAACATTAGTTTGTACTTTTCCTGATAACGGGGAAAAATCGTAATATTCGTCTGAAAAACGAAATGCATTCTCACTCTAAAATATAATGATGCATGGTTGTTGAAGGGAACTCCCTTTTTTTTTTTTAATAAGTGTTTGAAGTTCATTTTTCCACGAAATTCTTTAAAAAATTGTATATAATTTCCACTTTAAAATGAATACAAATTATTAATTTATGTTCAGTAAAAATTGTTTAACCGAACTTTATTGAATTATTTTAATAATAAAATCACACTGAAGGAAAAAATAAAAAAAAAATAATAACTAGGTACCGCATACGATAAAAATCATTTTAAAAAGCGTAAGCAAGAGGTTCCCAACCAATGTGCGACGAACATAAATTTAGGATGTTGCGAAATTATTTAAAATATATATTTTTTTTTAAAACGACATAAGTTTTGTCCAGATTACAAAAGTTAAAAGATGGACTTATCGTGTTTTTTACTCTTGAAAATGTATCGAATTTTGTGAATTATTGACGAACGAAAAATGGTTAGCGAAATTATCATACTTATCAGACATATTTTCACACTTAAATTAAATAAATTCAAGTATGCAAGGACTAAATTAAAATATATTAATATCTACTAGTAAGTTATTTACTTTTAAAGATAAATTAAATATTTGGAAAAAACTTGTGCAAAAAAATCAATTAGAGATATGATATTTCTTTTATTATCTGTGGCACAAGAAAGTTCCAAAGTTATGTCTTTTGTGATAGAGTATTTAACTTAGAAGAGAGCTTCGACAAGCCCCGATTTAGACATATCTGAATATGATTGAATAAATGACTCATTTGTTAAAAATATAAGTTTAACTGAATTCAGCCTTGAAAAAAAAAGAACTCGCTGAAATACGAAACAATTGAACTCTTTTATCAAAATATAAACATGTTCCATTAAATGAATTTTGGATTTATGTTGAAAAAATACATACAATAATTGGCAAAAAAAACTCTAAAAATATTAAAACATTTTTCGACGTCATATTTGTGTGAATAAGGAATTTTCATTTTTGTAAACATAAAAACAAATAAACGAATGAAAATGAAGTTCATTGAAGAAGAAATGAAAGTATGTCTTTAAATTATTTGAACCACGAATAAAAGATTTGTATAAAAAAAAAAAACAAGCCCAAGTGTCACATTAGTAACATTAGTTCCATAAGTTATCTAATTTTTAATTTTGTTTGATAAACAAATAATATTATATAATAATGGTTAGGTATAAAATACACAGCTAATGTTCAATGTAATAATTCGTTTAATAAAGTATAATATGTATATATAGCTACTAGTTTTGTTTATACTAAGGCAGTTAATTAAATAAAATCAAAGTTACAAAATATAAATTTAAATATACGATATATTACTATTGCGTATTCAGTATAGAGTATAGGCCATAGAGTGCCTTTGGGTTTTTAGAAAATAATTAAGGATGCTGCGAATCAAAAAAGGTTGAGAATCTCTGGCGTAAGCCTTCAAAATGCCTAATATGTAAAATAATAATTTACAAGTTTTTATGAAAAATAAAACGAACTTTTTTTTTGTTGACAATGGCTTTAAACAATGTGTGTATACTTAAGGATTCTCTGAGCAAAATCTTACCCAATGTATTTCTTGGTGTGTTAAAATGGGTACTTAGAGGTACAAAATAGATTTTCAATCACAAAATTTGATAAATTAAATATAATCTATTTTAAACTTCAATATATTATTGTATAGGTATTGTATTGCATTTACTGAAAATCACAAGAAAAAAAATGCTCACATACTTCACACCATCATAAGTGAATCACTGTTGTAGGCAGGAAGTTAAAAAAGTATAGAATATACATTATAAAGGGTAGTTTTTAATTTTAATTTTCACTCATCGATAAATCAAAGCAAACGAAAAACTACTTTAAGTGCAGTAATTGGTTAAAACAGATAGAATACCTACCTAATAGATATATACATTTATATGGTATTATATGGATTCAGTAATCCATAAATCAACAACAAAGAAACCAGTGTATCCACACTTATTTTGTTTGGTTTTTTTTATTTTCACATTTTAGATTCTGAGTAGAGCGAAGAAGCGCTTACAAAGAAGTTTTACAAAGATGTTTAATAATATTATTATTTTTTCTTTATCTGTGCGCAACTTTTCTACCAGAAAGCTTGAATGAATTTCTACGGGTAACACCTTTTTAATTCGAAAAAAACGCGAAAAATTACGAAATATAAGAAATATAATCTTAAGAATTTTTTCTCTATGGACAACTTTTCTACCTACAATTTCGCTTCAACTTTTAATGAAGATAATATTTCTAAAAGAAAATTTTACTAGTGAGGTAATTTTGATTTTCCCAAGAGTTTATCCAGAAAATGTGAAAAACTGGGATAAAACATGAGAAAACCGGGAAAATCGTAAAAAAACTAGGAAAATTGGTTCAATAATAAACAAATATTATTAAAGAAAATATATAATGCCTATTTATTTATTTTACAATAAAATGACATATATATTGTTGACTTTATCGACTTTTCCATCATATTGTGTACTTATTATTATTTCAATATATTTCGGTAGACAATCCAATTACAATAATAACATAGTATTATACGTTTAAAAGTTAAACGATTTTTGTTCGAATGACTGCATTTATTCGGCAAAAATTGAATTACTTGACTTTATCTGGCCGTATTTTCGCGTATCATGGTTACTAATTTCTACCGACAAAAATTTAACAACAATCGACATTTTCTATAAAAGCGGATGTCATTTGACAGCGGTTTTCTAAGGTAACAAATCAGAAGTAATTTCTTGAAATAGTTTGATATATTTATCGATCACGACAAAATTTTTCGTATGAACTATTATGGCAACAGTAATAAATACATTATAATACAATAATATAACCTTAAAATGTAAAAATTATTACTGATAAATAATTATTTGAGATAATGATTAAGTATAAATTGATAACAATTTTTTTCCCCAAACAAAATATTAGTAATTTGTTCTATTCTGTGAATTTGTAATATTAGTTAAGTGTTATACTTTTAAATATTTTTTACTGATAATGACTCACTGCAGGTGATTGATATGAACCCATTATAAAAAAATGTAGTGTTATTATGACCTGTGAAACGTAGATTATCATTAAATGTAAATGAACATTTATAAATACCTAGTAGACTAAATAGTTAACCAATTAAATGAGCTATTTTTTAATTATTTCTTAATAAATAACCTTTATTTCTATTTGAGGTGCTAACATATTAGTTAAGAAGTGAATTGCACATTTTGATAATCGAAAATTTGTTTTGAATAGAGAATCTGATATGAAAAATGCATCCATAATATTTTCTCTTTTTGTTTTAAGGCTACTATATTTTCATTTTCATGTTGTAGTATAAATAATGCCGCTGTTTCATTAAATGTGGCTACGAAAAAATAATGTTAGCCGTGAGAATGATAACAAAAAAAAAAAAACCTTGGACTCAATAGAATTTGAATGATATCATCGTTAATTCATCAAAAATTATATGACTAGTGATTGATAAAATTGTATCAGTGGTTTTTACGCAGTAGACAAATAATCGAACAACGATTAATTGATATAATTGAACGATTTTTAATTGATATAATTTTATCACTTTTCAAGAATACAAAATTAATGTATCCTGCGACTAATTTGTGTATCGAATTAGATAAAATTTTATCACATTTTAAGAGTGGGGCCTCCAGTGGCGTAGGCAAAAATCTCCCAAGGCGGGGAGGACTAAATAAAATACCAATACATATATAGTATAATATTTGATATGAAATTTTGGCAGAGCGATATTTTATCCGAAAAAGATAAATAATTAGTTTGTAAATCGACGCGCGACGACCATACATATGCCATCAATTTAATGTTATAATTTCATGTAATACCTATTACGTCGATATCGAGATACAAAAGAAAAGAAATAGGGGTGATTTCTTATTATTTTAATGTGTCATTGAAAAACGACGTGTATACCATTATTACCACGCTTTACATTAACTTTCTCGAGAAAAAATGCGAAAAATAAGAGTTAAAAACTTGTGATCAATTTCCCGTGGTCCAATTAACTTGAAATTTTGCATTCACTCATAATATGTTCGATAATAATACAATATCCAACACTCAGATATTTTGTTTTTTCTCTCCGTTTTAAGAGTGGTAAATGAAATGATTTTCACTCCTTATGACTTGTGGCTTATTATTCACTTTTAGAAAAATTATGTAAAATACAACTTTTCTTCGTACATCTTCCACTAAAAATAATCTATGATCAGATTTTCCGTTTTTCCGAAGAAGTTAAAAAATTATTTCCCCTCATAAATGAATAAAAATTATTCAATTATGGCGTTTTTAAATTCTATGCTTATAACGATCAAAAAGTAAATCATAATAGAAAATGTTAATACAAATATTTTCTCTTATATAAATGTATGTATATTATTATAACATTGAAATTGAAGAATAGTATAGTAAATGTTAACATAATAATGTCCAAACTATGAACATTTAAATGTACAATAACTTGTACTAACTACTATGTACTTCTCGTATATTAATTTGAGGTAAGAGCGACTGTGGTACCTTCTTTCATTAATTTTGTTATTTATTTCATATTTTGCTGAAAGCACCTCATGCTTATATGTTTGCAAGTATTACTATCATTTACTGGATTTTTATTAAATTTCGATGTTATCACGATGACACTCAGGTAAATATATATATATATTTTTTTTTGACATTTTACATTATTACTTATTTTTTAGTTTGTTTTATGAGCATGGTATTTAAAAATACCACGATTAAATAATTTTTTCGACTCTTAGGGTAAATGGAAAATATGTCTACGAATTTTTTTTTACTGGAGGATATATGAATAAAAGGTTTAAGAAGCATTTTTCGATATTTCATAATTTTTTCCCGATAGCCATAAAACGATACAGGAAAAAAAATTACTTTAATGTATCAACCAGACAACATTTTCTAACAGAAAGTATTACTGAAGTTGACTATCGGAAAAATATTTCTATTAAAAAGTTATTCCTTGACACGCTTAGAATCTAAACATATTATTAGTAAAGTAACCATATTTAAAATTATTGTTATGTGAATCGTCCATAAGGTAAATTTACATTTTATTTAAGATCTTCGCTAATTTTTAAGCTATATTTTCAATAAAACTATTTTTGTATCTTTGTGAAATTAAATACACTTGTTAAACAATGTGTGGATAGATACTTTTAATAAGAGAGTGCCATTTTAATTCTGTCTGTACGTTAATCAGAATTAATATATTTTTTTTAATATAATGATTTATCTTCGATTTCAATTTCTAAAAAAAAAATTTGATAGTGTGCTTTTGGTTTTAATATTACAAATATAGTGACTTATTTTAATAAACTCACAGTGGGAATTAATTTTAACGAGAAAAAATGTCTATCCATTTAAAACGGTGAACAAATAATACGCGAAGTCACGACCAAATTATTAAATCATATTATCGCGTAATATTTTTTCACCATTGTTGTTCTATTATTTGATAATGATTTTTTAAATTGAAACCGCGGACTCATAAACTACTAGTTTTAATTTATCCATACAGAATGATTCTATTATGCATGCTCACCTCATTTTTATGATTAAATTATACATAAATAAAAATTCAAATTCTGATTTTTGGAACTTTTTAAGTGTACTGAAATGTATGGGAGAATATCGTCATTGTTTTTTCACAACATTTAAGGGGTACCTATTATGAGACGATACCAATACTTTGATTTTCAAATAAAAACCTAGTTGTTATATTGTAAATTGTCAATTAAATGATTTTTCTGAAAATGTTGACGTACTGCAATTAAAAGTTGGTGAAAAGTTTCCGAGTTCTTCCGCATGAAATACTAAGAATAATAGCATTTTATAAGAATTGGATATCGATTGTTTTATAGGTGTCGTGTATAGGTAATTTATTATTTTGAATTGTGCAGTTATTAAAAAACCTGTTTTTAGCTATCCTTAACGCCAAAATACGTCAACATTTTCAGAAAAATTATCTGAATGACAATTCGCATTAAAACATGTAGAGGTTCTTATTGAAAAATAATACTTGGCAACGCTATAAGATAATACTTGAATGTGAAAATCTAAGAGTTCGAAAACTTCGTCTTTCACCACATTCTAAAATGGTAAAAATCAGAATGTGAATTTATGCATAATTTAATAATAAAAGTGGGGTAAGCACACAAAAAAAGATACGAACATCCTTTGTATGATAGATGGGCCACTGTTTTAAGTAAGAAATTAAGAAAGTAGGATATAGAGTGAAATTGAATGTATATTTGTACGGGACGATTAATCTTTGCTAACCAAAAACGATTTTCAGCAGAGTTTGGTTGTACATGTTTTGAAAGGTGGTGATATATTTTAAAATTTAAAAATAATATATTTTGTTAATTTTCCTCATTTATCATGAAAATCCCAGTTAAATTTTCTTTCGGAAGAAATGCTATACTTGAAAATCGGAGCAAAATTACTGGTAGAAAAGTTGTTCACAGAAAAAAAAAAATAAATATACATTATAAAACTAATACATCCTTCGCTCCATTCAGAATCTAACAAAATCAACTTGTTTACAAGACTGTTATGATACGCCAGGCTTTACTTTGTTATATTTCTAATAATTTATTTATTTTGCGTATTTTTTGTATTTGATATTTTATTATTTTAATAATCTAAAACAACTAGTTTTTTTTTTTGTTAATTAATAATAATTTTTTTTTAAATTTTAAATTTGTATAATATGTAAACATATTTAAAGAATCGTATACAATTCAAACGAAAAATCTTATAAATATCCAATATTATAATATTATTGCAAGTATTTAATACAAAAATTATACATTAATAAAATTAGGATCTCCTTTAGTAGCCTGTTAGTTATTTTACCTTAATTACACTTAAAACGTATATTATTAGTTTTAGTCAATGTTTTAAATCGCAGTGCATTTATTTCGATAAATTATAATGTTCGATAAGAATAGCGAAATAATGATAATCATACAATAACTATAAATATCTACAGCCGATGACGTTAAAAGCAGCTTAAGCTTCGTCACAGTTCGTAATCAGCCAATATTGGCCGGTAACCGATACATTATAAAAATTAAAATCATTGTTAACGGGTAATAATCGGATTTGGTGAACTATATTAGCCTTAAAACTAGCAGCTCGAAATTGGTACTATTGAACGCAAATTCGCTATGTTGTGCGCCTTTGTCAGACAGAAACAACAAAATGCACGTGTAGTGTACTCTGAACACCTATATAAAGGTAACTTACCTATAAGTTATTTATTGTCAAACGTCGTGTTTTATTCGCATAACATAGTTGATTTGTGAAAAATGTTATAGTATTGAATTTAGATTTGCATTCATATTTCTCGGTTTATAATAAATTTATTTCAATTCTCTGTATAATATTACGATATTTTCATATATTATAGATATTCGTGTAAATTATACGACTTATATAAAATTCTATATACATTTGCTTGTTATATTCAATGACTTATGAATATGTACGTGTTTTCGGAAAATCGATTTGTATTATCTAAAGAATAACACGATGTTTTCTATTCGAACAAAAAAAAAAAAAAAAAATAAAAATAAAATTTGATTAAGCCAGTAGAAAACATCACGCTTCCGCGAATAAAATATTTATGCTCGCACATTTTTGCATTTCCCATCGAAATATCAAAATATGATCGTATTTTTTTTATTTTACTGTACACTCTTCTAATAAAATAATCAAATTATTATGGATTAAAAGCTGACAACTAAATAATAAATTTATTATTATAAAATAAAAATATTTACGCCTTTTAATAGTGAAATAATTTATTAGTACCTAATACATAAACTGTTTTTTTTTTCTACTGTAATATTTAAATGCCATAATAGCAGTGGCGAATTAAGCAATTTGTTGCCTACAAGCAGGATATTTGCCCCCGTTTCATTTTCAACTTTTTTTTTTATAAACAAAATACATAAGAAATACATTTTTAGTTAAATTATTTTTTACTATTCTAAATTGAATACAATTATAGTCAATACGATTACAAAAATTAAATTATTTTCGTTCGGCTTTTAAGGTTATTAAATGTACCTATTATGTCTTGTAAGTCAATTTTCGACACCAATTCCGATCCAATGCACAGAAGAGCCAAATTATTATACCGATTTTTGCCAATAGTAAATCTTAAATACGTTTTAGTTTTTGAGACATTTAGTAACCGCCATACAGGAGTATATTTTTAGTTGCACTGTCGCAGTGTCGCGGTATACCAATTAGCAGAATAAGAGCGCTTTCAGACGAGACACTCTGTTGCAGGCTACTTGTGTCTGAAAAGAATCGCGCGACTAAGATACCATTACTATAAATATACGCTTACATACGAGACACAGACACGGAGTGTGTGTCGTGCCATCGAATCGGCGTGTCTCGTCCCCGTCAGCCGCCGGACACTTTGCCTGAGTCTGAGCCACTGATAACGTATTAACTTGAATTAGTACGTTCAGACGAGACACGCGTATTCGCATAACCGCAGAGTTGTACAGTGTACAGTTTCAGGAGGGCTTATTTATTTAATATTATTTAAGTATTCTGTCAATATTATAAGTTTCCGTAATATTTACGATTTTCAAGGAAATTTTTCAATGTATTTTCAAAATAATTAGAAAAAACCGAAAACAAAATTATGGGTAAAACAGCAACACTGTGGCGTTACAGATTTCATTGTTTTTAAGCTTTGCAAAGAAATTTTTTATCTGAAAGGACGTTGTTTTTTGATTTTACCTGCAGTTTTTTTAATAATCGAAGAAAACTAAAAAAAAAAAAACTAGGAAGGAACGGGAAAAATTAAGCAAATAATGTTTTTATTATTTTTAAATTTTTTTTTTGTTGTAATTTAGTTAAGAATGACATACAATTTTGATAAAAATTGATATTTGCTTTTTATAGACATGGTAAAATTTTAAAACTTTCTTTGCGTCTATAATCAACTTTACTACCAGCATGTAGTCTTTTTGCAATCAAAAACTGTATGGGAATTTTCTTGTAATATTTTTTATGTTATTGGTGCATTGAGAAGGTCTTAATCTGATATTCCATATATTTGTTTTACGAAAAACTATCAACTTTTATATAATTTGTCTTAATTTCTGGATTATTTAGACAACGAAGGAAAACATCTGACTAATAAAACTCAGCTCAGAATCATTTTATGTTAGTTATGGGTTGTTGTTATCGTTGTGCATAGATATAAATTAAAATACTCTATATTATATTATTCTATCCAACTAAAACAGTGGCACATCAATCAACAGAATTGTCCTTTATTTTTATAACGCAGACACACGTGAATAATTAATTACCTTGTACCCGAGTAAATTCAATTTTTTTAGAAAAGCGTATACTTCAATCGTTGAATTAGCAAAAAATAATACTAATTAAGTTTTCCGTGTGCTTATAACTTATAAGTTGATTACAGAATATTGCGTTAAGTGCTGTTTTCCTTCCGGTCTCACATTTTACATAGGAACTTTTATTTTGTTTGCACGGAATTTTAGATACACGGTCGGATTAATATACCTGCAATGACGAATAATTTTAAGAGTACTTTGACATCCTTTTAAAAAAATGTGTGTATCGTTAAATAATCTGTAATGTTTTATATTTTCCATTTGACACGAGTATTATAATCCCTATTATAATACTATTGACGATTGACGTAGGTAAGTTGTACGTTAATTGTTGAAAACTAACAAAGTTTTTATATATATATATATACCTATAACAAAATTTTCAGTGGAGGGATGCACTGGAACCAAGCGTTCAAACATGCATTTAAAGACTAATTTATGTGGATATAAGGACACAAGACCTGTAAAAAAACCTATAACAGATCTATCACTACGAAAGGACGAATCATAACTATTATCTAGGCCGTGCATCGTGTACTACATGTCAAGGATCAATAAACAATTTTGTGTGGGTTTTTATATTTTCCAAGGGGTACATGTTTTTCTCTTTCCCTTTACCCCATCCACTCTAATGGGTACCTAAGCATATGTATAAAATGTTACCACAGAGGTTAAGGTAGTGTTAAGGGGGGGGGGAGCAAAGGAAATTAAAGGAATTAATTTCTATAAAGGTAGCATAGTGAATTGCTGCAAATCTTTAGCTAGTCGAACGGTTGAAGGACTAGAAGAAGAAATTCAAATTATTGTTAAATCTATAATATAATATTATAATATGTTAACATATTATTTGCGATAAAAAATCTTTGATTTGTAAACGGTATACAGTTAATTTTTTTCTGCGTTGTTGGGCGACAAGTCTCTGTACAGTCGATATGTCCAGTCGATCGGCGGCTTTTTAATTGAAATATATAATGAAGTCTATTCATATATTATATAATCGTCAAATCCACTGGAATCCATTACTTTAAAATGTAAAATGAACCAGACAAAGAGACAGAGAGAGAGAGAGTGAGAGAGAGAGAGAGAGAGAGAGAGAGAGAAATAATCTCCCAACTGATTTATTGCACATCGTGCATAATACAATACATATATATTATACATCGTGAGTTAGCCGGGCGGATTTTAAATCTTCTCCGCTAATGTTTTCGTTCTTTATAATAATATACCTATATATAGGTGATACGCTATATTTTCCGTCCGTGAGTCTTTTGGCCATTACGCACGGATAATTAACCTTTTATACGGTGTGATAATGACGACGATCACTGGGGAGGAGGTTGCAACGACAACAACGGGGGCAATGCTATAATATATTACTATTATTGCGGAGGAAAAATGTTTACTGACCCTTAAATTAACTCGCTTGTCAATTAGTTTTTCTTTTTACCCCTTCGCTTTTTTTTTCCGAGAAACGCGCGTCTTCATTAATCACGCGCCGCACCCGAAATTTGGCCTAATGTTCGTCGTCGGACTTCTGATAAGTGTGGTCGCGCGATCGTGGTCAGCAGCTAGGTGATGCATGTATTTTACTCACCGCGCAATGTCATAAATCATACAAGGAAAAAATATATTTTAATTAATAATAGAAACTACCGGTGCGAATTTAGTTTATTAGAAGAAAAAGAAAACCGTTTAAAATCAGTTAAAAAAAATAGTTCAAAATACGCTCATGAAAATCCACCCGGAGTATCATTAATAATTATGCTGTAAAATAATACATTAAATTGAACCGTGAAAATATAATGTGAACACTATGAACAGTCATGAAGCCGGGGTAAAATAGTTAAACACCAAGGAGATTTTATGGCCGGTATCGTCAAAACGACCACAGATTTCGTAATTTGTGGAATATTAACGCCCCTTACTTGAAACGATCCACATCAAAAAACAAGAGTTGATACTGCTGATGGATGTACCACTATTGTAGGTGGGAATTATTAATAATTGTAAGTATACAATCAAGATTACGCATTATTCCTCTATATCTTTACGATCTATATAAATCGTCTTTAAGTTTATAACAATATTATCCATTTCAATATACCTAGGTACAGACTATCCCATGAAGATAGTATATACCCCTTGAATATCTCCGGACATGATAAAGTTAATCAAATTCTGTGTTTTTTTTTTTCTTTATACTTCTCACATGGAAGAGGACTGCAAATATTTATATTTAAATTAATTTTTTTTTTTTTATTAAAAAAATAAAAAATATGTATTATATTATTTTTGGACAATTTTAAGATAGTCGTTTAGTAAAGATTATTTTTCTGAGAATTTGTAGTAAAATGAGTAAATGAGTATCACACATTTATATCCGATGAATAGTTTCTAAATAACAGCCATTTAAAATTCTACTGACCTATGTGAAAACCGATGTTATCGCGTAACATGATTAAGTTATTCCCTAGATTGGGAATAATCGACAATAGGTAGGTAGCACCATTAGACTACGATAGACATAACATAAAGTTATTTAACAGAACATATTATAATATCAGAACTTCAAAAAGCTATATTTTTTAAATTAAGTTAGTCCATTCAATTCTGACTTCACCATCGTTTTTCAATCGGCGATATGCATATGTCATAAACAAAAATTTGAAAAATTAGATGTGTTCCATAGAATTTTTTACTTAAACAATTTTGTCAAAATTTTATATTGAAATTCTTTTACAAAAAAAAATTCTACATTAAACTCAAATTGGTTTTTTTACCACAAAGAGTAAGACTTAATACACCTTCTGTTAAATATTCAAGCATGTATTCAAGGTATTTAACTAACAATAAATTATCGCTTGTGAAAAACGATTCGGAGCAATGTTTTAAAAGGCAATATTTTTTTGACCACCAAGTAAAATATAATCTATCATTAAAATATCTATAAATAGCTAAAAATGGCTTAAATTTTTTGAAAATTTTACTACGTCTAGAAAAAATAAATATCAGTTTTTTGTTCAAATTCCAATCGATACTAATATTTTTAACTGCATTACAACAAATAACAAAATTTTAAAAATAATAAAATTATTTTCGTAAATTCTCGTTTTTTTTTTCATTTTATACTGGGTTTTCCCAGATATTAAGAAAACAAAAAAATGATCCCCCAACAGTACTATCAGGATAATATTTCCTTTCAGAAATGGTGCTGCCAATACGTTCTTCACTACACTCAGAATCTATAAATATAATAACAATACTGACAGCATGTTTTGTGAAATAGGATCGATTGTTACCCTTGTCGTCGATGGCATAAAACATGTAATATCGAGTACATTGTTATTACATAGTAGTAATAATATACCTACCTATATAGTATGTCCCACGGGAGATGGTGCGTTCTGATATCTAGCGTATTATAGTAGTGATTAATCGCTGATCTCGTTAAAACGATATCGAAGGCGGCGGCGGCGATGCCAAAGAGTCACGTCCGGTCCGGCGATTGTGACAAGAAGAGAGGTGATGATTTTACTACAAACGCCACTACAAATAATAACATATAAAACAACTTGCTAGAGTCTAGAATATTGTTCGCTTTTCCGGCAGTCAGATTTTTCGATTTAATGAATTAATTAGTTTTTATTTTAGTAGAGAAGTATATCTACTTTCTTCACATACCTACATAAATGTACAATATTAATAAGATTACATGATTTTTTTTTTTTTTTGTTTTTTTTGTAACATTTTATCCCAGTTTACGGGTAAGATGTAAAATAGTGTGGAGTAAGTCAGATCACACACAAATATATAACTTGATTAATTGTAAATAATTAATAGGTATGTAAAAAAAAACTGAGACGGATGTGCCACTGTTGTAGGTAGCAAGTGGAAAATGTAGGATACATTAAGTTATTTAATTTATATCAATAATCAACGATAAACCATTAAATCAAAATTTGAGTTAAAATTTAATGAATGCATGTGTTCGAAGACTTTTTTTTATGAAGGATGTGTCTTAACCAAAATTAAATGTGGATCGTAGGTGTTCGGAGTCGTCAACTGTAGATAGAAAATGTGAATTTGAAGTAATCTATGTATTATGTTGTATAAATAATTACTATGACCTATATAAGAAGAAACTGATTCACTGATTCACTGACCCACTGACCTATCAACGCATAGCTCAAACCGCTGACTCTACAAAAACTTGAAATTTTGCACAGAGGTTCCTTATAGAATGTAGCGCAATCACTAAGATGGGATAATTAAAAATTCAATACTTGAAGGGCTGACAAGAAATTTCGAAGTTTTTGTTGAACAATTTAACTTTGTTATGTTTTATTCTAAACCAAAACTCTGAAATGTGTATTGTATGCACCGTGTCTCCCTTATTATAAATTAATACTGCGTGTTGTCACACTTGTGATGTTATTTAGACGTCATTTGAAATCATAAAACTTTGTAACGACATTATGTTTAAGTAGTTTACCGTAGTTTAGTCGAAGTCAGTATTATTTAAAACAATTAGAATCCCATTGAAAGTTCACTTTACGATGATAATAAATAAGTCACACACAGGGGCACACTTTTAAATATGCAATAGCATTTCTCTCGCGGTCAGTTTTATGAGGCTTGTTTAGCGATTACGTGTAAAATCGACACAGGGTCGTACTTATGGGGGGAGGGGGACGACGGTGGCGAAGGTGGTGATTGTCCCCCACTCCTCAGAGAAGTGGACTTACATTTGGCATTTGGCATAGTCGTTGGATCAAAAGAAAATATATTCAATAAATTATTTGACATAATTTTTGTTCTTATCAATTATTATTAATAAGTTTAATTATTTCGTCCACCCCCCTTAGCCAAGGTCTGGAAATACTCCTGCTTCAGTATATCGAAAAATATAGTATATTAAAAAGAAATATTGTACAATTTGATATTGTGTTAAATAATCTTCAATAACTATAAACAATCTTCACTAATGCTACACATCGCGTATAGAGAAGGTATAATAAAATTATAATACGCTCAAATTGATAACAACTATATATACAATGTGTCCCACCGTGTTCGATGGACTTTTCTAGCGCTGTTAAATTAGTACATTTTTTAGATTTTTTTTTCCAATCAGTTTTTCTTCGAGAGGGCATCGATTTAGAGAAAAATTAAATTTTTATTTTCATCCCCTAAAGACAAAAAGAAATTATTTTTTATTTATTCACTTATTTAGACAATTTTAAAATTAGCTATTTTGTAAAAAATATTATTCAAACAATATTTTAATGAATCAAACATTCATATCTAATGAATAATTTCTTAGTTACAGCCGTTAAGGAATTATAATCAGCAGGGTAATTCTTCACTTTCTGTTAATTATTTTCACGCCTATTTTCAAGAAATTAAAACAGCTATAATTAAGAAACTATTAATTGAATAAAAATTTACGGTACACTAAAATTTTTAGAACGTTTTTTACAAAATGGTTATTTTGATCATTTTTTAAATGAATAAATAAAAAGTTATTTATTTTTATGTTTAGGGAATGAAAATAAAAGTTTAATTTTTCTCCAAATCGATGTCTCCCTCGAAGATAAAGCGATCAAAAAAAGAAAAAAAAAATCGAAACAAATTTAATATTAATAGCGCTAGCAAAATCCGCCGAACACGGCGAGACACACTGTATAGTAACTATTATAACAAAGTATTACCGATTTGTTCGTAAGTGGATTAGCGTTGTGTTCTGTTGTGTTTTGGTCTAGTCGAACTTATCTAGGTGAAGCTTTTTTAATTTTAATTTGTACATCTATTAGAAACATTAGACTTATATTAATGCGGATTAAAAATTAGTTATGAAGTTATTACATTAACACACAATCGTTATGCAATATCTAGATGTCGTGCTGACGTGCAGCACAAAGTTTGTTAAACTTTTAATACTTTTAGCAATAATTATTAGTTTTATGATAGATATTACAAAAATGATCTTTTTTATCTCGATAAAAAATGTCTGTTCATTTATCTTTATCCGGATAGTTAAATTGTCAAGTATCTTTTATGAGCGTCTAGTTAATTATTTTAGACATTACCTCTCGTCTTTATCTAGATAATATTTTGAATACTATCTGCGTACAACGCCGATGGTAACTGGTGAGTAATAATATTATTACAATCGTGCCGGTTTTCGCACCGAAAACCGAAAAACTTTCTGTACGACAACACGTCCGATTGTATGAGGCGGCGTTCCGCAGCCTACGCGGTATTGTATATTATGTTACTCAAGACCGGAGGGATCTATTATATTGTATATCTATACGCATGTTTCGGTGTCAAAAAGCACCGAAAACGAGTAAACAAACTTAATATTTTCGTTTATATATATTATTATACGTGCGGGGCTGACATCTGTTAGTCACTGTATTATATTATATACGTAATAAACTGCGTTTTACTCGAAAAACGAAATTGGGGATTTATTATCATTTTACGAGGAAACGTTTTTGTTCCGTATTGTTTGCTTTTCCGCGAATAAACGCTCTGCGTGTGCGTAACTTCGCGGCTTTTAAAAACAACGTTATAACCGTACGGCGCGAGCAACGTCAAGAGTCAAGGACGAAACGTCGCCGCGGGTGAACTCTGCGCCCGTCTCCATACACTATTAATTATTTCCTGAACCCCTTTGTAATAGATACTCTATTACGAGCTTTCAAATGCTTCGCATTAGACTAGTATTTTAACTACAGCAATATTGTCCGACACCTAACCTTATAACCTAATCTAAGCGAACCCGTGTATCGTGGTGACGGCAATCGTCCATCTTGTTCAAACGAGCTGAGGCGTGTAGGGGCTGCAGAAAACCGGTGAGTAAAAGGCAAAAATTCATGTTGTTTTATAGTGATGGGGCATAAGTTTTTTTTTTTTTTTTTATTAATTTAGCATACACGAACACATGCTAAACGAATATTTTGTTTTAGCGTTAAAATAAATATAACGGTTAATCGCTCATAATCGCGGCAAATTTAAATATAATTTCATCCCTTATAAACCGTGAGGAGGGGGAGAACGAACTTAAAATAGCCTCATACCTATAATCTACCCTGTACCCATCTACCGATATTTCTCAATATTCCCATTATATCTCAATATTTTCACCTATATTTACGGTAGCAAACGAGTACTAATGAGCATATAGTTGTTTTCTTTACTCATTAGCGCTCCGCTCCGTATTATTTGCTTTCAGTATAATTTAATTTAAGCGTTTAATAATATTATAATGTCCATTAACGCCACACGGCTGATATAATGAGTGATACTTAAAAAATTGTGGACAATCTTTCAGTTTTGGATAGAAAAATTACGTGATCATACTATTAAATCCTTAATATCATAATTTTTTTTTTTTTCGAAGAAATAATATTTTTGTTATACATATATTATTATATTTTCGGTTATTTTAAAAGATTTAGAAAACAAATTAATAAGTATAATATAATATATATTTCTGTAAGTATATTTATATATAAAAAAAAAAGTTGGAATCCTTTCAAACAAATACCTAAATAAATCACGTTTTTACGTCAAGTGAATAAAAAAGTTTACGACGAAAAAATATTGCTACTAAAATATCCTTTGACAATATTTTTAAAATAGATCAATAAATTATAATAATGTTATAGATGATACCATCTCGTAAAACTTTTTTGTATTCACATAAGTACCTATAGGTGGGAAGTTGAAAAGGTAGGATAACTTAGTTTATATTCAAAGAGCAACATTATAAATTATTACAAACAAAATACGATTCAGAGTGGATATGAAATTTGGAATTATATACTATTATAGAACTGTCTAATTTTAGAAATCGTTCAGGTTATCCGACAGTGTTACACTGAAATTTGCTCAAAATCATATCTGATTGTATTCGTATTGTATTGGATTTATCTGATTGTTGCATCAAAATTCTTAAACGATGTAAAGAGCATTTATCTAACTATGCGGTAAACAAGTGGATTTTCGAAAGAAACGTGGAATTGTATGTATTTGTTGTACAAAGGTTTTCAATTATTGTTTTATATCGTATATTCGTAATAAACTCGTACGTGACGAATTAAAAATACTCGGTTAAAGATATAATATGAGTATTATATTATGCAAATTTTGAAAGCATACATACGGCGTGATAGTTAAATACGTTTCGGCGTTTTGAGATACAACTAAGAATTCACGAAATAATATTTGTCACACACCCGCTAATTAGGTATAGTAGATCCTCGTGAATATTATACATATGCTTAGACTGTACAGCAGCGCAAACAAAATAATTGTGTTTTATTTCAACTTTTAATAATTAACCACGTACTTACATAAATAATAATATCAAGCTGCCTCATCCTTAAATCTGAACTTGTTATCTTCTCCTTCTGGGTACAGCGTCTAGATCTGTTACTCTATCTTGAAAAATGTAATATCATGTCATTTACAAGAAGTCGTTCTCCAATTTACCATCCTTGCCACCTAATGGACGATCCTATTGAGCATGTATTTATATTTAAGGATTTCGGTATTTACTAATCTCTCATCTTATGTTTCGAACACTATATTAATGTAATTGTTCTCAAAGCCCTTAAGATCATAGGATTTGTTAAACAAGTCTCAAAAACGTTCTTCTCGGCTAATTTCCTCCCTTTGCTATACTTCAGTATTGTTCGATTTAAGTTAAAGTATGGTGTTGAAATTTGTCACCCGTACCTGGCCAAAGATGAGCTACGACTGGAACAGGTAAAAAGTAAGTTCCTTTCTTATTCAACTTTCATAATAAAAATCGACCACCCTGCACATGACGACTCACTTGTTTGTCAAACTTTAAATATCCAAACGCTTTCTGTTCATCGATTAACTGCTGGCATTTATTTCGTCTCTTCTGAGCGGCTCCCTGAATGCTCCCATTATTTTGTCTAACATCCAGTTCCATGTAACGTGCATTAAATCAGCTCCCCCACTTTTAAAAACACTCAATATTTTATTGTAAATAATTAGCACATAATTAGTAGTAATGGGTTGAAATAATGTTACTTTAACCCCCCCCCCCATATATAAATGGATTTTTCTCGTTGAACGAGTTGCGTACAAATTCCGAAAATGCTCATACTAATTCATACTAATTACGTGGTAATTATTTATAGTAAAAAATCGAGTATTTTTAAAAGTGGGGAGACTGGGGTAATGTACGTTTCGGTGTCCTATCTTATTTTACCAGGGTCCATACTCCTTTTTATGTACCATCTCACTCTTCTTCTTATAGCTGCAATCACGGTTTATCTCGCATGTTTCGCTTTTTTATCGTGTCATAATTGTGGCTTGGTTCTTGGACTAATTATATATATATTATTATTCTTTGTCTATGTTTTAAAATTATTCAACTTCTGTACTTTGTACATATTTAGTATTCTAAGTATTTTTTGTAAATTACTAGGTTGGGCGTAAGTTAATAAATTAATTAAAATAAAATAGGAAGAACTCTTCACCAGTAACACACTTCGTCAGCAATATTAGCTCTGTTTTTCTCTATCTATAAACAACTTGTCTACGAAAAATCTTGTTCCGATTTTCAAGTGTAGCATCTGTTATAAAAAAAAAAAAGTTCCCTCAGACGAAAAAATTGTGTTACAGGTCTATCAGTTCCGAGAATCCTAAGTTCTTACTTGTGGAAAGCTCCAAGTGAGCGATTCCAGGATAGCAGTACCTTTCAGAAACGAAGTGGAAGTAGCAACTTCTGGTATGGCTCGTTATCAGATTATTATGAATAAAAATAGATAGAATATATCGATGACGAAATCAAGAAGAAACTACCTCATTATATTTCGATATAAGAGCGATATAGTGGAAGTAGACTTTTGATAAGACAAAGCTTAGTCTTTAGTAAAAGAAGGAGACAAAATGAGCAAATTCTACGTAATCTATAATCTATAATATGTATAAAATAACATTTCCTGACTGACTGACTGATTTATCATCACTTAGCTCAAACCATTAGACGGATCGGGCTAAAATTTGGCACACAGATACCTATTATGACGTAGGCATTCGCTAAGAAAGGATTTTTGAAAATTTAATCCCTAAAGGGTAAAATAGGGGTTTTTATGTATATTTGGTACGAATTGCTTATTTATTTATTTTTGTTTATTCAAGGGTTGCCACGGAATAGAAAACTATTATTTATAATTATTATTACTATTATTTACACTATTCAAATTTCCCAATAGAACGCATTTAGTTTCCCGAAGGTAAACTACCCACTTTCTACATATTGGTTTTCATTCAATTCTAATATAGCCAAAACCAAAAATGAATATGGGTAATATAATAATAATACAAATTGGTGAGGGCAACGCCAGGCGAGGAACAGCTAGTAAATAAATAAAATTAATGTGTATAATCCACGAAAACACAATATTTTAAGGAAATGAATAATCTATATATTTTGGGAAACATTATTATTTTAAATCGATATTAATGATAATGATGACGATGGTGATGATAATGGTATAAAATAGGACGCACACGTGACCGATTTACATAATATTAAGCAGACTATTTTCGCTATGCATAAAATAATGTATAAAACACCGAAATCCACGCTGCAGTTTAATTGTAATTATAATACGATGTTCGCTAAATCACATGTTAAATAATATTACCTATACCAGATAAATTTATCTAAAAAATATATAGAATGATAGAATAATAAACTTATATTATATGCGAATATAGAACTAAAAAGTATCTATTATGGTTTTATTAGGACGAAAAATAAATAACAATATTATTTTTGGAATATTTAAGTAAAATGGTAAATTTGCAGAGAATGAAAATATAAATGTTCAAAATTAAAAATCTCTACATTGTAAAAAAATGAAAGTCATTTGTATTTAGTATCTACATGTGCAATTTTTAAATCAAGGGAAATCCCTTTCATCCCTTTAAATTCTCTTGTTAATAATGATAAGCAAATTATAAACATTATCATGTTGACATCTGGTGCACGTGCGAGTGTCCACTTCAACTTTATATAGTCAAAACGTCCTAACATCAGAGTATACTTATTCGATTTTGAACAGTTCCCAATATTATTCTGGAAATATATCACGCGGAAAGAGACCTGTAAATAACATCCTATCCGAAGGAAGACTAAACGTTTATACGCAATTGGCGTGATATATGCACGTCGGTAGATTATAATAATATATAGGTACGTCTCTCACCGACAGTCGTATTATTTCGTATGAATTCTCCGCTGAAAACGATCGGTCTACGTGTCGGGATAATAAGTAAACCTAGCTGGTTTAGAATATTGAATTTTCTACCGGCAACGCGGGCAGATGGTCAGGAACATGGAACTTCATTAAATGCGGAGAGGGATGGATTTCCCGGGAGAGCTAAAAATACGCACGTGGACCGAAACGGCACCGCGGAGAGCCGTGTTCGTATTTATTATTATTCAATTACGTTGTTCGAAAAACACGAGATGAAAACGACAATTGAGTAATAATTTAAAGAAGAAAATTGTTGCTGCATATTATAGAAATATACCTACATCAGAAATAAAATAGCGCGACGGAAAGTAAGTAATGGGAAAATTGTATTAAGGGTCATGCTCGTGGTTTTTTTTCAAATTGTTAATATCAATTACATTCAACAGTGTTAACATTTTTTAACAGAAAATTTAATCAGTTATTTACGTAATTGTTGTATTAAGGGGCCTTCGTACGATTTGGTTTTTGCTCAAAACACGGTTTACAAGGTAAACTCTCCTGTATCGTAGAAACGTCCGCTTTCATTAATTTTTTTTTGAGAAGAGGACACATTTCTACGGGAAGCAATGTAAGTTACTTATTCGCTCACCCACAACAGTGGCTGCACTCACATACGAGGTATGTCCATCTTTTTATTTGTATGAATGTTTGAAGTTCAAGTTTTTCGATCAATCATAAAATCATACAATTGTATACAGTTATTATTTGAGATATTTATATTACCTCGTTGAAAACACGTATCGGTTGCACTATCAGTACCAAAATGCGCCAAAGTAACAAAAATTGTAGGTATGCTTACTGATTAATACTATTTATTTATTTGAATGATAATAAACCTCGCGCTGGCTAATAATTAATGTTGGAAATAATATTAATTTTGTTTATTGTTAAGTGTATTTAATCGAATCGTAATAAATTATGTTTCTTAAATTTGTTTTATTCATTGTAGTTTTTAAATTTTTAATTTTGTGGATTTTTTTTTTATCATTTCTTTAACTTATTTAATAGTTTTTAATTAATTAATTAATTAAATATTCTTCATCGATAAAATAGTAGTGTTTTTTTTTCCTCCGGTTTATTTACACGTTAACTCTTCGAGCCAAGATTGATAGTAGCTGCGGATGACTTCAAAGAACGAGAATCGAGATTCGGCGATCGTATTACATTATAGAGTGTAATATTATTGACTTAAGGTATGGTTAAGATAATCGACACAGTAGATTAGGCTTACTCAAGGACACCACTATAAAAAAAAGCCTGTGCAATACCTCATACGCTTTTTGAATAACGTCAAATGTTCGTAATAATATTTCATTGGCATTTTTCGATAGGCAAGGTGGTGCGGAAAATTGCACACGGGTTTTATCTGTATCTTTATTGTAATCATTCAATAAGATTCGATATAAGCATTGTATATTTTCTTTAGTAATATTTTTTTTAAATATTGTACCAATTTACCTGTTTTTCTTACGTTTATTCAGGTTTTCTGATGTTTTCCTCTGGATTTTGCTATTTGATGAGAAAAATCGTGAGAAAATCCAAAAATATACCTTTAGTACCTTCCCAATCCGATTTCAATTACTATTATACATTAATTTACCTATAACAGTGGCTGCACCCGTCTCCATTATTCTAGGACAGCTTTTTACACACCATTTTTTTATTTTTATCGTTTTTGAATTGGGGTTGCTAAATTAAAGTTTGGGAGTACTGAAGCAACCCCAAGCACCCCCTAGTTGTGTCCTATATCTGGTATTATCAATGCATATTTTTCGTAATGAATGATAACCACAATCATTGTTTTATTATTTGTATTATTATTATTATTATTTTTATTAGCCAAATATCATACATCAAAATTTTCTCCACAATTTATCACCCCTTAAACTTTTCGAGCCCAAGCTTCTATCCTCCCAACCTCTCTTAACTACGTATCTGTTTACGGCATTAACGATTTCAATTCGAAAATCAAATTTTAACGAAAATCGTAAAGAGAACGGCATTTCCACAATACAAACAAACTTTGCTTAAAATTGTTTTTCATTAGCAATAGTTTATCGTTGCATATACAGATAGAAAATAATTAACTTTACGTTTCCTATTTGCCAATATTCCAATTACAATAATGACACACCCATCCCCAGTATCAGCTCTTTTATTTGTCTTCATTCATCTCGCGATAAAGGTATTCCGGATTTCCACGATAATGACTCTCTAGTTGAGTTTTGAGCAGCTATTATAAGATATTATCCATTTTATAAAGTAGTGTATTTAGTATGGATTTTAAGAAAAATCTAAAACACGCATATTTTGTTAGAACATGAAAATATTAAACGTAGGAACTATTTATGGTAAATAAAAAAAAAAATAAAATATTAAATAGGTACACATCTTTATAAAATATATTCCAGGTCTGTGTGTCATAAACTCAACTAGAGAATTACAGTTGTGGACATGTAGAATTTCTATGTTGGTATATCACGTGCAAGATAACCAGAAAAAACAAATTTTAGTGACGAGGCTCCCGAGTTTAGACGGTTGTAGCCTTGTAGGTGCGTACTATATTTTAAAGTATCATATTATAAAACCACATTAAATGCAAAGTAAAGGATTAATTTTCACTGGGAGGGGGGAGGGGCTAATGTTGTGCTGTATAAATAATATATATTATAGTGTACAGAGTCAGCCGGAAACTTTTACAGCCGTTATTCAAACGATAGAAGACAACGATTTAATAATATTACATATTATTGTTCACATTATGGCAATGTGGGGTATTTTGAAATTATATATATATATATATATATATATATATATGCACGTTGTATACCTAAAATCGGACTAGTGTATACTGTATATATATTCGGAATATTATAATTTATTAAAACATTATTATATTATTTCCCTTGTTTAATTTTTAATTAAAAATACAAAAACAAAACGTAGGTATAACCTACGTCGACTCGAAGTCTGAAAAATATAGTAAAACCCATAAAACATAATCTACATTATGCGTATTTAAATATACTACCGCGCGTTATTTCATTAATAATAATAATAATAAAAAAAAAAACCTCTATCATAAAAATATTTTTAAAAAATAGACAGTATTGTAATAATTAGAATATATTACATAGTTACGTTTGACTGTAAGTTTTTATCAGGTTAATCTACACGAAAAATTTACGTTGGCGTGTATTTAACCCATTTAAAAATTTAACGCACCCCCCCCCATTAAGCATTCGAATAGTATATTTTCGTATAGTTTATTAATTTATTTATTTTGAATGTGTAATAGTAATGTTAACTCGAGTAAACAATATGATATTTTTGTTGTTTATAATGAATATTATTGTAACATACAGGGCGGTTCCCTAAGCGCGTTCACCAAAATTTATTTAAAATAATACTTCATCTATTTATAGAAATTTTAATATAGGTTTCCATTTGAAAAACCAAAGTTAGTGTCGTCACAGGACACTCCTTAATACTGTGTAAAATCTAAGTATTAAAAAATATCGAATTTAACTACACATAAAAATTCCAAAAATCAGAATTTGAATATAATATGCAAAATTTAACTAAAAAAATGGGGTGAGCACGCTTAGTAAATCATCCTGTATTATTCATAGGTAAAAAAAAATATTTTATGGCAATACAATCTATTTATTGTAATATACCTGATACTGATCGAACACTAGATCTGCTATACGAGATGATATTTGGTCACGAACCAGCTTATCTACCAGATTATTCAAGTAGTTTTTGAGTAAATTTAATTTTTGGACTTTCCAGAAATTCTAGAATCCTATGTTTAATATATTTTCAAAATCATGTTCGAATATAGGGGTTCGAAAATATGATATTTAAAAACCATTAGTCGATACGTGTTTATAATCTCATAAGGATTAAGGGTAACATGCTGTAACCGTTTGTAAATAGTTACGGATTTTCCTATAATTCTAGATCACTTTGTATAATATATTTCGGTTGTTCAATCTTTAGAAATCAATTTCCTTTTTTAATAACATTTTAATATTTTACGTATATTTTTCACTTAGCAAGAAAATGTTAACGTAGATAAAATACTCATCAATAGAAAATTGTTTTAATGAATTTAGTTTTTTTTTTTTTTTTTGTTACTGTTGTCAAATTGTGTGAAAATAATATGATATGTATGTCTGTAAAGTTGGCACTGGCACATTATATACTAGGGCTCTAGAACTAGTATAAATATTTTGTTAGGACATTTTTGAATTTTGCTAGGACCCCTATCGCTTCTATATATTAAGAGCGAACTATAGATTTAATATAGATTTACATTTTACATAATCTCAAGTACCTATTTTTAACTAAAAAGAATGAATAAAACTAGAGATACCTGATTATTGCGCCGAAATAAACAAAATTTATTTATCTATATTTTATTTTTTTAAAAATTAAGGTGATCATGTAATCATAAATAATACACACCTGCTAAGTATTATAGTTATGAATTTTAGCTATGTTATAAAACGTAGTATAGATAAATAAAACAAATTCTTGATATATTAAAATAATATATTTTAATATATTTTATATATAATTTTAAGGAAATCATATAATTTTTCTTTCTGCGAGTGATATTTATCTATATAGATATTAGGTTATACTTGTTTAACATTTTTTTTTTTTTTAATTAAAACAAATTTAATAACTTATATACTATGACATTAAGTAAGGACAGTAAGGTTATCTTATTACGTTCCAAATACAATTTGTTCAATGATTCGGATATAGAGTAATATTATTTTATGGGTTCAGTGTAATAATCAGGTATTTTCGGAATACTATAACGGCATATTTTTGTTTGGAATCGGAAGATGTGTCAGTGATGACGCACAAATTTGGAACCTCTCCTAGAAGTGATAAGGGTCCTAGCAAAATCCGAAAAAGCTCTAGCAAAACCTAGCAAATTGATATAAATATTTCGGCATATTTTTTATAAGATACATGCCGGTGTAGCCACCAAGATAGCACCGGCATGTTTGTTTGTAGATTTCCGATGTTTGTGAGCCCAAGCAAAATCTAAAAATTTCCTAGCAAAATTTATCAAATTACTTAAAAAATATCGATACTAGTTGTAGAGTCCTAGCATAATGTGCCAGTGCCAACTTGGCGGACATATGATATGTTATTAATTTTTACTAATATGATTAATTAAATTTACTACAATTTATTTTATTTTTACACATATTTTAGTAATTAGTATACATAGGTTAATACATTTTTTTTCTTTTAAAACTCACATTGCCTAAATTTTTTTTAAACCAGAATGTATTTTATTTTGAAGGAGCACACTAACCTGCTAATATTCAGGTTTGACCTTTCAGACTAAAAATATACTTATATATTATATATTATTGTGTATGCTTAAAAAAAAACTTCACTGTAAACATAATAAACATCTTTTTTGTATCAAAAATGTTAATTGCAAATATATATTTTTTCAACACAAATGCCAGAAGTATCATGTTTTAACGAAATAAAATAGAACAACATTATAACATACCTATGGCTCAGCGTACACTTATAACGAACTAAATAACTGCGTAGGTACGTACGCATTTTCGAAAATATAAGAAGTTTTAAAAAGTTCATATTACACAAATGTGTTCAAACAAAATTAATAAATAAAATTAACGATGAACTTTGGACTGATGTAAACGGAGTATCTACCTAACTAAATTTAAAAAAAAGAAAAAGGTATGGATGCTAGAAATTCATGATGAATTTGAGTTTATAAACAATATATATATTCGTTAAAAAACATTGGACACCAATAACAACGTGCTCGAAGAGTACCTAAGTATAGCGGAACAAAGAAAGTAGAGGATTAGAAAAAACCAAATAATGGTATTATACAATAATATTATAAACTTAATAAGACTATTAGAAGTGTCTTCCCAAAATGTGTAAAGAATATATTTCACTCAGTATTATATTTAAACGGTTTCGGGATAAAATCAAAGGAACAAATCATTTTGAAACGAAACAGTACTATGTATATATATATATTATATTTCATTGGTTTAGAAAAAAAACACATTTTGTATTTTTAAAACAACTAGTTATAAAAACAAAAGTTAATTTTAACAAATTTGATTGTAATGACAAATTATATTTTGATAAACAACGACTAATACGTACTATTGAGAATCGTTTCATATAATTTTATACAACACGCCGTTTAAAAAGTAAACGCAGTTCGACTTATATATATTTATTTGATTTAATTTATTGCGATGATTTTTAAAATGGTAATAAAATTATATTACATTTTCGGACGTTCTCATATACACGACTCGGACATTATAAATTATTTATCCACGAGTTATTCGGAGAAATTAACTTTTGCATGATTTTTCAGTGATTTACTGCAGTTAGGTTACCACAATGTCCATTATCGAAAATTGTACCGACTCTCTGACAAAAATATAAGATTCAATATTAAAAAATGCCACTAAAAAAAGCAATAGATGAACATAATATCTTTGAAATATTGCAAGTCACCCAGTGAGCTGGAATACTAAAGTGAGAAGCATTTTTTTTGTTGGGAAAGTAGAATACATAAGGTTATTTCATTTATATCTGTAAGCAACGACAAACTATTGCTTGACGAAAGACGATTCCGAGGACTCATATCGGTAGTACATAATTTGAAGAACAGTAATTTTTTTTAGGATTTTCGTTTTAATTTGATTTCCAAACGCTTATTAAAAAATAAAATTCGTCCGATGATTTTAGTAATTTTACCACGTCTAGGTAAGTCCAATATAATTATTATTACCAAGTTTTAAGTCTCTCTACGTGTATTTATAACCAAATAACAGCAAAAGAACTCTTAAAAATTAGAAAGCTTAAAAGCCCTTAAAGACTCAAAAATGGCTCAAAAATTTCGACGATGAAACCGTAAGAAAGTAAATCAAAAAGGCAGCAAAAAAGTTAAATTGTGATTTTTCCATTACATCATTTTTTCTGGTAGAAAACGTCGTCCGTGTTTTTATAAAATAATTAAATCTTGAAATTATACGTTGCCTACGTTCTTCTTCCAATTAAGTGCTTTTATTTTTAAAATGACGTTAAAAATCAAAAAAATGACCTGTCTAAAATACAATCTAGACAACTTGAGCTTTCAGAAAAATTACTACACGCAGAAATCGAAACAAGTTTAATGGGAAAAAACGTGTCCACAGAATAGAAAAAAAAAAATAAAAAGAAAGAAAGAAATAAACAGCATTGTAAAACCAATAGGTCTCTCGCTACGCTTGGAATCTAAAAATGTACAACATTGAACTTTTCGAATGCGTGTTCGTTAATATGTCTCTCTGTTAGTTTTCACCTTGTGAAATAATTTTTACTAGGGAAACTATTATTCCTTAGTTTCATGTATCCCTTCACAACGNTATAGCAACTATCGTTACTATAGGGTTGTATTTTTTTCTTTAAATAATAGTAAAATCCATTCACGTTCAATTTCGCAAATATTGTACAAAAACACAAGATGCTAAGGGATTACTAAATAATATGACCGGATAAAAAACTTTAACGCTGAGTTAATCGGATTAATTTTCGAAATGAGTATAAGTTATAACAGGTTATAACAGGTAATAGCAAAACTCTCAAAAATTAGTATTCCTTAAAAGCTCAAAAGTGGCTCTAAATTTTTGGCAATGATACCGCATGAAATTAAATAAAAAGGTATCATGTAGTTTCTCAATTATATTATTTTTTCTGGTAGAAAACGTCATCCCTGTTTTTTTATAAAATAATGAAATCGAGAAATTATACGTTTCCTACGTTTTTATCCCACTTAAGGACTTTTATTTAAAAAAAAACTGCGAAAATCAAAAAATGACCTGTTTAAAGTACCATCTAAACAACTTGAATTTTTTTAAAAGTTACTAGACGAAAAATCAGAACAAGTTTACTAGGAAAAAACGTGTCCACAGACTAGAACAAAAAATAAAAAAATTAACGGTATTGTAAAACCAATAGCTCCCTTGGTATAATTAAAAATTTAGAATAGTTCTAAAGTTATGTAAAGTTTAAATTTCCGTATCTCTTAGACCGCATATAAGAAAGATACATCAAATAAATAAGATGGCTAATTTACATTGTTAATTGAGATTATTTAAGTTAAATTATCACGGTAAATATTAGAAAGCAAAAACATATGGTGTTTATTAACTTCCCTTTGGAGGTAGGTGAAACTAAAAAAATATTTTAATTTTTCGTGAATGTTATACATATGTAGGTATATTCAAGTTACAATACTGGCTTAAAAATTCTCAACTCATAAATGACAAGACTTTTCTACTTATTTAATTTTCGATATTCATTTAAGGGGAAGAGGTAGAGTACAGTTGTGTTAAAAAAATTAAAATTAAAATAAAATGTATTTAATACCACCATAGTGCGCAGTGCCGTTTACCCGATTTTAATTTTGAAAACAATTTATTTGAATTATTTAAATTTTTCTATAATTTGTAGAAAATATTATTTTGTTTTTTAGTTAATTGAGTTAAATTAAATAATGAATTTAGGTTTCTTTTTTTCTTGAAATAAACTGTTACTTAAAAGTGTGAAAAAAATTTAAAATACTTTTCCTACAGAACATAAAAAAAGGAAAAACAAAAATTAGATTACTAAAAGTATTTATTTTACTCCGGGTTATTGGTCTATAGATATTATAAATATAAAAAAAAAACTGCATTCAATTTAATATAAAAATAAAAAAAATAAATCACGGTTTGTTGAAATATTGCGCTCGAACACAGATCTTGATTCCGTTCAACAGGATTTTGCCTAACTCGGCCCGCATAAAGTTTTTGAAACCTTTGTTGCGGAAACAATATGGTCACCATATGCCAATAGCGTATTTCGCGTTATGAAACATTTAAACATCAACACTTACGGTCCGCCTTATCGTACGGTTATCCACACCGGATGTTTATTACGGACACGTTCTGGAACTTTAACGGCAGGGTTCAGTGGTTGGTGGTGCGGATTTTACTGATAATAATAGTAAACAAACAACTTTACTCCGAACTTCAAGTAATCCTTTAAATCAGAAAACTAATTTATTTTTTGAAAAAATTCATGATTTCATATGTGATACACTATATATTATTATTATAAATATCGAAATGTAAAAACACTTGGCACAGTGGGTGGGTCACTGTAATAGGTGAAAAGTTAAGATGGTAGAGTATAGAGGGGAATCATAATCGTATAAAACGTTAAACAATTGTTAATAAAAACGGGAAAACAATTCTGAACGAAGTTTATAGTTATACATGTTTTAAAATTATGTAATTTTTAAGGTGTTTGTCAAAATGTTAACTTAAAAAATATACTACATTACGTTTGATTTTTTTTTTTAACATTAATTATTTAACTTTATAATAAATTTCATATTTAATTTTTAAGCATTTCTGTCCGGCTAATTAATATTGTATTTGTATTAAATTAAATATGGAAACTAAAAAATATTCGAAAATATCAAATGTCTAAAATTAGCTTAAAAATCGACATAAGTTTTACCACGTCTATAAAAAGCTAATATAAATATTCTGTAAAAATTACAAGTCTCTATAGATATTTTTAACCAAATTACAAACAAAAATGAAATTGTAAATTTTCCAGTTTTTCCTAACTATTTAGAAAACTTACTTGGAAAATCAAAAAAAAAATACTTTCTTAAACACCACAAAATTTCTTTCAGATAACATGTAATTTCATTAATGTTTTTGTATTTATATATATCTATTTATTCAATACTTCAACTAGATCAAAAATACAACAAAAAACCTCTCGTGGTTTTTCGATTCAGATAAGATTTCTGGTAGAAAATTTATACTAAGATACAAATTAAAAAAAAAAAAAACAACAAATACATAAACACACATAATAGTTTAACCAATAGTTTAATAATAGTTTAATACAGTCCTCGCTACGCTCAGAATCTATTAAAAAACCGCATGTTTATAAATCAGTCGGGTAAAAATATAACTGTACGATTACCACACTATTGGAAAAATCAACAATTATTGTTTGTACGTGTTTCTTTTTTACCCGGCCTATCCGAGTGAAACCCGCACGTCCATCGAATGCTAGTGACCGTTCGGAAAAAAATCTTCTCGAGTACGCAGAACTCTACAAAAAAACAATTTACACCACAATTCGATACAAAGACAAAATGACTATTTGAAACAGAGCAAAACTGTCATCTGCGGCCACGGATCGACTGATTAACTCTCGAGTCTATTCCAATAAGGAAATTCATTAAAAGTTCAGCTGACAACTGGAACCGCGGACAGTCCCACGAGAGTGTAACCTAAAGTCTTTTTCTGCTTTTTTTTGTTTTTTTACCAATAGAAATAACCTATGATTATCCTTGGAAAAAATTTTCAAGTTCTACGGGACCGAACGTATTATATCCTCATAAATCGAAAAAAGGATAATATACCAATATTGGAATTTGTCGTAGATGGGAAATTGAGAAGGTACGATACACAAAGTTATTAAATTTATGTCTATATCTTATATGTATGCTACGATTAACTATTGTTAACAAAAACCGATTTGAAGTTCGGTTATACATACAAATTTTGATATTCCGTAATTTTTAGAATACAATTTCTATTTTATATATATGTATATAAAAAAATGACTACCTACATTAAAATTAATCTTTTTTTTTTACCACTATGTTAACTTATAATGAACTTCGTATTATATTATCAAAGAACTTTTGTTTGGTCAAATAATTTAATCACAGTAAACCTAATAAAAACTAAAAAAATAAAACTATAAAATGTCAAATGCCAATAATGATAAATCAAAAATTGTTAGAACTTCCTATTACTGATAAGGAATATACTCGTATATAAGCTGTTCTGTGGAAATTTCATATCTCTACGATAATTTTTAACGAATAACAACAAAAAAAATACTCAAATTTAAAAGAATCATTTTTTCTAGGTTATTACCGAGTTTTCTAAATTATTCTGAAAACTACTTGAATTATAAGAAAATGGCGGCCTTCATATACTAACTAGATTCAAAATTCAACGAAAATGATCTTTCGTAATTTTTTGGTAGGAGCAAGATTTCTGGTAGAAAAGTTGTAAACAAATGTACATATTTCATAGTAAAACAATACATTCCTCAAACTTAGTTCAGAATCTAAAACGCATCGTAGTTATACCGATACTATTTTCTCTTCGCTTAAAATCTAAAAGCAAACAATATTGTAAAATTAATTCATTCCTCGCTCATAAAATTCCTTGTGTTTATCATATTACCTACATATAATATTTTTAATGTATGATTACACGTTACTACTGTATGTACCCTATGCGATGAGCTTATGTTTGTTTGTCGCGAAAATAAAAGTTGTTTTCTTTCTTTAAAACACTAGACACGCACATAGTCTCTTCCATTTTATATTAAAAACATATTGCGGTAGTTCCGGTTTGACGAAAATGCTGATACCTAGTACTATACAACGACAATACGTGGCTGTGAATCGTTTCACTTCAAATTGAACGGTGAATTTACAATTTCCCGTTTAGATATAAACCTCAAATGGCGTACACATTAGGGACGTGGAGTTTTACAAAACTCCGGGCACGTCTTACATTGTTAATATTGTAATATACTGTTATTGCGTTTCAGGCGGAAACGAAACGGTTTTTATTTTTACATTATTCAGGGACGACAAATATGACCAATATACGAGACGTATTTTGATAGGAGTTGAAACACAAAAGTAAAATATACGCGTTTGAACTCAAATATAAACCCAAAAATAAACTTCGAGACAGGAATATTCGCATTGGAAAATAGTATCAGAAAAATCGTTAGATTTCAATATTTAATATGACCTCTATAATAATGATATAATATGCAAATATAGCATAAATAACAAAAATATGAAAACATGAAAACCGTAGTCATCCGGTGATTGTATTAGTTATTATAATTATTCTTCATCTTTAACATTATTTTTTTGTTTTTAATCTGGCTTATAATATTTGGGCATATCTTATTTCTTCCTTATTGTAAAATGACAGTATGAAATCAAAAACGTAATAAGTATAACATTATAACAATGCATATTAGAGTTAAACACAAGTTTGCATTTATAAACATGGTGTTTGCTGAACAAAAAAAAAAACATAATTATTTGGCTATATATTTTTGTGAAGTTTTAAAGTAATATTTTGAATAAAGCTTATTTAAAATTTTAGTAAATACTGTAAAATAAAGTTTTCTAAAAAAAGAATACAATTTAATCTCATAATCTCAAATTCGAATTTACCTACCATATTATATCCTATAGTACAAGGGGCGTAAGGACGATGTACAAACATCAGCAGAGGACTGGCTTTTTTTTTTATTAAACGTGAGAGTAATAATTGACAAACGATATCCCATTAACCACGGACATATATGACAACTGAATGATTTGTTGTGTGCAGAATACGATAGTATATAGGTGGTTACCAACAGTACATGTACAATATAATTCTGAAAAAGTATATTTTATGATGTTTGCCGTTTCAACATATCAATGGATTTTAACAACAACCGGAGTGTTAAGAAAGATACTAAGACGACACGATACACTCGATTAAACAATCTAGAGAAAATGATTAGTCTCCCACGTATTATAATAATATACGAATAAATATTTTTGTAAGACACCGTTCCCACGCGTATTTTAAATTTTGTTAGATTTGAAAAACTCATATGGTTTTTGATTTTGTATATGCGTTCATAAAGACGATTTAAACTTCTAATACCTAAACATATTATATATAAACACGTATTTATAATATTGTTATATATTGTTAAACTATCCGTCCTTACCCGGTAATTTCCTTTCAGTGGCGTACTGCAGGCATATTTAGTGGACGCGGAGAAGATAAATTATGCAGTGCATAATTTAAGGGTTTGGCTTATTTTAGTGGGAAATGACGTGTTAACAAAAAAAGCACTTATAGGAGCTGAGTACAGTAACAGCTACCATGGATTATTATAATTGTGATATTGCTTTAGCCTTTAGTGTTTTTGCTTTTTTTTTCGGGGGAGGGGTGGCTTTTTTATAATCATACTGTATGAAATAGGTGTGGTTGCTGTATCAACGACAATAAGTTTAATTTATTAATAGATGGTTATATATATCATTAGATAACATTTCTAGCTTAAAAAAGAAATAGTCCGAGCATTTATCTACACAGATATCTTATTTGTCACAGCTAAGGGCGAGTGGGTACAACTTATCCTATGTAATACAAATATTAAGGTACTAGAGAATTATATTGTCATAAGCACAACTCGGGAGGTTTGTAAGATTCTCGGATTTTAAATTCAATGATTTCAGTATTGCAAAAAATATTTGTAAATCCTATGTACCTTATCATACGGTAGGTAACAAGTATTCAGCAATAATAGATATAGAGAAAAAAAATGTTCAATTTTTCTATTTAGTCATTATTATTATCTAGACTCAATAAATACATTTTTTTATTATTTTTATATTTCATATCAAAATTAAATTAAACATGGTGTGTAGATTGTTTTCAATGAAATGTTTAAGGTATTAAACAATAATGAGTCCTTCAAGTGTTTTGAGTCTTAAGTGTAAATGCGCTGAATTGTAACTACCTACAATGCATTATTGTAGAAGTCGAAATGACTTCTTCACACTAATAGTTTGTTACACATTTATAAAATGTCTGTATAGTAAATTTACCGATACGAGACAATTAGGTATGCAAAACTAATATTTGCATAATATTTTACGCGAGATTTTACATGTCTTCTGGAAAGTATATGGGTACAATACAGTAAAATTAATACAAATATAAATCGAAGAATATTACTAAAATTTAAATTTAATACTCGAATCAAGAAAATACGTTTCTAATGAATTCAAACGTAATAACGGGGTTTTTCAGAGGTTTCTCTTTCCACGCACACGCGTAAATACTAATGCAGAAAAATAATTGTCCGGTAAGTTATAAATAAGTAGTAAGTATATATTCACGCAACTGCGAATTGTAAATACGACTACATTTATTGAATAGTATTCACCGCGCGAAATTGCTCGTTAAGTGCTGAATTGAGTGCTTTTTTTGTAAAACATTTTCGTACACGTCATTTTCTTTTAATACCTATAAGTATAAAGGTACCTGTTATATAATAACACGCACGGCGTTCGTATCATTCGTATGGTTCAATACCTACGCATTTTATTGTATTATACTGTTATCACTGCCTGTTTGCGAGTAAGTACATAAAATCATTACTACCTACCTACCCAATAATAATGGAAATGTCGAAATATGTAAATAATTTCATTTCTTCAATAACATCACAATTTACAATAATAATAAAAAAAAAAACTAAGTTGTCTTGATCTTGTATAATATTTTGTAATAATACTAATAACGCTTGTAATAAAAAATATATGGTTTATAATATGTATAGTAGGTTACTTCGGTTTTTTACAATATTATTATTTCAAAGGTGTTTAATATTATAATGACGAATCGATTATTCAAAAAGTTAATTTTTAAGGATGAAAAACATTTAAATACTTTTCGAGGTCATCGTGCCTTTAAATTTGTAGTTAAATTAGTTGCATTACGATAAGTCAATATAAGTGTATACATCTTGTTTATATAAACCACGTACTATAATGTATATTATATTCGATTATTTCTATTATTTTTTTTTTTAAAACATAATTTGAATGGGTTGTACCAATGATTATAGATAGACAGATATAGAAAAAACAATGATTTGAGCACAGATATATAAACAACTAGAAAGTCTGCTCATTTTACCTTATTTTAGTGTAAAATGTTAAAGTCAATAAAATATAACAATATAAGCAAAATATAAACACGGGCTTCTTTGATAAGAAAAGTCTGCTGTATTTTTGGCGTTAATTGCACCCAGTCCGCTACCTATCCACAAAAGGTCGTTTTTATTATATCTGTGGGTTTAAGACAGTTAAATATTTCGAGTGTAAATAACATTAAGAGAAGACAATTTTACTTTATTTTTGTTGCACGTTTGGCTGATATAACAAATAAATAGTAATAATAATATTATCATCATTGTAAACGACGCATTTCCTAAATATATTATGATTTTGTTATGACAGACGACGGAAAAACTATATAATAATAATTATTATTATTGGAATACTAATCGTTAAACTTTTCAAAGTTTTGTTTTTATTTGTTATTTTATCAGAAAATTAAAATATATTTTTCCGCGTGATTTTATTACTATCCGGTTTAAAGCAATACGTTATATATAATAATATTATACATTGCGCAAGATAAAAAAAAAATGTTTTTACAACTTTGAATTTAACCGTTGATTTTAATAATAATTTTAACTGTTAAAACTATGATTCCGAAGAAAACGCATACAAATATTGTATTAATAGTAAAAATATGCAAAACTTTAATTGTTCTAAAAAAAATTAATTTAATTCATTTTGAAACTGTTAAAATTAACAGACGAAATATTATCATGAATTATAATAGATTTAGAAAGAAAGAAAATTGAGGACATATTGTTCGGTATAAATTCACTCTGAATTGATGAAAAAAATAAATAGTTATACAAATGTTTGTAATCGTGATACATATTTGTCTATTGAGTAAAAATGCATATGCTAAATTAAAATAATTGTAATAACTGTTCGTTTTTCAACATTTCATTGATTTCTATGGAGCTGAAAAAGTTTTAACCACATAAATATAAAAATATTATGCGAAATGCCGTGATTTTTACGATATTCATCGAAATTGAAAACTTCAAACCACTTACAAAACAAAAATTTTCGATTATTTTTATGTATCTACTATCTAGTGACATATAAGAACAATTCAAGATGAAAATTGTAACATATTTTTGATATTTTTTGAGAAGCCGAACAATTATTATCCACGTAAAACCAAATAAAAACGGGGGAAGGAAAAAATTAGACAATTTCAAATAACAATAAATAATATGAACAAATATTTTGAACATTATACACCCTAATAAATTAAAATATCTTAAGTGTTCGGAGAAAGTTTCAGATCCCTACAATTATCACTAAGTTATAACGAGATCGTAAAATCACAAGTAATAGAAACTGTGACTATTAATTTAAATATTCTCGTTATTCTGAAATATTTTCAGGTTCTTCCCGATTATTCAGATAATAACATAAAAAATAAAAAGGAAAAAAAGCAATTTTCTTTCACAATATACTAACTAGTCAAAATTGTCTATCAAAAATTGTTGATCAGAAATTGATGATTGAAGCAAGGCTATACTGCAGGTGTAAAATGATTAAACCGATAAATTAATATTTTGAGAATATAATTTATAGATTTGTGAACTGCTACAAATGCTTGGCTTGGGACCTCATATGGAAAATACCGGTATTTGAACAGGAACCTTTTGAAAATATTGAGACTGGAACCTTACTGGAACCTTTTTTTATTTTTTAAGGATCTAAACCGGAACTGATGCTGATATTTGTCGGTATTTTCGGTTCCAATTTTATTTAACTATATAGTATTAAATACAAGTAGTCAAATAATGATGGATGTTTATTTAATAAAATGTATACCTTTTTACCATACGATACGGAAAAAAAATAAATAGATTCCTGCAATGAAATGATTTTAAAACGATGCAATCTTCATCCTCAAATGAAATATTCTTCTTTACGAAATTTAATTTAGTTGTAAATATTTTGTGACTCACCAACGTCGTTTATCAAGTAGATTATTTGTAATTTCTATATCAATTTTTATAATCTATATTTGTATGGATTATAAAAACAGAATTTAAGATAATTAATTATAAAAATTCCAGACAGCGACAAAATATGAACAGTTACCAAAATAAAAATATAAATTATTGTTAATTACCCGTTCGTGTATAGTCAAAACATATCGTCATGAATTTTCCCTACAATTTATTTATAGTTTAGTTTGGACGACAATGCTTAGTGATGTTGATGATTATTAAAACCGTCATAAATTAACCACATAAACTGTTATCAGATTGTGACATGAACTAATATATAATTATATCACCTGTTTATTCATAACAAGCTGTTTCGCACGGCTTTGCCCGTGTCAGTATTGAACGCAAAAAAAAAAATAAAAAATAAAAACGCATTTACCCGCAACTCCCTGCTTTCATCCTCGTTCTATCACTGTAGTCAACCGTTTTTGCTCGTATACATTTTTAAAAATATATTTTTTTTCAATTTCTTTTCATCCTTTTAGAGTTGAACTGTAACGAAATCTTTTCTTAGGGGTTGTCTCCCGAGTCACTTCCCCTCCTATTTGCACTTATGCTACAAACCTTATTTGAATCTCAAGAAATAAATGTACACAATTTGATGCCAATTGATACGGTAGAGCTGGCGGTATTGAGAATTTAGTCACTGATATTCGGTATTTGTTTAGACCCTAGTTTTTACTAGTACCTATAACGGTATTTTTCAGTATATACTGTCCTTGTGGTTGAATTATAAAAAAAAACTGAACATACTTGAAGACTGATATACTTCTCACGATGGGAGGACCACTGTTGTAGATGAGAAGTTGGGAAAGTAGGATATAGAGGTAAATTAAATGTATATTACTTTTTTATTTGTACGTAACGCTTAATTATCGCTAACAAAAAATATCCTGAGTGAAGTTTGGTTATACATGTTTTGAAAGGCCGAAATATTTACGATTTTCGTTAAAATATGTTATAAAAATTCTTTTTTAAAAAAAATTCTACATTGTAGTCAATTTTTTTTCTTTTTTGACTACAAAGTACGACTCATAATGAACCTAAAGTTAAATTTTCCAGCATTTCTGTTTAGTAAAATAATTTTCTCTGCCGAATTAAAATATACTAATTATAAACAAATCGCGTAAAATTAAAATATCTTTAAATAGCTCAAAAATGGCTAAAATAATTTGAACAGTTTTCCTCGTCTAGAAAAGTTTTCTGTCTAAATTTTAAGCCCCACAAATATTTTAAACTGAACCACAGCTTTTAAAAAAAAAACAAATTTAAAAATAATAAATTTCGTAAATTGTCCCATTTTCCCTAAAATTTTTCCAATTATTATAAAAATACTTGGAAAATCAAAAAATGACCTTTAATGACCTCCTTAAAGTACCGCCTTAAGAAACTTTCCTTTCAGAAAAAAATGCTACACTTGAAAATCGGAAAAGATTTCTGGTAGACATTTTTTACACAGTATAAAATAAATAAACGTAAAACCAATACATTCCTTCGTTTGCTCAAAATATAAAAAATTTAAATAAAATAAACAATTGTATATTTTAATAATTATTATCAACTGACTCTATCTATTGACTAATTCTGTGATTGGGTAACTGCCATTATATTGTGATACTGATAAGTAACGTGTGCTGATAAGGCATTGTATCTTGACGCTAGTTTTTTTTTTGTCTTTAAAAACGTCTCTAAGACTCTAATAGAGATCAATCTATAGAGAATAGTCTCAATAGACGATATAGTATCTAATTCGATCGTTTCCAATGTATTTTTAACGTACTTTCTATTTTTATACCTCAGTATGTTATTTTTCTATAGTGAGTTCTGAACCTTGTTAGCATTCATTCATTGCTGGAATCATTTGACCATTTTTGTCTTGCTAATTTTCTCCTGAGAACTATTTATTAACATACCCAATTGAACTATGGTTTCATCTTTGATTGTTTTTTCTCCAACACTTTCGTTGATGCTTCACTTATACTTTCTCTGATATGTCCCCAGGTTTTATCTATACCTCCCTTCATTATAAATTGCTTACTTTTAACAATATTCCGAAAACATTCTTCGTACTCCTTCCATATTTCCTTATCCGTTAGCTTTGCTGTATCAAATAGTCCCATATTTGTGTTGTTTCTTCTGCTTTAAAATTCTCACTTTTATTCTAATGTCAACTAGTAAATGGTCTGAATCTTTATCAGCTCTATGATAAATAATATTATATTATTATTATATAGTGATTTCGATTAAATAAAAGCCACGGCACTTACATATAAGTCTTCTCCTCGTGCATGTTTATCACCCTATTACAATTATTTATTCATTATTATTTTTTTTTTTTACTCACGAAAATCCCATAATAACGATAACCAAATAAATTTGAATATAATGTAGTTAGACCGTTTTTTCGAATTTGGAGTATACACATTACGATAGTTGTATGTAAATATGTATTTCCGAATCGTTATAAAATAACAATATTATTATTCTAATGGTCTGTACTCGATAATATTATTATTATCAATGAGTGTATTTGGTGTGCAGATTTGACCTATACAGGTATTATAACAGTTTTGTAAAAAATACTTTTCAAATAAATTCAAAAACGTTTTTCAATACATGTGTAAATTGTAAAAATCGTATTAAAAATTCTTAGAACCATAAAACAAAATATTACTTTAGAAATATTTAAATACAAATATTCGAATATTTAACAAGACTATATTTTAATAATATTGTGACTTATACAGTAGTTATATTATACTGCAGCATAAACGCTTATTGTCGAAGAGTCCGCTGTCGGTTTATTAAATTTGTTAGTTGCTTACTTTACCGTGTACCTAATATCAATTCATAATATTGCTTATAATAATATCTATTGGTTTTACTATGATGTGTATGCTTTTTTTCTCTCTGTTAAGAGCTTAAATTATTAAAGTTTAGATTTATGCAAGCAAACATCAGTTACATCATCATATACAGGTACGATTTAAAAACCAATCTTTTTTCCTAGATATAATATTATAAAACGGATAAAACGAACATATATAGAAGGCAAATAACGACTTCGGATCAAAGAAAAAAACTTAAACGTCATCATAAATCTGATATAATTTACAGAATTATATCATTGATCTCAAGGAAGAAATGCTTAAATCAATTTTGTTTAATTATCAATATAAACTAAATTTAGAAAATATTTACACTATTTACACTTATATTGAACATACACTAATACACCACTGCTTGAAGAGAACTGATTCAAAGGAACAAGTTTTGTTAGACTTTTAGAGGAAATCTATCGTAATGGATTTATAATAAAGAAACGTAATGGAATAAATTTCGTTAATTATTTGGAGGAACATGAATGATTTTTGTTTGTTCCTTTATTCTTATAAATTCCTATTAATTTAAATAACTTTTAAAACAGAACTTTTCAAGCACTATAATATACTAATATACCTTCAATACAGTTTAATTTTGAAAACACATATACTTAGACCATTTACAATAAAAAATACAGGGTTACAAATTGTACGAAATAAAAGTATAAAAAAATGTCAAAATTAACTTAAGCTCCTTTCTACCTTGACACCAAAAATAATTGTAGGTGGCGATGATCATATACATGATCTGAGCAATACAAAAATTTAAAAACGATTCGAGTCATTGCATAGATATAATAATAATGAATCAAGATTATTTGTAAGAAAAAATTATACTTTTGTTTGTAAAAAAGACATTCTAGGATAATATGGACGGGTGCAGCCACTGTATACCTGTAAGCAACGATAAACCATTGCTTACGAAAAAACTATTCTGAATGCAGCTGATAGTGATGCTTTGTCAACAATATACTTCTGTATACTCTATTATAGTAAATAATTAAGTAGGCTCTATATATTTTCTTTAATAATATTTGTTTAATGTTGCACCGATTTCCCCAGTTTTCCTACGTTTATTTCCAGTTTTTTACATTTGCGAGAAAACTTCGAAGAAAATCGAAAAACGACCTCTCTAAAGTACACTCCCAGTGAAATTTCTTTTTAGAAAAATTGCTATCATTAAAAGTTGGTGCAAAATTGCTGGTAGTCAAATTGTCCACGGAAAAAAAGAAGATCATAATAGTTTTAGCTAATACCTTCATTTCTTACATTTTTCTGGTTTTTATTTCGGTTTTTTGTATTTGATAAGAAAACTTCGGGGAAAATCGAAAAACGATCTCTTTTAGTACTTCTTCAGTGAAATTTTCTTTCAGAAATATCGCTGTCTTTAAGAGTTTTAGCAAAATTTCTGGTAGAAAGGTTGTCCAAAGAAATAAAATCGTAATAATATACAAATATATGAAATATATTTCACCGTTTTTTTGCTGATTTTCCTACGTTTATTTCCAGTTTTTCGCATTTTATGAGAAAACTCATGATAAAATCGAAAAACGATCTTACTCACACCGATTTTCATTCAGAAAAGTTGCTACACGTAAAAGTCGGAGCTAGTCCTCTGGTAGAAAAATTGTTCCCAGAAAAAAAAATAAACATTATTGTAAAATCACAAGCTTTCTTGCTCCACTTAGAATCTAAAATATTATGTTAATTAGAAAAATGTTGTTAAATAATTTAATTGTAAGAGTATACGAGGTCCGGCTATTAAATAACGAGACTGCTTATGAAAAATGGTTTTATTTTAAAAATTATTCCACAACCAAATGTTCCCCTTCAATATACTCTCCTCCCCTCTTCACACGCCGTTTCATTCGTTTCTTCCATTGCTCGAGGCAGTGCTGGAAGTCTATTTTCGTAAGACCATTCAGGAGTTCCGCCGATTTTTGTTTCACCTCTTCCATCGAGTAAAACTGGATTCCTTTTAAGGCAGACTTTATCTTCGGAAACAAGTAAAAGTCGCAGGGTGCCAACTCGGGTGAGTAAGACGCGTGTTCGAGTACTGGAGTGCCTTAAACGGCCAAATAACGCTTCACAGACAGCGCGTTATGGGCAGGTGCGTTATCCTGGTGCAAGATCCACGACTTGTTTTTCCACAATATCGACCGTTTCTTACGAACTCATTCGCGCAATGTTGCCAAAACTGTCAAATAGTAATTTTGGTTCACAGTTTGACCCTCTGGAACCCATTAAGTCATCACGATGTCGTTGATATCGAAGAAAACGATCAGCATGGTTTTGAATTTGGATTACGACTGAATTGGATTCCGGTGCACTCTCGACCTTCAGAAAATAATTTATGCCACTCAAAAACATGCGCCCGAGATAGGAAATCCTCACTATAGGCCTCTTTTAACAACTTATAGCACTCAGTTGGAGTTTTTTTTTAGTTAAACGAGACAATTTTACGTTTATCCGTTGCTCATGTTTTTCGTCACACATCGTTTTCGGCAAGAGAAAAAAACATGTTCGTTTCTAAACGCTACAGAAAAAATACTAATGCACCAACAAAAACCCAATTTTGACCTGGCATAATAGATACTTCCAGCTAACCAGCGCTGTATTCGGTTTTCCCCTAACCTTTTTGGAACGCTTTCTGCGCGCGCAGTCTCGTTATTTAATAGTCAAACCTCGTATAATGTAAAATGTATACAAATTATAAATATGGATTTTAAAATATGTATCGACGATTTTAGTTTGAAATAATTTATTAATTAATTTAATGTTGCATGATTAAACTTAAGCTTTAAACAAACTTTTTCTTTATATAATATCCGTTTTTGACATATCAAAGTAATTAATTGATTAACAACCACATACGTTATAAAATAAATGTCTAGTGGTACCCAACTACGGCCCACCGAAAAAATCCGACCTACGATCATTTAGTAAATACAAATTGTAAAAATAAAAAAGTTTACGTGCTAAAATTGAAATTTGTCTCACCAAAAAAAACTAAATCGCATGCACAACTCAATGGTACTGAATGAATTTGGGATTTAGCAATATCAACAGGTAAAAGATAAAACCAATCAGCCATATTTATTAACTCTTAAACTACAAGGAAATCTCGTCATTAATTTTTTTGATGTGTACAGTAAAAGTTCGTCCAAATAAATAATGAAAATATTTTATAAATAACCAAATTGAAAAATAGTATATAAAATTATTAAATAGTTGTGTATATTATATGATGTAGATTTATGTGTGTGTGTGAGTGTGTGTATAGGCTGTATATACACGATTTGACAACTTCCTATACCAGTAATATAATGGCACAGGAAACATTAAAATCATGCAGATACTTCCTACATATTAAACTGGACTGGTGTTGTAGGTGTAGAACACGCAAGTATCGTATTACAACCGACCATTTCGGCGTATTGTTTAAATAATTAACGCGACATGTATATATATATATACAATAATAATATAGGTATCAAACCGTTTGTATAATGTGCAGAGTAAAAGGGTTTTGAAGGATGTGCCACTCATTTTGGAATTTTGCGTGGGTGGGTAATATCAACAGCGTTTGCCTTTAGTACGATACAGGTCGTAATGCATCGTTATACTTTAGTTCAAATACTAAATATTATAATAACAATAATTAAATTATAGATGACGAAATAATCCGAAGATAAAATAATATAACAGAAACGTATTTCAAAGGTTGTGTATAGGCAGATTTCGCAATTTTTTCGGAAAATAAAATTTTGCCAACTTAAAAATATTCAAATTTACTTTCAAAAGCATTTAAAATAAGAATAACGATTTTACGTGTGCTTAAATACACGAGTAGTTATAAAATCTGTGTATTTATAAAATTGCAAGTGTACTTAATATTTATTTTTTTTTATGATCATCATAAATTAACAATATAGATACATTAATTATATATACTATTTTATAATTATCAATCCCTTTTATAAAAATGATCTAACAAAAATGTAATAAATTGTGAACATTAAAAAATATTAATGTATAATGGATACACAACAAATAAATAAGTAATAAAAATAAACAAGTCGTTAACTATACACTATACAATTTCTTGAATTTTTACTTTACATACAATAATAAAGAAGTAATAACTACAAAATACAATTTAAAAATTTAGACTAATTCTAAAAATAACCAGTTATATATAATTTTTTAACATTAATACTGGGCAAAATATATCATACATATAGTTTTTTTTTTTGGTATCAAGTTTTTGAGTTTATTAAATTTATATGTTATTGTACGTAGTTTCTATACAATATTATATGAATGAAGATGCCATCTTAAGTTATTATTAAAAATAAACCCTAAGTATCTTATTCTTAAGACTTCTTTAATACGTTTGCAAGTGTGTACGTTACATATTTTACTATTAGTGCGGGTATGTATAGTTATTACATTAATATTTGGGAAAGTTTTATACATGGAAAAGGTCATGAACATAGTTTTATCATTATTTAATATTAGATTTTTGTCATTAAGATATTTATGAACTTCATTCATACCAATCGTGGCTTTAGAATGAACTTCTTCCTACCAATGAAAAGTAGACACGTATCATCAGTGTAAGAGACTACCCCGACCATCCAAATTTAAATCACATACCCAGTTTATGTATAAGATGAACAAAATAGGACCTAGAACACTGCCTTTAGGAACACCATATATGATAAAGTTATCTTTATATAAATTACGTTATTTATTTTGACTCTTTGTTTTTTATCTATTAGATAACTACGAAATCAATTTAGACTACGGTTATTTATTCCAAAACTAGGTAGTATTTGAGTTTTATGATTAACTGTATCAAAGGCTTTAGCTAGATCCAAAAAAATAGCTATTACTTTGCTAAAGCCAGGTCTAAAGCCTAATCGATTTTTGGATAGCAGTTGATTTTCCTCCAAAAATTAATTAACCTAGATTTAACTATTTTCTTCAAAATTTGGAAAATACGTAAGCAAGGATATTGACCTATAATTGTTTATATTTTTAAAATCCCCACCTCTTAAAAGAGGCTTAACCACCGCAGTCTTAAAACAATCAGGAAAAATACTTTGTTGTATACTTAAGTTATAAATGTAAGCAAGTGGATTACCTATCAAACCAATAATATGTTTTAATATTTTAATTGTTACTCTATCAAAGCCGCAGTGTCATCTTTAATGTTATCGAACATTTTTAGAATATTGGAGTTCTCAATCTTTTTAATAAATAAATTGTCGAATGAGAAATTATTATTAACATTAAAGAATTCTTTGTTTAACACATTACCGGAGTTCTCAGCTAGTTGCTTTCCTATGTTAATAAAAATGCATTAAAAATATCTGATACTACTTTCGGCTCCATATTAGCATTATATACCTGTCATTACTTATTACAGTTTCAAAGTTATCCTTGCATTTAGTTTTAGATCCCGTTACTTCATTTTTAAGTTGTCACGTTAGTTTTTGTTTATAAGAGACGCTTTTAAATGTCTTATCATAGAAATTATTTTTTGATAATCTTAAAATACTGGTGTAATTATTCTTTTATTTTTTTTTTAGTGTAGTGTTAATTTTAAATTATTTGGATTTTGTTTAAATTTTAATGAAAGGGCTTCCTTGTGACGTGTGGAACGTAATAAGTCAGCTGACATCCACTCTTTTAAACGCTTGTTTTGGAAGTTAATACTTTATAAGAAGTAGATTTCTCAATTGCATTATATATAGTTTTTTGAAATCCATCACAACACTCATTAGCACTGATTTCGTTGTATATTTCAGACCATTTTTCTTCACACAAAATCCTATTAATTTTGTCATGATCAATTACTGGAAAAATATCTTCTTTAGTTTTGTAAACATTATTAATAGTTATAGAACAACAGGTTGAAAAATGGTCAGTGATATCAGTCTGTAGCACACCAGAATTTACTGTACTTATTAGGTGGTCATTACTTTTAATAAAAATGTGGCCAATACAAGAGTGATTACGATTTATGGGCAATCTAGTGTTAATGTTAAAAATAATCGCTGTTTATTTTTATGAGAACACTAGGTTGTTAGGGTAAATTATTTCTACGTAACAATTAACATGTTATAAAATAGTTCACAATACATCGTTCTCTCGCAAAAGTACTCTTCAATTTTTTTTTTACGTGTTTTTGATCTTAATAGAATATGGACACAACAACAGTCGTACAAATATACTATTCGATACTACTGTTAGTGAACCGTTAATAACGGACGTAAGCCGTTTGATTGGAAAAAAGACGACTATCGCCGTCACCGAAGGATTAAACGTGTTCGAAGAAACTGAAAGAAAGTTCTCCGGAATGCGATGAAACATAACTACGTACGTTTTTGTACTTCTTTATTACAATATTATTTTCGCTTGCTGTTGTGCACGACGAACGCAGTGTTACTAAATACTATTTTCATTAGTATGTATATTGTATACATTATAAATTGCATTATTGTAGTTTTTGAATTAATAATTGCAAAAAACTTAAGAAAATCAGCCGATATTAAACTTGTTTGGGTTCTCAGTACCAAATAAGCGGATTACACTTAACATAACGTAAGTTTACCAGAAAAATCATTTACTATATACCAGTTTTTTAATAATTTTTTGACGGTAAATAATTTGTGTGTTGAGATTAACGCTGTTGCTTTGGTAGTTGTCACTTCTGCTGTATAATTTTAATTTCGATCTTCCTCCTGCTAAATTGCTAACAGGAGCTGATAAGCTTTTGTCTTTTCCAAATCTCGCGCCAACACTTCGATTCGTACTTTTTGGTAAAAAAAAAAATTGAGTTTTACGTAGTAGTTTTTTTTTTTATAAAGGAATTTTAACATCAAATTTTGATGAAAATCGTAAATATTAAGGCCTTTCAAAACATGTATAACTGAACTTCAAACCTAATCGTTTTTCGTTTTCAATGATTTATTGTTGGTTACAGGTATAAACTAAATACCTATGTATCCCACCTCCCCAACTACTCATTTACAACAATAGCCACATCTTTTTCCAATATCAGCTCCATTTTTATATAAACTTTATATTATACAATAAGTTTTGAAAACTAGGTATTAAGAAAAACATAAAGTGAATAATATAATAAAAGTTCATTACACACAAAAATTACAATATGTTCAAATTTAATTTGAAATACAAGATTTACGTTACATTAAAATATATGTTTATTATAACAGTTATTAAATTTGTTGGCGCTCAGCCACCCAAAATATTTACAGGCCACTTCAATGGTCACCCCATTTTATAGTTGAAATGCCCAAGGCTCAAATATTCAATACAAAATGTTAAACAAAATTATGAAAACATAACATTATCATTCAACCAAGAATAATAAAATTATATTTTAAACAATATAAACATACTTATAAATTAAATTAGTGACTAGTGGGAGAAGGGAAATTAATATTGTCCACCTAAGAAAAATGTTGGTGATAATTAGACCACCCTAATTATGTAATCCTAGTTACGTGTCTAGTTGGCAAACCAATTATTTTAAAACAAAAACAAAAACCAAATATAAAAGAGATTGGGTAAGGAAATGGACACAAAGGAGACGTGAATTAGAAATTAGGTAAGTAACACATGCTCGGCCAAAAACGAAGAAATAAAAGTTTTAACACGTATAATGTTAGGTCACAATGCGACTTATATTTTAAAATCATTACTATTTATTAATATTCTTATGTTAGTAATTAGTATTCAATTTAAAACAATTGATTTTGCTGCGTATAGTAAATTTCTTTAGAGAAGTGCTCGGTATTTTAAATTTTTTGATTCGTGTTGTATCGTTATTAAAGGAATGACCAATTGTAATAGAAGGAGATATCCACGTTTTTATATGGTGGTTGGAAGCGCTGTATCGAGGCACTTTTCAATATTTTTAAAAACGTAAGTAACTTTAATACTTTGCTGTTGTAATTCAGATTATTATTATTATCAATATCTTTTTATTATATTCCACGGGTAAATTAGCTATTAAGACCTAATATTTTTACGAAAGAAAAATGTTCATTCGTCTTAAGAAAGACGAATGGATTTTATCCGTAAATAAATTTAAAATACCTTTTTTTTTTTAAGATACAACTTGAAATTAAATTTTAGCAATTACTCAATATTAAATGGTATAGAATGTTGAATGCTTTGACAATTTTTATCATTTTCAAGAATGAATGAAAATTAAATTGAAAATTGTATTACATATCACGTGGGGTTTCCTCATTCCCCAAAATAACAAGTTGTAATTTTTTTTTTATAATTTATCTCCTTGCTAATTAAAAAAAATAGTTAAGTATAAATTATAAATATTATAAAAAAAAAAAATATATATATACAGTAGAAGCCGCTTATTAGGAACACGGATTAATGATACAATCGTGTTATTCAAACAAAATGTCTAGTGACGGATCGGCTATATAATAAAACATTGAAAATCAATCGGATTATTAAAATAACACATCGATTATTTGAAATAATTAGAATTTATTAGAGGTATTACTATACTACTGCAGTACTACATTATCTTATCTTTACTATATCGTTACGTATAAATACGGAATTCCATTTGTCCATTTAATTTCGTTTATTTTTACTGTTCTTTATCGTAAGTACAGTAGGTATTTACTATTAATACTTAACTCTTTACTATTATTTTTTAGTTCAACGTAAAGAAGTGGTTAGTCTTTCGGCTTTGAGCAACATTATTATTTTAAAAACATGGCTATCAAGTTACTTGATGCAAGAAAACAGACATCGATAAATAAGTAGGTACATATTTTACATAACAAATAAAATTATTTATTTATTTTCTACAGTAGATACCTTTTTATTAATTATATATATATATTTTTTTTTCATAGCAAATAAAACCATTCACTTATTAAAACAATTGGTTAATTGACACATTTCATCTTGGTCCAAAGGTGTTCCTTATAAGTGGCTTCTACTGTATGCATATATATGTGTGTATATATATATATATATATATACAAATTAATTTGTTTTAATTCTTACTACAGATTACAACTAACAACAAATCTTGTACGAAACTTTTGATTATTTGTATGAAATCAAAAAAGTTTCGTTGATATGAATAGAAAATTTTCTAGCAGTAGTACGGAAAATAACTGTTTTTTACACATCTTGTAATTTATTGGAACTTTTACAAAAAAGTGATTATAGATATCATAAAAATAACTTATGAAGAACGTTGTATCAAACTTTCAAGCACATAAAACCAAATTGAAAACTAAAAGAACTAGAACATTTAAAATTACTATATCAAACTAAAAAACATACTAGTATTTTTTTAAAATCGTACCACGTCTAGAAAGTGATAGCTAATATATTAAGTATTCGTTGAAATTTAAAGTATTTTCGATTAGTACAACGACAACACAAAAAAATTAATGGAAATCGCTACTGTATTTATATAATATTGTATGAACTCTCTCTTGCAAAAGCTAGTCAAAACCACCTCTAAAGTTGATGATTAGAATAAAATTATTTGAAAAGTTAAATTTAGACAGAAAAAAGTACACGTCATAATTGAAATAACTCAAAAATGAAATAAGGGTCAAGTTCCAGACTCTCTATTTTTAAAATTATCATCTCATCAATAATTTAGTGATATCTATTTCTTTCTTTAGTTTCTAATCTCTCTTCAATTCGACTTTCGTGAGCATTGCTATTTTATTTGTATAGACTAAAAATTAGCCAATTTCTGAATGAGGTATGAAATTAATATAAAATATACAATGAAGACATCATTAAGAGGACGTTTGTTTGGACTGCGTGAGAATCGGTGATTTAATATAAAAATCTGTTATAATCAAACAATTGAATTACCCAACTAGGATAAAATTGAATCGTAATTTCAGAATAAAAATTTTAATTTAACGTGAAACTTATAGGAGAAGTTAATTTTTTTCAATCAAATAGATAAATACATATTCATTTAGAACTACCCTCCTCTAAAGGGGAATTCATTTAAAAAAAAATACAATTTTCAGATTGTTTCTTTACTAATTAAACTATATAGGTAAGACCTATATTTGTATCAAATTTGACGTTTCTATTTTTACGAGAAGTATCTTACAATTTTGATGATTAGTGAGTGAGTACCAAATATACTAACATTGAAACTCACCCTTTCAAAAATGCTTATATTATAGACCTAATCAATATCAGCGTCCCATCTTTAGAGGACTAAAAAAGAGGACTTTTGAGTGGTGAGAAAATATGAATTAATTGGTTTAAGATATACTGGCATGCTTGCTGGAACGTGATCTGGCGTACCATTATGTAAATTATTGTAAATAATACATAGATAAAAATATTGAATGCATTATTAGCTGTAATATTGACCCGGAATACCGATTAAAGACGGATGATAATTTGTCTAGATTAAATAATAGATAAATATCGCGAGGTATCACGAAGCGAATGTACTTGCATACAAATATATATGTTTACCTATTTTAGTAACCATATATACGAACTAATATCAGAGGATTAAATGTTATACCTCCGGGAAAGATAAGTCTAACTTGCCCCAGCATATTATTTCAGATAGTGTTTCACGTACCTGGTTTATTTTATATTCATTCCGTACCTAGGCACTGATGTCTACTGTTGTACCAGCAATTTTGCGCGGTATTTGCGGTTGCGTGTTATGCTATTACCTGTTATAACCGTAACTTATACTCATTTCGAAAATTAATCCGATAAACTCAGCGTTGAAGTTTTTTATCCGGTCATATTATTTAGTAATCCCTTAGCATCTTGTGTTTTTGTACAATATTTGCGAAATTGAACGTGAATGGATTTTACTGTTATTTAAAGAAACAAATACAACCCTATAGTAACGATAGTTGCTATAATAATATAATTAATTCTCGTTGTGAAGGGATGCATGAAACTAAGGAATAATAGTTTCCCTAGTAAAAAATATTTCACAAGGTAAAAACTAACAGAGAGACATATTAACGAACACACATTCGAAGAGTTCAATGTTGTACATTTTTAGATTCCAAGCGTAGCGAGAGACCTATTGGTTTTACAATGCTGTTTATTTCTTTCTTTCTTTTTTTTTTTTTTTCTATTCTGTGGACACGTTTTTTCCCATTAAACTTGCTTTGATTTCAGCGTGTAGTAATTTTTCTGAAAGCTCAAGTTGTCTAGATTGTATTTTAGACAGGTCATTTTTTTGATTTTTAACGTCATTTTATAAATAAAAGCACTTAATTGGAAGAAGAACGTAGGCAAACGTATAATTTCAAGATTTAATTATTTTATAAAAACACGGACGACGTTTTCTACCAGAAAAAATTATTTAATGGAAAAATCTTTTAATAATAATTATGAAATCAAATTTAAACGAAAATTCTAAAAAAAATTACTGTTCTTCAAATTATGTACTACCGAACTGAATTCTCGGAATCGTCTTTCGTCAAGCAATGGTTTGTCGTTACTTACAGATATAAATGAAATAACCTTATGTATCCTACTTTCCCAACTTCTCACCTACAACAAAAGCCACTTCCATCATCATTATCAGCTTTTTTTAAACACAAAATTATATTTCGAACTTTTTCATCATAAAACAATATTCACAATTATTTTTTGATACAAATAAACCACAAGATCAGGATATAAGATCAGTAATATGTTTTATGGTCTACAATATGACATATTAATGAACTTGTATTTTTCCCAAAATGAAGATACATTTGTCGACTATCTTTGTCAACAATAAACCAATGTTAACGAAAACACGATTTTGAGGGCAGTTCAGTTGATAGTGATGCTTTATTAACAATATATATGTCATATTATGGTAAAATAGTTAAATAGACATTATATATTTTATTTAATAATATTTAATTAAAATTGTATAAATTTTCCCGGTTTTTCCATGTTTTTTCCCAGTTTTCACATTTACTGGGAAAACTCTTAGGAAAATTTAAAAATTACCTCTCTTAAGTACCTCTCCAGTCAGATTTCCTTTTAGAAAAAGTTCTATCATTGTAAATGGGGGCAAAATTTTCGGTAGAAAGTTATCCACAGAAAAGAAATCATTCAATTTTACTAATGTATTTTGTACATTTTCCCGTTTTTTCTCCGTATTTTACAATTTTTCCCATTTATTGAGAAAACTCATAAGAAAATTAAAAAATGACCTCTAAGTTACCATAGAGATAAAATTTCCTTTCAGAAAATAAGCTACACTTGATACATGGGAGCAAGATTTTTGATATAAAAGTTTGCACAGTAAATCGAGGGGTATTTTGCGATTAAAATTGTCCGAGCGAGCGATGACTTGGGTCTCTAGGTATACTCAAAATGCATTTGTTTTTTCTTTGTTTAGGTAAAACACGGGTTCAATTTATGGACCCTAGGATTTAAACAAACATGTATGACCATTTAGTACCACAAATATGCTCTAGTAAAGACAATACTAAGTTATTTAACATAACATATAATATCCGCATAATATCAGAATTTAAGAAAGCTATAATTTTGAAACTTAGTCAGTCCACTCAATTCTGACTTTACCATCGTTTTTAAATCGGAAGTATACATGTGTTCAAAAAAAAAGTCGAAATATTGGATTTATTCCACGTCTATAAAAGGCAAATATAAATTTTCTGTTCAAATTTTAAGTCCATACAACTCTATGGACTTAAATTTCAACAAAATTATTAAACATTTTATAAAAAGCTTAAAAATGAAAAAAATGTTTCGAAAATTTTACCATGTCTAGAAAAAGTAAATATTATTTTTCCATCCAACTTTCAAGTTTCTATATAATAAAAGTATTATTTTCGTAAATTTCTCGTTATTCTTATGTTTTATCCTGATTTTTCCTAGATATTATGAAAACCGCTTGAAAAATCAAAAAAATGACCTCCTAAAACTACCATCTGGACAACATTTCCTTTCAGAAATTATGCCGCGCGTATACATCTAAGCAAGATTTCTAGCAGAATTTTTGTATACAGTATAAAAAAATAAACATCTCAGTAAAACCAATACATTCTTAGCTACATTTAGAATCTAAAAAGAATTGAACTACTCTAGTAATTTTTAAATTGAGGGTTTACCTACTATCCATTATAAACACCTCTGGGGGAATAGGATTGGAAAACACGAGATAGATATAGATAGCTGTGGTTAATCCGAGTGAATGACATGATGGTCTAAATGTCGTTTTAATAACAAAGTAAAAAAGATTATTATTTCAGCTGATTCAAATATAGTTTCATTTTGTAATTTATAAACAATAATTTACGATTATTTATTTAGCCGTATATTATACGCAGTAAGGTTTTCTAATCATGACAATTTTAGTGGCTGTAATATAATACTAAAAAAAAAATATTTGCAAACTGAAATTATTTTAATAGTTTTCTTTTACGTCGTCTTTATTAAACAAACAATTGATTTATTGATCGGCATAATAATATAATATAGGTATTGGTAAAATTTAAAAAAACGTTAGAACGTGTATACTCAATGTGTATTTTACTTATTGTGATAATTTTTCTGCGAGTAAGGTCGCTATTCAAGTAATCATAAAAAAAAAAAATTATTATTATGCGTGGCAAACGTGAGTTAGCCAAAAATTGTGGAATTGTTTCGCAACCATTAATTGATTACGAATACGAACACGATGTTTCAGTTATTAGGATACGCGTTTTAATAAAACATATATATGTATGTATATTAATTTAAATAATGGTATTTATAACAAATTATATAGATATATATTATTGTATAAAAAGTGAACGACACTGAGTGACGTATAATAGGAAAAAAATCAATGCCAATAGTTTTCATATTTTTTTTTTTTACAGAATAATAATAATTGATAATACGGCTACAACAATAATATAGGTACTTAATGTATTGTTGTTAGAAAATATAACGTAACTGGGCGTACATTTTTTTAACGAAGTTACACGATATTTCATTCAATATACTATACTATACACTATAATAAATATGTGAATACAAAAATCATATTAAGAAAAAAATTACAATAATGCAAATATGCTAATATATAGTACTAATGCAAGTATGCTATTGTAGAAGTTCTATTTAATAAATAAAAAAGACGTCCTAGGAAAATGGGGACGGGTGCAGCCACTGTTATGGATAATTTAATGTATACTGTAACGATAAATATTGCTTACGAAAAAAAGATTCTGACTGGAGTTCAGTTGATAGTGATGCTTTGTCAATAAAATACCTATGTATGTCAATTCATAGTAAAATAATTAAATAGTCTTAATATATTTTTTTTAATAATATTTGTTTAATATTGTACCAATTTTCTCAATTTTCCTATATTTTCCCCGGTTTTCCAGTGTTTTATACTAGTTTTTCATATTTAACGGGAAAACTCCTGAGAAAATCGAAAAATGACGTCCCTATGGTACCTTTCTAATCAAATTTAATTTAATAAAAAGTGCTATCATTGTAAATCGGAACAAAATTGCTGGTAGAAAAGTTGTGCACAGAAAAAAAGAAAAAAAAAAAGAACCTTTCTAGTTTTTTTTTATGTTTTTCAAATTTTATAAGAAAACTCTTGAGAAAATCAAAAAATGATCCTAAATTACTTTCCCACACCAATTTTCTTTCAGAAAGATGCTACACTTAGAAATCTAAGCAAGTTATCTAGTAGAAAAGTTGTTAACAGACATAAAAAAAAAAAATAAACATCTTAGTAAAACCATAAGATTTTTCGCTCCACTCAAAATCTAAAATTAAGCACTATAGATTTTAGTGATTTAACCTTTTCATTGCCACTGTCAATTTCAATGATCATGACTTTTATATTTTTGTATCAATATTTAAATTAAATAACTAATTAAATGATTACACGATATTTTAATTAATCAATTGAGTATTGGAAAGGTTAATCTATTATACTATGTGTTTTGTATGTGCAACATAATTCGATAAACTCTAAAATATTTTGATTACCTAGAACTTATTTCTGTGACGTCGTACTTGAGTTTTATACGTATAGTTATTTTGTCAAATTCTCAATATTGTTTTCATATAGATACTTTCTTTTTATTATATTTTGTTTACCTATACATTTTAATCTCTTGAGGTATATAGACATAGCCAGAGGTTTTACAGTTTTGTGTACTATCGCAAGATTGCATCGAAGAATATAAATATTTAAAAAAGTACCTACCTATGATATTACTATAATCTGGGGAATCTTCGGTATGTCCTTATACTTTGTAAGAATTTTGAATTTAATTTTATTAAAAATATAAATAAAAAAGACGGACATACTTCGCACAACGGATGAGTCACTGTTGTGGATGAGAAGTTGAGAAGGTAGGATATAGAAGGGAATTTAATTTTTATCTGTGCGCAACGATAAATCATCGCCAACGAAAAATAAATTCGGTTCTAAATGTTTTGAAAGGCTGTAATATTTACGAATTTCGTTAATATTTGAATATCAAATTTTTATGTAAAAAAAAATACTACATGAAACACAATTTTATTTCTTTTTGCCACATAATGAACCTGTTAAATTGTCAAGAATTTCTATTTGGTCTGACAATTTTGTCCTCAGAGTACCTACCAAATAAAAATTACATAAAAGACTCGCAAAATTAAAATGTCTATATATATATATACATATTATTACATATATATAAATTAGGCTGTTTTGATTTTTAACTTGTTGCGTTCTTGTGGTCTCAAATTTACCCTAAAGAAACTTGTTTAAAATCTTATTCATCGCATATATAGTTTTCCATTTAAATTTTATAGGAAAGTATACTAGAAGTATACTAAAGATACTTTCAATTAATTCTCATTTACTCAATAAGTTTGAAAGTTATGAGGTTAAAAATCACACAAAAATATATAAGATTCACTTGGTGAATTTAGTGAAATTTTACTGTTACAAGAAAAGCTAATTAGTATAAATCTATAGAAATTATAGATCGTCAGATAGTCAGATTTTTTTTTGATTTTTAACTCATTATAGAGTATATGACTCTATAGACTATGCTTATCTGTAACCAAGGACCGATAACAAGGTCTTTTTATAACTTACAGAGTTAATGTGTTTTGAACATTTTTTGGTCAAAAATTGTTGAGTTATACAACTTTAAAATATATTGTATAAAATAGTTTTAAAAATTAAATTTTTATAGATTTTTACAAATGGGCTATTCTTGTAACAGTAAAATTTCACTTGATTCCAAGTGGATCTTATGTATTCTTTTGTGATCTTAAAGAAAGCTATGTACAACCTCTTAACTTTCAAGTACTGAGTAAATGTAATTTTATTGAAAGTATCGTTACTTTCCTATATGTTATTTAAATGGAAGAACTAAATATACGATGAACAAGTTTCAAAAAAATTTTTTAGGCTCAAATTTTTGTTTTGTAAGTTTGAGAACAATAGGAAGCAATTTCCATTCTTAATTAAAAAAAAATAAAAAGTTAAAAATCAAAACAGCTTAATATATTTACAGGTGTCTACGAAGATATAGGTACCCATTACTATTGTAATATCATTTTTTGATTGAAGCAGGATTTCTAGGAGAAAACATAAGTTCAAAAAGATGGACATACTTCGCACATAGATGTAGCTATTGTTGTAGGTGGGAAGTTGGGAAGATAGGACGCAGACAGAAATTTAATGTATATCTGCAGTAATCAACGATAACCCATTGCTAATGAAAAAACGATTCTGAGTGGAGTTCAGTTGCTTCAGAGAGAGATAGTGTGGCTTTGTCAACAATATATATGTTGTATTATGGTAAAATAATTACATATCCATTAAACATTTTCTTTAATAATATTTGTTTAAAATTATACATATTTTACCGTTATCCCGTTTTTCCACCTTTTTATTTTGGTTTTTCCAATATATTTTGAAAATTCTTGAGATAATGAAAATAAAATTACCTTCTTAAAGTACCACTCCAGTAAGATTTCTTTTCAGAAAAAGTTTTAAACTTGTAAATAGGAGGAATATTTCTAAGAAAAGTTGTCCACAGAAAAAAAAAAAATAAACAGCATTGTAAAACCAATACGATACGTTCCGAATCTAAAACCAACAAATAATAAACGGAAACAGTATTTTATTGTAATTCAATAAGGTACTACAATTCCAAAATATTTATGCTATATAATATAATATGTAGATATGAAAACAAATTAACTCAACTAAACGATGAATTTGTTGGAAATTTGTTGGATATCAAAATATTTAGATTAAGTTAGTTAATAGAAAGTGCTCATATGATTGCACAATTTTTTCCGTATTATCAAATGTACTAGGCACCTTATTCCTGGTATAAATTTAAATCGCGGCAAATAAGAACGAATGAGAACTGGTAAGAAATATCGGTATAATTTAACGTTGGATCCAATCGAAATTTAGTTGGCAACGGTGAATTTTGGAACGAATTCAAACTTTATCATTATATTATCATTTTAATTAAACATTGCTAAATTTCGGAGTACATCCTTGTTTTTGTTGTTTATGTGTTACTTTGATGATACGGACGTCACACAAAATAGATAAGTTCATAGTTTTGTACGGGGAGACGTCGATTTAATAAAAAGAAATACAGTGGTAACACAAAAAGATGGGTGAGACACGCTGAATTAGTTTATTATTGACATCGTGGCTTTTGAAAGGATTTTTAAATATTCTGATTTTAAATGGTCGACAAAAAGAGAAAAAGTTTAAATCGGCACGGGCGCCCGGGCGGGAATGTTCGTATATAATTTATTATATTATGATTATGAAAATTATGGCAAAATCATTGGACCATTATTGGACCCGGGCGAAGCTGGCTAATAAATTAATATTCCAATAATATGTTATGTTATAGGAAGGATATAATTATAATATTATTAGAACCTCTTAAGTATTCACGTACCTACATATATATTTTGTTAATGAAAGGCATTACAATGATTTATTGTTACATAACGGAAATGATAAGTGAATTTCATAGAATGTAATGAGAAGATTTATGGTACTCGGCTAACAAGACTAACACTAAGTGTGCGTAAATAATGACTGTGGTTTACATTATTAAACTACAGTTGCATTATCTTGTAATCGAGGTTCAGCTTTTTAAATCAGGGGCTAAGGAAAGATAACATAGGGGGTGACAATTTTGAAAATTCATATAAGACGCACATTTATAACGAGCTCAATGATGAATTAAGCTAAAAGTGTCATGCAAATATTGAAGAATATAAGGGATGAGGACGATTGCTCCGATCATTCTCTCCCCTGGATCCACTACTATTACCTCATACCTTAGATGCATACTTACATTTATAGAATTGGTCAGGATTATAATATAATAGCACAGGAAAATTTGTAGTGTATTATTTTGGTTGGGTTATGACGTCTACAATATACGTTTAAAACACAAATGCAGAGGTGTCCACAAAATCAATGTTCACGTTTTAAAAATCGATTTACATTCAAAATAAAAAAAAAATAAATAAAGGAATCTACCACCACACAAAACGAAAAATATGATCTAGTTTTTTTTTTTTTTTTAATTCAATCATAGTGAGAATAATATATAGTATTGGTTTATTATGATGCGTGTTTTTTTTTTCTGTATATAACTTTTCTGAAAAGAAATCTCGCCACAGTCAAAAATTGTATGTGAACTTCCTTGTAGCGTTTTCTTATGTGGTTGACGCATTGAAGCGGTAATTTTTTAATTGTCCTTGTCATTTTTTTTATAAATGAGGAAAAAAACTAGCAATTTGTTGTTTAATAATTATTGATTTCTAGGTTACCTTGGCATCAAGGAGGGGGGGAATAACTGATAATACTCTGCTCAGAATTTTTTTTCATCAGAAATGATTTATCGTTGCGTGCAGACATAAATGATTATTCTATATAACATTTTTTCCAATTTCCCTCCTAAAAAAGTGGCACACTCCATCAGCGAGCCCGGCCCAGGCCGTGCTTGGGTTTCATAAATAAAAACTGTGTAAGGCTCCGATTGGCCGGAGGACTTCACGGTTGTGGAAGAAGAAGCCGGGTTGCTCAACGAAATATTGTCCAGGCAGGGCTCTGTCGGGCCGAGATTTTCATATCAGTGTACGGTCCTGGCCAATGGAGGCCTCTACAGGCGGTCGTAAATATGAACGATTATGTGATAAAATAAAAATAATATAACGACTGTTCATTATCGGGATGTAATCTACATTAATCTAAATCTAATCTGTGCAACTGTAATATTCGTATAAAAGCTATTGCACGACGAAAATACCTACGTCTACTGCGATAAGAACACGGAATTTTCCAAAATATTGGTTATTATGAACTATTTATTCGTAAGGTAAATTATAACGAGTAGAGAATTTGTTTTGGTTTGTCAGAGATTCGATCATTGTTCACTCGACTATCAAACCGTCTGGACCTACCTCGGTAAGGAAAACTTTCAATTTTTATGTTATGTAATTATTATTGTATACCTGTATAATTTCAAACCGCGTTTTACGGATTTTGATTGAACGCAGTGGCGTAGTCAAGATTTACCAATTGGTATGGAGAGATGGGGGATTTACATTCTTAATTTTACCTATGGCTTAAAAAAAGCAATGGGCGGGTGTCACGTCACCCTTCCCCTCTTCCTTGACTACGCCACGGCGATTTTATTTATAACGATTTCAATATATGGTTACCGGATATTCTCTTTTCTTATCCATTATCAAAGAAACATCGAATACTATAAGTAAACCAATATATTACTCAGTTTAATATTTTTTTTAACCTATTCGTTCAGTTCTTAAAATATCATAAATCATAATATTATATATTAATATAATTAATGTAATATAATTTAAAAAACATTTTTTTTTTTTTATTAGTATCATTATATTTTATACTTATTATCTATTACTATTCCTAATTAATTTGTTTTGTAATGATACAGGTAATAAATAATTATAATATTATTATATAGTTCTTTTTTTAAATTTAATAAATACATACGTTCAAAACCGTAATTCATATCGTAATTACAATTAAAAAGAAAAAAATTAAAATTCGCTTTGCCGATTCGATCATCTAAACCCAATAATTTTATTGTCTCTTTATATATTCGATTCTGAACGAAGCGAGTAATGTACCATACCTACCTATTAGTTTTACTGTGTGTGTGTGTGTTGTGTGTGCAGTGGTGTCGTCATGGGTGGCCAGGGTGGACCTAACTTGATATTACATATTTGAAAATGTATAGAAATACGTAGAAATGTAGAAATCAAAGTTATAATGCGTTTTCAATTTAAGGAGATTGGAAGCGACAAGTTTTTATCTTTTTTTTACACATGTGAGATATAGGGAATTATAAAAATTGTATTCTGAAAGCAGATTTGAATTTTTCATGAAGTCTACTTAAGATCGACATTCCCACTTTTTTGATTTTTGATTTTAATTTCTTAAAAAATTAAAGTATTCAATTTTTTCAATTCCTCTTTTAATAATATGTTTTTTTTTTTTTAGAATTTAAGGAGATAAATTTAAAGAGTAGGAAAATCAATCTCAAGTAGACTTCACGATAAATTCAAATCTCTTTCCAGTATTCTTATCACTTCACTAGATCAATCGGTTAAATATTATATACATTATATTTAATCACGTCTATATCTCTATATCTCACGTGTGTAAAACAAAGACAGAAAATTGCCGCTTCTAATCACCTTAACTTAAAATCAGGTAGAACTCGTTATCTTAATTTTTTAAAATTATGAGAACAGCGCAAATAACAGAAAAAAAAATAGAACCATAAGTGTATATTATAAATAATGTAATAGGTAGACTATACTATAAAACCTATTATAAGAGCGGTACGGCGCACCGTCATAGATATGATGAGTATAACAATTGTATTTTTAGATTTCTTATCAAGTATACTTCATAATCTTTGCGATATATTACAGAGTGATTTTATTATCATGAACCAGCAATTGTCTTGGAGAATTTTAAGTGCATTTGATTTTTGTTTTTTCTAATTCCTGTGGAATCATTTAAACTTTTTTTTAAACCCATTTCTAATTTTATACCCCTACTAAACTTATATACCTTAAATAAGTAATTACTTTTATTTTTCGAATAAGAACTCACTTTGTTGAACAAAGATTCGAATAGGATTTTTTTTTTAGAAATTTTGATATATGTAACGCTAATATCATATTTATTGTTTATGAGTAATAACCGTTTAAAATTTAAACCGGAGGAGCAATTATTTATCATTTAAAAATAGATATGAAATTTATTACCCTTCCTTACTCCTCCGGTCTAAACTTTAAATAGTTATAACTCATAAACGATAAATTTGATATTAGTGTTATACCAAAATATCTAAAAATTATATTCTCTATTTGAATCTGTGTTCAAAAAGGGAGGGGTGGTTCAAATTTAAAAACAAAGTATATACTTATTTAAGGCATATGGAGTAAGGGAAAAAATTAAAAAAAAGGTTTTAAAATAAAGCTTAAACGATTCAATTATGATTTTAAAAATATTAAAATAAAATAAACTTACAATCCTCTAAGATAATTGCTGGTTCATGATGAAATAAATCATCCTATATATGGAAATAACTTTTGTTAATCTCTAATTTTATCTGTTCAATAGACGGTTTTTGTTACGCCACTGCCCCTGTCTATAAATCGATGGCTCTAGTTTAGCCCACCCAGATACAAAATCCTAGCGTCGTTACTGGGTGCAGTATATGTGTGTGTGTTTTTTTTGTCTTTAACTTCTCTACCAGAAATTGTTTTACAATCAAAAATTCTATATGAACTTTCATGTATTTAATCTAAATTTGATGCATTGGGGAAATCATTTTTTGGTATTCCTTATAATTTTCATAATAAATGAGGAAAACTAGAATTTTTTTTTATATTAGATTTTTTATTGTTGCTCAATATGTTACATTTGACAACTGGGGAATATACGAATCAGATATTCAGAATCGTTTTTTGTTGGTTTATCGCTGCGAACAGATATAAATTAAATTACTCTAACTTATCTTCCCTTTCGACTTCTAAAACAGTTGCACACTCACATCAACAGTGTCGTCAATTTTGTTTTTAAATTTTTTTTTTATTATTTCGTTTAAAACGTTTGCGATTTACGTTACAATATATTCAAAAATATTCAAAACTTCCGCGTACAATCCATTTGCATGGCAACTATAATATTCTAAAATTCCAGCACTCGTATACGTCTCGTGTTTACAGGCCGTTTTATAGTTAAACATATTATTACCGTAAAGATTATACTGTAGTATACTGTAGTATAGTATACGCGCGAGGTATCACATTTATATGTTTACCGTACATAATATAATATAATATATTATGTACAGTAACTTATTAGGAATACGATCTTAAAATAACGTTCAGTGATGCATTTTAATATAGTTGGGCGAAATATAATATTGTGAATTTCATATATTATATGCTATACTAAATAGAAGCGGGGGCGAATATAAGAATAGATTAAGAGGACTGTAAACAGTGTAAATCCATTCCATCTCAGCATGTAGGATTATTACAAATATGACTAAATTATAATTTATTATATTAGGAACGCATTTTTAACGCATATTAAAAGTAAATTTTTGTATCTCCCCTAATCTAATTCTTGGATGTGCCTCTGTATATTAGTCGACTACTCTGATGTCGTACAATAATTTAATTATATTTTGCAGTCAAAATAATTTGCGGACCTTCGCGGTATCACACGATTGGGTAAATAAAATATATATTTAGTAGTAATATTATAGTATAATATATATAAAATAATATATTAATAATGGATACATCACTGTGAATTAATATGTATTAATTGAAACTGTTGTATATTTATTGACGCTTTAAATGTAAATGCTGATTAAATGCATCAATATGTTAATTTAGATAACTACTATAATATATTGTAGTGATGAAACTTAAACGGGATGTAATAATTATAAACGAACTATTTCGACATTTGATAATATATACAATTTAAATTCGTACTTCTCGCCCAAACTACTGAACGGGTTGAAGTACACTGCGTACATATGTAATTACATACATTATTGGACCACGAATAAAATGTATAGGCTAATTCCGCCCCAGTATTTACTTTCTTAAGGGGAACTTAAGATACATGATTATTAATTTTAAGGTATTTTTGTTGATTTGTAAAATCAACTATCTACTTTTGATTTTCAAATGACAACCTACGAAAAATGGCTTGAACATGAATTTTAAGTACAATTATTAACATTAACCAATCTTTTTCATATAATATAAATCTTATATAATGCAATAGTATATACAGTAGTAAATTTATAAATAAGATAAGTTCTTAAACTATATATTGAATGTGGTTTTAACATCTCGTGGTTTACAAAAAACTAAATCTTAATTAATGGAATTTCCTAATCATTAATATATTAATTAATATATTAATTAATCGGCAATAATAATAAATATTTAGTTTTAATATGAGGGGTTCAAAATATTTATTTATTTCTCATGTTATACGATTCGCAAAGATGTTGGTTTTTCCGGACGCCGTTTCGCGCCTGTAGACTCCTTGGACTATTGGATATCTAGTTTAGGTCTGAGTTCCATGCGTTACAAGTAGTTTACTTACGCGATATAAAAGGAAACGAAATATATATAAATGTACATATACACTTTTGTCGCTAAAACGAAAACGCCAACGTTTTTGTAATTTCCCGATCGAACCTTTGTGATGGACGCCGATAATTTTCTTCGAGTCGAGTGGCGCGTACGATTCGTTTGGCGTTATTGTTGGAATAAATTGCATTTCATTGATTTCAACGTAAATAACGCGCGAGTGTGAATTTCGCGTCCGGCGACGAACCGTCTAAAAACGTATGTTATCATCGTATGTTTACGGCAAGACTTGTAACGCAATGACGGAACGTAAAGAAATCGATTAGAGGTACTATTCTCGTATGTAAGTGTACACATAGAAGATTAAAAAAACCGAATTTGAATTAATTATTTCGATTTTTTTTTTCTTACTGGTGTACATTTAAAAACAGACTACGCGTGCATTTACTATTATTTCGGTGTGACTATCCGACAACGTGGCAAAATGAAACCAAAATAAAAAACCGTGAAGTTTAGGTCGATGATAATTCGAATTTTAGGTTTAAAGAAATGAGAACATTAACGATGAGTGGCTGTAACAGTTTAGTTTAACAATATTTCAGTAAAAACGGCTCGGCGTCTTGTTTTATTTGTGTAATTTTGTATTAGTTTTTATAAAAAATAGCTAATTCTTACCAAAATACGTTTTATAAACTTTCGATTTTAAACAACAATTTATTTCATCTTAGATATTTTGGATTTTTAGGATTTTGTACATTTTTAAGGCATTTCAACACAAAGAATTAAATGAAAAAACAATTGTTCGAGGTATTTCTTAATTAGAGCAGGTATTTATACAGTTTTGTATATTATTAGTGTTTGCTTACAAAAAATAGCTTATTTATACAAACATATGTTTTATGACCTTAACGATTCTATACACCACATTTTATTATGCATATTTAAGGATTTCGTATGTGTTAAACATAGTTAATATACGAGTATATATTTTTTTTGTAGTGTATAACACCTACATATATATATATATTACGGTTTTTAGATCTGCAATAGGTATATTTAGTTATCATAATGAAAAAAGAGTATAGACAATAAGGCCCCGAATGGAATGGCAGATTGAAAACTTCACGTATATTGTCATTTATCATCAGTTAGCAACCTACAGTTTATAATATTCAATTATATCCGTGTACGAAATCCATTGTACCTTTACAGTTATTCTGTCCATAAAAGACGGACGACATTTGAGAAATGCTACAGAATTCGTCTTGCGATCTATATTGTATTACTCATGGAAATCATCGTTTTATGCAAAATGTATACTCAACTATATTATAACAATACAATAGTTTAGTATGTTATAATAATAATATTATTAATACTATTATAACATATACAACCATAAAATAATATTATCTAACGCGCGTACATATTAGTTTTCCCTAACTAACGTACAGCTGTAATTTAGCTATAATATTTATGTAAACATCCGGAACAAATGGTTCGAATATTTTGGTGGCAGTTTCCGGACGATTCGAAAACAAATACGAAAATAAAAACAAAAATTATGCGAAAACAATATATTTTATTTGACAAATTTCAGTATGAATAAAATGTACTGTTGACATCAAAAATATCAGTGGAATTTATCGAGATAAGGGCCCAGATAATTTATCAAACACATTTACTACGTGGGAGCACATATTTAAAATTTCAAAAGAATATTTGCAAAATATTTAGTTTTTATGAAATTTATAAATACTTCGTTTTTTATTATTTTTTTTTTTTTTATGTAAACACATTTTCTACCAAAAAGTTTGCTCCATTTATCAAATATAGCACGTTTTGTTCTCTGGGTGGTACTTTAAAAAAGTTTTTTTTTTTGAAATTCTCATTAATATTCGAGATGATGAGGAAAACCTGGTTTTTTAGGTTAAAAAAGATTGAAAGATTAAAAATTAGGTTTTCATTGGCAACCGTTTTTATTTATTTTTGTGTTATTACTAAGTTTTTATTATTTTAATCTTTGTTAAACAATCATTGTTGTCATTGAAACGCATATTGTAATCATTTTACCATAATATGATATATATTGTTAACAAAGCAATGCTACTAACTGAAGTCCAGTTACTGAAATTTACTCAGAATCCTTTTTTCGATAGCAATGATTTATCATTGCTTACGTATGTACATTAAATTTCCGTCTGTATCCTACCTTCTCAACTTCCCACCTACAACAGTAGCTGCACCTACGTTTGAAGTATGTTCGTCCTTTTTCATGTTTTATTTAAAATACATAAAACTTATGTGGATACAATTTGTCCGGCAACTCTTTTGGCAATATTTGAAAATTTGACACAAGTTTCATTTAATAGTTGTTTTTATGTTTCATTCATATAACGAAATTCATTTGATGTTGACATTTTTTTTTATCTCTTAAAGTTTAAATTTTGATGGGAATCGTAAAAACCACGGTTTTTCGTGTATAGTATTTTCCGATTTATGTGAACCAAATGTGTTTGGCAAATTAATTGTATGGTTCTTAAAGAAAACATGGATTATCAACTATGGATTATTTTCTTCGGTTATTATAAGAAATAAGCCAAAAAAATAACTTATGTTGCCAGTAGATGTGACACTGTTTTAAGAGATAAGTTAGAAGTTGTGTATCTATAGAGTAATTTAATTTTTATTTGTTCGCAAGGATAAATAATTTACTAAAACGATTCTGAGCAGTCTTATTAATGATAATTGTTCCTCTTGTTGTCAAAGTAACTTAAAAATTAACAAAAGTTAAACAAAAAATGTCCAGTTTTTTTCATTTATTAAAAAAACTATAAGAAAAATCAAAAAATTACCACTTCATTGACTAGAAAAAAATGCAACACGAAAGTTCTTATAAAGTATTAAACTAGATCAAGATAAAATTTGGTTTCAGACACGTTATACACACATTCAAAACACAAAGCACATCATAATTAAATCAATACATTCTTCGTCGCTATAATATTTTCGTAATCGAAAAAAAAAATGTTGATCCTCAAATTCTATTGTTTTCCGGACACAACTTCGAAACAGGCGTGTGCCTTTTCCGAATTAATGTCCTTGGAGCGGGCTATGCTTACGCTAAATTCGAATATTACGAATATTATATTGATCGCGTGTTTTTATTATCGAATACTTCTAAAACGCGGAAACCTGATCACCATCACGCTATTTCTCGGCCGAGCTTCTCACGGCAATGGAGGCGGCGCGTTTTTATAACGAAATCAAATCTGGGCCCTTTTCGCGTAATAATATTTCTATTATTATATTATTAATATTATTTAATATTTCCCGAGGGATGGTCCGCGGAAAATTAATGACAATGTTAACGTTAGGTCAGAATTTGAGCGCGGGAAACTAGGTAGTTATATTCGACCGCAACACGTTGTTTATGGGGAAAATTTAATACAATATAATCGCGTATGGAAACGGCCGAGTCCACAGAGAGTAGGTATCCGATTACCGGCCGACGTTATTATTCGCTCGGACGTCGACCGGATTTATGCGGCCGAAATCGCGAGGCGCTCATCGCCGTGCGCCAATCGGTAAATGCGTTTTGATCGCCGGAGGAAAACAAAAACCGATCATCGCGTCGATTGAAGAAAGTATGACGACGATGTATCGCCTGACGGTTAATATTTTATTCATTTATAATAATAAACGGGCATTAAGTCCGATAATACCTGAACAGATTGAACAGATATTAATTAGTAAAGTGAAAAATAAAATACATTAATAATTTACAATTGAAATAAAATATTCATGTTAAAAAAATTAATTATTATCATTAAATAAAAAATAAAAAAATGTTAAATAATTTGCAACTGATATAATTTGAAATTGGTAATTAGTTACAGAGAATATAATACTAGGGTGCTCAATGACCAAACGTATCAACTTGTATTATAAATAATTAATAAATAATAATACAAGCACATAATTTCATTTTTCACCGAAAACTTAAAAATGTAAAAAAAAAAAAAAGAATTTCTTTTTTCGGTTGAAAAGTAAATGCATACAATACCAACAACTTTATCCTAAACAACGTTATTTTTTTAACAGTAAAACTAAACGTTCGACACTAAAATTTAGATATCGTTGCAAATTATTAATTTTTATATTAAACAAAATATAATTTACCAGAACGATAGATGTTTGACGATATATCTATTTACATAATATTACGTTTTCCAGATTTGTTATTTCACCGTTAATTTTCGAGCGATTTTCTGGCGATTCGGTTGTGAAGATGGCTACGACAAACAATATGATCAAACGATACAAATTACTGCGTAGATGTAAAACAAAAATTAGTGAAGAAGACTTGTTGGATACAATCTTGAATAATAACTATTGCGAACAACATAGTGTGAAAAAAATAATAAACAATATCGTCGATAACGTTTGTGAAGCCGTGTTGGACGATATTAAAGCCGACGAATTTTTGGTTAGCCGTCACCGTAAAGAACAAACTAAAAATATAACATTTTTCGGCTATACAAGTCAGGGACAGTCGTCGTCTTCGTCGTCCTGTGATCAACAACCTACGACTGGATCGGTTGTAATCAACGATAAAAACTCTGGTTTTACAATTATTACAAATCCCACTGTTTTGACAAATAATAACGGCCGCAATCAGTATAAACAAAGACAACAAATCGAAAAGAAACGAAGTACTACTGTAAAACGTGCGCAAAAATCTAAAAAACAGAGACACCTTGTTGTGAAATTCAATAAAACTGCAAAACCCGTTGTGATTCTGGAGAACGAAAAACAAAAAACGGCGCAGAGAAAAACTGCAAAAATATTATATTGTTACTGCAATCGCCCGTACAACAAAAAATCATCAATGATTGGATGTGATGGATCGAATTGTCAAGTGGAATGGTTTCATTTCGATTGTGTGGGCATTAAAAAGGCTCCCAGAGGCAAATGGTACTGTCCAGATTGTCAGAAAATTAAACCAAAAAACGAAAAAAAACCCGTACGTTAAAATATCAGTTAAAGACTAAATATTCTTATATTTTTCTACATTTTTTATCAATTATTATTCTTTGTTTGGTTGTTTATTTATTTATTGTTTCTATTATTTTTGTATCGAAAACACAAATTTTATTTCACTGTAAATGTGCTTTTGTTATGATTAATTTCATCAAATTATTATTTACTGCAATATTATTTTTCATCATCATCATCATATTATTATTATTATAATTCAATTTTTTTTTTTTGTATGTTCGGCTTTTTCATCATATTACACTACATACAGCTGATAGAAATGTAGAAATTGTACAATAAAAAAAGAAATACATAATAGTATGTACACCCACTATATATATATTAAAAAATATAATACAATATGTATATTAATAAATTGAAGTGTACTGTATTATTTTATGTATATACTTTACTATTGGTATATATTTATTTAAAACCAAATATTAAAAAAAAAATGTTGCATTTATATAGTCAAAAATAATAATAATAATAATTATAAAAAGTGACATAATAAGATAAATGTTAATACATTTGCATAGGTTAATTTTTGATATTATGAAGTATTATAAATTATGATTTTTGATCATTTGTCAGACATAATATTATGAACTTTATATTTTTCTTATGAAATAATAGTATAATAATTATTATTGATAAGGTTATCATTTACCCACGTTTGTATTATACTAATTTGTTCAATAGTTTTCAAATTGAAATATTTATAGCTGAAAATAATTGAGGTTGCATGGGAGAATGTGATACCCGTTCTCCTAAACTTAAAAATTTAGACTACCTACTGATTACCAATTGTTGGTTTAAATTTAATTTCAGAATCGATAATTTCAATTTTTTTTTTTTTTATATTATTACGTGATTAACGATATCGTTCATAACTATAATGATTATGTATTATAATATAATTCTTAGAGAAGATTCTTATATGATTTTGCATATTTTTATCAGTCGGTCTAATAAATAGCTAGTTTATACCTAACTATCATCATCTCACAATTTTAGGTACAAAATTGTAAATTTTTGATCTTTTTGATATTTTTTTTTTACCTAACTGTAATCAAATATGTATTTTACAGTATCGTTTATCAAAGAATAAAACTATAGGTGAAAATATTTTACGATGTACGTCGGAAAATTTAGTATTTGGATTTGGACTTTTTTTTTTTAACAACCACTTTCATTGATTTTTGTTAACGTGTTGGATCTGGATATATTCTCTCGATTTTTCATTGTTTATTGTTTCATTGTATCACAATTAAGTTGCTTTAAATAAATTTTAATTTAAAACAGTATACAATTTATTTTATATCAACACATTCTATATGTTATATATTATTACCAGAAAGATAATAATTTACAGTAACTATAAATACTAATTTGTCAGTTGGTCCCTATTGGATCAACTTTATTTATTTGTTTTTGAGGAGTAACGTATCAAGATATACACAAGTCATTATTTCTGCTCAGAGCAAACCGAGATAAATTTTGCTCTGAAGAAAAACTTATCAATATTGTAATACTCTCACACAACAGTAGTTGATTTTAATTAAATAATATTACAATATTATAATAACAATTACAACATTTTAAAATTATATTGCTTAATATAGCGATTATACACAAAATGCGTTATTTACGCATCCTTTTTAGAAAAACAGCTTTTGGTATTTCGAAAAATGTTTCTAATAGAACGAAGTTCTGAGGAAATTTTGATATTGATAACCGTAATTTGTATAGTTCAAAAACTGCAACCACGACTGGAACCGAAAACCCATAGTTACTAGTTTCTGTATTTATCTACATGTAATTATAACAATAATAATATACCTAATACAATAACCATTATATTTCTACAGCGTATAATAAACAATACGGATTGACAAACTTAGACAAATAATAATCAGTGAATATTTTTATAATTATTTCGAGAAACTATTTGTGTTACCTACTATTTTTCCTGCAACACGGGTAATAGACATAATAATAATAAAACCAATGTTGCCCAATTATTATTAAAACTATTATCTAACAAGGTATAGAAAATAAAAATCAATTCACAATTTTTGTGTCGTTATATAGGTAAAAACATATCCACTAGTGCGTCCGCACATATTATTTTACGATGTCTTTGGACAGACAAGAATAGGATAAAGTACTATTTTCGAAAAACGTACTTACCAATTTTCTCAAGAAAATATATAATAATTTGATCGGGAGTGATAAGTATAAGGCAGCGTTTCCCAACCTGGGGGTGCGTGTAAACATTTCTGGGGAGGTGTAAGTAGTCATAAAATACAGTTTTAATTATTAAATTATTTTAATTTTAAAATGTAGGGAAAAATTAATAACGACCAGTTATTGAGTTTTGATAAAGATTACAATTATTTAGCGTTGGCCACTAATCGACTGAAAACTTACAACTTAATCGTTTTATGTTACCACGCCGCCGCACTCTCCGTAAATAAATTGGTACGATAAGAACGCCTTGTGAAAAGGTTATTATATTAGGCTTAAGTTTTATTTTGCTGTTGCACAGTGCACGTAGGATATCGCTTGGATGTCGAATTAGACTTGAGGTGCTCTTTAACAAACATTGAGCGAAACATAAAAAAATTTCTACAGAAAAGTGTTGCCAGCCTTCACAATAATATATTGTCAATTTCATTATATTATATTATGTACTATTTTACTATTTTAATTATTATCATCAATAAAATTGAATTCATCTCGGATATTTTATAATTTCTTTGTAAAGTACACAAAAAGTGATTTATTTTTCCATGTTATAGAAGGGGGGGCGAGAGTTTCGAAAATCTACAAAGGGGGCGTAGAATAAAAAAGGTTGGGAACCACTGGTATAAGGTATATCAAAGACGCCGGGGCTCTGATTTTTAAGGTTCAATTCACTTAAATTGTATCGTTGTATAAGTTTTTCGTTTAAAAAATAATTAACAAATATTCAGTTTAAGTAAGGTAAAAATCATCCCTCAAGAATGAGAATAAAATACAGAAATATTTTATATTTTTTTTTAATCTTCGACGTAAATCATTTTTTATTTTGTTTTTTTTACTGTAATATTTTTAAAAAAATGTGCAGTTTTGCTGAACCAGAGCCAAAATCTATCCGATATACACTGAAAGGCTGACAGACGCAGAATATTTAATTATTAAAATGTCTATACAGATAATTATTTATACTTCCCTTATCAAACAATATGATAGTTAAATATTATCTTATTTATAAGGTTTAGGGAGAATTTATTACGGAATTTGTATTATAAGAATATGTACGCATTTTCCCACTTAATTCCTCTATCCCTGGGTCCGGTGATGGAGACTATTTAAAAATAAAAACAAACTGGTAACCATTTTTTCCGAATTTCTGAGTTAAATATGACAGAACCGAACGTGTATTTCATGTGAAAACGCACGGAAACGAATTTCATGCGGACTGCTGTCGTGCGAATTTTAAATTTGAAAAGAATATTATAAAATATATTCGAAATGAAATAAAAGTTACTTTGACGTAAAATCATGTTTGGTTTAGAAAATAAAACCACCAGTAATAAGTGTGGAGGAAAAAAATCTGAATAATTTTAGGAGAATCTCTATTTTGTTTTCAGAAATTCGTTTGATAAACTAAGTAGTCTGCTAAAATGAAAACCGACCGGAGGAAAAAAGAAACTGCATAATTTCCTAAGATTAAAAAAAAAAATTAATAAATACACGCCACGGTCTGCGGAAAAAGTGAAAAATGTGGGCAATAATAATTTGTACGTACGGTAAATAAAGCAATGAATTTAGCGAACGACGTTGAGTGACGTTGACGATAAAGTAAAATATACGTCCTGTTTACTGTGAGATGAAAGAACGGATTGAATTTTGTGTTTTTCGGTAAGTCTGCGTACGTGCGTATTATACAAGGTGTCCCACAAACATTTGACAAATTCATATAACTTTTGTAGTGTTCAATATTTTTTAATTTTATTGTAATAATTACTAAAGCCTTGCGCTATAAGAATTACTCTATTATATAATTTTTAAAACTAAAAATAAAAATTTAAAATACGTTTAAGAAAATTCTTTTATAAAATCTAAGATGGTTGTTTTTATAAATATATTTTAAAACAAAATTTTTTGTTGCGAATATTAAATAAAGACGAATTGTTATGTTTTTACATTTTTTTGAAGTTTACAAAAATCATTGACAAATTTAATTTTGATAAACAATGAAAACAAAAATTTTAATTATCTTAAACTTCAAAAAATAATACTAGTCGATTCAAAATGTTTACCACGGAAACTAAATTTATTAATGATTTATGTAAACTTCAAAAAATTGTAGAAACTTAACGATTTATCATTAGTAAATATCTGTAATAAAAATGTTTTTAAATTTATATTTGTATTTTTAGTTTTAAAAATATACATATGATAAAGTAATCATAGCATAAGGCTTTAGTAATTATTAAAAAATGAAAAATATTGAACAGAACAAAAGTTATTGCATTTTCCGAATTTTCGTGTTCCTATACGGCACAGATTGAATTGTTACAAAAAATAATAATAATAGTTGAATTTAGCTATTTCGTAATTTTTAGTATTCAGTTCAACTATCCATGAATATGTTACCTACTGTAAAAGGTACACTAAAAACATATTATATCCCTTTAATTTAGTGTTTTCGACGTTATGCGCAATTTAATACGTACGTACGTACGTACGTAATATGTAAAGTAATTCATTTTACCGTTCGATTTAAACATGATGTATTCATTTGGAAAGGGTCGGCGAGTGTCGGAATGACATCGTTACGACAAAATGCAACAAATTCAAGTACAGTAAAACCCCAATTATCCGTCTCTCTCTCATTGGTCAACTTTTGTTATACGTCACCCATCGTCATAATAATGAATTTATAAATAAAAGTAATGTTACAAAGAAAAAGAAAAAAAACTTATCCATAAAAAACCACATGATTCGTATAAACAAATAAAATTACTTATTTTTCAAATTATTTTATTTTATTTTTTTAAGTATAGTAGTACGTTTAATATAAAAATGAATATTTAAAACAATAAATATAAAAATATATTTTTTCCTTTTATCTGTCTAATTCGATTATCCATCCAACCTTCTTAGTCCTGTTGTAGACGAATAATCGAAGTTTTACTATAATTCTGAATTATTACTCGTACGTTGTTAATCGGTTAAGGTATTTTGTAATGATTTCGCGTGTAGAAATAAAATGTTCTATTTTATGCGTATACTAACATAACCGGTCGGATGTACATTTTATTTTGGATATTGCAATCGGATAGAATAATAATCATAATATTATTGCTGGCGATATTGCATTAAGGCGAATCCGCGGGATTTCTGCGAATTCCAACAGCAATATGTATAGTATGGCTTCGATACCTGAGTAAAATTGTATGGCTCGTACGAGATGTCAAAATCAAATGTGCACAATTTACGGGCATAATGTATATCGAAATGGCATATAACGCACATATTCTATAATCTGATCGTGTTTCGAATTCTTATTTCTGGGATTGATAAAAAATGAAAAAAAAAATGTAATTATTTAAAACGTGTTTTTTTTTTTAAATGTTTTAAACATGTTTAAAATATGATTTATCAAGTTTAAAACCAAATAGGTAATTTATTATGTACAAATATTGATATGAGTAGAGGCTAGAAACTCAGTATATGCCTGTCTGTAGGTGAGTTGCGGCCCGGGGTGTTATTTTCGACGTCGAGTTCGGTGAATTTCGGCCTGGTAAACCTTTTCGCTGTAACTGTTGCGGTCCTCTTTTTATCTAGAAAATTTTTCACTGATATACCTAGTGATTTAACCTAACTTGACATGAAATGATGGCCTCTCTCATAAACACGAGCCGCAATTCATATATCCCTGTCAAAAACCAGAGCCGCAACTCGCACATGATTTAGGGATTGGGCCGCAATTCACCGATAGCTAATTGATTGCTATTGGTTATGGCTACTTATGACCCGTTTCCCATCTGATCAGAATTGATTTGACTGTTCGACTAGTTGTAAGAAATACAAAACCTAGTATATTATGGGTAGTGTGTGACAACTGATATTGTGTTTGATGAACTGGTTGAATATACTGCAGTAAAGTTTATAAAGTTTAAAAAAGTTGGTATGGTTAAATTAAAATTGGAATTCTATGAAGAACATTTAATTGATGTTCTTTGGTTAAAACAAGCAATATGAGGGGACCCAATACCAAACCCGAAATTTAAAACATAAATAATGGCAAGTTGTCAATAAACTATGATGTCTTATTCTCTAAGTTAAATACATGTTCCTATTATTATTAATATTATCTATATAGTATTTTCCATTTTTACAATATTTTAATAAATCATGCATACACCAAGACACTTTTTAAGAATTTATCGGGAACGGTGAAGTAACGTATAGAAATTTCGTTTATCTTTTTGGGGGGAGAGTAAATTTTGCTTAACTTATTTATTTTAGATACACCTAATTTGAAAAATTGTTTAATATAATGTTTACGTTTATTTTTTTCTAGAATTATATTTATAAAAGAAGTTTTTATTAAATGTTTTGAGACATTTTTAGTATCATATTAATACAATTTTATCAATATTATGTATTTATAATGTTTACGGTAATATTTGTAATTATGTAGTTACCTATTAACACTACAATTTATTATTCCCATAAGTACTTCCCAGTATTTTCCCCCTTTAATCCTGGAATTTAATATTTTTTTATTAGAATTTTTTTTTTGTTCATATTTTTACTATTGCTAACTATAAAATATGCTCCGAATTTATGACAAGTACCTACTATTAGTAATTTATAAATATGGTTCCACCGATGCAAAATAAATATTATAGGGCGTTTCAGATTTTTTTTTTTTATTATATAACGTTCTTCTCTTGATATTGTGTTTCTTAGAGCTTAATAATGTTCCCCGATTTTTTTCAGATTTTTTATGAGTGTAAATAATAATTTTTAAGGAAAGATCATTATAGATCCAAAATTATGAAAAAAATAAAACAAATTTACAAATATTATTTTCAAATTAAAAAATCTAAATTTACCTCTCATTTAGAACTTAAATAGTATATTTTTGGATAATTTTGATAAATCAACCCTTTTGCTGCCCTTAAATATATTTTTGTTAAGGGTTAAACGTATTTTTAACTTATTCTCCTTTTAATTACCAAGAGAATGGTTTTACTTGTACAGTAAGTTATACTTGATATGACTTATTAATTGCTTCATGATTATGCAAATAATCGAAATTTGATTATTTGACAGTGTCAGTATAAATTTCGATGCTGACGTCAATTATATTTTGTGTTTTTATAACATTTTTTTTGTTTTTCTATAAACTCAATAACTAATATTAATGAAGAGTAAAACAGTTCGTAAAAGTAAATTAACTTATTAGCTAGAAGGAAATTGTGACGAAAAGATGGAAGAAAATGCTGCCAGCTTACCATTAAAATTGACCATTTTGCATAATTGTCTATGCCTTCATGTGACATAAAAAATAATTCTGAAGTTTAGATTCTGAGTGGAGCGAAGAACCTTAGGGTTTTATATGGATGTTTATATTTTTTTTCTATGAACATTTTTTCTACCAGAGATCTTGTTCCGATTTTTAAGTGTAGCACCTTTTCTAAAAGGAAAACGGTGTAAGATCATTTTTCGATTTTCTCAAGAGTTTCCCTGGCAAGTGTGAAAAACCAGGAAAAACCATGGAAAAACCGGAAAAATGTAGGAAAATCGGTACATTAAACAAATATAATTAAAGAAAATATATAATGCCTATTTACTTGTTTTACCATAATATGACATATTTATTATTAACTAAGCATCACTATTAACTGAACTCCGCTCAGAATTGGTTTTTCATTAACAATGGTTTATCGTTGCATATAGGTATACATTAAATTACTTATAACAGTGGTTGCACTTGATTCTATTACCCTAAGACGTCTTTTTCAATATTCCATCTTTATTTTTCTTCATATTTATATCATAATAATTGTAAGTTTTGTGAGGCCTCCCCTTCCTCGTATGTGGGCAGTCCGCCTACAGTGTACTGGGTACAATATAATGTATTTGATACAAGGGAAATTAAGATATAGAAGTTGCAATACAGAGGGATTTGGGGAATGTCTAGATGCCAGTATTTTCAAAATCGCATACAGTCGGCTAGGATACAAGAGTTAGGAGTATATGATACATTATATGATGCTGAATACCGGGGGAATTAAGATGGTATGTCTAGACGTCAGTATTGTCGGAAACATATACAGACGGTATACCTGGTATACCTGTAGTGGATACAGTCAGCAGTATAGCGTGTATGCATAATTATGATGCTGAATACAGGGAAAATTAAGATATAGTTGATATAGGAATGAAATTACAGAAGGATTCGGGAAATGTCTAAACGTTAAGATATTAAAGTGGTAATACAAAAGAATTTGGAAAACGTCTAGAAGATATGGAAGATATGAAGATATTCGGATAATGTTTAGATGTTAGTATTCTCGGAAGTGGATACAGCCGGTATACCCGATAGAATATAGGTGAAATTGATATATGAAGGGATTTGGGTAAGGTCTAGATGTCAGTGTTTTATGTAATTGTGTTTATACACATTAAAAAATGGGACGAATAGAAAACAAATCGGAAAAATTATTGCATCAATGTTCTCTCAATCGAGTTTTCATGCTATCAATATGATACCATCACTAAATCGAATAGACAATAGTACGAATTTCTATAAATTCAAAACGTTCAGTTTATTTTTACTACCATGTACTTAAAATTGATAATGGAAAATATTCTAATATAAACACATTTTTTACTAGCCAAAATAGTGGATAATGTTTTAAAAATATCAAAATGTGTTTCTATTCAAAATAAAAAAATGTACTTAAAAAATCATAAATATTTCTATCAAAACCATCCTACGGGGAAGGGGTAATAGAAACAGAGCATTAAAAATGTTTAGATATCAGTATTTTGTAATATGTATTCTAGAATCAGAATCAGTATTTACAAAAAAATAAATGAAAACAATAAACCTTATTGGCATTGAATAGTAATTTTATTTAAACAAATTTTGATAATATTATTTTGATTTACTGTTATTATAGGTAATCAGTATGTTATCTCTTAATAGAAATTATACTTCCACAGGTATACAATTGCGAAACTTCAGTTTTTTATATTATATATTATATTATATGTAGGTACCTGTTAATATAATATGTACTTAATAGTAAGTAATAGATAGTTTTTACTATGTATGTACTAATGTATTTTACTATATTTTGTAAATATATATATATATATAATTAGTAGTTATCTACTTATTTATGTATACATACGCATAGATGAAAGAAGAAGTTGTATACATACCTATTAATTATTTAATTGTTGTGTAGAAGTCGATTATTCCTATATAGGTACTGTTTTTTTATAGATAAGTACGATAAGTGACAATATTGTTACATATTTCATTACTTTTTATTGTAATATATCTATATGAACATTAAACACATAAATAAATTGAATAATTAGAGATATTAATGTGCAACGTAATTAATTAATGTTAAAATTGTTTTATGAAATGATTTGGTGAATGTCTAGATATAAGTATATACCTACCTACATACAATTGTGAAACTTCAAATGTTTATATTATTATATTATATCTAGTTAATTTAATTATTATTTATTTTTATTTAATAGTAAATAATACACAGTTTAAAAAGACAATATTTTATTATTTTATACTGACTCTGTAAGAAAACAACAACAGTAACAATGTATCTCACTGTGTAGAGACAGGTTAAATAACAGTGGTTTGATAACAGAGCAATTAAATAAATAATATTCAATTATTAATTAATGCATTGTACTTACTTATTATTGAGGACTTACTTACTTATTTATACACATACAAATAAATGAGAAAAATAAATTTAATAAGAGGATACCTATTCTTTTTTTTAAGTCAATTATTTCAACATAGGTACTGTCTTTTGTAGATAAGTGAGTTAAGTGAGAATTTTGTCATTTTTTCTATAATAATATTAATAATATAATAATAATAAATTGAATAATTAGAGAGTAAAAATTAGCTGTATAATATTCCTGAAGTTCACTAAAGATTTTTTAAAAATTAGTTTATTTATTAGTTGAGTATTATTGAGTTTATGTTAATTTAATGCAAATGTAATATAATATAATATAATATAATATAAATATTGATACTAAATCAATGCCACAATAGGTAAGTACTGACACATATAAATAAATATAATAGAAGAATTTGTCAACTGTAATTAATTCACTGTGTATAACGTATGCATAACATAATGTATCTAAATACTGTATGTATGTATTACAATAGTTGGGTATTGATAATGAAGTAAGAACCTGAACAAAACCTCTATAGCAATTGGATTTTACATATTAAAATTAATAAATTAAGTATGAATTTAGTTGTTGAATCAGAATAAATTAGAATAATATATTTTATCAGAAAAATTAGAAAATCATACATAATTATAGATATTAAATGTATAGGAAAACTATTCAGTATCAATCATCATCTTTGTGCTACACAACTAATATTAAATGTTTTTTTTTTTTTGGTAAAAAAACTGTATTATCATTGTCTTATATTGCATTTAATTTAGTTGCAATGGAATATTAGTAATAACTAAGGGTCATAATGAGAATGAAAATTGTATTATTTTAAGGTATGTTTGAATTTTGGAATGCACAGAAAGTTTTCAATAATACATACTTAATAAGAATAATTATTTATGTGAAAAAAAACCATTATAAAATTTGTAATATTTCATTAAATAAATTGAAAACACAAATAATTTATGTACCTACTTTAAGTTTGAGTACGCTTAAATTTTAATATTAAAACAACTAAACACATATAACTACACTGTCATTTAAAAATTATAAATATAATAATTTTAAAATCGTAGGGACTTTTTTCCATATTATATAAGTGGAAATAATATATTATATTAATACATTTTACTAACTGCTTGTATTTTTTTTTTTTTTTTCATTAATAATACACAAAAACCTGTGGACAGTGTTATAACATAATAAATCTAATGGTTATGTGAGATGCAGCCGAAAATTGTGTAGAATAAATGAAACAAAAATGATATTTTACTGTAAAATAGATTAATTAACATTGTTGTATAATTGAGCAAATTTAATAAGAAGTTATAATATATACCTATTATTATTTGTTTAATAGTTGTCAATTACTTTCATAGGTACTGTCTTATGTCTTTTCTCTATAATAATAAATTGACTTATACTTGTATAAAAAGTAATAAGGTAAACTAAAAACAGTTTAGGTGAGAATAAAACGTGCGAAAATAACGAAAACTGCGAAATACGGCGAGATATAGTATATACGATAACGAATGACGTCATGACCGATCGCCGCGAGCTACAGAGCGTTGGACAACACGGATAGAAAGAAACGATAATAACGAATGATAAAGATGTTTTCGGAAAACGAAAACCGCGCATCCGGGAGCCGCGGAAAATATCAAAATTCGTTTAAACGTTTTTTAAAGAGTTTTAGAGTAAAAAAAACTTGAAAAACGATGAAAAAACACAAGTAGGGAATTAGTTCCACTTTGATAAAATGAATGCGACCGTGAATTAATATTGATATTAGAAAAATGTATACATTAAAATTAATTTTAAAATCCGTATCGCGTTCTCTGGTCTGGAGAAGTTTTCAACATTTTATGAGTCGTGATCCCATTATCATTGAATCTTATTTTTTTGCTTCAAAAAATATCTTTTTAAAATGACATTCCGATACACATACATCGACCATGATAATCAATTATATAGGACAAATGACATCGGGCACGGACAATTTAAAATTTTATCAAATTATCCGTCACCATTTCGTCCGATAAAATTACCGGAGTTTATCACCTTAAACAATTATTTGACGAACAGCTATATCAAACAAGTGAACGTTTTTGACCGTAATACCGTTTCAAAAATTATATATTCGAACGACATTATTTATTATTTTGGCATCTTCCTCCCCCCTAACCTCTCCACTATTACTATCACTATCGACCGTTTGGTTGAAAACCCCAGCTCTAGACGGTATAGGACGACACGAAAATAATTATACAACTCGGAGGTAAAACCTTATGCGATCGTACGTTACCTACGTTTACACGATGTTGTGCTAATTCGATTTACGTGCTCGTAAAACTACCTGTACTTCATCATGAGAAACAGTTCACTGCAACGCACTCAAAGGAACGTTCTGTATAATATTAACAAGACATAATTGTTAACTGTTAATAGTGGTTGAATTGTATGCTCAATAATAATACGTATCGCGATTTACGGTGCAACCACGAGTCAAACAAAAATACGAGTAATATTATAGAACCATACATTTTCGAAAAAACTGATTGAATATTATCGAACATTGAAATACGTCTTGCTGCGGTTTATTAAGCGACAACTTTTTTCGTTTTAAATTACGCAATTTTCGTTAATTTTATACTCTGATAATGTGTTACCTGAACCGTATTAAACCAAAATCTTTTTTTTTTACTATAATTAAATTAAGTTGGGAAAATCAGATAAGCGTCATGACGATAACTGCTGCCTTTTACAATTAAACGAAAATACTGTTTGTAATTTAAAGATTACAAGTTCACAAATTAAAAAGTTTAGTTAATAAAATCCGTAAATATCTTCTTGATATCAAAGTTAAAGGCAAAAAAAAACTTGTTGAAAATTACGTAACATCTTAAACTGCTTAATTAATTACTGCTTATAATATAAAGTAATGTAGCTTTAAGTTTAAAACAAATAGTGTGTATACATTTTCTAACTGGCTTTTTGAACGGTTATTTTATCTAAGGATCACATTGAAAATTGACTATTTAACGTATACTATTTTCTTTAATTTATTATGTCTGTAAACGACTTTTTAATTATTATTTATTAGAAAATTAGATACACGGTTCATTAACAGCGTTGTGATTATAGTACTATAAAAAATATCGAAAATCATATAACATTTTTATTTAATAATTGAGTGTTTAAATTTTGATGCAAAATGATTGTAAACACGCTTTATGCGGTTAAACTTGTTTGCCTTTATATTTTTAATAAATAAATATCTTCAACGAAACCCTGAAATATACTATACACCTTTAAGTTCTAATTTTGGTGCAATTTATTGGAATATTTCAAAAACATTTTTTTTCTTTTATATTAGACAAGATACAAATTTGCATGACCATTATTGAGCTTATTTTAAGTAATATTTATTTTATTGAAATTCATAATTTTAAGTCTTACGACTTTATATTTTAATGCAAGAGAGAATACAACTATAATCATATTTTTTATTTTACGGTTAGAAAATTGCGAAAATCTGCAATTATTAACGTTAGTAAGTACTTAAAATTTCAACAACGTACAACTATTATAAAAATAGTACCTATATGGTAGGTATGTTAATTAGATTTCATGAAGGTTACGATTTTCCAAACGTTTATATGCGTGTTATATAAATATGCAAGGTTGTTACAAAAATGTGTAATCATGACTTTTTACAGTTAATTTATTTTTTAATATCAAATTTTCACATGTTTCGTTTCATGGTGTTTTACTACTATATATTATTATGTAGGTATTTGATTTTTAATATACATAAATCATACGTATTACGTATAACTCAATATTAATATTTTATTATACACTATGTTTGTGTTATAATATGACTAAAAATATAAATCCGTTTTAAGTTATTTAAGAATGTAACACACATGTAAACGTATTTTAAAATGCATTACTGAGATGTGCATAATTTATTCAAATTGATTTCATTCTCATTCTGAGACTATAAAAGGTCATAGTTAAAACTAAAAAAAGACAAACGCGCAATCAATTAAATAGCAATAAATGGCATTAACGACTAATGTATTATGTATCCATATAATAATATATAAATACATGGGTTATTAAAGCGTGTTAAATTAAATTATAAAATTACTTAAATATGTTTTTAGCAAAATAGTTTATTTGTGAAATGATTTTATTTTATTAAATAAGGGTGAAATTATTCAAAGGGTGAAGTCTTTAAAATATAAATAATAAATACCTAGTCCGAATACTTTAATCTCCGGCTTCACGGTTTTACTGCTTACTTTCACTGCTAGTTGCTACTATGATTAAAATCTATATAGTAATACAAATGAAGTAGGAATACGTACCTATATGTTTTTGTAATTTAATTCTTATTTATACATGTAGTTTTATGACGAACGTATCGTTTTATTATTATACTAAGCTACCCCCCGGTGAATAACATTAATCAAACATTTCCGAGTCGTTAAATTTATTTATTGCCAACAAACTGCGTAGGTGTACGGTTGCGCATTAAACGGTAATTGGAAACATTCTACAATATATTTGTACTGTAGAATCTTATAAATTGAAAATGTATTTTTTCTGCTGGATATTTCACTTATAAACATATTAATGTATAATTGGTAAACATACGAGTATTCTATTTTTTCTTATGTGCCCGCGTGGTTAAAATGTCCACGAATAAAAAATAGTCCCTTTGCCATTCTTACAATTCAGGTAAAATTGTACTTAGGATGGAAAGAGGGGGGAGGTAAATACGTTCTACAGCATTTGTATGTACACGATTAAAATCGAATATTATTAATAATTCTCCGGTAAAATTCAACAACACTTAGTATTGAATTTGCTGTTATGAATGTAGATTGTACATTATCTAATTTATATTATCTATGTAACATTGTAGTAATATGTGATAAGATTGTGATAGTAGATTATGTAATGTGTGTTAAACTAACACAGTCAGTATTCACTACATAACGTTGTTTTTAATAGTCAAAATATAAGAGTTAATAATATTAAAGTGAAACTGTAAATTGTATTATAACACATACAGAACAACTGGCGACAAAGATAAAAAGTAATTTTCATACCAAACGTCGGATTAAACTGGATTAAAAATGTCCAAGTTTACTATAGGCCACATGGAACCATTTGATGAGAAGGATAATGATTGGGAATCGTATGTGGAACGTTTCTCATTATTTATAAAGTGCAACAGCATCAAAGAAAATCAAGTGGTCTCAACATTATTAACGATGATAGGAAAAAACACATATAGGATATTCAAAGATTTATGTACACCGAGTAAACCAGAGGAAAATAAGCACCCACAAGGGATATGTTATATTTATAACAGAGTACCTTTTGGTATAAATGCATTGGTAGGCATTTTTTTANACAGATTTTGTGAAAAATTAAAACAGATACCAAACATAAGAGTGTATTTTGATGAAATACTAATTTTTGGTGACAGTGAAGAAGAATATTTTGAAACATTAACAGAGGTTATTGACCTGATTAAGTCTAGGTCTAACAGTTAGGAAAGAAAAATGCTTATTTTTTGAGAATAAAATTAAATTTTTGGGATATATAATAAATAGAGAAGGTAGTAAACAGGACCCCGAGAAAATTAAAGCCATTAATTTTATGACAAAACGCAACTAAAGATAAAACGCAACTACAAGCATTTTTAGGTTCAATAAATTATTATAGGCAATACATACCACAACTCTCAACGATTCAGGCACCTCTCTCAAATTTACTAAAGAAAGATGTACAGTTTAATTTTAACAGAAATCGTCATTTAGCATTTAATCAAATTAAAAGGGAAATCATATCTGATAGGATTTTAAAACATTTTGATCCCAATCAGGTGACAATTCTTACTTGAGATGCATCAGTTTATGGTTTAGATGTGGTATTATCGCAACTAGATGATGAAAACAAAGAACACCCTGTGGCGTTTGCTTCAAGAACTCTGAACTCTGCAGAACAAAATTACAGTCAAGTTGACAAAGAAGCATTGGTAATTATATTCGGAGTAAATAAATTTAATAATTTTTTATGGGGGAGGCAATTTGTCATTAAGTGTGATTGTAAACCATTAGTGAGTATATTTGGGCCAAAAAAGGCATTCCTGTAATGACAGTGGGCAGGCTGCAAAGATATGCAGTGTTTTTATCAGGATATGATTTCAAAATCCAATTTGTAACATCAAATAGGAATAGTGCAGATGGGCTATCCAGATTGCCAGTGGATATAGGAAAATAACGTGGTGCTGGAGTGTCATATTTACATTATGTGGATGAAATGANTTCAAAAAGAGACTAATAATGATCCATTATTAAGTAAAGTGAAGTATTATATATCAAACGGTTGGCCAGAAAAAGTCAACAAAGAATTAGAGGTGTTTAGAAATAAACAAGAACTGCTGAGCTTAGAACAAAATACTATATTGTGGAGACACAGAATAGTAATACCAAAGAGCATACAAAATAGAATAGTAATACCAAAGAGCATACAAAATAAAATTCTGGAGGAGTTACACTATAATCACTTAGTTATTACCTGTGTATTTACAGTTATAAACTGCGTACCTACAAATTACAAAATAATGATTTTTATTTTTTAATACAAAATTGATAATAATGAATGGATATGCTATTTCCATACTAATAAAGTACGCAATAGCCTGCGGAAATCCGAAATAGTGAAGAGAGATCGACTGTTCTCTCTCTGGCTTTGGGTATTTTGAGATTATGTTTAAATATTTAATTTAATTTCTTGTTCATAATAAAGTATTAACTTAACATTATAACACATAACGTTGAGAGGTGAACACGAACTAAGATATGATTTTAGTTTAAACATAACCTCAAAATACCTTTAACTAGAAAGAGACAAGATTCTCGCTTACATACTCCAAACAGTGGTTGAAAAAAAATTGAGTGTAAATTGTAAAAATTGTAAAATATTTTATTTTGGAATGAGCCATTAGCACCTATGCTGTGTGTTTTCATATTGTACGTGTGTGCAATTGGCGTGTATGTATCTATATTATAATCATATATGAAATTAATGACGTAATGTGGTTAAGTTCTAATACCTGCAGGTTTAAAAAATCAGAAAATTACAATTTGTATGGTCATTTTAAATTATGTAGGAAAGACTTTAATATCTCATGGAGGTAAATCGGATGTGCAACACCTCGCAAATAGCGTTTCACATAAACAAATAGAAAGTATGATGTTGTATGGTATTTCCAAAATTATTATACTAAAATTAGAATAACATTTTTTCGTATTGGAAAAAGTCCCGATTTTTAAAATTAAATAGTTAGCAACCCTGAGTACTACTGCTCTGGCATTTATTATCTATTTCCTGTCCAACTTAACTGCACATTCGTTCGCGCATGCGTGACTGACCACTGAACGTTGCCGAACCTCCTACTTGATAGATCGGAGACAATTGTTACCGATCGTACGCCGCGGCCGCGCGCTGTCGTCGTGGTCACCGCCGTCATGTATATGGCGAGTTATAATATCTATAATACCTATCGCCAAAGAAATCTTAATATACACGCATACCTATACTGTTTTATTCAAACTAACGGGCAACATAGAAAAAAATACATTACTTAAAAGATAATTGTAGCCTTTATTCAAATTAAAACAGAGCATTTGTGCAAGAATATACGTGTACGCAGTAAGGCCGTTAAAACAAAATATTATCGCTATTTTGTTCTCTACGTATGTTGTATACCATGTGTATCGGCGGTGGCGAGATGATAAAATGGCGAGTGAATGAAGCGATACCGATAATCGGGAATGGAAACACATGCGCGAAAACTGACGTGTTTTCGTCCGCCGCCAGGTATGCTTTTAAGTTGGCCAGGATATAAGTGTACCTTATTAGGTACCTACATCCGGTAAATCATATGAATAACATGGTTTTACAGTATCTTCTCCTGGTCGAAACATTTTATTTGATGACTGAACGTACAATAAGTTAAGAAAATAATACGCTCACTGAAACATTACAACAGCAATAATCATATTCAATAATATTACTAGGTATGGTAAATGACAAATATGAAAATATGATTATAATATGATATATAATGACATATGGAAAATATGGGATCAGAATTGGTCACAACGCGTAATAACTTATAGGTCAACTTAGACAATTGATATTTATAATAGTGGCCTATATTTCGGAGGGGAGCGTGGGGGTAACCAGCAAGTGTATTTTATTACCCGAATAAAGTTTTTAGTTAATTGCAATTTTAACATTCTTTTACATTACATTTTAGAATCTTCGCGAAGTGAGGAATGTATTATTTTTATAATGATGTTTATTTTTTTTTTATGTGAACACTTTATCTATCAGAAATCTTAGTCCGATTATCAAGTATAGCGTCTTTTCTGAAAGGAAATGTTCTCTGGGTGGTACTTTAAAGAGGTCATTTTTTAAAATTCTCATTCATATTCGAGATAATGTGAAAAACCTGGTTCTTTAGGTGAAGATTAAAAAATTAAAAAATGGTTGTCATTAACTTTTATTTATTCTTTGTTATTATGTATTAAATTTATTATTTGAATCATTTTAAATAATCAATGTTGTCATGGAAACATTAATTGTTATCATTTTATTCTACTATAATATGACATTTATATATTATTGAAAAAACAACACTATTAACTAAACTCCACTCAGAATCGTTCTTTCGTTAACAATGATTTATCGTTTAATTAATGTGATTCCTGTCTGTATTCTACCTTTCCAACTTCCCATCTACAACAGTGGCTGCACCCACGTGCGAATTATGTTCGTCCTTTTTATTGATACATTATATTATGTTATATTAATTGAATTAACAATATATAATATAAATGTGTATACATATTATATTATGCATAAGCCTTTTTAACATATTTAAATAATGATAGTAATAAATTATAATGAGTTTTCTTTTTTAATAGCGAACTCTATAAACTAATTCAATAATTTTATCAGTATTTAATGTTAAATTTTTCTTTTTCTAATAGCCATTAACATAAATGCTTCTAATTTCGTAGATATCTGACAGTTGACTGCGAAGCCTTGTCTTTATATTTTTCAAAAATGAAAAAGACCTCTCACATGACACTTATGTAGTAATTAGTGTAGGTACACGTTTAGATGCCAATGGTAAATTAGAATATGAATCATAATACAAAATGAATTTTCGTAAAACATTATAAACACAAACACAGTTTCTGCAACTCTCGCAATGCAATTTATATTTTAGGGTTAAAAACTAATTCTAGATTCAATTTCATCTTCTTTCATTGATTCCACATTGTATGAAGTTGCTCTTACATGAGGCTTCAGTAGATTCAAATATTATAATAAGTTTCACTTCTTTACTCCGTTACCTTGTTAATGAAATAATTAAATAGGTATTATATATTTTCTTTAATATTATTTGTTTAAACAATATTAAATCCGATTTTCCCGTTTTTACTACGATTTTTCCGGTTCTCCCGTGTTTTTCCCCCAGTTCTGTGTTTGGAAACATATGTATTTTGTTTTAGTTTTACAAAACGATTTATGATTTTACTGAACCGATAGCCAGTTATTGGTTCTGTCAGATTTAACGCGATCCGGTATACTACTCAATTACGATTTAACGCATTGGTTTACAATATTAAAAGCTTTCGGTACGCATGTAGGTACATAATAATATTCTGTAATTCATGAACGATTAGAAGTTATCTTTATCTGGAGGTAATGGCAGAAAACTGAAAGAACATCAATTTATAATATTTATAATATTTTTAACGACAGGGTTTGTCAGCCTATTGTTACTGTATTGCATTTAGTGAATCATGAGGGGAGAGGAATAATAACGAATGGGAGATAAGAAAAACATTTTCACAACAGTACACTTATCACGTGATGCATTACGTTATAATATATAATTGATTATTATTTTTTTATAATATATGACAATAACACACTCTATTGTCATAACTTATGTATAGCAGCGACAGCGGATAAAATAAGAAAATGTACGGAAAAAAAAAGAAACGACCCCAAAATATTAAAATTCTATATTTAAATTATTATTTTTATTATTAATATCGTAAATGGAACGATTTATATCGTGTTTCTAATTTTTAATTATTTTCTTCTATTATTTGTATTTTATATACAGGTTATTCGTTTTAATATTATGTTTTTGTTTTCTTGTATCAATAATCAATGCGTTAAGTTTAAATCAAAGTAAACAATAAGATTGATAGAAACTATCGCGATAGTTGCAAAATTCACAACCGTGATAGTAGTTATTATCATATGAACAATAATAATCGTCGTATGAGCGGGGCCCTAGCATTTATTTTGAAAGAAAGCAATTATCGCACTATTACAGTTGATAGTAACTATTACCTTGTGAACACATCATGCTGTATCGTTATATTATACTGTCGCTTCACACTTTCGCAGACGTTTCCATCTAAATTGATTTTAATATTTTGCTTCTTCTATCACTCTATTAATATATTATCGTATGAACTACACCATCGCACCATCGTAATAACGATTGGCTCAATAAATGAAATAAAAACTTTGGTTAAAACGTTCAGTACCATTAAAATTTGTACGTACTCGTAAAAAGTTTTCTCCACAAAAATATTATGTATTTAATTTAGAACTAGTAATTTTAAGCATTTTGATGACCGTTATAACCATTTGTGTATGACGAGCATACAATTAGGCAGTGTTAATATAATAATGTATTTCTTTATAATAATTTTGATGAAACGGGTAACTTTTCTTAAAATTTCAAAAACCAATAGAGCCCCACAAAAATATATATTACACAATTATAAAAAGCCTACAAATCCTAAACTGAAGATTAATTTATTTAAAATATTGACGATTTCGGTTTTTAGTTTTTTTTTTTTATACATACGGTAATAATACGGTAATAGATGATTATATTTAAGTACCTATATTAAGTTATGTATGACTACGGGTGTGGAAAATAAGTATGATAATATAAATAAATGCACGTGTCATGTTTTCCCAAATATTAAAAGGATATAATATCACTTTAGTTAAATACCGTAGGAGGAGAGTCATTTCCTAAGAGAGATATTTCTCTTCATTACGTCGTCGTCGTCACGTTCGCCGACATACCTACACCAACATTTTATTTTATTTTTAGTTAAAACGCATATTATAATAATGCGCAAACCAGCTGCAGAAGTTCTACTTATACGGAAAACCTTCACGGTCGAGAGGCTTATTGTATATTTAACACGTTTTTCTCAGAACGCATATGTTTTGAATGTATAAAATCACATGCCACGAAAATACCTATACGATCCATTTATACAAACATAATGGTACAAAAAAAAAAATGCCATCTAGTGAAATATGAATATATCTATATATTATACAGATAGATGCGTGTATACTGTAAACAACCCATTCGACGTATTGTTATTATTGTCTACGGGCACAAAAAAGTATGCCAGTGAGCAGCAGAAGTCTTTTATTAGCGTCGAATTTTCCCCTAGCCGAATTAATGACCATTACGGTACTTCATATAATAATAATAATTTTGATTACCAGAGTTTAGTTGCATTTTAGTCTGTAGGAGTATAATATAAATCTGGTATATTCTGTGAAAAATGTGAACATATGAATGGTTGGGGAAGGAGTGGAAAGTTTAAAATCTCAAAGGCTTATTCTTGATACTTATATATACAAAACTGCATCCGTCTAACTTAATTTTGGTAGCCCGTACAAGTTAATTACACACACTTCTACCGTGAAAAATATGGTAAATTTCAATCAAAATTTGATCACTTCAATCCACCTATATAAAACAACTATAATTCCCGATTTCAAGCTCATTTGTTTCAGAAGGAGTCACTAAAAGTGTCCAACAGTAACGATAAAAAGATATAATTGGACGGCGTTCGTGGAAAAGGGTATGTGTCAAATAGTATAACTTTTCAAGAGATAAAAAAAACCTGAAAAATGTGTTATAGGCATATGTATCCTTTTTCACGAACGGATTTTCTTATCTTGATTCGTGCTTAAACACATAATATGGTAGTTACATTAAAAAGAAGATATAGATAAATCGCAGTGCCCATAATCAGTCAGTCATGAAATTTCCCATAAAATTGAAGTACAGTGTAATATTTGACAAAAAATGACAATTTATCTACATACGTAAGAAAGGAGAGTGAATAAATTAAAAATATACACAAATATCAAATAGCTATAAAAAATTCAAAATATGTTTGAAAATTATACCATATTTAGAACATCCTAACCTCGGTATATTTGGTGAACATATAAAGATATTTCATAGTGAAAACGGAGATTTTTGTCAGTTTTCCACAATTTATTATTTTTAAGAAAAGTACGAGGAATATCAAAAAATTTTCGTCACAGTGTAGCTACAATTGGATATGAAATTTTGCAAAGAAATTCAAGCTTTTTATCGAACCTATGAAGTTTTTGATTGGAGGAAAATTTACCATTTGAAATCGCGTTAAAAGACCGGGAAAAAACCACTCATTGTAAAACCAATAATACGTACCATATCTCATTTCGCTCAGAATCTAAAACAGCATTATAGGGCACTACTGTGTGTCTAGGAATCTTATTATAGGAAAGACCGTTATTTTTCACGCCGTATTGTCCTATTTTAACAGACACAGTTTGGAATATCTAAAATCTAAGCCCATGTTACACGTTTTCAACGCGCAAACAATACTGTACGAGAATATTCCAAATACTAGAAAAATGTAATGTCGAACAGAAAAATATTATTAATAACAGTAATTTAATGTTACCTACAAATTGGAAGACTGTGCCGCCATCCTCGTTTATTCAATACATAAATTACAGAAATTACAGTCAGATAAATTTTTTTTTTTTTTTGTAATCAAAGTTTAAAAAGTTAAAAGTTATGATTATATTTTATATTTTATGCTAGGTGTATTAAAAAAAAAAAAAATAATAATAAATAAATAAACGAAAATTACATTCTATGATGATGATAAATGCCGAACATTAAGATTTGTTCGTATATATATAGTTTTTATTATCGAGATGAGTACAAAATCCATTTTTTTTTTTTGTATTATATTTTGTTCATTATGTTAATTGTTATTTACTTTAAAGTATACAGAAAAACACGAGATTGGTATACATTATAAGTATAATTTTTCAAATCGTCTCCATTATGGGAATTTTCAAAAAAAATGTGTATGACTTTATTTAATTTTAAGGATTTTAAAATACTAATATATATATTTCAAAATGATTTAAAACTTATAGTGATACTTGTGAAGTTTACCTATACTTATATATTATTTCAAAAAAAAAATGTCACTGTACACAAATGCGTAGTGCAAGAGTCATTGTAATTAGGTATTTTAATTTAAGTACACTGTTTATATTATAAAATTTGTTTAACTGGCCTCTCAAATACTGACGTAGGTACCTACAGCCAAACATTTTATAGTGGATTATCTAATAAAACCGTGAGTTTAATATATTATTGGTTTATAATATATTATGTAATGTCATAGCATCTACTCGATAGTTTTAATTTGTTTAACTACTTTTATAAGGGAAGTATTTACTAAAACGTACAATATTAGGAAAATTTAATAGAAACCCGAAATTTCGTAAACTATTTACATTTATTTCCACAAATTCGAACAAAATTGTAAGTTTTATGTCATCAACAGTACAAAACATAAATAAGGGACCCTCGTGGTACATCCGTTTCTGTTTGATATTAAAGGTTAGGTTAGGGTATCTAACCTAACCATCAGCAGCTTATTATCGTTTGTGCATTGTCTGTTTACCTGCACCAAATTATCGTACATCATAAGCGCATCAACATACCGAACAACAGAAGGGTGTAAAATAACATATAGACAAAAGTTCTTGTAAAATAAGCATTAAAAATAATATTATAAAACAATATTTAGTATATTGTAATGTCCCATAATTTTTACAAAATGAAAATTAATTGATTATCTGCAAAATATTATTATGGTACATAATATATATTTTAAAACAGAAATACCTATACAATATTTAAAAATTGAAAAGTAAATTTAGAGATGTGTGAATTTTAAGCTTAGAAAACAACTTAAGTTTTCGGGTAAATACACTTTTTTTTCATGTTTATTGTTAAATAATATTGATGATGCACAAATGATGTATGATACAAAAATCGAACGATACACAACTGTCTTACGAAAAAGGTTAAAATTAACAATAGTGATACGCTAACGAAGACCGCCTTCTGATGGCATTGTCGTTCGTAAGTACATCCTCAAAAGCCCCGTATCACGACATTTTATAAGAAAATATTGCTATTCAACTAGGTACGTATATATATATATAATTTGCAAACTAACTGCATATTTGGTTTCATTTAATCGCTTATACATAAATTTAATATATTTATAGACTTGTATACAGGTTGACACACAAACTTGAAACTTCAAGTCAATGTCACCCTATATATACATAAGATTACAATGTAAATCTAAACAGAATGAACGTTTTATATGAATTGAATGTGTTAACATATATACTAAATATTGTTTGTTTATAGATTAATGTTTATCAGTCAAATTACTCGTTACTATATAATTACATTATCAGGTTTTTGGATTTATAGCATTTAAAATAGCACTAGTAAAAGCATTTTTTTTTTTTAACTATCGAAATAAGCATACAAAAATATTTACGAATTTCATATAAAAACTCTTGAATCTTATTAAAACTACACTTTTCTTTTTATTATATTACTTTTTACATATGATGTTTTTTATGCTATTTTTCGTGGGTATCGAAGAAAATTGTTTTGATTTTCTTGAAAACTATTTAGAAATCAAACATAGTTTGTGTAGTTAAATAGAGTGATTTTAATTGTACGTGTAAAGACGCTCGTTATCTCGGAATGTATTAACTTTATTTGGAATTTATGTTTAATTAGAAAATTCGTAAATTTTAAAAAGTATAACCATATAGAATAATAAATTAAATAGATGTACATGCCATATAATTATGAAGCCTAATAAAATCATCGTTTACCTTTTAAAGTATTTGTTTTTTTCATTGGTCAGTTTCAATGTTAAACGACAGAGAAGAATTAACATTTTTTTTTCGTTAAGTTTTTAAATATATTATAAATCTCCGTGATACACAGCATCTATTATACTTTACTATTATATTTTACTTATATTATGTTTAACTGCGCTAAATCATATTACGTACTTAAGATTTAATCGCGTGTAAATAATATGCACTTAAATACTAGCTTGAAAAAAAAATATTTCAATATTATCATTAATCATATTTTTTGATATTAAAATAAAAATCGATTAAATAAAGTCGTTTTCACGCACAATATAAATACAGATACAGATACAGATATACGTACTTTTGATGCTATTGTTGTGGATATGTTGTGGTAAAGATTTTATTGGCAATGGAAATTTACAGCCTGAAACATAATAATAATATTATATAGTTTATAAAATATAATATTATTGTGACATTTTTTTCAACGTAAATCGGATAAATAATTTTCGATTTAGTGTGTAGCAAAAATGTTATATAAGTTATTCTAAGATGTGTTTTTTTTTCTATTTCGGAAAACACTTTTACGGTTACCGTTTTCATTTTTTTATGACTGTCTTAAAAAATGCGGAATTTTAGACTACTTTATGTAAATCGTTTTTTATAAAATCTCACAGTTCACCTTCTACATTTTTGTTATTTTATTTTGGTTTTTTTCGAAAAATCTATTTTTGGTTCGTAAAAAGACTACAAATTCTTCACAGCGTATCTTAAAATATGCGAAGTTTTCGTTCGATGCTACCTTAGTTGGAAAAAATTTAGATTCCCTGTAATTCTTTTAAATAAATAGAAAACTGAAACACATTTCGATACCTATATTATTGGTTTTAATATAGTTGATTTTTAGGTTATTTTTGCTACTAGTGGAAAATTACGAATATATTTTATATAGGGACCAAGGTAATTTTCTAAAATGTATATATTCATTTAAATATAATTATTTTTGCAAAAGTCCCCCTCTTTCACGTCTAGATCCCAGGAAAGAGGTCTTATCAACCCCGTTTTCAGGGGCACTGTTTAGAAATCAGGTTCTAGCCATAATCACACTGTTCAAAGGAATAGGTAAGTCAAACTAAATCACGTGAATAAGATCCACTGACATTATTTGTCCACTGCTATGCTCATCTCACGTATGAATTAATATAATATTTGATAACTAATAAAAATTTTACTGTTCAAAAGACAAATATAAATATAAATATATTGACAAATATATTCTGAAAAACATATTCTTAGAGATGTAAATTAATAGTTTATTAGACAGTGTTTTAATAAGAAAGTTAGAATTTTGGCGAGTTGAAAAATTAAATAAACATTTTACTGCACCATCAGAAATTGAGACTGATTTACGCCAATGCCGTTCTGAATCGTTTTTTAATTGTAATGATTTAACGTTGATTCCAGCAACAAAAATTAAATTATCCTATATCTTATTATCTGCCTATTTGTCCGTCTGTTACAGCGGCCTATACACATGGTGTAAAGTACACCGCTATTTTTGAATAAATATACATCGGTATAACAGCTAATATATTCGAATTTGTATCATATTTTATTTTTATGCATTTTTTTTTTCTGTAAACTCAGAGAAAAATAAAATACATACACACGCATAGTTATTGATTATAAGTCAGAAATAAGTGCTTTGTGTGAAATGTAAAATTTACATAAATCCATATTTTTTCAAGGAAATTTACCGTTCGATTATACATTGTTTCATATGATTATTTATGGAGAGTATTATAGGTATAACGGTTAAATATTTTTTTTAAGATCATAATTTTGTTTTTAAACTATATAGGTTTATTTATGTATACCTATTCAAAATGTCAAATTAACATATTATTTTTTTATGGATCATAAATAAAACGTGAGCGCATGAAAATATTGGCCTTTGACGTACTCGTATCATATTATTATTATGAAACCTTTGCCGTCATTGATAAAAATATTTAGACATTATTAAAAATGACTAGTTTATGATATTGGCATTACTTTTTTTTTTTTTATTCTTATGGATTCCACCGAACCAGTGGAGGGACGAGGCGCGTTAGTATTGCATCACTCGTCTCGGCATATCCTCCTAAACGGAGCCGCCTTCAAAGGGCAAAGAAAAACCTATCAGGTAGGTACGTGGCGTCGTCGTCAACCCCTAGCTACCTGATCCATGGTTTGCCTCGCCATTATCGACGCATCTTCTTGAGGCTGCACAAAAGATTTAATATTTCGACCACCGAAGAACATCCGGTTTTCATAATAAAACCATGAAAAAACGTGGGAAAACTGGGAGAATTTACAAAATATTATTTTCAATTTTGTTTTTTGTTGTGATTAAGTTAAAAATATTTGTAAAGACTTTAAATTTAGGCAGAATTCTAAAATCTTCTAAGTATTTGTACCAATTTTTGAGCTATTCATATGCGTTTAAATTTTGCGAGTTTTTTTATGTAACTTTTTTTTGGCAGGTACTTTTTGGATACAATTATTAAACCAAATAGAAATGTTTGAAAATGTATTAGGAGATTCATTTATAATAAGTCGTACTTTGTGGTGCGAAACAAATTAATGAAATGTAGAATTGTTTTTATACGAATTTTATTAACACATTTTGACGATAATCGTAAATATTATGGCCTTTCAAAAAAGTACAACCGAACTCCACTGAAAATCGTTTTTCGTCAACAATAATTAGTCGTTGCGTACAGATATATATTAAATTATCTATATCATAGCTTCTCAACTTCTCACCTACAACAGTGGCCCACCAATCGTGCGAAGTATGTCCGTATCTTTATATCAAATATTATTATTATTTATTACCCGGTGATAAAACAGCGCCAGATTAATGGTTTATTCGAATGTCGTATTATAATTCAATTTTCATACCAGAAATTCGAAAAGTAGGTATCTATTATCGAGTCGAAAATACGTCTTGTCTATACTATTAAGACATGGATAATTTAATCATAGGGATAAACTTCGACGATATTTTAACTTTCGACGAGAGAACTGGAAAAAATCGACATACCTATCTATTACAGATGGGCAAAATTCTTTAAGCATAAAATATAAGCTCTTATAACTTTACGAAATAAATAAATAATAATAAAAACGTAACTATATTTTTTATAAAAATGATTGGAAAAATATAACATTTCGTAAAATATTATACAACCTTGCAATTTGCATTCTATAATTCAACAAAATGACAAAGCGGTTGGATACCGAAATATTTACAAAGTTGACAAGGTAATCAAATATGTTCAACTGGGTAGTATAACTTAAGTTATCCTACATAAAAAAAAAAAAAAAAAAAAACATTTAAGTTTAAGATAATTTAAAAGGGCTAACAATGTTAATTTATCGATTTGGTTTCGTGGATTGCATAAAACTAATAAACATAATGGCATCAAATTAATTTATTGACTCTTACTCCAATTATTGAGTTCCTCAGATTTTCGATAACAATATACATAAAAACTATAAAAAACCAGCCACAAATTGTTTAATGATCGCTGTAATTAATCTGGATTAATAATAATTTTCTTTATAACATTATAATCTTGCCTCATTTGTATGTCCTTGTCAGGAAACTGATGGTACTGAATAACGACTGGAAGAGCTGAACTAGAGCTTGTGGGAGCTTCAGCATCCCTCTAGTTGCACCTATGAATTATTAGTTCTCGCAAAAGGTAATAAAATCAACAAGGCCTGAGAAGAACCGATTTTGTATTGTGAAGCGTCAAACGTCGCAACTTTAGCTACGTAGGGCCCTCGAATTTGTGTAGAATATATTATAAGATAGTAGGTACCTACACAGATTTCGACGGGTTTTAATAATATTTTAAAACAAATGAAAAACCGTTGGGATGGCTCCTTATATTTAAACGATCTACCGGGCTTCGAAGTCTCAGTCAATTAAAGTAATATCTATTATCTTTATTAAGTGTTCTTTTGTTCGCTTTGAAAAACCCTCAACATCGTTGAAGAGTCGTCGACAGAAGGTGCATTCGTTATATAAAATAATATTGCACTTGCCGTCAGGTCCGGTTCACTACATCGATAATCCGTCGGTCTGTATGAAAATTAATTATTTTCATAATAGTATACGGGGGAGCATCGAATGCAATTTTCTGTGATTGCGGAAGAAAGGCGAACTACGCGTAACGTAGTAGAGTTACGACGGATATCAAATCTTTCGTCAGTTTTTATATTAACTAAATTTTTTTTTTTAATAATTACTTTATACAATATTTTTTTAAATAATAATTATGGTCGTCCTGAACGTTTTGACTTAATATTGTTAAGCATTTGATATTGTATTATTGTATTGTTTACAGTATACACGTTTATTCTAGGTATATAGCCATTCACTTTTATGACGATGATGGATCTATTATACTGATCGAATACGTACTTATATACAATGGTTCGATCAATGTGCACTATAATAAAGATCAAGAAAATCATGTTATTTATTTAGACGCGGTAATAATATTAAAAAAAAAAAATGCAAAATCAGCAGTATCTGCAAGAAAATATCCAAATAAAATTACACGTACGAGCCTATATAATTCGATATGACAATATGACCTATGAGCTTTTCGGTGACAAAAATAACATTATCATATAATAATATTAGTAATTGCATGTATCAAGTTTAAGAGGAAGTCGAACTTGTACTTTCCGTTTGGGCAGTCTATCCAGCGACGTGCCCCTTGAATATTTTGGAAACTAAATAAATTGTTATTTTAAATTTAAACTTGAGATTCTGAGTGGAGTGAAGAAGCTTATGTTTTTACAATAATGTTTATATGTATATAAATTATTTTACCTGTGAGCAAATTTTTTTCGAGCAATTTTGCTCCGATTTACAATGATAACACTTTTTCTGAAAGGAAATCTGACTGAGATTGTTGTACTTTAAAGAAGTATTTTTTTTGATTTTTCCAAGAGTTTTCCCAATGAATAGGAATAACCAGAAAAAATATGGTAAACCCGAGAAAAATGAAGAAAAACGAGAAAATAGATACATTATTAAACAAATATTATTAAAAAAACGTTTCATGCATATATGTAATTATTTTACTATAATATGACATATATACAAAGCAACAATATCAGCTGAACTCCGTTCAGAATCGGTTTTTCTTTAGCAATGGTTGATTGTTCGTTACAGATATACATTAAATTTTTGTCTGTATTCTACCTCCCCAACTTCTCAACTACAACAGTGGTTTCACCCGTCTTTATTATCTTAGGACAACTTTTTTTTGTTTAATTATTTAATTTGCGTGATGTTTTAATGACATGTAATATGTAATTGAGCAGTCGATCAGTTTTTTTTAGTTTCTATTGGATTTTAAACAATTAAAATTGTTTTGGCCGAAAAGAAAATTGTACAACTTTCAAATATTAATATCTACCGAAATTATATCATTTCAAAAAAAAATTTAATTTTGAAATATAAATAAAATTGGTTTGAAAACAATTTCTAGGAGAAAGAAAACTTTTCTAAATAAGTTAAGTACAATTTTTCATGTTTATTTTGTACCTATAATCAAGTTTATACGATCAACGAGACCTAAGACACCATATCAATGGAAGTAAAAAACATATTTTTGTCATACCGCCAGTTATATTTGTACAGACACATACGTAAAATCCACATTTAACATTCTCATTATAGGTACGTAGGAATACGTAATACTAATATCAAATAATATGTATTATGACAAAATAAACGAATAATATTACTGTCGCTCAAATCTGTTTATAAACTAAAAATATCTAAAAATAAACCACAGAATACGTCAGTGTAATAAGGCATGATATATCATCTGTAATTTGATTGTTAAAACTATTTTACGCAGGCTGAAAACTACTCGAGCTATAGACCTAATATATTATATCGTATTGATACCACAAAATTAAAAAAAAAAGTTTTAATAGTTTATGAATAAGATATTTTTTTTAGTTTTTTTTTTTTTAACTGGCATAACTATTTCCGTAGTAATGATTTTGAAAAACTAAAACTAACGTTGCACAATGCAGATTTTCTTTTTCACTCAGGAAACCTTTTAAATTGTATACTATAAAAACAGGTCAATTATTGAAAATACAAAAAAAAAAAATTCAAATCGGTTTAGTGCTTAATGTAATTACTAAATTCGTTATCACGTAGTTTTATGATTGTATAAACAAGTTTTCGTAAAATTAATGGCGTATAGGTATTTATTAAAATAACCATTTTCAAATTATTCGATTTTATTACAATTTATTAATTTCAAATAGAATATTTAGATTGGATTAGAATATCTAGATTGGATTAGCACCCAATTTATTATGCATATGCATTTATTTTAGTTTAACTGTTGTATAGGCGTAATATATATTTTATACAATTTTAAAATTCGGTAATTTGTATTTCAACGTTCAGGTATTTGTACGTCTGTAAATAAAAATTACAATTCTGTTTAAGAAAGAATTTTGTTTTTTTATTTTAATTTTATATTGTTATTTGCCACAACAGTAGTTTTAGTTCTTCTAAAACGATATTTATTGTTTTTAATATGCAGGACGCAGGTATTATAAACGAGTACATTCCATCAAAATTACATTTCTGTATACAATTAATTTTTTATATGGTATGACTAATATATGTATATTTATATATTTTTTTTACAGCTATGATAACATAATTTATATTTTTCAAAGCGAATGTGCGGTTCACAAAGTTTTTATAATATTGAAACATTGAATAACAACATATTTTTCAACCATCGTGTTTGCTCGTCAACAAGCTCGTCAATACAAAAAGCGAACGAGTATGTTATAAAGTTTTACTAATTTTTAGCACGCCGATCGCGACATAATCGAATTTCTAATTTCGTAAAATGTTATAGGTATTATACGAGTATTTATTGGTTTTATTTTATTTTTGTTTGAGTCTCTAAACAACTTTTCGGCTAGAAATCTTCCTCCAAACAAAAACTTCAAGGAAACTTTCTTGTAGGATTTCGACCTAGTTTGTGCGTCACAAATGACGGTTTTTTGATATTCGTCGTTATATTCTTGATAATAGGGGATATCGAGAATATATACGCAGTTACGGTGTTTCTATCAATTTTGAATTTGTTTGTTTTTTGTAATGTGGTAGAAAATAAGATAGTAGACCATAGATACTTTAAACTTTCACTGAATACTTTAATCACGCGCTTTCGTTACGTGGAATAATTATCAAAAGATCCTGATGTTTTTCGAGGTGTTTTTAGGTTTCACTTAGATTTACGTGGCTAAAATTGCATTGGCTTTGTAAAAATGATCAAATACTACTGCCACAACTATTTGTGTTTTCTATGTAAATAAAACTGTTTGGGCTCCATAAAATATATGCCTAAAAATTTGAGACACGAAATAAAAAAAACAATTATTGTGATTTATATTGTAGCTTTAATTTAATACAGTAGATTTTAATTGTAATATATCAAAAGCGTTTAACTAAACTCGGCTCAGAAATGGTTTTCTTTTACATCGTTATACATACAAAAATATAATTTAAATCACCTTATATATTAATTCATTCTATTTTGTCAAATTTTTTTTTTTAGTTTTATAACTTGACTAAATAGTAAAAAAGATGGATACATTTTGTATGAGAGTAGGCCATTGTTGTAGGTGAGAAGTTGGAAAGACAGAGGGAAAATTTAATGTACATCTATACGGAACGAATAACCATTGATAACCATTGCGGAGTTCTGTTAATAGTGTTGCTTTATCAACAATATATACATATTTCATATTATGGTAATTACATATGCATAATTGTATATTTTTTTTAATAATATTTGTTAAATATTGTACCTATTTTTTTGTTTTTTCTCGGTTTTTCCTGTTTATTATGAAAACAGCTGGGAAAATCAAAAATGACCTCCCTAAACTACCACCCTAGTTAGATTTCCTTTCAGAAAAATTGCTGTTATTATAAACTGGAGCGAAATTTCTGGTAAAACAATTGTTCCCAGATAAAAAGAAACATCATTGTAAAATCAATACGTTCCTCATTTTGCTCAGAATCTAAAATAAAAAATTATAAACGCACTGCGCACTTTATCAGAACAACATATTTTAATTGGCAAAACGTTAACTCTTAAACTAAAATTTAATAAATGCGTCAGCATAATCGAGTCACCATTTAGTGTAATGCAATTTAAATATAGATTTTATAAACACGCATACCTGTATACATGTTTGTTGTCACGGTCAATAAACTTATGTACAATTATTGTATATTCCGTGTATTTTTTAATGTCGTATACTTATTATTATTATTCACAGTGCGCCACTATATATTATTTTATAATATTACTGTACACCTATTATTGATAGATTCAAGAAGCGTATTAATTATATTTTGTATATTATTGATTTACCGTCTTAGTGCGGAACGCGTCATAATTTATAAACTCCTTCGTTATAATATCGTTGACGGACAAGGTTTCAAATTGACACATTGCGATTTCGAATCAGATTAAATGATTGTATAATATTCGCATATAGAATTGCGTATGCAATTTAAATGTATTTTGATATTATATTATATATTGTGCCGTGTCGCATAAAGATCCATTTTAAAATATCTAGATAAAGATATACTTATAAAAGATGACTGCTAGAATAATTATTTATAGACGATAACGGCGTGACGGTATTTACGAGGCAGAGATTAAGACGATATATCCCCCCGCCTTTACTCCCTGTTTTTACTATCCATAATGCGTATACGACTACTTGTTTTTAAATTAAATTTTTTTTAACTTTTCAATAAAAAAATCAATAATTTAATTTTTTGTTACCACTAAACTATGAACCAGAATCCCCAGATTACTATGTAACCAGATTCACTACATATCAAGATTCACTAATCGGTTGTATAATTATTAATAAATTGACGTAACTTAATAATTTATTTATTAAACCATATACAAGTATTCATGGAAATCAAATATTTTACTCATTATTTTTAATATAAAAGCATAGTTCTCGATAATCCCACTCCTGCGCAAACTTGCATCACACAATTTAAAGCTTCTAGCAGTTAGAATAATAACTACGAGTCATGCCATACTTTCTTGTTTAAAAGTGGGTGATGGTTTCCATACCGTCAGTAAACCGATAATGTGGATAGGCAGCGAACCTTCTTGCAATGATTATTATTGAAGAAATGAACGAGAAATTTCGTATTGCTACAAAACATGGAATCCTCAATATTCATGGCTCTGATGGAAACAGTGTGGTGACAATGAAAAATTGTTCCCTTACGACTGAAGACATCCAAACATACAACGTATTCATATGTGAGGTCTTTTGATTTGATTAAATTGGAACGAGTTAAAGATATAAAAAAAGTGTCCGGGTCAAAAAATTATGTATATAATTCTCATTTATTAACATAAACATATTTTAAATTTCGGTCAAAATTTTATTTATTGTATATACGGTAGTTTTGTTAAATATTGCTAAGAATTATGAAAAAAAGATTATTAAGAAAACGTTATTTGTTTCAAAACTATTACAATGTCACTTCCTGTCTTATAACTAGGAAGGCAATAATCCAACTAATTAAATTTCACAAGACATGACGCGTGGTGAAACCCGCATTACTCGCAAAGTTATATTGTCATTATTATATTTTTAATGTTAAACATATATTAGATATTTAATGAATGTACCTGATAATCTAATAGAAATAATAGACTTACGACTATGACAATATGCGATTTTAAACTCACTTGGCAAAAATTGAAAAAATTATTTAATGTATGTATTAATCCTAATTATCACAGTTTAATTACGAACTTGCAGTTCAGTCATGAATGAGCGTAACTTTTGATTTTATGTCAAAATAAATTTATTTTGAAGAGACCACACAGACCGTTTAATTATTAAGTTTGATAACCTAGGTATATAAGAATATTACTATGTTGAAGATTTCCAAAATATTCAAATAATCTAATATAGGTACTGTACATCACCGAAATCTAACAAAAATAAAATATTAAAGCTACCTAGGTAGCTTTAATAAAAATATAACAATAATATGTAGTAATATTAATAATCTATTTTTTCAGAAAAAGTTTGTGGACCAAATTTTAAGTGTCCTCTTTTTTACTTATACATTAAAAACTGAAAACAAAATGAAGGTAAAGATAAATACAAAATCCATTTATCTAAATTCTAAATGACTTAATATATTATAAAATTACCTTTCTTATAATTACTATTACCAAAATTATTTATAAAAATATAAACCATGTAGTTGTTTATTTCACTTATTTTACTACAAAACTATCATTGAAAAAATATGATGAACATTAACTTAAAAAAAAAATTAGAACTAAAATCTAAAAATATCTTGATTATTTATTTATTTTTATTTTTGAGCTGCACTGGAAACTTGACATTTTTTCTTTTGTACTAATCTGTCTATATTTGCACAAGAATATGTTGATGTCCAAATGTAAAACAGATTGTAATTTCATTGCGATTTTTCGATTTGTTTAATTTCATGAGAGAAAATAATTGTTCACATACATAAAAGCTACCGAACATGGATACAATTTTAGAAAAGTGTTTCTTTAGTTTTGAATAAATGTTTCCAAGGTATTTAAAAACTTCTGGAACTCCAACAGTTTCAAATTTTGATTTTAAAATAGAATTACATTGACAATAAATTAACTCGAGTTGTAAATCTCCCTTCACATTTTCTACATTTATAAAAAATTGATCACTAAAAAATAGAAAATCATTTTTATATTTTTGAAAATCTGCAAATCTGTTCATAAATTCATTTTTTAATAATAAAATGTATGAAATATATTTTTTACTATCATTACTGTCTGTTGATAACTGTATTAATATAGAACTGTGTACCAAGTTAATTAATGAAAGTAGAATCTCCCATAATCGTAAATAAATGAATTGAGTCGTGATAACTTTGTTTTTTCCTTATAATTGTAGGTTGAGAATATTTAAATGCGTGGTAATATCAACAAAGAGAGCTAAACCATACTTTATATTATAAAGTATGACTTACAGGGTGCGACCCAACAATAAAACTGTTTTACGGAAATAAAAGCCAAAAGGTTGTTCCAAACGATTCGTAATCAGTCATACCTATTTATAAAACAATGATTAATCTATGTTTCAATAAAAACAAGTGCCAATAATGTATATCGGTTACAGGATTATATACAGAGTAGATATTATACATAATGACTATTACCTATAATTTATATGTTGGTGGTAACTGTTAGGGGTTTCTCAAGCTCCTAAGGCTCTTCATACATTTTGTTGAAACCATTATCGTACAAATTATTGGGTTAACTATAAAAATGCGTACAAAATATTTACTAAATGATTGGGCAATATTTAAAAATTAAAATTTATATAATGGGTGCAAAGTCATCATCGTTATTGCCATTAAAATATTTATATTGCTCTAAAATCTGCGGTGCGAATAAAAACAGATAAGCCAACGTCAACAATGCACAAGTATCGAATTAGCCCCTCAAAAATAAATCTGAGTAAGAATTAGAATTTTATATTGTATAACACAAATTAAATTTTAAAAAGTTATTCAGATGTTAAACAAAAGAGACGTTAATGTCACTGATAAAATTACGTAATTTAAAAAGCTAATCTCAGTAAGGGGAAAATCTAAGGCATCGTTTTGAGGAGGGGGAGGAGAGAAATTGCAACAGGCACAATAAATATTATTTTTGTAGAACTAAAATACAATTTAACTTTATAACACTAAGAACAAATTATGAAAGTTCGATTTTACTGAAAACTAGTAATCAAAAAATACGTTATGATTAACATTTCTCTTTGTTTTTATCTTTTTGTTTAGTTTTTTTCAATCTGTATAGCACTGTGGTACTTACTATAAAATTATTGTGTTGATTTTGTAAGTTTTTTTTTTTTAAAAATGTCTGAAATCACTTTTATTATTAAAACTAAAGCATTTTTAGATATAGTGTAATATAAAATAATATATAGAAAACCGCAGAGTATGGATGCTATTTGAAGAAGGTTTATTTTCAGAATTTTCCTGGGAGTTTAACAAAATGTTTTTGCCGAAGCTGTGAAAAACGGATAAAAAAATCATTAGAAAGCGTTTAAATGTGAATCACACGAATTCTTGACCTTTTTTGGTAAGCCGTTTTCTACGCTCGGAATCGTTTTCCAAATGTGGTAATGATTCGTAGAGCTTAAACTCGAAAAATAATACAACAGCGACCAGTATACGTAGTTCCAATATCGATAGTTTGTTTGTGTATTTTGATTTATACATTTTGAAGAAAACGAAGCAGTTATTATATTAAAGTATTGAAATTTTACCGTATGGCGATGGTTTTTATCTCACCAAAATATTCTCCCTGTTATTTATATGTCAAGAGAATGAGACTTAAAGTTAAGTTCTACAAACATGAGGTGAAACTGACTATGTCGTATGGTTCAGAGTGTAGACAAAATAATAAAATAGAGAATGAATATAGCAGATATGAGAACGTTTAGGCGGATGAGTAGAGTGACGAGAGAAGATGAGTTAGGGAACGAGTACATACGAGGTAGCTTAGATATGGCTTCGATAGCAGACAAAATGAGACAACATAGATTGAGATGGTTAGGGCATGTTACAGAAAGAGAGGAATTTGAATCAGTCAGAATTGAAGTTAAAAGGAAAGCGATGAAAGGAAGACCAAAAAAATAAGTGGTTAAAATGCGATTGAAATTGATATGAGGACAGCCGAATGTATGCGAGATAGAAGATCGGGTTAAGTAGAAGTTTAGAACAAGAGTGGCCAACCTCAAATAGTTGGAATTTAGGATGGAGGAGAAGAAGACTTGCCGCTACGTACAGTTCAAATATATGAAAAGTTTCAGAAAACGGTGCATTTTACGGAATTCCGTTTTTTACAAAATAAATTTCAGTTATCTTGCACTACAGCTCGAAAAATAACTGCACCACTGAATATAATGATTTATCTTTTTTTCGATATAATATTATTATATAGAAAAAAAACTGGACAACTAACCTGTAGCTCTCGATGATTTCAACAGTAGCGATTTTTTTTTTTTTAAATAAAATATAAATAACATTCTCGTATATTTTTTTCTATACTAAAAAAAATGTATTACAAAGTTAACCAAAACGATGTAAACGTATGTACAATACGTATGAAAATTCATAAAATATATATTTATAGAGGTTAGGGTAAATAGTAGCGATTGTTGAACTTGTAGTATATTAGTGCAGCATTTTTCAAAAAACCCTTCCAAAAATCTTTTTTAAAAAAATAAAAAACAAACACAAATTCATAGAACTCGAAAAAAAAAAGAAGAATTATAATTATATTTTATTGATAATTATTATTTAAATATATCAGCAGTAGATTTAACAAAATGGTTTCGAGAAACATTATAACACGTATAATATCGTAGGTAAGTATCTGGCTATTTAAATTTAAAAAAAAAAAAACATAAAAGAAATTTGAACTTTCCAAAATAGTATTGTGATTGGACTATAAAAAAAATATTTGAAGTACAATAATACTTCGCTTGATTTGTGATATGTTTTTAATTTATTCAAAATGTGACTTATTGTTGACAAAATGACGCATTTCTTGCGGTACATAATTTTAACGCATAAACATTTATTCTTTATAGTTTATAAAACTTTTATACTTTTTTTTCTTGGATTTTTGCCTGCTTTGAATCAATATAAATACATTCAATTGTAAATTGTAATGACGTTACCGCGATGTAATAATAAATGAACAATTTGTATGGTTTCATAGCTCAAACAAGAATAATATACGTCATTATCCGTATTAAGTTTTAATAATTTTTTTTCTTCTTTTAAATCCATACAAATACACAATTTTTAATATATAAATAATCAACGAGCAAATTTTAAGCATAAAAAAAATGTTAAATGCTGAATATACAAGGAATATATTATACTATTTTTGTGAATTTAAACGTCGTGAAAATTTGTCTAGTTTTCATTATACAGTGTGTCCTAACATGTTCGACGGATTAATCTAGCACTGTTAATATTTATTTTTTTTTCCAACTAGATTGTCTTCAAGAAAGACATTGATTTGGAGAAAAAATAAATTTTTATTTTCATTCCCTAGAAACAAAACAAAATTATAACTTTTTATTTACTCACTTTAGAAAATTATTAAAATAGCTATTTTATGAAAAATATTATTCAACAATTTTTAATTCATTCATTAATTTCCTATGAATAATTTCTTAGTTATAGTTGTTTTAATTTCTAGAAAATAGGTGTGAAAACATTCAATAGAAGGTAAAGAATTACCGTACTGATTTTAATTCCTTATCGCATAACGTGTTATTTTATTGAATATTAATTGTTTTCACGTCTAAATAAAACGGCTATAACTAAGAAATTATTCATAGGAAATGAATGAGTGATACATTAAAATTTGTTTAATAATATTTTTTATATAATAGCTATTTTGAAAATTTTCTTAAGTGAATAAACAGTTATTTTTATTTTTTTGTCTTTAGGGGATGAAAATAAAAATTTAATTTTTTTCCAAATCAATGTTTCATCAAAGACAAATCGAATGGAAAAAAAAAAATATTGAAAAACATTTAATATTAACAACGCAAGAAAAATCCGTCGAACACAGTGGGACACACTGTTTACCTACAATATTTATACAGTAACTAATAAATATAGGCTTTAACAATTAAAAATCTAAAGAATGACTGAAATTCATACTTGATAATAATGTGCAAGGTATACAAAATGCAGCGATTACCAATGAAGATTTTTAGTAAATTTGGTTGTATTGATTTTACATCTTAACTTGTAATGTAGAATAGTGTTAATGATCTTTTTTATAATATTTTAATGTATTGATTTTTAAATAGTAGATATATTTTTTTAACACTGATTCAAAAAAAATACAATAATACGAGAGAAATGTGAGTGTGGGAAATATCACAATTACATAATCATTTGGTCTCGCTTGAAAAAAGGAATATCTAGAAAAATGCTGTTATATTTAAGTTTGATAATAGGTCAATTCACTCTAATATTAATACTAACAGCGCAAAGTTGTCCCTGCTGAACGAACATCTGCTATATTGTACGTTTGTAAGACGGAGACAGCACATGCGGGTATCACGTCCTCGGGTATTAAGTGTAATAATATGTCTGGTATAGTTAGAAATATAGTTTTATATGGTAGGAAAACAAAAATCGTACAGATTTAAAAAAATAAAATCGTAAATTTGTCCACTTTTCTTTTACGTCATTTCTGGTAGACAATGTAACAAAAAAAGTCTTGTTATTAATCGATTGAAGCAAAAATTTTGGTTCCTCACAGAAAGTTTTTCTGAGATTACCTAACAACACGTATAATTTTAAAAATATTACGCGTATGCTACGCTTAGAATATAAACAAATGTATTTCTATTAAATTTAGTATCGTCCTATTATTTTGTGCGATCGAAATTTCTAAATTCTGTACACCGTAGTTTCCGTTGTAGTGCAAATCAACTTCATTTTCATTATTTAAAGTATTGCGGACAATATAAGTTTTATTTTCGTGTGAAAATAATGTGAATTTAACTAATTTATAAGACCATATTTTCATTACAGATATTCTAATATTATTCCATCAATTTCAATAATATTTTGTAAACGAATGAAACAAATTTCGATTATGATAATAGTGTTGTATGATATTTAGATCCAGGACCGTGTCTAGGGAGCTGCGAGAGGTGCCCACGTACCGAGCTCTATAATCAAAAGGGCGCCATTGAAAAAGTTTAAAGTTTTGTAATTGAATATTCTTGCGATAAACGTATGAGTAAACAACGAGACAGTTGGAGAAAATAAAATTATCTTAGTCACGATGGATGCCTGGTTGGACGTCTTAAAGCAGAATTCTCGAAAACGGGTCATCGACAATACAGGTCGATGAACTTTAGCCGACGTCTTCGAGAGGCCAGTGTTGGGGTGCGAGTTTCACTCTACGGTTACCTATAATTACACATTGATTATAAATCATTAAATTTATTTTCATAAGGCTGGCCAACATTTTTTTTTCCGAAGAAGTAATTTGAAACAATTTTTTGTCTACCGACAGCAATATTCGGGATAAGACATGGCAGGAGTGTTATTTAGGAGGAGAAGGTGCAGGGTGTGCATTGGCACCAACTTTTTTAAAACGTCTTCTTTGGCCTGCCAAATAAAATATAAGCGCCGATATACCTATAAGTGTTTTATAATAACATATATTGAGTTAGTAATTAAGATCACTATGGAGGTGTAGAAAAATGGTGGTCGGCCCTATATAATTGGCAGAGAAGGCATAAAAGAAGAAGATAGAAAGAATATATCCCCATTTGATTGCCCCTCCCCCCATAAAAAAGGTTCCCATATTTACGGCCTAATTATGATTTGCAATGGCTTGCAAATATTTGGGCACCAACAATAAAAAAATATAAATGACGTCCCTGAGACGGCTCGCGTCTATATTATTTTCCAAGAAGAGTAGTGCTACGCACAACCGATCAACCTTATGTTCGGTTTTCGAAAACGTTATTTTCACGAAATGTTGTGAATTCGCGATTATAATATAATATTATTATTCTGAAAACAACTAAAACCACAGAGTACAAACATATTGCAATATTATAATAATCAGAGGGAGGGGGTTATTCAGTTATTTTGTGTGAAACGGTGCGTGCGCACTTCACATACTTTCGAAAGAACGTACACAGAGAATTTCTCGTTGACCTTTATTCCGTTCATTTCTATTATAGAAGCAGTGGAAAAACGAATGCGGTCTTTAAAAAGCGGCTGTATCTCGATTTGTTTGATTTAAAGAGGTGAGAGCGGATACTGAATATGAAAAAAATGTATAAACAAAAATAGGAGAACATTTTGGGAAATATTGGTGGATCGATTACTGGTTTAGATGGTAAAGATTAAAAAGGTTGCTTCTGGGTTATTTTGGGTTCGTTTCACTATTGTATAGAAGCGTACTTTTTGTTTTTATTTAGTGTTATCACATGAGATATCGATAACTGAAATATAAATTAATTCTTGCGAAACTTTCAAACAAACGTATGGTTGCTTTCTACGAAAATTGTTCCGGTATACTTCGTTTCATAATCGATGAACTGATTTTTTGATGTGTAAGCACGATCGTTTAATTCTTAATTTTCTACTATTTTTCCGACCTTCCCGTTCATTGTAATTGCCCAGCCAAAACAAATCAAGTTTCATAGCGTTTATTTTATAATAAATATCTAATCCTACAATCCAAGAAAAACAATAATGCATTTCGTTAATACACCAATACAATTTAAGAAAGCATAAGTACCGCATTACCGTTTATAAAAAAAATATTTAAATTTTAATAACAATCTGAAAGATAATCGAATCGGACGTATACAATAAAGTTCGCCAATTAAGTCGAGTACGTTACCTCCAGATATATCATAGTTGACGTAATTTAAGTGAGAATTTTAATGTAATAGTACTATGCCGAGAAAGTAAGAGAACAAGTATGCGTGTACTTTGCGAATTTTCGCTAGTGGAATAGCCCTCCAGATATCCATCGTGTGCCGCAGCTAACGCTGGTCTCCCGAAGTTCATCTGCTTGTATCTTCGAATTAACATTTTCCGAGAATTATATTTTCTATTCGCATAATGAGTAATAATGTCACCAACTCGATAACGACTCGTGTACCAAAAAAATAAAAATCCGACCGAGTAACCTTTTTAGTATACCTATATAGGCAATAACGGTTTCTAAAATCAAATTTAGTTATTAACACCTACTTCTCGAAAAAACCTCGAGGATTTAATAAAAATTTGAGGGAAATCGTTTTCTACTCAACCGAATAAAATATCGCGAGAAAAAAAAATGTTAAGAGGTTTCTAAAAACATCGATGTAACAGTTTAAAATTCAAGTCGCGGAAGACTATATTATATAGGTAATAGAATTATCCATATATAAATACAGATACGAATTATAAAATCTTCGTATTTATAGATAATCGTCACGGTTCGTGAAAAAAGAATTGCTCTGTACACCACAGATATTCCCGATGTAATCTGTATGTTCCGTATCTCAAACAACAGTAATACCGTTATGTCAAAATTTAACATATTATTACGTTAGGCAGGTTAGGTTATATAACAGTTATCACAGCGTGTAGTGTGCACTGTGTTAAATCTGACACGGGTTAAATATAATAATATAAGTATCACAGGTGTGTTATTTCAAATCGGCATGAATAAATAATTTTTTTAATTTTTCAATGTGCAAGGGAAGTAATGCCAATTGACATTTTAATCCCCCGCCGTTTGCCGGTTTGAATATACCAGCGCCGTACGCCTTAAACTTGACATTTTAATAAATTATTGCTCAATCATTTATTAGCACTACACCTCTAACGAAATATTATACTGTCCGTATAGATAATGTTAATTAAGACTGAACCGCGATAGTTATATCCAAATATGATTTAGGTAGCTTTAGCTATTCCACCTGAAGATTTGTTTAAATTAGATAATGTTGCACGATATACTTAATATGCTCAATTAGACGCGTCAGAATCCGAGCTTTCATTACTGAAAATGTACACCGGAATTTCGGATAACTTTGAATTTCATGACAAATATTGATCACATTTCTATTGGACTATCTATGAAGTACCTATATAGGTGCAATTGCAGAAAAAAAAAATCGTCGTGCCCTACACATTGTTTTATACAACCGCGAAAAATCACTGTAATATATGTAATATACTCGCACATCTTCTAATATGTGTAGCCGTTTTTTAGATACTATTTCTATAGTAATTATTACTGATGTAGTTTTATTATGATACGGTTTTTTTTCTTTTTTTTCTCGAAATCATATACCTAATCCACCGGTGCTTAACTATTTATTAAGCATTCTTTAAATTATTTTGAACATTAAAATATTAGTCCGTATTTTCATAAAACTTTACATAAATAGTCCATCAAAATAAAAATGACATATTATGTTCAAATAGAGTGAAATTGCGCTTGCAAAGTGTAATATGTACCCGCTGTTCGTAATAGAGCGAATAACTTAATTACCCTCACCATAGTTAAAACTATACTTTATAATACATAATTTGTATTTTTAGATCGGTATACAAATCCGAGTAAAAATACAATTATACTTAATCAGTCATACAAATTAAATTATTTCATTACAAATACCTACGACGAAAACAGGCTAAAATCATAAAACTTCCGTTCAAGTCAGTCGAAACCAATTCAGCCGTAATTATGTAGTAAGTATACTATAAAAATGACTTGGAATTTTGTAATATTTTTACAATGCTTCCCCTTACAAGTTTAATATTATCGGGTTTAACTTCAAATATGTAGCAGGTACCGTTGATCCGACTGGACACTCACCAGATGTCAGTAATTATGTTAATAATACGAAACAACCCAAACAACTCTAACCTGTGAATAAAGTCTCAAAGTCTCGTTTTCACCGAGAAAATTATTGGTGTATGCATATTGGATGTAATATGTTAATTTACGAAATAAAACAGCGGAAATATAATAAAATATGATACAATTTTAATTTTTCTCGAAAAACACTAGGTTTATTTTAAACACTTAAATGTTTGTATATCAAAAATGATTAAACTAAAAGACGTAGTTTTTTTTTATCGGATGCTAATTTTCTTGCCTTTTTAATAGGTAGGATAGTTGGGAATTCAAACCATCAGCATAACGATTAAAAAAAAATCATTCTGAGTATATATACATATATATTTATGCTAAATATAATATAATATACTACTCGATTCTAACTTAATTTAATTTTTGATGTTAATTAAAATAAATTATAATTATATTTTATGAATAGATTTTATTTAGGAAAAAAAAATGTAGTTTTAGAAAAAAGGAAACAAGAAAGAAAAGCATATATATGTTTAAATATGTACGAAAATCTGACACCTAAATTAAATTTTGTTCTATTTAATGTTTTTTATTTATTTTTTTTTAATAATGACTAAGCAATTTTGCCGATGGTCTATTCTATTTATTCTGATTATTAATCTATTCTGATTCTATTATCATTATTATTATTATGATATCTATTCTGATTATTAATTAAATATTATAATAGATCGTAAGCAAAAATAATATTCTCATTTTCAGTTCTTTAAAAGTTTAAAAAAATAACTCACCATACGCATGCCTAAATACAATTTTTAGCCACCCAAAGCCGTTTATTTAACAGAAAATCAAGCGATTCGGAATATACCACGGTAGTTTGCTGTAAACGAGTACATGATAGATAGTTTTTTGTTATCTAAAAATCTTAAAAAAATTTAAAAAAATAAATAATTTTTTTTAACTATTATGCATATTTTTTGTGATACTATACAATACTAGCTGATCCGGTAATGTTTTGATATTGCCAGATAATAGTGTAAAATATAATAGTAATAATAATAATAGTTTTCTTGTTCGTGACAACCAAATTATCATCGGTAGATATCACTAAGGTAACCCATGAATAAACAAAAATAAACAATTCAATATTCATACCAAAAATAATTAAAAACCCATATGTTAACCCCTTAGGGGTTAAATTTTCAAAAATCCTTTCTTGGATGCCTATGCCATAGTATCTATCTGTATGTAAAATGACAGTCTGATCTATTTAGTTGTTTAAGATTAGGCGATGATGAATTGATCAGTCAGTCAGGACATGTTATTTTATATAACAATTATATACCTATAATAACTAAAAACCTATGTCACTATATACTATAAGGTAGATAGATAGGTCATAGACTGATATTAGGTCGGAAAAAACGAAACGAAAAACGGTTTTCGTTATAATTAATAATTCAAAAGACGTAGAACTAACTCATTGTGGTACACCCACATATCTAGGCGTGACATTGGATAGAGCACTAACATACAAGACCCATTGCGAAAAAACGAGTAAGAAAATCAATACCCGGAATGGTCTGATACGGAAATTAACGGGATCAGCATGGGGCGCACAACCACATGCGTTACGGGTTTCAGCGTTGGCACTATGCTACTCAGTAGGGGAGTATGCATGCCCGGTCTGGAGAAGCTCTACCCACGCGAAGAAAATAGATATCGCCTTAAATACAACATGTCGACTAATCACAGGATGCCTAAGAAATACACCAATGGACAAAGTTTACCTACTAGCAGGTATCCCTCCACCACCAGTTCGACGTCTGATATCCTCTAAAATTGAACGCGGTAAACAAAAAAGAGACACGAGGCACCCTATGTATGGCCAAAATGACCCCACTTCTCGTCTGAAATCAAGAAAGTCTTTCCTAAAGATAACTGNGATTACCTCCTGGTAACAACCTAGACTGGCCGGTATGGAAGACACTGAACAGACTGCGTGTTGGTGTAGGACGGACAAAAGAAAATATGAGAAAATGGGGATATGGAGAGCAAGACATAACTTGCATATGTGGACAAGAGCAGACAACGTCACACCTACTTGTCTGCCCAAGAGGGCCAAGCCCATGTACACAAGAGGACCTTATGATAAGCAACAAGAGGGCGGTAAATACAGCCATATACTGGACAAAAGAAAAGATATAATTAGTATGCAATACTTGTTACCATTATATTAGTGTGTTATTATTATTTATATTTTACATATTTTACTTATTTGATATTATCTATTTAGTTTTGTTTTATAAATTACATGTTTGTTTTAAATTTAATTATATGATGCCTGACACGAAAAAAAAAAAAAAAATAATTCAAATAATAACCTATACGGCAATGGCACACTAAACCAAAACACATTTTAAATATTTGAAAGGTTTGGGTGGAATGGGAGGTAAATAGTACTTAAAATTTAATATTTAAAGCCTCTAACCGGTGGCACACCATAGCGTGGCGATATGGATTCTTTAAAGGCAATGAACCAAAGTAAATTTGAGTGATGGAACAGTCGGGGTGAGTAGATCCCGACTTCCGATTTAATGAAAAAATTAATTTTGATATAAAGTAATTTTTAACAACGTAGTAGGCTTAGTTTATTTAGTATGTTACTAGTAGAAAGTATAATTTCTAATTCTGTTTTTGTATAGTAAATAAATATATAAATCAAAAATGTATGTACAGGAATAAAAAATTAATTGAATGAATGCGTCGCCTGGAGTATTATGATAAGTGTAATAAATTACACTTAATAGTAAATTATACTTATCATTTTAATAATATTTTAAATGTACAAAGCGATTTAAAAAAAATATTTTATATCGATACATTTTAGATAATAAATAATAAACAAATAATTTATATTTCTTGACATATCTAAATATGTCTTATAACAACCCATTTTAAATAATCTCTCCTATTAAAATAAATTATTTCTACGTAAAATGACCTATTTGTATAATTTTTTTCTATGTATTCCTTTATTTAATTGTTTTTATTCAGTCGCATTTTACATTTCGGCTGTGATATACCTGATGATGAATTTTTAATTGGTAACCGGTTGTATAATACATTTATCATAATACTCTAGGCAACGCATTCATTGATTAATTAATTTTTTATTTATATATTGTTTTACTATGTTTATGTTTGGTGTCTGGTCAACTTCAAGCCAGCGAAGATAGTATTCAAATAAAGGAGAATAAATGTTCTTGGTTTTGTAGATGACTATTTTAAATCCTGTTAAAATATATTTCATATTACCGTTTGAGCGACTAACGATCTATATTAAAATATACTATTATTGTCGTGTGTTTCGGAATGTAATCGAAAAACTAAAAAGCCAATTATTTGTTTTTTTTTTTTAAAAATTTCGTTCAGAAACTTCAAATCAAATTCGATTTTTTTCTCATCATAGATTTTCGCGATCGAGTTTCCAACAGATAGTGTGTTTACAAATCTTATCCGAGTTTGGACCAAGCGGTAAGTAAATACGCAAACAGTCGTGATTTTTCCATTTCACCTCTGCTAATTCCGTGGTAGTTTTTCGTTGACTAGATAGTAGGTTTTAGGTTTACACTAGATTCTTTAGAATTGTATCAGGTTTTGTCCAACAAGTGGGTATTTTGTTAAGATCCTAAAACTCACTCAGATATGGGTCTATAAATACTCCTCTCGGCAGGTATATTAAATTAACGATAATAATCAGTTTTATATAAGTAATAATATTATATTTTTAAATCGCGTTTTCCTGCCTATCAAAATCATCACCACGGCCTGACGCATATGCCGCGAGGGTTAAAGTAATTTATTGCTCACGTTATTAATTTATATCATCTTGTAAACATTGCGCGGTCTCATTAATAATTTATAATAATTAGTACATTATCTGATTACGTAGTAATATTCTCAATGAAATTGCATACACTGTATAATATGTATAATATTATAATACCGAATACCGATCCTCAACAATGGGCTCGCAGACACCCTAAGTATCCGGTGAATTTTCATTAACGCGTAGAACGATTCGGACCGCTTACATGGGTCACAGAATTTGCAACACCCACGCGTTTCTACATATTTTCACTATTCGATAATGGATAAATTATTCGTTAACGGAATTATTAAAATACCTATACTTGCACTCGTAATGGTTACTAGTTTATAGTTGTTCCACTAGAATGGTTCCACAAATCAATCCTGCTATAATATTATTATGTTAATATGACCATATTATAATAAATTGTAAGGTTGCACAGTACAAAATTTAAAAAGTTAGGAAGTTTCAATAGGTGCTTATTGTTTAAATTTCGTAACATCGCTAGACTATAATACGAACTCGAGTACGAATTGTTTCTTCTATTGCAATAAATTATAAGTTGTAGAAATGGCTATTGAACTTCATAAAAAAATAAACACAAAATGTTTAAACGTGTTTAAATCCATTAGAAATTAAATATTGTTGATATGGCATTTATCTCTCGCTTCTATATATGGTTAAAATTTGATTTCGTCATCACCTTAAAATGTAGTATTCTGTTTTAAGTAAATACCTATATGATATCTATGTAAATAAAAATAAATGTCCACAAATGTTTGTCCATGCATCACTTGAAAACGGCTGAAGTGATTTTAACGTTGCAAGTAAAAAAAGACGTCCTAGTATAATGGAGACGGGTGCAGCCACTGTTATAGGTAATTTAATGTATATCTATAAGCAACGATAAACCATTGCTAACGAAAAAACGATTCTGATTGCAGTTCAGTTGATAGTGATGCTTTGTCAACAATATATATGTCATATTGTGGTCACATTATGTATTTTCTTAAATAATATTTGTTTAATATTTGTACCGATTTCCCCGTTTTTCTTGCGTTTTTCCCGGTTTTCCCAAATTTTTCTCAGTTTTTCCACACTTGCTGAGAAAACTTGGAATAATGATCTTCTCAAGTTACCACGGAGATAAAATTTCCTTTCAGAAAATAAGCTACACTTGATACATGGGAGCAAGATTTTTGGTAGAAAAGTTTACACCACAAATCGAGAGGTATTTTGCGGTTAAAATTGTCCGAGCAAGCGATGGCTCGGGTCTCTAGGTACACCCAAAATGCATTTGTGTTTTCCTTGTTTAGGTAAAAGAAAGAATACTCGTGGACTCTAGGATTCAAATAGGTATGTATAACCATATAGCTACGACAAACATACTCTAGAAAAGACAATATTTATTTAACATAACATATAATATCCGCATAATATCAGAACTTCAAAAAGCTATAATTTCAAAACTTAGTTAGTCCAATCAATTCTAACTTCACCATCGTTCTTAAATCGACAATATACATATGTTCAAAAATAAAATATTGAAAAATTAGACTTATTCCACATAATTTTTTACTCAACGATTTTCGTCAAAATTGTATATTAAAATTCCTTTATAAAAAAAAAACTCAAATTTTCTTTTTTTTGGCGACAAAATTAGACTCTTAATGAACCTCATTTTTATTTCAGCTCTCTACTTTAATTTTTAAACAATCAACAATAAAAAACCAAAATCAAAAATAATGAAACCATAAAGTTTGTAAACCATATTTTCCGGTTTGTCCCAATTATCAAAAAATATCAAAACACGTCTTTTCTTACTAAACTAACTTATTTGATTCAAAAATCAAAAAAAAAAAGTTTCTTAGGATTTTTTGTTTGAAGCAAGATTTCTGCTGAAAAACGTAAATCATAAATATTTTTAAAAAAATTAATCGGTGTACTGTAATTATTTTTCTATTTTTGATACTATTTTGTTTTCGGTTATTTTTAATTATTATGATAACCCTTCGGAAAAAATAAAATCACTTCTCTAATGCACCAATTAGACTCATAAACGTCAAATAAACGTCTCTTGTAATTTTTTGTTTGGAGCAAGGTTTATGGTAGAAAAGTTATTAACTTACAGAAAAAGAAACACTCATAGTAAAACTAATACATCCCTCGTTACACTCAAAACCTTAAAAACCCCCTCAACAAAGCACACCCAGTACATCTGCGTTTTACGACACTGGATATGTTAATGTAATGTAATTCTAATAAGACTGCAGATTACCGATTTAAACGTCAAGTTTCGTCTAACCTTGTTTTTATGGCATGATTTTTTCAAATAAAGGACTATTATAAAGTAGATACAGTATTTACCGTATACATTATAGTTAATTGAGTATAGTTTATATTTAACTTAACGAACTAAAAAAAATCGTTTAATATCCCTTATATACTTTTAATATGAATACTATTAGATTCTAAACAGCGTAAGAGCACTACAAATATACTGAAATCTACTTAGATAAAAAGTTTAACCGTATTAATAATAGCATACAGATACGTTAGGTATATATTTCCTTCGTTTGTATACTATATTACTATATAAGTAGCACTCGTATAATTTGAACGCTGAAATTCGTTTTATTTGCCGAATTATTATTAAATGCCTTTAGGTGTTAAGGACCATTAAACGGTAATTTTATAAAGTAATTATACAATGAGAAATTACAATTTGATGGAAAAGCCATGTATACCTATACTGGCGATATAACCACTATAGGTTCAAAACTTTAACAACAGTTCTTTAATCCGACTACTGTGTTCAACTTTGGTCGGTTAATTTAAATTATAAATAGGCCAAAGGGTAAAATTATTACTTTCCAGGAAATTTGTGTGGTACCTGATATATATAATTTCAGCTGCACACTGAGCAGAAAATAAAAAAATAAAAAGTTTCCAGAGGAAGTTTTGTGCTTGCTTATTCTCAGACGCCGATGTTCCGATTTACTCGTGAAAACACAATGGGGTTCGTCTAAAAAATATTAATTTTCAATAAACTCAAATTAAGAATTCGTTGTTTATTTTTGTATGACTTATAAATATAAATAGTAAAAAATAACTGATGTTGACAATTGAGAGGTCATCACTATTATATATGGAATGTTTGAAAGGCATAAGGCTGGATACTCGCGGTAATATCATTTTTATTTAATACATTTTAACTTTGAATAACAAAATAATTGTTCGTAATGATTTATATGAGGTTCGTCAAAATCTGAACTTATGACATTTTTTTCAGTAAACACGAAAATTCTTTAAGGAATTTCTTGTAAAATTTTCTTCAGAATGTTATAATTTATGCTCATTTCAAACAAACTTTATTCTTTCATGAATCAATACAAAATTAAATTCTTGGTAATGAATTTTGAAAAAAAAAAAACGATAGTATTTTAGAAAATATATTATTCGTTATCATGAGTATTTAGTGAAAATTTTGAATTTTTTGCAGACATTTCTCTGAATGGTTGTTGTATGTTTATGAGTTTACTATAATTTATGTATAGTGTGCAGTTAGCATGCTTTGAACTTGGAAGGGGATCCGGGATTCAAATATGAAAACGGGTACTCGGGATATTATTTTCTGACGGTAACTTTGTGTCATATAACTTAATTAATGTATAATAATTATTAAACTCGTGATATCTTCGCATTCGTTATTATTTTAAACGTATAATTATAATTTGGATTCAAGTACCAATAATAAAGTGTTAATTTTTTATAACGAGTATTTAACATTAAATTTGTATGCGCTTTATACTTTGTACAGTTATAATATACGAAAACCGACTGCGAATTTTAATAAAACAAAACAAATTGGCGAAAAGTGCATTAAACCGTGAGTAAATGTAACAATATTAAGTTAAGGGACGCGTTTTAATGGCCATTTTGGACGTTGATTAAAGTTAACGTTAACGCTAACGATGGTCGTTGATTGTTGGACATAAATAACCTATAAAGTGAACGTTTATTATAACACTTTAAATAATAATAATACAAAAAAAAGTATAAATAAATAACGGCATAACAATATATTATAGATATTTGAATTAAGATATTCTCTTAAAGTATAATACATAATTATAAATTAGTCTCTGGCTATTTGAGATTTTTCTTGCGATCAATTCGATACCACGATTTCAATATAAAATTATAGAACGTTTATTGGTCATTGCGCATTATGTATAGTATTGGTACTCTGAACATGGAGCAGAGCAAAGGAAGCTAAGGTATATGATGCTATTATTATAAAGATTATTATTATTATTATTAAATACTCGTCGTTTTGATAATGCTTAATATTATTTAAAATAATAAGTTAAAATCATTTGCTATAAAGATAAAATAACAATTTATTATTCAAAAAAATTGAAATAATAAAAGGCATTTAACCTGTTGTCTCGCTAAAAAAAAAATTATTTTAAAATTATATTTTCACCATCATTTTATATCGTTTTATCCAATTAAAATTGTATGTCAAATTATCTAAAGATAGTGCAAATTTTTTACCAAATTCGAGTTAAACCATAAAACATTTATGAAAAATGTTAAAATGATATCTCTTATTATATTTGTAATAAATGTTTAAACTACAGAGATAAATATGGTTTAAAACTTCCCTCTACCGTTATAATAAAGTTAGTACAATTTGTCAATTTGACCCATAAACAACACCGGTGATGACAATCGAGCTATGATATATGTCCCACACGAAGAACCTCAAAAGGGCCTAGGAAATTATAATGTGATAATATTGTAATAATATACGCCACGTACATTTTTCAATGGGGGAGCTTAAAAATTGATAGTTAATCAGTGGTTTTGTCATAAGTTTGAAAAATAAAGTAGTTGTATTCTTAGTTCTGTTTCATAATAAACATAAAATGTATACAAAACATTTTAATATTTAGGTAATTATAAAAATGTAAAATAAAGTAAAATACAAAATTTTAAGCTAGTAGTAGTATTAAAAAAACTAGAAACCATCCAAAATTAAATTTTTATGAATAGTGGGTTGCATAACCTAACTCTTTTAGATTCCGAGCGTAGCGAGGGAGCCATTGTTTTTACAACGTTGATTATTTTTTTTTTCTAGTCTATGGACACGTTTTTTCTTAGTAAACTTGCTCCGATGTATAAGTGTAGCACTTTTTCTGATAGCTCAAATTGTCTCAATTGTACTTTAATGATGTCATTTTTTGATTTTTGACGCTATTTTTTAATTAAAAGCACTTAAGTGGGAAAACGTACAATTTCATAATCTCATTTTGTAAAAACACGGACGACGTTTTCTAACAGAAAAATTATTTAATCGAAAAACTACAAGGTAACTTTTTTGTTGCCTTTTTGATTTATTTGTTATATTTATTATATTTCTTACGGTATCATCGCTAGGAATTGCCTTTCGTCAAGAAATAATTTATTGTTATTTATAATTTGTAGTTTATTTATTGTATAATGAGTAATTAAAAAGTGTACAAAACTATAAGATACGTTTTATATGAAAAAAACGAAAAAAATCTAAGTATACAAAATATTATTACATGTACACTGTAGACAAATAAGTGAAAACAAAATTATCTTTATAATTGCTTTTCACTAATTAAAGGTTATATTTTTATTATCAACAACATCCGTGGATTAACTTAACGATGGGTGAATTGTTGGTAATATCAGTTTAGTTAGTTGAATATTGCAATCATAGATATTATCTAAGTTTGTGTAGGCGTGTGGCAGCTCGCGTATGTACAATAACACCGCAATCGTTGAAGTTGTAATAATAACAAAACCATTGTTACAACTGAGTGTCACCTCGATTAAACAAAAATAATAATATTATAAACCTAATAATATCTTATTCTGTGATAATACATAAGGTTATTAAATATTAATAGGTAGCGGTTTTATTTTGAGCTAATTTTAAAAAAAAAAATGAAATTGGCCCTTCTTGCACCAAGCTACATATATATAAAAACGGTCAATGGGAGGAGGGCTTCATCCCTTTAGCCCCCCTGCGTATGCCACTGATTTTAATGATGATAATTGACAAAATATAGTACATATATTAGGTATTATCGGTTGACAATAATGCCTGCCTGCAGGTGTTATTATAGTCAGAGAAACATAAAAATGGTTTTCAATAAATTATAATAAAATGTCAATTGAAATTTATTTGAAAAATAAGTGATTATATATTCGACCGATGTCTCTAATGGAGGATAAATGTATACCTAATTAGGAAATTATGGGAGGGGGATAAACAATTTTAGCTTATTTTTGACTCATTTATAAAGAAAAAGTGACTAAATAGATTTTCGACCTAAGTTGTAGGATAATTACGAATTTATTTGAATCCGATGGCTACGAATTTGATCCAAAATATATCAACATCAAATATAAGACATAAGTAAAAATGATGGAAAGATGTTACCCATGAAGTATTATAGAATTACAAACGTTTCCAAACTTTACAAATAAACTATAAATAAAATCTGGGCATTACGTCATTCAAGCGTCGTTTTCTTTATATACATAAATATATATAATTTTTTTTTTCTGTTAGAACGGACAACTTAAAATGTATAATATTATTCACATATTTTTAAACTGCAGCGTGAGTGAACGTATATCCAATAAATGAATGTCATTTTTTTCGAAAATTGAACGGCCTAAGGTCCCATATAGTGCCACTATCCGTTCAATAATAATAAACTATTACTTTTGTAAAATATCGTCAAGTATATAAAATTTGTATTCCATTTTTAACGTACACATTTTTCTTTTTTTAACAAGAAACTGTAGCGGTTTATCGAAAAATACTAAATAAAAAATAAGTTGATACTGCTGATGGGTGTGTTGCTGTTTGGTGGAGAGTTGGGAAGATAAGATATATGAAATTGTATAATTTATATTTACAAGCAATCATGAGTCATTGTTGACGAAATACGATTCTAAATGAAATTCAAATAAACATGTTATGAATTGCATTTTTACGATTTTAGTCAAAATTAGAACATAAAATGACTGTAAAAAAATTACTGAATTTCATTTTTTTTTACCACTAAGTCAACTAAATAAATAATTAAATTATATGAATAAGTCTCATATTAAATTTTCAAGCATTTCTATTCAGTTTATTCAGCCAAAAGAATGTTACCCACATACAACCAAATAAAACAAACAGACATACTTCGCTGATAGGTGGGCCTCTGTTGTTGGTGACAAGTTGGACAGATAGGATATAGAAGGATATTAAATTAATATCTATACGTAACAATAAACCATAACTAATGAAAACTGATCCGGAGAGAATTTCGTTTATACGTGTTTTCTCATATGCTGAGAAAACTCTTAGGAATATCGAAAAATGACCTCCCTAAATTATAGAGATATATCACTTTTAGATGTAGGATATAAAGTATTTACAACACTGTTATTGTACCAAATCAATCCTTATTACAAGAGAAATTGTAGGGAAATACCAATGTGGGTTTAAAAAAGGAAAATCAACTTTCGATCATATCCATACCACCAAACAACTAGCGGAGAAATACTACGAATATAATAAGGTTCTTCACTTTGTAATCATAGACTTCAAACAAGCTTATGATTCCATTAATTGACAAGAATTATGAAAGGACTTAGGATGTTTTAGTATACACACTTGTGAATATCACCAAACGATAGTAATAACTCAAGTTTACAAACAGACTCGTATTTATTTGAAAAAGTATCACGGTATAAATATTTAGGGGTAAATATAAACGACAAAAATAATGCACATGAAGAGATTAAAGAACGAGTAGCAAACGCGAATAGATATTACTACAGTTTACAAAAAAAAATTCAAGTCAAAGTTATTATCGATAGAATCGAAGATAACTTTATATACAAGCTACATGAGATCAATATTAACATATGGGTGTGAGACGTGAGCTGCTACAAAAGGTGACTACTCTAAATTAAGTACAATGAAGAGAAAAGTACTCAGAAAAATATTTCGTTCAGTGTATAATATGGAAGCGAGAATATACGAAATAAGACATAATAATGACTTGTATGGAAGACCAAATATATTATCATACAGTAAGAGCAAGATGATAGAATGGGCTGGACACGTTTGGAGGGCAGATGGGAAAATTATAAAACGAGTCATAGAAGGTAGAATTGTGGGGAAAAGACTTATAGGAAGGCCCCGAACAAGATGGAAGGGATGTAGTAGAGAAAGATCTAACAATGATTCATGAAAATATGTAATTAGAGGATGCGAATAATAGGGACCGATGATATAGAGGTGGCAGCGATGGGTTCACATGGCCCGCTAAGCTGTTAAGAAGAAGATATTTACATAAGTATAATATTTCGTTTTAAATTCGTCTTTAGTTTGACTACATATACGAAGTTTAATCTTGAAAAAAAATGTTTAAAAATAATAAGACGGTATTTATTGATCAAAGTGCATCCTGATTGCACGCGCGGAACGTGAAACGCACCGGGAGTCCGGGAACTGAGCAGGTATCGGTTGATTTTCTATTTTCATTGGAAATGTAATCGCAAAAAGTACACATAGCTACAGTGTACACTGTAGCTAATATTGTAAAACGGTGTGTGCCTGTATACCGTAGCGAATTCTTTTCACGGAGAGTGCAGCATCCTAGGTGTCTGAGAAAAATAACCAAAGAGTAGAAAAATAAAAATACCGATTAGAATTCCTTTAGATTGTTACTTTTCCACTCCAACCATCTTAAGGTCTTATTTTCCTTTATCGATCGTTTTCTGCAGGTCAACCTTTGGGTCACTTCGAGTCCGCTCTTTTCGCTCGAGTCTCCCCATGTATCCTCCTTCGATCTTCATGTACGTGCTCAATACGTTTTATTATTATTATTTTGCTGCTTTTCGAGATTTCTAGTATACCGAGTTCTCAATTATAATTCTTCTACTTCCGCATCAATCTATATTTCAAATTCACCATCTTCGTTACCAACTCGTATATGAACACTGCTTCGAAGTTCTGGGTTCCGGAATTTGAACGAGGAAAAGAAAATAGCATAACACTATACAGGTGGTGGTGTTTCGCGTCACCAGTAGGGTTTCTCCTGGTCGTATCGAATTTTGATAGCAATTTCTAGGACACTGAGAACGCGGTGTATACAAACAGAAATCTGTTTCTGTGGGATTATTTTTAAAACCAAACAACAACGTAAACAAGCCAACAGAATAACAATAATTTGTTTGTAATTATTATTTATATTGACTTCAAAATCCGAATAATTGCATAGTACTGTGCTTCGTAACGGAACGTTAGTGGTTATCATTCATGTTTTCCAATAACACGTGTGGTGGTGAAAATCTGCGTGCTTATCCCCGGCTAAAACCGAGAATCCTCCGTTATATTCACAATAATAAATACGTGCGCTCTTAGAATATTATATACTATATACAGTCTCGTTGTATTCACCACGTTTCTTGTGTGTGGTCGTGCAATTATCTATACTCCGTATAGGTACCGAAAACACAGACTATAAAATATTCTTCTCGTGTTAACATGCTAAGTATTTTAAAATCGATTTAAAAGTCGAGATATACGCGTCAAAATTTACTTTAACGTACCGACGTTGCACACGACTGTGCAAACCTCTCACATAGTACCTATCACAATTTCGTATGTGTGTGTGTGTTGTTTTTTTTGTGATGTCGCGTTCACTTGTGTGCCAAAAAACAATTTAATCACATGGTATGTCATACCAATATAACATTATATAACTGAACACGTTCAAATGTTAGACAAAAACTAGTGTAAATAGAATATTATGAATAATAATAATTTCATAATTGAACTTTTTATTTTACGAACAAAATAACTATTTTAGAATAATGTATCAATTTACCTGAAAATAAAAAATTAAAATGAATTGCTGAAAATCAATAAGAACTTTAAAGCGATAAAGCGAAAAAAAATAATTTGTATATTATATTAAGTATATATGTATGTCGCATCTACTTGATGAAATTTTTCATTTCATGAAATGGAAACGCATTTTTTTTTACACGAACAGCTCAAATATTCTTGTCCCCCTGATAAAGCATCAACTATTTCACGAAGTGTTATTTCTTTGTTATTTTTTACTTGATCAACATTAATAAAATTTGATGTGGCCAGTTGCAAATTTCCAGATCCAAACAATCCTTTTAGTAGTCCATCCTGGGTCCTATACGGATCATATTATTTCTTTGATCCGCAATAACACCAATTATAGCTTTTTTTGAAAATGAACCAAAAATTGGTCTAGCTTCTTCAAATTTACAAATAGATTTAATTAAAAAAAACTGTCTACTTAAGAAGAGCTTGAAGAAATCTACCAACAAAATACTACAACAGATCAATTAAATTCCATCTGCTCAATTTGTAGTAAAGAAATAGTTGTTGAAATCGATTCTGCAGAATCCACTATTTTTTCATTCATATTTATTCCCAGTTATATAAATTCTTCTACTTGTTCAAACAAATATCCTCTTACTTGAGATTATTCATTGGAATCACTTTTCTGGACATAACCATATATTTTGTTTTAGGTTCATTAACTATTGAACCTATTTATGACATGCTTTAATTAGTCGAGTGTTAATAGAATTTAATATTATATATGTAGTTAATTTGATTAAATTTGTATTTATTTATGATTTATATTCACTTGACACCTATTATAACTACTTCCACCACTTCTCTTGTTCAGGTATAAAAAGTATCGTATAACATTCCAGTAATGATAAGAGAGCGAAAAAAAAAGTTTTATAAAATACTTAAAGTAGTTTTCGAGATTTTTACTAATATTCATGGTTATGACTGGGGTTAGAAGTTGAAACATTTTAAGGACAAATTATCGACAACAATGCAATTCATATAAACAAATTTTAACCTCGTTACTTATTTTTATAATTCTGTTGGGAAATTTAAAACCGGGTATTTTTTTATGAAAACATAACATTTCTTAAAACCCTCGTCTTTTTCTCAATTATTTCGCTTATTTTCATTAGTTATTCTTTGAGATATCTATAAATTGTCTTAGATATTTTTCTCCTAAACCTAGACTTTCACATTTTTAATTTCACTACGTGCTAGACCGCGCCACACATTACGTCAATATCGGTCACGAGTACGAAACTACATTATAGTAGGTGCTCCTTTATACGTCTAGGCGATTATTTTTGGAAGATTTCTTATGTACCTGATATAGATCTGTTAGCAACTATATAACCCCCGACGTATATCGATCTAAAACGTAATATCGTATAGGTGGCAAAAATTAAATTTTTCAAATGTTGTTGCACGGATTATTTTAAATGTTATTAATAATGTATATTATTGATGTGGTTTAATTTTGTGTATAATTTCGTTTCTTTTTGAGTTATTATTAAGTGTTCTAAATGTTCGTGGTTTTTTTTTTCATGTTAAAACCTCATTGCGGTCACGTTTTTTTTTCTTTTTATAGGTGTTTAAATTCCAGATTTTGACGAAACTCGTAAGGTTAGGTTAGGTCAAATTAAAAACGTAAAACTGTAAATATTTTTTTGTATCGGCATTGTTAACATTCAATAACGAATGTAGTTTTCAATTCCGAAGAAGAACCATATCTGATTGATATTGATACGTCTTATTAAAATATACGTCTGAGTTTCAAGATTTTCGCAATAATACGCGCGATACTTGAAGGAATTAACTGGATGCTTTGATCTTCTAGGAGGCACATTATAATTTATATAATATTATCCCGCGGGGGAACTTGCATATGTCAATCCAGTTGTTTGTAATATTGTATTGCGCTCCTCTCTATTGTAGCTGAATGTCGCCCGGCTGCTTCGAGTTTCCCGAATGAAATATACGTTCTTCGTTTATATATTTAAATTTTTATAAGGTTTCCGTTGAAAGGTATTTTCATTTATAGCCAATGTATTCCTAAATGATGTATATATGTACCTAATGAATAAGTTATACATAAGCTTTTGCCGTCGTGTCAATAATAGTGATATTTTAATCTTTATATTACGAAATGACATTTATTTGACGTTCATGGTAGTAATAATAGTATTAGTATAGGTACAAAACTTTTCGATCGGCTTTTCTGCAGCCCCACCCCATCCTTCTACCACTGAGATTTCCATGAAATACCGGTTGTTTTAAATCAAATTCGGCAGAGTTCCCGGGTCATTTTGAATGATATGTATAAAAAAAAAAATGCTGTCACAACTCTTTCCCCTTCCCTATTTGGATATGTTTTTGATAGAACCAACTTTAGGTACAGTTTTAAGCTATGTATTGTAAATAACATTATTTTGTTGATCCGTGAGTTTAGGTAAAACCAGTGGTAGCATTTGGGATGACGGGTAATTTGCGTACAGTTGCATTCACGTCAATTTTTCTTAGTATTATTATTGATATTTATTGCGGCTTGTATAGTTAATATTTAATATACAATCGGTACCTATGATATAAAAGGTGGATTAAAATGAAACTTGTTTTTATTACATATTATAACGAAATAAGTTATTGATTTTTTTTTTTTTATTAAATGTAATATCGTTACTCAGATAGTCTGTTTTTAACTATATATATTTATATTTTTAATAGCGTCTCCAATAGTCGATGCTTGTACTGTATTTATAGTATTTATCAACAGGTCCTAGTGCACCAACGAATATTTTGAGTTATTTATTATTATTGTGCTACATTATATTTTAAGTTGTTCGGGCCAACAGTGCTTATTAATTTTACTGATACCATTTTCGAACGGTGAGTTGTTCAATTACCATTTGCGTCGCTATGAATTTGTCTACACGGGTTTGTCGTTATTTAATTATTTATTCGTAACATATTTTTGAGTTACCATTTATTTAGCGGCCTTTGTCATAAGTTTTAAGTTACATATCAGCACACAAAACGCGAGCACACACACACACATACACACACACACATTCTGGTGTTTACACAAGGAACGGTCACTCGATAGTAAATAGAAATCAGTAATGAATGTTATGTGTCATAATAAAAAAGCTTCAATATCGGTATATAAATTATGATATTGATGTAGTACTGCTGAATAAAGTTGAGAACAAAACATATTTTTGACGACAAGACTAAAATATAAAATACGATTATAAATTAATTTGGTGCCTTAGTAGGTATCGAATTAATTAAATATACCCAGAGATATATTTGAAAAAAAAACATAACTGGAAAATTAGCATTTTGGCACGAGTATTGGCTCAACAAGAGGCAATTATCACCTATGACTTCTATTGATGTTTTAAAGCGTTGTGGCATTGACTGTTTTAATGGAATCAATATTCTGTTAAATATACTGATAAGCAATTTTTCGTCTTTGAGACGGATGAAAACATGGATAAAATCAAGGATACCGGAAAATCGATTGAATGTGAACGGTCTTATTTATTACATGCTCGTCATGATAAAATAAATTCTGAGGATGTGATTGATGTGTTTGCAAAATCCAATAAAATAATAGATTTTTATTTTAAATTTAAATTTAATGATTATGCATGATTTTTTTTTTTTAAATATTTGTAATTAGTATTAGTTATAATCAGGAATCGAATAACTGAAATATGCATTATAATATAACCTAATAAATTTATATTATATGCCATAAAAACATGAAAATTGGATAAAAAGAAAAAAATATTTTTTTTTATTTTAAACTTTTTTAAAGTAAATAAATACACCCAAAGAAGTCATAAATGTAAACCGTTCAATGAATCAATACGCAAGGCTAGGTACTTAAAAATAAATTATAGTATGAAATGAAAAAGTAAGTATTTATCCTATGAATTCGCATAAATGAAAGATTTTGTCTACTATTTATGAAAAATACAAAATAGATCATTATATACTATGCATGTTAGCAAAAAATAGCACTGGTATGCCCGGAGTATTTGGTGGCCGGCGGCATACGCGTGATAATAATTTTACGTTCAGTGCCCGTACAGTGGAGTAAGCATAGGTGTAAGATACTGTACTTGTTCCGTACAATTTTTTAAAAGAAGAAAAAAAAAAAAAAAGGGTAACGAGAAACCTTTTACTGCGTGATTATTTTTAGGGAAGCTGTAAGAAATTTTGAAGGGGGTTAGACGAAATTTCGGGACACTAAAACCCCCTTAGCTCCTCCCTACATCCTAAGCCTATGAGGGTAGGCTCCTACTAACTCGTATTGGTCCCAGACGGTGATTTTATGATTGACGATGTTTCGACAGCATATCATGGAATTTGTATTCGATAAAAACTTTATTTTTCAGTATAACGTAGCGGCAGTGGTGAAATATTAGTACGATTTTGAAAGCTGTTAAACTGCGGATTTGTAAACCGTGACAAACGTTTGCACCTACACGAGCTTCACACCAAGTGCCGCTTATGGATAAAACAAATGTATATTAAGTGCCTATATATTAATGCAAGATTGGTCGCATGCAGAGCATTCGATCGTAACATTAAATTTCAACTGAAAACCATTCGGCGACTAAAGCTCAGCTTACTACATTACGAGCATTATCATAATACTGTTAACGAGATGAGGTTTTTTCTTAAGTATCTTTAAAAAGAAAAAACCTATAAAACTCTGGTACAAAGACTTTTCAAACGTATCGAATATAATATTAAAAATTGTATAGTGATAAAATATAAAATGATACGATTATATTATGAGTAACTTCGAATCTAAAATCCTATTAGAATAAACATAAAGATTATGGTATACAATGTTATTAATATGCTAATAATGAAAAATTCTACGTGGTTAAAACATTTTTTTTTCTATTAAGGTAATAAAGATATTTTCAATATATCTAAAAATATTAAAAACCCCTTCGTGTCGTATATCAGTCACAAAATGACAAGTTTCGTTTGTATTGCGAGTTAATTATTTATATAAAACTAATTTAAAAGTATATAGTATAATCGATCGTCGACCGGTCGTATCCTCGATTACAATATACAAGCCAAAAATAAATTATGTGATGCACAGGTATTTAACAGTAAAGTATTTTAGGTTAAACAGTAAAGGTATTTTACTTTACGGTAGCAAGTCAAACGTTCATAACACTATAGGTTAAATTAACCTAGCCTAACCTACACATATCAATGTCGATTGGTATATTATTTTAAAATAATGAAATTTTTATTGCTCATAAATCAACCGTTAGCTAATAATGTTATTCATACTTGAAATGTGAAATAAAAGGAAGTATATTTTCAAGTATAATATGAGTATCGAATTCATTGGAGAAAATCAACAGTTAAAGAAAATCTGTAATTAAAAAATATTTTACCTATACTTATCCGCGTTTAGTACATAATATTTGTATGGTGTCCCCGCATTGTTTACAGGGCCCAAATTTATTCGATTTGAATCTATGCATAACGTATACAGTGTGATCAACACGTAACACGTATCTCGGAAAGTGTTAATTTGCTTCTTTTTTAGAAATTTTAAGTAACAAACAGCTCTAAAATGTTATAAAACTATTTTTTGTTATCACCCTTAATTTCGGACATAGTTTCACTGCCTAATAGTGATTTAAAAATTGTAACCTATATTGAAAATGTCATAAATTGATTAAGTATTAGTTGAAATAAATTCGGTGTTGAATTTTTTATTTTCCGTCAAACCATTGTCGAGATATTCTAATTTTAACTTTCGGCAGGGGGATTTAAATTTAAAAAACATGTAAACTAATAAGTGTGAAGCACTTGTTCCCGAAGAACGTTGTTAAAAATAAATTTGGATTTGCTTTTCCGGAACAGTTGAGTAAACTCATACCTATACTTGAAAAATCGTAAATATAATGCGTTTCAATGCAAATCATTTATTTGAAAAATAATGGAAAATTCACAACTATATTAACGTAAGTACTATGGAATACACGGTTTACATTAAACTCCTAATCGGTTGACTTTTTTTGTATATAAAAAGTTAAAACGCATTTTCTGTACCCTAAGTGTTTATTTTTTTTTTTAATTTAAGAAAAGTAATAAAGTCATAATAAGGCGTTTCCATTACCATAAAACGAATAGCTTATACGACACTCCAGAGAATTTGATTCAAAATCAGTTTTACTATAATATTATTACATGCATTTGTGATTTTTTTTTTTACATTTAGGTATACACAGTATTAATGAATAGTATTCTTTGATCTTAGGAAAGAACAGCTCAAGTCAATTTTTAGCATTTATTTTCAAAATTTAATTTATTTGTATTGAAAACTATACACAATACCCTAAACACTCCTTCCCTAGAATCTAAGATATATTTTCTCGAATTCTTAAATAACAATACAAATTATTATAATTTTTATCAAAATATAATATTTTTATCGGTACTTAACTTTAAAATTTAGATTGGCAAATGCAGAGGATTCGATTAAAGATAATGAAATACTAAATACTAAAGGTACTATTATTTTATCGTATATCAATAAAGATTCTTTTAAAATTACTATATCGTATTGCCATTGACTAAGTAACCTATATCGTTTTGATGCAAATATACCGTTTATAGAATAGTTATTTTTTTTTTTTCAAACTGTTTAATAAACTATTTAAGAAAACTGTTAAGTGTTTTTTTTTTTATTGTTATTTCGGAACAAAGTCTTACGAGTAGATCCATTTCATAGATTAAGTGATTAGATTTTTGCGCGTATCGTTGTAATTCAAAACGAAATATTCGGAATATTATATATATCGAATACCTATACGCGCTAATAATATATTATGATTAGAAATTAGATATGTATTTGTTTACCACTGAGCCTAACCACGTATTTATTTATAATGTTATAGCATAGAACAGATAGACCGATATAATATAATACAATGCTCACTTTGAAGTTAATATCCTGTTCTAAAGAGTGATTTTTTTGTTTTTTATTTATTGTACAACATCCTCTTGATTCATAAATCAAAATTCAATTCCAGATAAAAAGTTGTGAAGTTTGTACGTGTATAACTTTTGGTGCGATGGATAGAGTAAGTATACTTAAAACACTGACAGCCAGATAAACGACTTACAAAAAAATAAATAAAAAATTGTGGTTTTCTCATAGAATAATCATGCTGGAGTTCCGTGGTATTCCTTTTGAAATAATTCATTGCATTATACTGAACAAGACTTTGTCAAATATAATAATATAACATAACGATTTGCATTATTTAACAAATATATAACATCAACGACACTTTATATTGTTTAATAATATATTTAATACTCGTACAACGGTAAATTGTTACAATCAGAAACAGATTTTGAATGGTTAAAAAATGGAAACATAACGATAATAGCTAATACCTATTAATATTTTTCATAAAATTAAAAGGAGGGGGGGCATTTGCCACCCTTTGAGTATACCTGGTTTCAACACTGATTATGTGTGACATCTAATTGACATGATTCGTAAATATTAACAATTTAAAAAAGAAAGAAAAACATATAAATATACAAATTCGCAGTCATTAATATTAAAAATGGTTAATACTTAATAATTGTGTGTATCAATTTTCACTGCAGTTATTAAAAAACATTTTTTTTTTTTTACATTTCGACTATATAGCCCATAAAAGCCTATTACAATATTATATAGATAATTGTCATACATTTTCGTTTTTAAATTATTTACTATCATTGTTTCATTCTTTGTATTCATATACAAGATCATAGACTTTTGGATCGCGTTCATATGTTTTTAAAAAGTATTTTGAACCGAAAACAAATAATTATTAAAAAATGTATGGACACCTTTCTTCCATAACTTTTAAAGGAATTCTAAAAAGGATAGGTAATTCATCTTTATCAGAATAAATGCCATCGCCTACAACTTGTTATTTTTGTTTTAACGATCCTAATACCGCGCGCAAGTTGCTTGACAGTTGACACGAAGGACATTATTTTTAAAGCGTCATCATAATAATGTATATAGCTGATGAAAAAATAAATTCTAACTTTGGACAAATATCATATTCTATCGGTTCATGTGTACAACTGCACGAGTATCTATATTATTTTATCTGTGTACATTTTAGTCGTTATGATCATATTGCATTCAATCAAAATGTGACTGACCGGATTTTTCTAATTTTCGTTTGTAAGCTTAATTTTTAGATTCTAAGTGAAACAGGGATTGTATTAATTTTACTATGAACCAATCAAAAACTTTAATGAACCTTCATGTATAATTTTTGATTTATTTGGTGAATTCAGGAGGTCACCTTTTGGCTTGTTATAAATTGGAAAAACTGGCAATTATTTGTACAACTTTTAGTTGATTTCTAGTTTATCTTGGTAACAAGAGAAAAACATCTCTAATAATACTTTGTTCAGAATCGTTTTTTTTTTTTTTATAAAATTTATTGTTGAATACCGATATTGCTCTATAATATCCTCTTTTTCAATTTTCCTCCTAAAATAGTGATCACACACTTATCAACAATATCAGTATTTCTTTGAAATCATCTTATTATAGTTTATAGGTTTATGTAAAACAGCTGTACAACAAATTACGTTTTTTTTTTTTTATCAACATGTATAGGTTTGTTAGAATGTTTGATACCTATAATAACATATAATTTGAGACGCCAAAAATATTCTGAGTAAAAAATTATCTTAAAAATAAAAGATTTAGGGTCTAACTTTTAGTCTAACTTTGGTCGTTGATTTTATCATTAAATGATTAAATGAAATATTTGTATTCCTTTAAAAAATCCTGTGCAAAAACGCACCGACAGAATTTTAAAATTAATATCTATAGCTTTTTTGGCTGTATATAAAAACAAAATTGTGATATACGTAAATCGGGAGAAAGGACTCATTTTGTTTAACTTCCATTAGTATAGTATAGTATAGTATAGTATTCAGAAGGAACAAAATTTTATCAAATTAGTTTTAATATTATAGTGAATTTACGGATTATAAAACTTATAAAGATAAGAAAATTATCTGGTAAAACGTTTACACTATTTTAACGATATTTTAATTTTTATCAAAGATATGAGCATGTGAAAATTAAAATATCAAAAATATAGTGTTAATGTTGCACAAAATAATTTTCTTATCTTTAAGTTTATAACAGGTCAAATAACTCTAAGATTAAAATTGAACAGAACAAAGTTGTCTCTGCTAAACTGAAATTTACTATATCGTTCATTTGTAAGACGAAAATAGCACTAGTAGGTATCAAGTCTTCTTAATAAGTTTATACACCGTATTGCACAAACTGAAACGTTACAATAGTTGTGTAATTTAAATTTTAACATTCGGGTTACTATTATTTTTTTCTTTGCCGTTTTTTTTTTTTTTTATTTTAACATTTATAGATTTTATTAAACTGAGATCAAATTTTCAATTTTATTTTTTTTTTTCATTAAATACTATTAATATGGTATTTATTTAATTGACTTAATAGTCTATTGTAAATTAATTAATATAATTACTGTGGATATTTCACATTGTGTCGTTTACTATAAAAAAAAAGCAATCGAATTACATTTGTCTAATAGCATATAAGTATATAGTAAATACATGGTATATACCAAGGAAAACTAATAAAAAAAAAAAAAGACCGAACTTCCTAATCTGATACAACAGATATAACGCCGGTGTGAAACTGCAGTTAAAGCAAAAAGGCTTATATAGAACAGCTAAGAAACTATCTGTAGACAATCTAGGGGCAATAATAAATCACTACAGAAAGAAAAGATGTGAATCTCTCTTGCTACGTGTCAAATCGATAATAGTTACGTAGGTACCTAAAATTGAGAGCTGCTTTTTCTGGATTTTTTTTTTAAATTTATCTTAGTCCATTAAGTTTGAAAAAAAAATAAAATAAACAAATAGTGTTTAAGTTAAAATACGTCTAATCATTTTTAATCGATCCCCAGTTTGTATGGGTTGGTAATTCACTCGAATGTTCTTCATTGTTAACTATACATGCATTTCAATAGTTATTTATTCGAATGGACACATTTATACTCCAAAATCGTCTGCAGACGTGGAAGACGCGGGAATTTTATTTATTGAAACGGATGTATTGCAATACCTAGATATACTACTACTTTTCGGCTAAGTACAAACAATCGATAATACATTATTACTGTAAACAATTTAATCTATTATATTTGGATAACATATAGTAAATACTAGGTAAATACAATGACATATAATAAATTAAACGTTTTATTAACTATTAGAAATTGTATTCGATCACAATATTAAGAAGGCCCAGGTATCATATTTAAATTTAAACAATTGTCATACTCCTTTACGTTTAATTACATAATTATGTGGTTTAATTATCATTAACCATTTGATTGTTCGTTATTCATTCTTATAATATTATTATAATTTATTATATAAGTGCATATTAGAATGATAGTTTTAGATGAATTATTCGGAAAATGTATGTTCCACATTCATAGCAATGAGACGTTTGAATTTGTACGTGTACATAAAACTTATTGTTCTCGTCGATTTCACCAATCTTGTCTTAGACATAGTCCTTGTGTTTAATATATTATGTAGGTTTTTTTAATGAAATAGTAAATTCGTAAATAAATGAGAAAATTGTAACTGATTTTTTAAATTGTACATCAATATAGAGCGGAGTCACCAGCTAAGGTCACTAATTTTAATTTATTCGTAAAAAATGTAATTTTTTAATTTAAAAGGTCATAATATGATTATAGTTGTAGTCATTGAATAATTTACTAAGTGATAATAATTATTACAAAAACTAAGATAGAGTATAGGATATTCATATAATAAGAAAATGCAATTTTAAAATATTAATAATACTAGTTTGTTATTCCATAATGTTATTAACTTTGAATGTACCTGACTTATCGAAATTTATACTAAATATAGGTAAATCGGTATTTATAGTATAGTTTTGAATTTGTTTCAATAACCGTAGATATATTAATTATTAATTTTAATATTAATAGAAAACATTAAGTAGGTACATATAAAATATTTATATTCGAATTTTGATCCTTTTTTTTTTCGATTCTGAGTCAAGTGAAGAATGTCTTAATTTTCCTGTGAAGTGTTTTTTTTTTTCATCTGCGAATAAATTTTTAACAAGTCTACGTATGTGAAGAAGTCGATTTTTTTAATAGATTTTGTACTTTTCTTAATAATAAGGAAAACCCCAAAAAACTAAACGCCGGTTTTTATCAAAACCGATTTTGGTTTTTTTTTGTAATTCAGCAAGTGAATAAACAAATAAACTGATAGACCTGGCAATTTTCATCGAATATTACTCATGTTAACAAAATGTTTAAACATTATATAATTTCGAATTTTATTTAACACTTTTTCGAGTTATTTATATAAAGTTATATGAAATCATTAACTTTAATTAGTTTTTTTTTTTTAAACTTAATTGTAAAATATTTTAGGCGGCCTATTATATAACAGTGCTAATACATAGGGTTTATTGATCTTTTACTCATCAAAATAAAAAATTCATCATATCGTTATAACTATTGTTTTAGTAAAGTTTGAAGTTCAAATGTCAATAAAATGTAGAAAAATAGACGACAAATTTAAATTTGTTTGTAGTTAAAAGTTAAGACGATTTACTTTTTTTCCGGTTGGAAAAATGAAATTGTATCAATTCAAAAATATTTAAATTAATTTTCAAATATATTTATAAGTAGTCTCGTGTCATTATCATAAATATTTATTTTGTAATCATGAAATTAACAAAAATGTTTACAGGAAAACTATTTTGCGTGGGTAAAAACAACTAGGTTTACACACTTATTTTATGAAACCAAATGTTTACCATAAAAACAGGTAATCTATACTTTACTATGTTGGTTAAAATTAGTCAACATCATTACGATGAAAATAGTTAATCAATTTTGAAAAAACTAAACACTATCAGATTTTAAAACAAAAATTACTTTTTATTTGTGATATTGAAAAATTAAAACCAAAGTGTTGCACAGTGCAAATTCTCATTATCTGTATGATGAACATATTTATGTTTCTTATATAGGTCTATGCTCAATTAGATTTTTTCCACGTGAAACAGTTTTTACAGTCGAAATGCGAGTGGTAATGCGAACTCTGAATACAAATTTAAATTTAGCAATAAATATTTTAACGTATACCCCAGTGCCATTTAAAATTGTATTTTAATTATTACGATTTATCATACAAAGTACAAACGTCTGGTTTTGAATTCAATGTTCAAACGAAAAACATCAATAATAACAATATTATGAATATGATATTTCACCTCGGGGGATAAATACGTCGTAAATTTTGAATAATACAACCCGACCACCGTAATATATACATTAGTTATTTTGTTCAATTTCCAATATTCGATAAATTCACACTGCACACAAAACCCATCTGTACATAAAATACGTTAAATTACAGCAAGTTGTCTTAATTCATCTGGCGCACCATCACGTTTCATTATCATTATATTCATATAATAATAATAATTAATCAATAATATACTCTGTATATCCTATTATAATTTACTTAGTATATCCTATAATTTGTCAATTATTTTTACATGGAATAAACATTCTCTGAATTGTTTTGATACGACTAAAGTATATTATTGATTCTTGAATTCGTTTTAATTAAAGTATGCGGCTGTCTAGAAACTGTAATTGATTTTTTTTTGAAGGCTGAAAATACTATGCTCATTTAAAGTCGAAGGAAACTCCATCTTGTTTCGATTTTTTGTGCACTTACACAGTCGGGTTTTTTAATTTTTTTTTTTTTTTAAATCACCATATGTTGGATGGGTTTCCTGATACTATGTATATACTATGATACTTTTGAGATACCAAGATAAATCCAATAACAATCTATTTATTAAAATCCATCGAACCATTTAAGCTATATATTTTATATAGGAATATTACAAGGGACGTAGCGCTTGTTAGACTATTTACAAAGACTAAGACACACACAAAGCCATTGCTTTATCAATAACTCATCAATACACCAGAGACGTAACTTTATTTAACAAAGCTACTTGGATCTGAAAAGGGGAATTATACATAGTCAGAAAGCTATAGTGTTAGGAAATGGAATAAAGTGTGGCTTGACACATTGGTGATACATAATGGGTGAATATCAGACCCTACACACAAGTTTAGAAGATTAGAGCTACCGAGACAAGAATGAGCCATCCTAGCCCTAAACTTTATTGAATTAAAATTATTAACATTAAGGTGAAACACTTTATATTTAGCCGCAAAAAAAGGCAATTGACTTTTCTTTTTTTAATTATTATTTTCTTGTGTGAATTTTCGTGTCACTAGTTTTTTTTTTTTAAATTTTATGCGCATAATATGTTTTTGTATAGATTGGATTTGTACAGTTTACACACGTCATGTTTTGATATAATCACGTATACTGCTCTTACATTGTTATAATTATAAAAATATTCGTATCCATGTATATATTGTATATCTAAATAATTTACATAATATAATACGATTTGCCTTTTCGGTTATACGATGCGATTGTAAATTTGCAAATTTGTACTTCACACAGTTTTTTATTTTTTTATTTATATCATCATTATTACCTATACGAAGATAAAACATTTCATAATACGAGTATTACGCCAAAATAATATGTAATCAATTTTATTATTATAAACCGTTAACAAATGTTTTTATTTTTTTATTTCTATTTCAAGGAATTACCCGAAATCGTTCAATTTTTGTTCTTTTTGGAGGGGTGAGGTATACGTCCACCGGTATTCACCGTCTATTCCGGAAAATAGTACTATTATATTTTCACGGTGTATTTTTTCAGAAGATTCCGGGCAAATAAAAACAGATAAATGTTGGTAGAATATAAAATATAATATTTAATCTGACAAATATCGTGTCCAGACATTTTCAGTGAGAGAAAAGTAGCATATAATCACCACAAATCATAGAATCTTCTTCTATTACAGTTAGGTAACTAACCCAAAAATGAGAATTTAAAAGTCGGATCAAAAAAAATCAATTTGAATGCAACAAATCGAACATATTTTTTTTTTTTGGAATTTGACTATAATTTATTATTTCAAAATAAAATTATACAAAATATATATCCATAATTGTATTTTTGTGTGAATAGGATGAATATTTATTACCCCTAACCCTGCACATACTATTGTCATGCAATACACCATGTATAAATTACAGCTAAGACGTATCCCTATAACGTTTATATAAAATCTGTAAAATCGCATAGGACAACATTGGCGGCGGTCGAGTGTAAAATAAGTGACAACGAATATACATAAATACCAAATAGTATTAATTACTATACGTTGTAGATAAAAGTTTCGTTCAATTTATTCAAAGCATTTCGATATATATAGAAATTTATGTATTGATCATGTAGAAACCGCGCGATTACCGGACCGAAAATATAACTTATTGCGGTCGTACAAGCTACTGCGCCAAAGTGCGCCACACCGTATATTTACATTAGCCACATGCCTACACTGTTTACGCGTTGACGATAAGATAGGTGAATATAATTAAATTTATTTATTTTAATTTTTTGTGTCTCGAAAATAATTGCTAATCTAAAAAATGAATCGATACTGCTCATTGTGATTAATTATTGGTAATTATAGGTAAGAAGACTCGTATTTCTTGAGGAGTGGGGGGGCTAGAAGCCAATATACCTAAGAAATCGTAGCGGCAATTCGTTTACATTTATAAATTTGTAAATTTATATTGAAGCCCGACAAAAATAAAAAAACATATACTCGTATATATAATATAATATACCTAGTATTGAATAATTACTATTCAAGCTTTTTTTTTCTATTTTGTCATGTATTTCTATCAGTGTATAATTATGTTACAATTCATTAAAACACGGACAGTAAAATTGTAATTCATTTTATGACATGGATACATAGTTTAGTTTTGAATTAATTCGATTTTCTGCAGACTAACATTGTCTAATAGACACTATTTTGTTGTATAAAAAATGTCTGTATAATAAAATAGTTTACTTATTTTTTAAAAACAAATGTTTAGAGAGGGTAAATAAAATATGTTGCTGTGGGGCGTAAAATGTCTAAATAGGAACTTGCCAGTAAGTAAACCGAATGCAAGGATAAATATACAAATAAAACCGAATAGAGGTCGGTTAAATATATAATATTATGTTTTGTTTAATGTGTAGAAATTAAACTTGCGAATTCTTCGCGATTCATACATGTTTTGAACAAGATTTGATGTAAAAAAAAAACATGTATTTTTGATATGTTTAAACTTCTATATAATAGCTACAAATATATTTTGTAAATTATACCATGTTAAGAAAATGTTTGTAGTACAATAATATGTATTCGATGAAAACGGTAGGACCCTATTAGCTTAAGTAATTTCTAAGTGAGAATTATAATAAGTTAGAAACTCTAACTGAATTTAATTACAGAAAAAAATCTTACATTCTTATTAAAATTCGTCATTGCGAAAAATATTACTATTTTTCAACCATATTTTCCCCATTATAGAGTATTTTTTCTGTCGAAAAATAATAGATCAAACTTTGTTACTAGAAACCATTTTAACCTAACTGTGGACAAAGTAACAGTAACGATTTTTTATGAGATTTTTATAAAGAATATACTATAATAATATATAAGTATATAATATATTTGTTTTATACTGTAATTTTCACATATAGCTAGTGGACATACCACAAATTAAAGGTTTGATACATTTATTTTTATATAGTAAATATGTGTTGAGAATAATATATTAGGTTCTAACAGTTTTTTTTTTAATGTATACCACCACGTTTTATTTTGTAAATGTACGTGTCACCATTGTGTACATTACATGATTCGATGCTATATAGTATGACAAATGAAGTTGCCGAAAGATAACTTTTTTGACCAAAGAAAAATATTTCTAAAATGTTTTACTCCTCTTATAATAATAATATACTAATGGAAGTTTTCAACGTGGTTTTGTCCTTTGAAAAATGTTGTTAACTTAGATATTTTTAAAGAGATAGCAGAGCATTTATTTATATATATATAGTTTCTTTGGTAAAACATAATGTTCTTTTCCTCTTAAATAAATTCATTTATTCACATAAATGTCCATACTTAAATATTATATTTAAACACATAAAATAACAAGGTTTTTTTTCAGAATTTGTGTGGAAATGCCAATAAATATTACCTATTGATACATTTCTTTCGTTTTCGAAGATTATTTAAACGAAAATTCGTTTGAATTTGTTTTTATAACATTTATACCAACATTATTTTAACTCTATACAATAATAGGTATTCAATTAAATTGAGTATTTTTATTTTTTTTTTATTTTAAAATGTTTTAAATTGTTTTCATTCTATACAAGTTAGATCAAATTAGGTTTTAAAAACAAAACCTCTCTCCTGAAATTTTTAAATGATTATGACATTAATATATTTTTATAGTATAATTTTACGAACATAATAATTATTAATTTAAATTTAAATTTAGTAAAAAAAACAATTATAACAGTACCTGCCTATGCAATTATGTAAATCTATTATATCTATTAGATAATTTTTAATGATTATACAACTAAATATTGTATTCAATATTATACGAGTGTTTAATTACCATTTTTAGATTCAAATCATTCAGAGATTTTTATGTTTAATATAACAATGCTTTCGTCTAAAAAGTAGTTTGGTTACTTTTTTTCAACAAACAAACAACTAATAGAAAAATATTATCCAAGGATTTTAACTGGATTATTGGAAGTCAGTATGAAATCGGACGTACCTTTACAATAAATTGCTGTTAGCCACAAAAGAGAGTGAAATATTATACTTTTAAACTAAGTTTATTACTAAAATACATTACTTACTTCGCTCGGGTCTAAAAATAATGTGATGATTAAGGTGATTGAACGTGGTCTTCCAAATATTCTCTGATTTTTTTAAATTCGTAAATTATTTTCTTACCCTTTAATGACTACCTTAATTATAAGAAATTTCCACTAATCTACTGTCATGTAAGAGAAAAGAACACGGCCGTTTTTACGTTATTAATGAACGTAAAGTAGCAATATGCATGAAAAGAATGATGGTACGTACAATAGTATGAATTAAAAAGAGCTGATACTGGGGATAGGAGTGGCCACTGTTGTAGGTGGGAAGTTGGGAAAGTAGGATACATAAGGTTTTTTTCATTCTTATCTGTAAGCAACGATAAACCATTGCTTGACGAAAGACGATTCCGAGCGCAGTTCGGTAATACATAATTTTAAGTGCCGTAATTTTTTACTTGATCGCCAAAACAAAACTTTACTATTGAAATAAGTACTGTTATCATTTTTATCAACAACAGTATAATCATTAAGCTGACAGAAAATTTCTCTGATTATAAATTGCCGGCAATTATAGCTAAAAATTATCAACATTCTATCAAATTTTTGATCTGCAATATGCACTTGTGCAATTTTAACAATGAAATGTGAGTAATCTAAGCAAGTTTTCTAGGATAAAATTGGTCTACAATATAAAAAAAACATAATAATAAAGTACCATTGTGAAAAAAAAAAATTTCACCACGTCTAGATAAGTCCAATATATGTATTATGACCAAGTGTCAAGTCTCTTCGTGTATTTATAACCGAATCGCAGAAAAAAAAACTCCCACAGATTTTTATTCCTTAAGAGCTCAATAGTTTTAACAATGATACCGTAAGAAAGTAAATCAGAAAGTCTGATTGTGACAGGTGTCTTGTGGTTGGTTTTTCGATTAAATCATTTTTCTGGCAGATAACGTCCTTCGTGTTTTTATAAAATAATTAAATCATGAAATGGTTCGTTTTTCTACGTTTTTTCCTACTTAAGTGCTTTTATTTAAACAATGGCGTTGAAAATCAAAATGACCTCAATACAATCTAGACAACTTGAACTTTCAGAAAAGTTATTACACGTAAATACCTGAGGAAATTTATTAGGAAAAAACGTGTCTATGGATTAGAAAAAAAAAAAAAAATAAACACCTTAGTAAAACTTATAGCTCCCTCGCTACACTAGGAATTTAAAAAATGAAAATATGTTTGAATTTAGGAAACAAGTTAACTTTCCGTAGGTAATGGTACTCTTTAAATGTTATCAAATTGATTACGAGCATAAAACATTTGAAATGTTAATAATTTAAATAATAATTTTAATAATAATTAAATAAAAAATATTAGTATGAAAAATATGCTTCGACCGTTGCAAATTAAAATTGATTTTAATATCGAACCATAAAAAGTACCTCAGTATTTGTCAGGCATTTAAGTAGGACAAATATTTCATGGTGTTCATCAAAATCTATATCGATACATTTATTTTTTATCCATTGAGAAATTACCTCAACTGCAATGGAAATAAATAATTCTTAATATTAGTGAAAATTTTAGGTAAGTAACCTACACCTACCTCACTAAAGTACCGTTTGTGTTTAATTACCTATTAAATAAAGTTGCCGCGTAAAACTTTTCGAGCAAGTTAATTGCCTCAAAAACTGTTTAACGACCAAAAAACGCATACATAATTGCACTAAAATTAAAGCAGTTACAAGGTTATAAGTGGCCATTACCCACGTATAGTCCCCAAAAAACAAAAACAAAAAAAATACTTGATAACTTATTTTATTTCAGAAATTTAATATTATATATAGAGTAGGTATGTTTTGTTAATTAGTGTTCGTTACTCGGATTGCGTTTCATAAACAAAAATGTTATGAGTTAATAATTATAATATAACATACTTAATAGGGAAAAATATTTGTACCAGTCCCTAAGTATAAGTTTTACAAATTTGCCAGTTGGTAATGTTAAAACAATATTGGTATACTATTTTTATTTTATTAGTAATGGTTTTTTTTTCAACTATACAAACTAATAACGATTATTTTTAAATTCTTAAATTACTTTGAGTAATGGTGAGATACAACTATAGAATTAACGAAGTATCATTAATCGAATTTATGTTATTTTAAATTTTGTACTGATATAATTGTTTAAAATTAATCTAAAATTACATTAATTTTACCAGCCTCCCACCACCCCCACCCTTTAAAAATACAATTTTAAATTTGTTTTATGCTAATATTTATAAATGTATCTACCCTAAATTTGCATGTCTATCACTGCAGTTTTCATACTTTTAGTTTAGGTGTTATTTCATAAAAACTACATCCATGGTTTTTCTGAAACATGTATAATCGAATTTTGCTCCGAATAGTTTTTCGTTAGCAATGGTTTATTGTTGCGTACAAATATTCATTTAATTCCCCCTATATCTTACCTTCCCAATTTCTCATTTATAACTTATTGAGACAGTGGCCCGTCAACCGTGAAAAGTATGTCCGTCTTTTTTTTTTTATAGTTTTACAATTTTTAAATCAAAAAGTGATTCATGTTTTGGCGAAGATATGATTACTTTCCGCTATTATATTTACAATAATTTTATTGGATTATAGATATTGAGAGAACAACCATTCTGTTAGAAATAGTTGGTAAACAAATTGTAATATAACCTAAGCAAATAATAAATGGATTGACAATGTAGGCAGTTAATAAAAAAATAATAATAAATCTCTTTTTTTTAATAATGAATTAGCTCTAAACCCATGGAAAATATTGGACAACATTTTCAACGTGCGTTATTGTGACGAAATATTGATTCCCCACCACTTAACCTCTGATACCACCTAGCTAGGGCCTATCATTAATTACGCCGCGGATTGTAAAATCGATGTATAGATTTAATACTTATATAATATTATGTTGTGTATGATATATTATAATTTATGTTATAATTCGTACGACGTATCTACAATGGACTTGTTTTAGGTAGATATAAAAAAAACAATTTTAAATATGATTAAACAACAACGATAATAGATATTTTACATAAAATCAAATAAAAATGACCCAGCGTAACACGCTTAGAAACAATGAACAGAGTAAATGGAAACTATATAACTCGATGTCTGTGTATAGATTTCTTATCCGCTCGATCGTATCAGGGATCGAATTGACGATGTCCTTCGGTTTAGTATTACGACCACTGTCACGACAGTACTAAAATATACATATATTTATAAATATTGAATAAAATTTGATAAATCCGAATTAGATAAAAAAAAAAATGCGGTTCGAGTAAAAGTACCTCGCCAAGAGTATGTATAATACTATATAGCACCCTCCCCCCCTTTTCGGAATATACATGTATATATGACCATAATCCGCGGTCCCGTTTAAAGTGCTCTTCAAAAACGAAATGTTTATTCGAGCAGTGTACCGCTTTTCGTTTTCCTGAGTATCACACCAGAACGATAAATTAGCTATACGCGCAGTCTGTACATAAAATTATAATATCTCTGCATTATAAATATTAATGTAAAACTCCGCGTTCTCATTTTCTGTGTATACATGCATACATGTACTCTGTATATATGTAATATATCGCTCAAAAATTTGAATACACCTAATAACTCTCGATAAAATATTAATAACAATATTAAACGACCTAACCGTCTGCGGTTTTAGATTCTGAACGAAGAAATAATTATTATATTATATGATATCCATGTCTTTGTAAACTAATGATTCTGCAAGAAATCATTTTCCAAACAAAAACTTTATACGGGATTTCCTCGTAGCGTTTTCGATCCGACCAGAGCGTCGTCGGGGAGATCGTTTTTCGATTTCCTTTGTGATTTTCTCAATACGCTCGAAAAACTAGCAATTTTCGGTATAATTTTTGTTGTTTTCCGGGCGTTACATTGGACAACACGGGACAAAAAAAAACACTAATAAAATGCTCGGCTCGGAATCGTTTTTCGTTAGCAACGGTTTATTGTTGCAGATTACAAGATAGTATAAATTAAATTACGTCACATATTATAATGTCCTCCCTATTCCGACTTTTCTCAAAAAAAAAAAAAAAAAAAAAAAACGGCGGCACAACCTTCAGTAATATCAGTCATTTTTTTTTGAAAAATAAAAAATACTTCATGTCGTCCATGCACAACTATTGTTATAATAACATTTTATACGCGATACGTTTTGATCGCGTGTGATTAATGATAACATCATTAAAACGCGTAGGTCGGCGCTACACTCACATTAACATAATTCCCTCATACATATAAAAATACGTACAGATAAAAAATACATTTTTTGATAAAAACCAGTATGGTTTTATGAACGGTAGATTTACTAATAATTCTTATTTTATAGTAAATGACTTCATTCACGAAAATCATAACAAAAAACAACAAATGATTGGGGTATTCCTTGATATTAAAAAAGCTTTTGATTCCTTATGAAACCATAAAATACTTTTAAGAAAATTGGAAAATGCATGAATTCGGGGTATTACTCTTAAATTACTAAATTCCTATTTATCTAACAGAACTCAGTTAGTTAAAATAAATAATACATGTAGTAATCCCTTAAAAGTGTCTTAGGTGTACCGCAAGGTACAGTTCTAGGTCCATTGTTTTTCATAATATTTATTAATGACTTACTTGGCTTAACGCTAAATGTTAAAATAATTTGTTTTTCTGATGATACTGTTATATTAATGTCTGATAAATCATATAATGAAATATATTTTAAGGCAATCAGGATTGTGAACCAAGTTAAATCATGATTTGATATAAACTTATTGGAACTAAATCTAAACAAAACTAAATAAATACACTTAAAAATAAAAATTAATAATACTAATCGTAATAAACATGAGAAAAAAATATATATTCACTTATCTTCTTTTAACTACTCCAATCGTATATTAAATGGTTTTTTGTTAGATGAGGTAGATAACATTAAATATCTTGGGTCACACTGTGATTATGAATTGAAATGGTGTAATCATATAAATTTGTTTTATTAGGAAATTAATTTATACTCTAAAATATATTAGATACATATGTACTATACAACATAAACGTATTATACATCTATCATTAGTACAATAAATTTTAAATTTTGGTACTCCACCTACACTAATTATTTATGCAATTTAAATAGAACAGTTAACTAACTAATTAAATATATTCTTAACAGCCCGTCAATTAACAATAATACTAATATCCATAATGTCTTGAATACTCAAAATTTATACCAAATCGTTAAAAAGCGATTATTACTTTTAGTTTTTCAATATATGGTAAACATTTACTTAGACCAACAAATCATGACTCGTAGAAAATATCAAAAACAAATGTTAATTTGACTAAATATAATCGTAACTCCAATTTTGGTAAAATGAATCCATTAAATATTGGAACTGATTTATGTATCAGATTTAATATAAATATATTGAGTTTCCAAAATTTTATTTTGTATAAAACTTTATTAATAAATTAATATTATTAATGTTTAAATCTTATATTTAGTGGTAAATGTATTAGTCTATGTACTTAATTTACTTTACTTAACTTATGTACTTTTATTGATACAGCTCTTAATTGTGCATGCCATCTATACTGCTAGCTATATTATCTATATTGTAATTTTTTTTTTTTTTTTTTGATTTATATCATTGATTATAAAATTATTTAATTTTTTATATAACCAATCTTCCTTCCTAAAAACTTAAAGAAATTATTGAGCTCTTAACCCCACAACAAGCATTAGCTTAAAGGGGTTTAGTTACTTGTATGTAAAAGAATATGCTCTTTGTATATATATTTGGTTACAAAAAAATATTATTTTTATTGTTATTATTATTATATCATCTTTCTCTCGTGCCGTATTACTTTCAGGACCTAACTATACGGTTTTGTATACGATGAATTTACATGTCGGTATTTGATTCCGAGCCCCGAAGTCGCCAACCTACCGAGAGGTTTTTTTTTTTTTGCATAATTCAGTCGGAAATTTCATCGGATTTCTATAAAATGTATAGTGCGGGTATAATACCTATATATATATATATAGTTTTACACCACTGTTTCAGGTTAGCCACAGAGGTATGCGGCGTTTTATATATTTTATATATTAAAACTAAAAACAGTAAAAGCAAAAAAAAAAAAAAAAAATACAAAAATATAAATCATTAAGTTTAGACGAAAAAGAAAAAAAATTTAAACAAAAAAAAAAAAGAAAAGATTTACGAGTGTCTATATTATATAAACTGTAGCTGAGAAACACAAGTTTAATTGCATGACTTTAGAGGTGTAGTTATGTAGGTACCTATAGTTATTTATTTTCTTCAAGACGTTTTATTTTTTTATTTTAAACTTTAAATCCAACTTACCTATATATTATATAACTAATGTTGAAAAACTCGACAAATTTCCACACTCGTGTATTATGTCCTGCATTTGTATAAAATATACGTGTAGGCAATTTTGATATAATTGTTGGACGAAAATTATTATTATACAGGAATGAAGTTTTATTTATATTCCAAATAAAGTTTTAAATAATAAAAACATAATAATAGCTAGACAAATTTAATAGAAATTGGTCAGATAATAAAATTGTATTTTCGTATACAATGTGAAAATATGAAATAATTATTTTTAGTCGTGGCCAAGCCTCTGAAATCTGTATAATTGTATGGTACATATATATATATATATATATACATATATATATTTGAGACATATCTATGGAATCAATTCAATTTTCAATTCAATATACAATTCCGATCAAAAACTTAATGGGAACTTTTTTGTAGTTTTCTAAATACCTAAATAGACAAAAATGACAACTTTGTGTACAGTTTTTGTTGATTTTTGGGTTCCCTCGGGAACAACGGAAAAAAAAATCAACTAATAATACCAGAAATAATACTTAAATAATAATACTCAAATTGTTTTTCGTTAGAAATGGTTTATCTTTACGTACAGATAATACAATTTATATTGATAATATTTTAGCATTTGTACATAGTACTATTATGCGTATATACCTATGTCATAGAACGAATTAATAATAAAAAATTAACAAGTAAGCTATTCTTGAAAAATTATCAACAAATTTTACCTGATGCTCCGTGGAAGACATTACAGTACAACTCCTCTCGATGGCCGGATACCGCAAAACCCAAAGGGTAAATCACCAATGAAAATTGTGTACATCTGATTCCGAAAACCACGATTTCCTATATGGGGGCTTACCCGTTTCCGCCAATTCAAAAAAAAAAGGTTTAATTTCCGTTTCCGCAAATATACCTACTATGGCAAAAATTTTATAATTACATTTTACATTTTTAGAAGAGATTTTGCATTTTTATGTCATGACAAAGTTATAACAAAAATGTTTATTTTTCTTGTATGTATAATATTATGTAAAAATAACTTTTTAATGTCTTTGATTTGAAATTGATTTTATAGAAACTATTTTTACTTGTACGGAATAAACAGACCAAATTTATATTATATTATGTGAAAGTGAATTTTCGATAAAAATTTTTAATGTAAGTATAATAGCTTTAATGGGTATATTGGTAGAAACGGAAATCAAACCTTTTTTTTTAAATTTGCGGAAACGGACATTTAATATTTTGGCGTACAAAATACGGTAAAAAATAAAACGGTACATCCTCCCCTTATAAGATTACCAACAATTTTCTATTAGATTTCCGTGATTTCCAAGCGAATTTGTATTTGTATACCGATTTCCGTTGGTGATTTACCCTCCGGCAAAACTGGTTTTTCAAACACGGCGCGTTACGAAAACTTATACGGCAAAATCGATGAACCAGCGAAAGTCTGAAGTTATTAAACGATTATTAAAGTTTATTGTAGTCGCGGGCTCGTATAATAAATTGGCCGGAAATCCATTAATACGCCCTGACAAACCCGTATGTCATGGCATACCCGGATTGGGTATGAATTTATGAAAAAAAACTAATTTTGGGAATTAATTATTAAGTTCGTCAGAGTCGATTCCACCGACGCCAACCGTTTTCGAAATGAGCGAGTAGAAGCCGGCGAACGTGCGAAAAGGGGAAAAATGGCGGTTGGTGCAGTCGGTCAAAGTGCCAACGCCGAACGAGTACCTATACGTTATTCGAAGGGGAGAGGAAAAATATTCGGAAAGGAATATAATCGGTGGATTAGACGTTTTCAAACTTTTGCTGTGTCTACCGGACGCGAGAAACACGTGGATTTGGATTATTCGTACGCGTTGATTATTTTACACTGGCGGCGGATGAAATGATTAAACGGCACGCGACGACGGCACCGGTTCGCGAACGACGAAAACATAATTTGGCGACGGAACGCACTCGATACGCGCGATAAACGTTACGACGACGCAGGGCGAAATAAGAAAATCGGATTACACGACGACCGCACGTTCGATTAATTCGCGAACGCAACGGTTAAAAACAGAGGCGATCGGTATTCGCGGACGAAATAAACTGCTCTCGGCGTTTCGCCATAGGTATCGCGGCGGCCGAAGTATCGCCGTCTTCCGCGAAACGACCTCGACGGTTCGGCCAACCCGGAGAGGCCGTCACCATAGAGAGTACCGCGTAATTTTGCGGCGAAGACGCATGAACGCGTCGTAAAAGTTGGCAGAACTGATAGCGCCGTCCGAAACTTGGAACTTGTACGGAGCTGGTCGCACTGCAGGTATATAACAATGAAATTATTGTTTCGAGTGCGAACGCGATTATCGTTATTTTTCCGACGGAAAACCGTTGCGAATTGTCGGGCTCGCGCGTAATGCGAGTAACGCATTATTAAGTACAATGACGTTTTGTTTTCTGTTGTGTCCGCGGAGTTTTCGTTTTATTTTCCTACTCTATAAGTACACGAACCGAAATAAAGTAAAGTCGCGATGATCGTTCGTCAAGAAACTGACGGTGTCGGCAGCAACGGTGGTGACAGTAATATAGGTTAGTACTTTTCCGTTAACATTTTAACGGAAACTAAATAATGACCGCGGGTTTATGCACGTTTACTGTATGGGTACCGACACGATATTTTCGACGCCGCGATAAGTAAAAAATTATGTTTATTGGTTTTACAGTGGGGATTTTGACACGGAATACGAGCACTATCGCAATACATCGGTTAGGGACAGTTTTCAGAACTTTTTTTTTTTTCGTTTTTATGCGGGAATTTTGCATCCAGTAGCGTATTTATACAGGGGGAGATTAGGGAGATATATCTCCACTTTTTTCTGTTTAGTATGTATTATTAATTAATTATAAAATTATAAATTAATTAATTTTGAGTCAGAAAAATCGATATTTGCTATAATACCTAGTTATTTGATATCTGTGGCAATTTTAGGACGGTGTTAATCGTCGTCTAAGTGTCGAACGACAACAGTCTTAATTCTCGGTAGGTACCTATTTTATGACACGTATAATAATATAACAGTAAAGATGTACAATTATTAGTATTATCTTCGTCTATCGGTTGTGTCAGTCGTCGAAAATAATGTTATGCCGTTGATGCCCGTGTGGAGCCGAACGATTTTCGCGAATCGCGTTCGCTATCTTCGCACCCGTAAACGTTTCATAAAAGGATAATGTGACGTCATCATCACGATGGTATAACAGACCGGTCAGGTTAGGTTATATTAGGTCGAAACTCGAGTTTTTAGCTTGCGATAATTTTGTGCTGTACTGAGGTAACCGGTACCCGACTTCACTATATCTGCTCGACTCAGACGGCCTAAATCCGGGATTCCGTCACATTGGCGCTCGAAGTGCCACGTCGCGGACCGAATGGTATAGGGGGGGGGGAACGACTCGGCGCTCGACGAGGTGACAGATGAACGGCCGTCATTGGTCGAACTTGTTCGGGGAAAAGGAGGGCGGGGTGGTACGCGCCGTACGAAAAATGTCGACTGGAAATTCAGGGGCGCCGGCCGTCACAATAGGTATAGAAAATATTATATCTCGTTGGTTGTACCGTTTGTTTTTGAGTCGAAAATATTGTAGGCGTCCGTGGTGCTGTGCGATAATCGTCCACGACCGGCGACTATGCGAGCGTTTTCGCGTGCGATTATAATAATAATATTACGTTATTTAGCGGGTTTTTCGTTTTCTATCAAAATTCGTTTTATCCGTCTTCTATTGCGGTGAACGGCGAACGCGCGGAGTCGAGCCGTTTACGTAGAAGAGTAACGGTCGCACCGATAATCGCTTGACAAGAACAATATGTCGGCGGCCGAAGTCAGTCGAAGACGTTATCAGTGAGTACCTATTTTGATTTTAATTAACATTTCCGAGAAAATATGCTCGCGGTATTACTTATAGTCTATGATATTATTAAATTACTTAGTACGTCGTAGCGTTCGTTAGGTAATTACTAATATTGATACCTATCGGAGGCGTCTTCAGACCTCGGCTACGGGGGAGGGGTGGGTAGCGAAATAATTAAATTTAATATTAATGTGTGATAAAAAAAAAAGTCTTGTCAAATAATATATTGGTTATATTTACTTCTGGACTAATGGCTATGCCAAATGCCAATGTAAGTCCGCTTCTCTCAACAGCTCCCATCGCCATCTCCCCCATAAGGACGTCCCTGTTACCTATCGTATATTTTAAAGCGATGTTTCGACGTATTATTTTCACTTGTGCACTCGGAAATAATACTATGATACATGGGCAATGGTGTTATCAAAATAGACTATAACTTAACTATAGAGATGAGTCACGTGGAAACCTGCGCACAGGTAAGTGTATTAAAGATACGTCTGTAACTATTGAGATGTGTAAAATTCGGAGTCTGCGCAAATAAGGCCTGGGAAATTGGTCAGACAATTATAACGTTAGACATCGTTGGCATAATATAGTTTTCACCCAATGGGATTAAAAAAAACTTTTTTTTTTTTTTATTGAATTTTACCCGAAAATATAATGATTATTATGACACACTATGGCACTTAACCGTTCATTGTTTTGTATCTATTATAATATAATATACATATCTTTTTCATTAAACACTCAGAGCTGCTTCCTATAGACAAAAAGAGCTCAAACGCGGGAGTATAACTTTTTATATAGGCGGATTAAAGTGATAAAATGTTGATTGAATTTTAATACGAATTACACCTCGTTCAAAGAGGGAGGAGGGCTTTATACATCACTACAGATCCCCGAATGAAGCCAGGGAGATGAAATGTTGTGTGCCCATGGTGAAGGTATTAAGGACGTGCCTTTTGATGGTTCTAACTTTCAATCCTCTCCCCTCCGAGATGAAACTTTTTTGTTTGATTCCTCATCGTTATCGGAAGATAAAATAATAGGATACTTATTGTACTTAAAGGAGGGCAGAATAAGTAGACTGTAATACAGGACATGACGAGGGGGGATAGACTTGGTTAACGGGTGCCTATAAGTACTTAAAAAACCAAAGCAAAATTGTCACAAATGTCATAAAACTCCAGCAATTCAGTATTATCCGTGTCACAACACTGATAATAATAAAACGAAACGATAGGTTTGTAAAACCTCACTGCGGTGTATTGCGATAGTTTTTCGTACGGTTTTTATGGAATGATAACATTACGAATAATCATAGTCGTTTGGAACATTATTTTATAAAAGGACCGTCCTTTGTTTCGCGTCACGAGTATAATATTGAACATACTACTTATATGAAACCATTTTTCCGATAAATGAGGAACGTGGCGTTTTAACCGCTACATGCTTGGCGCATAGGCGCAGATGCAAGTAGTAGTGATGATGTAAACCGATGATATTACTATTTGGTAAAACAAATTAAAATAAGTAATTTATCGAGCAGTAATAAATAAATATTACTTTACCATTATACGAGAAATTTGTTATTTAATAATATTATTATCTGAATAACCTTTATTTAATAATTGTCACTAACTTTTGGCAAGTAAATTAACTACTATATATATATATATATTATTGGTTTTGTTTAGCTTTAATGAATCGTATTTAATGTATTTAATGTGTGTTCTAGATACCTAAAAAATTAAAATTTAAAATACATTGTGTTATATTATTATAAAAAGGGAATAAACTATAATTTGTATTTCAGTATAGCAATATTAGTATAGTTAGGTATTTTATAATTTCAATAAGTATTAATTTTCATACAATCCGGTATAGATTTTACTAATTTTTTTACGTTACCTAAAAACAATTAAAGTAACCCTAAAACCGAATCACCGATAATTATACATCTATTGAACATTAATATAGCGGAGATGAGAAAACTTGATTGGATTGAATGGAATGGTGTGATAAGATAGGATAAAAATTAGTGCTTGAGTAGTAGCTTTAGGTGTTATTTCGACAGTTAGTGGACAAAGTGAGAGAAAATAGACTTGTTTGGGCGTGTCGTTAGGACAGTGGCATCGGAAACAGGGAACCTACTTAACCCTTAGTGTTATAATGAAAATAGACGTAGAAGGAAAGAGGAGAAGAGGTAGGCTGAAAAAGAAGGGGCTGGAATTGAGAATGATATTATAAGGACGGTGGGTATATGCGAGAACGGTGTGGGGGATCGGATCGGGTCAAGTGAAAGTTTATTACGAGGATGGCCGACTCCAAATAGTCTGAATGAAGGTGAAGAAGAAAAAGAAGAGACGCCATAATTATTTGTAGGTATTATAATAATTAATGTACCCATTTATAATTAAATCAAATAATCTATTCTTGGAAATCGTTATTTTGCGATTATTATATAATATTGTTCGGAGAACCGAAACAACAAAGTATACAAAATACACGAAAAATCCAAACTGAATGATTCCACGTGTCACGTTCGTCTTTCGAGTTTGAAATTCATCGACCTCCACTCTCCTCCGTCCAAGATTTTCCTGAGACAAGTTTATTTTTAGACACCCGACCAGATATGATTCACATTAAATATTAATATTATAAAAGTAAAAATTCTAAAACTCAGATAATATGTATGTTTTAAATAGTCTAAACGGAGTAATCCATTTGTAATAATAAACCGGAGGATTTCTCAGAGAATTAATCAATCAAAATTAATCTTTTATCGAAATTCCACGAAACAACATACACATAAACTGATAAGACTGACGGCCAATTTAATTTGTCTATCAATTTCCCGTCCTCGTGTCCATCATAACAATGTTATGAAAACAATATTTTACATTGATTATAGTATAGAACGCGGATTAATATTTTTTTAAAATAGCCAAAATATGATACTTATATATTCGCTTAAAAATTTCAATGTATGCTTGTAATGTTCTAAAATATTAGTAAAATACACAAAAATATGTTTTTATATCAATCTATTCGTTTTACATCAAAACATGTACTTACATACAAAAGCAAAACAAATTTAACAAATACTAATTAATAAAATCAATTTTAAAATAACATTTTTCAAATAAGAATAAACTGATTTTTAGATTTTGAATGGAGCGAAGAAACCTATGGTTTTACAAAAATAATTATTTATTTTTTTTCTGTGGGCAACTTTTCTATCAGCAATTTTGTTCTAACTATTAATGATAGCAATATTTCTGAAAGGAAATTTCACTGGGGAGGTACTTTAAAGATGTCGTTTTTCTATTTTTCCCGGTGTATTTTTAGCAAATGCGAAAAACTGGGAAAAAACATGTGAAAAACTTAGGAAAACCAGAGAAATCTGTACAAAATACTATAATATGGCATTTATATTGTTGATAAATCTTCACTATCTACTGAACTCCACTCAAAATTGTTTTTTCATGTTCATGGAGAGTTTATCATCAGGTGTCAATGATAACGACTTCGATTACAAAATGATAACTCATTATCTCCCAAGGAAAACATGTGATAACAATTAAAAAACAGGATAACAATGTATTATCAATTATTCGCGGGTTGTAGGTAGTCTGTTGTCCGAAAATGATATTTGTAGATATTAAAAATTCGACTAACAATAATGTACCAATATTATTTACCGTATTCGTATTAAGATAATCAGTAATATAATAATTTTCGCACTTCATTTATCAATTATCAAATCGTAGTGGCATTGAAAACTATTGTATGACGTACCCAATAATAAATTATTATGAAATAGAAAAAAACTTATCACTGCGGTTGAAATGTATATCATTTTTTAATTCCCGAATTCTCTTTCAATCCCTACCTACATTTTTAATTAGTCAAATATGCAAAAATATGGTTTTATATGAATATATACTCTGAATCGTTCACATATCTTACTTTCGTAGTTGTGCGAAAGATCCATTAAAAACATGTTTTTACATAGAAATCCGTGCCTTATTTATAAATAATATAAATATCATAAACAAATTTTTACTGAATTTCTATTTGAAATTGTTTTTATTTAATTTTGTCAACAAAGATCACTGACCACATGGCTATATATAGGCATTGGCCCACCGAGAAATTTCATGGCCGACGTTCCGGCTGGCCAATCCATTCTTATTTGGGATAATCCGCAATAAAACAGAATAGGAAATATGAACAAATTTACAACAATAAAAGTTTCGTTATTATTTGATTAAAACTAATCGTAGAGACTAAAGTGTTTATAAAATAATGTTTTCTAGACGTGGTATATTTTTGAGATATTTAGTTATTTATATGCATATGAGAATATTTGTTTCGACGAATAGAATTGTTTGAAAATTTAACACGAGGTTTGTTATGGTTTTATTGCAATTTTTTTTAAAAAGCGTATAAATTCAAATATTAAAGAAAATTTAAAAAACATAATTAACCGAACTTCGTTTTGAATCGTATTTCGTTAGCAGTAATTTATTGTTGCGTACAGATATAAATCAAATTACACTGTGTATCCTACCTCCCTAAATTCCCATCTAAAACAGTGACACACCCATCAACAATATCAACTTTTTTTTTTTTAACAAAAATGTGATGAACACGACTTTTGAGTAATGCGAGTTATCATTTAGTTGAAATATCTCATATTACTATGAAATGTTCGTTTAATGTTTTTAAAATCATTTTCAACGCGTGTTCCAAAATTCATAATTTTATTGAAATTTTTCTGATCGCAATCATATACTTGTATTTTATTCTATGTAAACGTACCTAGATATTTTTTCACTGTAATTTATTATCGGCCAACGATTCAAAATAATATTGTCAGATTATAATATATTCGTGAAAGAAGTGATAACAATATTTCACTCATTGTTGGAGCTTCCGAAATGATATTGAATAATTGTATGATTAAAACTTTAACGTCGCAGTTGTAAACTGTTTTAATTGCTTCGGATATTTATCATTTATATTATATTATATTTGGGAATTTATAAATCTCTACTCGTATAATCTGTCGACCATAATTAATTTGATCGGAAAAGGTAAAAAAAAATATATATCAATATTGCTAATGGGTAGGCCAATAGTGTAGATGGAAATGGTAGGTAGATCTGTATATCTATACAAGGTAAGTTATTTATTTAAAATATCCTGAACGTCAATAATAAATCATTACAAACAAAATATTACGATTCTACAGAGTGGAACGCTCGCGGGTAAAGTTTTTTGCTCCTAAATTTAAATTTTAAATTTCCATAAGACATAAACATTTGAATTTTAAATGCTTAGATATAAAAACAAAATTTTGATATAAGTACATTATGCTTAACTTAGATTCTGAATGTATTAAAGAAGTTATTAGTTTTATTAAGATAAGGGTATTTTTTTGAAAACATGTTTTCGGATACCTAATAAAAATGTTCTAAATTGATTCCCAACAGATTTTCCTCCCCCCAACCCAAAAAAAAAAAATATATTTTTAGTTTATTATTGAGTACAAGGGAACACACAATCATAATTATCCTATCCTATCAGTGACCCTGAGCCTTGCTCAGGTTCGTATTTCGTTCGCAATGATTTATCGTTGCTTTTCAGTGCATAAACTAAAATACTAAATAGGTATAAAAACTATTAATGGTATGTAACATTGTATGGTTCCGTGGAATAAAAATGTAGTAAGTTTATGTGAACATTTCGATCGTATTGAATTCTGGCCAGAAATTAAAAATCCCGGAAAAACGAAAAATAAAACATCAGGGTTAAAATAAAACCAATAAAATATATATTTCGCACACCGAGCTCAGAATCTATAGCGATAACGATTCGTACGTTGTGTTTCGTATTTAATTGCTCAGACGATTATTTACAAAAAAAAAAATTATAATAATACAAATTTTGAAACCCAATAAAATATTTCAGCTGTAATCTATAACAATTCAACGTGCTTTTTGTAAAATAAACGATTAAAACATATGATTAAAATAACACTTTTTTACTGTGTGTCGTATATTTACAAATGGCGGCATACAACAAATTATATATTCGTGACGAGTTTAAATTGTATTATAATAATAATGAAAAATATTTATACCATAATTGTGCGAGTGCCGTTAGAATAGTAATAATAATAATAATTATTATTACTATTGTATACTACATTTGTAATGAATTTTTAAAAACCACATAAATGGACATAATTTACCTATAATATTATTAAATCGTGTTATATTTTATCTGCGTTACAATATCCCGAGGCGTTTTTGTCAAATTGATGTTATCCAATCCCCGTAAATTCGTCATAACCAGACAGCTGTGCTAATTCAATAACCATCTGTCCAGTATTGTACGAATAATTTATAATATTATTATTCCAAAACGGAAATAATATTATCGAAAACTAAAGCCGAGCATTTTTGCCGCTATAAAAAGTCAGTGTAAGTACACCTACTGTGGTTAATGAACTATTATACTATTTTTACTTTTTTTTGCATTTATATAGAGTATTTTTCCACGTTTCTGTAGGAAACCCCGTCATTAGATAGGTAATAGAATAGTACGAATGGACTTTTCTTCGTTCCGAGTTTTCGCCTCTCCAATTATAATGTGAAACGAATAAAGATCATCTTTTTATGTGTTCCGGTGACTTATCACTCTTCGTTGAGTTTAAGCGACGTACTTAGCAGGCGTACCTATTGCAATTTTCATTGATTTATTCTGCACTATGTGTGTGCAGCACACAGTGGCGTACTGATTGGGTAACATTTAAGGGTTCATTTAGGGTGAAATTATTTTATGGGGACTTGTGAATGAAAAATAGAAAATAACATTTTCTTTTATTTTTGTTCCAATTTGTGTAAATTTGGTTCCCAACTAGGATTGTGTTCTTGAGCTCTAATTCGCCACGGGTATTAGAAGTTCTAGTTACACTGGCAGCACACCCGATATAAAATTTCGAGCTGAACAAATTCGCCATTAATCATATAGGTAGCTGTTACTATGTGTTACTATAGTGTTACTATGTTCGATAACACCGATTTTTACTTCGTTTCGTTTGGCAAAGTCACCTTGTCGCGTTTAGATAATAAGTATAGACAACGACCGTCGTCGTTAAATTGAAGTTTTTTTTTTTAATAACTATCGCCTAATACACACAATTTAACCTAATAGGTATTTTATCTCGTGTTATTCTTCATTGAAAATGATCATCGTCAAACAATGTTGTTGAACATCAAAAGTTATTGATTTGGATTGATCATTTAGCAATTAATTATCATATTATTTAAATCGATACTGTCCTACTCAAAATAATGATTTATAATATGTTTTATCATATTATGATATGTTATTTGTATATTATATTAAAATAATTAATCAGAGAACATAAATTATTCTCAATTCAAGACAAATCATTTGAACATAATAAGGATACATTACTAGCCTCTGGTTTTTGATAAAAGCTATGTAACTATGTAAAGTGATACAAGAATAGGAAATTTCCAAAACAAAAAAGCTGATAAAAGAACAACAATAATAATACGTGTACTTAGGTATTTCCTTAGAAAATATATTATCGACAATGATCATTTGAATAAATCTTAGTGTTTATCTACTATAGGACAGTTGGTTTTACTAGTTGGAGAATATGAGTTGGTTAGAAAAAAAATAATTGGATTTTAATCAAAATATTGTGTTTCATGACCTGACGACTCTACAGAGGAAAATTAAATTTTGAATATTTCGTATATTTTAAGGATTTTGTAAACTTATTAAGCATATTTAAGGACTTCGTACATTTTCGAGAATCACAAAAGAAGTGATTAAAGATTTATAAATATCAGCAGGTGTACCTCCTACCTGCAATGTTTTGGATGAAGTATTATAATTTTTATCAGTTTGTTTCACTCAAATAGGTTGCTATGGATTTCCAGGTGTTCATTAACAGCATGACGTCTTCTAATTTATGCATATTTTTTCATTTTTTTTTTTTTTAGATTTAGACCTTAAGGATCTTTTAGATTCTGAGCAGAGCAAGGAATCTATTAGCTTTACAATTATATTTATTTATTATTATTTGTTTTAATGTGAACACTTTTTTTACCAGAAAGCTTACTCCGATTATTAAGTATTTAAATATAACACCTTTTCTAGGTGGTACTTTGGAGAGATTATTTTTTTTAATTCTCATTAATACTTGAGATAATGAGAAAAACATGGTTCTTTAGTTAAAAAAATATTGATAGATCAAAAATAGTTAGCAATCATTTTTATTTATTTTTTTTGTTTTTTTAATCTTTTTAAACAATCTTTGTTGTCATAGAAACGCACATTTTTGTAATAATTTTACCAAAATATGACATATTTATTGTTGACAAAGCAACACTATTAACTGAACTCCGTTCAGAATTGTTTTTCGTTAGCGATGGTTTATCGTTACTTACAGATATATATATACAACTCCCGTCTGTATCCTACCTTCCCAACTTCTCACCTATAATAATGGCGCACTCACATGTGAACTATGTCCGTATTTCTTTTTAATGCATATATCATATTTAATGGTTTTAGTATTTTTCGTCAGTAAAGGAATAAAATGAGTTGTTATTACGCGTTTACGACCGATTTCCGCTCGTCGTTTTTATTATTATTATTCTTTTTTTTTGTTTTTGGAGGGGGGGTTGTCCGCACTGTTATCGCCCCATGGTTCCTATTGTCATCGTAATTTTTCGTATTAGTTGTGTGTACAGCAGAAACTCGGATCACAGGTGGTCAAATTTCCTCTTTGCCTCAAAATCCGAGAGTTTACTGTCGTTATAGTATCGATTACGAACACGCGCGGTCCGTCATTCTCGTTAATAACAATAATTATTATATTATTGTTTTCGAAAAAAAAGTTTTACCGTTTTACCGGCAAAATCGACCGGAAAACTGAGAAAAAAAAATATGCCCGCCCAAATCATGTTTCGCAGACGAAAATATAATAATTATTTGTTTTCGGAACTCGGCATTTAATCGGCAGCGTCAAAAACAATAATACCTTTTATTAATCGCGATTTACCGGGTGTTTACCTCGGCTTGTTAAATTGCGTATATCATATTAATACGTCACGATTTTCTAATAAGTTTTTTTTTTTTAATTTGTATAAAAATAATATGGTATTCGAACAACGGCCATTATCATCGGCAGTAACGTCGTTTCCTGCATGGGTTATACGATATTTTTAAAAAAATATTAAATTGATGGTGAGAGAGGGGAATATTTTATACCCGATATTTTATTTTTTTTTGGTGTTCCAGACATATTCGTAGAAAATGATTGTGCTAACGTTCGTTTAATCAAATTGTATATTATACTATTTCCGTTTTACTGGTATCAACTCGCTACAATCTTTAAATTCGCGAAATCGTATTTGTTGGCACGCTGTTTATCGGCCGTCAAACATAAGTGGGATGAAATCGACGTTATCCAAATTTCTATAGATTTAAAATAAAGTAAAAGAATACACGATTTTGCTGTTTTATTAGGTTATTTTTTTATTCGCGCAAATAGAAATATATTACAAATAGTTAAAGTCGACAGCCGTTTATAGTTGTAGTCACATATCGCGCTATCACGTAAAACTTCATTCATGATACACGCGATAAATATCAGGAGACACCAAAAAATAAAAAATATATACATTTATAGTATTACACAGAACGTTTGTAATTTTTACCAGTTTGAGTAAAATTTTAACTTTTTGTGGCAGAATTACAAGAGTCGAACGTTCTTCCTCAAAAAACCACTATCGCCATTAAAATGTTTATTTATTTTCTTGAAAATTGATACAAAATAGTTATGGTTGTCAGAGTTTTATTTAATTTTGCTTTATAGGGGTTCCTATTTAAAACATGGTGTTTTTCGTAATAACATGAAATTTAATCATAAAAACCATTTGGTATGAGAGTTGAATAAATTGAAACCCCCAAAAACCAAATCTTTGATACTTTTATTTCATTCCCTTGGTTTCATTTAGAGATTTGTAGAGATGTGCTGAGCTAAATAAACTCTCTCAACGTATAAAATCATGATGAAATTTAGTTAAAATTTTTTCAGTTCAATCAGCCTAAAAAAATAATAAAAATAAATTAACTATAATTCCTGAGTTTAAGCTCATTCAGTCACGAGAAGAATCGTGAAATATCCAAAAGTAGTGGACACAATGCACAATGCATTGCAACAATTTATATTTTTGGCAAAATTTGACAATAATAATACAAATTATTATTATTTTTGTATATTTCCCAGCAATAATAACTTATGATGTAACCTCATGTATTATACATATAATCTTGTATAAGTACAAGAAATAAACTAAATCTATTTGACAACAAAATAACCTAGCGTTAAGATATCAAGTTTCCAATGTTATTCTTTCGATTTTCTCCATTATTAGGAATAGTACATAAAATTTCAATCAACAAACGAAGTTAAATGTAAAAATTAGATAAAAAATGTTAAAATAAAAAAGCTCTTATGAAGTTTTCGACCGGAGTAAGTTTTGAAAATTAAACCAGACCATGCACCAACTAAATACAATTTGCTTTCAGAAAATCGGAGCAATATTTTTGTTAGAAAATTTGTTAACTGATGGAAAAAAAAAATATATTATAGAGTAAAATTTTTCACTAAGCTTGAAATCTTAAAAGAATGTTTTACTTATTATAAGATCCAAATTTTGTTATCGATAATTCAAATATATTTAATATATTCGATGAGAATATAATTTGGAAAACCGATTGAAATCGAACAGACTGCCCAGCAATTAATAGAATCCCCGGGAGTGAAACAAAAATGGATATGAAAACCCAAGTGCTCACGCGTAGAAATTATTTTATTTCCTCCATAAGCTCTTCGGTAGGTATGGTGGTAAATTTCCAATATTTTTTCCGGGTTTCTCGGCACAATGCGTTATAGAAACGGTTTTTTCTCCTAGTTACGGGGTATAGTGTCCAAAGCTAAATTTTCTATTCTTATAATACGAGGCTTTCTAGTATATTATATTATTATGACGGCCACAACGGTCGACGACAACAATAGCTAGCGATAAATTAATAATACACGTCTCGAACAGCTTAAATATCCGTCGTAAATCTCGTAACGGTCGAGCCTTTCTCATACCCCTTACCTCACACTCCCTGTTTTTTTTTTTACGTAGGACGAAAATTTCGACTATAACTCTGTTTAAAAAACATCTGCAAATGTAATACTGTGAGACGTCAACACGCACTCACCGTTATTTCATCAGTGATAATGTGTACATGACATCAGCTGGAAAATTATGAATTAATTGAATAATTAATTAACAGCTTGGCTGAGATTCCTTGCAAATAGCTATCCACTATAATTTTGTTAAATAAACGAGTTTTAATATGACGAGCCACCAAGAGTCTCAAGAACGATTAAAATATAATTTCGGTCTAGAGCACTCGAAACACGGTCTTAAGTGATATGGTTATAAGGTAGACACTGAATATGTCCTATGTGTTAATTTTGCGTTCTCTTAGAGAGGCAGTTTACTTTTTTTCAGAGACCGCTTCAAACCGAGCTTATTTGTAAAAATATAGTTTGAAAACAAATAAATATTGTTATTATTATTATTATTAATTAAAATGTTAAAAATTTAATTTTTTTTTTTAAATTTATGTTTGTAAAAAAAAATAACAGTATATTAACTTATTTGAATTAATTATAGTTATAATTATTCAATCTAACTCTAAAACGCACAAAATTATGCTTATCATGCTGTTAAAATAGGTAACTAAACTGCTTCTCTAGGCTGCCTCGTTTGATAACAGTGGATCATAATTATGAAATCGATTAACTTTTACAAAATAAATATTTATAAGACACGAGATTTAAATATATAATTATATTGTGTAAAAAACTAAAAATGATTGTTAATTGTCGTCTGTTAATGTTTTATAACATTTTGTTGACAATATTTAAAAAACTACGAACAGATTCGGTTAGTACTTTAAGTAGATGATATCTATTATAATTATAATAAGATTTTTAAATTTAAAACAAATTTTATACGTTTTTTTCATCAAAATATTTTATACAATTTTAAAATCTCAGTTTATATATCATTTCGGCATAAGGCTCGCATTTCACATAAAATAACTTATAATTTTATTCAGGTTGCATCGCAAAAATCCCAAATATTCGCACCCTAGTATTACATATTGTTAACTATTTTATAAATAAATAATACGATTTTTGGGATAGATATAATGATTATATAATAAAATGATAACTATGACAATAATTCCTACTGACTTTCTTAAAAATATTCTATATAACTTTGAATTAAATATATATATTAATATATTAAATACATCGAGATACTAAATTTTTATCGCTGGATCGTTTATATATATATTCTGTAGTCCAAACCGTTATAATAATTTACCAAATTACTTTTTTAAATATTAACGCATATATGACAATTTATAATATAAATATTATATATACTATAATGATTGTTGTATTTATTTAACATCTATTTATTTTGTAAATTTGCATTAATTAATTTTTTATTAATATTATATATTATCGAAACGATTTTTAAAATATATTTGAATTGTAAATTTCGGAAAAGGCCCATCTCGAGATTCTTTTGGAATTGAATTTTCCACTTTTTTCACTTACGCATATAGAACGATATTTTATGAGCACGAAGAACCCATATCTGGTTTTAATAGCGATGAAAAACAACGACTCATGTTCACTTACAGAAAATAAATCAATGCAAATTGGGAAAAATTGTAATTTTTTAAAATGAACCCTTTTCGAAACGGTTAATACATATAGTATTACTATCGGTTTTCACGATTATAGATGTACTGGTTTAAATATTATAATAAAATTAAATGTATGGTATGCATATATTGCAGGTAAGAAAGCACAGAAATATTATTACTATACCCAAAATAATTTCAATTATGTATATTATACAAATTAAAAAAAAATATTTTCTATGTTTTTACTCTGTGATTACAACATCAAAATTACAGTATTCCTTGAACGTTATTTTATTGAAAAAATATAAAATAACATGTAAAAATGATTTTTGTGTATGTATATTTATTTTATATAAAATATAAATTCACCCAGTTTTATTCAAACACCAAAACTAATGTAGTTTTTTACAAATATCTAATAACCGACGATCGAAATGCACTTAGAACGCATTTTGTATATGTGAATTATTCACAGTCGACATCGCCATTATATTATAACATTGCATTATTATAATATATCAAAATTTTAACTTGTCTGCGTGCATAATATATAGCAATATTATTAATGTTCACTGGTGCAGCATCGAATAACGGTGGTGGTCATTTAACGTAGTGGTTATGCACCGTTATTGGAGTTTGGCACTATAATAATATGATAATAATAATTATGCTCGCAGATCCGTCGTCGAAAATTTCGAATGTACCGAAAATTCTAAACGTATCCTATTATAAAGTTCGCCAATTAATTATAATATATTGTATTAAGACCCCGTAAGCAATATAATTTACTTATTAAACCTACGAGCAGTATCTATATACCCAAAGGCATTGAATATGCCTATGTAAACATATCAATGAATAACTTTGCGGTCAAGCTTTCGTTTAACTGCAAGTTTGACTTTAAAGATGATTGTTAAAGTGGTCTCTTCTAATCCGAGAAGAACTCAGAAATTAACAACAACAAATTTAAAAGGTCTAAAATTCAAAAACGCACATCGAAATGTTTGCGGAATCTATGTAGGTACAGAATCTGTATTCGTGTGATTTAGTCCGAAATCAATTTTTAAACTTGTATATGTATATCATTTTTTTAGCTTATCTATAAAATAGAACTATCTATTAGAAATCTAGAAGAATTTTAAAATTAATCGTATAGAAAAAATCGATTATAGTCGAGAAGACTATTAGAAGATTATATTATAAATCTATGACGCTAAATTGGTAATTATACCGACGGAAAAACGCAATAAAAATTCGATACGCACCCGTTAAACCATACACTTCGATCGAAAGTTTAATAATTTAATAAATTAATTATTTCGTATAGAAAGAATTAATTTTAAAGTTATTGGGTTGCTATATATAATGTATATATAACTGCACGTGTTTGTTTAATCATTACCCGGTCAATTAGCTCAAAAATATGGTCCGAAATGGGACTACGTGAGCACCGTGATGAGAATAAAGAGTACGAGGCAAGAAAACTTCTAGAAGCGCTGTAATTTCCATAAATTGAATTAAAAGTTTCGAAACCAGTGATATGTTTTTGCACAGAGTAGTATTTACGCGAATGCAATCCAAAACAGAGTTAACATTCAATGTTTATTGTTTGTATAATGTACGAGTACATACGTTTATTGTATACAAGTGTGCAGTGGCCTACTCAGGGAGCTAAGGATTCTTCAGCCTTTCCTATTGGGTTAAATACAAAACAAACCATTCAGCATTGTAAAATTATAACTAATAAAATAATAATCATTAAATGTTTGCATTACTTATTCAAGTAATAAAAATAATTGTACTGTATAGTTAAGGATACTTTTAAAAACTAAAGTTGGTATCATATAGGATATTCCTTAAATTTTGTGAAAAATCTAAGTATTCGGAAATCTTGGCTTTAAATCTAAATTTAAATAAAATATGCAATATTTAACAAAAAAAAAAAAAATAATAATAATAAGTTGAGCACATTTGTGAATTACTCTGATAAAATGAATATGATAAAATAAATTATATTTGTAATTAGTGCAGCAAACTGATGATGTATCTGTTATATAGCAATGAGCATAATTTGTTCACCTCGAAACTTCTTTTGAAATACATAAAAAAAAAAACTCTACAACTTTAAAACTTCATATACGTAACATTACATAGCTTATTATACATACGTCCTATAGGTATTTATAATATATTCCGAAAATTCGGTTTGTGAATCAATGGTTAGTAACAAAAATCACGTAGAAAATTATCTAGAATTATATAACCAATTAATATAAGACGATTTGTTTGTAATTTATATTTTAATACAGGAAAAACGTAATACCTAATGAATACGTAAAAATGTAGATATAATATCGTCATCATACATCAATTCGTTTGCGTTTTATACTACTAGGTATCTTATATTATATTATTCAAAAGTAAATGAAACTATAATGAATCTAAACTTTTGATTGTACGCCAAGTAAGAAATGTATAGCGATTTATCATTTAGAGAAATAGTTAGGTTTACTGGACCGTGTACGGAAATTTTGTGTGTGTGTGTGTGTGTGTGTGTGTCGAGAAACTAATGTAACATGGTAAAATGTATTATTATTACAGCTATATACGTAATACGCATTATTCACAGTGACTGTTTTCTTTGCTATGTTTTTGCGATTTCAATTAAACATGTTTTGATTACAAGTGAGCCGGTTTGGTATAAATTACATAGCGAAAACACAGAATTTACGTATACGTTTAATCTTAAAATACTTTAGATTTAAATATGAATGTATCGTGGTTTTACAATCATATCAGAAATTAGAAAAATCAAATTTTGAGAACAGAAATCAAACGTGTGACGGTTAAATTTAATTTCTATTAGAACTAAAGTCTCAAAATTTAAATAAAATTTGTTTTCATAAATTGCATGAAAAGTTATTTCTGTAAACATTACCGTTTTCCGCAGTTATTCTCAATTATTAAGAATATTGCAAGGAAAATCAAACGTTTACCTTTTTATGCAGAAATAAGATAACATTTTCTTTCAGAGAAGATTGCTCTACTTGACATTTGGAACAAAATTGCTGGAAGAAAAAATAATTAAAATACTGATCGTTTTTTTAATATGTTTTTTTGATAACCGTTAAAACAATTTCAAGGAAATTGAAAAACTACGTTTACAATGCACCAACTAGATCTTAACTGATATAAACAATTATATTTTCGTTTTATGACTTTTCTATTAAAAACAAATATGCATATCTAATAATACATATCTGTATTCCACCCACACGAAATCAATATTAATGTAATAAATATACACAAAACAACATGGCAAAAAAACAAAATTACGATAATTATTATATTATTACAATTTAACAGTTAAAAATCAAGTTCACAAAATTGTGTATAATATAATATATACTAAAACGGCTTGCTCGATAGGCAAAACAAGTACTCGTGCGCGTAGAACATTTTAAGTTTATATTTTCATAGTCGTAACAAAAGAAAAAAAAAAGACGGACATATATCGTACTGAGTGCAGCCATTGTTGTAGGTGAAAAGTTGAGAAGATAGGAATTCCCGAACAAACGGGAATTTAATGTATATCTGTAAGCAGCGATAATCCATTGCTGGCGAAAAACGATTTTGAGCAGAGTTCAGTTGATAGTGTTGCTTTGACAACAATAAAATATATGGTATACATCATATTATGGTAAAATGATAACAACAATATGCGATTTCACGACAAAAATGATTGTTTAAAAAATATTAAAATAAGAAAAAAATTAATAATAACAAAAAATAAATAAAAACAGTTTCCAATGACAACCTTATTTTTAATCTTTCAATCTTTCTTAACCTAAAGACCGAAGTTTTCTTCGTTATCTCAAATATTAATGAGAATTTCAAAAAATGACCTCTTCAAAGTACCACCCAGAGAACATTTACTTTCAGAAAAGGTGCTATACTTGATAATCGGAACATGCTTTCTGGTGAAAAAAGTGTTCACATAAAAAAAAATATATATATAATAAACATCATTGTAAAACTAATACATTCCTTGTTCCACTCAGAATCTAAAATAACAAAACGGTAAACCCATAAGCGAGTTTCCGAAGTTTTTGGTTTCTAAACGTGTTATAAAAAATAAACTTAATTTACAAATACAATTTTGAAAGAATTTGATAACCGACTATAGCTTTTGTGTGTATGAACCGAAATAGGTTCCTATCTTAAATTGTAAATATTCATAATTGATAGGAAAATTTTAAAATTCATTAAGTACTTATATTTTGTTGGTACCTATTTTTTATAGATTTGAAGCGTAACGAGGGCTCTATTGGTTTTACTATCATGTGTGTTTTGTATTTTTTTTTTTTTATCTGTAAAAATCTTTGCGAAAAGAAACTTTGCTCTGATTTATCAAGTGTAACAACTTTACTAAATGAAAATTTCATCAAATCGGTGCATTAAACGTAACATTGATATGTCAAAGAGTTTTAAAAATAATAATTGGATAAAATCGGAAAGAAAATTGTAGTTAAAACGCAAATATTTACGGCATTACAAATTTAATTGTTTTTAATTTTTGCTAACTATGTTTTCTACCAGAAATATTGCTTCAATAGAAAAACGACACGATACTTGTTTTGTTGAATTTTTAACTAAGTTGGTGAGTAAAAAAGTCATATTTTTATTTTCCATGCATTTTTTTTAGTAATTAAGAAAAGGCAAAAAAAAAACGTAAAATGAATAATAAAATGTTCAAAAATAATGATTTTAATGTTTTTATTTATTTTTTTTATTGTAATTCAGTCACAAATATTTGTAAAGTATATACATTTTTATAGAAAACTTGTATTTGAGTTTTCAAATTTTTAAAAATATTTTAGCTAATTTTGAGCTATTTATTGACATTTTAAATATGTGAGATTTTACGTAATTTTATTTTGTGAGGTACTCTGTTCACGCATAGAGCTCATTAAATTGCATCGGGATTTTTTTTTTGATTCGATGCTTAGTGAGAAATGTATTGGTTTTACAATGTTTATATTTATTCTTATCTACCAGAAATCTTGCTCCGATGCAACACGTGTTTTCTTCTGAAAGTAAGTTATAAAGAGGTTATTTTTTGATTTTACAAGCGGTTTTCATATTAATTGGAAAAAACATAAGAAAAACAGGAAATTATATCTGTATTAATAAAAAAAAATTGACTTAAAATCGTTTTTCGTTAGAAACAATTTATCTTTGCACACAGCTACAAATTAAATATTTCTTTATAGTATTCTAGCTTTCCAACTTCTTACCTACAAGAGTGACCCACCCATTGTGCGAAGTATATCAGTCTTTTTTATGTTACATAATCATTTCTTTTAGTTTACGAGCGTGAATTTTCTCCGGAAGTTTACACGACGCGATGATGTGTCCGTCCTAAATTATTATCATCCGAATCGTTTCCCACGTTTGCCTGCAAGTATATCTAAGTATACAGAAACCTGGGGCTTAGAGTAGTAAAGTTTCCCGGCATTAATATACCACACAACTCGTCGTTGAAACGATAATAATATGCACGGCACAATCATATATTTACTACATCATGCAAACTCGAAATAACATTTACGGTACAATATATTTGCAGGTGAATAATACAACTGTGCGATTTCGCGGTGGCTCGAGAGTTTCTCGTCCACACACTATACACTTACCTAATAAATCGCTTGTAAATTTCGTTGGGTATTTCATATAATATCATTGCTATCTATTGTCATTTCATCTCTCGACATTATATTTTCTAGCATTATTTTTATACAATATGCGTATATTGATATCCTATATATTTAGTCTAATCTCAGTGACCGAAAAAAATGTGTCAATTTTGATGAGACTTCTCTCAAACTTCATAATTGTTTCATCTTGAGTACCTTAAGCAAATACTAATTGAGTGTTTCTATCGGATCATTTTTGTAAACTTTATCCTTAGTTATGTATTCAGAGTGAAGTACTTAATCTATTTTGATTTCATTAATATTTCTAATTAAGTTTGTTGATATTATACAATTGTATATTATATCGATAAGCGAACAACACCAATTTTGTCTTTGGATATTCCGCTCTGTGCTTTTTCTGTATTATGATACAGTTTTGCATTATGATACAGTTTTGCATTATGATTACACATTATAACCTTTCCTAGGTCTCGTGTGTCTATGTATATAACTTCTATTTTCTGAGAACCATCTTCAGAGAATAACGTCTTTACCAAAGACCAACTAAAGCTCAAACGCGTACAAAACAAATTATTATCTCACGCTACCTATATTCTCAAGTTTCGTAATAACCCATGTTACGATTATGTTAGGAGCCGTGTAGTTTTAAAATGTATTTTCTTCGCTTCCGCTACCCAAATAAGGATCGAGCCTTCTTATTAGTATATATTTATTGGGTATCAACATGACCCTGATATACTTGAATTGGTTTCTTTTAAAATGTATCGTGTGATGCGCAGCAACTATCTACTTGGACAAAAGGTGTCCATTTACGGTTAAATTTTTCGAGATGCGACTCTTACTGTTTAATTATTTAGAACCACGGCGATTTTTATGACGTCAAATTTGATTTTAGTAATTTCTAAAATATAAACCTAACAAATTAAATTCAACTAAGGAAGTTTATTAAAAATAAAATTAACCGGTTCATGAACTTATATTTCAATTGGTGCTTATGAACTAGTTTAAGGTTTGAAATGAACGTTCAAAAATTTAGCATTATGATATGTACCCGTATTATATTAACGTCAACCTATAACATTCCGAGTAGAGCGAGAATATATTTCCGACGATTTTTGTATTCTTATGTTTGTCTCCGAAAACAAGTTTTTTTCTATTTAGCGAAGATTCGTTCCAATAAAAACTTTATGGGAGCTTTATTGTATAGCATTTTGGATGAAATAATAACAACAATATTTTCTATATATATCGAATGACCCGTTTGACTATATATTTTTTGAAGCCCGCAAAAACTTTTTCACAATAATAGTATACGAATATTATATTATTTATTATTAGCAACCCAAAACATGAGTTTGAATATTATTATCGTATATCCCTTCAAAATAATGAAATCCAAACTATTTGAAAATATTTGGTACAAATCCGGTTTTTTCCTTAAATCCGAAGGGTCAGATACTTTTTTTGGGGAGGGGAAGGTAAAATAAGTAAAATAAAATGTCAACGGATAATATTATTCAAAACAAAAATACACTCGTATTTAGTATAGTGTTTTTCTGTTCGAAAGATAAATTCCGAGACCCATAACCGCACGCGAGCATTAGCATAATGTGTAATCGTTAAAAAAAAAAACAAACACAAAAACAAAAAGTTGTTTACAACATTAACATTATGTAAAACTCGCATAACAGAGAAACTAAATGCGGTTAAATAATATACTCAAAAACAATAATATTATACTATGAGTTCGTATTGTTTTGTTATCTCCGTGTGCTTGAAAGGCTGACGATAACGACGGGCATCGTTTAATAGAATATCATACGATGTTTTTGTTTTTATTTGTCAGAAAAAGAAAAAACAATAAAATAAAATATTTCACTGCATCCATCCATAAAATCCTGGTTTACTTTATGAAAGCAAATCCTATCGTCATTGTAATTCTTATATTCTTTTAATCCTAATATCTCACAAAAAAAAAAATCATTCGAAATTCGAAGTGTAAAACATATTGTCTCTTAAGTGTAATATCATAATTTATTAATAAAAGCTTAACAGAATTTTTAGAGTAGATTTTAGGATTTCGTATATTTTAAACTCAACAAACCGAAAGTTCAGAAATAATTGTTACGATTTATAAAACCAGCAGGTAAGCTGACAAATTTATATGGTACCTATGGTTAAGATATTTATTATTAATAAACAATAATAGAATATTTTAATTGTTTTTTTTCTTTAATGGAAAATTTTGATACTTGTAGTATCTATGCCACGAGATAATATTTGAAATACACTTTTTTTTCGAATTATTTTTAATACAATATTATTTAATCTAAATCATGATGATTGATCTAAATGTGCAAGTTTAATAAGAATATAATAGATTTTTTTTCCTTTTAATGTTCCGTTTAACAAATTCCTCATTCTTTAATTTTGAGTTGCTGATAATATTTATATATAAATTTAAAAAAAAAAAGTATGTACATGTTTGACTTAGATTTCTGTTAATCTGAAACTAGTACTGAACTAAAGCTTTGAGACAAATAAAAAATGCATCGAAATCCCAGCCCTATAGTTGAGAATTTATGTCGCAATAATTTCATAATTATTTTTAATATCCTCCAAAATAGCGTGTGTATAAATACCATAAATAGTAAATACCTATATAATATTTCTTTTTGGATATTCATTACAATATATATGAACGAGAAAAAACAGAGAATTTACGAAATTGCATATTTATAATTGTAATTATAATGTACAATACCTATAAAACTAAGAGACCGACAATAAATATGCAGTGTTACTTAGAATTTATAGCGCTTACATAATTATTAAAAAAAATATTATAATAACACGCAAAACATATGCGTAGATACATTTTGGAACGTAATAAAAACACAAATAAGGTGAACTGCACTCAGCGGTGGTATTTTACGATAAAAAAAAGGATAACACTATTTTACAAAAAAAAAAAAAAACGAAAAACATTAATTCATTCTAATTCATTTTTTTAAATAAGAAATTTAATAATATTTTCTTTTACAAACACAGGTTGTTTTAAATAACTAAATAAATTCGAAACTGTTTTTTTTATTATTATTATTATTATCCTTGACTTGTGCCCGTCTACATGAATATTAATAAATGTTTTAAGGCTTGCACTCTTTTGCATGCAGTACTCATATAACACATTCTCGTACAAGAATAACAAAATCCGAGTCCTGCTAGTTTTTATGAGTTCTGACCATCGTTAAATATATTAATTATGATCGTATTAATACGTATTTTAGTTTTAAACTCTCCATGTGCGCATTATTGAAAATATTAAAACTGCATAGAAAGAATGGCAGTGTTTTTTTTTATCACCAGCGTAGCTAGCTGATAATTTATCACTACCAGTGGCGGTCATAACACTTGCGTCTCACAATAAATTTCCATTATCTCTGTATTTATTTAATTTTGTATACTATTTAGTTATGATCGTGAAAAATTCGCATTTTGATGGCTTGACAAAGATCTAAAAATCTATTTAAACTTATAATACCTGTAGTATAGATGTGACACAACATTTTGAACAAAATGAATGTCCAAGTATAATCTGAGAATGACCAAAGTGGACACCTGTATATTTGCACAAACGTCACGCAGTCCAATTATACGGATAACTTAAAACGAGTAAATCGTTGTAAATAATTATCGAGATGACATCACCGATTATGTTAAGGGGTTTTACGCCGAAAATCGAAACGAGTTTAATTAAATGAAAGTATTCAGTGATACGATTTTTAAGTAATTTACCCAACCAAAATTATATCGATTGCAATCTATAGCTATATTATTATTTATGAAAACCTTTTTTAGCGGTGTAAACGAAATCTCAAGTGAGAAAATAAATTACAATAATAATAATATAATAATATCCAAACCATAATTTCAGATAATCATTTACCGGCTATACATAGGTTTTTTTTTTATAAATATAAATAAAATAAACAGTTTTACAATAAATAACTGAATTTTATTAATAATATTATTATAAAACTATATCTATATTATATACTTTACAAAAGTAATTACATTACTTTAAATAAAAATTATGAAATTTAATCGTCGTAAAAATGGTAGAGGTGGTAGTTGGAATTTGAAACCCCCAAAATTCACTTGATACTGACGTTATGAATACAAAAAATTTCATTCCGCTAAATTAATTTCGGGGAGAAGGGTGGGTTGCATATGGATGTACAAAACTAAAAATATATATCCTCTTCCCGCTACAACATGGTAAAATTCATATTACAATTTAACCAAACATTATTATCACTACTGTACCGAGTTTGAGATAATTTGATCCAGAAAGAGCTAGAGAAATGTCAAAATTAGTGGGAAAAGTTATACATATATACTTATATAAGAGACATAATATAGTGAAATAATTTCTATTCTTGTAAAATTCAACAAAACAGCTAATATTTGAAAATATCAAATAGCTTAACAATTCCAAAAGAGTCGAATTATTTTGAAAATTATATCATTTACAGAAAATTTGAATTGGGAAAATTTCCTAATCAAGCGTAATTATTTTCCCTTAAATTACAAAAAAAAACTGAATTGGTGTCTTATTTTCGGTTCACGAATATTATCATATAATATCATGGTTTCTTCTTAGTCTTATTTTTTTTATAAAATTAACATCACAAATAATATTAAATGTTTTTTTGTTTCATTGCGAACGAAAACAGTCTTATAACATCAAACGAATCGGACTATACTCTCTCGGGAAACGATATACGATTCTTGAAAAGCCAATTATATCGCTGTCTAAAGTTTGATAGGTCTACAAACAAGAACGCGTATTTTATTTAAAATGACATCAAACGAATTCAGAAAACCATGTAGGTAGGAGATACATGACAAGTCCCAGACGTTTTTGAACTTCTCTAGGAATAATAATTTTTTGGTCAGATTTCCGGAGGTGGCGATCGAAATGGCTACCCAGTATAGCTTGTTATCAACCTTTACTAATTAATTGACAGCCAGTGCAATGTATTGGTAAACGTCACTCCTCCCACTAACAGTTGTTTATTGATAATTAAATTTATAGTAACGATAAAATAAAAACTTGCGTATACCTACTGCCTTTAATATATAATTTTTTATTTAGCGTATTCTTATAAATAACTAATTTTCTTATAGATATACGTATGAATCCAAAAATAAAAAACTTGGTATACGTCGTATACCCGTATATCTCTTCAATATACCATTAGCGTCATTGGTGATGATCGTATAGAATATTATTAATATTGTACTTAGTAAATATTAATAAATGATTATTATTTTGTAAAAGTTATACATTTTCAATGCTGAATAGGTAGATTATGTAATTTGTATTTGAATACGGTCAATAGGATGGGAAGGAAGTTGCAGAAGGATATAGGTAATAAAAAAACTATGCAATCAGTTAAATTTTGCTGTACACATTGAAACCTCCTCTAACGGACACTTCCCAATAGTGTATGTTTTTTTGGGATCGGGGCATTTTCACTAATTTTAAATCGGAAAACCTCCGAATAGCAGACATTATTTTAATCTTAATTAAAAAATAGTGACAAAACGATGGTACTTAAACACATTTGCATTACTGTATGTACTCTCGTAATAATGTAATAACGATAACGAACTCGATAAGATTATAAATAGTGAACATCTATTACAATAAATAGTTATTACTAAAAATAGCTGATACTGGGGATGGGAGTGGCCACTGTTGTAGGTAGGAAGTTTGGAAGGTAGGATACATAAGGTTGTTTCATTCATATCTGTAAGCAACGATAAATCATTGCTTGACGAAAGACGATTCCGAGCGCTGTTCGGTAATACATAATTTTAAGTGCCGTAATTTTTTACTTAATCGTCAAAACACAACTTTACTATTGAAAAAGTACTGATATCATTTTTATCAACAATAGTATAATCATTAAGCTGACCAAAAATTTCCCTGATTATAAATTGCCGGCAGTTATAGCTAAAAATTATCAACATTTTGTCAAATTTTTAATCTGCAATATGCCCTGGTGTAATTTTAACAACGAAATGTAAACATTCTATCCATTTTTGAAGTTTTCTTCTTCTGGTTTTTCTGAATCATTATGAAATCAAAAAAAAAAAAAAAAACCACTTATGCCATGAGAAATAAGATTTGTACGTTTTTTTCCGATTATTATGAAAAATAATTCGATAATCAAAAAAACGAATTGCAACATTAAAAAAAATTTGATAATTCAACACAAAAGTCTCTTGTCATTTTTAAATTGGTGCCATAATTGTGCTAGAAAACGTGGTAGGTATTTATTTAAAATAACTAAATCGTGAAAAAATCGTATTTTTTCTCTCGGTTAATTGTATTTATTTTAAATACTGTTTCGAAAATCAAAAAATGACCTATTTATTTACTTTGTAGATTAAATTTACTTTCAGAGAAGGTTCTATATTTATATATTGGAACAAGTTTTCTAGAATAAAAGTGGTCTACAGTATAAAAAAAAACATAATAATAAAGTACCATCGCGGAAAAAAAAAAGTCATCCGATCATTTTGGAAATTTTACCACATCTAGGTAAATTCAATATAAGTAATATTATTAAGTTTCAAGTCTTCATGTATATTTATAACTGAACTACAGCAAAAAACACCCAAAAATTAAAATTCCTTTAAAGCTCAAAAGTGATTTAAAAATGTTGGCAATGATACCGTAAGAAAGTAAATCAAAAAGGCAACAAATAAAGACAACTTGTGATTTTTCGATTAAATTACTTTTTCTGGTAGAAAATGTCATCTGTGTTTTTATAAAATAATGAAATCGTGAAATTGTACGTTTTCCTACGTTTTTTTCCACTTAAGTACTTTTATTTGAAAAATGGCGTCAAAAATCAAAAAATGACGTGAAATAAATGAAAAAAATACAAACGAGAAAACTTGAACTTTCATAAAAGTTGCCACACGTAAAAATTGGAGCAAGTTTACTATGAAAAAACGTGTCCACGGACTAAAAAAAGAAAAAAGAAAGAAATACGAGAAACATCTTAGTAAAACCAATAACTCCCTCGCTATACTCGAAATCTAAAATAACGATAAAACGGCGACAGTTTTATGTATAACAATAATGATAATAATAACAATAAACTCGTTATCGAACTTATAAGAATACGACAATTATGACGAAAATTATGTCTTGACTGCTAATTTTCGATTGTTTTGTTAGTCAGTTATTTACTTTTCGATTAGTGACGAGTGAGTACGACTTTTCGATGAGTGTGCTAAAGCGAAAGAGTTTGTCTCTTCGAGAAAAAATCGATATTCTCAACTTCCGTTATAACAACGAAAACCTAAAAATTCGTTTTCTAGTAGTTTGAAGTTGTAAAAACTAAAAAGTCATTAAAATATTTATATTTTATATCACATTTTTATATCGGCATTATAATTTAATTTAACATAGCACAAATGTTTTCATTTTACACAGTATCCTTTATGAATTTAAAAAATGTACCCCTCTCAATAACGGATACTTCCGAAAAGCGGACAAAAATTTGGCGACCGAGGGTATTTAATATTCAGTGGTTTCACTTTATTAATATTTTATATTAATGAATACAAATTTTAAATACATCATAATCAATACATACATTCGTCACGTTTATTATAAAGTTATAAATATAATTTTAATTATTTCCTGTTTAACCATCATCATTCCCAAATTTAATATGGTGACATATCTTTGATCTAGTTGTACATTCCACGCGCAGGTTTTTTTTTAGCTGCTGGTTCACTTTTACCTACGTCTAGTCGCCTTTAATTGTGAACTCATAAAGTGAATATTTCACCGTAAACCTACAATTTGGGTTTTCATCATCTTCTGTAAATGTATAATTGGGAAACTGCACGTGATGAACCGTGTAAAATTTTGCAATTCACTGATATGGTCTAACATGAATTTTCGTTTATTTAAAAGTATTTCCTCTGTGTCATTTTCGGTATTAAGTATTAATTTTTTTATAAGAGTAAAAGCCAAGTTACTCTTCGCGTCTTTTTTCGACTGCCTAGCTGTTCCAAACTCAACGATACGATAGTTATTGGTGAAAACCGTGAAATATTCAAATTCTCTGTCGTCCATCTAATAGTCTAATTTTTTCTATTTTCTATTTCAATAATTTCATTAAGTGCACTCATTGGGTATTTTTCGTTGTTCTATAATAATCTACATAAATTTTCTGTGTCATTCGGACAGTTTTGTTGATTCTAGAGACGTATTATTACTTCTGACAGCGCTGTGATATTACAGTAGTTAACGTCGTTGCAGTATATAATGACGGAAATCTACAGCAGTTTCTACTTTACGAATAGTACTTATGAAAAGAATTATGTATTTATTTTACATTTATACTGCAAAAATAAAACAGCATAAAACACTACTACAGTTGCGATTCGATGACGATACCATTATTGATTAAATATAGTATAGGATACCGAATAACAATCGTTGCATCACGGCGAAAATCTCAATATTACTCGGGTAAACCGTAAAATAATATCATTTAACTAGAAGGTCTTTAAATTCTGACTCGTGTGTTCGCCGAATATTTACCATTTTTTTTTATTAAATATACAGTTCCAATGATTCATAGAATAAACGATATGTCCAATGTAGTATGAATAGTTGTCGGATTTAAATGATTCGCTATTAATTAAACTATTTAAATATTTTCCAGACCATATAAATAGAATTATTGTAAAATTTTCAACTTTGTGGATTTTTCGGAAACCGAAATCCACTAAATTCAGTACAAATGAACGATTAATTTATACCTATACATAGACAGTTGATAGAAAATCCCTCTATACTACTCCCAGGACCAAACCTACCGAGAATTAAATAGTCAGTGTCTTTAAACCAAAATACGAACTGAACAAGGCAAATGCGTATACCTGTTGAAAAAGTGGTGCGTAAAATATACAAATAGACTCCTGCGAATGCGGGAACACTGGGCGAACTTTCCGGAATTAACAAATTAGAAACCGGAGCTATAATAAAATAGATCTACGTCCCAAAATTTGAACTATATATAATTAGATTGAAAATACATTACAATTATAATATCTTGTAGTTTCAAAATCATTGAAAGTCTAATTGTTTCAAATTCAAATCTTATAGCGAATGATCTCTTGGTTTTATTATGAGTGTTTTATTTTATTTTTATATTTTTGTTTTTTTTCTTCTGTTTTTAAACAACTACTCGAAAAGTAATTTTGCTTCTATGTATTAAGTGCAGCATCTATTTTTGAAAATAAATTGTATCTAGTTGATGTATTAATTGGGTAATTTGTTGATTTTTCTAGGGATTTTCAATGTAATTAGGAAAACAACATTATTGGTAAGCGACAAATATTTACGACGCATGTCTACAGCGTTACCGTTTTCATTGTTTTTAATTTTTTCAAACTATGCCATGAGATTTATTTTACTAATTTTTTTATCGAAATGGTTAAAAATCGTTTTTAATTTTCCAAGTAGTTTTCGTAACAATAGGGAAAACAGAAAAAAGACGAAATATGAAAACGACAAATTAATGGCACGTGGCGTTACGATTTCATTATTATAAATTATTACGCTTTATATTTTAAATATTGCACCAATAAAAAAACAACAAAAGACCTTTTTTGTTGAATTTTTAATCTCCATGGTAAGTAAGAAAGTCATTTTTTTGATTTTATCTTTAGTTTTTTAAATAATCGAGTAAAACCGTAAAAAACTGTAAAAAAAACGAAACAGTTTACAAAAAAAAATCTTTTTATTACTTTCGATTTAGTTCAATTCAGTTAAAAATATTCGTAAAGAATTGAAATTATGACAGTAAACTTATCGTTGCTATTTATAAACGTACTAAATTATTAAAACATTGATGTCATTTTTGAGCTATAAATAGATATTTTCATTTTACGAGTTTTTACGTAATTTTTATTTGGTAGATACTTCTATCAAAGCAATTGTTAGACTAAACAGAAATGTTTAACAATTTGACTGGAGAATCATTATAAGTTTTACTTAGTGTTCAAAAAAAAAAAAATAAATAAGTGTAATACTTATTGTATTTTTTTCTTTTTTTTATAAGAGTTTTAAAATTAAATTTTGACGAAAATCATAATTATTACGGCTTTTCAAAACATGTACAACCGAACTTCAATCCGAATCGTTTTTCGTTAGCAATTGTTAATCGTTACTTACAGGTATGAATTAAATAAATGTATATGTATTCCTACCTTCTTGAATTCCCATCTACAGTAGTGTAGTACCTATCCCCAGTATGAGCTCTTTTTTTTATATTCTCTGTAAACCATACGCTAGTATAATTATATTTTATGATATAGCCTGCAAAAGGGAACATTGTATTGCGAGTAGTTCGACGGTGTATCCATAATTATCGCGCTGTTCCGCCCGATTATTGAAAGTACAGATTGATCTACACTAGTCTAAAATAAATAATCAATAATATAATAAATTAATCCATTTATTTACCTTGTCCGTATAGCGAATAATCGGTTAGCAGATGCGACAACAATTCCACAGTCGCCCGCAGTACTCGGTGACTTCTTGCGCGCTAAAACGAAATATAGATAACAGTCATACCGTTTAATTACATATTATAGATATATGATAACAATGTTTACTGCGGCGATTATTTAGTTTCGATTAAATTACTTCACGATTGCTTCAACATGGCATTATTTTTTATTTTTTTTTTACTCCGTTTCAATTTATATAATAATATTAATCAACTTTGAAAAATAAAACACCTAAATAATGTATATACTTATACAGTTATACCTACGTATATTTTCGGTACCCGAATATCACCTATCGATCAAATGGTATCGCGGAAATCATATTATTATTACTTTGTTGTTGTTTTTTTTTCTTTTTTTACATAATCACGATTTGGACACGTATTATAAACCTACATGTCATTCTGGGTGGGTAAAAAAAAAATAAAAAAAAAAAAATACGAATTTGAGAAAGGGTGACGTGGAAATCGCCAACGGGCGCTTTTTTTATGTGTTTTCAAACCGCAAGAGTTATCTCTTGCTTCACTGTTCTAGCTAGTATAATAATTATTCATATTATGTAACCTCATATCAACTTCAAAATGTCCCTATATTTTTGCCGATCCCCTTTAAACGCGCGATGTACCGGTATTTTATAGTGGACTTAATCATATCAGTGCAGTGTGGAACGTGTTACCGTATGTCACTGTTTTATTTGTTATTATGAATATTTTTTTATTGATATATGGATAACTGAAGACAAGGATAAAATATTTGTATCATTACAATTAGGCACGTGTACAGTAGATTGAAATTTACCGCGTAATTTATACCACTCCCACTTTTTGAATGTCTGGATTTTCAATACTGTCATTATTTAGTACACTTTTTTTTCCGTGGTTTTGGTGATTTTAAGGCTGGAAATCCAAAAAAAAAAAAAAACAGATAACAGCGTATTATAGAGTTCACCGAATGCCGTTTGCAGTCTAAACACTACCTGACGACCGTGAAAGTCTATGAAATCTATGATATAACATTTCGATTTTCGGTCTTTCATAAAACACAGTAAAAATCGAATAAAATGATACTGATAATAGTTCAACAGCCGCGATAAAGGATATTTAGCAAAATGTACTATGAAAATCTAAAATTTAGGAATCAAAAGTCGAGTTTATGCGGGCAATCCGATGGCCCTCCGCCACCTGATACATGGGCCGTCAAGACTGATGTCAAAAAAATAATTAATTATTCGACGAGATGATGAGATTTGATAAATAGCCAATGATGCGACGTTTTAGATTGCAGTAAAGCATTAATTATCCGAATTTTACTTAATGAAATGTTGGTTTTTGCCATTTTGATTTTCCAAGTTTTGACGCAGCCCTCTATTATAATCGATATTCTATCGATGTTATCACATCTTTAACCTTTTCGCGAGCCAAAACCTATACACCAAGTTCGGAATTACACTGGTACTTACCTACTTTGGAGAAGGCAATATTTTTTCTTCGAGTACGTATCTTAACAATAGTGCACGACGTAAACGTATAATAAAAAAAAAGGCATACAGAATTAATTTCCTGGCTAAGTAAATAATGGATCTTGAAAAATATATGAGTTTTTATTGTACAAAAATTCCATAAATTTTTTGCGAAGCGTTTATTATCTTGGGTTTTTTTTTTTTTTACAACGTGCAATAACTCGTAAATATATTTCAAAACGTTACGCATTAAACGGTTAGGTGGTACAATTCGATTATGCGGGTACACTAATATTATTATACTGTGCCGCAGTAACAATATTACAAAAAAAAAAAAATGTTATTTAGTTAAATACTAAATTTTTCTTGTCTCATTAAAACAATGTTTTCCTAACTCTATAATGTTATAATATACACATTTAAAGTTACAGTAGGCAGGAATTATACGCGTGTTTTAGATTCAGAACACCGCCGCGAGGAATTATTTCTATATTTTATGTCTGTGAACAAGTTTTCGTCCTGAAGCATTAATGTTTTCCACAAAAAACTTTATAGGACCTATTTGCTATTGGCTTATTGTAAGCCATGACAATTTACAAAACTGGACTTAAAATGATTAAACTAATTACTAGCGTAGAATAGATTCAGATAACTAATATAACGAGCATAAAATAATACTTATATTTTATTTATATACTATTTTACAAAAAATGTATAAAAAAAATTTGTTGTTTTAAAATTGATTGTAATCATTATTTCTTTATTTTTTAATATGTATTTTTAGATTTTGTCATTGTATATATAGCTTTTTTTTAATGTATACGTGTATATATGTATGTAAGTTATCACTTATCCCAGAAAAATAAGCATCCTGTTACTTCTTCATTTATCACAGTCAAGATTTGTTTTTCTTATTTATTTATGGGAACAAATTTTAAAATCCTCGGAATGCCGAAGTCGCTTAGAAAAACACACACAAATTTACACAATGCATTTAAAAACTTACAAAAAATCAGTTCTATAATCCAAAATTTAATGAATAAAAATGATAGCCCAATGCTAAAACTAAAAACACGTGTAACATATTTCACAAAAATGTCATATACAACGATTAAAGTTAGGAAAAATACATTTAAATGAATTAGATAACAATCGTTATTTAAATATAACATAATAAAATGAAAAAGTTAAGGTATTTCTGCCAGTCAATGATCAGTAATTTTTCAATTAGACAATTGATTTCAAAATTTAAAAAAGGCAGTTGTTATTTAGATTTTTTTAATCCTTCTCCGTAGCTGTAAATGGTACGGGAAATAATATTATGAAAACATTGTATGACTTCATTCAATATAACAGTATTGAGATTGACTTATAGAAATTACCAAGCAACTTTTGTGCATTAAAGATTTATTATATTTAAAGAAAAGTAAAACGATCAAAATAATTCTCATATTTATTATTCAAAATGATTTCTGTACCATGCACAGTAAAGTATCAAGTACTTGTATTATTTATGTATCTTACGCTACCAGTTACTATATATATTGTCACAGTAGCATGGTCATTTTCGAAACACAAATTAATTAAAAATTATTTAATAAATACGATGGGGCGAACTCGTTTGTCAAATTTTGCTTTGTTAAATATTGAAAAAGAAAAATGTCAAGATCTAGATATGGACCAAATCATAAATCAGTGAGTTTCCGCTAAAACGAAAAAGTTAATTTAATTAGTTAAATGTTTTTATTTTTAATTTAATTTTCAGTTTTACAACTTATATTTTTAAATAATTAAAAAGATTTTAATGTTTATATTAATAATAAAAAATAGATTTTTAAATAATCAATAAATTAAAAAAAATATTTGTAGATTTGTAAAAAAAAAAAAAAAATTTAACCATCTTATTAATTTGGATACTGTGAATTTAATTAAATTATAATTTGCAGTAGGTATTACTATTGTTACAAAACAATTTAAAACAGGGGCGTCTTCAAGTAAATTACATAGGTGAGGGAGGGGACGGCGAAATATTAAAATATTTTTTGAAACAATTTTTTTTCGAAATCATGACTTGATGATTATAAATAATAGATATTTTGTGATACAAATATTATGGAACACGGAATTGGGAAGGAAGCGATCGATATGATCTCTCTTGGTTTAAGGGCAAGAAACGTAAAACATTACAGTAGGCATTAATTTTAGGGACGCAGAATTAAATTTTCATCGGAGCCCCATAATCCTTGACGCCCCACTCGTTTTTGTATCGTCGTGTGAGTCGGAGTTTATGGTTATTATATTTTTAAATCGTATATTATTTATTTATTTATTTATGATATTATCGTGTGTTTTTTTTCTATATAATATCATTCCGTGATGACGGCTATTTTGTGTTAAATCGGTCGTGGTCAAATCTCTAGGTACCTACATTCATGTCTGTATATGCCTGTATAATATATTATTAACTCGGGGCTTTGCATTTTTTGTTTTAAATCGTACCTGTATATTATATTATGTATTTTGTTATATTTTATACTTTTTGGAACTCTACGGTATATTATAAATATATTATTGTATTATATTTCGACTCTGTTTGTTCGGTATAATAATATAAGTATATAGTAACAATAATTGAGCAACTACTAACCACTCTCTTGGCGTTTTGTTGACACTTCAAAATAATAATATTATAAAACATATGTACGTTATACGCGCTATGTATGTATATTATATTACACGCGAAATATGTGTACGCGTCGAAATAATAATATTTTAACTTTGAACGTATTTGTTCATTCGCGAGCTTTAGTATTATTATTATATACTTACACAACCAAAATTGTATAGCATCGTATTATTATATTGTGACCTATTACTAAAAAAAAAAAAAAAAAAAAAAAACATAATACGTAATTATAGTTTAATACCAGTGTTTTTTTTTTTTTTTTTAATGTATTTTTTGTAATTTTAATCGTTTCGAACCGTCTGTCGATCGAACAGTAATATTTATACCTAGTTATTGTATAAGTCAACGGCAACAGCAATAATAACAGTTTATGGTCCGCGGATAACGCTGTCGACGATGTAATTACAAAACAGAACAAAATCCGCTGAAATTATGAAAAGTATAAAAAATAAATAAATATATAAACAAAAAAATTATATATAAAAATAAAATTAATTAATTAATTAATGCGTCACCTGGAGTATTATGATAAGTGTATACGACCGGTTTCGAATTAAAAATTCATGATCAGGTATATCACAGTCGCACTTATCATAATACTCCGGGTGACGCATTGATTAATTAATTAATTTTATTTTTATACATACATTTTTTATTTATATATTTATTTGCTGTATTTATTTCCTTTACTAAATAAATATTAATCGCATTAATAACGATTGTTAAAATAATAGGTGTGAAACGACCATTAATTATTACGTTTACAATAATAATAAATTAAAATACCTAACTGTTATCGACTCGTAAAATCGTAATCGCGTAAATACAGGGCGATTATTTATATACATGGATATTTAAAACAACTAAACACGCATATGCATAATGTAACATACTATATATAGATTACTAACAAGTGGCAATAGTTGAAGACGTCCTGGAACGCCATTTTTATAAAAAGTACGGTGATAAGAGTCACACACACTCTCTCTCTCTCTCTCTTTATCTCTTATTACTACACTCTCTTTGCTTCTCGGAGTCATTCGCAGTCATTAGAACCACGCCGTTACACACCTTATCTTCCAATATTCTCCCTATCATCTGCTCTTACTTTCCAGTTAGTACTCTATATCTAAAGATATGCCATGTCTTTCCACGTTACATCTTTCCATCTTAAATAGAGCGTCCTTTCCTCCTTCTATCTATTCTATTCTATTACTATCTCTTCTATTACTACGCATATACGTAGATTATGACTTATTTCTACACTATCTTTCATTAATATCTAATATCATAATAATATATATTATATACGTGATAAGATTATAATCTGCACAAAGATGGGGAGGTTAGGTTAGGTAGATAGGGTTTCATCAATATTATATGCACGTAGCATTTTATGATAGTTATAGTAATCTATAATATTATATTACATCACATAATATAATATTATAATATTAAGCATCATAATATTTCGAAAGTATACATTTGCTACGGTGTTTATGCTTTCAGTTACAGTGCAATGCATTTAGGAAATTAATTTTAAAATTAATTAATAATTAATTGGCGTAGATATTTTTCTATCAATTCTACCTAACTTAATCGATCAAAAATATTAAATTGAAAGTTTATTAATAAAACGTAAGATTGCCCTAAATGAATAGACTTTACACGTTCGCTACCAATCAATTTTGTATATGCACACCGGTCAAAATTGTGTGTTTTTATTTTTTGCATTACAATTTTTTATATCGTAACCCAAAAAATAGACAATTTGAGATACGAATTTCACACACAAATACAGTAATAATATTTACTAGACTACGTTGACGAAAAAAATATTAAAATCCAACGCTAACTAAATTAAACTGTTTTCAATTGGTTTTAATTGTAGAAATGACGCTTTTTTGTGTCGTCCGTACGCACGAACAAATAAAATGACGCCGAATAGCGTCAACACGCAACTGACGTATTCAATTTAAATCTTTTAAGACTAATTCCAGAAACAATCTCTTTGTTCTATTTACCGAAAATATTTAAATTATCACCCTCGAATATCACAATGTTTACAGCAAATGAATTTAATAATATCTATTTATTATACACATTTACAGAAGTAGCTGTATATATGCCTCTATTGATAATTAATTGTTTCTTCTATAATATTTATATTGGAATTGTGCATTTATGAATGATTATTATTATGTAATTTTATTAAAAATTTAAATTGCGTTAATAGTATTTGAATTATCTACGATACATATATTTTACCCTAGTATAAATGTATATTATAAATAAGCATAAATTATTACGGGATATTTTACCATAAATAAAATTATTATCATAATTTTACTGCATTTTATGTATTGGAACACTACAGTATTATAATGACCATCTCTTCTTTAGTTTTAGTTTCATATTTTATTCGCCATATTTGAATTCACTGCCGGACGCTCCTTAAGTATCCGAGGTGTATTTTATAAATAATATACGTTAAGTATTTTATATTCGAATGGTTGTATAGAACACATTTTTATGTACTATCGAAAGAGCGGGTGCAAACGATTGCTTCTACAATGTCCGTTCCCACAGCATTCGCGGACTTGACCACAACAATTACAAAATGCACATAGTGGCCCATCAAATAGAACGAGCATATAACGAAGCTCACTCGGACGAATTTACCATGATCTACTGCAAGCAATTACGTGTCACTATCTGTTTTTATAATATTATAAATTTGTCATTTTAAACTAGTAAATTGTACACGAAATTGTATTTATTCTGAGCTGCAATATCCAAAAGAACCCGTGCTTTAATTCAGTCATATACCTAAGACAGTGTCTGCTTCGCATCGGTTTTATATATCTGCAACGTATATATATTCTACGAGTAAATATCGGAAATCTGGTGACCACATTATATCAAGAGGGCAAATTTCATATCGATTAATCCATGAAATAATTATTGTTAACGCCATGTAATCATGTGATAAATACGAGCGATAATATGAAAATATTTAAAATAGTTTCTATTTACCGAGACTGCTTTGTTTTCTATAATATCATCACACAATACCCATAGCACATAGTCATATATTTCGTGAGTTAATCGATATAATTTTTTCTCTTAAGACAATACGGCTGCCAAAATTCGTCACATCGTATATCATACGGGTCTATATCGTACAGTCAATTATAGTTATTTTATTTATCTATAAATGTCTATTATATTTATATACGAAGATTTGATTTTTTTTTTAAAAAATAATTTTCATATCTAAATTTAAATAGCCTGTAGTTTTCCTGAAGTTCCTGTATCTCTGGTTTAAATTTTAAACTCTTATACCGTTATATTTGTTACAGTACTTTTTTATCGGTTGGTCTAAAAGTTTGTTTACATCGAAACTGTATTTTACATATTTTAGGATTTCGCATGGTTATAATTTATAGCTTATAGGGTATTACATTTATAATATTATAGATTTGTATTTTCTTTTTGTTACCTACCTACCATTCTTCTTTCAATAAAATACAAAATAATTGATCAAGATTTATAAGTAATATCTATTTTATAAGCCCGAAGTAGTTGCCCGGGATTCAGATAAAATATTATTATCTCTCCGATGATTTATCCGTTTCACTTAAAATGGTTGTAATTTATTTCCCAAACATTATGATTATCGAAAATCGGTAAAAAGAAAAGTAACAACGGGTAATGGTAAAAAATATTTCCGAAATTAAATTAGAATTGTTACATTATATTGTATTATACCGAATATGATTAGAACAAATTTATCTTTTCGAACACGAATTTATAAATACGTCTGTTGCTTTTATCGATACTTTACAGTATGTATATTGTATATATAGAGTATCTGCGTAGTTATCATATTTCATAGTAAACAGAATAATTGATGGTAGAATTTTGAAAACGTATTCAATCAACGGATTTTGTAATACGGGTGGTAATAAACGGTTGAAACAAACCAAAAATCTGCAAATTTATTCAACGTTTTACGTAGATAATAATATGTAAAATGTATAAAACAAATAAAGGGTGGTGGAATTATTACAGTCTGGGTACTCTGTGTGCTTAACAAATAACGATAAATGTATTATTTAAACTGAACCGAAACTGATCGGACCTGCTCGCTTCTATTTAATGTACGCGCCGCTCCAATACATCGTTTCGGGCCCTGCAAGTACGTTCCGGTCTTAATTTCGCTTATATTTAGTGAGCACGCTGCTCCTACATCATATCTTTTCGAGCCTATACACGTTTTTGCTTTGGTTTAATGTTGGGCGACAACCGTGCACGATGCTACGCAAATGCCAAATCGAGAATCGATAATCCCGTTATTTTCACATTTCTTGGTTGATTGATTATTTTTCTCCGGAAAACACATAGTAATATCCGTTTAAAATTGTTTTTTAATACAAATAGTACAACGCATATAGCACGAAATACTTATATAAATAAAACCGTTCTGTTATATTACATTAAATATTGGGCCTAGGGCGTACATAAATCTCTTATAACTTGATAAAACTATGCGGCCCCCGAAATATAATTAAACCCGAACATTTTCCGATATTGTTATTTTGACCATGTAGTAATAAAAGTTAACGAAAATTGATTAAACAACGAAGACAATTTTTTTACACATTTTTATTTTTAGACAATTATATTATCTTTTCGATTAATGACACACATTTTCAAAATAATAACGATTATATTTTTTTAAATACACCCGGCGTTTTTTTTTTAATATCAAATAACATAAAATAAATTTTAAACAGTAAAAGAGTAGATTTCTATTAGATATTTTTTTTTCCTTTATGGTAAATTACTCGCTGATATTAATGTTATTTCCGTGGATTCCGTAAATTAACGTACTTATATATTCATTATACGAGTGAGATACACACTCGTATTAAAATACACTTGTAATATTTTCAACAAACAAATTTAATTTAAAATTTCAAAAGTTTGCTGAAATTTATTACTTGAACTTGGAAAGTCGACAATCGCAAGTAGCAAATTTTAATTTATTTTGTGTAGGTATATTATTATCATTATACTTATTGTCATTACATAATATAAGACGTAAACACTTCTATATCAGTTGACTTATTATATTATATTTGAATAAACCCTTACTCCAAATAAACCGAAATGATTGTTATTATTGTTTTTTTTTTTTTTTTAATGTCAAACTGTTGGTCTATACCGACCAACTCTAAATTTCATTAGTTTTCATCTTGCAATTGTTATTGAACGATGCTTTCAAAACAAATTCCGAAACACATTAATAATTATTATTTTCCATGTTTATAAATTATTCATGATCTTCGAATCGAAAATATATCTTAACTTGTTATAATATGAAAAACCACGCCTCATTGAGGCGTAAAACTTATTTGATTTAAATGATATTGAATACTACTGTTTAATGTAACTGTGTTACGTACAGAGCATTCACTTTGTCACGAATCATTAGTAATTATTTACGAACGCTATCTGTGCATTTTATTTTCGTTTTTCTCAGAGGAAGTAATAATATTTATAGAATCATTTAATGGTCTTGTTTAAAATGTTTATAAAATTTTACCTTTATTCAGTACACTAAAAAAATGATAAACATAAATCAACATTAATTTCAAATAATAACAGTGATTTTTAAACTCGTATTCGAAAAGAGAATATTTTTCTGAAAATATCGTTATGTATAATTCGATAATCTAGGGTATACCGTTTTATGAGTAATAAGTTTTACGCTTATAAAGCAATGTAATATAGTTTAAAAGTTAGGCAAGAGCATGAGTAGGGTAGAGTTATCTAAACTTAGGTATGAAAGGTATACCCATCTTTAGTCCTTATCAATTTTAAACAGTTATTACTCGTAACTAATAAATATGTTGCAGTTTGCTATGTTATCCGATATTATAATATACGGAATAAGGGCAAAATTTTAAAAATATTATCGATAAGATTCTATTAAAATAAAAAAACTCCGTCACTAAAGCTAAATTTTTTTTTTTATTATAAGTACAGCCAGAAATAAATTTGCTATAGATATAGATATGGATTGTAGGTATCTATTTTTATTTTTTTATCTATCTATTTTAGGTTTTTGAATTTTGTACCTAGTTACTCATGAGGTCATTTTTTGATTTGGGAAAAATCAAAAAAAAGGTAAATTAAATATATATGACATTAATATTTTATCATTTTAAATATTTACAAGTGTGTTCGTAAAACCAAAGTCTTGCTTCAATCATAGATCTTTTTTATTGAACATTTCAATCTATTTGTCTGTAAATAAATCGTTTTTTAACTATCCGTATGGAAAGTACACCATTCACGTATTGTTTTATTAATACAGGAGGAAAACAGAGAAACATAGAAAGAACGAGAAAGTTTACAAAAAAAAATAGTTTCATTGGTTTTTTTTTTTTTTATTAAGTTTAAAATAATCTTAAAAAACAAACGTGCATATTTCACATGATGGGTGAGCCAATGTTGTAGGTGAGAAGGTGGGAAGGTGGAGTGGAAATTTGATGTATATCTGTACGAAACGATTAAACATTGCTAACGAAAACCGATTTTGAGCGAAATTCGTTTTTATATGTTTTAATAGGCCGTAATATTTAAGGTTTTAAAATAATACATTTAGTAATTTTTTTTGTTTTTCCCACTTATTGGGAAAACCTCTGAGAAAATCAAAAAACGAACAATAAGTAAGTAGATACAATTTCCGGTTGAAAAATGATCACAGTAAAATATTATTTGAAAAAACATCATTATAATACCAATGTAATACCAATAAATTCCTCGCTTTACTCAGAATCGAAAATTGAAAAAAATTTTGACAAAAAACTTATATTTGCCTTTTATAAACATGGTCAAATTTTCAAAATATTAAAAAAAAAATTGCTTATTTGAACTATTTTTAAGCTATTTATAGACATTTTAATTTTGTGAGTTTTTTACGGAAAGTTTATTCGATAGGTGGGTACACCGCGAATAAAATTATTAAACTAAATAAAAATGCTTGACAATTTAATTAGAGGTTCATTATAAGTTGTATTTAGTGGTCAACAAAAAAAAGTTGAGTTTAATATAGTTTTTTTTTTTATTAAATTGTCAATATCAAATTTTTACAAAAATCGTAAACATTATGGTCTTTTAAACCGAAAAAACGTTTAACCAAACTCCACTCAGAATTGTTTTTCGTCAACAGTGATTAATCGTTGCATACAGAAATACAATAAATTCCTATCTATATCCTACCATGCCAATTTCTCACCTACAACAGTGATTCACCCATCGTGCAAAGTATGTCCATCCTTTTTTTTTTTTTGTGTTAGAAAATAATAAAAAATGACGAGAAAGCTTTTACGTAGCATTTTAAATCTAGTTAGCGTATTGAAATATCTTTTTTTAGGTTTTCAGGCTATTTTCATAATAAACAAAACTAACGTAACAAATACGGAAAATTTTAAGACATTATTTTCAATTTTGTTTTTTGGTGTCATTCGGCTAAAAATAATGGCTAAAACAACTATTGCAGAATTCCACATACCTACTTTTTTTATTAGCCTTTTTTAAGTGTGGCAAATTTTTCAAAACACTCTGGAAATTGTTGAGCTATTTATAACTATTTAAAATTGTCAAGATATTTTAGTTTTTATTTAGTTTTTTGTGGATGAAATTATTTGGCTGAACAGAAAAGTTGAAAATTTAAGACAAAGTACATTATAAGTTGTACTTAGTGCTTTGCTGACAAAATATGAACATATTGAAGTCGGTTTTTTTATAAGAGTATTAAATTGAAATTTTGACGATAATCGTAAAAATTACGGCATTTAATAAAAATATATTTATTGTAACAACAATACAGAGTATACAATATAAAAAAATATACAAAATTAAATATTATCTGATCATTTATTACTTGAAAACAGATGAACTGAAACATATTTAACCGAACTTCACTCAGAATAGTATTTTGTCATAGCGTAAGGATATAAATTATATAAGTCCATGTACCCTATACTTTCTAAACTTCTCATTTACAAATTACAACGATGACACACCTATATCAATCGTATCAATTTTTTATACATTTATCGATCTTAAATACTTATAGTTTCAAAAGTTTAAAACAATTTTAGCCTGCAAAGATATTTAAAATACGGTATTTTCTGAGAAAACATGAAATTTAAGCAATAAAATGGTCTAAAAAAGGTTTTAAAATTAAAACCACCAAAAATCACATCATTGAGACCTACACTATGCATATAAAAAATTTAATCCACCTGACTTCATTTGGGGATTTGTAATATATAAAACTAAGAAACATCCTCCTCCTGATACAAAGTAATTAAATTCATATTAAAATTCAATCAAAATGTTATAACTTTAATTCGCCTATAAAATTAATCTAATTCCCGAGTTTTGAGCTAATTTAGTTTAACGGGAGCCGCTAAAAGTGCAGAATAAAAGTAGCGGGGAAAATAATAAAGGCAAACATAATGAATAAAAGACACAATACAGGATGTCTTACAGAGTTATCCATATACTAACCACTGTTTCAATATTTATTTTTGTTTATATTTTTTTTTCTAATGTGGTTTTTTACGAGGGACACCTAATATGTAATATGTAACAATTAAATTTGTGTTTTTATATCTTAATCATTGAAAAAAATAACTTTTTATTTTTTCAATTCTCAAAATTTTCAAAATAGCCATTATGTAAAATATATTATTCTAAATATTTTTATTGTAACATACATTTATATTTCTAAAAAATGGCAGTACAAATTAATGAATTTTCAATAGAATTAAACGTTACTCGATAAGGAATCTGTACAGTGATTCCTTATGTTCTATTGAATATTAATTGCTTTTACGCCTATTTTCTATAGATTAAAGCCGCTATGAAATTAAAAATTTAATTTTACTATTTATATGATGCATATACCTCGCACAAAACGGGTTTGAGAAAAAAAATTAATATTGACTGAATTATTATCATAAGGATAACACTTTTGGATACCTTGTATAGTTCCATAGTCTTTATTCGCGGGAAAACTCGACAAAATCCAAAATCAAATTTACTCAAAACCTCCGCGGATTATGATATTTGATGTATCGAATGCAATAAAAGATGCTGCACTCTGTATATTTCATATTCTTTTTTTGGCTGAAAATAGACGTGAATATGTTATCATAATGTCCGAAGAAAAAAAAATTGTCACTATACTACTCTCGTGTAGTGAATAGTGACAGTGAGGCAGTGAAATTGGCTCGCTTTTAAGATAATTTGTTTTTTAACCCCGATATTTTCCGTCAAAGTTTCGGTTCAAAAACAAATTCAGTGAGAAATCAGAAAAAGGCAATAAAAAAAAACTTTCAAATATTCTAATTTTAGGCGAAAGATGTTTAAAGCATAAGAGGTATTTCTTGAAATTCTTTACCTATATAAAAGTATACTTTTCCAGAAATCTATCTTCCAATTATATAATGTATTCAAGCGTTGTGAAACGTGGTTACGTTTGTCAGAATTTCCGTTGAAAATATTTTTTCGTTAGGTAAGTGTACCTACTGTAATATTTCTTTGTCCGTTGAGCATGTGAAGATTTTTAAAAAATCGTCCAGAAATTATATATACAAACAAATCAAAAATGCTAATGCAGCGATTGGAAAAGTAAGATAAAATATTGATGTAATTTAGTTTAAATTATTCTCAATGCAGACGATCAATTATCACAAACGAAAATACGGTTCTGAGTGAAGTGAAAATTTAAATTGAACAATTTTTAAAAGAAAAAAGGCTGAAACTGGTGGTACCATTATCATAGGTAAGAAGTTTGTAAAGTGGTATACTAAGAGTTATATAATCATTGCTAATGAAATACGATTCTAAACGAATTTCGGTAAAAACTAATTGAAATACTGTGACTTTTACGATTTTAGTTGAAATTTGAACTTGGAAAGCTCATAAAACTGCTTCATTATGCTCAAATTTTTTCCCAAAAATTAAATAAAACTATAATTAACCTGTTTAAACCTATCAAGTCTTCTGCTCGGCTAAGACAACTATATCTTATAACAGTTATAACTAAATAAAACTAAAATCCTAAAAAATATAAAATGCTCACAAATATCTCAAAAATTACGAAATATATTTAACATTATACCACGTTTAAAAAAGCTTATTTAAAATCCACCTATTTTGTGAAAAATTCAGATATTTTTATTATTTTTAGCCGAACTACAAGAAAAATTAAAATCAAAAATCATATAACCGTTATTGTAGTAAACTTTCTCATTTCTCAGTTTTTTCCCAGTTGTTAGAAAAACTTTAAGGACAATTGATTTCTTGATACACCAATGAGACAGGATTTTATTTTTAGAAAATATACTAAACTTAAAAATCGGAACAATATTTCCGGTAACAAAGTTATTAATAGACACGGAAAAAAACACATAATAGTAAATATTACAAATATTCCTCACTTCACTCAGAATATAAAATTCAAAAAATTTAAATAGCTTTAAATAATGTTTAAAAATATTTTAGAAATTATTATACGCCTTTAGAAAACTTCAATATCCCTGAAATTATTTTTTAATAAATAAAAGAATAATAATAAAAACCAGCCAGCTAGCTACAATGAAAATATTCCCATATCGTGAAGTTTTTTTTTGCATTGTTACTAAAAGACAAGATTACAAGGGATTTCTATATAAATAAATGTAAATAAATGTATCAAAATTGAATGCACCTACCAAATTCAAAATGCTGCAAGAATGATCACAACAAGTTTTCTGGTCAAAACCATATCGTATTGCAAAACCAATATATTTCCCGCTCAGCTCAAAATCTAAACAATATTATAATTTCCGGTACAATCGCGTGTGGTATTTGTAATGAATTCGTTCATCGAATTTTTTTTTTTTATCGCGTGTAGATAAGAAATGTGAACATTGTGAATTCCGAGAAAAATAACATTTTTGGTACCTACCCTATAATATACAGTTACAATTGTACGGCGCAATATTATTTTTTCAAGTGGAATAACTTTGCAGGAAAGTATTAAAGGATAAATACTTGAACGACAGAGCGAACTGTGTAAATATTTTTCGATAGTATAAAAAAATAAACGTATAAAGTACATGTATATAGCGAATATAAAAATTATACCTATTCACTTAAACCGTGAAAAAAAAATTTAAAACTACACACAGTGAGGTACTACGAATATTTAGTTGATAAATTATGTTGAAAATTAACGCGTTAAGAATATGTCAGTATAATATACCTTTGATATTATTTATTATTGAATTACGAAAAAAACCAGACAAATTTTTCTGTATCGTAAAATATCCATGACATTTATGATTGGTGAACAATATTTGTGATCGAGTACTGTATGAACATAAATAAGAGAACAATAATATATTCTTCATTTTACTTAAAATCTGAAAACTACATGGACAATTATTAATGCTATAATTGTACTTATAACTTAACCTATATTTTCTATGCCTCAAATTTTATAGATTCTTAAAATGTTTGCCGAAAAATTACTCTTACCTATACGACGATTTCAATCAGAGCACGAGATTTTTAGTTAAAAGCTATTGTTTATAGGCGAAAATAGAAGCTCATCACGGCTTTGAAGCAAATCATATAAATATATAAAGCGAGTATGCAAATTGTAGTATTTTCATAAATTGAAAAAAAAAACTTGATTTGAACATTTTAAAATGCTGTGAATGTTATGAATTATTTTAGAAAATATACCTCGTTAGGAAAATGTCAGTATCTTTACGTAATTGGTACATATATTATTGCTACGATGTAAATTCCTGAACGAATTCCAGTTCAATATATTTTTAAATCACTTAATTTTTAAGATTTTCGTGAAAATTTGAACTTAAAATTATTTTTTTACCACTTGGTACATTTTATAATGAACCTCATGTTAAATTTTTAAGCATAACTGTTTGGTCAAACAACTTCATCCACGTAAAACCAAATTTTAACTAAAATACAAGTTCAAAAACCACTGGAATTTGTTCAACATTTCACCATACCTAGAAAAATCCAACATAATAATTTCTCTGTTAAAATGTTAGCACTCTACAACCGAATTAACAAGGAAAGAAAAACAAAAATAATGAAATGAATATTGCCATACACTTTCCGTTTGTCCTATGTTTTTTCAAAAAATTTCGTTTCAGAAATGATACTACACTTAAAATTCAGAACAAAATTGTTGATAAAAAATCAAAATAATGCACATTTATTGCCTTAAATTTTTCCGTTTTTTCCAGTTATTAAGAAAATGAGGAAAATACAAAAACGACTTTGATTGGAGCAGGATTTCTATAAGAAAATTTGTTTTGATAGACAAAAATAAAAAGATCATTCACATGAAAATAAAACCAATACATTTCTCACTATGCTTTTTATCCAAAATTACCTCTACAGTGTTCAGACCGACTAGACAAAATTTGATTTATCAGAAGAAATCACCCCCCTGAAATTACAGATAATTAGCGCCATATTTTCGATCAAAAACTATTTTTTTATAAACGGAAAAAATTAAGCTCATCATCATATAGTAAAACGAACATTAAATTTGTCTATATAATATTATATAATAATGTTATTATATATGCACGACAATTATTACCTTTGCTGCAGGTGCAGGTGACAGTAGATTTTTATTCCGGGACGCCTGTTGAACAGCAAATATTAACTTTAATATAGGTGATTTTTTTTTTGGCTGACGTAACCACGTGCGTGTGTTCTCCGTTTACGAGGGACTTTTCGTACGAAATTATATTGGAGAATAATAAAAGCGTGTTGGAGAGCCGGTGACCGACTGTGCCATGGGCTGGATAATCGTACGCGCGGCTGCGGTAGTCACCGTTGCGGTTGTCGCTAGCGCCACGTGTCTCGACGGAGAAAAAAGTACACCCGTTTTGACAGTGGTGTTAACACTATTTATTTATTTTTTATTTTTTTGTTTTGTTTTGCTATGCGTTTAAATAATTGAGATTTTGACGAAACCCTAGAAAAAAAATCCTGGCCCATTTTCCTTTGGACCAGAGTTAAAAATTTAAATATACATTTATTCCGTTCGTTTCTAGCGGCTCCTTCTGGAACAAATGCTTTGAAGGCAGACTAATGAAAATTATTGGATCGAATTTCAATATTAATTTAACCATACTGTTACGGGCGGATTTTTAACTTGTTACACCTCTATATAACTCCACCCTTACTGTACTTGTATTCCCCAAATACAACCGGGGGGATAAAAATTTGTATATGCATGGCATTAGTATTAAAGATCATATATCTTTTGGGGGTTTTAACTTTTAACTCCCTCTTTCATACCATTTTTTTTTATGGAGGTAGCTAAGTTAATTATTGTATAGGTTTAGTGTTATATTATAGTATTCAGTTATTTATTGTTTTACAAAGAATATTTCTAAAGGTGACGAACAATTTGACACTATAGTGACGAGGTCCTGTTGTTCATGGTTGTTTTTTTTATTTATGACGTTTTAGCTTCAAATCTATTTATTTATGATTGAATATTTGTTTAAAAAATAAATGTATAATTGTTGTTTGTTTAATTCATAGAATTACAATAATTAATAACAAAATGTCTAGTTGATTTTATCTAAAAACGTTTAACCGAAATCGCTCAAATGAATTATAAACTACCTTATTTGTATATATAAATTAGCTATCCTACATCTTCTAGACCTATAACTGTAGCACACCCGTATGGTGCGGTATGTATGTCTATGAGTAAAATGCCGATTTTTTGCATTTGTAAGTGTAAATAATACTCTCAGAAAATCTGCCTGTATTTTAATAATCTCATAACTCATAATCCAAAGTCCTCGAATTCAGGGCGAACCACGACGAAAATTCCGTACCTACGATAATGGCGAGGGAAATTTTTCGTATCGCCGACAAGTTAATAAAATAATATAATAATAATAACGAACTTTGCGTACCTATACCTACTCCACCACCGGTGATTTGTCTTTTCCGCGAAACGATCCTGAAACTTACTTTGGGGTTACGTCATCCTCGTACCTAGATGACCGCGTAACTTCAGCGATTTGATATATATCTGTATAACCTTTTCGTACCGAAAGTTTTATCGTCATCTGCAGGCATGCATCAGTTACCTACTGATTTCTAAAAACCTGGCGGTCATTAAGAATACTATTTTAATCTCGATATAAAGGTACCGGCGAAATGAGTACTACTTGTAAAAGGAAACATTTCAAATAACTATACAGTTACAAAAAATATTTTGGAAATCATACCGTAGGTAGCCAAAGATATCATCCAGTCAATGCTAATACTACCAGACGATTGCTGATTTTGTGAAAAATCCAGGTTTCTACTACTGTTTATCACTAAATCACAATAAGAAAAACACAAAATGGATTTACGTACTAATTCTCGTTTTTCCTCATTGTTGAGAAAATCGATAGTTATTTCGTGTCTTATGTTGCCTACTGATCTGATAACACTCAAAAGAGTTTTATCTCCCAATGAGTACAATTTATGAAGAAAATTAGATAGCACAAATTTATCTACGGAATGACCATTTGGTTAAAGGTAAGTTAATAATAAAGGTACGGTATTTTAATTTTAGAAAAAATTTCTTTTCAATTCGGAGCATAGCGAGAGATCTATTGGTTTTACTATGGTGAGTGTTTTTGTATTTTTAAATTCGGAGTGTAGCGAGTAAAGCGAAAAATTTGAGTGTAATGTAGAATTTATTTTTATAAGAATTTTAATATCAAATTTCGTAGAAAATCGTAAATATTACGGCCCTTTAAATCATGTATAATCGAATTCCGCTCAGAGCTGTTTCCGTTAGTTAATGGTTCATCGTTGCTTACAGACATAAATTAAATACTTTTATGCAATTGAACTTTTCATCTTCCCATCTATAACAGTGGCGTAGTAGTATCAGCTTTTTTTAGTCTTGAATATATACCGTTTCATTTAAGTAAACTCTAAATTAACACAAGGGTGTTCGGGAAGATGGTAAAAATATAATGTATTGCCACCGACCACGTAATCGGTTTTAGTTTTAAACGCGCAGTACAAATTTTCGGAAACGACTTAAAGAAACAAGACGTACACACAAATAAAATGTGGAGCTTAAACGAATATAATATTTTATTCGGCTTAGAATACGAACTACATGACGGCGGTGTCGTGTCTCCGTCCCTGGGGACAGACCATATAACATAATAATAACATAACAGTTTTGAACGAACGGCATTCGGCTACAACTTCACTGTCGAACGAAAATCACCGGTAATCATGGTCCCGCGCCATAATATATAATCCGACATCGCTATACCGGATTCCCTGTATGCGGTATACAAACCGTGCAATACGAAATTCCCACGGTAGCGTTCATTATTCCCTGGCGGACGTTGGAAATTCGTCGGTAGCCCATGGAAAAATAGAAACGTTTTTATAGCATTTTAGATTGGATTGCCGTAGTGTTTCCCGCACCGCGCAATAGACGTTTTTATTGTCGTATAAAAATCACACAGCCGACGGACAAAACAAATAGTGCGAACATAATATCGGTGTTGACGTATCGAATGTACGGGAAAACGGAATACCTAGTCCGAAAACCAAACAGATATGTTATTGTCGCTGATATGATTAATAATGCAAATGTTCGAAAACGTAGCTACAAACGATATACGGCCGATACGCGGGGACGGAAAACCCGTAGCCGTAGCGCAACGTTGATTGCGTTGTACACGAACATTTGTTGAACGAATAAAGGAAATTAACGGGTTTTAAATTTTGAGTGTAGCGAAGAAGCCTATGGTTTTACAATGATGTTGTTTTTTTTTTCTATGAATAGCTTTTCTACCAGCAATTTTGCTCCGATTTTCAACAATAGCAGTTTTTCCAAAAAGAAATCGGACATTTTTGATTTTCTTAGAAGTTTTCTAGGAAAAAAACATGGGAAAACCGAGAGGACGGGAAAATAAGAACAATATTAAACAAATATTATTAAAGAAAATATATAATGCATGTTTAATCACTTAACTATAATATGACATATATATATCGTTGACTAAGTAACACTATCAACCAACCTCCGTTTAGAATCGTTTTTTCGTTAGAAATGATTTATCGTTGCTTACAGATATACATTAAATTCCCGTCTATATCCTACCTTCCCAACTTCCTATTTTCAATAGTGGCATTATCCTAGGACATTTTTTTAATTTCAATTTTAAATCAAAAAAATTAAAAGCCCCATGGATATATTTGGCTAAAAACGGACAATTTTACTGTAGCATATTATCATTATTATTATTGCACAAGGCTGTTGATTAATCTGTTAAACACTTAATAGTCGTGTTAGTATAGGTAAGGAAAACAAGAGTTCTGTGGTCTTGTCACACGATAGACTATGCGTATATCTGCGTGTTTTTTTTGTTTTTGAATTTTCGTTCTATATAAATAATATTTATTTATATCACGGACTAAGATGATATCTTAATCCGTGACATGTATACAAATGCTATTTTTGTGAATTAATGGTAATAATAATATTGTTTTACAAGTAGGTACCTTTTTTCCTTGTTTAGGTACCTATCCTTTTTCCGTTTTTGTACTTTAATGATTTGTTTATTGCTTCAAAATATTATTATTAATTTGGGAAGGTAGAGGCCAAATTTAATTTATAACTTTACGCAATGGTTGGTCATTGCTAACGGAAAACGATTCTAAGCGGAGTTCGGTTATACAAGTTTTGAAAAGCCGTAATTATTTACGATTTTATATAATACCTTTCGTAAATTGTCCTGTTTATATCCTAAATTTTTTCCTGATTATTATTATTATTTTTCCGGTGCTCGATTATCATGGAAACCGTTTGGAAAATAAAAAAAAGCCAGTAACCAATAGTAAAGATACAATTTCCTTCATAGTATTAAAAAAAAAAAAATTATAATAATTAAAAATAAACATCATTGTAAAACCGATAAATTCCTTGCTACACTCCGAATCTAAAACATCTCAAAATCTAAAAACAAATCTGTTTTCGTATTATTATGGTAAAGTAAACGAAGAACAACATGTTGTTATTCAAAAACTTTATAGGCATAATGTTTTATTTTATTTTGTTTTGTCTATATCCGAAACGTAGTAGTATACCCGGGACGACATTGCCGTGCGTGGAATTAATATTGCCAAGGAGTGAAATAATATTATCTACGGAACGTATACATTAATGTTATGAAATTATATCGAATCACGTTTCAAAGAATCGTTTAGGTTGCTACAATATACGAGAGACTATATTGTGATGATGTTATTATATTATTATCATCTCCCCAATACCTCCAAAGTTTAATCAACAATAATTATCACCGACACCACCGCACCACCGTCGCCGGAAAAAATCCGAAAAAGATGAAAGACAATAATTTACACGACTATATAATTGTATTATTATTATTATTATATTGATGCAAAACAATCGCGGCTAACGAAGTAATCATCAAGTAGTGTAGTGTTTAACAGCAAAAAAAAAAGGGGGGGGGGCGAAAAAAAGATGGCAAAATTAAAAATAATAAAATAAATGAGCACAATACTTATATATCGTATGTTAAAAACTAATAATTATTACTCCGATTCCGCTTTTACCGACCGATAATAACCTGCAAACGAATAAATATTTTATTTCACGTATTATTCGGACTGGTCCCCTTTGTATTATTATTATTATTATTAGTATATTTTTATTTTTTTATTATTGAGATAAATCAATATAAATTTATTTCAAACAACTATAAAAAAACTAAAAACAAAAAGAACCAAAACAATTCAAACATATCACCACGTCTAAAAAGTGCCGATATTATAATAATTTATAAGTATTCAGTGACATTTACAGGTCTCTACTATTATTTTTTCCGAATGACAAAGAGAAAAAATTGGTAGAAAGTTGGAAATGTAGAATACACAAAGTTATTAAATTTATATCTATAATCAACGATAAATCGTTACTAATAAAAAACGATTCGAAGTAAAGTTCGATTATACATATTTTCAAAGGCTGCGTAATATTGACAATTTTCATCGAAATTTTATATTATAATTCTTAAAAATAATTCATTATATTTATTTATTTTGTTTTACCATAAAGTACAACCTTGTAAATAAACCTCCTGTTAAATTATCAAGATTTTCTATTTAAATTAACAATTTTATTCACATAGTACCCCAAATACAAATTACGTAAAAATACTAGCAAAATTAAAATGTCAATAATTAGCTCAAAAATTTGGTCGAATATTTAAAAAAATTGACCACATCTAGAAAAGACAAATATAAGTTTTTTGTCCAAATTTCAAGTCTCTACATCTATTTATAACTAAAGTACAAACAAAAAAAAAAAAATTGAAAATACTGAAAGCATAATTTTCATAAATTGTTTTGTTTATCGCACGTTTTTTCCCGGTTTTTTCTAATTACTATCAAAACCACTTGAGTAATAAAATAAAAAATGATCAATTACCATATAAATATATTTTTCTTTGAGAAAATATTGATACAAAATATCAAGTTTTCTTTTCGAAAATGTATTTACAGACAAAATATAAAATACACACGTCATAGTAAAACCAATAAATCCTCTCTACGTTCCTAATTTGCCTACCTATTTATTGCGTTTTATTACACGTCTTGTCAATAAAATATCAACTACAGCATTATCACGTGGCCTAGTATATTGTAAAAGTATATAGCTAATTAAACCCAAAATTCACATTCGATAAAATGCGCTTTTTTTCTTTTTGTGAAGCTAATGACAAATACTCCTATAGTTACTACAAAATACCACCATTGTTTAGAACTCGTGACAAAAAACACAACAAAACCTATGCTTTATATTATATCTTATTGCATTGAAACTGCAATAAATTGAAACATTATAAATACCACACATTATAAACAATCTACTTATATATTCTGAGCGTAGAAATAACCTTTCAATTGTGTTTATTCTTTAGTTTTGTAAACAGTACAAAGTTGTTCTTAGAAAATTTGCTCCGATGGATCAAGTTCTCTGCGTTTTTTTCCGGTTATTCTCAATTATTATAAAAACCGCTTGCAAAATCAAAAGATGACCTCCTTAATATACCAAGTAGATAAAATTTCCTTTCAGAAAATGTTCTACATTTGATACATCTGAAAAAGATTTCCAGTAGAAATGTTGTTCATAAAATAAAAACTAAAAAAATATAAACAACATTATAAAATCAATATCTATGCATTATTCGCTACGCTCTAAATCTAAAATGTTGCCAAATTATGGTATATTAAATGAAAGTTTACTATGGTTTATAAGTTACTTGGAAAACAGAAAAAAAATTGGCTCTTTAAATGGGATACTTAGCAACGACTTAGCTGACTGGAGCAATACTTTAAGGAAGTCATTTTTTAATTTTCCCAACAAACGGGAAAAACCGGTAACAAAACGGAAGAAAAACGGGAAAACGTACAAATGTATATTAAAATATTGCGGCCTTTTTTTTTCTTGTGAACAACTTTTCTAGCAGCAATTTTGCTCCAATTTACAATATTGGCATTTTTTCTTAAAGGATATCTAATTGGGGAGGTACTTTAGGGACGTCATTTTTTGATTTTTCCAAATATTTCCTCAATAATTAGAAAAAACCGGGAAAGAAACGTAGAAAAAACAGGAAAATAGGTACAATAAAACAAATATTATTAAAGAAAATATTTAATGCTATAATATTTAATGTAATTATTTTACAATAATATGACATAAAATATATATACAAAAACTTTTGACAAAGCAACACTGTCAATCAAACTCCGCTCAGAATCGTTTTTTCATAAGTAATAGTTTATCGTTGCGTATAGATATTTCCACCCCTAACTGTAGCTGCACCCATCCCTGTAATCCTAAGATAGCTTTTTATACTTACAACTGTTGGTTTTGCTGTCACTTTTCGAAATTAATTTCATCACAACACAAAAATCTTTTGTTTACTTTAAAATTTTAATCACGATGTATTAAAGACGCACTATTTCTCTCTGTATGCCGTGATGCCCAGCGTAACTTACAACGCCATCTGTGAGAAACTTATAAAACTTACAAATAATTGCCCTTCGAATTATAATAAACATTGAATTTGCAATAAAAAAATATTGAGGTCATTAATCGAAATGAAGACTAGTCGTTTGAGCTTGACCAAACCACACACATTAAGCATTATCTTATCAAAATCGGTTGAGTATTTTCAAAGTACATCGCATGTAAACTCGTCGTACGCGTGATTTGTATACAGGGTGATTCACTAATTATCCTCACCCCATTTTTTTTGTTAAATTTTGCATGTATTCAAATTCTGCTTCAAGGAATTTTTAAGTGTAGTTAAAGTCGATATTTTCGAATAATTAGATTTTTTACAACATTAAAGGAGTATCCTATGGCAATACCAACTTTGGTTTTTCAAATGAGAATCTAAATTAAAAATTCCATCAATAGAGGGAGTTTTACTTTAAATAAATTGTTGTGTTTAAATTTTTGGTTTCAGTCTACCCATTGATGAGATGTTTCACTTTTAAGTTTATATAGGAGAGTACCTAGAGAAGTATCATTTGTGTGACGGTACAGCGCGCGGTGTTCTATTAGTGCTCCACTACTCTCCACCTACCTAAACTTAAAAGTGAAATATCTTGTCAATGTGTTGACAGAAATCAAAAATTTAAACACCAAAATTTATTTGATTTAATACTTCATTTTTTATGGAATTTTTAATATAGGTTCTCATTTGAAAAACCTAAGTTGGTATCGCCATAGGATACTCCTTCAATGTTGTGAAAAATCTAAGTACTTAAACTTAAGTTCGTTGTTGACCGTTATCGCGCTCACACATGCCGTTGGTGCATGCCCGTTATCTACTTCGACCTGTAGTTCAAATATGTATTAGTACAATAAGTAAGTCATAATAAAGTTAAAATACTGCTGTACCAAAGTTTTTTTGTTGCTTTTGGGTTTAAATCGTTTCAACTATAGAATCTAAATCTTCTAAAAAGCTTCCAATGAAATCCCCGTTATTGATTTAAAATGGAAAAAGACGTCCTAGGATAATGGAGACGGGTGCAGCTACTGTTATAGATAATTTAATGTACACCTGTAATCAACGATCAACAATGGCTTACGAAAAAACGATTTTGAGAGAGCTTAGAAATTTAGAAACATTGCTATCAAGTTGGAGCAAAATTGTTGGTAGAAAAGTTGTGCACAAAAAAAAAGAAGGCCGTAATATATTTTAACTAATATCTACATTTCTTAAATTTTCCCGTTTTTTCAGTTTTTCGCATTCGATGAGAAAATCGAAAAATAACCTCCCTCAAGTACCTTCTTATGCCTCCCCACTTAAACTTCATTTCCGTAGAAATCCGAGCAAAGCTTCTAGTAGAAAAGTTGCGCAAAGACAAAAAAAAAAAAAATAAACATCTTTGTAAATTTATAAGCTTCTTCGCTCTCCTCAGAATCTAAAATTGATAAACTTATTGTTATGATTGACGATTTACAATGTTCTCAGAATAAAATTATTTCATTCGTTAATTCATGTTATGAAGGTATCAAAACCCAAGATAAAACATTCATCTCTTTCGATGTGAAACTCGACTTACTACATATCCAACTAACTGATGTAATTAACTAAAATAAATCGTTAAAAGCAAAGATCGAAAAATTAGAACTTAAATTATCTGAAGTTGAGCGTGCTCAATCTACAACACTCTTGAGTTTTACTACTCAGGAGAATGTTTACTCGAAACTTTTGGATCCACAATCTAGTACTAACAATATTATTCTGTTTAAGGTACCTGAAACCTCTGCATCTATACCTGGTCAATCAGATGATACTTCATTCACAAAGGATGTTTTTAATATCATGGGTGCCTCAGTTAACAGTGTCTGTACATGGTTTGGGTAAAGTTTCTAGCAAACCACGGCCTCTTTGTATTACCCTTCTTTGCTCTAATGACGTTTTTGAAATTTTAAAAGTAAAAGAAAACTTACTTCTATAGACAAATTCAGGACTATCCGTATTTTATCGGACTTAACTCTACTACAACATAAATATCTCTCGTCTATGAAGAGTTAAACTGTTAGTTCAAAAATATGTGCAGGTCCAGACAAGATATCGTCTATATTTTTTACTCCATGTAAATTTGTTTTCAATATTTACTTACAACACTTATTTCATAAATCTGTGGCAACACTTGTCCGTCTCCCCACAAATTTTATACGATTATACGGTTGATATATGTTCGGTTTTGAGCTTCTTATCGCAACTTTGACCGCGGTGTTTAACTCTCTATTGACTGTTATACTTTCTTCTCGTTTTTTGCGACTTTGAAACCAAACGCATGTCCGCCGTAAAACCGTCATCACTGTTAAATCTTTTTATATATATTTATATTTCAATATTTTTTCGTATAAACGTTGACGCGACAGTAGGTATATGTTTCTGTTATATGTATTTTTAATCTTCGTAACACCGTTTCTCACTTTATTTTTTATTCTCGATCTCACATATTATTTTTGTATTTACAATAAAAAATCTTCTAGTTCTGTTTATATCTAAACTCATCTAGTCATATCGTATATGATACTCGTAAAAGTATATAATGTTGATATTTTTCTGTATGTAAGTAAATATTATAATGTTCTAAATGTATTTCAATTATTACTTTCTTAAATTATAACAACTATAATTGTATGTAATATTTGTATACTATGAATACATTTATATTTTTATTGAGCAACCGCCCATCTAAATAAAATAGAATTAAAAAAAAATATCGGCTTTAACTACACTTAAATATTCCGAAAATCAAAATTTGAATACATGCAAAATTTAACTAAAAATAATGGGGTGAGTACACTTAATGAATTACCCTGTCTATATAAGATAAAATATAATCATATATCACATTATTATCCAATTAAAAAATGGACACTGTTTGCATTCATTTCACAAAATAAATCTGTTATTTCACCACTTTACGTAATTACTCAATATGGATACCATTTCAAAAAATGGATACCGAAAATATAAACAACGGAATTTGTTTTTTTATATAGATGTTCATAAGCGAAAGAATAATAAACTCAAATTGTTTTTAACGAATTTCATTTCTCACAATTTAATACATTTTGCAATCTATTATTATTAATTTGATAAATGTGTTATTATTATTAAAATATTAAAATATGTAGTACGTTATTACCACATAGTCCCAAATAATGGATACAAATGCAAAATAGAACTACAAAAACTAGGCGTGAACATTATCATTTTATTTTTGTAACTTTCGTTTTCATAACACTCACAAAATTATTTAAATAAATAATAATAACAAACATATTCGTTTAAAGTAATATTATTGCAAAATTATAATCTTAATAATTTCATTAAAATTTATTAAAATAAAGTAGTTTATTGTGTCGTTATGTGGCCACTCAAATGACAGAAAAAGTTCTGTGGTGATAGTTTAGGTACGTATACATTTCACGAAATGAGAAACCTCGGTTCCATTTGTGAAATGGATACCTTTTTTTTTATTGTTTATTAGAAAAATTAACAATCTATGCCACATGCATAATAGGAAAATATGATGACAGATATTATAATAGAATTCGTATTAATTACAGAATAATTTGAAAAGGGAGGCCATCCAATGATGGAACCCTCAACGTGAAAAATGGATACCTATATACAAACAGTACAAACGTCGTTCAGTTCACGAAATGGATAGTACGGCGATATGGATACAACATATTGTATAACAAACACAATACAATGCAATAGTCTCTATTTTCTGTGCAATTTTGGCAAAAAACTTCTCATACATCAAATATGTAGCAAATGAAACCGAATTTAAACAAACACGGTGCATATAGCATAATACTTATGTATTTAGGTTACCTACGTAAATTGCACCGCAGTTGAATATATCGAAGTAAGTGGACATTTCAATTTGAAAAAACTAGATACACAAGTAAAGGTACACACGGAATTCGCTCGAAATTGGAATGGTGTATTTGTTTTTAAACGACTCGACGACGTGTAGTGTATCGACCATCGAGTAGTATACAACCGTATATAACATTATCTGTAGTGTTTAACTAGAATGCCCTAGAGAACGGAAAATATGGACTGAATAGATAAAGAAAGAGAAAGAGAGACAACTGACAGAAAGAAAATACGATAATACCATATGCACCAATAGGGAAGAGTACAGACAGGGTATTGCTGTATCCATTCTAAGTGAGGTTTTTTTTTTTATATATCACTCCAGAGGATAAATGCATATCTAATAACCATTTTAGTTATTGTGTTTACTCCCTCGGTAATAACACAGATACAGAGATAACAGTATACTACATCATATCATGTTTGGGCGTTAAAAATTTAGTTTCAATTTACCCCAAAATTAACGTAGTATATTATTATTAAATGCCTTCTCCATTAAAAAATTTTGATTTTTTGATTTTTTTTTTTTTTAATGCTAATATTTGACACGCAATAATATGAACGAACCTTTTAAATATTTTACAACTTAAGACATATTTTCCCCAGATTGGTAATAAATATTGCTTATTATATTACTATAATCATAAAACTATCCAAAAATAAGAACATTACAAAGACTTATATTATAGATATTATAGATATATTTAACTTGATAACTACATATTACTACAAAAAATCATTAACTTTAACATATTATATGTTCAAAATTTTGTAAACTGGGTCATAATTAGTATTTATTTTCATTAAGTCACCCATCCTTTCTACCGATTATGACTACCTTTCTACCGATTATGATAAACCGGAAAGTGTTTTATGTACAAACAAAATTTAACTCTAAACTTTTCACAAACATTCTAAAGAACTATCGATAGGTAGTAAGTACTACTATTATTACAATATCTATTACTCTGTGGTAAGTGCCTATTAAAAACTACTAACGGTGTACATTTTTTTTTATTAAATGTTTGCAATCGTCTTATTAGCATTGCATATTTTGACAAATAGATAAAAAATACTATAGGTTGCCTATTTAGCCCCTTAAGCCTCATTACAAGAAATGCATAATATATATTATAATATATTGGTATCTATATAACATATTATGTTTAAAGAGGTTAGTATAGGCAACTGGCAATGACATGGAGCTAAACTATACATATACACAAGTAAACTATAAACAGTTTACGTATTCGTTTTAATTTTTTGTTAAGACATTAACAATCATTGTTAAGACTTCGTTATGATAAGATTTCGATAACACAACCCATAAATAACAGAAAAATAAACCACCGACTTAGCTGAAAAATTGTTTCCGTCATAGACATATAAATAAGTAGACCAGGAATGGTAGACGTTTAACGTTTCTAAATTGATGAATCCCTACAGTGTAGCTAATTTTAAAATAATAATACTATTGTATTCTTATCAGTAAAATATGTATAATAACTATATTATTGAATACAACATTTAAATTTAAAATATTCTTTTATTGTTGATGAAATTAAAGTTAGAGTCTTGGAATACTTTATAATACATCTCACTTAAATCTTAAATATACTTACATATAACATTGAAGTGTATCATCTAATGGTATCAAAAAAATAAAACAAATCTGTTTAAAATAGATAGATACATCTAGTTATTTATTTAAATAATCATAATAACAACAATAATTTACAATTATAATATGTAGTTTGTTATTTTGAAAAATAAAAAATCATAATCCTATGTAGTCTTCTGCCTTCCTATAAGTAAAAATTAAAAACAACACGATTTATTATAAAAATACAATTTTACCAAACATATTTATTTTTGACTTAAATTGTTTGATTGAATGGATAATTTATAGTAAGACTATACTCTTTAGATTCGATCATTGTCTACGCTGCGATCTAGTGGTGCGTAATGTCGTAAAATGCCTATCAACAAAACGCACGGCTTCAATTTTATACTATTACCACAGTATAGATTTCATTTACTCTATGCGTTTAATATGCAACACATTAAAGCCAACATGTGTGCGAGAGACAGACAATTATCAATGGATCGGCAGTTATCAATGAAGAAAATAGTATGGTTATACCATAGACATATAAATGTCTATGGATTATATAATATAATGATATAGGGAGCTAAAATTTGCACAACAGGTATAATAAAGTTATAACACATTTAAAATTTATTGCGCACATTAAAAATACAAATACAAATACAAATAATATTGCTGATCGTGTGTTTCGACTATATTAATCACGATTGTCCGTGACCATTTTGCTTTCGGCTAATTCTTGAAGCGCTTGTCGAAAAACTTCTATGCTCACTTTGTCATCAACGCCATCACACCGATACGCATTATCCCATACCACGTCGAAAATTTTACTCGGTAAGTTTACCCCGACATCACGAAATAACTTCTCCATAACGAGTTTGCTACGGCCCTATATAGTATATAATATATAAAATATAAACGCCGAATAATCTTGCAGTATTCAGTATACAGGTATATCAAGAAAATATACCCATTGTGATGTCTGGAAAGTAACACATTTTTTCGGAATTGTTGACAATATAAGAAACAAGCATAGGTACCTAAAATATTACATTACCGATTTTTTTTTAACCATTATTTTTTAGGGGTCAAGCAACTACCTACTTCTGATTTTCAAATGGTAACCGATGTTAATAATTCCATAAATAGATTAGTATTTAGTACGATTATTTAGTTTAAATACATTTTGATTTCTGTAAAAAAAAATATAATACTTTCCGAGATATCGTAATGAGTACATCTTCGTGGAACACCCTACCCTATATCTTAAATATAATTCCATACTAGTATCGAGTATCTATATTAGTATCTATATAGGTATTTATTTTGATGTGTCTTGACCATTCCTGGCGACACGATACGTTAATAAATACAAAGCGATTATTTTAAACTAAATATAATTATTGTTATAAGACGATATTACCTCGTAGAAATCTCTGTGAGTCAGTCCGTAGAGTGTAAATATCGATGGGTTCAGTAACATTTTAACGTTTGATTCTGGCCCGAAAAAAAAATCTCGATCAGGCGCGTCCATCTTGTATGCCAAAGGGTCATAAGAATAGTACTCTGGAAAAATAACAATCGCATAGATATAAGTATAATTAAAGATTAGATTGATGTGAAAAAAAATGCAAAAACTGTTTTAGATTTTCTTATTGAGATTTCATATACACACGCGTAGTAAATTTTTATTAATGTATCGACAACCCGTTTAACTTATCTGATTAATATTGTTCGCCAAATAGTAACGTTTGAAATATATATAGCAATGAGAATTTTAAATCTTCACAGTCGAACCAAATGTATGTATATATCTATACTAGTTATGTGTAAGATAGTGGTAAAGTAAAACCTTACAATATCACGTTCAACATAATCAAACGCAATTGTACCATCGGATATCCCACTATTCACCCATTAATTGACAATAGATCACACGCTGTACGCCTCCAATGCGATATATTATATATATATCGTATATTGGATTATGTATTATTTCGTATGTCTCGTGACTTAAGTATTTAAGTTGCCTTTTAGCGCATTTTGAAAAAAACAATTTAAACTTAAAGACAACTCATAATATTGTATATTGAGTACCTTCACACCCACGGGCCACCCAGCAACCCACTGTGTGTGTTAAAAATAAACTGTGTCTCCAAAAATACGTACTTTTGTTTAATTTAACGCTTTGAGACAATTTGTTCTTGTATTCGTTTTCGTAGGTCGTAACGAATTTGTTATCGTTTTCCGTTTTCGACGCGGTATCGCGTTTTTCGCAAGACGGGGAGAACTGTACGTTCCAATCGATCAAATCGACAAATAAATCGTACTGGACGTTATTATCGTCAACGGCATGTATTAATTTCAACGCGAAATTGAACATTTTCTTCTCCAGTCCAAATTGACGTTGACAGCAGATCTCGTACATTTGTTCTAACGGCAGCCATCCCGTGCCTGCCTATAATATAAGTACCATATTGATGGCGAAAAATGAGTTTTGTATTAGATAGTCTATGATTAGTATGTGCAAACGTGCCTTATTTTGTCGTGTTACAAAACGAGTTACTCGTCATTAATGTTATATAAAAATAAATTTTAGAATATTTAGATAAAGATACGAGGTAATTGCTAGAATAATTATCTAGATGAAGATAAAAAACAAGGTACAATAACAATATAATCAACTAAATCTAAATAGCTTTTTATCAAAATAAAAAAAAATTATACGAGTATATATGTGTATAATTTTGTTTACTACTATGTCTCAGTCTTGGACTATCTCAGTCCAACTACCGAATAACATACATAAACAATGTTTACGCAGAATAAGTAAAACTAGCTTAATTTTGATTTTAGAGTAAAAGTACCGATTATGAAATTTATAGAAAACAATATTTTGGAGGGAATGTCGTGGGGTTTTTTTTTATTATTCAAAATATACAGCTCAATATAAAAGCTACAAAAACCTTTAATTTTTTTGCTTTTTAAATAACTGTAACTTTTTAAATAGTTCATAGTTCAAAAAACACCGACGACATTCCCTCAAAAATAATGTTCCCTGTAAATTTCACAATAGGTACTTTTACTCTATAATCAAAATAAAGCTAGTTTTACTTATTCTGCGCAAGCATTGTTTTCGTATGTGACCCGTTAAGTGGACTGAGACAGTAGATGCGAATATAACGTCCTCTTAATGGGTAAAAATACGACATTTACATTTTTTACACATAATATAATAATCATACGAACATGTATAAAAATAATAATAAAAACGTTACATAAGTACACGAAATAACCGTTTACCTTGTCCAATTTTTTGCAAGCTTCTCGTAACTCCCATACATTAAATTTCTTTTTTTTAGAGATGGACTTTATTTTATTAATTGTCGATAGACATTCGTTAAACTCAAACTCTTTTTCGTTCGGGTAACTTCTGGTGAGAATACTGACAGCTCCAAAATACGGTCTGCCCGTGGATTTTCCTTGATGTTCATCAATGTAGGGATATCGTATACATTCGTTGTTTTCTATTCTAAAGGTATTATGTCCGTGATTAGTTTTAAGACATAGATTAGTCTGTCCATATCGCCCCTCTCAATGACCGTGTTTATTTTAGCCAACAACCACTAATATACTTGATAATATAGGTATTGCATTATTGAAATAACTATTTTAAAATGTTTGAAATATTGTGATTTAATTAACACTTAAACACTTATCAAAACTTTAATTATTATGAATGAATTTATGTTATCAACTTATTATAATTAAATCTTGGTTACGACTTAATTAACTAATTTAATCAGTACACGTTTTGGTTATAAACTATTTCATGACGAAGAAACTGTTTCAAAAACTTTCATTACTTCACTGTTTACACCTAAACTTGTATTTATTATTTCGTACTATAAATATTTATTATATTATTATACCTTTCTAATAAGCGATTGAGATAATTTTCAAAAATAGTTTTTTTATCGTCAGCGGTCCAACTGCTTTTACTTTTGACATGCCATTTATACCATACTCCAGGCGGCAAATATTTTTCACGCTTGCCGTATCGATTATCTGGATTGAAATTTGCCGTGTACCTGAATCCGTAATTTCCGTAAAGAGTTAAAATTATTATTATTATTTTTTTTATAATTAAAATTAATAACTTTCGATTTAATGTCTCGCCGGTCTCATAAGCGCGATGAGAGATCTTATACAATTCCGCTCCGTCTTTTATGCAACGCCCGAATACTTTTTTCGGAAAAATAACATCGTCGAAACAACATTCCACTGAAAAGTATATAGGCGTAATAAATAATGAATACAATATAGTTTACTTAGGTATATATTTAATAAAGTGAATATTTTTCTAAACTTTTATATTTGTGGCCAAATGTAGTTTTTTCGTTTATATGTTTTGGAAGCGATATCTGTCGATTAGATTGCTTTTTCTGAATGTCCTGCACGTTAGAATCTTGAAAACACGATGTAATCGGTGTGTATTTTGATCTCTTTCCATACCGATATTCCGGATCAAAACTCGCCGTGTACCTATTAGTGGTGGAAAAAATACAGATTGCCGAAGTTCGATAATCCGGATTTTTGAAATCCGAAGTCAAAATGTATTTAAAATCGGAGTTTTGCATTCTTTTAGACATTTTTTATTTAATTCGAAAATAAATCATCATTATGAATTTAGTTAGTATAAATAAAATAGGACTATTATAATATAATTTATTATAAACTAACTAAATAAAATAGGACTAATATAATATAATTTATTATAAACTAACTAAATAAAATAGGACTAATATAATATAATTTGTTATAAATTAACTAAGTGAAACTATGAAATAAAGATAAAATATAAGTGAAAGGTAGCCCCTAAAATATGTTACAAATATTTTTTTTTTATAAAACTATTTTCTTCACATTTTAGTGTGGAATCAAATACAAAAATATATACCTATAATAGATATGAGATAATTTGAAGTAAAATAGGGTATGAGGTTGGAGGAACAGAACAAGACAGCTAATGGAAATGAGTGGTTATAATGAATAACCTAGGATCTTGTGTTCAAAAGAACGGTGGCTTTTATAAGGGCGTATAACATAATGGGATTCGTTGAATAAAATGGAAATAATGTGATAACTAATAAAAAAAATTCAATTAGACTTAAAATTAAGTTCCACAAATATATGGTGAGACTGACTATATTGTATAATCCGGAGTGGTAGGCGGTAGACAAGAAAAATAGAACAGAGAATGCTTATAAGTGGATAAGTGAAGTGATGAGAAAAGACAAGATAAGGGATGAGTACATACAAATTTGCTTAAGCATGGCTTCTATAGTAGACAAAATGATAGAAAATAGACTGAAATAGTTTTGACATGTTATGGGGAGACAGGAATCTGAAGCAGTAATTAGAGTTGTATTGAAAATAAACGTAGAGAGAAAGAGATAGAGAGGAAGACTGAAAAAGAGGTGGTTGGATGTGATTGTGAATGATATTAGGATAGGTCGCTGTTAATTGCGTCCAATTTAAATTTTGTGTGTAAATTGCGGCCGGATATATTTTGTATACATGCCTAAATACTTAAATATATGTAATATTATCTATATTGTAGAGTATTACCAGATACTCTTTAAATTGTACAATCGACTAGTATTTTTGAAATGTACATAAATTGTAGCCCAGATATTCCAATTTCCTATCGGATGTACAATCTAAAGTTTAGTTGTAACCTACAATGCAGATAATAATATGTTCACTAATATAATATTACTAGGAGCCTGTGTCCATTTGGTCGTAGCTTTGGGTGTATTTTATTTTATTTAATAAAAATGAATTTTAAGAAAAGCGAACTAATTAAACACATTTTTACCTGACACATATTATTACTAACTTTTAATAATATATTTTTAAAGGTACTCAAAAAAAAAGCATAAGCAATATTTTTAACCATACAATTGTAATTACATACATACAATTATACATACATACATTATATACATATTAATACAATTATATTGCTATTCCTAAATCTGTAAAATGGGAAAGAAAATATTGATTTTGCAAAAAAATCCTTAGACGAATTTAACGTATCAATAAAAAATATTTAGGCATATACTGTACAAAATACACCCAGGCTGAAATTTACGTATGTATAAAATATACATATGACATAAAGCTGCAATTTACAAAGTATATGGCTATGACCTCTTTTCTGGGACGCAATTTACTAACTCCTATTAGTATAGCCAGTGTATGCGAGGTAGGAGATCGGGTCAAATGGATGTTTAAAACGAGGTTGGCTAACCCAAAACTGTTGGAATTAAGGCGTAGGATAGAAAGAAGAAGATATATTATAAAGTATTAGACTTCAAAAAAAAAAATGTTTTTTTCGCCATTACTGACTTTCGATTCGATTGTTCACCGATTCCGAAACCGCTTTTAGAAATGTTTGTACAAAATTCTGCGGTGGTTTTATTTTCGTCTTCGACAATCCCAGTGCTGCAGTTTATCTCTGTCGATTTATCCGGAAAAATCACATCACCTATGCTGATTGTTATACTTTTGTCTCTGCACGTCGTATTTTTTTTATCGGTATAATGCTTGGGTTTTAACGGATGACGATACGGTGAAATCGAGTACTAAAAATATAGATTTTCGTTAAAAATCCTAAAAAAAGTATAGGTATCTATATAAATTCAAATATTATTAGGCTTACGCGTTTATTTCGATATTGTTCTATGCACTCTTTTTGCACTTGCAAATATTTCGGGTTTTGAGTAATGTAATCATCCATCATGTTTTTTTATGGACGATTTCATATTTTCCGAATCTTAACATGAAAATGTAATGCTAAATACCGAGAAAAACATTGTGTTGCTAAGTAATTTTCTATTGGGATCTACACTCGAAATGCCTGCACTCTTTTGGTAGTTTATTGTACCATAATAAAAGGGTTAATTTTGCAAAATCTGGACCGTACATAGTGACATAATCTTTCCTACGACAACGCACGAATGAATATATTTAACGATAATTAATAAACATATGACATAATATTATGATGTAAACAAGTACCTATATGAGCAGATACGATAAACGACATCAGCGCTACCTATATTTAAATTTAGATCCCCATAAATGATATGATAGGTGCATAAGCTTATAGTATAGAAAATGATAATAATTCGAAATGATTGCGAGACGATAATAAAGAATATTAATAATACCTATTCGAATACTACCAATTTATTTACTTAGATCAAAATATTATAGATTAATTTTGTCAACAATTGTTTGAATAAACGTGGAGATAATATTCATATTTTGACTATTGATATATTTACTGCAATGTCATAAAACTGTGTACTCAACTACGACCTAAGTATATAAAGTTAACCTACTTATCGTATTTTGTTTATTTACTATCTAATTTTTCGCAGTTTGTACCTTATATTCAATGTCCATACCATTCTGAAGTACATTATTACTTGAATGAAAGACCATAATATTTTTAACGAAAAACCATTGCAATCAAAAATCGGTTCTGACCTAAACTCGATAACCTCACAACGTTATACCATTAGTCGTGGTTTTCCCCTGTAGCATAACTAACAAAAAACGAATCGATGTAAGTACTTTCTCATTATTGTTATCAATTTATAGTAATTGAATTTAAAAAACTGTTAGAAATCTAAAAAAAATGTTTTGAATAAAGTACCACCGAGTGAAAAATACTCAACACTGCAATATAAACAATTCTGAGTTTCTTTGTGATCCTAATAAGTTCCGATTAAATAAAACATACTAACTTATAATAGTTTCATCGCTATACACTCAAAATCGCAACACAATCTATTTGAAGTGTATAAAATGCATATAGATTTGGTAATTTGAAATACAAAATACAAAATGGTTCAGTTAAAATATAATAAAATACAAAATATATCCGGCGATCATATGAACCTAATTTCAAAATATTTTTATTTTGCACGAGGATTTTTGGATGTAAAGTCATTAGTGTGAGAAAATCGTTATCTTAAAACGATTGTGATTTAGTTTATAAAGAAAACCGGTGATAACTACAAAGCACGAATTTATATTTATACAAAAAACGACTTATATCATTATGTTAAACCATGGCTATTTTTAATTATTGTAAAAAAAACACACATTAATCTTGTACCATTACCGTTTCATTTGAGTAAATTAAAAACGAATATGTGATATTCTATATATACGAGCACATTGATAATGTTGTTTTTAATTCGGATAAAAAACAACTATAAATACACGTTAAATAGCACTTTTTTTTCAGTCTCGCGTGAATATAATGACGTACCTATTCGAATAGATTCCGTAATTATACAATATATCTGCGTAGGTATCTATTATGTCTGAGCCTGAAAATATACTGAAACAGTGTTTCAAAATTTGATAAAATGAGATTATTATCGATATTATGAATACAACAGTTAGAAAAAATTGTTGTATTTTAAAATTCTGAACGGATGTGAGGAAGTTGTTAGTTTTAATATAGGGTAACCATAAAAATAAAGGAATTAAACATGAATACATGATGTATGTACAATGTATAATAAGTAAACCTAACTATAATTATTATAATTTACAAAAACGAAATGAATGACAGTTATTAAGGTTTTTGAATACCTTCAAATTAGATATTTATACACAAAGACAATTTTATTTTCATGATAGCGGTTGAGTACTTTTGTGCTAAACTAATTACGTCGAATATAATTTATTATATTTTAATAAAAAATGGTAAAACTTATTAGTTATTACAAGAAACGTTTTTAAAATACCATCATTACTTATTATATACCGTGTGTAATACAATATACCCGCTAAAATAGTCAAAACAATAACTCACAAATGACAAATTGTAAAGCATTTATTGAAAAATGTCATAAATACGTCAAAAAAATGTTTAGTTATACATTAACAGTAAGGGGAAAACGGGTTTAATACGGGACAGACTTGAAAAACGGGATGAAATGCGTCCTGCATAACTTTTATCGGGACAACGGGACAAAGAATTGAAGTACGGGACGTATGGTCACCCTATTTTAATATGTGTGCTTACTTTTTTTTCTGCCTATGAATAACTATTCTATCAAAAATCTTGCACCAATTTTTTATATCTTTTGATATCAGACATTTTTTTATTCTCTTTTAGATATAGTTTGTCCATAATAAGGGGGGGGGGAGTAGAAAAACCGGAAAAGTTTATGCCAACAACGATTTTGATTTTTTTTTTCTTCTTGTGATTTAGTTCAAAATAATCGTAGAGAGCATAAATGTTCACATAATACGAAAAATTTCCTTTTATAAAGGTAGTACAATTTTCAACATATTTGTTTAGCTTATTATAAGAATTTCATATTTTTAAATTCCTGTTTAATTTTTACGTCATTTCAAAACATGTTTATCCAAAATTTGCTCAGAATCATAATTGATCATTTATCGTTATCGACAAAACGTATTTCAGCATTCAGCTAATAACACACGACAGTACCTATTTGTATTGTATAGAAAATATTTCGTTTCAAATAGGTACATAATTAATACAAAATGTATTAATTAAACATAACCGATATTTAAATTAAGCATCGAGATTAAATCATATTAATAGTATTTTTGATCATTCTATAAAACTACTAAATATTGAAATAAACACTGAATAAATATATTTACACTACAGGTTGACATATAATTAATATAATAGAAACGAATTGTCTTCCGTTCCATTCCAAAGTACAAATTACAGTATTGTTATTTATTTTATTACATGGGACGGTGCACGTATTGATGTAAAGATAAATTAAATAAATAAAAGAAAATGAACATAATTGAAACCATAACAAAATTGTAATGACGAAAATAAGTAGTAGGGGTATAATATAGAAATAATAATTGAAAGACGTTTTTTTTATTTTATTCTTTTATTTTTTTTTTTAGCTAAGCAATTTAATCGAAATACAAAATATGAGTTTTAGTGATATGGCAAGTTGAACTATGAACAAAAAATTAATGTATTAAATATAAATGTATTTTATATACAAATCATTATTTTAAAACACCTATCCACGGAATATAGGAGTAAAATTCGAAAGTTGATATGAGATCCGATGAAAACAGTTTTAGTGGGATAGTAAGCTATAAACAACAATACTTTGTTCACACATTTTTATTTTTTAGACGTTTAGCCACGTAGTCGGAGAAAGATATTTTGTGGATACTATGGAGTCCAAATTCGACCAAATAATATATTATGCAACTGAACTTGCAGAAAAAGATATGATAATTTTTAAGCAAAAAGTTTACTTTATATACAATTTCTTTCTATACAAATTATTACTTTTAGACGTTTTTTAAACCATTTCTTCAATTTGATAAAATCCTCAGAAAAACCTATATATTTTCACAATTACGGTTTCAGTTGTTTTTTTTTTTTGTAATTAATTTGAAAATAACAATAAAGAACGTGATTGTTTTTTTCTCATTATTTATAGCTATTTGACATTTTGAAGTTATTATAATTTTTATTTGATTTTATGTGAATACTATTTTTTTGGATTCGCTAAAATACTCGATCATTTTATGGAAGAAGTATATTATAAGATGTTCTTATTATTTATGGTTTAAATTTTTACGAAAATCGTATAAGTAACGACATTTCGCGAACTATATTTTTCGATTTATGTGAATATCTAAACATTTTGGGTTCCATAAAAATGTTCGAAAATTTTAGACGAAAAAATACGAAAAGTCGTATTTTGTATTGTTCATGTTCACAAAACATCGTGATGACTTAGAAATCTGTGAAGAATTATTTATATTAATAACTGTAAACAAAATAATCGGCTACGGACGGGTACTTTGGTAGTTTATATTTAACGAAATCAGTGATTTAATAAATATTATATTATGTTACGGGCTATTCGTTGTTCTATAGAAATCCATATAATTCGTTCTTAATGAATTTTTTTTAGAAAAAATATAAAACAGATAATCAATTTTTAATTTCGGTTTGGAATGTCTATACTATTTCATATGGTTTGCGTTTAAATCAATATTTCACGGTCTATATAATATGATAATATTACAAATATATACAGAGTGATTGTTTTATACGGCCAACACAGAGGGTTTTAATAAATCCAATTGAGGTTTTTCGAATAATTTGCTATCGAAACCTGATTCGAAAAGACAATAGTTTTTCAAAGATCTAATTTGATATACATACATACCTCTGTATATGGTCAAGTTGGGTAAATAAAACCGAAATCAAATTGATTCAGAATTTCCGCACATGATAAAATAATCACTCTGTGTATATCGATAATAAATTTTGTTTAGTATCTTTTATTTATTATTAATACGAAATATGTGTTAAATATAATATAAACGTACCGTAAAATAAATGCACAATGTAAATAATTACAGCATTATACACTTGATGCATGTGGGTAAGATCAGACATTTTTATTATAATGTGATAAAGACGACTCGAACGATAATAGTTTACGCTAACGTTATTTGGCAACTAAATACGCGATTTACATATTATGTACTTACATTTATGCAGTCGAATTATGTATATAAAACCTAACCTCCGGGTCCAGATGGCCCAGCAACGTTTGGAACTTTTTTTCGTGTTAATAATAATGGAATTTTACAATAATACATTAGTACTACAGCACTTAAAAATCTATTATATTCAAAGCCCACTTTAGTAAAACGAAATACCATGTTTGTAGGGAATAGGCGATTTATTTTAAACGTAGGCATTTTTGTTTTTGTTTGTTTTTTTTTTTTTCTATCACATTTCAAATGCAAAATACATTTTCAAATTTATAATAATTAATAATTACCTTTAAGGACATACATTTCCTTTTAAACTTCATAATTACAATAATCTATAATACATATATGAGAATATGAAAAACACGAGATAAACGGCGGAGAAAAGCGGATACGGATTATGCGACTGTTTTAGGTGAAAAACTGTGAAGATAGTAACGTGATAAACCGTTAGTAACGATAAGCGATTCTGAGCGAAATTCGTTTATAACTATACATGATTTAAGAGTCCATAATATTTCATCAAAATTTGGTTTTAAAACTATTAAAAAAATATACATACAAATACTATACTCTCTACTTTTTTTTTAACATTCTGTTTGTTTAAACAATAATAGCCATATATAGTACCTACCAAATAAAAACTACGAAAAAAACTCGCAAATATAAAATACATATAAATATTTAAAAAATGACAAAATATTTTGGAATTTTATTATGTTTATAAAAGGAATTGCATTAAAACACAAAATAAAATTTATTTTATTTATTATTGAAACAATTATTTCCGTAATCTTACCCGTTCTGATTACGTTTTTTTTCCAGTTTTTTTTTTCAAATATTAAAAAAATTAAAAAGAAAATCAAAAACAATTAGATTACTCATTATCTAGATTAAAACTTTCAACAAAAAAATTATCTTGTTGTTTTTCAATCGGAGAAATATTTCTGGTAAAAAACATAAAGTGTAAACATTTAAAATAATGAAAACGTAACGCCGTAAATTTACCAGTTTTCATTTTTCATCTTTTTTTCGGATTTTGCCAATTATTATGAAAACTACTAGGAAAATAAAAAAAAATGAATTTCTTCTTTAGTAATTAGATCCAAAATTCAACAAATTTAATAACTTGATGTAAATATCCTACCTTCTCAACTTCCTACCTACAACAGTGACAACATCCATTCCTTGTATCAGCTAATTTTGTTTGTATTTTATCTATATTACATAGGTAACTAACGATTCATATTTATACCAAAAACATTTTACAATCCATTCTTTATAGTTTGAATTTTGAAAATTCGGCTTCGAGATGCACACCAGACCGTTTGCTCGTTTCTGTATATAAATGACCAAATATCTAAGTGTGATAAATTCGGCAGTTCAGATAGTGCACAGACAGACACTTCCTTTTATTAATATATTTATCTTAAAAAAAAAACTGACAATGTTAAATAATAAGTTACAACTGAAGTAGAGTAGTGTGAAGTATAAAAATCAGAATATATAGTCATTTGGTTTAAAATGTTAAATCACGAATACAACGTTAAAATCTGTATTAATTTATAAAATAGTTATTCAAATTTTTGTAAAAATGTTTAATATAAAATAATATTTGAATTTATTCCCCGGCCCCGTCTTCAACTTTGTTTTTTTTTCTATGATAAGGTAAGAATCATTTACATGATGAACCTTGTATAGCTATGTATCCAATTTTCAAATATTTATACGGAAAAAGTTGTATCCCACATTAATAACCCAATAAAAATGACCTAAAACTCTAAATATATTTGAAATTCAACCACAGTAAATTTGAATATTATAGTGTTTGCTAAATATTTCAGGTCACTTTACAATTATAAAATGTCTCGCTAAATTGCAATAAAAAACACCAGCGTTGCGTAAATATTCCCGTTGTCTAGCTTTTTTTTTTATATATCTGCTTTCTACACGTTGTTAAGAAAAATACAATAAAGGAATTTAAAGAACTAACCTATGTAATACGTCGACTATAGATCCAGAATTTTATAAGAAAAAGCCTCAATGAAGTTTTTGATTTAAGCAAGTCTTTCGCTTGAAGATTTGATTACCGACCAGAATATAAAACCCACATTATAAAATAAAATCAATATTTTGCTCGTTCTGCTCAATCTATACATTATAATATAGCTGTCGTTACAATAGATTAATGGGGCAAAACTATATAAAACTATGAATAACTGTGCCACGATACAAATACTAATTCTAACAAATCACAGTATTATAATAATGTATAATATCATAATAATTCATAATGTGAGATTCATTATTTTAAGTCACACGGAGATCATAATATATAATACAATTCAGTACTACTGCACGTTTAAATAAATCGTAAGTATATGAGCAGCGTCATATTAAGACTTTTAGCACCCTTAGGCCTTGTATAAAATAGCGCCCTTATTAAATTTATCATTTTTGTTGCAAACATGGGAGTTTTTTGGTGTTCAACGATATATATGTCACATTATGATTAAGTAATTAAATATGCATTATATATTTTCTTTAATAATATTTGTTTAATATTGTACCTGTTTTCCCGTTCTATAGGTTTCCCTACGTTTTTTTCCGGTTTTCCCCATTTATTATGAAAACAGTCGGGAAAATCAAAAAATGATATCATTAAAGTACCACTCCAATCAGATTTTTTTTTTTCAAAAAATGTCCTATCATTGTAAATCGGAGCAAAATTACTGATAGAAAAAATAAATAAATAAATATCATTGTAAAACCAGTACATTCCGCACAGAATCTAAAATCTCTTGTATTCTTTTTTTTGACTATGCATATTACATTGAAAACAGTTTTATAAAAACAAACAAAGTATAATAAAAATAGTGTTTAGTAACTAGGAATTAAAATAATTACTTAGTAATTATACTTACATAAAGTACTAATTTCAATTTTTTTTTTTTTTCTAGATTTCTTGGTAGCCCGTAAATAAATGGCCCGTATATATTTATAATATAAATATGAGTATAGGTATATGCATCGGTTGATTACAGAATATTATTATATCAAAATTTTATTTTTATTTAGTTTTTGTTTGAATTTTATGTTTTGACAACATAAAATAACTATGTTGTTTTATTCGTTGGTCTGGAAGCAACAGTGAATCTCGTTTTCCTGAAATCCCTCTTAACTCGTCCTCAACGTTTTGGACATCGGGTAGGTGTTGCTCATATCCTGTGTCCACATAAAACGCTATCGTCATGTTTTTCCTCATCACAGGGGTTTGATGAAATGGGCATGTCTCCCGGCGTTTCAGGTCTCTGAAATCCCTTGCACGACTTGTCTAAGGTGTTCAACAACTCAGCTGTAAATCGATTTTTAAGCCGAATAAGAATCCGTATTAATATTTATACAGGTAATATACTGATATAATATATATATTATATTTAGGTAGGTACTATTGAAAGTATTTTGTCCGAATCGACATTTTATTTCCGGTGTGAGTGGCAGTTTATTAGGATTCAAATGGGTCTTAAACCAATGGCTTATCACTTCTAACTCTGTTACTTCCGGTAAACTTGCAATCGGGTCTCCTAATATAGCCAGAAATTTCAAAAATAACTAATAAACATAATAATATTGTATTAAAAAACCACGCGTCTAATAAATATTCGGGTGTAGTTTACTATTAACTGATTTTGGCTAGGCAATTTCCGTACTGTCGCAAGGATTTCATCGTAGATGTGCGGTTTTATCTGCAGGAAAAAAATGATCAATAGGTATAAATGTCGGTTTTAATAGCAATTCAAAGCTGAAAAAGTTTATTTAAAAAACTAACTCATGCAGTATGTACATGTATCTATATGCAATACTATATAGTATACAGTATGTATGTTATACAATTATCACTATATAGGGCTTAGATTTATGTACCATAAAACATTATCAAAATATGAATTTAGTTTATTTAAAATATGCTAAAACATACTAAAAAAATATTATTAAATAAACATTTAGTATACAAAAATATTTTGCAAAGTTTTATTTTCCAAACAATATATCACGCTAAATAATTAAATATGTTATAATATGCCAAACAACTATGATATAACAGACACTTGAAATACGAAAATAACTATATAATAGTATTTTAAATAATCGATTTCCTGTTAAATCTTAATATATTTTAGATTCTGAGTGGAACGAGGTATTCGTTAGATACTCTGTGGACAAAAGTCCAAACAGAAATGATTGTAAATTTAACAGGAGATTTATTTTAAATCATAATTTGTGATAAAAAATAATAATAATAAAAAGGGAGTATAATGTAGAATTTTTATTTTAGTATCAAATTTTGATGAAAACCGTCATCTATAACCAAACTCCGATCAGAATCGTTTTTTATTTGTATATTTTAATCATTGTGTACAGATATACATTAAATTCTTCTCAATGTCCTACCTTCCCAACTTCTCACTTCCAACAGTGGTCCACCCACCGTGCGAAGTGTATCCGTTTTTTTTTTATACATACTTAAAAAATCTACGTAAAGCATTGCATGATGTAATTTTCGCTTTTCGTCAACAAAACATACCAATACATATAAACCCTGGGCCTAGTTATCACTTACATACTAATATATTATACTCAATGAAAACAATTTTTTTTTTTTAAAACTGAGTAATAATATCAATGTTCATAATAAAATTAGATAAGTACCTGTATTTCATCCGTTTCTTCATGTTTTATATCCAACTCCTCGGCTTTCGATAATCGTTCAGGTATATTATCATCAACCGATAACGTATCACAAATATTCGATTTTCCATTCTCATTAACCTGACTGAACATTCATTAATTTAATATTCTATATTATAGTATCGTATATCATGTTAAAATACCTGATGGCAGATGTCCGCTTTTTTTTTTTTACACAGAGCGTATGCAATCGATAATTTGGGAAAGCGTTTATTTCACGATTGAACATTCTAATAATTTTGCCCTCGGTCTTTGACTGGTTATCCATAATCTTAGCCATAGAAGATTTTTCAATCATTTGCGATGATTTTTCATTAATATTTAATTTGTCCATAGACTGATCATTGTGAACATCTATATCAAGACGACTTTCAAATAAATCCTCAAATTCTCTACTATTTAAATTTGTAATGAAATTTTCACAGTCTTCGATTTTTACTTGATCGTAGTCAATTAAAAATGAAAAATCTTCATCTTCTATCGCTTCTTCTACGTCCGATTCTTCTTCCACCGCATCGTATTCGTATTTAAAAGAAACCGAACTTTTAAAACTGTTGCGTTGTGGATCATTTAAATAGTGCAAATCACTCAAGTCGATACTACTGAAATCAGTTAAATACGATGTGAAACTCAGAAACCTTGTAAAATCGTCAAAACGATTAGACGCTCTCTGCTTTTCTCTTTTGTTAAAACTAGTTTCGGATACATTTGTGTTATCTTCGGCTTTAACAGCAGTTTTACTATTTGTTACGTCGCCGTCATCATCAGATTTTCCGTTCGTAACAATAATCTTAGGAATACTACTGGACTGGATTAAGTCCAACTTAACTAACATAATAAAAAATAATAATAATAATAAAAATAAAAAGTACTATTGTCAATAACATAATTAATTTAGACACGTTTAATTTGAAAGCCTACACGAACGTACCACTCTTTTCTGGTTTATTATAATTGTTGATTTTATCCATTCCTTTACTTTTAACAGATTCATTCAATTTTTTGTCTCCCGTAGATGTATCATCCAATGGAATTTTAACAAATAACGCATCTAAAGGATGCGTCGGGCGGTAAAGTTCTACATTACGGATAATATTTTTCTAAAAATTAATTAAGATTATAATAATTCACATTTTTAATTGATAATGATTTGATCAAATTCAACTTGTTTTTGTTTTTGTTCTTTTAGTTTATTTATTTTTCTTTGAACTTTTTCGTTGGATTTGTATGAATTTATTTGTTTATTACCGTCGCAAATCTTTTCGCACGAATGAAATAGTTCCGAATTCTTTTCGGGTGATTTTATTCTTTTGTCAAAGTATTTCACTAAAAACACAATTTAAACTAAATTAAATAAATTATGTGTTATTTGATACCTAATAATACCTAAGCCTATTATATATTAAGTTATATTTTTACGTTTATTTTCTGTGATAGGGGCATTCAGACAGAAGTCGAGCTTCAGAATGAGACTAGGTAGTCCTAAGTACACGATTCCCGATACAACAAGCCGTTCGTCAAAAGTGTAGTTCAATAGTTCTGCTGGAACTGTGTTACAAAATTTGTATTTATCAGAATATTGTTTAAAAATGATTACGTATTATAAAATGTATAAATATGCTTTTTTAGTTTGTTTATACACCTTTTTTTTTTGAAACTTTATTGGCTGTGTCACTTAGATATTCTTTAATATTTTGTAAAAAATCAATTGGATACATTTTACTATATGAAATTGAGGTTTTCACTACTGTATGAGGTATTTTGGTTCTAATTCCAAAGTCTTTAAGTGCATTTCTCGTTCTCAAAGTATAACTGTTGACGAAATCGTATTTTATAAGATTTCCCAGATTGTGTAAAATACTTATCTATAAATTTAAATTAAATGTCGTTAAAAGAAAATGTAAAACAAACGCGTGTTGGCGAACATTACAATACATTTTTACTTTTCTTTTTTACGTCGTATAATATATATTTTTTAAAAACATATCAGTTAAAATCAATTCAAATTATTCGTAACATTTATGAAAATAAAATTATAAATATCTACTTGTAAATTATATGAAAAATGTGAGCAATATTTTATTTACGTCAGTTATAGAAAAAAAAAAAAATCAATAGGCATTAAATTATACACAGAATTACGAAAGTGAAAAAGTTTGTTAACAATCAAGTGAAATATTTCTAAGGTATTTTTTTCCTTTACGAAATAATAATTAAATTAACGATATTAGTTTGGAAAAACAATAAATTCGCATCGTCTTGTTGTTTTTTGTAAATAATAATTTTAGAGATAAAAACATACGCGAATAAAATCTGAAAATATTATCGTCAAAAATAATAAATTATTTGAACTGGTGATATTAATTTAGAAGTCGAAAATCGAACAGTAGAACAAATGTATCCAAAAATATATAAATTTATATAATATAGGCATGCAAATAAATTAAATAACTATATACTTTTTTTTAAATTCAATACATTATCTTTACTGGAGAATCTCGCCACCAAAATATTTTGATAATTATTAGAGACGAATTAATGTATTAATTCATTTTACGAAATAGACTCTAAGAGGAAACGTCTTAAACGCGTTTATAATACTGAATTAAATATACATTTTACTATAAGCGATTTGTTAAAATCAAACTCAAACACGTATAGGTTAGTACGCATACAAACATGAAGTAAATCCAATTCATATGTTAATTATTAAAATGATTATTTTTAAGTAAAACAATTTAAGATATTATAATATATATGGGTACCTATGGGTGGGAACCAAAGTACTCTTACGGTATCTCTACAAGTTGCAAGACGTTGCAAATAGGGTTGCATCAGATCGACAACCTATGTATAATTCTGTCAAACAATACGAGGAGTTCTAAACAAGACTAGGGCGGATTGTCCCATCCCGGATGTGCGCGGAGACAACAGGTGAGAGGTATTAAGGTGTTTAGAGGAGGAGGCATGACTGACACGAAATAGTTGAGATGGAGGCGAAGGAGAAGTAAGATACATGTATAGTAATATTATATAGATAATACAATTCCATGTTAAAACTTAAAACAACCGTGAAATTCCTACAAAACAAAAAAGAGCCGGTCGAACTTTGACACCACGGGTAAACTATTGCAATAGATGGGAAGTTTTAAAGGTGTAGAAGGTACAAGGTAATAGTTTAATTTATATACTAAAAGTATTACGATAAATCATTGGAATCGAAAAATAGTTCTGTACTGAGTACCTACTGAATTTGTCATGATTTTTCTTCTAATAAATATATTAGCCATTTTATAATTTCAATAGATAATTTTAATTTTACAATACGTAGTTGGGCTAAAATTTAAAAATAGTGTTAAAATAAAACATAAACCGACTCTACCTATAATGATTATAAAAAAAAAAAACCAGAAATCGAATTTCCTTCTCTCGCTACAAGTTTGATTAATGGGGAGGGTTTTTTAGAAGCTCATAATATATACAATTTTAATTTTAAATTGTATTTTATCATTATTTTAGTTGAATAAATTATTATTATTATTATTAATTCCCTTAATATCTTCCGAGAAAATCCAGTGGATTATGATAAAATAATCACCCTGTATATACTTGCAGTGTAATAACGACACGGGTCTATACTTATAGATTTATTTGAAAGTGAATTTAAATATTATTATTATATTATTTTTAGTTGATATAATAATAATATTTAAATTTAATTTAAATTATTATTTTTAGTTGATAAAAAATTAATTTTTTCAAACGAAATTTCGTTATAAAATCAACTTGTATACTATAATATTAAAATATGTACACCACAATACACGCAACCGGTCTTCAATATTGAAACGTACGACATCCTCTTAAACAATAATATCATTTTAACTTAGACGATGATGCGGGACGTGTGACGTCATTACTTAGACCAGTGTTTCCCAATCTTTTTTTACTCAACGCCCCTTTTAGATTTTAAAAAATCCCATACCGCCCCCTTCAATCAATTTTTTCAAAAGATTAACATTTTATTTTTCAATAAACTTTTTAATTAAAGAAAAAATATAATTTAACATTTTAACGCTACAATTTAGTTAATTTTATATTTAAATGCCTACTAATAATATGAATTATATAATTTGATTTCGAAATTGCTAATATAAAATAAGAACACAAAAAATACTTATGTAACTAATTACTCCCCTGAGGTAGATGGTTTCCTGCTAGCGAAATTATATATGGCTCAATAGATGTCAGCATTAGTCTTAAATCTCCTCTTTCACATATTTCTAATTCGTTTCTTGATTTGGTCAAAAATTGTTGAACCGCACTAAAGCCTTTTTCGACCAGATATGTCGACGGAAAAGCTATAATAAATAATTCCACTTCTTTCCAAAGTTGAGTCAAGGTGTGTACAGTATATTTCTAAGTCAGAATCTAAAATTAGTTTTGAGCTTGATAAGCTAGAAAAATTATTAAATTCACGTCAACTAATTTTTTCTTTAAAAAGACTTAATTTTTAAATAAATGCACTAATAATTGACTTAGATTTGATAAAATTAATTTTATCGCCTTGCAAATTTGTATTGACTTCATTAAGTTTTTCAAAAATATCTGCTAGGTATACGATATTTGTCTATTTTATGTAATTCATCGTAAAGTTGTTTATTAAGTGGCTGCAGCAATTTTAGTATAGTTTTAAATAAACTATAAAAGCGTGTCAAACAATTTCCTTTTGATAGCCACCTAACTTTGGTGTGTAGAACAAAGCGTTCAAAGTCTTCATCATTTTCGTAGCATAATTGTCGAAACAAACGGTCATTCAATGATTTAGCTTTGATTTTATTAACAACATTTATGACAAATCGCATGGTATTCAACTAATTATTACTTAAATTTTTAGATACTAAATATTGACGGTTAATAACACAATGAACTGTTAAAATCCCAGGGACTGCATTTTTTAAATGTGCAATAAAACCACGTTGACGTCCAATCATTGCAGGCGCTCCGTCAGTCGCACAAGCTATACAATTTGTCATGGGAAAACTCTTTTCTATGAAAAAGTTATGTACTACTTTAAACATGGTTAATCCTTTAGTATCCGTGTTTAATGATTTTGCAAATAGTAGTTCTTCCGCAATTTTTTCGTTGATGTTTACATATCGCACGGAAGTAACAGTGGATTCATCAAGTTGTATTAAAAAGTTTGATATATTTAAAATATCACTCAATTTTATTTCAACATCATACGCCATTTCATCGATTCGCCTGGACATAGTATTATTACTGAGAGGAATAAATGTGGTTATGCCAGTTACATTTAAATTTGTCATTGATTTTAATATTGCTTCTGCAGCAGGTAAAATAAGTATTTCGCCGATAGTGTGTGGTTTTCCACACTTCGCAACTACAAGAGACACTTTGTAAGATGCAAGGAGACCTTTATCGTTATTTAGATGTGTTTTATTAAAAAGCCCACTCGCGGTTTTTCGTTTTTAAAATTTATTCTTTAGGTCACTAAAGTATAAAATATTTTTGTTACTTTTATTTGAATGTTTTTTCATAAAATGCTCTTTCATTTTTGAAAGTTTTATAGCTTCATTACTTAATGTTTTTTCACAAATGAGTCACAGGGGTAATTTTTCATTTTTCGGAGATACCATAAAACCAAATTTTAAATATTTAGTGGAATATTTTCTACATTTTTTGTTCTCGGACATTTTATAATATTTACGAATATAACTTTTACGTACACGCACAATAATAACGTCAAATACCTACCTAGTAACTACTACCTAGACTACACTGTAGTCGTATTTGGTAGTCACTACACATAAAATTATCAAAATCGGTTATTCGCCGCTAATCGGAATCCATACGATAAGTCCATTAAGTTATTATTGTCACCTACCTAGTACCTAGAATCTATAGTCCAATAAGATAATTATTTAGAATTTATTTAAGTGTCTATAAATAATATGCCTACATAATTCTGTATATTGCATTTGGTATTTTAAATTAGTTTTTATTCTACGCAGTTATACATTTCATTGCAATTAGTTGATAACAATAAAAATGTAAACGATAGATGAGCGTCCTTCTTAGCACCCCCTCAGAAAAACGCTCCCTTCAAAATAAAAATTGCGCACAAGGGGGCGGTAGCGCCCACGTTGGGAATCACTGGCTTAGACCATAGTACAGTAATATAATATACGATCGGTATACGTTAACTATTAAAGGGGAACAAGCGCGTTAGTGCTGCCCAGTCGACAGTCCGAGTTTACCGTTGTTAACGAATTCAATGACTAATGAGTACATAATATTATTGTTGTTTCGAAAAAATTATGGTAAACACGTTTTCGATTTTTTTTTTTTTTCAATTAACTTTGTTTCTTTAATCGTTAATAAATAATAATGTGTTCGTTAGTATCGTAATATTGGACGAGTACACGGCAAACTATATTCAAAAAAGTGATCGAAACCGGATTTCTTCGATTTAAAACTTCATGGATTAATTGCCAGTATTATAACAGTAAGTATACATTTGTGATATGCATTACGTTTAATTACGTGTAAAAAAGACAAACATACGTCACTGCACTAAGGGTAGGCCATCGCAATCGTATAGATGGAAAGTAATGCTTAGGATCTTAGGGATACTCGACACGTATAAATGGGATATTTTAGGGGTTCAACCCCAACATTTTGAAAATGCTTCTTTAAACGCAGCTACGGTTGTATAGACAACACTGTACATGTCATTTTTTTCCCCGGCTGACGGAAAGAGCAAAAAAAAAACCAATGAAAAATAAAAAAACGCTTAGTCCAAGTGCGTAGTGAGCAAATAATTGAAATTTTTAAAATTTGGCTTCGAGGTGTAGTTTCAATAAAACCAATATTTATTATCTATATACAATTTCTCAATACATCCAGAATAACTAAAATAATATATTATACAACAGAATTAAAAAACTGTAGAAACCACCAATAAAACATACACAAATAATTAAATTTAAAATTTTTGATTCCGAGCAAAACAAGGAATGTATCGGTATCCTTTTAATTTTTCTAATAGGAAAAATCGGCAAGCTTTTGTATAATTTCTGGGAATACCACTTTGTCAAACAAGGAAAAAAATACGACTATTAATACAGTACTCACAATCGTTTTTCATTAACAATGTTAGCCTCGTTCATCGTTGCGTATACAATTATAGTTTGAATTACTTTATATAATATCCTCTCTAATTCCTTCCAACTTCACTCCCAAAATAGCGACACGCCCATAAGTAGTAATAAACATTTAATGATATTATGTTACATGTTAATTATTGATCAAGTTTTATTTTTGCAAACCTGATCAACGGACAGTTGTTGATGCCAATTAATAGGATCGGGCGCGTTTCTTTTGGTACGTTTAATGTCGCATCTATTTAATACATAATCATTATAATATAATTTCTGAATTTAAATGTACATACAATTTTTAACGTTATTAAAATAATATATTATTTTCACTCGGCAATTTTTCCTTCATCAAATCGCCGAAACGCTGCTCGTTCGTCAATAGTCGCAGTTATTTGTTGTGGTTCTTGTGTCTCCGTTTGTTCGGTTGCAATATTCTCTTCGTTAAATCGTCTACACGGAACCAACGAGGAACAGCATCTCGAATAATAATTATCGCAACTATAATATCATATAATGATAGGTATGTGAAAAAAGATACATTGAAAAATAATAGTTACAAAAATAATACGCCGTAATTTCAATATTCCTATACCTTTCGCATTCCATGATGCTGCGAGACAAAAATATAATCTTTTTTTTTTTCGAATAAATATTCGAATGTCTAACGTATAAACAATTCCGTGTCCATAACACTATAATAACTACCTATTATATATTTTATCTCGGAATATGTTCAAAACATATGGGGGGACATGAGACCGTTTTTTCTTTTATCACAACAACGCGTTTCTGTATACATTTTGTTAACGCCCTGTATATATTGTATTATATATACAATACAATTCACTTTATTGGAAAAAAAAAACATGACTAACGTGTGAAAAAACATGAAAACCGCTACGTGAGCATTTAATATACCGGACGTTATTATTTACTGAATGGTCTTATTATTATTTTACTTCGTAAATTATAATATACATTTTAAACTCTAGCATAGCATAGCTGCAGTTGATATAAATTGACCGAGTATGGCTATTATGTCACGACGGCGTATAATAATTATGTACATGAATAGGTTAACATTAAATTTATAAATTGTCAATTTAAATTTAGCAAAAAAAAATTTAACCGATCTCCATTCTCCGTCACTCCGAAAATCGGAGTACAATCGGAATAGTAGATATTTTATATACAATTTCTGCCAAAAATATTAATATGCCTATCGTTTTCATACATTTTTGAATACCAGATATGACAAATTGAATAATTTGTTTAAAACGCATTGATTTAATGCGTATTAAACTTGCGTTTATACGCAAATTTAGCTAAACACGATTAAGTTAATATGCACTGGTGCACTCCATGTAAATATATGTGGCCGATGATTATTATCGCGTTACATTCGAGATTTAAACTAAATTACAATGGAATATAATATCGCCTACCTTTCCAACTTCCCACCTATTACGACATTGGCCTACACACGCGGTCCGTATCTGTAGTTCTGCTTTGTATAATGAGAAAATACGTTTAGATATTTTAAATATTATATAATAACATCAAAAATAAACTAACCGGTCATTTAGTTTTTGGTTATGTTAAATTATAATACTATAGTACCTACTTATAGAAAAGCAGAAACAAATTTTCGATAAAATTTAAACATTTTCGAACTTGTATATATAGACACAGTCATTTAATTCAAACAAAATCTATAGTAGTCGCTCAGATTTCTATTGAACTATATTGGTCGGTGTTAGAATAGAATATATTTTTTAAAAAATTGACTAACAATATGCATAGGTTTTTATTAACAACGCGTAATCAACTGTTCAACTGTTATCATTTGTCTGCGGTATATTATCATTTTTAATTGTGACATTAAATAATAGGTATAATATGGTATACAATCTTGTAAAATATTTGAGTGCCTATTTATATTAAATACCGTTTTAAATAAATATTTGAATAGAATATTAAACATATTTTAATTACTATTGCATCTATTTAAATACCTAAGTAAAGATACCTATAATACACATATATACCTATATATTTATATATACATTTTTTTTTTTTTTAAGGAATTTTATATTAAATTGCATTTTATCAACACAATTCATAATATATAATGGATAATATGTAAATATGTGTGATACACCATGATGATAAATCAACTTAACTACATGACACTAAAAAATAAAACTTTTATAAGCGATATTGGTTTTATATTGTAATATAAGATACTTTTAATTGGCAATATGTACTTAATTAATATAACTATTATTAAAAAGTGTTTGCGTTTGTAATCCATAAAAAGTGTGCATTTGATTACTATTAGACTTTTAGACTTTTAGTGTAATGACAAGCTACTATAATTTTACTCTGGTGTTTTTTTTTCCTCTGGGAAAACAACAGTTTTTTTGGATAAGCAAATACACCAATTTGTTCACATGGTTTACCTATATAGGTACCTCGAAAAAAATAACGGTACTTCATTTGAAATATTTATTGACATTTTCAGCAGTTCCGGGTGCTTTTTTTTTTTTTTTTTAGTTTTGTCGATTCCTGGATCAGGCGACAAGAAATAAACCGCATATCAAACCGTTCCGCTCAGAACCGTTTTTCGTTTCGCACTAGTATAAAGCTGACGATAAAGCACCCGTAAGACTTCCGCGGGCGTACGCACGTACGGTTAAGTAGGCGAATTTGTGTTTTTTTTTCCCCACCTGTATTGCACAACGCGCACCGACGCCATCGGCATTGAACGCAACGATTTTACGGTACAGGTACGCGACGACGAACGGTCCGCGTTGTCCGCCGTCAGCATCAGCTGCTGCTGCTGCTGCTGTTGCCGAACATAATAATATCACAGCGTAGGGGGATTCTAGAATGTTGTCCGATTGTATTACTAACAATTATTATCATTATTATTATTTGTTATTATTCTGCCGGGTCACGGGTTCTATTTGCCCCCCCTTCCCCATTCACCGTTCGGTAAGGTTCGTAAGGTGGGGCGCCCGCAACGTTTCCCGCGAGACCGTCGCCGCGCCGCAGCCGGCCCGACGACGACGACCGCGTCCGTTTCAGTGACGTGCGTGCGTTCCGATACCGCGACCGGTGGTGACGTGTTCCGACCCGTGCCGATCCTCCTCGCGTAAGTATTATTCACCTATATTGTCCTAAAGGGTTTTCTCTTTTCTTTTTTTTTTCTTTTACCGTACCGTTTTGCCGTACGTACACCGCGATAACAACGATGCGAACCGAAAACATCACGTCTTTGTATTATAATATTATTATGTATCGGCGACGGTTTAGTACCACGGGCGAGAAAGAAAAGGAGGAAAAGAGGGGACGCGGTTGTTAAAACGACGATGATGCTGTTTCGAAAATATGTCGATTTCGTAACAAAATATAATATTGACGATTCCTGATTTTGTTTATTGTTTATTGAATGAATTCCATTATAATATTTTCCATTGTAATTGTACACTAGGCGACTATACTAAAATAAAAAAAAAAAATAAAAATGAATTTCGGAAATCATTTTTGTAAACCGTACGAGATTCGCTGCGATAATAATTTCATTTTTAATACGGACCGATCGATTTGCACACCGCGTTCGATAAAATTATTATAAAACAAAAAAAAATTAAAAACGTTTTATACGCATAATTTAATGTGCCCGCTATTATAAAACTAAAGTCCCATAATATTAGTCTATACAAATTTTCAGTTTTAAACAAGACTACCAAACAAAAAACTTAACCAATAAAAAAAAAGCCTATTTAAAGGGGTGTTTTTTTTCCTTCGGTATTTATTAAGCGAAAGCCTACCCAACCGCGATATTTTCGATTTTCGTGTAAAAAAGATTCTAAAAAAAAAAATATCCTGTACATGCGATGACTGCACTAACCCGTCGAAAAATGTCAAGCGCGTGGGCCTACGCGAGTAGGAACTCGCAGGTCCTTTTTAGGTAAACATAAATAAGCCGACTGGGTAACGGTAAAAATATCGACTAGGCGTTACTAATGGAAAAACGAACATTGGTATTGGAAAATGTAACAGACAACAACTTTAATATAGCTAGGCAAAGAATAAATAAAAACGAACATTTGTTTCTTAAATTTCCATACCGCGACATAATCGAGATAGCAAACAAAATTACGAGTTTATTTTTCGTTTAATTTCTATAATTCGTTCACGAAAAGAATTTTATGAATTGGCCTACATAGTGTGATCCTCGATAAGACGCCGCTTAAATGATACTCCACTACACTGTCCCTACTCAGACTTAAAAGTGGTAGGTATACTCGTCAACGGGTTAACGGATATTAAAAATGTCAATACCAAAATTTATTTTAACTAAAACATCATCTATATATGGAATTTTTAATGTAGGCTGCTATTTTAAAATTAAAAGTGTACAGTAGTACAGTTTCACTCCCAAAAATAAGAGGAACCAAAAAATAACAAAAATTTTAAAGCTACTTGTTTCATATCATGGTAAAAAAAAAATATCCGGAAAAAGTAAATACTTTCCGAGATGACAAGTGTCTAATTAACGATTGATCACTCCGTATAATATAATCTCGTGCTAATATATATGGAAGAATCGCTAAAAAATTTCCGAGTGGAAATAAATAACTTTAAAATACCCCCTTAATGTTAGCAATACAACCATAACAGAATATTATGAAAAACATCCAACAAATTTGTTGGTAACTTGTTATGGAGGTCTTTAAAATAGTACCTGTGTAATAGAATCTAACATGTTGCATTAATATTTAAATATACCTTTAATTTTGGATTCTGAGTATAATAAATGTATTGGTTTTATTATGGTGCGTCTTACTTTTATTTATATTTTTTTTTTGCGTTTACATTTACGTTTTTATAATAGTGTAAATAAGTCTCAATTTCTGGTGGTGCAATGAAATATTTAATTTTCCAACTCACCAATACTCAAACTTTTGGTAATTTCCTGCATAATAAACAATTAATTATCACCTCTAATAGTTTTTTTTTATATAAATACAAAAATTCAAAATTAATATTGCATTATCAGTAAAAATGTATTTGATTGTCATATTTAATTTGTGAGATGAGTATAACTGTGGATAAATAATATCAGTGGGTGTAATTCACGTGATATAAGTTGATATACCTACTTCTTTGTATAACGTGTCACACTGTTACCACATGGGTAGTTGCCCCATTATAAAATTATATCATAACAAAAATTACAATTTTTTTTATCTATTAAACGAATTTTAGTTCTGAAAATAGAACTTATAGATTAGTATACCTATACAAATTTTCAAAATTGTCTGGCGATGCAATAAAAAACCTTACTCCGCCACATTTCAAATATCCTAAATTTGCCAATTTAAACCATTATGTTCGTAAAAAACTTTGCTCACAAAATCTTAAGTCAAGTAAGAACTGTATAGAAACTTATTTGATTTACAGTTAGTACAGTTGAGAGTCATTTATTTGTTTATTTTTTTGCTTTTAATTTGTTTAATTAAAATGGGAAAAATTAACCATTTTTGAATATTTTTATTGATTTCTAGGTTATTTTGATAACAAAAAAAATAATACGGCTAATAATACTTCAATATTTTCTAAAAATATTTGGACAGTAATAATATTTAAACCACTTTAAGCGCTCTGGACTGATCTTAATAAGATTTAGCAATGAGATAACTTGTGTTCAGAAGACGGACACAAAGACTACATTTTCTCCCGGAATTCAACCCCTAAAGGGTAGTTGACGCTTGATTTTCAGAATCTTTGTTTTGTTTGTTTGCAAAATATATTGAAAAATACTCACGAACAGCAGATCTTCATCACTGGAGTGAAAAAACTACTGTGTACAGCAAAAATAATAGACGAACAAGCGGACACGCCTTTCCGGTAGAAGGGGAGGGTAGGTGAACGGGTGGATTATAGGAGGTTACAACCGCAGAAATTTAATTTAGCACAGCTTGTAATTACCATTTATTTATTTTATTTTTATTTTTAATAACATAATACAAGCTAGGCCCAGAAATAATATATTAAATACATAAATTATGATAGTATAAATGTAACAATATAAAAACAATACAGAAAATGATGTTACAAAACTTAATGGGACAAACCCTATAGGTACAATAGAACACTTGGAAACTATAGGATCATTTTAAAGAGATAAATTTGAGTCAATAGTTGCAATACACATTAGACGGATGATTGGGAAGGTTAAGATAGTAGTTAGATGAGGAGGATGGGTTATGAAAAAGGAACAGATGACCGCGTATAACAAGAGAGGGCATTAAAAAATACACGTGATAAAAAATCAAAGCTATCAATTTTAGAGAAAAATAAGTTAGATAGGAATGATAAGTTAACTGAATGACGACGATCAACAATATTTTCTAGGGATAGATGGTATAGGAATGGTATATAGATGGTGTAGGAAAGGTGTATAGATGTGTATAGTCATGGGGTGGACAGAGTATATTTAGTTTTCAGACAGGGAAACAGAAACATTTTCTTTGGACCCTATCAATCATACATCGAGCAGAAGCGACAGACGGGTCTCAATGAATAGTGCTGTATTCTAAAATGTGATGAATTAGGGAACAAAAAAGCATTTTTAACGGAGTAAGCAGGTGAAAATCACCTGTCTAGTTTATCTTAATGATTTTTCAGAAAAGTTTTCAATATTGACCGTTTAAGTGGTAGGTATTGTTAATATTATGATGTATACTATGCCATTTTTTCTTTTTTTATATAAATGCCATTGGACCAGGGGGGCCGAGTTAGTATTGATTTCCTTACCTAAGCTAACCTATGTTAACTTGGACGAACCACGTTTGAACCACGAATAAAACTGCAACCCGTTTTAGACCAGGATTTAGTGAACCCGTTTAAACAAATACTTTTATATTTCTATACAATTTCGCTAAACAAACGTTCAGTTAAACTACGAAAACTTATTTTTAAATTGAGTAATAAGTAAATCATTTTGGTTAACATAAAATGTCTGTGTAACAATTTAATTTTAAAGCATATCAAAAATCCAGTTATATTAAATATATACCTATATCTATTATCATTATATAATAGATATCTGTGTATCAAGGTCTTATATACAATAAAACAACACAGATAAAATACTGCTATATAAAGGCTCGCTAAATAAACGTTCAGTTAAAAAATTCTGGCACAAACAGGCTTTATAAAAATAGTATTTTTTACCCCTAACGGGTCTTCAAAATTTGCCCAAACGGGTTGTTTCAAAAAAATTGGTCCAAACGGGTCCTGCACGCTAACTTAGTTTTCATCGTTGATGGCATAAAGTATTATTAACGCGTAAGCTACTTTATGAAATTAAAAAAAAACCTAATTTTTTTACTCATTGGGAACTTTCGCTACTTGCATACCCGGGCTTTTTGGTTTATTATTGTTAAATATTCGGATTATAAAAAGTCACGGACAACGATAAATCAGATCCAAAAATTGAACGAAATCGGAAAATACTGACTTTTTAAACCATCTGCGTGAAAGTCGACACATTTATCCCTTTCTTTCTTCCTCCTGTAGTTGTTTTTAATCAAATAAGTTTATGGTAGGTACCGAATATTCGTTATAATTAATAATTTATATGGTCGTATTGTATACATAGAATTTTAACGGAAAATTAAACGATTTGATAACATATTTTAAGTAGCTGATATTTTAATATAGTTTTAATAGAACACCCGTATAAAAAATATCGTTACGCATATAATATTATAGCCTGACTTATTATAAACTACATTTTTTTTCCTCGTTATCTTTCCAATACCACACCGTGTATAAACACCAAATTATAGGTATAATTAAACCATTTATCCAACATAATAAGTAATTTTTAATTGTTTAGAGTTTAGACTACCGACTATAAACCGATATAAATAATTGATTTAAATTGCTAGGTAGTTAATGAAATATTATCAGTTTTAAAAAAAATGTATGCTATTTATGATATACTTATAGGTATATAAATAATAAAAATACAATTTTTACCTCTTTTAAATTCATGTGTATAAACATAATAATATATAACTGAATCATGTATATTTACGAGTATAGCTACAGGAAATCTTTTTGATTTTTAATTAGTAATTAATTTTAAATGACTTTAAAAAAAAAAGATATTATACATATTTTTATTTCATAGAATATAATAGCTATATATTAAATAGGTTATCTATCCAGTGGTACCACGATACCATGATATCACTGAAACTAATACAGTACCTATGTAAATCGGATGGTAGCATTTTGAAAGAACGACATAGTTAGTCAAAATATGTTACGCGGTCAATTTATTGTAACCGAATGCACAGAAAAAATTCAACAAAATAATAAATACATAATATTATTTAATAGGTAATATGGCGTGATAGTGGATATATTAGATAGATATAGATGAAATAGGTACATACTATAATAACAGTCTAACCCAAAAACTTTCGTGGTCATTCATCTACAGAAGTGACATTTTCGTGTCATAACATACAGCAAAAATACGCCATATACTGGTGAGCATTTTATATCCGCAAGACTAATAAAAATTGAGACACCCACCGCCTATAAAACTAAAATGTCATTTTTAAGAGCTTTTAAACGAGACTTATAGTACCATCTTTTATTTTTCATAAATAAAATGTTGACCAAATTGCATTAGAATCTTTTTTACAAAGTAAAGATCAACTTGATTATATGTGTCTGATAACAATTATTTTTTTTGTTTGTTTATTTAAAAGTTTTAAAAAAAATATAAGATATTTTTAAACACAAGTAATATATTTCTAGTATACTTTTGTCTTATTTGAATAAAATATATTTTATAACATACGATTCAAACTTTGCATGCATACGTTTTGCACGTGGAAATTCGGTTACCTCTATATTCGGGAATCGGGATACACGTGTCTCGTATAATGTTAACTTATAATAGGTATTATAATTTAATTTTAATATCATTATTTCTAAACGTAAAATACGAATCGATTTTTGTATTTCACCATAATAGTATATAGGTAGATAATATGTCCTTTATGTCGTTGGAACAAATTTCCATGGATACAAATGGAAAATGAAACGATAGTCATCGTTCATATATTTTCAAATATAATAATTGTCCTCCGCCCACTAATTTGTAGGTAGGTACCTATGTACTTAAAAATATAAAACTATCGTGATGTGCGTAGGTTTATTTTACTATATATTAACAATGAAATACCAATAAGTGTATTGTTTGTAATGTTGTGTTTTATCATTTAATGATTATCTATCTATAGTCTTCTTTAGTTTTGTTCAGTTAACTGACTGATTGGTATTGCCTTCCGACAAGTTTTCTCCATTCCACTCTGTTTTCTATTTTTCTTTTAATATCTATATATCTTTATATCGTTTTTATATCTTCCTTAAGTAATTTTCTTTCGTTCATTTACTAGATCATTATTCTAACTTTATCCATCCAGTTAATCCCTTGCATGCGTCGATAGAACCACATCTCAAATGTTTTTATCGATTCTTCTTAATTTTTTTTTAAGTGTCCATCTCTTTGTTGAGTATAATACTACAGTCAAACATATGTCTTCAGTATTCTATTTCTGAGAGTAATGATTATCTTCTTTTATAGTAGGATCTATTTTTTATCGTAAAATAAAATCTTCGCCATTCAAATTAGTTTTATAATTTCCATTATATATACATATCACATCATCTGTAATAATTTGACCAAAATAACAAAAGTGGTTTACCTGCTCTATCATTTGGTCATCTACTGAGATTTCTGCCTGTGTCATTTTTGCAATCACCTATTTTTGTTTTTCTGGTCCTTATTCTCATGTTAATTTGTTTTGCTATACTTACAGTTTATTTTGTTTACTATTTCTTGTAATGCTTTTTCCTACCCAGAAACTATTGCTTGGTCATATGCAAATTTAATCATTTAAATCATAATTCTACTTATGTTCAACCCATTTCTATTACTACCAATATCTTCATCCATTTATAAAATTATAAAAACACTGACGACGTTTTCTACCAAAAAAAATTATTTAATCGAAAAATCACAAGTTACCTTTTTGCTTTATTTTCTTACAGTATCATCGCTAAAAAATGTGGAGCTTTTAAGGAATTTTAATTTTTGGGAGTTTTTTCTGTAATTTGGTTACAAATACACGTAGAAACTTGAAACTTAGTAATAATACTTATATTGGACTTACCTAGTTGTAGTAAAATTTCCAAAATCATCGGATGACTTTTTTTTTTTTTTGACAAGCGTTTTTAAATCAGATTTAAACGAAAATCACAAAAAAAATTACTGCACTTCAAATTATGTATTACCAAACTGCGCTCGGAATCGTCTTTCGTCAAGCAATGGTTTATCGTTACCAACGATATAAATTAAATAACCTTATGTATTCTACCTTCCCAACTTCTCACCTACAACAGTGGTCGCTCCCATTCCCAATATCAGATTTACATAGATTTATTTTACCATTTATTAAAAATATCAATATATGTATTATTTACAGTATTGTGTTTTATCTAGATGATGATGTATCTATAGTTAGGTTTATTTCTATCTTACATTTTTTTTCCCGAAATCATCCTCTAACTGAGAGGATTTCTATCTTGTCTAGATAAATGGGAAAGATAATAACCTAACCTTCATATTTATTAGAAGTATTACCTAGGTAAAATATTTCATTTATATTAATTTGTATTTATATTAATAAGGTTTAATTAATTAATTATTTTGTCGCATCAACCATACATAAGCAAAATCTCTATGTGTGCCAACTTCGTATACGCTTTTATGATCATTTTTTTTTATTTTAATAAATGTTCTTAATTATTTATCCCTACATAGACTATTAAATTGTTCTGTACTTTATATATTTATCCAAATAATTACTCCAGCAATTATTTCTTATCTTTATCGATGTATTTTAAAGTGTAGGTATAAGTATGTATAACGCTGATTATTTGTATATTACCAATTTTATAATGCGTTTGGAATAATATTATTTACAGATTTCCTGTATGTGGACTACCATGTACACATTGACTGCAGCCCTACAGGCGTTAGTGATAACTGAGGGAGAAATTTCCGGTGGATCGTTTTAAAACGAGTAAATGATTAGTGATTTGTCTATATATTACACGTAACACGCGTAATGTAATAATGATGAAAAAATAATAATAATAATACTTATATATTACGTTACACTTAGGCGTGAAGAAAACGACGATATAAAATTATTTCAAACGGCAGAAAAATGGGCGACGTCGAAATGAACGTGTGTTCGATCGGGCCGAACGATCAACTGCTCAAAGCCATCCAATCGAACGACCTGAGTCTGTTCAAAAAACTGCTGGAAATCGGGTTGGAAAACTTATCGTTGGATTTGGATTATATGTTCGACGAACCCTACCACGGTACGATAATGGACATCTGCTGCACGTCGGCGGGCAAATCGAAATTCGCTCAAACGCTGTTGTCAGTGGGCGTGAACGTGAACGTTATCAACAAAAACCGAAAAAAGGCGCCAATACATTTGGCGTCTATGAATGGGTGCCGAGACACATTGGCGGTTCTGCTAAGTCATTCACCGACCGACGTCAATTTACTGGACAACGACGGGAATTCGGCTTTGCACCTGGCCGCAAAATCCGGGTCTGTGGAATGTACAAAATTACTGCTGGACTTCAAAGACACACGAGCCAATCAGTTGAATAGGAAAGGTTTCACACCGGCGTACTTAGCGGCCACTTCGAAGAAAAAAAACGACGAATTGATGCTAGCGTTCATCAGGTAATATCAAACGATACATACATTATAAATGATTAAGGATGGGATTTATGTATGCTTTTGTATAATTTTATTGATAGGTCCCAATAAATTGCTAGTTTACACCACTTCAACAATATGACTTATCGTTTTTTTTTGTTTATTTTTTTTAAGGCTATATTTTGGTATTTTTAGTACATATCTGCATATAATTAAAAGCTTTTTAGAGCATACAAATATCTGCTCTGTAATAATGCATAATATTGTAAAGCAAAAAAATAATGTCGCAATATCAATTGTTAAGTACATATATACATCTAACATCAAAATTTAACGATTGGACGTATAAGATACAATATAATTATAATGTACAATAATAATAAAAGATAACTTGATAGTATAGACTTTTATTTAGGTATTCCGCAATTATTATTAATTTACGATAAAATTATCAATATCAGAAATGAAAATGTCATAAAAGCGCCCGTTATTTAGAATATCCTTTATTTAGATGTTTTCCTAAGTATAAATAATGAAAATGTTCCCGTTTCCGAAAAAACGACCGCTATTTAGAGGTGTCTGTTAAGCGACATTTCATTATATATTATATATTTTTTTGCAGATGTCCAAAAGTCAACGTAGACATGTATGTTTGGGATAAATTATTGCGGAATGTGATCATCGAGAAATATCCGCATTTATCGAACGAAATGCCGCAGGAAGGTACGCGAACAATTATCGACCAATGCGATAATCCGTTTGTGTATCTCTACTCAAACAATACGGACAGTTTTATTTCGCACATAACCTCTGCGAATCGAATTGATTTGAACAGTCACGACGGCAGGCACACATACCTTCAATACGCGTGCGATTTCGGTTTGCCGAAAGTCGTCCAAGTCCTGCTTGATCTGGACGCGGATCCTAACGGAATATGTCCGTCCAATACTAAGTATCCGATTTTCATCGCCGCGTTCAGAGGTTTCGCCGACATCATACAATTGTTTTTGGATAGCAAAAAATGCGTTCGATACCAAACAGCTGGCGGTACCGTACTGCACGAAGTGATCAAAGGTTCGGACGAGAATCACAATTCGCTGGACGTGCACACGGAGCTATGCGATCACAACAGGTCATTTAACATGCTGTTGCGGAAAAGTGAATCGAGGCCGTTCGAGCTGGACATTAACCGAGGGGACGACAAAGGCAACACTTGTTTACATTACGCCGCAAAAGTGGGCAACCGCGATAGTACAATGTCTCTGTTGGAAGCGGGCGCGTACGTGGGCAAAAGAAATGTGCTGGGCGATCCGCCGCTCGCCGACATTAGCCCGAAAATATTGGAATCGCACCTGAATAAATGCATAAAGACCAACGGTAAATCGCCGAAAGACATGAACTACGAGATAATATTCGCGTACAATTTCCTATGCCCGCCGAACGCGTACAACAAACACAAGGACGTCGACAATTTTCAAGCTCAATTGGAAGGCCAAGAATACGTTCCGGAGAACATACCCGAAACCGACCCGTTGCTATACATCAGCGAAGTGCCGGAACTCAGACCGCTTTTGAAGCACCCGGTATTGACCAGTTTCCTCCATCTGAAATGGTTCGCGATAAAAAGATACTACAAGGTTAATCTGGCGTTTTACATTGGATTTTGGGCGCTCTTGACCATATACACGTTGCTAACATTTAAAATAGGCGCCCAAAATAGCAATTTGTCGTTGACGCAACAGAACGTAACCGAATTTTCCACGTACAAGGTGCCGTTCAGCAGCGATGTGGCCGTATATTTGTGGGTTATCGTATTGGGATTCCTCATAGCTCTGACGTTCCGCGAGTTGTTCCAGCTGATCTCGTCGCCGATCGCGTACGTGACCAGTTTGGAAAACTGGCTGGAAATCAGTCTAGTTGTGCTCACTTCTGTGCTGCTGCTATGTGAAATGTCTTGCATGTCGATCAGAAACCAAGTATCCGCCGTCGTCATCCTGTTGTCCTGGGGCGAACTCATACTGCTCGTGGGCCGACATCCGGCATTGGCCACTCACCTGGAGATGTTCAAACGGGTCACCAAAAACTTTCTAAAATTCCTAGTGTGGTATTCTATATTGATCGTCGCGTTTGCCCTGAGCTTTTACATGTTGTTCCGGAACGACGCCGACAACGACAACAAATTCAACGACCCTAGTTCGGCGATGTTCAAGACGATTGTCATGCTCACCGGGGAATTCGACACGTTTGGTTCATTGCCGTTCAGTCTGCATCCGATCGTCAGCCACGCATTGTTTCTGTTGTTCATATTCCTGATCGCCATTGTTTTGGTGAACTTACTCAATGGTCTCGCCGTCAGTGATACCCAGGCAATCAGAGCCGATGCGGAAATCGTCGTCCACGTGTCCCGCGTAAAACTCATACACTATTTCGAAACGATGGCTGTCGGAGACCCGTTTTCGTGGATACACAAAGCCCGGAATCGCATAAACCATTTTGGGTACAACATTCCCGCGTTCCACACTAGACAATTTTATCTGAAAATCAAGTTGTTCCCGGACGCTCTGCAAGATTCGGAAATAAGAATATTGCCCAATCAACGGAATTTCGTGGACTTCGGGACGTCCGTGAAAAAAAGTCAAATTGGATGCATTGCCAACTGTCAAGGTTATTATCTGGGCAAAGAGATCATCAACGAAGCCAAGGCGATAATTAAATCCAATTTAGACGGGTCGGACAAGAGTTGTATGGAAATTTTAGAATTGTTCGAGGGAAAATTCAATAGCATGGAAAAAGCCGTGGGGGAAATCAAAAAAATGCTAAACGCGATGAACACCAAAAGCGGAATGTATTCGTCATCAGCTTCGTCGATAAATTCCGTTGTGCCAAACAGCGGTTCGCTCTAATATAACTAAAAACGCGTGTTTCGGTACGAGTATTTGAATATTACTCGTATTATATATTTTATAAAATTAAAACAATTATATTATATAGCTTAACCCAACTATTGGTTATATCACGTTGAAATTCAAAATGTCATGTACAGAATTAATATTAATAATAACTATTCGGTTTCACGGAAGAAAAACTTAAGTCAATTTTTAGATTTTTTTTAAATTGTTTTCCCTTTAGTTTTCGATCCAAATGGTATACGTGTATGTATATTCTGATATACGTTATACTGGCTGAAAATTAAAATATCCTAAGTACTTTTCGTTTGGCCAATGACGGAATTTATAGCCATTTATATCCGTTTACTAATATTCTCAACATTTAATTTGCTTTTATTGAAAACCATACTAACTGTCAAACGAAATAATTGACTTAAGCTCTTTATTGTTGTAACCTGCCCGGTTGATTCAGTTGGGTCTGTTGAGGGAAGCCGCCGTACGGTCGGTTCCGGTTCGACGGTTAGAAATTTTGGTAACGTTGATCGTTCAAATAAATAGAGCACATCCGTTTGCTGATCGATTAAATCATTAAACAGTTATTATAATAATAATAATAATGAAAGATCACTAGTGGATTGACACGTCGGGAACTTTTCTGACGTCGCACAATCAGACACGATGGCAGGCAGGAAAATACTCCGCAGAATTACAGTCCGCAAAATACTGAGACTACGCAATTATGAACCATAGGAGTTTCATAACACTTTCCCCGGGACCAAAAATTATTATAAGTAACTCTGACAAATTGAAATTTATGCGTTTACGACGGTGATTTATATACGTTTTCTTTGGTTTTTATAAGTGGGTATACGTTACAACTAATAAAAAATATAATATCATGACATAGGTAACGAATTAATAATTAATAATTTGTTAATTCGGTATTTAAATAAAAATATAGGTATTTATTTATAAATTGAAATGTGTATAAAAATTATTATCATAATTATAATTTGTTTTTTTTTTTTTTTTTATGTAATTTAACGGCATTTAAAATCGTAAATATTATGCGTTTAAGTACCTGTGATTAATACAATAATACATTGTTAACTGATATTTATAGTAATATTTTATACGATGACAAAAAAAAAATTGAATTAATAATGATAACGTATTACTTTTACCAAGTTAAAATACAATTTTAAATAATTATTATTCTTTTACATACCTACTAGGGTAGGGTAGTTAATAGCTAATATTATAATTTTATTTATCAAAGTCAAACACTGATTATTACGCCGGTTTATCGTTTCGTTTTTTTCTTTTTCTTTTTCTTTTTTTGTTGTTGTCTAGCGGTTATATAATATATAATAAATCTACTATTTAGTTAAAATAATATTACGTTGTATAGCATAATATATAACGAGAATATTTATATTGTTATATCATAATTTACATTAATTTTTGATAATATTACTATACCTATACCTATAATATTATTATAATTATAGTATGTAAGTACACACCTAATACTGTTTATTTTCTGTTGGTTTTGTAAGTTTATATTGTGTTAATAGTGTTAACACGATGCGGTTTTACTTTTTCGTTTAGCTCTATAATACTTTATGTATTTAAACGAAAAATTAAATATCGATATTATATATACCTATATATAATATCGATCAAACGTATCGTGACTAAAAATAATTAAAATGCAATTCTACGTTATATTCGAACTATTTGATCATCAATGATGATATTATTATTATTGTACGATACGATTATACTATTTGTAATTGTTAATAATAATAATACTTAATTCTAATAAAATGTACCTATGCTTTTTTGAGGGGAACGGTTGTTTTAAATATTTATTTTATTATTACTATAATTATTATTTATCAACAAATAAAGTATAATATAATTTCATTATTTATCGAAAACGGTTAAAAAAAAAAAAAAAACAACTGCCTATTTATTCTATTATAACTTTAAATCAGCTGCAAGTATCATCTTATAATTACTATCAATATACCTATCAAAGATATCGGTATTATATGCTACAAAAAAATAAAAAAATATTCAGGAAATGGGAAAAAACTGAATAGAATTCATTTAGATCGGTATATGTGCATTAATATGTATTTAATATTATCAATTTTAGTTTATATGAGTACATTAAATACATAAAATATGTACCTACTTCAAAAATACAGTTTTATATCAATTTACGTAAAAAAAAAAAAAATTATTTTTGAAAATATTATAACAAACGCCAATCTCGTAACATATCTCGTGGTCTTCAATTGTTTAACAATATTCTCAACGTATATTAATACACAATAAATCTGCAAATGTATTGATTTTCAAACAGCGACTATCGCATTTGTTTTACTCCGGTTTAAAAAGACAATGTTTTTCTAAAGCAAATAAATTCATAATGTGATACGCGTAACACTATGATATACACCAACAACCGTTTATGATGAGTTATTACAGTTTATACATTTAAGCTAACCGAGTAAGGAGGAAGGGATATATCTAAACGCGGATACGGAATTCTATAATAGGAACTGAATAAACCATAGACATTCAAGATATATAGATGTGCCGTCAGTTGTATTTTTGCAGTAGTAAATATTGACCTACGATCTATACTATGTTACTATAGCAATGATGATAAAAAGTTCAACATTACCTCTCCTATCCTGTATTCTAGACGTACTCCTAATGCCGGCCCCTCTCGGACCACGGCCTACAATTATGTACTAGGCATAATATGTGTTAAGCATAATAATAATTATCCATTCATTTTCCAAATGATCGTTTCAAATTAAATTCAAATCTATTCAAAATCCCCTTGGGTCGCTGCGGGTTCACGATAAAAGGAAATCACTCTGTATATAATATAGACCTAACTTGTACGTTTTTCGTTTGACACATTTATGATTTATGATATAGAAAAAATAATATAGTATACAAATAATATAATGCATAATGTTATTTGTATAAAACTATGCATGGATACGTTACATGATGCATATGAAAACATTTCGTACAAATTGAATACCTATAGTGAAGGTATAAGCTGTATAAATATTGTTATCCAGGAGCCGACACGGAATTTTAATCGTAATTCAAAATATATTGTACAACGAGTACTACGCGTCTTCCACCTATTTTAATAATTCTACGATAAAATTAACGACTTATAATATAATAATGTGTTTCTTTTTTCTTTTTTTTTTCAAGGAGTGGTTTGTGACAATAAATTTGTGATAATGGTATATTTATATTGTACGTATATACTATATAGATAGTGCGTAGTTCCAACGGTTTGCATATGCACTTTTACGGACCGTTATTTAGGGTAGAAAGCAAGAAGGCAGCCTGCAACATCCGAACTCTAAATGTATTATTTTATGTCTAATCGGAATAAAAATATGCTTGAGGGTATCTGGTGAGCCGTAAGAAAAGACGTCTAATAATAATTGAAAACCTAAGTAAGCAAAAATAGTATTGAAATAACGAAAGAGGAGATAACCGAAATTTAACGGTTATTGAAGTGACAAAAGGCTTACATGGCCTGTAAAAAATAGAAAAAAGTAATCCTAATAAATAAAGCACGGTTTATTTTATTTCAATTTTCAAACAAATATTTAATTGTAAATTATAATTGCTCACAGTGCTCACATAATCGATAGGTAGGCTAAATTTTGTAGCAATATAGAAAGTTAGCAATAATATTAGTTCAAGGGAGTATACTCTATAATTTGTAATTCCTATATAAACAGTCAAAGATATCAAAATATGGTTTTCATTAAAATTTAAAAAATAATTCAAACAAAGTGTGCCAAATAATTTGATGATCAAAGGTCAAAAATTATAAAACAAATAAATAAAAAACGTGACTATAAAAATTAAATTAATAAACAATGTACAGAAATATTTAACAATTTGAACTTATAAAAATATCGTGATTATAAAACGAATTTTCGATATTTTTGTATTTATTCACATTAACTGGAAGACAATTAACAAGATGTGGATTTTTTTTATAATTTTTATTAAAATCTAAAATTCATTACATAAAAAATAAAAAGTAACTCATGATTACGGATTTTCAATATTTTTAAGTTGTACCCATGCGCATATCTATAATCGATTATACATGTGTGGAGGACGAATGAATCTACATGGGAAGTAGCTGCATACTCTACTTCTCTCTTGTCTATGATTGCGCAGTTGTATAGCTTAAATAAAGAATTCGATAATATGATGTAAAAAATATAAATATTTATTTTAATATCGATAATATACTAGATAATAACTACATAGGTGTTTGGGAAAAAAAAATATTATGTAAGATTATAATATAGAAAAAAAACATTTTTTTTTTATATTAAAATAAAATAATATTTAAGACAAATTACGCTTTCGTCGCATGTATTACACAACAGATTTTTTTTTTAAATGTTATCAATTAGATAATATTATATGACGACGACAAAGGACAAAGGACAAACCTACAGTAATATATTTCTTATTGGCTTTAAACGATATATATATTTTAGATTTGGACCGTATAGTGAAGAAATTTAGAATACATTGGTTTCATAATGATGTTTATTATTATTATTATTATTATTTTTTACTTTTTATTGTGTACACAATTTCTACCAGAAATCATACACTGATGTTATTAAATGTAACACTTTTTCTTAAAGTAAATTTCACGTGGTTTTTACTTTAAGGAGGTTATTTTTTGATTTTTTAAGTGGTTTTTCTAATAATTGGGAAAAAATGAAGACAAAAATGACAAATATTTACGGCATAATGATTTCATGATTTTACATTTTTATAACGATATGTTTTCTCCTATAGATATATCAATCAAAAAATAACATGATACCTATACCTTTTGTGTTACATTTTGAATTTAATTGCTCACTCACGAGGAAAGTCGTATCCTTATTTTCCACGTAGTCTTCATAATAATTGGGAATAAGTAACTAAAAAAATACGAAAAATGAAAACTGATAAATTGACGGCATCACGATCTTTTTATAATAAATTTGTACGACTTATGTTTTCTACGAGAAATATTGATCCAATTGAAAAACAACAAGTGACCTTTCTTGATGATTTTTTAATGTAGCTGATAAATAAATAAGTCTTTTTTTCGATTTCCCGTATAGCTTTTTAAATAACTGAGCCTTACCGAAAAAAAAAACGTAAAAAGAAAGGGACAAATCTACGAAAAAATGTTTTTATTATTTTCAATTTTGTTTTTTGTTATAATTCTATTAAAAATATTTTTGAAGACTTGAAATTTGGGTAGAAAGCTAATATTTTCCTTTTCTAGATGTGGTAAAATTTAAAAAAAATATGAGTCATTGTTAAGCTATTGATTAACATTTTCATTTTCCAGTTTTTTAAATAATTTGTATTGGTAGGTAGGTAAATTGTTAGACTAAACAAAAATACATGCAATTTTAACTGGAAGTTCTTATAAGTTATACTTTGCGGTTAAAAAAACAAATTGAATTTAATGTACTTAAAATTATTTTTTTTATAAAAATTTTAATATCAAATTTTGACGAAAATCGTAAGTATTACGCCCTTTCAAATCATGTATAACTGAACTATGTTCCAAATCGCCTTTCATTAGCAATAATATATACATAATATGTAATGATATAAATTAAATTCTCCTCTATATTCTACCTCCCTTCTCACCCACAACAGTGGCCCACCAATCGTGCGAAGTATGTCAGTCTCATTGTATTATCCCCATTGTAATATCTCTGGAGATAATACAAATAATCAAATTTTGTTTTTATATTACTCACTGATATATAAAGACTACAAGTATTAGTAATTGAATTCATTTTTTATGTTTTGATAAAAGAAACTTAAAAAATAGCAATTTAATTTTTTAAAAGTCTGAAGGTAGCAATTTTTTAATTTATTCTTCTAAAAATGTTAACTTATCAACTTTTTATTTTCATTATACTCATGGCTATTAATAATTTTGGAAAGCCCAGAGAAAAAATTATATAATCATATTAGCCATAATTATAATAATCAATTAGCGAATGCAATCACAGCCTGCTACATAGTTATTGGTATTTTTCTCTGGATTTTAAAATTTTTTTAAAATCACGAAAATAATGAAATAAAAAGTTATTGTTTTAATTTTGCTATCAAAACATAAAAATTTGATTCAAATATAAATATTTGTAGTCCTTATGTGAGTAATATGAAAAAAAAATATAATTCGATTATCTTTATTTTCCCAGGAGATATTGTCATGGGTATACCTTTATGGGAAACTCTGTATATTATACTGTGATAGATGAACTGTTTAAACTGATACTGTGGTGTGGTTCACTCGTTGTAACCCATATAGGTACATAAAAATTATTTTAGTACACTTATGAAACACGTCTAGCTAGTTGTTACTTATAACCAGCTGCAGTTAAAATTAGTATTATTCTATTCTAGCACGGTACGAAAACTAGGTTTTAGAAACGACCTCGCAATATGAAATATGCCTAGTAAAACAATAAACATTCTCAATCAGTATAGTTTCATATTTTACCCCGTAATATTTTGACCGTCATGATTATTCTTATAAAACAACAGAGAATTTCACTTACCTTTTCAAACCGATTATATTTATAATTGTTAGCAATTTTAATTCGAATTTATCATGGGAATTTTAAATATATACTATTGTTATTTTTATTATTATTTATTTTTTTTTCGTAAATTTGGGTTCAATTAGTTGGAATAGAGTAAGAAGATTTTTACAATGATTTTCAACAGAAATACTTGACATGAACAAATAAAGACCAAATTGGAAAAGAAAATTAAAAAAAAAAACAATTAGTCTTTTTTCAGTAAGGTTTTTTCACTTGTGAGGGTGGAGTAGTATATACTCTCGCTAGGTAATTCAAAACAACGCGTTTACTTTATGGTTAGTGTAATTCGGAATGCATAAATAGATTCGATACGTCCATAGGGAATTGTAAAAGACTATGAAAACTCAATTTAAAATATTAAAGGACCAAAATTACCGAATATGTTGACTAAAATTCGGTACTTAGTTAATTAATAAGTGGTCCGGTACTTTTGTATTTTTCCAGGCTGAAATCGCTCTCCAATCCGTCCCTGATAGGGTTAAATTATTTTTGTATACCAGAAGTAAGGTGATTATGAAAACAATATAATTAGTATAATTAAAATACACCGTTAAGTCTTAAAGTCTAAGTAATTCGTACGAGTCAATAGCATTGGGCTCAATCGATAAATCTGTCCCTATTGGGATCTCATCGTATGAAAAAACGCGTCTACAGACTAAAAGAAGAAAAAATAAGAAAGAAATAAACAGCATTGTAAAACCAATAGCTCCCTAGCTACCCTCGAAATCTAAAAATCAAATTAAAAACGAACCTAACATTTGACTTCAATGGAAATCAAGAGAAGTTTAAAGATTTATAAATATTAAAAACAAAAATTTTAAAAGTGAAAAATCCTATAATACCCAATATATAAGTTTTAATACATTCTAAAACATGAATAACATTTTAAATAATCTCGAAAAAAACGATTTTGCTTATCACACCGATATAGCTGAAAACATAATTTGCTTATTATTTTCTTATATTATCTTCTTGTCGTATAGAAGTAACCGGTATAAATGCAAATGTAATTGCAAACAATTTATATAGATTTTAATTCGATCGTTCGATTAACTTCCTATGAAGTATATTATAATATAAATTAGGTATAATATATAAGTACATACAATATAATATACATATTACATAACCAAAGAAAATACTATTCACGAATACCTATAAACAACGATATGCCACCAAAATGTTTCCATTTGTAATTTTTAGTTATGCAGGTAAAATGCACGTACATTTTGGATATTCAACGAATTATTTATTTAAAATTTTTTTTTTTTAAATGTCTACTATACTAGCCGGTTGCTGTAGAATATAACTGGAAACTGTATAAACACTGATAAACTATATCATGCATAATATGTATTGGGTAGGTACCAGCTATATACACCACCTGGATAAATAACGATTTCATTCAATATATGATTATGGACCGTAATACCGTATGTATGCAGTATAACAATACTAACATAAAATAATAAAAACCATAGATTTCAATAGAAACATCAATCTGTATACAGTAACTCAATTTACACTGTGACTTTACCATTATAATATAAACATTAATAATTATTTTATAATAGGTAAGTATTATATAGTAAGTACCTGTAATATTATCTGTTTCTATGGTTCACCGTAAGCACAATATTCCATGATTATTAACACATATTATAAGTTATATAGGCTTGGTTGACAATTACCTTTATGGGTAGATGAATAATAATGCTAAGCTTTAGGTTTTTTTATGCGTGGACATAATTTGATCCCTAATATATTTAGACATTGTCAGCGTACTTTTATTATAACAAATTAAATAATATTTAAATTGAAAGCTTGATAGTATAATTTACCTATATGAGTAACTGGATAAAAATCTAGGAGGCACAAAATCATTTATTTACCATAATCAAACCATCACCCCCAACACACTTTAAATATATTTTAGATTCTGAATGAAGTGAAGAAGCTTATAGTTTTATACATAATTTTTCTACCAGAAGATTTGCTCGGATTTCTAAGTGTAGCACTTTTTCTAAAAGGAAATTTCACTTGCGAGGTACTTTAAACAGGTCATTTTTCGATTTTTCAAAGAATTTTCCCAACAAATGTGAAAAACCGTGATAAAACATGGGAAACCGAGAAAAACGTAGGAAAACTGGGAAAATCGGTACAACATTAAACAAATATTATTAAATTAAATATATGAAGTCTATTTAATTATTTTAGTATAGAATGATATATATATTGTTGACAAAGCATCAGTATCAACCGAACTCCGCTCAGAATCGTTTTTTCGTAAGCAATGACTTATCATTGCTTACAGGTATACATTAAATTATCTATAACAGTAGATACACTCATTCCCATTATCCTAGGATAGATTTTTTGACATGCGCTTATTTCATTGTTATTTTGTTGTTTTTATTATAATTGTTTAATTGTTAAAACAAAATTGTTTTACTTAGTGTATTTTATTTAATTTAGTTTTTTTAAATATACAATACATTTTATTAATTATAAATGTATAAAACAATTGTATAATACGGATGCGGATTATCAACTGATTATCTGATTATCTGGGTTTAAATGTATCTCGTACAGAAATCGTGTACCAGGAATTCATAAGGATCTAAGATGTGACAGCCCACCTACGGACTGCCGCGAGCCGTATGACGACCGCCTGCTCATACATTCCTGATACAAGATTTCAGCACAAGGATCTCATTAGAGCCTGAGCCATACGTAACAAAACTGTTTAAATATACATATATATATATATATATATATGTATGTAGAAAATATGTGCATAATGTATAAAAACATATATAAAAATAACGACGTATAAATACAATTTTAAAATATATTTAAAAATTGTATTTATTTTAAATTCCATTTTAAAATTCGACATTTATTTGTTTGATCTAATCGTTAATATCCTGTTAGTATTGGTTAAGAACAGAAATCATTGTTGGTAGATAATTGGTTTTTATTTTTTAAATTAGGTCCTAAATTCAAATTTGCCAAACAACCTTTTCTTGTAAACTGTTGATTCAACAATCGTTCACATCTGTTACTCTCGTAAAATTGAATATACCTATTTTTGATATTTAAAAACGAAAAGTCCTAATTCTATTTATAATTAATAATAAATTATTAAACCTTTATAATATTTGTAATGTTAATAATTAAACAATTTCAATTAATTAGTCTCTTCATTTTACATTCTACCTATTTAGGTACTTTATTACCTTATTATTAAGGTTTTAAATTATAACCTGGGTATAATAGATTTGATTAAACTTGATAAACTTATTTCAATAAATTATAATGAAAATTCATTGATTTAGTTTTTCATTTGAAGTTTTTAAAATACAATATTAAGATTATTAATTGATTTAAAATAATTGATAATTTTAGCCCTGAACATCATTACACGGTAGTTTTATATATGATAGTACTCGATTAACATACGTATTCGAAATACATCTGAAAAAAAATTAATCAATTAACAATGATTTTTGTTTCAATACTAAAGTAAAATTATAAATTTTAAAAGTTTAAACGGCCGTTGAAATTTAAGTCAGTAGACCTAAAATGAACTATCGAGCTATTAAAATATCTCGATTAATCACGCAAAATATTATACTTTTTTTAAAATTAAATTTATGTTAATTTTATCTATTTTTCATAATTATAAACAGGTGAAAATCCTAAAACTCGATTAGTCGATATCCTTATTCTTAATCCGGTGCTGACTGTATGTCCACTAGAAAACAAATGGTAAATTATTAATTTAGGTACCTTAGGTAACTTATTTATTAGATTTTTACATTTTATAATAAAATAGTTTATTTTATATCGGTAGGAAATAGTTACCTACTCTCACTGTTAGGTAAAGAAGTAATTATTAGAGAAAGTTCATAAGTTAAGTGGATAGTTTGATATATTTACTCATGGAGCTTTTTTATGGGAGGGGAGTAAACATGCAATGGCTATTTGTTAAAAAATGACCAACAAGCGGCTGTCCCCACGAACACATCAAATTTATATTTATTTTTCAGTAAATAGGTAGGTACGAGGTAGATACTTATATGTCAATTGCGTGTCATACTTTCGTGTTTCACTGCTATATCATTAAATTTGATTAAAATTTAAAATGTAACATTCGTTGAATTTAAAAAATAAAATAATAAACCTAATATAATATAGTTATAATAGCAGGCACCTACCCTACCTATAAAATAAATAACAGTTTAATCAATAGTAGGTATTATACAATACATCAGTTCGACACGCAGCTGTTCATGCCTCGCATTTGCCGGTTACTAATCACTGATAACGAATAATGATAATGTTAAAAGCAAGAATACTACAATAGGTAAAAACGATTTTTAAACTAAAAAATATGTATAAATTATTTTTCCTTATATACGAATAAATACAGATGTTATAGTATTAATAAAATAGTAACATAGTATTAATATGGTTCGCGTCATAACAGCCTACAACTTTGAAGGCCAAAAGGTAGATACCTGTGCCGATCCAGTCGCTTTCACGTCAGCTCCTCCAAACAGGTAAACATTACAAGCATCTGTAATGATTCTAGGTTAAAAAAAACCCTCTTTACTTACCCACTATTTTCTAGATTGTTAATTGCATTAGCTTATCATGCTATTGAGGTTCGAGACCTGTCAGAAGAACCCAAGCCCACCTATACGATACCCACTGTTGACCAAGTGATCCAGTTGTCATATTGTACATCTGGAAACTATATTGTGACACTAGAAACAAAGCAAAAGAGATCTGGAGACGATTTGTTGTACGTAAGAGTCTATTGCAACTGGGAACAATGTAGCCAGGGAACTCCACCATTACGGGCTAGGATAGCCGGACGTGTTACGCCTACTGGGTCTCAAATTGGAGACAATGCTTTGGATATGATCGAAATTCCAGTCAAGTTTACCACAGTCAATTCGTTTGCCTGTTGTCAGGTAATGCAAAATAAAATATCACAAGGTGAGATTATGTGCATAGGCATATAGTTAACATATTTCAATACACCTATTTTTATGTATTTTCAAATTTTCTCTCAAGTTAATACATAAGTATTGTAAACTATAAACAATAATTTAACAAAATAGATATTTACAAAACTAATTCAATTAATAACTTATAGGAGACAGGGAACATTATCATTGCATCTAAGTGTACCCTCAGTATTTTTAGAATGGTTATAAAAACACATGACATATCTCGACTACGATTTTTGGATTTCGACACGTGGCCAATGGTAATGGATCTTAAGTTTAATGTCTGTGATTTACAAATGGAACAAGATATTGTAGCGGTATTTGGGGAACAAATAATTCAAGTATTTCAAATTCTTAAAGGTGAAATGTACCTAATAAATTGTAATTTAATGAAATGTATTTTTATAATTATTTTATTTATAGATACTAAAAAAATATTAGATTGGACTTCTGCCCCTAATATCACGAAATCAAGTTATATTCAAGAAGACCTTGAGCAACCTGAGATTTCACCGAGTGGACCTATTAATCTAAATCAGTTACTAAAGTCTAAAAATGATTCTTATCTAAAACAACTGGTTAACCCAAAATGTTTTCCGATTATGGTGGTAACTCCAGGCTTTGATGATAGTGCATTGGTTGACCAAGAAGAAAATGCTCCATTTAACATTGTTTCTCTGCCTATAAATATAAATGAAACAGAAGCTAATGATGTATAATATTTATATTTTATTTTTATTATTATACAATTTAATTTTATAGCTATTTTTAAAAAAATTTTCTTGTAGCCTTGGAGTGAACCTATTCACTGGAAAGTAAAAATGTTATTACAATTGAAATTAAATATCAGCAGATGTCATGGTGCAAATGAACGTATAAAAACTGTATTATTGCATTTAGTTTATAAACGACATGAAACTTCAAAAGCATTAGGTAACTCAGCTCCATTGTTAAAAACAACGTATTTTGAAATAAATTTAATTATTTTTTAGAATGGACCTTTCCACGTTTCCGCACTGAAATTTATAATCAATTAGTATGTATCAACTGCTTAATAAGTTTAAAAGAAGAAGCATTTGTGTTTCATTCATTTGTGGTGCATGAAAAAAATGAGGTCAAGGTTTGTACACAAATTGATGAAATTTCAAAATAATTTCTTATATTATTATGAACACTACATTATAAATTTGATTTTAGATGACTCCTACACAATGCATTACTGTTTATAATTTTACGTCGCCAGTTGTTAACATTTTTATGGATCGTTCAGTACTACACGTATTAACTACCACTAGCTTAGAAACCTACACAATTAGATTATTTCCTTCTTCGAGTCCTTCTCCGGTATATACAATTTATACTAAAATTATAAAAATAATGATTTAAATATTATTAAAATAATTATATTAGTATTATATTATTTTAATTTTTAGTCACAGATTTTATCTGAACGTGTTACACTAATTGGTCATAAACCATTTTTGGGTATAGTTGACATGGTACTTTTGGAAAATAAATTGGTTATTTTTACATCTGCAAACTCAAATCAAGATAATAAGTAAAAATAAATACCTTACATTTTTTAATATGATAAACTTGCTATTATTCATATGTTTTTAGGTTAAACAATAGTTGGACTCTTTACATGTTGATTCTGCCTTCTCCTAGTAATATTTGTAAAGTTCTCACATTTAAAGCAAGGATTTCTAGATTCAAAACGCCAAATAAGTATATTCATTTGATAAAAGAAGCTTTAAATATATCTGATATTGTAGAAAATTATACATATCGTGGCTGTGGTTCTGCGCGTTTGTGTAACAACGATTTCAAAAAGTTTTGCTGTCTTGTTGCAGACCATTATTTTTTGTAAGTTTAGTAAATCAATTAACATCATTTTAAATGTTCTATTGATTAGTTTAATGATATAGGTTTGAAAAAGATGGATGGGAATGGTCTTACAAACTCTATGAAAAAGCTAATTTATTACCAATCGATGTATTTATACGAATGAAACAAGTAGAAGATCTGTATAAGCGTGTATGTAAAAACTGAATTTATTTTAATCTAAATATTGATAACATTATCTAAATTATAATTTATTATTTTCAGGTGAAACGTATAGTGAACACTACCTCAGCAATAAAATTTTACATTCGTTCATGGATTCATGATCATGGGGAACAAGTTGATTTAAAAACATTAATGTACGGGATAAAAATGGCGGAAAAAAGTTGTGATTTATTGTATGTTGCTGAACTTGTTCTAGCAGAAGAATCCATTAGAAAATTACCTCTTAACAATGCCATTAAACATATTAAAGACAATTTAGAAGCCAGGTACCTAACACATATTTTCACTATTATTGTATCATATTCCTGTATTTAAAAATAATTCCTTGATTGTATTTATATGACCTTAAAATAATTTTTTTTATCGGTCTTACATACATCTTTGTAATAATAATATTACAATTTAGATTCTAAGCGGAGTAAGGAATGTATTAGTTTTACAATAATGTTTATTTGTTGTTTTTTACATATAATGTGTACAAAAATTCTACCAAAAATCTTACTCTGATAAATCAAGTGTAGCATTTTTTCTGAAAGATAATTTTATCTAGTTAGTACTTTAAGAATGTCATTTTATGATTTTCCAAGCAATTTTCATAATAATTAGGAAAAACTTAGAAAAACCGGGATAATTTATAAAATGTATTATATTCAATTTATTTTTGTTGTGATTTAGTTCAATATATCTGTAGAGCCTTGAAATTTGATCAGAGAACTTTTATTTGTCTTTTCTAGACATTTTAATTTTGCAAGTTTTTTTACATAATTTTTATTCAATAGGCACTCGATAGATAAAATTTTAAGACCAACCAGAAATGCTTGACAATTTAACAAGTTCATTATAAATTTTACTTAGTGATCAATAAGAAAAAGTTGAGTTTAAATTTATTTTTTTTTTTAAGAATTTTAATATAAAACTTTGATGTAAATATTACAGCCTTAAAATATAGATAACCAAATTTTGCTCAGAATTGTTTTTCGTTAGAAATTAATTAATAATTAATTATTGCATACAGATGTACACTAAATTTTCCCTCTACCTTTCCAATTTCTCATCTACAACAGTGGCCATAAGATTAAGTACATAAGATTCTATTTATTTGTTTTCCTAATCATAGTTATAAAGTGAATGACTTAGTTTTTGACCCAAGTGAAATAAGTTTTACTAATTATATTTGAATACAAATGTCTTCTTAAAAACAAATGTTGAATGTATTGGTTTATTAAAATTGATGTTTTTAAAATACTAATATTAATATAGAGCAGAATGAATTATATTATTTACATTTTAGTATTTTACTCTCATTTCTTATATTAAAATTTATATTGCATTTGTTGTCTTAGTTATGAATGGAAAGGAGCTTTGACATTTGCATTGCTGTTCTTATACTCAGTTTCTAATATTGAAACCAAGGATGTCTCAGATATATACAATGAAGGGGATGAAGTTTCAAATAAATCATTTGTTCAATTTTGCATAACCTATTCTAATTTATTAATAGAGCAAGTAAGTATAGTTTTCTTATTTCAATTATAGTGTACAAACATTTTAATTAATTTTCTCTTGAATAAACTATCATATAAATATGATAATCAATGTAATTTTAGGATTCTTCATTTTCTGACTTTTCACTAATCTTGATGCAAGAAGCTCCTATTTTAATTGCTCATGGTTTCGCTGAAATTGTTTCTTCTAGTCAATCTATAAAACTGCGTAAAGTCATTCAAGCATTTCAAAAATATATTGGATCTCATATGTACTCTACAAATGTAACAGAAGTCTTTAAACGATTTCTCGAATTACATTTCTCACGGTCTTACAAACATGATAAAAAACCAGATCTCAACAAGAAATATGTTTGTGATGCTATTAAGGTGACACAATTATATAATTTTTTTGTGACTTTTATATATTAATTATTATATTTGTTTGATTTTTCCAGATTTTATTTCGACAATATTTGACAGATCTTACTAGGCCAACCACAGAAAATTGTGTGCAAACTAACTCAAGGGACTGGAAAAATATCTATAATTCACAAATTCCTAGTTACATACAAATGTTACCATGTTATAATAGCAACAATGAAAATCTGATAAAACTACAGAGTTTGTTTTACACCAACTGGCTTACCAAAGATTTTATTGAAGATATAAAACAATTCTTGCCATTATTAAACAAACCTCCTTTAAGCTTAGAGATTATGGCCTTGGCAAACACTATGAAAACAATTGAAATACTTGTAGAAAAGTGTCCTCAAGCCGTTCTTAAATATTCAATGGTTAATTTTTTTTTTATTTTACATACACACTATACTTTTGTCTTATGGTATTTATGGTTTTACTTTTAGGATTGTTTAAAGTCTACATCTGAATGGAAACATTTAATACATTTATTAGAAAAAAAAACAAAATCAGATGTTGATAATCAATCCAAGTACCATGAAGTGTTACACGGTAAAGACAATATTAGACACACATTATTTTTGTTTATGGTTTTTTCGTATAATTTTAAATGTATGTGTTTTCAGATATGCTAGAGTTTTTATCACATACTATGTGCGTTGAGGAGTTCTGTAGTGTTATCCCTGTTGAAAGTTCAAAAACTATAAGTCCCAACGAATATCAACCATATATTATTACTTGTCAAAAGATTAATCAAGCTGATCAAATCAAGTCAATGGTTATGGCCACTGGTCAACAACTTTTAGCTTCTCTTAATTTCAAATAAATTTCTTAGAAAAATATTACCTTTTTGAATTTTTTAAATGCTTTGGTTCACAAACTTATAATGTATGAATCACTGTGCATTTGTTAGTGTTTCTAATTAACAATCATAAAACACATGCATCTATTAAACTGTTATTGATTTTCATGTTGTAAATGTTTTATATAATTAGTTTTCATAAGACAGTGGCTAGTTTATCAATAACTATTGACCTAATGTTAAAATGTGCTGTACCTTCTTTTAGTACTTAAATATGAAATCAAAATCTATGTTAACAAAGCACTTAAAAAGTACAATTTTGTAATATTAAATATTTTATTTAAAATCTGTGGCCATAAATTTACCTATGCTAAAAAATTTAAATCTATTTTTACATTGATATCAATTTTTTGCTTTGTTAACTTTAAATTTAATTATTGTTATGCTTAGTATGCGTTTAAACCACAGCTATAAGTATGAGTAATCTATAATTATATCTGTAGCTGTGGTTTAAAGAGAAACTATTTATTTATAGCATAAAATTAAATTATTTTTGTTATTTTATTTATATTTTTAATATTGTATTTTTTGTTAATATTGAATTGAAAATAAACACTTATCAAAATTATAACATTTCTTACTACTTGCCATGAAGACTAGAATTTCTAGTCTTTTCACTATTTACATATTAAATATCCATTAGAATATTTTAGCAAGTAATGTGTTGGTTTTACAATGATGTTTATTTTCTTTTCTTGTAGACAACTTTTCTACCAATAATTTTGCTCCGATTTATAATTAAAATACTTTTTCTGAAAGGAAACCTAATTTGGGGGGGGGGGTCTTCAGGAAGTCAATTTATAATTTTTCCAGCTGTTTTCATAATAAATAAAAAAACACCATTCCAATTTCCCACCTACAACAGTCGCCCACTCACATGCAAAGTATGTCTGTCTTTTTTACCTCACAGAGCTGAGAGCACATAAAGTTAACAAGTCAGGGACGTATCTAGAGAAGGGGGGCGAACCGTGGCCTGGAAGTCTTGGTCAGGAAGCGCCAAATTACCAAATAATAAGTGGATATATTAACATTTTTTATTCATTCATAGAAACGTTTTATTGGAATCGTACAGAAATTGTTTAATTTTTTTCTAGTTACATCCAAAGATAGGATATTTTAATGGACAACCTTCATTTATCTTTAAAGGTTTTTAGTATTACAAGGTGGCCTTCAAACCAGAAATCAGTCAGAGCATTAAACTTACAATTGTCTGATGTCAATATGTCATTTAAGTGTTTGGTTTATTAAATTGAGAAGCATTATCTGCTGAAGCTAAATTTGATGCTAAATTTTGTTAAAAGCAATAAATACAATTTCATTTATATGTATTTCAACAGCATGGGACAAAATTCTTAGTACAATCGAGTAAAAATTTTCAAAATATTCTGGTGTTTTGAATTACTTATAAGTTACAACTATTTTAATTGTTCTAACTGTTTTTGTTTTCATTTGGTTTATAAGAATAAAAATATAATTTATATCAAGTTCTCATGAATCTATTTAAAATTTGTTAAAAATTCAACAAATTTTAATTTATTTTGTAGTTACAATTTAGTATAAATTAATATTTCCGCCTGTGACCCTGAGCTAAAGAGATAAAAAATTAATTTTTTTACTAATTATTCAACGATTTATTAACATAAAATATTATGTTCAAGCATACTAACATCCCATTAATGTCCTAAAAAAGACTCATTTTGTAGTTCATATTGATTCTCTATCCCTACCCACTCCCAAGATTCCAATAGAACTTTCATTGGAGTTCTAAAACGTAATTCCATCATATTATAGATTTTTCACTCTTATTAAGTGCTTATTACACTCGTTTTACCATTATGAGACTTCTGTGGAAGTTTATTGAGTATATCACTCAATAGACTCCTCTTTGAAGCCATAGGGGACTTTTTCTGGTTATCATTGGGTTTTTGAATGGATGCACTTTGAGAGTCACTACAATACTGTTTTAGACTTTTATTTAAGTCCACTCAAAATCTTAGTGCTATTAAGGTCATTGACGTGTCCAGAAATTTGCAATGCTAGGGGACGTAGTAAATAATAATCACTATTTCATAGTATAAATCATAAAATCTTTTTCTGAACTGTTGGTCGGTAGATGGGACATTGGGAAGGTAGGACACATAAAGATATTTAATTTATATCTTTAATATAAAAAAAAAATACATAATAATAAAACGTTTTAAATCCATTTAAAATATAGCCGCTGGATAACTCCTTTTATTAAATAAAAGGATTAAAATTCATGCCAATTATTACTATCATAGTACATATTCTTATTGTAAAATTAGTTTATAGGTTGCATATTTAGAAAAATATATATATATATATATATATACGCAAAGATAAATAATTGCTAACGAAAAACGATTTGGAGCGAAGTTCGGTAAGGCATATATTATTTTGAAACGCTGTAATTTTTAAGATTTTCGTAAAAATTTAATTATAAAAAAAAAATTACTATATCAAGCTCAGCTTTTTTTTTAACCTCGAATTAAAATGTTCTAACATTTGTGCTCAATCAAACTATTTCATCTACATAAGAACTACAAAATAAAAATTAGGTACATAACAAAACTCGCAAATATATAATACCTATAAACAGCTCAAACAATTTACCACGTACTTACTATAAAGAGCTAATATAAGTAGGTACCTATTCTTATAAAACCTCAAGTCTCTAAGAATATTTTTATCTGAATTACAATAACAATGTAAAATAATGAAACCATGATTATCGTAAGCTTCCAAATTATTTCTATACTTTTTCCCAGTTTTGCTCAATTATTAAGTTAATTGACCAAATTGAAGCAGGTACCTAATTATGAACTACACGGAAAATTAAAAACCAATTTCCTTTTTTGGTTTGGTTTTTTTTAATTTTACGTTTATAATTTCAAGATAAACTTACTAACTAATTACTCATATTTGTTGTATTTCTAAATCAATAGAATGAGGCTATTATAATCCTTATCTCCTCACCCCCCAAGCACACACAACGGGTTGAAGTAAATATATAAAAACCGTACCGGCGTTTAACTACAGTGCATAATTATGATTTTATTGCAATTATTGCACTACTGCAGTATCGTCTTACTGAATACTTCGATAAAAATTATTATTATCAAACATTTTTTATCATATTCCACTTATTTCTTTTGCTACGAAAATAAACAATAGGTACATACTACCTACGCAAGAACATAAGACTAATTAAAGAACCTAAAAGGAAAATTCGTGAAAACAGCGAACGCGATCAGCAAAGTCACGAACCGGACGGCAATCGTACGGGAAATCCGAAACATAATAGCTCAGAAAATGACGTTATAGTTTCACAATACGTGACAAATTCGCTTGAATTCATATAATAATAATTATTGCTGTTGAATCGAAATCACTCAAATATAAATATACCTAAGTACCTACTAAAACCTAACTTACTAGACTAAAACTAGACTAGCAATAAATTTATAGATGCTGGCAGCGAGAAAGTAGGAAATCTAGACGCTGATAATAAATGATAGTTACGGGTTTGTGGTGCGCATATTGCATAAGACGGTTAATTGGAAAATTATTACGAAAAGACACCGGACAGTTAGGATTATGGAATGGGACAGATGGGTGTGTGAAGCGAGGAGGGACATAAGAAAGGAAGGAAATTAGTGATACTAGGCGAATCAGTTTTAATCAAGATATTTGATTGGAAAGAGAGATTCTGCGATCGGCGAGACTACAGACATATTAAAGAAACTTTGAGCAGGAGAATAAATTCGGGAAGGGTCAGGGATATTAAGTCTGGAAGCGATTGCACAAGTAGAAAAGTCCCAGAAGACGTTTCCCGTATTCGATAGTAATTTTGATCGCGGATAATTTATTATATTTTAAGTAGACTATGGCTCTATAATAGCAGTGGGTTTTATACATTATTGCAACGTTTAATTTTTAAGGGAGAATATAAAATTATTCGGTAGTAGTGTCGACAAAAATTAAAATTACGAATTATTTGTCTTTCTTTTTTTTTAATTTTTTACAATTTGTATTATCGCATACAAACGAATAAATTTGCGGCACATTATTTCGTTTTTCTAAACATATCACCGGATAATGTAAATGTAATAAGGTTAGGTACTCACCGAAACCGCATGCGATGTGTTTTGGTAATGACAATACATTTTCGCACACTGTGTTCTATACTAATTGAACACGATTTACAATTTTTCTATATAGTTAAACGACTTAAACAGAAACAAAATTAAAAACGTCGTATAGAATATTAGAATATGAAATATTTAAGCGCGGACGCCGAAGGCCGAATTCCCATACAATATTTTTCCGACGAACTTTCCGAGCTTTCGTCACGGTGACCGTCGGCGGTAACAATGGTACAAGCCGTCAGTCTGGCCAACGTTCGCGACGCGTTTACGTCTATTTATACGATATTATTACGGTGAGTTTCTAAAGTCCGTTTTTCCAATTGGCTTTAATACCGTTATTGTCGTGGTACGGCTGCATAATGTTATACAGTCACGGTGCCACCGCGGTCCGATTTCCAGGAGATTTTTCGGCCGTCGCGATGACCACGTCGACGTCAATACCGACGTTTTAATTACGGCAATACTCAGTATCGTTTCTGAGCGGAATAGATAATATTTTCAACTGAAAACACCGTTGCCCGTTAAATAATGTCTTTTGTGTGCGCGTGCCGAATCCGCCGTCGTCAATATGGTGTGTCTTGTGCTGTGTCTTGGTGTGTCTGTGCGCGCTGAACGAGTCGCGCCGCCCGACTACGATGGTTTTCGCCCGCGAACCGAACGCCGACCGTCTCTCGGACTGAACAACCCGAGTGTACAAGGCGACGACGATTAACAAAATTTAACGCGAAAAACCGTTGCCGCATTTCGAATAATCGCCCGCGTTATCACGGAAATGGCGTTTTAATTTCGGTTTACGAGAACACGGCGCACAATACACCCGGTATTATAATTATTGCAGTGCCGCGGCGACAATCGTTCGATAACGACGGCGACGCCAAATTGAAAAATACAAGTACAAAACGTCGTCGCGGTGATGGTGAGTACTTATCAGTTTATCAATTATATTAACGGGGTTATATTAAGTCGACCGTTTTCTAAGGAGCCAGAATCGGGCGACTTGTGTGGTGGCGGGCAGGCCCAACGAAAGGATGGAGGGGAGTGGTCGGAGGTGAACCATGGTTTTTCACGGGGGTCCGGTATGTGAACCGAAATAGCAAAGAAAAAATACAAAAATACTTAAATGTTTACGGAATTTTGAAAAATCCGGACCCCCACGAGCATCCCGTGAAACCCTTGTGCAAAATCATTGAATTATTTGGATTTTCGAACAAAAGACTGTGACCTGTTATCTTACATCACGTACACAGTAGGTACGCTGGGTGTTTCAAATAAATAATGATATTATAAAGCATGTAGGTACTTATAAAGGCTATATTTATAACACGTAGTACGTACCACAGTGTTCGTAGCACGTAATGCATCGTGGATCGGCTAGGTGAGATAACAAACGTCGGAGGACGGTGCTGCAGTGCATTTGATATATTTTATATTTTGTTTTGTTTTGTCGCGACACGTAGTTAAATAAAATTATGATTTTAAATAATCGCATGTTTTAATTTTTAATTGGAAATATTGAACATGTATGTAAAATATGGGACAAAATATGGGGGAGGCCTGTATGTCACTTATCCCCGGGCCCCAATTATGTCTCCACGGCCCTGGTGGCAGGTAAACATACGGATCGTATCACTGAGTGAACATTAGTGTGTGCGGTTTTTCATAGGAAGCCGATTTTTCGATTTAATATCGGCGTGTATACAAAATGAAGATAAAATGTAAATGTAATTATATAACGGAATTTTCAAGAATTAATTTTGGAAGTCTTCAGAACTGAAAATGTACGCTACCTGCTTCTTAAGTAAAATATGTCAACGAACCCGAACATACTCAAAAATGTCGGACATTTTGAAGTATGTCTAATTGTATTGGTCTAAACCGTATGGAAAATTTACCGACTAGAATCATATTAATCAAAATAATAACTAAAATTACTGAGGTTTTATACGTTCTCTGTAGGCGTCGCAGTGTTTGATAAATATATTGTACTAAGTATACCGGGTGATATTTTCATCATTATTATTTATCATTGAACACATTATTTCGAAAAATATTGACTATTTTTTTGTTTATATTTTTTTTTTTAAAATTTAAGAAATAAATAATCGTAAAATTTTACATTATCATTTTTTTTTTTTTTTTATCACTTATTTTTGTGGGTGAAATGACTACTTACTTTTTTAAATCGCAACCTATATTGAAAATGGCTTATATAGATATTGAGTATTAGTTAAAATAAATTTTGGTGTTGGAATTTTTGATTTCCGTCAATCCATTATTAACGAGATATACCAATTTTAAGTATTGGTCGGAGGAGAGTAGTGGTGTATTATTGAAACGCCGCGTGCCGTGCCGCCACACAAATGATGCTCCACTACTCTCCCCCGACCCAAATTTAAAAGTTGAATAAACGGATTGACGGAATTTAAAAATGTAATTTATAAAACATAGGTCTCTATTGATTTCTGGCCGGTTATCCTTTGACTATACGGGTCAAAATATCACAAAAAATACTACTTCGCTCATAACAGGTTTTCTTTTTTACAATGGTTTATCGTTGCACACAGTGTACAGTAATCCAAACGAAATCGGGGAAAAGGCTCGTTCATGCAGCTTCCTTAAAAAATAATTTTTATTAGTAATTGAAAAAGACAATAAATACAATTAAATACCCAATTATAATTATTATATTTAAAATATATGTAATTCATTTAAAATATCGAATTATTATTTTTTTAAACACTGGTTCTTATATTATGCTCCTATTTTACTGACAAAGTGATAAATATAATCGACGTATTCTATCACATATAAACAACGATGTACTCGTGCGATATATTTATCGTGATTGTTTTAATTTTTATTATTACCGAAAAATACGTTTAAACATAGTGATGCGATAATTCTCAAGCCCATTTGGATTACCGCGTCTTTTGGATTAACCCGTGTTCAGATTAACGAGACACGACTGTATACATTACCCTGTTTAATATATAACCCACTTTCCCAATTACCCACCTACAACAGTGGCCTATCCGTCAGCGGTAAAAACTTTTTTTTTATAATATTTTAATTTATTTATAATGATAGTTAATGACGACCAAATGGGATCAATTTTTTAAATTTTTCTATTACATTATTATCAACGTCAAAGGTTTTAGCCATTGCTTGTTTCACAAAAGACAACACGAGTTCATTTAAATGATCTTGCTTCATAGTTGTCGATTTTATTTTGCTAATGGGTATTTTTAATTTATTTAGTAAATTTTGCAATTTTTAATAAAAAAAATAAGATCTTCTTTGCGTTGACCACAGACATTGTAATAAAGCTGTACGAATATTATTTCCGTGCTCGACTTTCTAGCTGTACACTTAATATTATTCTGCGGTCTTCACTTTCTTCGCTTATTTTCAATGTTCGACCGTCATCAGTTTTTACCGAAAAACGGTAGCGAGTAGACGTAGTCTGCCTAAGTATCTATACTTCCGTAAAGCACGATTTTTGCCGTTGTGTCGTCAGAGTTTATCTTTTAGATTCGGGGTGTAGCGAGAAATGTATTTGTTTTACGATGATGTTTATTTTTATTTATTTTTTTTATCTATCTGTGAACAACTTTTCTACCAGAAATCTTGTTCCGATTTTCAAGTCTACCATCTTTTATGAAAAGAAATTTTATTTGGGTGATACTTTAGGGAGGTCATTTTTCCAAGTAGTTTTTATAATAATTAGGAAAAATGTAAAAAAAAAACCGAAAAAATGTACGTACGTGTATAATATAAAATTCATTCTGAATCATTTTTCTTTAGTAATGATTTATTGTGCGTACAGATTATATTGAATTCCCTTCTTTATCCTACCGCCCCAACTCCTCACCTAATGACACCTAAACTATACTCCGAGTGTAGCAGTTGCTGTATACGTCATATTTTGAGTGGGTAGGTGTTCACGGTAATTGGGATTTGGAATAGTCTGTCATAATGATGGGTTTAAACATTAAAAAGTTATACTTTTTAGTTTTTAAGTAGTAAAATATAAATTAGATACAAAAGTTGTTGAAGTGGATGGTAGTTTTGAATTTCAAATTCTGCTAAAAATATAGTTCTAGTGCCATTGTTCTCTCCTACAACAGTGGCCCACTCATCGTGTGAAGTACATCCGTCTTTTTTTTTTGGTATTTTATACGGCAAAAGTATCGATAATAACTTATAAAGATTTAATGAATTTAATGTCATCGTCGTTTGAGGGAGAAACAGTGAAAAACCGTTTGCGTTGGTAAGTGCGTATCATTATACGCAATGGTATATAATATACCTATCACTATACCTAGTGACATTTAAACTAAACCGAAATGGTGGGCTGCAGTGTTCTATAATAATAAAAATAATAAGAATGTAGGGCATGTAAGTATAGTTGTCCAAACGTAAGTACATTGCAACAGCTAGTTTCTATTATTTTATTATAGTCGACCGGGATAAGTATGTTTTTCGTTTTAAAAAGGTCTTTCGTCGAGCAACACGCTATAATATATCTCATTACGGGTCTCACCTGTTTCCATTTACAAATTTATTTATACTCTGGCGTCCTTTCGGCAACGGCCGTTACAGTATTCTGCCCATATACGTTAGGAACGTTCCACTCAACGAGCGAGGTGAGTTCCCAGTTTCGAAAAGTATTTTTAACAATAAACTATAGTTCCATTTACAATTAAATACTACTCATATTATAATTTATAACATTAGGTATAATTCGAGGTGTATTTGTAAAATATTGGCTAGTATGAATGTGTATTTAATTCTAGTATTTAAATGAATGACGATAATATGACGAATTTATATACAAACTAGTTGTCCTGCCCGGCGTTTTCAGTGCCAAATAAATGTGTAATAAAAAATATTTTTCCCTAGATTTCTTATTTCAATCTCCGTCACTATCACTGCAGTTAACCGTTGTCCTTCAATGTTCAAAAATGCATTTTCTTTATTTTTATTTTCAAACTTATATAAATTAGTTATATGGTTGCTAAGCAATGAAAAATATCTGATATATTTAATTTGTTTTATCCAACCCAAACTACTGCAGGTTAGGTCGTCTACTACTTCCACTAATCAGGCCGATGTTTTAAACAGCTTAAAACCTTCTCCACTGTATACTGTATCATTAAGAAAAAAAATATTTAACGATTAGATAAGAAGTTTCGGAAATTACCTTCTGACATCGAAATGACACATTAATATTTTTATTTTTATATTCCTTTTTTAATCTTGTTTTACGTTACTCGTAATGCCTTTTTCTTTCATGCTTCAGATGATCGACCAATCGATTTCCGTCTAGGGGGCATAACTGTCGACGATTCAGTATTCGAAAGATTAAAGAAGATATATATGTTGTATGTATTTCTATATATGCGTATATGTCTTATAAGATCGTAAGTTTTACGTATTTCTAATATCACCCATGAACTAAAGTGTAAACAATATTGATTTCTTCGTCGGCAATTCAAATTAAACATTTTCTCTAGAAGAACGACAAAAAAAAGTACGTAGTTACCTATGTACTCATTTATAGAATACATACCATAGACATAATAAGAATTTGCTCATGACAACCCAGTTAATTAATAATATTTGTTTTTTCATCCGTGTTACCAAGGTAACCCATAAATTAAAACAATTATTTTATCGTACTAAAAGTATCCGGTTTTTATGGGTGATAGTGGGGCTATCGAAGAACTGCATAGATATAATAATTTTTACTTTTTACATGTATACAAAAGATAAACATAATATAAAGATTAAGAATAATAATAACAATAATGCTACGAATAACATATCTCCATATAAACTAAATCAACAACCGTAACCATGTACTGGTAACTACAGGTGGACATGACGGGAGTATTAGATGTTTACACTTTGTTGAAAAGCCTAAATTGAGGACGATTATTCCTGACTCAACGATTTTATTAGTGGATTTTATATTAATTTGATTTCCGTTCATTCTCATCACTATGGAATTATTTATTAAAGATTTTCAAATAAAACCATCGATTTGAAACATAAATTCGAAATTATGTTTATATGTATAACACTAAAATCGAATATACACTTGGCGTCACAAAAATCGCACATCTTTAAAATTAAGTTTCAAACGGGCATTTCCCCGAACCAAAACATTTAATCCAAACAATAAAGATATAAATTGAAAGTACAGTTAATGACCTCTTATCCGATAGTAGTTTCATTTCATAAACAATAATCATATTCCGAGTATACGGTGCATTAGGAAAATGTATAAATATACTCCTATCTTATCTTATATTCTTTGGCTATAGAAAAATCAGTTTAAAGTGTCAAATGCAGGTCATTCACTTCCTAAACATTGAAAAGGACGTACGTGAATACTCTTTAAACAATATTATTTCAAAAAATAACGTATTAAATGGATACAACTGCTAACGAAGCCGCTCAAGTGGTAGCATTAATGGAATCAGGGATGCATCAATGTGATGTTGCACGGCAACTAAACTTGAGCCGTTTTGCCGTTCGACGAGTTTTCCAACGTTATCAAGAGACTGGTGGCTTTATCCGGAGGCATGGATCAGGCCGNCCAGCGAGAAGTCCAGACCTAAACCCAATTGAGCACCTCTGGGACGAATTAAAACGAAGAGTGCGGTCACATGATCCTGCCCCAACAACCCTCCAAGATCTTCAATATGCTGTTGTTGCGGAATGGGTGAACATTCCTCAAGAACGCATCGTACGACTCATAACTTCTATGAAAGATCGTATGGAAGCAGTAATTAAGGCAAGAGGAAGTAGCACTAGATTTTAAATAACATTTAGTAACAGTTTTTTATTTTTATATGAAGTCTATTGTCTGTTTCTGTTTGTAAAACTGTATATCCTCAATACAATTTGTTTTCCTCTTCCACGATTAACTTATTTTTTAAAACACTGATAAACAAAAACACATACCATTTATTTATTTTTCAAGTTTATTTCATCACCTTTCAAATGATATATCATAACAGTACCCTTATATATGATTAAGTGTAGTTAAAATTACTTTGAAAAATAATTTGCAATAGGTGCGATTTTTGTGACGCCAAGTGTATATCGTTTATGAGTTATAATAGTTTAAAATTTATACCAGACGATCGAAAAAGGGTAATACATGACATATCTATTTTAGTATGATATTAATAGCCCTTCCCTAATCCACCAGTCTGAATTTTAATAAACTCGTATAAAAACATAACTCATAGTTATAAATCCAATATTAATCATATGATGTATATCAATATTTTTAGAAAAATATTCTCTTTTTTATTTGGTTTGAAAAGCTATTTGAAAATCAAAATGTGATTGTTATTTTGCCGTACAAATTTCCGGGACGCATTGTACTTGAAACGCTGGTTTTGCTATACTACCGAGCCGAGTAGATAAGGCTAGAATTTGCTTTAAATGTTTACCGTGCTATTGCCAACAAGAGGATTGGTCTCGCTGATTCATCCAATAATCTTTTCTTGGTCGTTTCTCGTCTCATTATAGAAGTCCACCATTACCAGCGCCTTCTTTCCCAGCCTGTAAGCGTTGTTTTTAATGCTCATTTGTCTGTGTTATATGGTCATTTTTCTCCGATGTCTTCATATCTCTAAAGCTATGGTCCAAATTCAAGTCATGCATTTTATGGTTGGGGTCTTTGGCTGATAACGGCAGCTAGGAAGTGATGCTACTACTCTCAGGCCGATGGCTGAGATACTACTCTCGGCCATCGGCCTGAAAGTATCAATCCTCCTATAGCAGTAACTTTGCTTTTTAAAAACTCTCTATTTTTGATTTTTGAGGTAAATTTTAGCCTACCTTTTTTTAATTTAACCAACCGCCTCCAGAGAAGCTTACAGTATCCTTCTGTTCAGTCAGATCTGGAATTGCTATGTGACCGATTGCCCAACCGGCAACCACATGGGGTTCGTTTATCAGTTTTGAATAGGTTTACGGTGTCCTTTTAGGATTTTAGCTAGTTTCTTTCCGACTCAAAGAGGTGTTTTAAGCGTCCATGCACTAGCATGGAACGTACGGTTTAACGATTCGCCTTGTCGGGCCGTTGTTTGAGTTAGCAGGAACGGACTTGTCCTGACGCGCACAACAGTTGAGATAGTGTGGACATCTCTGTTGTAAACCTATGCCCCACGTTTCTCCCCGACTAAGGAGGTGTTAAAAGCGTCTGGACAATACCCTTTGGCTTCATATTAGTCTCATTCCTGATTTCCAGAAAACCGAAACCCAGATCAAATTAAACGATCTCTCCACGCCAAGGTTTGCTGCGTAACAGCCGAAAGCGTAGCCCTATCAAACTTAACTATACTATAATATAGTTGTTCAATGAAAAAAATAATCCCTTTTAGAATTTTTCAAAGTGTAGGTGCTGTAGTTTCGATATCATCTGTCTCTTATATTTAACTGCCTAATTTTAAAATGTAACTATTATATTTGCTATGTTGTTTTAAATTTGGCATGCATCTTAGCTGAGGTAAGTGAATGTGATTATATAAATTAATTTTAAGGTAAAAACAATTTACAAGTGATTGTGATTTTACTCAAACATTTAAACAATAAAATACGTAAATATTTTTTCTCTGACATGTAAAATATTAAAATTGTTAAGTTTGAACATTATTTTGTGTTTTTTTTTTTTTAATTTTAGTTGAATTTCCAGTCAAATAGATTAACTAGGTAATTACATTAGTACATAAATAATTTTTTGTCCATATTTAAAATTCAAATATTTTATACTGCAAGGTTCGTCTTAATATTATGTTCTTATAGTGGCAGGTAAAAAGAGCAATGTTGTGATGTGTATAATGAATGTTGCAATTTTTTTTTTGAGCGTATTTATTATATTGATGGTCCTTATGACCTTACATTACACTATTGCCTATTTATATTGTATAAAAAATTCTAACAGTGTCGCTCGCTCGTTTTCGCCATGATCGGACGTTTTCACATTTTTTACGGTCAAGCTTTTTTATAGGTATCTATTACGTGTATCGTAGGTATTTTCGCGTGCTGGACAGTTTTATATTATTCCATTTCACTTCAAAATCACGCGATTTTTCCGGACTCGTTTTTGTAACCGAATATTATTATCCCTTCTTATACGTAAATACATGTATAGGTATAAAACATTTTATAATTTATATATTATGCTAATGTATAAATAAATATTAAATTTTATTAGAAGTTTATAAGTAGGTATTTTAATCGATAAAAGCTAAAATTAAATTTACTATTTATTATTGTCATTTTGTATTATTGTATTAGTTACCTATACATTAATAAAATTGTATACAATGTGTGAATACAGAATGATTCAATCAACTGGAAACATTCTTTATCTTGGAAAGAATTAACTTTTTCGAATTTTTTTTTTTTAAACTAAATAGTTAATACAATTTTACATTATCATTTTTTGACACCCTTATTTTTGGGGGGGAAACGACTACGCTTACTTTTGATTTTTAAAACGGCAACCTATATTTAAAATGCCTTAAATAATTGAAGTATTAGTTAAAATAAATTTTAGTGTTGAAATTTCCGTTAACCCATTTATGAGATATTCCTCTTTTAAGTTTAGGTAAGAAAAAAGTAGTGGAGTATCATTTGTGTAACGGTACGGAGCGGCGCACGGTGTTTGGACGGTACTCCACTAATTTCCCCCCGCCTACGTAGTCTGTAATAAATTGATGTATATTGTAAAATAAAATATTAATATAAAGAAATATTTGGATAAAAACTTCAATAGCCTTTATATTATTATAGACTGAAATGTGTTTCATTAATCGGGTGATCACATAATATGAATATTTGATGATTGGTGCTTGACTCTGAAATTTAAACAAAATAACTAAATTAAAACAAATCACGTCTAAATATTTAAAATTTTAAGAAACTAAGAAAAATATGAAATATCGAAAACCGATAAAAATAAACTAAAACAAAAATAGGCCAAATTCATGATTGATGATGCGGGGGATTTTATTGCGCTATGATACCTAGAAATTAATACTACTATGATTGGCGGACTAGCAAATGTAAACATCCATTTTTCATTACGATCATTCATGCAATTTATCATCATCAATAATGATTTAAAAAAATATTACCCGATAAAACAATCAAAAAACGTTCAAACCGTGTATATATACTAAACGGAAAACGTTATATGATTTAGTAAAATATTAACAGTTAACGTTAACATTAATTTACAGTTATAAATAGTTCATACATTTTTTATATTCATATAAAACGACGTTTTCTACCAGAAAAATCAGAAAACGCCTTTTTTGTTGCCTTTTGATTTACTTTTTTACAGTATTATCGCCAAAACTTTTGAGCCACTTTTGAAATTTTGATATTACTTTTGATATAAATACACATAGAGACTTGAAACTTGGTAATAATACTTACATTGGACTTACCTAGACGTAATGAAATTTCCAAAATCATCGGACGACTTTTTTTTTTTAATAAGCGTTTTTAAATTAAATTTAAATGAAAATCGCAAAAATAAAAATGATGGCACTTAAAATTATATATTACCGACCTGCTCACGAAATCGTCTTTCGTCAAGCAATAATTTATCGTTGCTTACAGATATAAATGAAATAACCTTATGTATCCTACCTTCCCAACTTCTTACCTACAACAGTGGCCGCTTCCATCCCCAGTATCAGCTCTTTTATTTTTATTTTTGATATTGATTATTTCGGAAAAACCTAATTCGCAGAGATAAGTAGTAGACAATTGTAATATTGTGTTTATTGTTTTTTCTGTAATAATTATCAGATACTCGATATAAGTTAAACTCCAAAAAGACGTCCTAAGATAATGAAGACGGAAGCAGCCACTTTTATAGGGAAATTTAATGTATACCTGTAAGCAACAATAAACCATTACTTACGAAAAAAAGGATTTCACTATGTAAAACATTTTTGGGAACCTCTGATCTAAGGGGTTGCGTATTATATAGCGAATTTTGACGAAACTGTAACAACTCAAAAATGTATTTTCAAGTATTCCCGTTATATTATAGTATTATACACATCATATCAGTGGCGTATTCAGGTTTTTTAATTTTCGAGAGGAGGTTGAATACGTTTTTGCTTGATCTATGGGAGTAGGTTAGATAGGTTTGTAGGGTTTAATACTTCCCCCCAAAAAAACGTTTAAAAAAGTATTGTGATGAATACTTAAAAAAAAATACAATTGAAATGAGAATGTAAGTATTAATATGTATAATATTGACATCACTGTATTACGACACTTCGATAGCTGCATCCACCTAGGAAAATTTTAAGAGTAAAGGCAGTAATTACATAATTTTGATTTTCTTTATTCACAATAGTTAATTTTAATAGCCTATACTCTGGTATATTGTTCCTCCTTAAATTCGTTTTCATACGGTTTGGTGTAGAAAACATTCTTTCAGTGGTAAAAAAAATAAATGGAAACGTAGTTAACACTTAAATCGTAAAATAGTCTCCTCAGCCTGCCCCCTTAGCTATGCCACAGTATACTGTGTCGACTAAAATGATTGTGGAAAATCTTCATACGGGAAAGAATCACTAAGACTCTCATTATATTATTTGTGGTACATACTTTTAAAAACAGACGTCAGCACGAGCGCTGCAAGGTTATTTACTTGAATCACTAAATCCCTCTCTTCTATAGCTATAGAATTTATTACTAAAATAATAATATACATCGCCTAAAAACCATAATTAATATTATTAGCTACAGAAAATTAAACAAGTTTTCCTCTAAAGAAAAGCGAGTATTTTCTTTACATTTTATTTTATAGTTTTTTTTCTATTTTGCGCACTTTGTATCGATATTATTTTCCGTTTAAAGAATATTGTTTTAGTTAGGTAGAGATAATTATCAATAATATATGAGTATATACTATCACCACAGGACAATAAGTCATTGCCATTATATATATCCAGGAAGGGAAAAGTTTTTCTTGCCTATAAATATTATACTCTTAACAACAGGGACAATCGCATTCTATATTTTTATTTACCTACTTCTGCTGAAAGTTTATTATTTAAAAAGTTATGAACTCCTTACAGCAGGGATTTTTTTAATGTGTCTACATTTTATTTTTTTTATGATTTATTACATACGAGTTCTTTTTGTTTTACCTAACATTATTAAAGGTTTATTCGGTAACCTAACTTATACACTGCAAAGTATTCAACATTTTAAGTTTTTTTTTAAAACCTGCATCTTGATCTTAAAGAATACATCCAGGGAAAAAAATTATCAATAATAACGTTTGAGATAATTTAAATGCCGTTGACCGATGCATAATAATTCAAGTATAGTGATTAAACTTCCTTTCATTCCTCAAATATTCAGAGTATAGATAAATTATTAATAATTTTCTTAGCTCACTATAAGTATCTACCTACCAAACAAGAGTAGTTCATATCCACGTCATGTAAAACTTGTCACTATATATGACAGGAGATTAATGAAGTAACTACTTACCTATCTGGTTTTTCCTACATCATTTAACGAACCAATATTGTGCTCTGTTATTAATTTAATTATTATTTATAAACGGTGTTTTGGTTTGGTTTTTCAAATCAGTTTTATTTTGTTACCAAAACCCTCGAATTTATAATTGATCTGATTGAAAAAGGCAATTTAAAATGTAAAAATAATTTCAATGTTACATATGATACTTACGACATACCTATAACGGCAAATACATGGAATGTTCAAAATCCTTTATATAGGTATAGTATTTAGAGATCAAAGTACCCTTTGCTTTTATATGCCACTTTAACTTAATGTATATAAACTAATGAATATTAATTCTTTAGTAATAAGACTAAATATTTGGAAATCATATCCTATTAGGATTACTAACATCAAAGTAAATTTACTTTCAAAAAAGTTTTTTTTCTGAACAAATTTCTTCAACTTATGAAATCTTCAATTTAAATTTTATCCTTCTTAACATTTGTATTGAAAAACGAAATTCACATTGTCCCTTTAATTTTGCATTTTGTTTTCCACCGTCACATATTAATTTTTGAATGACACAGTTGGCATTGAAGTAAATCAGTCAGCAAATTTACTCACATATATAAATCGGTATAAAATTGGCAGTTCATATTTATCCAATATCTACCTATACCTACTTACCCAAACTTAAATTACTACTCGAATCTGTATTTTCTTCAACAACGTTACGAATCATTTATTTTTCTTTACCAAAAACAATATCGCAATAACTTCTCCAATCGCTTAACTTTTTCAAATGCTCCGTGTCAGCCATGCTTTAGAATTTAGGGGTTGAATTTGTACCTCTGTACAAAATTTCAAGTCTGTAGCGATTTGGGCTGTTCGTTGATAGTTTTTTATTTTGTAGTATATTTTTAGATTATTCTATACAACCGCTCAATTTAACATCACTATTAAAATTTATATTATATTGAATAAATATTTATTAAAGATGTGATCAACTTGGAACAGTTTTCGATTCCTATTCCTCCCGGCTCACAGGGAACAATAATTATACAATGAAAACGCTAGCACCATCATCACTTTCACTATCTTCATATTGACTTTGACCTAGGTGTGTGTGTATATGTGATGTGTGTGTGTGTGTTATGTGGGTTTTGCAACTAAAAAAGTTAAACGATTTTGAGTTTGTTTACGTGTTCCCATTGCGGCTCCGTATTTAGTTTTTATTTTGATCATGATTTTTTGTGTTTACTCGAAAACGTATATATAGGTGTACCTACCTGCCTGCCTACATCGCGACAGTTTACGGCTGTCATTTGTCACTGGGAAGACCAAACTCCACTACAACATATATATATAAATTATTTTGCCGGAAAAAAACCTTTGCTTATACACTTGAGTTTCGACGTGATCCTTGGGCTGAGATAATGATAATCTAGTATACGCACGCTACTTGCATTCGTGTGTGACGGCAAAACACATAAGGTGTTCCTCGCACGCATCATGTTTCACCCCGGTTCTTGATAAATTGTTTGCTATAGAAATTTCAAATTATTATATAAGATAAAACTCGAAGTATTTGTATGACTTGAAGTAAAACTCGTAAGTGTAAACTTTAAGTAATTTATAACGTAATTTAATGCAAAATTTTTAGAAAAATATACTTATGTATTTTTTTGCTAGTTTATTTTAGTTTTATAAAATGTTATAATATGTGGTACCTACTACCTTATAATAGGTATACCTATTTATAATACTTAATTAACAGTAAACAGTTAACACTATACCAATAGCTAGTATCCAATTGAATTGGAATAAATTCAACGTTGGAAAAGTTCTTTAAAAAAGTAAATCGTTCCTGTTCTTCGTTCTTACAGCAAAAAAGTAACTCAAAGTATTCCCAAATTTGGGAATTTTATTAACAGCTGTAAACGAAATCAGACGTATGCATTAATTGAGGTATTAACATACATTTATGTTCGTGTATACGTTCGTTTGAACTTTGCGATAAGTCAGTGGAAATAAACATCAGCTTTACTATAATATGCGTAAAACACTGTTATCATGCGTATTATTACACAATTGTTGTTATCGCAGAGCAGTAGCGACTCGTGGGTTTTTAATGAAGTAGTGCACACCCAAAAAAAAAAAAAAAAAAAAAAAAANTTTACCAATTACCTTTTATTTTGTTTATATTTTTACCCGCAATAACAATAGTAAATACATAATAATAATAAAAATAAATAATACTAATACAAATAATAATATATAGGTAATACATTTACAAGTAAAAATTCTATAATTATTTGTATTAAATTATTATATTTCAGGTACATGTTTATATGTTAAATCGATTCTTCTATCTTTTTTTCTGCAAACCTGTTTATTACTTCTTCGTTGAAGTTTGAAATATTGTTGATCATCCGTTTTTTGATCGATAACATTGCTAGTGCTGTAAGTCGATCTTCCGTCATTGAATTTCTCAAAAATGTTTTAATACGTTTCACTGTAGAAAACGATTTCTCGGCTTCAGCTGTAGTCATTGGAACAGTTGAAATTATTTTTAAAAGTTTGTAGCTTTCAGAAAATACCAGTGTTAAATTATTTTCAATTATAAATTTCAATAAATGAACTGATGAATTCATATCACGAAAATCGGTTCTTTTGTAGAACAGTTGTAGTTCAGTTTTAAGTTTAATAACATCCAAAAAAGGATATGCTTCAACGGTTTTACTAAAATGGTCATTTGGGAAGTTATTTTCGTACATAGGAAATTTGGTGGATAAAAATAGGTGCGAAGCATTTAAGTGATTTTTATAATCAAAACGTTCTTTAACGTTGACAATAAAAATATCACATACTTCTTTTGCAGCGATTTTTCTTGTTTCAATAGTATCATCTTGTCTTCGTTTTTTCGTTGGATGATTTTGAGAGGTTTCAACGATGTTATCAATATTCTATCTTTCTTTTAATATATTTTCTTCGAACCGAAAAATTACCTTAGAAAGTTCTACAGGATCCATAGTTTGTTTTTGTAGTTGATTATATAAAATATTAACATGAGGCATTAAAGAATGAAATACTCTTAACCAAAATATAAATTTATCATCATTTAACATCCGATTCAAAGCTCCAACTTGATTAATTGCTATGGTTTAATTAAATGTTGATTCAATTTCTTTCATACATTCAATTAACGGCTCAAGATTCTCATACATAGTATTTACTATTTTACTTTTAAAATTCCATCTAGTATTAGATGATCGAGGAACTCTGTATTTAACAATTTTATCTAAAACCGTAACCCACTGTGGACTGTTTAAAAAAAAATTTGTTATATCAGTTAAGTTTGAAAAAAATATCCTTATCTCACGATTTTGTGAAGTTGCTTAAATTAAAATTAAATTAAGCTGATGAGCATAGCAATGTATGAAATGTGCATTTTTACAACTATTATTTATTATTTTTTGTACACCATTGAGACGTCCACTCATCACATTTGCCCCGTCGTAACTCTGACAAATCAACATATTTGTCGATTCTAGGACTTTTTCCAAGTTGAATATTATACATTCAGACAACGATTTCGCATCATGTCCAGTAGGATTGAAAAATCTCCAAAACCTTTCTACTGGTGTTCCATCCGATAGTAAATATCTAAATATTATTAACAATTGAAACTGAGCAATTACGTCAGTTGTTTCATCAGTCATTACAGAAATATATTCTGCTTGTTTTATTTCATTTTTAATTCTTTGTTGACATATAGCTAAACAACATTCTAGTAAATCATTTTGGATAAACCTTTAAATACCGAAGAGTTCTCAATATGACATTTTAGTACCGAATCTAACTCTGAACTAAAGTTTATAAGACCTCGAAATACGCCGGGATTTTCTGAATTTGATTTTTCATCGTGACCTCTGAGTGCAAGTTCAAATNCGATACGCACTAGAAAGTTGTTGTCTTATGTCTTGTTTTCCTAATAGTTTTAAATTTAATTGAAAATTTATGTGTGTCATTGATTTTTCGTGCGTTTTGATTTTAGAAGTTAAATTAATTAAATCGTTTATTCCATTCTTTACCCAAGCGACATCATTAGATTTTTGACCAAAAAGTAAACAGGGAAAACAATACAAACGATTAGTTTCTTAACAACCACAAATCCAGTCATAGGTTTTATATATATTATTATTAAATTTTTTTACATATTCTCTCGTTTTACATTTAATAATTTGTTTAATATTTAAGTCTGGAGTAGGCCTATCTTTATTTTTTATTTCCATATTTTTCTCCAACGAGATTGTTGAAAAATTGCATTGCAGTATTTTCTGTACTGAGTTCATTTTAAAAATTGAAAACAAATACACGAATAATAATAAACGTAATGTCGGTCGTCAATAGAAAACAGAAACACGATTGTTGTTTTGAATTTTCGATAATGATTGGCTAGCCAATATTATCAGCTGATAATCGGAATATAATAGATGAATGAGAGTAAAAATAAACTATGATGTTGACGCGCAACGACACGGCAACGTCGAAAATAATTCGCTGATAACAATTTAATTGGTTTTGTGCACAGAAACAAATGTGCACACCAATTCCATTATAACGCGGGTTGTGTGTTTCGACTTGTTTTAATTTTTACACTGTACAAATGTGCACAACGATTGTGTGCACAACCCCACCACTATAATACATACTGATACTGTTCCGTCGCGGACAACAGTCCGGCTGTTTGGCAATCGAAATAACGCAAACCAAATATTATATTATTTTCATAATATTCTGAATTTATAATTTTATATTTTGAAAAATAATCTTAATAATACTACAGGTACTTAGTAGTTAGTTGTATTATTTTGATTTATGTTTTCAATTTTTCTTGAGTTTGGGTAGGTTTGTATACAGTATACTCATATACACGAGCCGCCACTGTCGCAGAGTGTATTTCCCCATTACCGATAGTCAACAGCTGATGGCAGAGTTTTTCTAGAAACTATTATTCGCCGTTAGCCGTCGATATATTTGTAGCAGCCAGTTTATCATTCCGTCATAATATATAAGTGTATTTATGTAAAAGTAGACGGGTAGTTACTATATATTGAATCGCAGCGCCTCCGTAATAATATATAGGTATAGATAGATACATATCAGTTTTACGTCTCTGAAAAGTTTATTTGTCTCCGATTCGACCGAAGTAAAAACGATTAAAATTTGCGGTAAGGTGATATATAAAAGACATAAAAGTTATATATTTCTTAACGTGTTCTACGCGTACCGTTTACACAATTTTTGTGTCTGACTTGCGTATACGTTATTATAACGTTGGCAGCGGTGTTACGTCGAGCTTGACCTTTTATATAGCTAACGTTTTCCCGAAAATTAATTTCCGGCAGTTTTTGCAGAACAAATTTTTTCTTCGGAAAACCGTGTCTAGTTGATGCGCTGGAGTGGTTATATTTTGATTTTCCTTATGCTTAGTTTAGCAATGAGGAGAGAAAACACCGAAAAAAAAAATAAAAAAATAACGTCAACAAAACGAAAATGTTTACAGAACGGCAGTTTTTAAAGAAATAAATTTTGTTCGGTGTAATTATATACAGTTATACTCGAGAATAAGCAACATACTAATTAAATGTATTCAAAACACATTTTGTATTTCCTGATAAAAACAATTGTTGTTTGTATTTTGTATGTGATACATATTTTTTAGAATATTAGAGTATTTTGTGTTTAAAAAAAATAATCCGTATAAAATAAATAATATCTGAAAATTAAACGTTTACCTTTGAATTTTGACCGGCAACGAAACTATAACGATCACAACGATATTTGTTTTCCAATAATAATAATATAACATATTATATAACAAATTACAAAATACGTATAATATCGTATTGGTACAATTGTCTATAGGTTATTATCTACCTTTTGCCAAATCGATTCACAATGGGTCACCATGTAGATGGTTGCCAGAAAATACAATTGATATTAAAGGAAAAGAAATACAAAACCAATGTATACCGTACCATTGGTTAGCTGTTAAAAATCTTTGGAGTCCCCTTATAATATCGTCAACAATTTTGACAACCCTTTTGTAATGATATCATTTAAAACTAGTTTGGATATATTATGATGATTACCTCTATTATCATTTATTTTTGTTGTTATAAACGTAAAATAATTTTACAAAAATAATAGGTATACAACGTACAAATTAACAGTAGGCTTTACGGTTATGAACATTAACATGATTAATGATGTCAAAACATTAAAACAACTAAACTGAAATCTCAATTGTCTTGTGTGTTGGAAACCCTAAATAATTTGTTGGTGACTATTAAGGGGGTCGCGACCTCCCCCTGTTGAGTAACATTATTACTTACGAAATATGTGCTATGATCCTATGGAGTTTATTGACGGATTTGAAGACATACATTTACGACAATCGTAGAAGACGATGGAGATCAAACTATCAAAATTAAAACTATAAGCACAATATCAAAATTAATTAGAGTTCATACTTTTTTTTTAGTATTCAATCCGTAGATTGGTTTACAATAAATGTTCTCTCCGTGATTCTCTATTTTGTGCTTCATCCTTGAGTTGTTTGTATGAATCGACTCTTGCATCTTTGATTACTTGACTGTTCTTAATCCATAATTGCCAGCTTCTTTTCCTTCTGATCCTTCACTAATAACTGCATTAAAGTCACCCATTATGATGAAATTATTCTTTTGTTTTATTAGTTTTAAAAGTTCTTCTATATCTCCGTAAAATTTTTCAATTTTTCCGATTTCGTCATTTGATGTGGGCTTATATGCTTGTTATATTATCGTGTCATTTGGGTATGATCTTAATTTCAACATTAAAATCTGTCAGAAATTGTGGCTTAAACGATAACTGATTGTGTCCATTTACTGTTTAATACCACTGCCACTTCGGCTTTTCCTGTTTGTTTTCCTGAGTGTATTATTCTGTACTGATGTGATGTAAAATAACCATTTCTACTCCATCTTGTTTCATTTATACCTAATATTTCTATATTTTGTCAGTCCATTTCAATTTTTACATTTTCTTATTTTCGTGTTTGTAACATTGTTCTGGCATTTCATGTTCCTATTTTTTATTTATTATTATTAATACGAGCGAAGCCTAGAGTACATAATAAAAGAGAGAAAAAAAGATACAAATGATGAAATATTTAAAAAAAAAAATTTAATTGGATAGCAGTGATTGAATTAGGTAGAGTAATGGTTGGAGAGAGTATTGGCTAGATGCATTAAATGGTCAATAGGATGATTATGGCAATAATTCGTAGTACGTTTGGGTACTATATAGGGGGTAAGGGAACGAGTGGAGCGCTGACGAACTCAGAAATTAATACAGGTGAGGAGGAAAGGAGCATCAAATTAGCCATTTATAAGCTTAGCCAAGAAACGTAGATTTGCATCAGTAAGTCTATCAGCTAGGTTAGACAAGCCTAACTCCAAGAAAACAGGGGAGTAGTCGTGAATGGAGTGGGGAATATTTAAAGCAAAACCAGCGAAGGACAGAAACCGTCTTTGAACTCTCTCTAAAGTAAATGAGTCGGTAGCAGTACATGGATCCCAAATAACGAAACCATACTCGAGTATGGGACGAACAATAGTGCAGTACAGGGTCTTGAGAGAAGAAGTGAGTCTAAACTCGGGTACCCACTTGTGAAATCCTAAAATTTTTTTAAAGCTTTGCAACTAATTGACAGAATATGTGCATGATAATTGAGATTCAATGTTAGGATTCTATCTAGATCTTTTTTGCTAAGAACACATGATAAAATAGACCCATTTAATGTATAGTTGTAAGGGAATGAAGAGCTAGTTCTAAAAAATGGCATAGACTGACATTTAGCAACATTTTTGCTTATTTTTTAAAAGGGTTTTGCTTGTTGATGACTTAAAGCACCTTATATGATTCCCTGGCGGGAACTGCCTCTCCGATAAAACCGTTTATATGTGTTATAATCGTTAGATTTGTTGCGACTATGGTTTATTGTGAACATTTAGTATTTAACACATCTATATTACTAAAAGATGCTGTTCAAGTTTAAATAAATTTATGCTTGATACTAGAAGAGCTGCTGCCTTCTTCTAGGTTCATTTTGGTCGCCTCTTACGACGGGCTTAGACTACCGAGAATGTATTCTAATCCCCACCTCTAGAAGGAAGAATTTATACTAAGTACACGATAAAAATAAAAATATTTTTAGCCTAAAAAATTAATCTTAAAATCGCTTGTTTATTTTCGTTCGTAGAAATAATGAAATTTCCAGATGAATAGGCTGCAATAATTAATGAAACAGTATTTGAACGATTTTTAAAAGAAAACAATGTTTTTGAAATACATGCCATATTTTAATTTAAAAAATATAAATTTTTCAGTTTTACTATTTAATAAGGTTTATTAAATATTATTATTTTAAATATATAATATAGATCATGAATTTATCATAATTTATAGTTTATTTTTTATTAATTACAAACACTTCTAACGAATTTAAAATTAAAAAAAATGTTGTTATTTTGCAGTATTTTTCAAATAAATATTTGGAAAATATTAAAGATTTTTCATTTAAATTAATAGCTATGTATTTTATACGTTTGAAATAAATTTAAATGTGAAAATCATAAATACGAAAAAAATCGCGGTACATTCATTCTCGTTATATATTACAGTGTTTTGTGTATTATATTGTTTGACCTTTTTTTTTTCTTTTTTTTTTTTTGCTTATCGTCCTTTTACGTGACTTGCACCTTATAGAATTGGAACTCGGAGCTCATGCTAATATGTATTCATAAAACAATAGTTTATAAAAATGATGTTTAAGTTATAGATATAATTATAGTAACTTGTCAATGTTTCATAAATTAATATCCCAACTTCCTAGGTAAGGGTACCTATATTATTAATCTAACATTTTGTACACTAAATGTAGTAAAGAAACTAAGCATATTTTTAAAAATTTTGAAATGTACATTTTGGGTAGTAGAAATACTCCAAATTTATCATACAGTACTTTAAAAGATGCGAATTTTCTGGCCGATAGTACCTTATTTGAAATATATTTTTAGACTCTTAGTAGTTATTCTATAAAAATTGGCATTAAGTGACGATTTTCCGGCATTTTTCCTGCTGTAGATTTTTGGGTCAAAAAAAAATATGACCAATAGTTATCTCTAATCTTAAAAACTAACCAAAAATCGGTTCAAATCAATATTTTGTTTACAATAATTTATTTTTGTTTTCAGTACATAAACATTAAATTACCGTGTTGGATATTTTTGTATTTTAATTTTATCCATGTGCACGCATTCATTTTAAAGCTTTCAGTGCTCAAAGTAGCAAAGTTTATAGCTCTGTTAATTATAATAATACCTATCATATAATATATACTATACAAATATTTAGATTTTGGCTCCCTATATTAATTAAATAAAATATTAATTTAAATATTAAGTAGATTAGTCTTCGAACGAAAGAGAAATCATTAACGGCTAAACTTTAATTATGTACAAAGAAAAAATAGTTAAACAGAAAACAGACTGATTTAGTAAATAATTCACTCATAAAAAATAAAATAAAAATTTAAATAACTTTTTTGTAAATTTGATTATAAAAATATGAATTGATTTTTCTTGTAAGATAAATATTAATTTCAACCATTCCTTGTGATAAACAAGTGAAATTAATATTTAATTTATACATTTCTATTTGCCTATATTTGAAAAAATAAAATCGAACATTTTCTTAAATAGGTTATTTGGAACATTTACATTTAAATATGTTTCATACATTCGTGTTACTCTGTAAGTAATTAAGAATAGTATAATATAATTCTACCAAGTCCTCGGGCTGTTATAAATCAGCATAATAATGCTAAAATATTATTACCGGAAACAGTGGGTATACCGCTATATTTAAATAATTTAATCGTATACTAGTAAAATGTATAATTGCCTATAATTTTGGTCGATAATTGTACTCTGTAGAAACAAGAATTGTAATTAGCATACTGGTACTTATACCTAAAGGTTACGTATGTTTAAAATATTATTATAGTTTTAGATTCTGAGCATATTTATTGGTTTTAAAATGATGTTTTTTTTTTTTTTTTTAAATCCGTAAAGAAATTTTCTACCAGAAATATTGCTCAAATTTTCGAGTGTAATATCTTTACTGAAAGGAAATTTTATCTGAGTGATACTTTATTTAGGATATCATTTTTTTATTTTCCAAGCGATTTTCTTAATTGGGAAAACCCGTAAAAAACATTAGAAAAACGAGAAAATGTACGTACATGTATAAAAGAAACTTCGCTCTGAAACGTTTTTGTTAGCAATTTGCATACAGATATAAATTGAATTCTCCTCTATACGAGCAATGGCTATTAAATAACGAGACTGGTTACGAAAAAGTGTTTTATTATAAAAATTATTCTACATTCAAATGCTCCCCTTCAATATAATCCCCTCCCCTCACCACACATCGTTTCATTCGTTTCTTCCATTGCTCGAGGCAGTGCTGGAAGTCTATTTTCGTAAGACCATTCAGGAGTTCCGCCGATTTTTGTTTCACCTCTTCTATCGACTCAAACCGGATTCCTTTTAAGGCAGACTTNCTTCACGCTTTATCCTGGTGCAAGATCCACGACTTGTTTTTCCACAATATCGACCGTTTCTTACGAACTCATTCGCGCAATGTTGCTAAAACTGTCAAATAGTAATGTTGGTTCACAGTTTGACCCTTTGGAACCCATTCAGTCATCACGATGCCGTTGATATCGAAGAAAACGGTTTTGAATTTGGATTACGACTGAATTGGATTCCGGTGCACTCTCGACCTTCAGAAAATAATATATGCCACTCAAAAACACGCGCCCGAGATAGGAAATCCTCACTATAAGCCTCTTTTAACAACTTATATCATTCAGTCGGAGTTTTTTTTAGTTTAACGAGAACATTTTACGTTTATCCGTTGCTCATGTTTTTCGTCAGACATGGTTTTCGGCACGAGAAAAAAACACGTTCGTTTCAAACCACTACTGCACAAATACTATAATAGTGACCAAAACGTGTTTTGGTACGTGCATAGATAAGATATCTAGATACCCAACGCATTACACGATTTTTTCACTACCCATCTAGTGCGCCCTCTAGGTGAGCAGTCTCGATATTTAATAGCCATACCTTGTATTCTACCTTCCCAAATTCTCATCTACAATAGTAACCCACCTCTTGTGCGGAGTATGTATGTCTTTTTTTATTTGCTAAGTATTAAATTCCAAGAAATACTATCCCATGTATTATGATGAATATATATGCAATATATGTTTAAATGTAAAAATGAGTATCGTTAAACGAATGATTTCTGGATCATTATCTCTATTATTTCTCATCTAATCTTTTGATTTTTTTGTTTTATTGACAGAGTATTTCACAAACTAAGTTTTAAGCTTATTTCCAGTTATATAAGTTAATAAACACTAAAGTAATTAATTTAAAAAAAAAAAACAGCAAACATAATAAAGCTCTGTTAATAATTCTGTACAGCTACACTGAAAAATATTGTCACACATTATAAGTACGTTTACACAGTGACATTTACGTTAGTTAATTTTTTACTCAACTTTTATTTTTTTATGTACCTACTAATTATTGTTTGTGCGTATTAATGGGTTAACTGCTGCGGCATTTTTAATGTTTGTAAAATGTTTCTAAGTTTACCACTCGTGGTACACGGCTAAACATTATTTTTGTGCTACATGGGCACTCGAGTTATTGAGAATAGTAACAACGAGTACCAGAATGGGTAAATGTAAATGCGATTTTTCTATGAGAGATGTTTGGGTGGCCTCCTAGTAATGTTCCAGTAAGACTATTGAAACTAATTTATAATTTTTCAATAGTTTGATCGTTATTTAATTGTTTTTTTTCAACGGTTATGATTATTTTGGTTTAGTGTAATGGACAAATATTGTAATAAATGATACGCATTGCTTGGCCATGCTATAATGTACCATACATGGTATACGTGACAGTTAATCTGTGAAAGCTGTTACTCTCATGCAAAAACAATTTCCTAACATATTCAACTTTTAACTTTATAAGTAAATAGGATATTATTGAGATACTTCACATATTGATACATGAGAGACAGAAGAATGTTAGAGTAAAAGGAACAGGAAAAGAAAGTGTTGGAATGATTGGCTGAGTGGTGGTATGGGTGGTGGTAGAGGGTAACAGTAGGCATTTAATTTAGCACCGTCAACGCGGAACGTGAGTTAACTGTGACCGGGCGGTGGGACGCGTACGACCATAATAGCGATCCGGATGAAATAAAAACAACTAATATTTACTATTGGTTAGAAACTAGGAGAAACTTTTTTATTGCACTGGCAAAGCCGGGCGTCCCAGCTTGCATATTATATTATTTATGTATTCGTTAAAAAATTATTAATGTCAAACGATCATACTTCATCATTAAACCTATCTGAGACCGTATCATTTTAAAATCTATCGAAATCATCGTCCACGACAACGGCGATCTCTAACTTCTAAGTTCTAAGCGTGTACAGCATAAGCTCGAGGACAAAAAAAGAACGGTAAAACATCCTATGTAATGTATGTTATTCTTTATCTTTACGGGTATCTATAAAAACCGTATTTTCAAGAAAATAACTACCTGCACATAATTTTACCTAAGTCGGAGAACCCGCTGAGCCAACATATAGTTAATCCGGTGTATATATACGAGTATACTTACCTACTACAATACAATAGTTATTAATTATTTATTATTATAATACTTGTGTCATACACAAAAGCAATCATACGGAATTAAATAGTGTAAATAATAAATTATTATAATCTCTCGAACGATAAATAAACGTATTTACATCTCAATGTTCTTAAACGTTTATTGAGAATCGTTTATTTATGGGACCCGGTGTCTGCGTCTTACGTCTCGTAGAGTGGTCCTGTGTCGATAATTATATTTTTTTTTTTTTCGAAAAAAGAAATACTTCTCATATAACACATCGAACTCCGTTTTTCAATATTTTCATTTCAAAGTTTATATAATACGTATTTTAAAAAAAATTGTTAACCTTTTTTTTTTACCAACTTTTATATACCTACTATTAATTAAAATCAAATGAAAAATCGTAGTTCAATGCGGTCTATAGGACGTTGTTGTTTATCAAAAAAAAAAAAAAAAATAGTAGAAAAATATTAGGTATATGTCGACAATGATTTATTCCTATTCTCGCAAAGTCATTTCCGTCTGTAAAAAAGGCCACACTCCTTCGCCATAAATGGGTACCGGCCGGTAGATTGATGGAAGTCTTATCTCCGACACGGTTATTAAAATTTTGAAAATAATTTTCAAATACTACAAAATTGGAGAAAATTTGGAAAACTAACACTGGGATTCATAAGAGTAATAATTTTATTTCGTTAATAAAATTTAACGTTTTACCTAAAATAAAATAGAGGTGGTCCGACGGGATTTTCATTAATTACAAGTTAGAATTACATTATTTAAACTAAAATCTATATAATATTTATACTGAGCTGATTGAAAACCCATATGTGATGAGGTAAATTCATTACTTTGTGAATAAAAAATGTGGTTCAAATTATTATTTAACTACGTTTGATTTTTAAACTATTGTAAAATAATCGAAATAATTAAAGCCAAATTTTTTTTCGGAATAAAAAAAAAAACCGATGAATATGTCAACGATTATAATATAAAAGGAAAAACAAATCGGTTAACATAATTATTATGATATTCGGCTATATCACTATTTAGGTGAATACGTGGTGTTCGATTCTTACCGGAAGTGTTCGGGAGCTTTCGGACAAAAGTTTGTACGCGATCCTCGCAGTATTCGGTCCGCCAGTGTTCCACAGTACATCTCGAACGGTATTATTGTTGTCAAGTCGCATAAAATCGTAAAGGCACTTTAAGTGTTTCTGTCTCGTTCAATCGGCCAAACTTTGCATACATCATAATGTGTTAAAATATTATCGTGTTTACTAATCCAATAATAATAATATTGTACTCGGCGTACGATACTCACTCGGTAAGCATTAAATTTCCATACAATATATTATATTATTTATATTTTAATATTTACGGATACCTATAGTGTAACACTTTTTAATATTAAGTAAAATGTCGGTTCGAAAGTGCGAATAATTCAATCGTAGATATATGTACATAGAATTTCAATTGGGAAATATTTATACTATTATTCTCAGTGTAATAATTCGATCATTTACCGATGCAAGCTTTATAATTATTTAATTTAACGTATTATTATTTTGTTTGCATAATGAAATTATACACGATTGTGTATAGTATACGTTATTAAGATTTATTCAGAAAGTGGATAAATAAAAATAACTAAAAATTACAATTCTATTGGTTATCGTACAATTAAAAACAATTGGTGATATCAATATAGTAAATATTAAAATTCAGCAATTTATTAAAAAATATATTTTCGTTTTTAATCAATCGGTTCATTTTTTCGTTATGCATAGGTATTTTTTTCCCCCGACTAAATTAAAAGTAACTTAAAAAAATGTTTCATTTCTTATTTATTTTTCTCTCGAAAATGTTTCTTTTTATGACTTTTTTTTTTGAATGCCCATACGGTTTTAGTTTGCAGAATAAACTTCTGAAAATTTTAATGAATAAATATCGAATAAACAGTTTATTATTTTATTAGCCTTTAAAGTTTACAAGAACATGGTGGAATCCCTCCCCCCTAAGTTCCTCCGAACATGCATCATAATTCCAGTGTCATTAATTATATTTGAATACTTGCCACCACCGGAATAATAGTTACGTCATCGTATTTTCGATTGTTGTATACATTAAATAAATTTTTATTTTCAAAATTACAAACGGAATTACATGTACGAATTTATTTACATAATTTTACCAATTTGCTATTTATTTAAAGACAATTTTGTATCAATTAGAAAATATTTTATATAGATAGAATTATATATTCAGTTTATTTATCGTAATACATTTAAAAATTAAATTAAAATCAACCCAAATTTTGACAGACCATATCTAATTTTGCTCTTAATTAATTACAAGAATAACGTACAAGGACAAATGTTTAGGTATCATTGAGTAGGTAACTAGTAAAATAATACATAATTATTTTAAATAGTTTAGTACAAAATGTATTATGAGATCGGTCGTCGATTTACAAGTTCATAATATGTGTTGTTCTGTTTAAATTGATTTATATAATATATGAACATATTTTGAATATTAATATTTTAAATCGTTTAATGCTAATTTACATAATACAATCTAGGTAGTTTTTCACAATCATTATATTTTCATAAACGTTATTGTTTAGATACGCATATTTTAAACGACCTATTCAATATCGATAATTTTTAATAATTTTTACTATAACTGATGAGAGTACTTATTAACGTCAAAATGTTATAGTAAAACGTATACATTTATTTTGTTACTATAATAGATGTCATACATTCAATTGTATATCGAAATAAATTTGAAAATAGATAAAATACGCATAAAAAAATGGCATCATTTTTTTTGATGATAAAAATGATAAAAACATTTTAACAATATTAGATTTTTGAAGAATTGTTTTTTTATATTTCAAATAATTTATGTATATAAGAAAAAAAGTAATAGTGGTCGTTGATTGAAAACGATGTAAATATTATTATGTCAAAAATACTTTTTTGTAAAATTAGTATAACTGATCGATGAGGCGAGACTTTATTTTTTACCATTTTGATAATAAATTATTATAGAACCAAAAAATATGTATTACAAGCTGAAAATCGCATTATTAATATTATCTTTAATATTAACAAATATTTTATACACGTAGGTAAATATTAATTCTCTCTAAAACATCGATTAAACAATGATAATGTAATACCTATGTCTTTAGTGTATAAACATTATTCGTAATATAAAATTTTTTTAATGCATTTTATGAATTACACATTTTTTATAATTATTACAATTGAATTAAAATAATGTATTATTATATATATTTATCTATTTTTATTTATTATTGCGTAGCACTCGAAGCAGTATATTTTTTAAAATACAATTTTCATCGATACATAATTAATTGAATAAAATATTTTAGAACATTTTTTTATTTTTTATCTTGATAAAACAATCGTTCTTGTTTCTATCGTTCCGACTTTGTTGTTCGTTATTATTGTCATTATAAGGCTGGAAATGCTATGTTATATAATAATGCCTGAACGAATTCCTTTAATGCCCTATAAACTATTAAAATAGGTCGCATATAAAATACACTGAAACTCATTGAAAAAATGCAATATAATATTTCTTATTCTCATTCAAAAAATACACAGAACGAATTTTTATCAAAAGCTCGGCTATTAAGCTTTCAAAAACAATGAAAGTCGTTAGTTGAAAGCCTTAGTTACCATATTTTATAATGTCAACTTTAAATTTTAATTCTCAAAGAAAATATTTTCAACAAATTAGAATATTATTAGTAAGGTTATTAATTTATTATTATTAATATTATTTAAAACTGATTAAAGAAGTAGTAGAGAAGATAAAACTAAAACTGCTGAATTATAACCAATACATTATTTATTTATTCATATTTTTTTCACGTTTCTTTAATCTATTATTTAGATTTTTAAATGTATCAAAAAATTGTTTAGAAGAATAATAATTTAATATTGTAATCATCGGATGTCGTTTAAAAAACTGAAATTTATATTGATGATTTAAAAACAAAAAAAAAAAAAAATGAAGAGACATAAATATATTGTCAACTTATGAAAAATATAGCTACATAAATATGTTATTATAGGTAGTACTCAAGTATCTTCATAAAAAAAACTAATAAAAACAAATTACAAATATTATCCGAGATCATAATATAATATCGGAATTTTCTTAAAAAAAGAAACCACCTAATATAATAAATAGTATATACTATTATAAAGAAGTAATTATTTACATTTTAGATTTCGAGTGTAGTAAGGGAGCTATTGGTTTTACTACGATATTTATTTTTTTCTTTGTTCTAATTTTTAAACACGTTTTTTCCTAGTAAACTTGCTCCAATTTTTATGTATAGCAACTTTTCTGAAAGCTCAAGTAGTTTAGATGGAAGTTTTAAAGGTAATTTTTTGATTTTCGACGCCATTTTTTAAATAAAAGCACTTAAATGGGAAAAAACGTAGGAAAACGTACAATTTCACGATTTCATTATATTATAAAACACGGACGACGTTTTCTAATAAAAAAATCAAAAGACCCCTTTTTTGTTGCCTTTGATTTACTTTAATACGGTATCATCGCCAAAACTTTTGAGCCACTTTGTAGCTTTTGAGAAATTTTATTTTTTGGAGTTTTTTGCTGTAATTCGGTTATAAATACATGTAGAGACTTGAAACTTGGTAATATTTAAAATAGACCTACTTAGATGTGGTACAATTTTCAAAATCATCGTGTAACTTTTTTTTCTAATCGTTTTGAAATCAAATTTAAACAAAAATCGCAAAAAAAAATTACAGCACTTCCAAATAATGTATTATTAAACTGCGCTCGGAATTGTCTTTCATCATGCATTGGTTTATCGTTGCTTACAGATATAAATGAAATAACTTTATGTATCCTACCTTTCCAACTTCTTACCTATAACAGTGCCCGCTTTCATTCCCAGTATCCGTCTTTTTTTAATTTTAATTTAAAACTATATTATACAGGGTGATTTTTTTTTAATCATGAACCTACAATTATCTCGGAGGATTTTTAAGAGAATATGATTTTTTTTTTTTTTTATTATTATTATTAATTCTTGGAAAATAGAGATGGGAATTTTACCGTAAAATTTTTTTCGATAAATTTACGTACATTTTTTAATACTGTATAATATTTTTGTTTAATAATTTAATATGAACTCAATAACATTTTTTAACTAAGCCAACCAATGTACCACCTCTTGTTACAAGTATTATATTTATATATGTATTATAAGTATGGTGAATAAATTATGTGAACTTGAAATTATTTAAACTTAGGAAAAAATAACAAAAATTAACCAGTTTATAATTGTACATATATTTATAATGATTTTTGTTTTTTATACAGATATTGAGAATTAAGATAAACCTACAGTAAATAAATTTTAATTTTACTTTTTAGATTTAAAGTGTTATTCATAAAATTCATCGTCACTTAAAATATTATGTTCATCTGATAAATTATCTGATTCAACTGTATCATCTGTATTTATAATCTTTTGCTTCTGTGTCTTCACTATCATCTTTATCTACAATTGTATCAACATCTCCCATACCTTTATTTGTTGCTAACTTCCTTACTGACTGGTAAATTTATTGAGCTCCCATCTCTATTAGGGAATTAGACTTTATTTTAAAATTATTTTTGATTTTTATCCCTATACTTCATATACCTTAAGTAATAGTACACAATTTTGTTTTTCAATAAATTAAGAACTCATTTTTTGAACAAAGATTTGAATAGAGAATATTTTTTCTATAAACATTAACGTATAACACTAATATTAGATTTACCGTTCGTTTAGACTGGAAGAGTAGGGAAGGGTAATAAATTGCTTATCCCTTTATGATTGATAAATTTATTACCCTTCCCTACTCCTCCAATTTAAATTTGTATAACTTATAAACTGCCTAACTCTGATATTAGTGGTATAGTGGTATACATATCAAAATGTCTAGAAAAATATTTTCTATTCAAATCTACGTTTAAAAAGGGGGGTTTCTATTTGAAATATAAAAGTTTAGTTATAAATGGAGTAGAAGTAAAAAATTAAAAATTGTTTCTTAATAAAGCTTGAACGATTCCACAATGATAACAAAAATCAAATTCACTTTTAAATCTTCAGAGATAATTTTGCTGGATCATGAATAAATACAAAAAAAATCACTTTTTAGTACAAATACGCGGTATTTTAAAATTAAGAAGCTTCAAGTTGTTATAATGTAATAATATACACATTATAGTAAGTATTACACTGAACAAAGATACGAAATTCATATTTTTACTTGTGTATGTCAAATTTACTTTCATATTTCTCTTACTCATAATATTATAATATATCTACTTAACAAATTGTTTTTTTTTTTTTTATTTGTCATAAAACGTCTTTTTCGGAGCATTATGTGAGTAGTTGTATAGGTATTATTAAATATATTATTACCCGTATTACGATGTTACTCGATTTGCTTTAACTTAATAACAATCTTCTATTCGAATTTTAAACATATTGTTTCGCCTATATTATAAACAGTGTTATAATTAAACCCGGGTAAGTGAGACGCTGCTTCGTTTATTTTTCTTATTAAAATAATTAATACCAATGCTTAGTATTTAACCTATGCCATCTATCGAAATCGTTTAAAATTACGTATACAATATAAGTCGATTTTACAGACAAATATTTAAACTTAATGTTCTTAAATTTTCAAAATAATTACTGTAGATAATCGTTATTGAAATCTCATGTTATGAGTAAATTCTCCATGAAATATATATATATAAAAAAATAACTTCAATAAAAACCTTTTGGAATCATATATTCTAGAATGTTACACTACCCTTATTTTGGCCACGCTTATTTTTGAGGGTGAAACGACTACCAACTTTTGATTTTTAAATGGAAACCTGTATTGAAAATTCGATAAATTGATGAAATATTAGTTTAAATGCATTTGGTATTAACATTTTTATTCCGTAAACCCGTTGACAAAATGTTCCACTTTAAAGTTAGTAGGTAAGGAAAGAGTAAAATTTTTTTTAAAAGAAATCTAGTTTTTGAAATACTTAATGAATTTTCAACAGAAAAAAAAATCATCATGATCGATATATTTGTCACTAATATATGTTTATTATTTTTTACTCTTTCCTTTGTAAATTTTCAAAATATTCGTCTCACTACTTACAAAGCTCACGAGATGCCACTGAATTTACACTAACATTTTAGGTATAGTTTAATGCTTTGTTGAATAAATAAAAAGTAGGTATGTTTAATGAAATCATTGACTTTGTAGTAATAATATATAGATTATATTATTACTTCATGATTAGGTATCAACGACGATTTCATGTTAATTTGGTTATTTTTCAATCATTATAGAATCATTTAACGTTCTTACATTTATAGTAAAAGTATGTTCATAATTTTACTCTTATCGTAAACACATATACAATTTTGGTTTTAAAACAGAAATGCACGTGTTTAAACTCAGATTCAAAAAGAGAATATTTATTTTAAGTTTTTTACAAGATTTCGTTTGATTCCACGAATTTATCATACTTTTTTGTGATAGGTAGGTATTATATTTATGTATACCTACTTTTCATATTACTGATAGTGAACGAGTTTGCTTGTTTGCTTTAAAATGTTTTTTAAAAAAGTTTTGATTTTTTAGGGTTTTTTACTCTTGTAAATTGATCATTAGGTTTTAAGGTTTTATTATTTACGTTTTTACCATTGAAAATATTTTAATTTTTTTGTTTCAAAATGATTGTAAGATTTGTATAGACAATTTAATAATATTTTATTTTAAGATTTTCCCCGTTCTTGAAATCAATTTTTTGAGAAATTAATTTAAATCATTTATAACGCAACATTATAATACTAATTTATTAATTTCTTTCCTCATGTAAAATTATTCCAATCTCCCTAGTTTTATTAGATTAAATTTACTTTTGGGGTTTTTACATATACTTGCGATAATTACTTTATTTATGTACACCACTCACGCGTAGTTTTCTTGTTAGTATAATCACAAGACCGTTTTTGCAATAATCCCCCCAATAAATTAACATTTAAGAAAAAAAAGAACTAATCCTGGGGATTCGTGTAACCCTATTGTCGGTGTAAAGTCAGAAAGATGAATACATAAATGTATTCAATTTATATCTGTACGTAATGATAAACTATTATTAACGAAAAACGATTCTGAGCGAAATTCGGTTATGCATGATTTGAATATTTAATTGTTACGATTTTCATTAACGTTTTTTTTTGAAAATGCTTACAAAAAAAAATTACTATATTACGCCAATTTTTTTTTTTTACCAATAAGTACAGCTTATAATGAATTTTTTTTAATTATTAAGAAAACCGCTTCGAAAAGTAAAAAATGCACCAACTAGAACAAAACTTTAAGGTGGCTGTAGCAGGCTGAAAAAAACACGTAACACGACCCAAAAGCCCGACAAAATTGCGAGGCTTGGGATGAACGGATTATAGCGGATCGAAGATTTGTAATATATGAACAAATTGAATGTGTTATTCGGTATAGTAATGGAAATTTATATTTTTTTTTAACTATCAATATTTTAACGATAAAGTTGAATATCAAAAATCGTCTAGATCAAAACCTAAACAATTAGAATCCCAAGCCCTTCAAATTTATCTGGGTTTTTGTTCTATTAGACACTTTTGGTATATTGTGTTGCATTATTTTCGAACAAATAATTATTGATATGTGCCTGTGAGTGCGAGTGGCATTCGACGGTAGTAGCTTAAAGTGCCCGGCGCAGCGCCATCAACAATATACCGATAAGAAAACCAGTTGTAATATTATAACAAAATGTAAAATAACCACTTATTTAGCTATATATTTAAACTATTATTTTGATTATCTCGATTCCCCGGAAGTACTCACAATAAAAATAAAATGTTATACCCTACTCGTTTACAATACAATATGACGTGTATGAAATAATATATTGGTAGGTAAAAATATTTTGTAATTCTTAACGTTTTATTTATCAAACGTTTTGATAATAAATTAGCAAATGATAATTTATTAATTGTGGAACAAAAAAACGATTGGCGCCATGGGCACAAAAAAAGGTCTTTTTTAATAAAAAAAATGTTAGTCAATTAATTTTTTAGATTCTAAATGGAGTGAGGAATGTATTGGTTTTACAATGATGTTTTTTTTTTCTGTGGACAACTTTTCTATCAGCAATTTTGATCCGATTTACAATGATAGCACTTTTTCTGAAAGGAAATCTGACTAAAGAGGAACTTTAAGGGGTCATTTTTTGATTTTCTCAGGAGTTTTTCTAATAAATGGGAAAAACATGGGAGGAGGGGAAAAATATAAAAAAATAAAACAAAATCAAAATATCAAAATATCGAGGCAATAATGTTCCCTAAAATTTTATCACGACTTTTTGTTATTATTTTAGACATAGTTTGTTATTATATTTTACCAACTTGCATATTTTGTGAAACTGGTTTTAGAATCTAAATGTATTAGTTATATCATGTAGATATGTGCTTTTTTAGAGTTAATTTTTCTATGAGGAATATTGAACCAATTTTTAAGTGTAGTATCTTTTTTGAAAGCTTTATGGATTTAGTTGATATACTGGGAGATTATTATTTTTATATTAGTTTTTATTGATTTTATGTAGATGAATTTTACACAGAGACGAAGTTCATCAGTAGTTTTACTTAGTATTCAAAAAAAAAAAAATGAGTACAATGAAGTTTTTTTACAAGCAGTTAAATTTTTAATTGAAATTGTAAAAATCACGGCATTTAAAAACAAACATGTTTAATTTGTTCACCAAACTTCAATTAGAATTAGTATTATCACCAAGTAAAAGGTCAACTACACATTTCAAATAGGTTATTATGTTATTTTTTGTATTTGGACACCACGAGGACTCCTATATGAAAAAATTAAAAGAGACGACAATTTTTGGGAAACAGAAATATTACAACAATTAATTAACTTCTTCCATCGTTCTCTATTATCTAAAATGTTTGAACCGAGATTTTCCATTGAAGCATGTACTTATTTCGGAATGAAGATTATATTATTTATAATTTATTTTGTAGTATAGAATACATTAGTTACTTATTGACTTTTCATTAGCTTTTTTTAAATAAAAGGTAAAATTTAAAAACATATAGTAGTATAATAGTAAAATATATAGTAATAATAAACAGAACCCAAAATATATATTATATTCCAAGAAGGTAATTAAAGGGATTGGAGCTCACCTAGCTTTTATACGTTTTGGACCAATAAGCGGTGGGAAATTAGACATGTTCTCTATGTTCGATTTAAATTTTCAAAGTACTTATGCATTTTTTAATAAATATTCTAGGTTTCTTAGGAATCATATTTTTGATTCTTGGTCTTGAAGAACACTTAAGTTATATTTTATTTTTTTAATTTCCGTAAAAATTACGAATTACATTTATTTTAGGCATTTTGAATTTATTATTTTATAGGATTTTTATTTCAAATAATTAGAAGAGATGATATTTTTTGAAATGGAAAAATGATGATTCAGCTCACTACATTTTACATGGGTTTCCAAACAGTTAATAAAAAGATAAATTAAAGTAAAATATTAGTAAATAATAATTTATAACTAAAACTCTTGCGAAAATCAAAAATGACCTCTCTAAAGTAATTTTCCAGTTCGATTTCCTGACAAAAAAAAGTGCTTTACTTAAAAATTGGAGCAAGATCTCTAGTAGAAAAGTAGTTCATAGAAAAAAGAATAACGTCAAATTAAATAATGATAAATAAACTGATCACTATTACTATTATATTCATATAACATTAAAAATAAATCATCAGCATTATGATATTCATCATATTATAATAAATACAAAAATAGCTGCAATAACGATACGAAACTCGACGGTGCCTACTACCTGCTATAATGGTTAAGATGGTGGTGGAAGTTCATTTACTTCTCACACACTGACACGACCCGTTTGTAACTGACATAAAAATTGCCTAACTCTTACTCCTTAAAATCGATCTAGCTCGAGCCCCCTTAACAAAAAGTCTCTTGCCACTTTTCAATTTGAGCAAAATGTATGGTAGAATAGTTGTTTACAGTCAGAAAAGATTATTTTTAAAAAATATTTCTATCATAAAACCAATACATTCCTCACTCCACTGACAATCTCAAATATGTATTTATTTTAAAACCAAAAAATAAAATATATCTATCTATATACTATTAAAAAAAGAATCAAAAATTATGCTAATATTTAGCAAAACACCTATTTATACAGCTCAGACGTTATAATATACAATAATTGTTTTAGTGGCCCTAAAAATTATAACGAAATACTAACAATTATTTGTATTCGTATAAATTTAAGATTCGTATAAACAGCGATATTATTAGTATTTTTGGAGACCAAATGAAATTGCGATAACAAAGGCTAAGATATTGTGATACTTAGGCTATTTAATAAAATAAAACCAAGAAATACCCTAAATTGGAAACGTCTATGAAAGAGGCCTCTAGAGAAATCTAAACAACGGTGACTAGCTAAGAAAGATTTAGAAAGCTTTAGATGTAAGAAACTACAAGGAGTTAAAATTGGCAAAAGACTTGTCTGATGTAGCCGTTGTGCCTAAATGGCTATAAAACTGAAAAGAGACAAAAAATAATTGTTTCTACGAATGCAATTACTTTTGTTCTATTCAATATTTTCAAGTTTTTTTTCTAGATAAATATTTTGTGTAGATTTTGTTCTTAGTTAATGTATTTTCTACGATTTTTTTTTCTAGTTGGTATGTTTATCATCAATAAACGAAAGGCTGATATCAATTTATTTTATTTCATGATGCAATTTCCGAACGATCCATATAGTATTATTATTTATAATTGATAACAAAATCGTAACATATAGAATAGCAATAAATAATTATAATTTGATTATAAATGACTATAGAATCATTACTTATCTAATGATTTATTGTATAATATATAGAAACGTGGAATACCTATTACAAATGTGTGAATAATTATGTCTTCCAGAATTAATAGCAGATCATATAATAATTAATATAGTTCGCAATGTCGTTGAAATACAGTGTAGTTGGAAATTTGGAATTACCGTTGAATTACCCATATTAAAATATATACAATTCTTTTGTACGCGTATAATTTTTACGTGTGTCGATAACAATTTCTTTAACATTATGTTTCACAAACCTCCTTTAACCGCTATTTTAATCTATGTTTTGGTTACCGTATCTATATAACTGTCCGCTTATAACCTCGTCCACCAATTTAATAATGATATTCAATCATCAATATATTATAATATATTCATTATTCGTAATATTCGTAATATGCATTAAAACGACTTGGGGAATAGAAATTAAATGGAGAAAAACGTCTTATAACTATATTTATTGGGACTCTAAAGGGTGTGATTGAGATAAATAATAATATCTACTATAGATAAAGTGCAATAGAGTGACGGCAGTAGGTTGATATAGATAAGTACGTACTTAAAGTTAAAATTATTCAGACACCGTTCATCAAATCGAATTATTGTTAATAAATTCGAGTTAGAATCCCGATATACCTATTTCATATTTGGGTAGCCAAAACAAATGAATAAATAATCTAAAACTCAACATATTTTGTTGTGTATATGAACAATATAATACGACCACAATAATTTTTAAATATAATAGTATTATCATCGATTGTGTGATAAACTTACTGTAGTAAATTCAATATTTAACATGATAATAAACGATTGCCAGTCATGATTTTAAATGCGATTTATATGTTACTTATGCATTACGTATAGAGTTTAATAATCCACAGTGATTAATAATAATCTTGGAATATTGTTAACGATTGGCTGATTTTGTTTTCAATCATTGTTATTTTTACTACTGTATATTTAATATATATAGTAGGTATATTTTAAACCAGACCGGAGCGTATTTAAAGGAAAGGCCGAAGGTAGCAGTTCCCTCCATGCAATAATTATTGCTTTTTAAAAATATTATTTATTTTTCAATTTTTAAATAACACAAATTCTTTTCAATTTAGCCTTATGCCTTGATTTTTATTTCATTTTTATTAGAATTAGAAACTTTGGTTAAAAGCCAAATGGGACGATCGTGTTTAAAACAGGGATGACGTTGATGCGTATTTACAACATACACGTTAATGTAAATTGTATTATTGATCGTTTTACTACAAACAAAATAAAAGTAGAATATACAATTTAATTTACTATTGTGTACCGCACAAATTAAACATGTATCTAGATTAATACATATACCTATTAACATAATATTTATGAACACAGCATTAATAACATATCAGTAATAAAACGATTGGTTACGTTTTAATATATTCATTTTACATTTTGTTGTTTTAATTATCTCTTAAAACTATCTATCTGTAATTTATCATTTTAAAGCATTCTTATTATAAAAGTAAACATATACATCTATAATAATATATCATTTAAAATTGTGTACATCGAATGAGTTTAAACCTTTAGTTTTTGCCCCATCCCCTACAAATGATCTAGGGACTCCCCAAAGTCCAGACGCGTATATTGTTTACAGTTCAAATTTAGAGTTTTAAACTCTTTTAATATTCAAATTACGTTAATTATTTCGTATTTTAACAATTAATACTTTACGAATGACAATAGCTTCTAAAAATCTTAGCTGTTGCTCGTTCTATATTATATAAGTTGCACATATGTGAACCATTTAATTTAATCAATAATAATATTCGTACGAGATTAATTCTAGCAGTTAAATTATTTTTATAAACAGTCCTCTTCCAATGTCACTCCCAGCAAAACTTAACTCACCAAGCGAAGTTAAATTTCTAATAAGTAAACTAAAAGAAAAAAAAAGCACCCGGTTATGATCTTATTACCAACAAAATTCTAAATAATCTACCAAAAAAGACAATCATTCTTATAACTTAAATCTTTAATTTCATGTTACGGATTTCTTACATTCCATCAATATGGAAATTATCAACAATAATTGTTATTCCTAAGCCTAACAAACTCAAGAATGAAATCACGTCTTACAGACCTATAAGTTTATTACCAACTCTTTCCAAATTATTCGAAAAAATCGTAAGATTAAGAATAAGACTAATACTCCAAACCTTCAACATAATTCCGCATTCCCAATTTGGGTTCAGAACGTGTCACTCGACTGTGCATCAAATTCACAGATTAACTGACCAAATTTCATCTTCATTTGAAAAAAAGCAATACTGCCCGGGAGTTTTTTTAGATGTGGCCCAGGCGTTCGACCGGGTATGGCACAAGGGTTTACTCTTTAAACTAAAATCATCTAAAAATCCTTATTAAGGCCTATTTGGGCATATGCAATCCAAATCTGGGGATGCGCCAAACCTTCTTAATTGCCTACCCTCCAAGCCTTCCAATTCATCACTCTCCGCATTATCTCTTCTGCACCTTGGTACGTATCAAATTCCACACTTCAAAATGACTTCAAAATAGAAACAGTAAGTCAATTAGTCATAAAATATTATAAAAAATTTCACTCTAAATTACAGTCTCATTGTAACCCTCTAATCGCTGAACTTGCTTTTAACTCGCTTCCTAACAATCCCCCACGTCGTCTAAAGATAAAATGGTGTCGTGGCCTATTAAACGATTGACGGCTATCGAACCATTTAATTTAATTTAAGTTAACAATTAACAAAACAAAAGTTAACGCTGGGTTCTATCACTGGATGGCTTCCCCCCCCCCACGTGTTCAGGTTGTATAATTATTTATTTTATGTTCATATTTGCCTATTATGCCTTGTAGCATAGATTGTAAATATTCTATAAATTAGAAAAAAAAAAAATTATTTTTTTAGAACGTGTTTAATCACAATAACGTTCCTAATTTCTATGTAAATTGATTATAATCGTGACAAGCGGTTTTTAATACGAATTTTGTTTATTTTTTATGCTATAATAAAAATGCTCATTATCACTCGACAGAATCGCCGGCTTATAGGTGACCGCTAGGATTTTGTGAGGCAAGATAGTGTCTTGTGTTTGGCTGTGAGCAGACATATTGTCATTTTCATTCGATTCATTTTGATTTTAATAAATAATATTATGTAGTTATCCTTGAATTGCTTTAGTATAATAACATCTCAATTATTATAGATTTATAGAGCTATTTTAGGTTATGTTAAATTATTTAAAGTGTTCATTTCGATTAATATCATTTGCTTTTTATGGATATTTATACAATTCAAATCAAATTTATTACTAACGAAGCGCGTATAATAATAACTATACATAATTACAGTACTTAAGTGAAAAAAATAAAAACAAATTTATCTGCCTAATAGGTGCAAAGATTTACAATTATTTACGGTGGTACTTACATACGTACGAAAAATAATTTTAAATTTGAGAAAAATTTTCGAATTGTATTACACTCGTTTACAAGAATATATTTTCAATAAAGAACATTCGAGAAAAAGTCGGGTATTTATTTTGATCTCTGAAAACCGAATTAATCAAGCTATACAGTTAAGTTAATTACTAGTAATAACTAAACATAGTTACATTAAATATTCATCCATTTGATAATAATTAATAATTTTTACTATAGACGATATTTGATCGATATTATCTACCATGTAATAATTATAATTATAACCGGTGATCATTATTTTGGAATTTTTGATTTTTAATCCCTACATTTTTTTATGTTATAAGTAGGGTTCGGATGTTAATGCACTTAAGGTAACTGTAATATGTATGCATTAAAAAATTACCTAATAATATGTAATCAAAATATGCACTGAAAATCATAAATAATGCATTTTTAGTTTAAAAAAAAAAACAAGAAAAATAAGTATTTAATATTAAGTATTATAATACTTAAGTATTTAATTTTTATTAGAAATTTGTATTTATTTATTATTTTTTAAATATTATATATTAATTTACAATAAAAGTGTTGTAATGTGATACAAATGTACAGTAGCTTTTTTAATTTATTGAAATTGTATGTTTTTTGCTTTATATTTCGTTATTAATTTAAATTTGTTTAAAATAGTTCAAAAATATACTGACGTATGCATTTAAAATACTGCACAACCATAATATATGCATTTTCATAAACATCCGAACCCTATTAAGAACCCAAAGTAAGAATGAAATGTGTGTTAAATTTATCCGCGATAACTCGGCCCCGTTCACTTGTCAACAAGAGAGTTTAAAAAAAGTGGTTGTCTTGATTTTTTCAATTTATTTCGATATCTATTTCGTTTTTCACAAAAATGTATCGAATATTTATTGTCAAACACAAAAATGTCTATACAAATTATTCTTACGTAGTTTTTTGTAACCGTTATGGATTTAGATTGATTCGGTTGGCATTTTAATTCACATATGTATTTATTTTTATAGTTATGATAAATAATAATAACGATTCCTATGAAATAGTATAAAGATTATATAATACTATACAAAGTCAAGTCTAGACCAGAAGTGTAAAGTATTCGAAAACATAATATTTTATATAGGTACTCGGTAAAAATTATTACCAATACTGAAAATTATTCACAACTGAAATATTTAAAATGTTTTTTTTTCCATAGTTGAATTAATTATTTCACGTTTTTAAATATTCTTGTGATTTTTACTTATTGATTTATGATCGTGGGTTTCGTGTAAAATAAAATTTATTACTAGATTTAGAAAATTCAAGAAAAGTTTATTCGAAAAACTGCGTTGATTGATTTTTGATTTGTTGTTTATATCATAATTTTTTTAAAACGTATTAAAAAAAAAAATAATAATAACAACTTAAACTAACTGTAACCAGTTATAGATTTTCGGGAATTTAATATTGTTTAGATTTGATACGATAATATATTCTATCGAAAAATGTCCGATAAGAAAAAATTGTTATGATGTTGCGATATTTAATTGTATTAATGTATTTTAAAAAAAATATATATATTTTAGTTTTTGACAGGAATTTTTTTTTTACCCCGCGGAAATTTTCGCTTTATCCATTTTTATTCCAACCTTTTTTTTTTTTGCTTAGATTCCAAGTAATACGTATTCTATAAATATGTAATTTATTTCGAAGTCTGCGTAATATACTCATATAGAATTCGCCTATAGTGTTTTTCTCTCAAAAATATTAAAAGTTAGAAGTAATAATATATTTATTCGACGGGTCGATCGATTTATTATCGACTGCAAGAATAAGTAGGTATAATAATATAGTGTTATCTTTGCTTGAACAAGTATAATACACGTATTATATTTTATTATATTCTACGGGATTGTATATATTCTATCGACAGTGGCGTGTTTAATATAGTTTCGTCGCGTATACAATGTATCCAGAATAAATGCGTATTATTCCGTATATTATGCCTTTGGTCTCTGCATCAAACCCGTAAGTAAGTACCCGTAAATACCTGCCTATATTGATATATACTACCAATACTATTGTTGTAAAAGTATTTTCGACCGCCTTTGGAGGGGAGCATAATAATATTGTGGTTGACTGCGGCGACGATGTTATATTGTCAATCCCGAGCTCATTAATTATTATTCCTCCGCGTAGTATATTGTTTACGCGCGCGCGATTGCCTCGTCTTTAACGGTCTCGCCGCCCAGTTCCGGAGAAATTAAGTATTATTTCGTTTGAGGGGAGGGGGGGGTGAGTGGTTTAAGTAAAAAACACTCGCGCACAATTTACATAGTATTATACATAAAAACCGCTGACGCCGCCGATATTAACTAGCGGAAATTATGGTGGGGGGGGGATACTAATGGATCTAAGCCCGCTTAAAACGCATAGACAGAGAAATCAGCCCTTCAATTTACTAAGCCCCCCCCCACCACAATTTCCGCTGATTTACCGACACTGCCGATGGAAAAGCCGCTGTGATATTGGAATGCAACGATGAATCGCCACGGGCGAAAAACATTGAGAGCCAACCCCTAGCTGCTACAAACTACAGCACTAAAGCACCTTCCTTATGCTATTCAGCCTGAGAGTATGCGTGTCCAGTATAGAGTAGATCGTGCTATGCAAAAAAGTAAAAAAGTGGATAAAGCCTTAAACAAAATATGCCATCTAATTACTGGGTGTTTAAAAGCCAAACCTGTGCCTCTGGTACAAGTCCTAGCTGGTATAGCACCCATCGATAAAAGAAGAAGTGTGGCCAGCGATGCCCAAAACACAGCCCAGGCAAGCTATATAAGACACGTACATAATTTGAGTGTTATATTGGATATATAATTTAATTTCTGTGTTGTATGGGTATCTATAGTAACACGAATGATAAAATGTATGATACATTAGAACACTTTTAGTCTGCGGACTACCCAATTTCCACCTATTTTTTTTAGTTCAATATCTACTGATACGGACAAAGAAAAATGGAAATAAAGGTAAAAAGAATAATAAATTAGTACGGGCAACGCTGGGTGCGGAACAGCTATAGTAGAAAATATTTACTGAAAATATAAACACAACTCGTAATATTATAAGGTCAAGTAATAAGTTTTATTTCAGCACTGCGGTACCTAGTTATGAAACAATAATCCTCCTCCACAAAAAAATTATGAAAACTATAAGTGTATTAAAAATCGATTTATTCACGTTACTAAACTTCAAATCAATTGAAATATATTGTAATTTCTTACATGTCAACTCATTTCTTTATTTTATTGTAGGATTATATTATTAGTGATAGATTGTTATTATTCAATATAATTATTACTAATCATGATTATACGCAAGTCGGGTCCTTTTTTTAATTCTGAGTGGAGCGAAGAAGCTTATGGTTTTACAAACATGTTAATTTTTTTATTTTTTTTGTTCTATGGACAACTATTATACCAGGAGACCTTAATCTGAATTTTACATGTAGCAGTTTTTCTGAAAAGAAATTGGTGTAGTGAGGTACCTTAAAATGGTCATTATTCGATTTTCTCAATAATTATCTCATCGAACACGAAAAATCGAAAAAAAAATGGACAATTTACGAAATATAACAAACAATAATATTACGATTTTTTTTTTCTGTAGACAATTTTTCTACCAACAGTTTTGCTCCAACTTTTAATGACGGCAATGTTTCTGAAAGGAATTTTCACTGGGGAGGTACTTTTACTAGAGAAGTCATTTTTCGATTTTTTCCAGATTTTTCTCAGTAAATGTAAAAAACCGGGAAAAAATATGGTAAAAGTGGGAAAAAAGTAGGAAAACCAGGGAAATCGGTAAAATATTAAACAAATATTATTAAAGAAAATATACTAAGCCTATTTAATTATTTTACTATAATATGGGATATATATATATTTGAAAAAGTATTACTATCAACTAACTCCACTCAGAATATTTTTGTCGTTAGAAATGGTTTATCGTTGCTTACATATATACATTAAATTTCTGTCTGCTCCCTATTTCCCCAACTTTCCACCTACAACAGTGGCTGCACCCACGTGCAAAGTATGTCTGTCCTTTTTTTCTTTTCACTTTTATTGGTGATTTTAAACTCGTACCTAAATATTGATATGTAATACACCGGATAATACAAAACTACATTATTTTATTTTAGTTTAGTTTTAGATAGTTATTATCAAGTCCGGTAAAATTTTAACTGAACAATTTTACGAGGTTCTTGGCAGATTTTTTTTCAATTTTTACATTTTCGTGGAAACGACTTTTCCGAGTAATATAAAATATGTTCTAAAACATCCACATCTTACCTGCCGTAAAAGATGTGGATTTTTTGTTGTGTACTTTAATTAAAATATTTTACGATATTTCTTAAAAAAAAATGTGTGAACAATTTTAAAAACTCATAACAAATAATAATACGGTGGGTTTTATACAAGTATATATCATAGTCCGAAAATATCTCGAAGCCGGATTTTCAAATTTTAATTTTTGTCATGACTAGCACTTAAATTATGAGAATTTTCGTAGTATATTTCTAGATTCCTAATGATAACGGAAAAAAATAAACTTGCACTCATAATCACTTTTTTTAGTTGTTGTTGTTTACTTGGTATACCAACTAAATTTCATTATATCACATTTACAGCAGTGGTCTACTCAACGTGCGATGTATGCATACCTACTGTTTTCATATTTTAAATATTCGAAAAACCCGGTCATACTTCGGACCACTGATGTAAATGGGAAGTTAAAGAGGTGGACAAGGTTATCAACATAATTCAATTGTCTAAATAATATTTCAAGAAATATCTTAGAGTAAAATAAAAATATCAATATAAATAAATCGTTTTCCAATTTGTATCTATCTACATTGCAAATTTAAGGAATTAGTTTGTATTTTGCCTTTACTTATATTGTTGTAAATATATTTGGTGTATAGATAACAAGAAAATAAAATTCCACCTTCAACACGAGCTTTGCTTATAATTTAAAAAAACTAACAAAAAATATGATATTAAATTGGATAATTTAGTTGATATATTGAAAGTAACGATAAATCGCACGTAAACTGCACGTAGTCGATTACAATATTCGTCATGTTTATTTCCTGTTTAATTAAGTTAACCTAAAAATCAACAAAAATAAAACCAAATAATACCGCATGACACTATAATGTTAACAGTTTTTAAAAATAACCCTGTTTGAAAAACTGTCGCGAATCAAGAAAAATGTTTCGAACAAAGTATAAAGTAGGTAGATGAAAATGTGCATCTATTAAGGTATACGGCGTGAAAATAATAGATACCAGAGTATTATTGTTAACCAAATAAAATTTGAAAAATGGGAAAAACAGTTTTCTGAGAGAAAAACACACACATGCACCTTAGTAAAACTAATTGTTTCTTCACTATACGCATAGAATCAAAAACAATTAAATGAAAACGAAACGGGTAACATATAAAAATGCGTGTACATACGTAATGAAAAACCAGTAGTAGCTGATTTCGTTCTATGTGAGAAAAATACGGTATTTTAGAGCTTCGTCGTTGTTTTCAATTAATTTTTTAATATACTTATAATTAAAAACGATATCGAATCCATATATCCATTGATAAAATATGTACAGCATTATTTATATATATTAACGGTGGCGTACGACATAATACTTGGCATAATAATTGGTGTTGTTTACAATAATTTACATTTTAGATTCCGAGTGGAGCAAAAAAACTCATGGTTTTACAATGATTTTTTTCTGTGGACGACTTTTCTACCAGCAATTTTGTTCCGATTTACAATAATAGCACTTTTTCTAAAAGTAAATCTGATTGAGAAGGTACTCTTTAAAGTTAAGGAGATATTTTTTTGACTTTCTTGGGAGTTTTCTCAACAATTGGGAAAATCCGGAAATAACATGGAAAAACGTAAGAAAAACAACAAAATAGGTACAATATTAAACAAATATTATTCAAGAAAATATTATATAATGCATATGTAATTATTTTACCATAGTATGACATGTATAATAAAATAAAATAATAAAGTTAAAACAAAATTATTAAATGGTTAATACTCGTAAATAAATATATAAATAAATAAATGTATCGACCGGAGTATTATGAAATGTCGATTATACGACCGGTTTCGAATTAAAAGTTCATCAAATTTTACCTGCATACAGGTATCACAAATACACATTTCATAATACTCCAGGTGACGCATTAATTAATTAATTTATTTATTCATATACATATATATTGTTGAAAAAGCAACACTATATAACCGAATTCTGTTCAGAATCGTTTTTTCGTTAGCAATGGCTGATCATTGCTTAGAGATGTACATTAAATTACAGATAACAGTGACTGCATCCATCCCCATTATTCATTAGGACAGCTTTATGATTTTCGCCCTTTAACAATCTTTTTTTGGCGTACACAGACAGAGTGCTCCACAAGTTTCATAGTTAAATCCGGCCGACTATCTGTACAGAATGATTTTTTAAGCACGCTAACCCCATTTTTACGATTAAATTATTTTTAAATGATGAAATTAAAGACAATATTTTCAAATGCATAGATTTTTTACAACATTTATGGTTAGTACTTCGTAGCGATTCCAACTTTGATATTTCCAATGGGAACCTATGTGTTTTAATGTAAATTATGAATCAGACGATTTTTTTGAAAATGTTTACGTGTTATAATCGAAATTTGAACGAAAAGTTTCCGACTTATTTTACTGTAAATACTAAAAGGTTATTAAATACATTGTAAATGGGAACGAATTTGATAATTATAATTGCATTATAAATTATTTGTTAATAGTTACTAATTAGTTGAATACTCAAATGACAAATATACTCCGACAATTTTAAATTCGGAGCAGAGCGAGGAACTTATCGGTTTTATTCTGATTTTTTTTTTTCGTTACTTTTTCGAACAGAAATCTCGATCCAATCGAAAAATGACAAGAGAACATTTTTGTTGCGTTTTGGATTTAATTGGTATATTAAAGATGTCATTTTTTGATTTTACAAGGGGTTTTCATTATAATCGGGAAAATACCGGAAAAAAACAAAAATGAAAACTGATAAATTTACGACATTGTACAATTTCATTATTTTGAATTTGCACAGTTAATTGCTTCAGAAAACTTGGTTTAATCAAAAACTACCTTTTTCGGTTGTATTTTTTTAAATTTAATCTATGGATAAGAAAGCCATTTTTTGATTTTGCATGTAGTTAATAAATACTTCAATTTAGTCAATTATATAATGATTGAGCAAAATCGGGGGAAAATGTAGAAAGAACAAGAAAGCTTTGTGCTAATACAATATTACAATATTATAATGGTTTCATTAGTTTCAATTTTGTTTTCTTGTTGTTGTTCAATTCAAATTATTCATAGAGACTTGAAATGTTAATAGAAAACTTAAATTTTTCTTCTGTAAGCATGATAGGATAACAAATTTCAAAAAAGAAGCGATTTGAAGCGATTTTACATGCATTTTTGCGTGTTTGCCTTACGCGTGTTCATTTTATTTTTCATTTGCTCATTCAATCGTCGACCAAGATGACGTTCAGAAAAATATTTTAAATGTAAAACCAATACATTATTATTAGTATTAATAGTATTTCATTTCTATATCTTTGAATATAATTTTAATTTTATTGATAAAATAATATCTGTTAGTAAATATACCTATTGTGTAATTATATATATATATATATATAGATATAATATTAATTAATTACCATTCATGTTGACATCCTTCTTGAAATCGTTTTCTATGTTAACCCAACATTTTTGGATTTTGGTCCTATTTTTATGGTCCGGGTACAATTACAAACGGATGTATTACAATAAATAGCTTCCTGCACGAGTACAGCGGCAGCTATTTTTTTTTTCTGACACAACCAACACGGAAGACATTTTGACAACGATTAATCGCCGAATATCAAACTTTTTTGTTCTTTCAGCGATTATTGCGAGTGTAGCGTTACACTCTACATGCGACACACGACACGCGACACGCGACACGCGACACAAGCTCAATGGGGCCACTACATATGAATTATATACTGTTGTTAAAATCGGTAAAACGCAAAATCGCAAATCGCTCTCAGTGGGGCCGTAGCTTTTGTGTTTAAAGTATAATAACTCTACTAATAACTCTCTTAATAACCTAACGACTATATTTGTTCAAATTTCGATTACAATACGTCAATATTTTTAGAAAAATCAAATTATTTGCAATTCCCATTTAAACATGTATATTTTCTCAATTGAAAAATCAAAGTTACGAGTAGCGTCTCCACAGGATACTCCTTAAATGTTGTGAAAAATCTAAATATTTTTAAATACCGTTTTTAACAGTACATTCGAAAAATTAGAACTTAATCATATGATATACATAATTTCACTATAAATATGAGTACGCATAAAAGATCAACTTGTATGTTGGAAATCTAACGTCGAATTTTATATTATAGAGTTTAATTTTGGACTTGAGAAACTGTCGAAAAAATAAAGACGTCTTGACTTGAAATTTTCAAATTGTAAAAACATTTAAATGGCTTACACACTCTAGGTGATGATTAATCGCCGAATTTAAATGTTTAAATGTATTTCATTTTGCGCGATTAATTACCACTCATTATTACACAATATTATTTTAGCCAAAATAATAATATCATATTATCGTAATTTTATTCATAGTATCATTGATTATAAATATAGTGCCTATTTGAAAAAACTCAAAAAACTAAAAATTATCTTTATCTAATCTAGATAAATGTAAAATGTATTCATCTGTGTCTAGATGAAATTTTCGTCATCTATTCTCAACAATGGTTGTAAACCAATAAATATTAAAATAACCCTACGTATACTATGAACGTTCGAAATGTGCATACCTATAACTTTGAAAAAATAAAAAACTTTAAATATTTATTCATTCTTATAAATGAGGGTATAGAAGCCCTACTTCAACTTTCGTACGGAACCTGCTACTTAGAACCGTTCGTTTTATTATATTATTCATATTTTGGATACACGATGTTTACATTTTTTTTTTTTTTTTGTTATACCCCACGCGTTTAAATTTAAATTCTACAAGTCGCACTAAAATAAAAAAAAAAAAATCTTTCGTCGTTAATTTAATGAAAGTAATTACATCTTGTTTAAATTATATTAATCGCAATGTCGTTATGTCAAAACACAAATAACGTATTATTAGGTATTACGCATATAATTAGGTATACTACTATTAGGTTGTGCTCAGGTGCACTAATAATAGAATTATAATTTTTTTATTTAATTAAATTTTTTTGTTTTACTTTGCATCGAGAAAAGAAATGTTACACCCAAATTAATTTATCTTGTGAAGAGTTTATATTATATTTTAAGATAATATAATATTAATAATAATAATAATAAGAATAAGTTAAAATACAAAAACGTAATTTCGTTTGAATCAATTTGCTTATTCTCAATTATATATACTTTTCCCCACTCATAACGAATTTGTCAAATCAAGTGAAATTTTAATTGTACGTAAAACTTAAAATCCAAAATTTTTATTATGAGTGCATGTGTGTGTGTGTGTGTGTGTGTGTGTGTATTTGCACATCATAAAAGCATAATAGTTTAGTGGCATTAGAACTTAGTTTGATTTACTGGGGTAAATCGTATAAACGTCAATTATTCGTCTCGTGCATCCCTCGAATAATCTAATTAATGTATACCTACCAACATAATGTAAAATTAAATTACAAATTGTGTTTTCTTCCCGGTCCTAATATCTTTGTTAATATCCTATTTTGTTTGTTTATTATTTCTTCAATTGGATATTGTGTAAGGGAGATATTATATTTAGAAGAAAATTGAATTTTTTTTCTATCCCTCAATCATTAGAAAAAAAAACTAAAAAAACTTTGTAGTTATTCACTTAGTAATAGATATTTTAAATATTATGCTAAACATTTTAATGTTTCATAAGGTCCAACCAGTGGCTTGTAAAACCCTTTCACTAAGTTGGGCAACGTTAATATTTGTACACACACACACACAAATGTTACGGGCAATGTGCATATTGACTAAAGGCAATTTGATCCTACCCAGGTGATTTAAACCCCAAATATAAACAAATTAATTTAAATTATCATATATTTCCTATATTATAAATATTCTAAAATAATTATACATCTAATACAAGTTATTATTGCAAACGAAGTCTGTCTGTTTTGAAACACACCGTATATACATCGTATTATCTCCGTATTATTTGTATCTATAGGATCCATACATCCGTTAGATAGTCATAATGGATATTAGTATAATAGCTATGTTGATGAAAACCATGTAAATCATTTACAAATAAATAGGTAATGTCCGGAGAAAGTTTTTTAGCTATTGAATTCCACCTCCTATTGAATACTATTCCCTAAAATTCAGTTTTTAGGTACTTTTGGTATAAAAATCTAATATAAATTATCTATTGACATTATTTAGAAACATTTTTATTACACGGACAAAATTGAAAAAGTGGTGGTTGGAGAATGACATGACGACTGTCAGTGTACGTGGGGTAGGAGATCGGATCAAGTAGAAGTTCAGAACGAGGGTAGCCGACTCCAAATATTTGGGATGAAGGTGAAGGAGAAGAGGGAGTAATAATAAATTAAATAATAAATATAGCACAACGAAATTGTTAACTTATTTAAATCGTTTAATCAACTTGTTTATATTCGTAAATTAAATTGCTTGGACAGGATCAAATTACCCGGACAATGTATACATTGTCCGTAACATAGTTATACAATAACAGTAGTAGAAGTGACTATTGATAATTGAAATTCTAAAAAATGATAGGAAATCGATCGAGAAACGGATTCAAAGAGAATGAAACATGTTCGATACTCACAGTACCGGAAACCCCTATTTTTCTAATTTATTAATGTTTTACCATATGTTATATTAACAACTTCATATTATTGTAGGTACATATTATTGTAGTTCGTATCGTCTAGCAAATTTGAATTCAGTAGGTACAACGTTGTGCCGTTAGCATAAATATTAGAGTGAATTGACATATTATCAAACTTAAAGATAAGAACATTATCTATGTAACGTTGCTAATATTTTTTCGATATTTTAATTTTTAAGAGTGATACGAGCGTGTGAATTAACATCATAATTTAATAATACGTATATCTCATTTGAATTCACTGCCAATCCACGAATTCTAATATTAAAACTAACAACACAATGTTGTCCCCGCTGAACCAGTGGTGTAACTAGAATTTCTAATGCTCGTGGCAAAATAATAGAGGGCCAAATTCACAATCCTATTTTGGACGAATTTACTCAAATAGGAGTAAAATGAAATAAATTGCCTGTTTTTATACACACTCAGAAACAGTCTGCACACTTTATATTACTTAATAAGGAAAAGGAGGTTATTGCATGTTTTTTTTTATCTGTCACTCCACTCAAAATAATGCCTTAGACCCTTATTTGGGGTTCCTAAATATCATAGAGCTGTGGCTCATTGCGCGTTATACCACCTTATCGGTATACCACTGCGCTGAACGTAAATTCGCTGCGCGGTACGTTTGCGAGACAGATACGACACACACGGTTATCGCACCCTTTTAACACTAAAACAGTTTAACTATAAGTTGAGGTCCGCCGTTGGTTTTCTGTGCAGTTTGGCCGTCTGCGGCATTTGCGAGCCTCAAAGTGCTGGAACGTCGTGTTGCAGGACACGGACATGGACAACCGGACACTGCAGGTCGCGCTGGCCATGGTGAACGACAGTGCGAACATGAGCGTGGACGCGCCAAACGGATACGACTACGCGGACCGGCTGGAGACGTACATCGTTCCCGCGCTGTTCGCGCTCATATTTGTCGTCGGAACGGTGGGCAACGGGACGCTGGTGTTGATATTTGTCCGGCACAAGCACATGCGGAACGTGCCCAACATTTACATACTCAATCTAGCACTGGGCGATCTATTGGTAATCATTAGCTGCGTGCCATTCACGTCAACCGTGTACACGGTGAGCACAAATATTAAAAACAATATTAGAAAATATGATGTTTGAAATGTTCTTTGTAGATATTTTATGCAGTGCAAATTTGTACGGTTTTGTGTTACCGTCAAAAAATGTGACATTAAATTGTACAGTGGTGGATTTAAAAAAATAATAATAATCAAAAACCGGGAAGCCCGTTAAAGTCCGGAAAGTAAAACAGTTGGAACGTAAAATCGAGGAATGTAAAAATAAACGAATTTGCTCAAAATCAATGGTCCCCGGTCAGACATGTGTTCAAAGTGCGGGGTGGGACAGACGTTTTATTTTAGAAATATTTTATATTTTTATGCCATTATGTGTTATAAAAGTATATAAAGTTTAAAATTCCAGGAAGGGGGGCAGTAACCCCTTTTGCCTGCCCTGCAGGTGTCCTTTAAAAACTAGCTTCGCGCGCCAACTCGAGTGCGAGCTTGCGACGTACTTTCAATTGAAATAACCCCCCCGGATTCGTTGTGCGAAATCACATCGGCTCGCAATTTGAAAACGTCCGCTGTACGAAGTTGGACAAATATTCGAGAAACCGACGGTTATTTTGTTATTACGTTCCGCAATAAAATCGTTCCTATGAAGTATTTTTCCCCGCGTTTTACGTTTCTTAACAACAATAATTTTCCGGATTTTGATGCGTCCCCGAGAATGGTTGCAATTTTTGTTTTCTGGAAATCGGATATAAATTTAACGGGAGAGGGAGAAGAAACAGTTTTTATCTAACAGCCGTCCCAAACGGTTTTGACCATGCGCTGTATTGAACGGAGGAAGGGTGGAACAAAAACTTGTCTCCCCGTGATATCCCGTTTACTACACTGTCGTGTATTTTTTTAAACGATTATTTTCTCGTTCATAATATAGTGAAACCAATACAATATCAATTCCTCGTTTCGCTCAGAATATACAAATCGATTATTTCGGTAGTTTTTGTTTTGTGTATGGCACCGTCGTTTTTAGCAGATTGAAATACACGGGCGAAAAAGAAAAACACCAAGTGGTGTTAAAGTAGTTTTTTTCTCTCGCATGTTTTTGACCGATACCTGAATGCAGTTTCCGTCGTGGCCTTACGGACTGGCTATGTGCAAAGTGTCGGAGACGGCCAAAGACGTGTCAATCGGTGTATCGGTGTTCACGTTGACCGCGCTCAGCGCCGACCGGTACTTCGCCATCGTGAATCCGATGCGCAAGATTCACGCGTCCGTCGGCGGCCGGTTCGCCACCAGGTTCACGGTGACCGTGGCCGCGGCCATATGGGCCGCGGCCGCCGCGTGCGCCGCCCCCGCTTTCCGGTACTCGTACATCCGCCAGTTCCGCGTGCAGAACATCACGCTGTTCGAGGTCTGCTACCCGTACCCGGACCACCTGGGACCCGCCTATCCCAAGGTCGTGGTGCTCGTCAAATTCCTCGTCTACTACGCAGTCCCGCTCACCATCATCGCCTGTTTCTACGTGCTCATCGCTCGGTACCTGGTACAGACCACCAACAATATGCCCGGTGAACTCCAAGTAGGTATACTTGCCATGCCTACATAATCAGTAATTTGTTTTTTTTTTTTAAATATATTTTATTTAATTATACACACACATGACATATATAATAATATAAAATATAATCTACTTCCGTAAGCTATAGCTTGTGATTGAGTAGAGAGTTAGATTCAGACATAATGATGAACTTGATTTTATTTAAATAAAAAAACAAAAACTGATATATAATGTAGAAGACAAATACAGAAAACGAATAGAAAATAGAAAAAAGAAAAAAAAAGAAATACATTAGATAATTTATACAGTGATATATATAAGATGACAGAATGCAAACATTTTAGTAATGTAAATATATAAATAGGTATAATATTATAAAACTGAAAACAGCCATTTAAAAACCGATTTTTTTCATTTACTCGTATTAAACCAGAATGAAAATTTTTTTTTTGAACACAATTGGCATCTGGTTAAAAAAAAGTTGGACCATTATAATCAACAAAAAATTTCACAAACGATTTTTGTGTATATTTTACTGATAGATCATAAGCTCTATGCTTTCGTTTATTATCAGAAAATAATATGGTGTCTTTAGATTTAATGCATTTTTTTATTACTTATAATATTACTTTTTTTTTATATGAGTTTTACTGGCAGAGCACCTAGAATTTAGTAATTATTTATTGTTGACCCCTCTAAAGTACTTTTTATTTAAAATTATTCTTAGAGTGTTAGTTTGATTTTGTTGTAGAATGTTTATATTTTTGTCTGTAGTGACTCCCCAAACCAAAATTGTAGAATTGATTGATTAAAAGCAAAATAAGTATTACATAAAAATTGAATTAATAACAAATCTCTAAGTTTAATGAATTTATATATTATTGTACGTAACTTACAAAATAAATTGTTGAGTACTATCTTAAGTTATTATCCAAAATTATACCTAGATAACGGATTTTGGATATATTTTTTATTTGTATACAAGTTTGAGGATCACATTTCGTAGAGATGCTACAATTATGAACTATTAATGGAGATCCGTAGGTATTACATTTATTTATTGAAAAATGCATACACATAGTTTTATCATAATTTATAGTCAAGTGTATTTTCTTTAAACATTTATACGCTACGTTTAATCCTTCCGTAGCTTTAAGGTATACATTATCCCAAAAATTAATTTTAAATAATAGGCAGGTTTCATCAACATATGTTACTATTTTTACATCGATTTTTAATTTACAAATCGCATCTATGTATAATATAAATAGAACTGGCCCTAACACACTACTCAGAAGGACACCATATTTTATAAAATTTTCATTACTTGTAATATTATTTAATTTTACTATTTGTTTTCTAAAAGATATATTTAAACCAAAGTAGACTGCGATTATTTATTCCGAAATTAGGTAGAATTTTAAAAAGAATATCATGATGTATGGAGTCGAAAGCCTTTTCTGCTAGATCTGAGAAAACAGCTAAAACTTTATTACTATTGTCTTAATTCTTTGTACATAAATTGTGTGAACTCATATAATGCATTCTCCGTATCTAAACCCGGTCTGAAACCAAATTGGTTTTTTGATAATAATTTGTTTTTTTCTAGATACAAAATGATTCTTGACTTAATAATCTTTTCAAAAATTTTTAAAAAATTTGTTAACATAAATATTAGTCTATAATTACTCATGTTTTTACGGTCACTCCTTTTATTTAATTGTTTGATTAATGCTAATTTAAAATTATCCGAGTAAATACAATTTTTAATACTTAGATTAATTATATGAACAAGAGGATTAATAATTTGTTCAGAGATATTTTTTAATATTTTCACCGTTATCATATCGTATCCCGCAGTGGTGTCATCTCTACAGTTGTTTATAATTGATTGTACCTCTGATATATAAACTTTTTTTAGAAAAAATCCATCGAATGATTGCGCATCAAGTTTGTTAATCACATTTAAATTACAGTTTGTGCTATCCGTGAATAAAAAAATGAATCAATAAGTTTGACTTCAACTGGATCATCTGCTATATTTATTATATAATCATTCACTTTTAAAACTTCAATTTTATATTTTTTTTTATTTATAGATGGTACCTGTTACTTAATTTATTAATTTCCAAGTTAATTTAAGACTATATGACACTGTATTAAATTTTTTTCATAAAAATTGATTTTTGCAAGCCTTATTAATTTTTTAAAATGATTTTTATATTTTTTATAATAAGTCGCAAGTTTAATTTTATTTGAATGTTTCTTATATTTTAGAGAAAGATATTGCTTACGCTGTGTGAAACATAACAAGCCTTTTGACATCTATTCCTTTAAGGCGGGCCGCACACCAGAAAAATTATAAACACGAAACTTATAACATGAAATACGAAACTATAATTGCATGAAACCGGCCGATATACTTATATAGGGAAACACACATCGAATTTCATGCAACTTTTTTTATTTGTAGTTTACGAAATTGATAACACGAAATTTGTCATTCTGGTTTTTTCACGTAGTCATGCACGTTTTTAGTTTTTACTGAGTATATTCTATCGTATAGTTCAATTTATAGTTTATTAACTTATTTATTGTTATTCAATTAAAATACATTATTTATTAGTACTAGTATTACTTATAATATTTTTTCGTATTTTTGAATGTATTGAAATAAAGTAAGTAGGTAGGTAAATTTTTTTTAACTAATCAATAAAACAAAATTATACTTAACATATTTATATATACTTTACTTATATACTTATTTACATATTTAACATATATTTTTAATATTGTATATAATTATGTTGTTCATTTATGTCAATCATATTTTATAGTTTCATTGTTTAAGTTTCTTCAATGTACAAATCAACGTGAAACTAGTTTCTGAAACCGATTGCATACAAAAAGTTTCATGTTACACATTTCTCTAGTTTGCAGCCTGCCTAATAGTTTATTTTTGGAATTAACAGATTTAGAAGTAGAAGAAACATTAAGGGCGTTTGTAATTATATTTTGAAATATAGAAATACATTCATTCACCAAGCTACATTCATATCATTTTTCTCATTTTTCTTTACTTAATAATGTTTTCATTTTATCATGATTTGACATTAATTATATTTTCAGGATTCGTTAATTTAACAGAAATTTGAATTGATACTATAATAGAACAGTGGTCGGTGATATATGTTAATAAGATACCTGCATTTATTTTATTGAGACTATTAATATTATTACTTTTAATGAACCCTATGATCTAAGCACGAAAGTTGTTGATAATTTGCTCTATATTTTGTATTTGTAATTAGATTACTTAAACTAGCCATGAAATTTAAGTTTATAATACAAAAGAAAAAATATATGTATTTTTAAAAAAATAAAATAAAAAATAAAAATAATTTTTAAGTAACTCAAAGTACAGTTAAAGAATTTTCATTTTCGTTTTTTGTAATGCGTATAAAGATGTATTTTAAAACATCTAGATACAAATAAAAGACTATAAACGAAGATATATATTTTGATTAAATTATCTAGGTAAAGACAAATAATCAGGAACTTTTTATTTAAATTAAAAAAAAAAAAATATATTTGGTTTTGTTCATTATATTCGTATTCATAAAAAAAAGACTACTAGGATAATGGGGTTGGAGCAATAACTGTTATATATAATTTAATGTATACCTAACAATAAACCGTTGCTTATGAAAAACGATTCTGAGCGGAGTTCAGTTGATAGTGATGCTTTGTCAACAACATATACGTCATTTTATAACAAAATAATAAAATATCCTTTATATATTTTCTTTGATAACATTTGTTTAATGTTGTACCGATTTTCCCAGTTTTCCTATATTTTTCCCGGTTTTCCCATGTTTTATCCCGGTTTTTCAGATTTACTGGGAAAACTCTTAGGAAAATTGAAAAATGATCTCTTTAAAGTATCTCGCTAGTGAAATTTTCTTTTAGAAACATTACTATCAATAAAAGTTGGAGCGAAATTGATGGTAGAAAAGTTGTGCGCAGAAAAAAAGAAGACCGTAATATAGTTTAACTAATACCTACATTTTTTATATTTTCCTATTTTTTTTCCGTTTTTCAAATTTCATGAAAAAATCCAAAAATGACCCCCTAAATTACCTCCCTACGCCAATTTCCTTACAGAAAAGTTGCGCACAAATAAAAAAAAATAAACATTTTTGTAAAACTTTAAGCTTTTTCACTCAGAATTTAAAATGAGTGTTAAAAGTAGTAAAATAATGTATACAATTTATGTAAAATCATTCATATGTTACCTATTTCATTTTTAACAAGCTAAATTACCCGTTATTTCCCAGATTCAACTTTGTCCTTAATTCAGTCAATAGTCGTTGCTAAGTAATATTTATCTTTTAAGACATACTTCCTTGAAAAATGAAACAAATATAATAACTGTTTTTCCCTTATCGCCAAGATCCTATCCTACTTATTCTATATTAATATTATAAAGAGGAAAGATTTGTATGATGAAACGAATAAACTCAAAAACTACTTGTATTTCCTAGTACATCAATAACACTGGAGTATAATATTATTTCCTCATAATTTTAGCGTTATTATAGTGGATATAATATAATTTAATAACGTTTAATAATGTGCTTTGTGAGTATCTATGGTAACATGGATGAAAAAAAGTATTGCACACTAGAACACTTTCAGTCCACCAGATTACCCAACCTATTTTATTTTGTTTGATACACTGATACGGGCAAAGTAATAAGGAAATAAAGATAAATAGAATGAAAAATTGGCACGGAAAACACCGGGCACAGGACAGTTAGTATATTATAAATGTGAAAGTTTGTGAGGATATATGGATGTTTGTTACTATTTCACGCAAAAATTACTGAATCAATTTTGATACATTTTGGTATAAAGATAGATTTGACCTTAGAGAAAAAAATATGCTACTTTTTGTCGCGAAAATAAAACTTAAAGGGGGTGAAATAGGGCATGAAAGGTTTTTAGGTAATTTTGGTACGAAAATTAAATTATTTTTGTTTAATTATGGATTTTTATAATAACAAGGATGAAATGAAAAAAACATTTAAAATTAAAAAAAAATAATAAACAGAAATACAAATTCCAAAACAACTGTAACAACTTAAAATAAAGAGTCTATCTGACTGTCTCCAGGTCTATTATTGGCTTGAAGTAGGATGGGCTACCTTAGTAACATAAATGAAAACAAAAAACAAGAAACTATGTGCTATACTTAGTGGGTAAGTAAAAAATGAAAACACGTAAAACGTCATTTCTAAATCTTTGTATTTTTTGATACAGTAACATTACTACATTACTATTATGGCCTCGTAACTTTAGGGTTACCTATTACAGTGGAAAAATAGTTTAATTTCTGTGTTGTGCGGGTATCTAAGGTAACACGAATGAAAAAATGTGTGATACACTAGAACACTTTTAGTCCGCGGACTACCCGCTTTTACCTTTTTGTTTTTAGTTCAATATACTGATACGAACAAAGCAATATGGACATAAAGGTAAAAATAATAAAAATTAGCACGGGCAAAGCCGGGTGCGGGACAGCTATAGTAACCCATAAATAAACAAAATAATTAAATTTTCGTTGTAAAAATACCAAAAAAAAACTCTATGTCAGCAACTCTTTAGGAGTTGAATTTCGAGATCTTTCTATTGTTTTGAATTTAAAATGTACAAAGTTCTATCCAGATAAGTATACAATTTTAACTAAAACCTGTAAAACTAGATTTAACTTATTTTTGTTTAGTTAGAATTAGTTGTGTCAAAAATATGTTGGTGAAAACTAGAATTATCTAGTGAAAATCCGTAATTTTTATTTTAATAGTTTAAACTAGTTGTGCGAGACAAACACACACGTATTTACAACGACTATCACGAAGCCAAACAAATTGGCAAAACTGAAAACACGGAGACTAGTTTTAACTAGTCAAAACTAGAATTGACTATAGGGATTTGTGGAAACTAGTTTTGACGGCTTTCGGGTTTTAACTGTAATATATATATATATATATATATATTATAATAGTTATATGGATAATTTGTAAATGGTGGATAGTTTATATTATTATTTTTTGTATTTAACACGGCCAACGGAGGAGCTGATGCCCTTTTAGCTCGCCTTGGATACGTCACTGCTGTAGATACACTGGTATAATAACAAATATAAAAATTTCAATTATATAGCTGACCGGTCATGCTTTGCTATTGCTACGAAACTAAATAGTAAATAAAAGATTCAGGCCAGTTACTTTTTACCTATTGGTCGGATTGAAGAAAGATTCCATTAGCTAAAACCCTGCCCCTGACATCGTGGATCGTTTTGCGAAAATCACGTATAATTCGATCCGATAGTTTTTAATATATTAATCTCAGGCACACTACAGGATAAGTATGCATTCACCAAGTAAATTTTGAAATTTTACGAAAATAAATTGAACTCTTTTGGAAACCCTCTTTCACCATCTTGGAGGATAAATTTTAAAAAACAAGCTAAGAGTTGAATTTTAAAAAACCCTTTATTGGTGCTCGCTTAAGTTGTATAAAGAACCTCTGTGAAAAATGATAAATATAAATATGAATATATAAATTTTGGTTTAAAAAGATTTATCTAGACGATTCGATTATTTATCTCAGATTATTAATGTTTCATTTATCTAGATGAAACTTTCCAGATATTTTATATAAATAAAACATAACACTGCCTGTATAAGAGACCAATGATACGTTTTGTCCTGTGTTAACTACAGATAACTATTTTTTATATATACTTCAAAATCCCTCGAAAGTTATAAATATTATTACTTCAAGGCACTATAATCGTATAATTTTACAAACGTTAAAAATGTTATTGAAAAAAACACAAAAATGTTCTTTTTTTTTATATATGTGAAATATTCGTCAAAATAATGAAATAAAAAAATTAAACATCATACGCGTTTATTTATATAGATTAACATATGACCCTAAATACTGGACGATACGCGACCGTATTTATGTTTGAAAAATTCCGTACAGTTAATTTTTAAAACTATTTTGTGTGCACATTATTGTGTTATAAATTTGTCACATGCGAATGCAGTGAATTTCAAACAGGAACTGCAAGTTGATTTTACAGTAAATTATTATGTATACTTCAGTTGGTGGCGCAATATTAACGATGCGTATATTTTTTGTGGCTGCAGTTATAACTATTATAAATTATTATAGTTGCATGCACATTAAGGGTCGTTAAAATAAAATGATCACGGATGATGGAAACCCTTGTATTATACGCTGCTCTCGGAAAATATACTACCGGCTTAGTATGTAATGGTATAGGGTAGTGCATTTCTGAGGGGGTGGGGTTAATATAATTTTTACACCGGAATGTGAATACTGGACGCTATTTACCGAAATGTGGAACTGATACGGATATTAATAATTTTGTTTATTGCGTATTGAATGCGATTTAATGGTTTCGATTTGATGACGGAATTTGCGCGTCTATTTTTACAGAGACGGTCCAACGCAAAGACAAAACAATTACACTCATTACGATGTAAATCTGTGGAAATATTCACTGACAACTGACACGGATACTTATTTTGTAATTGAACGGTTTTCTTTAGTATTGGAATAATTGCGGGTAATACCTTCGGCCTCATACATCTAACATAATTGCACAGGGCATGTCTAGCCCGGTAACGTATTTATGATTTTTTCTAGGTGGGCTGAATAACAAACATTACAGTTTACAGACCCACGAGGATCTACACCCCTCCTAACAACTTACAAATAAACATCTCACTTTTCAAAACACGTTTTTTTTTCACAAATTTACAAAATAGTTTAACGCAATCATTAAGTTTTTGTTTTTATTTTCAATTTGTATTAAAGGTACCTGTACGGATTGAATATTTGTTGAATGAACACTATCCTCTAATTTTTTGTCTCCACGTGACCTTTTAACACTTCGATTACTCGTGAAATATAAAGTTATTAGAAGTTATTAGCAGGCTAATATTATATTTGCAAATCTGTTAAAAACTATAGAATATTCAACGAAGAAAATATAAACTATGTGAATATGTATTAAACTTCACTAAATTTGAATATTGCTTTTACGGGTCACAGTTATCATATATATTTAATTATTTTTAAAATGTTTCAAACATTTAAAAAAAAATCTTTAATTTAAAAGTGCCCAAAACCCTAAGTATGGGTTACCTAAAAAAATTTCCGACTGATTACAATTATCTTTCAGAAAAAGTTCTACACTTGAAAATTGGAGCAAGATAACCAAGATTCTGTTAGGCATTTTATATACAATATAAAAATTTAAAGAAATAATGAACCAATGCATTCCTCGCTTTGCTCAGAATCTAAAATGAGTTGAGCACACTTAGTGAACCGTTCTGTACGTATACACTGCCGGCTAAAAGTTTGGAAATAGGTAATTTGGATTGGAAAACACATATTTTTCCAGAAGAACTGTCTCGGAAAAAATATGTTTTGCTTATAATAACATAGAGTCAAGTCCACTCAAGTATCTCATGAAAAAAATTGTTATCCACAAGTGATATGAATCGAAGAATTTTCATCAGTCAGTTTGTTTTCATAATATTGTCAAAAAAATAACCAATTGCAATAAACTCGTAGTAGAGTGAAACGCGGTGACTATTAGTCGTATACAAATAGTTTAGAGTATATAACACTTAATCATAAATGTAACGATTTGAGTTTAATTTAATCACTGACTGACAAGTATCCGGTGTATACATTTATTCAATACTAAGTTTCATTCGTCGTGTTGGATTAGGTTAGGTTAGATCAAAAACGACAGAAACTTGCATTTCTGCTGTATTTACTTATATCACGTGAAACCGCAAAGAAATTCGCATTGAAAAAAATAGAGCTGTATTAACATTGAATAATGAAGGTGTTTCATACCGAAAAATTGCCAAAAGTGTCACTGAAAGGCGTGTATTTGACAATAAATCGATTTAAAGATACTGTAGGCAATTATTACGACCGTCTTTAAACCGGACGTTCAAGAGTAACCAATCTTCAAAAAGACATTATCATATATGGTAGTGGTTATCTATAAACGAAACAGACGGTTAACAGTTCCAGAAATTTACACCGACATCAACAAAACCCTTAAAAAGCCAATATTACTAATTGTAAAAAGAAGACTAAACGCTGCCGGACTTAAAGGACGTATTGCAGTAAAAAAAACCGTTGTTACGTGATAAAATAAACATAAAAAACTTCAGTGGTCTAAAAAGCATCAAAACTGGACGATAGATCAATGGAAAAATGTACTCTGGAGTGAAGAATAAAAATATAAAATATTAGACTCTAGATGTAGAACTTATGAGAAAAGTGCATCTGAAAAAATGATACCAAAGTGTGTAGTATCTACTGCGAAGCATGGAGGTAGATCAGTTATGGTATGGGGTTGTTTTCCTGGCCGTGGGACCGGAGATTTAGTGAAAATTAATGGTATTTTGAAAAAAGAGCAATATAAACAAATTCTTATTCGTCATGCACTTCCCTCTGAGTTCAAAAAAATTGGCCGTGGAAAACGACCCAAAACACACTATCACACTTAGGTCCTCTGCCGCAGTTATTTAAAACGGAAATAAGCAGATGGTGTTCTTGAAAATATGACATGGCCACCACAATCACCAGACCGCAACCCCATCGAACATTTGTGGGAAGATCAAGAGAGAAATTAAAAGAGACATGGACTTCCTAGAAACAAAAAATAATAGATAAGCTGATTGAAAGAATGCCACGGTTGGTAAGACCAGTCATTAAAAGTAAGGCTGGATTTTTCGATCAAATAAAAATTTAATCTTAATACGTTTTTTTTTCTTTTTTTTTGAAACGATGATGTCTGAAACACACTGTATATATTTTTTTTTTCTACAGTGTTCTAAATAATTTAATTAATTCATTTTTCAATAAATGCATAGAACTTTCCTTATATATCAGTAGTAGATCTTTTCTTAACAACGTTACCAAACTTTTGGCTGGCAGCGTATGTGAAACTTATAAACTTGCATAAAACATTAGCGTTTGATGAAACAATTTCGTTTTGAACAAATATAATTTGAACGAGTCAGATAAACTTTAGTGTAAATAGGTACGTTTTACGTACTCATATATTATAATAATTTAATTTATGCAATTATTAATTCTCCCTGAAAATTATTAATTAGTCAAAATGATGATAACTCGCACTATATTTATTATTACCTAATTACCTAATTAAAATATAGAAATAGTTAGGTTACGCAGCTGGCAGTTTTCACTTCTAAGTCAACGCACCTGTATACACGTTCCCAAACTATGCACTAATATTCCTAAACATTCTTTTCGGACGTTATTTTTGAATATTTGTTGATATTTTGTTGCATCGAATAATTCGCTAAAAAGTCTAGCTGCAGTATTATTATAGCTAGAACTGTAAATTTGTAGGAAAGTGAATTTTTTTTAGTGATTGAGAAACGTAGTTTTGTAAGTAGATAATTTATATGTAACAACAAATCCTTTTATGAAACTTTTAATTTGCACATTTTAATTTACAAATTACACATTTTTGGACGTTTTTAATTTTTTAGGTCATTTTTTTTTTGCCTTTTAAGTCATATTTTCCATTTTTAGTTTATTTTATTAGTGTATTATTAATAAAATTCCGTAAATTAACATCTTAAAAAACATTTATTATTTTAACAAAATAAATACATAAAAACAAATTTAAAAAAAGGACAGACATACTTCACACGTGGGTACAGCCACTGTTGTAGGTGAGAAGTTCGGAAGGTAGGCTACAAACAGAAATTTAATGTACATTTTTAAGCGTGAACTTAGAGGTTTTGGTATGTTGTTAAAGGGTCACAATGTAATAAGAAAATTACCTTGTCGTCAGCATAAGTAGATATCAAAGTATTTTCAGAAGTAGGAATGTCAGCTGTATAAATATTGTTGAAAGGTCTGGTAATAAATTACTTCCTTAGGGAACCTCTGCTCGAATTTGGAATTGAGATAAGAAGGAATTGCCTTAGCAGACGAAGAATGAGTGATTTTGTAGATAAGATTTGGTCAATAAGTAGAGTGAAGCTAGGAGGAACTTTTTTAATTTAAAAAGCAACTCAATGTGCCAAACCCAGTCGAACGCTTGTGATATGTCTAAGAGTACTCCCAAACATAAGTTTGTGTTCTCGAATGAAGAGGCTATTTTTCCGAAAATTCGATGGGTTGAGGAATAGTTTTCTCTGAATCCAAATTGAGTCTTTGGTATAATTTCTTGGGACTAAGAATGGATCTAATTCGTTTTAGCATCACTATTTCAAATAATTGCCCTAGGACTGGTAATAGACTTATTGGTGGTTCTATTGGTATTTCTATTTTAGAAAAATTGTTTACAGACATAAACAAAAAACATATCATATGGATAGTAAAGCCAAAACATTTCTTGCGTTTTGATCAGAATCTAAAAAAAATTTAAACTAATCATTTACCTATACGTATAATAAAACACAATTTATTAAAAGTACGATAAATATAAATACAATAATCTCAAATTTCGTAAATGTATACATTATATTGTATAGCTTGACGTAAGTCCGGACGATTTTAGGAGCGCAGGCGCACGGTCGGTCGAAATAAATTGTCATGCCCCTAAAATGGGGGGGGGGTTTAGGAAAGTGAAAAATGTATGTATACTATGCAAAATTGTTCACCTGCCCCCCTGCCCTAGGACTTGTTAAGAACCATTCCTGACCGTAAATGCTTCGTTCGCAGCTGGTACTCCATAATTAATTACATGCTTCAAAAAATCGTAATTTATAAATCAATTATATCTACATTCATTCGAAAAACGTTTATAAAAACGTCAATAATATCAAAGATAATATAAATTCGTCTCTTTTAGCCTCGTGTTCGTTTATAATCGCGTTTGATTAATTAATACAAACTAAATCGAATTAAGGAAACGGAAGGAAAATTGAAAAAAGGGGCGGAAAAAACATTAGCAGAGAATAATAAAGTTATACGCGAATGAATTCCCGCAGTGTATTGTGAACACGCTGTAGTGTACTTGCGATTTTCAATGTACCGGCGAGACCGTTTTTTTCTGATTTTATTTACCATTATAATAAACGTTCGGTTTTTTTCACGGTTTATTATACACCAGTATCATAATCATATTATTATTTTTGGAACAATTGTGGTGATAGAAACGTATTATTATTATTATTCAGATTAAACTCTCGTAATTTAATTTCAGATTACTAAAAAAAAATTGTATTAATTTTAGAAACATTATGCACAGGAACAATGGCATATTTAGCATTCTCTTGTATACCGGAGGAACACCCGAATATAATTGGTATTTTATATACCTAAGTATAAAACTGGTAAACGTGTTCGGGTGAAAATTGATACAATACTCTTTACAGCACACTCAAATTTCCTCCCTTAGTAAAGTATTTCTAAACAAATTTACTCAAATCGCTTCTAAAAAGTACTATTTACTTAAATTACCACTGGTATAAGGCCAAATTAATTGCAGGTATTACTAGGTTAAATACTTAAACTATAAATAAAAAAAAAAAATAAAAAAAAAAAAAAAAAAAAAAAAAAAAAAAAAAAAAAAAACAAAGGTATAATAATATATTATATATACTTATAAAATATTATCACACAGTAGGTATAAATTTTCAGTAAACCATTATTATCGAATAGTCACTATAATTTCTAATAATAATATAATTCTTATATCGACTAGTGTCGATATCGTTGTTTCACTGTATCGATGTTTTATTGAATATGCTATGAGTAGCGATTCGAGTATTCGTATAAAGATTAAAGGGGTACTCGAATCGCCAAAAAGTGATTCGAGTAAAAAAAGACGGGCATACTTCGTGCCACAGTTGTAGGTGAGAAGCTGGGAAGATCAAAATTTGATATTAAAGTTCTTATAAAAAAAGATACTATAATGAACTTAATTTTTTCTTATTGACCACTAAGTACAACTTATAATGAACCTCCTGTTAAATTTACAAGCATTTCTGTTTGATCTGACAATTTTATCCACAGAGCAACCTAACTATTAAATAATAATTACGTAAAAGCACGCAAAATTGAAATATCTATATAAATAGCTCAAAAATAGATCAAATGTTTTGAAAATTTTACCACGTTTATAAAAGGTAAATATAAGTTATGTGTCCAAATTTCAAGTATCTATGAATATTTATAACTATATCGTAACAAAAAACAAAATTAAACATAATAAATTTCGTAAATGTTGGCGTTTTTCTTACGTTGTTCCAAATTATAAAAAAATCCATAAAAAATTAAAAAATCACCTTCTTAAAGTTCCAATTAAATAAAATTTCCTTTCAGGAAATGTGCTAAATTTAAAAATTGAAGTTTTTCTGGTGAAAATTGTATACACAGTAAAACAAAAAAAAAAATGATCATTGTAAAACTAATGCATATCTCGATTTGCTCAGAAATAAAATTTTAAATTAATGAAATTGTAACGTTGTAACTTTGTTAGTTTTTATTTTACTTTCTTTCGGGTTTTTCTAATTAATATTAAAAGAGAATCGAAAAACGACTATTTTTGTAAGCAACTAGATTCAAAATTCAACAAAGTATTTTGTCGGTTTTCTTTTGGAGCAATATTTCTTATACAAAATATAAGTTAAACAAATTAAAAATCATAAAATTGTTATGCCGTCAATTTTTTATTACGTTTTTCTCGGTTTTTCCTTATTATTAAAAAAATTCAAAAATGTTCTGCCTAAAGTACCAACTAGATAAAATTTCCTTCCGGAAAAAGGGCTACACTTGATACATCAGAACAATAGATTTGTAGTAGAAATTTTGAATAGTATTAAAAAAAAAAAAAAAAAAAAAACATCATTGTAAAACTAATAGATTCCTCACTACGCCCCGAATCTAAAATAGGGAATATCTGGATTTGAGAGGCAATTCTTATGTGCCCGGCATAACTACACCTTCAAAACAATACATCTGTTATAACAAATAATACAACATAATAATGTGACATTTTGTAAAAATATATTCATCTGTTTAGTCACTTTAATGATTTAAGTCATGAAAAGCTAAAAAATAAAGTCTGTATGCTTCTAGGTTTTTTTGCCATTTCATTGAGCACCATAACAAAAGACTTGTGAAATATATTGTGTTTTTAGACATTTTAGCGATTATTTGTCTTTGCGCAGCGTACACAATAATTAATTCATATAAAATCAATTAGTTACTATGTATAGTCATTTTATTGAGAGAAAGTGTTTTTTCAATAATTCATTATAAAAAGACTTGAAACGTCCATAAAATGTTTGTAAAAACCGTTTCACGAAAAGACAAGAACTTGCACTATAATAATATAGTCTTGATAGAAAACCAATTATTCACGAGTAGACCGTAAAAAAAAATTGAGCATTAAATACTCGTAATAACGACGTCACCGACGAATACTTATGAATTTATACGAAAATGAATTTGAGTACTATATTATCATTTTTTTATTTTTTGTTCTGATATACGATTAAAATTGCCTATCCCCAACCCCTTAGTACCGCAAGATGCATGAATTGCTCTTATAATTTGGTCACTGGTAGGCCTCTGTTATATACAGGTAGTTTGGGAGGTAGGATTTAAAATTGAACAATTTAGTTTATAATAATAATATAATGTATGCAACGATAAATTACTGTAAACAAAAAGTCGTCTGAACATATGAGTCTTGTTTTTTTACTTTTTGCCAAGGTAACCAATAACAATTTTACAAATTTCCTGTTTTCCCGGAAGCGCCAATTAGAAAACATTTGCTTTTAGATAAGATACACTTGATAACCGTGAAACAAGATTCCTGTAAGAAAAATTGTTTACAGATAGAAAAACCTAGAAAATTAAAATAATATATCTGTTTGAAAAAATATACTTCTAGTCGTATTTTAATGTTTTTGGACAATACAAATTGGTCAGTCTTTTTTCTTTTTTTTTTTAGGGAAAAATACGTCAAGTACGAGCTCGAAAAAAAGTAGCCAAAAGCGTGCTGGCTTTCGTGTTGATGTTCGCCATCTGCTTTCTCCCTCATCACGTGTTCATGTTGTGGTTCTACAACTATCCCAAGTCCACGGAAGAGTACAATACTTTTTGGCACGTGCTGCGGATTGCCGGGTTCTGCATGAGCTTCACCAATTCCTGCATGAACCCGGTCGCCCTGTACCTGGTAAGCGGCACGTTCCGCAAACATTTCGACAGACACCTGTTCAGCCTATGCGTATCAGTGCAGCCAACGACCGCGACCGAATCGAACTTATTCATGGTCCGGAAGAATCACGGCACCACTGTTGGCAGTCGGATCGACGGCAACTGTGGCGCTTAAAATCGAACCGATATCTAGGAGTCCGCAATCAGTAACATTCCGTCAGACGAGATTAAATTATAATAATTTAATTTATGCATGTCTAATAAGCTAATTGTTTTGTGTAACACGTGTGGCCTTTGCACAGGACTGCCTTAAAATTTCAATTCAGTTTAGGTAAATTATTCAAATTCAACTTTGATGCGCATAAACGACGCATACTTCATATTTATTGTATAACTTAAACGGCACTTAAATTAAATGAACAGTTGACTGTCCGATTTAAACAATTTAACGTTGACACTTTATACTAACAACTAAAATACGTTTTCCAAATCAGACATTACCAATAGCAAGTCGTATTTTTTATTTTATTTTGAATCATCTTATTTATATTATGGATTACGGCGTAAGGTTTTAATGTATACCCCAATTGATTTTTAATAACGCTGGTATTTTTGAAATCAGTTTTAAAATTATAATTTTTGAAAATATAAAAAGTTAGGTGAAAATAATATCACCAAAGATTATTAGGATATTTTTTAAATAGATTTAATTTGAATTGCAATTATTATACCCGTCGACATTTATTTACAATCAGTATAACTATATACAGTATCATTAGTATCGCATCTATTATCTAGTGAAATTGCATGCAAATTTATGGATATTGTAACCTCAAAAATGCATTATTTAGATACATTATTGCTACTAATATCAAGTCGAATACATTCAATAATAATATTAATACAATTCAAAATATCAATTTTAGATTTTTTTTTCTTTTAAATAGCTGGAACTTTGGTCTATGGCAATATTTTAGAAAAAAGAACTACGTATAGCTCTTGGAAATATTCTAATTTCGTTATTTGTATTTAAACTCTAATTTCATCGTGAACGGCAAAATCATTTACGTTCTATAATAAGTAACGTAACTTTGCAATGTTGCCCGTCAATTAAACTGAAACCATAGATGCGGATGTGGCGAACACCCTAAGCATATTATTTTACGAACACGGAATTTAATTTTAAAGAACATTTAGCAATATGTGTTAACCGCTAAAAGGTAACGCTTTAACGATATTAACTAGAGCAAACGGCTATTTGGTATTTGTATAACGAGAATAATATAAAACAGTTTTAACAATTATGTATTTTACAGACTTTTTTACCCATATACACGATAAAAATACGATTTTTCGATACCTTTTTTTTAATTTGATTAAACTACATGATAAAAGTATCGTCTTATATAACAAATAATTATCAGAAATTCCAAATTAAAAAAAAATACTATATGTAAGTGTTTTTAACTTAAATTTAATTTACATTTTTAAAATGTATTTGGACGCGCATAAAGTGACCACGTAATATTAGACAATCTTTGTCTCTATATAAATGAGATAAATAAATAGACTGTATTATAGGTAAGTTATTTGTTTATGTTGTATAACAGTATTTGTTTTTATTATTACTAACCAGTCTATATGCAACATACTGCAATCATATATAATATGTATTTCCATATCCAACCATATCATTAGTTATTACTCATTACAAAGTGATATTTACCACGTAATCGTATTTTTTTTTTTTAATTTTTAGCAATACCATATTATAGTTTCATAGTTTTTATAATCTATCAAGCGTGTATATAATTTTATAATCATTATATTTCTTAAATTTAATTGAATAAATCAACTATAAAATGATGGACGAATATTCAAAAAAATAAATATATACATGTACTTATACTTAAGCATTTGACTTTTATTCGTTTTTTTTTTACACATTGATATTTATAATAATTATTGTTAATATTATATTGTTAGTCTGCAGTAAGTGCTGTATATATAGTGCTGAAAATATCACATAGCCATAAATATTATGTAGATAAAGTTTTTTAATAATATACGTTATGCTATTACTAATAACTGTACGAAAATAATTCAATATTGTATAAAAAGCAGACTGTAATCCGACAATTTTCTATTATTATAAATTATTTGCTTCTTTAAAGTTCTCAAAATTTGTATTACTTTTTTAAGAAAGCTTCTATTTGTCCGAATATTTCACTTTATACCAATTGATGAAAATTGAATTTGAAGTGTATTTTATTTTATTTTTTTCTATTAAGTTAGAACGGGAAAAATTATTTTAAACCAATGGAAGTTTCACCGAACTATATCGTTTTTATCTTATTCACTTTAAATATTTATATAATTTGTAAAATATAAAAAAACTATTGGCCTAACGGGCCATGTATACTACATAAGTGTATTTACCCAATAAATATTTATAAAAATGAATGTTTTCAGATTCTTCTTCTGCAAATTTCAATCTAAAGATTGGCTTGTAGACATGTCTCTTTAACTGTTGTTTGACTTACTCATCATCTCTTTATATGAATTAGTTTCTTAGATTTTCTGTATTATCTGATTTATGTACTTTAATCGCGGTCTCCCTCTGTTTTGGTTTTTCATTTTTCCTTTTACCATCGTTTCCAAGATTAGTCCCAAAAAATCCTCCATGTCTAAGTATATTCATTTCACTTTTTAACAATATTTTTTCCACAATGATGTTCTTTCTGAAAATTCTTCATTAGTGATGGTCCTATCGGTCCAATTTATTTGTGCGGCCTTCTGAGTAACACCACATGAAATTGAAATCGGGATTACAACTTTAAACGAATTTGAAACCAAAAGTAAACGGGATGAGGAAATAGTATAATAATAATAGTACCAGGCGTGATAAAAAAATAACGAGAATTTTTATTTTTCTCAAACAATTTGTATTTATTTATCAATACTAATATTATCCCCTTCAAAATTCTCCCCATTAGGTGCAATACAAAAACCACGTCGGTAACCTCAGATAAAATTTATTGTACAATGTTTTTTTTTATTTTGTTTTCATTCAAAATTAAAACAATTGGGACAAATTTAGCTGTTACTCGTTTAAAGCCCGAATCATCTATAAAAATTGCTTCAAATATAAAATAAAACACCCATATAAAATATTTACTTCTCCTACAACCTCTCTTATATTGATTAGGCGATTACTGAGAACAGTCGCGTCTTTAATTTCTGCCACATTTGAAGGACGTTCATTCCCCATATGTTAGGACGCTCGGTTCTTTCGTCGTTCTCAACGTCTTCACGGCCTTCATTAAAACGTTTATACTATTCAGTAACACCAAGTGTAGACATTAAATTCGTTAAAAGGATTTTGTATCATTATCACTATTTTATTACACTTAATTCCATTTTTAACACAAACCAAGATACAAATTCTTTGTTCCTTCATTTTTAAAATACAGACAACACGTATCGGTCAAACATTTACTTATGCTGAATCATTAAAAATTTAATCTTCAACAAGATAACAAAAAATGTAAAACTAAATATAAATATCACACGTTACTTTTTATCATATCTCATACAATATCCTTTGACTGATAACATAAGTGATAAACGTACCAATTTAACGGAACTTTATATATTGGTCTAAATTTTTTTTCGAAATCATGTTGCAATTAATGTTACATTAATTTATTATTGTATACGTTTTAGTTTATATATCAGGTAAATGTTAATTTTATTTTTTTTGCGTGTACATATCTTAGCTTGAAATGTTTTATATTGATTATTATTATTATTTTATTTGATAATGATGATAACAATTATTAAGTATATAAGGTAGTTTGAAAACGAATACATAATATACCTACCGTTGATTTTTTTTTTACTCTTGTGTTTTTTACGGGCCATTGAATCCATTACGAAATTATTATTTTATATTTGATTGATGATTTTTACATAAAATAAACGAAACGTAAAAAAAAAATGATCAAAATAATAATGTAAGATTGTTGTTCAAAATTCAATTTGCATTCACAATTTGCATTCCTATACCTATTATATTATTTTGTCGGTCTGTTGCATTACAAAACCATTCAAAATGTCATTGCAATATTTTAAAATTTGAATATATTTTAAGATATCGCCATAGAATTAATAACTGCACAAGAACGGTATAATAAATCATATTATATTTGCAATAATTTAGAATTTATATTTTCACAACTATTTTGTCATTTTGAAAATGCACGTTTATCATTCGTACGCGGGCCTATATAATATTGTACTATACTATGGTTGAACTTGGTTCTATAATAATAAACTAAATCATTTTACAGGATGATTCTACTTTAGTCGTGGTAACAACATAGTGAAATTCATATTGAAATTCTACCAAAATTGTATCATTTAATTCTCGAATTTAAGCTTATCAGTTCAGCTAACGGAATATGATTCTGACCGGAGTTTGGTTAAACATGTTTAAAATACCGTGATTTTTACGATTTATATTGCAATTTAAACTTTAAACATTTATGCAAAAAATGTCTACGCTAAATGTTTTGTTTTGGCCACTAAGCATAACTGATTGCGTAAAACTTTCAAGCATAGCAAAACAAGCTCAAAAATAGCCAGAATGTATTGAAAATTTTACGAAGTTTAGAGAAGGCTAATAAATTAATACCTATTCTGTAAAACTGTCACATCTGTACGATTATTTCTAGCAGAATCACAACATAAAAAAAAAATAAAAAATAAAAAAACATTGTTGCCGTAAACTTTCCCATCTATTCTCAATTGTTAAGAAAACTACAAGGCTCTTCAAAATTACCTTTTCAATGCACCAATTAAATCAAATTTACTTTTATAAAAAATGCTACACTTTAAAATTTCTAGTCGAAAAGTTGTTCATAGTTATAAAAAAAAAAATTATACATTCCTCGTTACGCACAGAACTAAAAAATTGTGATTTGTGACATTACGCGTCAATTTTTTTAAATTTTTGACCAGTAAGACCAACTACGAACCTTCTACGTGACGAATCTTGTATCGATTTGTAAACCTTTTTTGTCTAGTCAAGATCGTTTTATTCACATAAATGGAAAATATAAAAGTAGTAGTTGTAGGTACGTAATGTATTAAAGTTTCATCAATATTTGAACTTTGACGTTTGGTCGCCTAAATCCACCTTCTATTCTCTTAGCGGTTCGTTGATTGTTATATTATTTATTATTTGAAGATGATATAATTTTGTGTTTACTGATTTTTATTTTCAAAATATCAAAGAAGCATAATATAATTCAATTAATAAAAATTAATGATGACATAAATAAAAAGAATTCAATTAAGAAAAAGGCACATAATAATACATAGGTGGATAAAAATCATAAATTGATCGATAACTCGTAACTCTAAAACTCGTTCGTAGGTTTTTTTTGTAGAATATATTATATGTTTTATGTACTTTTTGGCATATGTTTTTTTTATATCACGGAATGTCGTATACATATATATTTTACTCACATAATACTGTTTTTTTATTTATATTACCGTAAAAAAAATCATCGGAACATGGTTTCTATTGGGGAGTAAAAAACCCCTGACATCCGATAATGTATACGTAATAATAAAAATGAAAAATAACTATACGGGTTATAGCACACATCGGGTGAGAAAAGAATTCCATTGACAAGTTAGCTAGTGCCAACGATTCTTCTTCCCTTTCGGCAAACAGCCGTCTGACCCGCAATGGAGCAGCTGCAACCGAATAATGCGATATAAATTTAGAAATGGCGCAATGTGACTCAATGTTGGAAAAAATGCATATACAGAGTGACTCTTTTATCACGATCCAACGATAGTCTACGGACATTTTGAGAACGTATATTTGATTTTGGTTTTTTTCATGCCCCTGTAATATCATTTATTGGTGTCTACCTACTATTATTGTATACTTTCATAATTTCACTCTTATGATATTTGGTATACCTTAAAACACGCAATCAACTATATTTTTTTCCAAAAATGATAGATATTATTATATGAACGTGAGATATAATATTTTAAAACTAATAGTTGATAATAATTTCACCTTATGCCCAATTTGGGTGAAGTGACATATTTTAAAATATTATAAATAAAATCAATAAGCGGTGTCGTAAAATAATTGGGAAAAAAAATTCAAATAAAATTTGCTCACAATCGCTGATTCGTGATATAAGAATTTTCTGAAATACATTGGTTGTATACTGAAAATCATTCTCGTTTACACAACGGAACCACGAGTTACATAATATATTATATTTACAAACAATTATTGTGTTCCCTGTATGTTTTTAATAAACTTTTAAATGGTAATTACTTATTAAAAAAAAAAAATAAATAAATAAATAAAAAACAAAACAGTTAGTATACATAGGTTAAGTGATTAAAACCGAGTTGCGTGGAGTGTAAACGACCTGGTAATTACCTATATATTCAAAACATAAAATCTAACTACCTATAAGTACTACATTGACTACATAGTATTTATGATATATTTTCGGTTTCAATACCTATAATTAAAATACTCCTTCGTTAAAATAGATACATTATTAATAATATGTTTTTAATAACACGTATCTTTAACGCAACTGCCTGTCCCGTTGAAATATTGTTCGCTTTATACTATTACCTATTGGAATTATATATTATATTCAAACAATACTGCCCGGGTACAATAAGCTAAGCAAGTTACCTCTTATTTATTGCCTTAAGTACAAGTTGCTTAACAAAAAAAAAAATAAATTAGTTCAGTCACTATAAGAAAGTAACTCGTCGTGGTGTAATTACTAGTTAAATGTAACTTTTTTTGATAATATTAACGTATACATTATTATATGTTTAGGTTTATTTAAAATATATTTTGATTTAAAACGATTTAATAGCAACTTAAAATCAGTTAAAAAATATCGCGTAAAGTTACGAGTTATCAATGGAAAAAGAGTAATTTCAAAGTTATAAATTTTTATAACTTTGTATAACGAATTACGTAATCCGACTTTGAATATTCTCCCCCAATATCCTATGACCATTCTTTGGCCTATATCTCGTTTTTCGAAAATCTCCATTATATCTACTGCGGTTTATCTGACATATAATATTATAACGTTTCGATCTGCACGCGGTACTTATTCGACTAGTCATGCTGTTCTCTGGAGGGGAAAATAGGACTTGCACCCTCTCGAGGGTCGCGGTCTACGATGTGGGGTGAATCTACGACCGCTATGTAAATGATATACGAGAAAACCCGCGTAAAATCCTCTCGTTACGTGTCCCGACCCGGACGGAAAACCCCGTCCGTTAGGTTGCGTGCATACAAGCGCACGTGAGAAGCGTGGACGCCGGCGCGGTGCGGAACGGGCGGGTGTTCCGGTTTTGTATTATGTATTGTTATTGTTATTATTGTTCGGAAGCAAGAGACCATGTGCTCGAAACTTGTGCTGCTGCTGCCGCCGCCACCGCTGCCGCTGTTTCGCCGGCTTTTGTGGTGGGGGCAAGTCGACGGCTCGGCGGGGGACCTACGCGCATACGACGAGGGGTTGGGTGGCGGAGCCTGAAATGTATTACGACGAGGGGTTACCGCGACCATCGTCGTCGTCGGCGGTACGGGGCCAGGTGTTCGGTTTTAACCGCCGCCACGGCCACCGTTGCCGCCGTCGAACCAGTCCAGTGTATACACGCAGTCGCCATGCCGTGGACGTCGTTATCGTTGTTGTCGTTGTTGTGCGCCGTTTGTGCGTGCGCGGCCGCCGCCACCGTGGCCGTAGTGCCGCCGTCTCCGCCGCCTTTCCAGTCGGCAAACTTCTCCACGGCCACCGTCGGCGGCAAATACGACAAGACCGTGTCGGCCGGCGACGAGATGTCCGTGTCCGTCCGGGAATACGCGGACTGCGCGGTGTTCAGTGTCCAGGCCCGGACCCGCGGTTACGTGGCCATGGCGTTCGCCGATCAGCTAGCGCCGGCCCGGTCCGTGGACGTGCTGCTAGCCTGGGTGGACGACGAGACCGGAATCGGATACGTAGTGGTGAGTCTCACCCCCGAAAACAGGGTTATCGGGTTGGGATCTTGCCGGAAGTTTATATAGAAGACCTTTTTCCCTCTACAGCATGGGTCGGCAAAATTTCGTGTAAATGAACCATTTTTAAAAAACCATGATTTTCAAAGAAATAAAAAAACATACCATATAATACAAGCAACCACTAATATATTTTACTAAACGATTTTATTGGGAATGGGTAGTAGGCGCTATAAAAACATAATAATACGTCTTAAATTTTGATACATTTTCCAAAGAGCCACAGATTGCGTGTTAAGGTGCCGCAGGTCCCCGACCCTTGCAGCTTTTGTAGCCCGAAATCCGTTTAATACAGCGTGATATAACGCCGTAACGTAGAAAGGTTTTCTCGGGGTCTAAGGACACGACGAGCTATTCTCGCGGGATCCGGAAATTTAATCATATTTTTTTACGGTTACGCATTACAATAACTGAAACTTCGTGCTTTCGACGTTATTGCATAAGACCCGACCGTTGACGGTCTATTGTCGTGTGTCGGCACAATAACGCAACGGTCGGTTCGGGTCCGTTCGAAACCGGTGATTGCGATCGCGATGCACGTCGGTCTTTCGAGGTCGTCGTCGTTGTGATTATAATATGGTAATATCTGTACTTATTGTGGTTCGGACTATGTGCGAGCTTCCCCGAACTGTGCAGACGTGTAATGTATCAAATTTATCAAATTTACCCCGAATACATCGTTCGACAAAATCCTACAGATCTTAACGTTTCTGTGTTTATGCATATCGTAACCTTCGACTCCTACCCTTTCAAACGGGACTACCGTACAATTTTTCCTGAACACAACTATCGACTCACCCAATTATATAGAAAATTGCAATTTGTTTCCAATTAGTTATATAAGGTGTAATAACGAATGTACAATATCAATTTATTATTAACTATTTGCATATTCTTTTGATACTCGAACGTCCATTCCATTTATCCGGATTTAAAACACCACGAAATTTGTCCGATAGCACATCACTCTATCGTTCAGCGTAAACTATTGATTTTTGTATTATTGTTTTTACTACGATTTGTGTATTTTTTTACCGGCCTATAAAACAGTTTGATGTATTCTTAGCAATTCCTTGTGCTAATAATGCGGAAAAAACACCCTGTAAAATCATCGGAAAACGGAAATTTTCACAAAACCGTTTTGTGATATTTATTTATATATTTAAAATTGTCAGTGAACTATACGGTTAAAAATATAATAAAAAGTTGATACTGTTCGAGGGTATTGTGGGTAGTTGAGAATGTATGATATACAAGGTTATACCTATCTCAGTACATACCTCAGTTTATATAATGTATGTAACAATAGATTATTGCAGACGAAAAACGATTCATAGTAGTATTCGAAAGTAGTATCTATCGTGATTTTTACCCCATATAGCCAATAGGTAACCCAGAAATCAAGAAAAATAAAATCCACGCACCTATAATTGATATTTTCTGTTGGTTTAAAATTTTTTTTTTTTTCATAACTTGTGAATCAGGACATTATTTCCAAATAAAGTACAGCCGGGCGAAAAATCTGCGTCTTTTAACGTACAGTGCGAATCATTTTTAGCGTTCTTACTAATCGAAAAATACACACACATCTTAGTAAAACTAATCGCGTCTTCGTTACATTTAGAATCTAAAATGTATTGTCCAATTATTTCGATGTTTAGCTAAACATTTTTAACCAGATATTCTTTCCGAATCATATTTTAACTTTGTCAATATTGATTTTCTTCCTATCGACAATCGGACTTAATTATTTTTCTCATACTATATTCCAATGATTTACCTTCGTGTCATATTTTGTTCAGCCATAATATAAACCGTAAAAACATAAATTGCATTACAATCCGTTTAAAATCGCTGCTTGTTAGCTGAAATATTTGTTTTTAATAAGATTCGGCGGTATTGGCCCGTTTTATTTTTCATTTATGGACAATTTTTTTTTTTCGTCGAGTGACCGAGAAAAATACAAAATTAAAACCCATCACGCCCCGAAATCGTTTTCTGCAGATGCTACCGAACACGTGTGCCGGCTATCGATGGCCGCGTCTGCACGACCGGCAGTTATAATTTTTTTACGCGTATACATTTCGGTCGCACGACAAAAATACGAATCGCTTATTACTCTGCAGGTACTCCGCCAAATGCGCTCGCCGAGTACGTTAATAACATGGACAGTAAGAAAAAAAAAATAATAATAATTATATAAACAGCTCACGTCCATGGGAGCGGTAGGCATATTATTATTGTTGTAATATTATATCGACCAGGCTAGTTTTGTACGTTTAAATGTAATAATAATTCGGTATGGAGGAGTGTAGGACTGGCCGCTGAGTTAAAAACCTAACGCCGTGTTTACGAATTATCTATACTAAATTTAAAACGGTTATAAAATTAATAATAATGATAAACACGTACGCGGTCGTCGTCGTAATATGCATGATGAACATCAGTTCTTAAACTTTTGGTGCACACGGACCCCTGATGAAAGACTTTTAGAAATCGTGGACCCCCTACCGATACCATTTTTTGTTACAAAATATCTCACGTTATCATAATCAATATTTATCGATAGAGCCGCAGCGAACCCCCTACATGAACATCGCGGACTCCCTGAGGGCCACTGACCACAGTTTAAGAACCGCTGGTCTAGAGTATTTCGAACATTACCTAGGCACTTTATTTTTTAATAAAAAAAAAACTAGTATTTGTTTCCCGTGTTACCAAAAGGAATCCACAAATCAATAAAAATTATACGAAATATGGCCAACCAATTCCCATTTATCAACAAAACTACTAGGAAAACCAAAACATAACCTCAGCATTGCTATATTATTACAGAAAATATACCTATACATTTTGGCAAACCGAAAAAAGCGAAACGGATTATAATAAATAGAAAGCCGAACAATGTTGACATAATATTATTATACACCACCGTGAGAATGATATTAGTTTGAAAAATATTATCGGTGATGTTGCGGGTTTTAGAGGCGCGATCTCTATAATATATAATACCCGTGAATCCATTCATCCGTTCCTTGCGTCCCTTTTCTTTAGCCGATAATATCTTAACAAAAGCCCATCAGGTAAAAATGTACATCACTAAACATATTCCGAATACCTGCAAATACCTTAGTCGAATATTTCATTTTTTTTTTTTTTTTTTTTTTCGGGGATTTTCAGTTTGCATCGTATACTATACTTAGCTATTTATATAGGTATTTTATTTCAGTTAATAAATCTTTGGTCCCGAAGAAAAGGAGTTCAAGTAAATATTTTTTTTTATAATTTTACCTTACATAATTTGTTTGGTATAAATGGCATGAGTTCAGTATGTATATTCTAACGCGGTATACCGAAAATTAAAACATCTTTGGTCGTCACTACGATATTAATTTTTTTTTTTGGCAAAATAGCCATAATAATCATAATAATATAGTTCATATGACTCGAGCAGCCAAATTTAGCAATTTTAAAATTTCGATCGATTCGTATTGAATCTATAATAAAATTAACTCAAGCTCTTCTTCGCTGGAACCAAAGAAACAATATAACAATAACAATAAAAAGTTATAACGTTCGGACAAAAAAAAAATAATTCGATGCTTATGCCGACACCGCAATCGAAACGAACGTTGCACCAGTAGGCAGGTATAGGTTAGGTTAGGTTATACGGGATACCTAGGTGTCTATAACAGAATGGACGGCTTTAGGACATTTATCAAATTGTCATTTTCGAGTATAATAATATAATAATAATGTGTAATAATATTAAGTATGACGTGTTCGAAAACAGAAGCACGTTTCGGACGTGTACGCCGCCGCCTCCGGCCCAGAGCCCCCGGCATTCCGTCAGGTGCACAAAGAAATTATTATGTATCTATGTAGACAGGTACCTATATATATATATAGACACTACGATTTATAATTCCACGGGAACATAAAAAGTATAATGTTTATAATGTAAAAATGTTGCTTATGTCGGTGTAGGTAGGTGATACGTATTTATTTATGAAAAGTTCATGTTTTTTTTTTTATAAATCTTATACAATTTTAAAAGTCGGTTTCTTTGTTCTTTACACCAAAACTTATACGGTTTAATGCTGATCTTGATATTCGCGTTCGAAACAAAAAAGGAATATCGCTGTCTACTTTTTTTTTCAGCCATCTCTATAAAGTACACAATTTTTGGTCTTGAAATACGAAAATGTATTTTTTTTTTCTGGGTTACCTCGGTTACACGGTTAATTAAATTGGCACGGGCAACGTTGGACGGTACAACTGGATCAACTGCAGCTAGTAACATTCACGAAAAATACTAATAATAATAAATAGCTCACGTAATACATATCACTGGGATATTTAATTTGTTCGTTCTCAGTTACAGAAGGTAAGTGTCAATAATACATTTTCACATAGTCTCGTTTCATTAATATTTAATTTATAATATATTATTTTGTAGCGATAAATACGCCAGTTTCATTATTCATTATGTCTAAAAAAAACTATTAACGATTTTTTTTTTCAATGTGATAAGTAAAAAAATAAAAAAATTCTCCTGAATTGTTTCATGCTTCAAATTTGACACCGACCAACAGGTACCTAATTATTAGGTATTTTTATATTTGTTGGCATAACACCTAATACCACCCTTTCCGAAACCCTTGGTCATTGGTCACTGAGACCTAGGGATACAACGAGAATTTTTCATAAGGAGCGTCAAAGAAGTTAAGAAACTTAATTTCAATGTATTTCTGTATATGTTATCATATACTTTATGATCCAGATACTTTACTGGGTCCAGGCCGGGGTCGCCCTACCCCGATGATGCTATAACTACGTGACTGTGCGTTGACCTGCAAAAATCTTGGCACCGCCACTGAATTTGTGTATATATTTTTCTTTCTACTTTTAAACCATAATTTAATGATCAGCACCAAATGAGTTCAAACTTGAAGATTACAGTTGTTTTATAAGTAGATTGAAGTGATCAAATTTCGGTTGAATTAATTTCAATTTGAATTTTACTATATTATTGCGGTAGGAAATTGTTTTTTAGCTTTGTACACCCTTACAAACCACCCTCCCCCCAATTAAATCAAATCAAATATTTGATTTTAAAGTATATAACAGCAACAAGTCGGCAGGGAGGAAATTCTTCTCTAGTGACGGGAACTTAGATGCTCACCAGTGTTTTTTTTTATTATATGTAGTTTGTGTTTTGTGTTTTACTCATTTTTCTTCTACCCGTGGTATAAAATATTATAAAGGTGAATATTAATTATTATTATCATAGCTCCTTATTTCACATGTACACGCTTTCACGTATTCACGTAAAATCAACATTCGAATATATAAAACCGTGTAACCACTTCAAAAATCCGAGTACCGTGTACACGTATATTTTCGTATTTTACGTTATTTTTCACGGGTTTTCTCTAAGCGCTCATTTGAAAAATAGTAAATTCACGTGTACCTATTTTATATATACGTGAGTACGAATTTTTCATTCGCTTATACAAGGATTGTGTTTTTAATTTCTAATTTTAACTTATTAATTCACGTAGTCAATCGAGACTTATAATATTTTTATGAATATTATTCTCGTCGTAATTATTTTATTAACAATTGATTCATTTTATTAATAATTGAATCGTAATTAATATTATTTTATATACATTTATTGTCCGTTTTGTTAAATTAAATATGTTAAGTCTGTTTAAAACCCATTTGAATAAAATAATAAAACGTCCACTATTTTACCTGTAACTATAATATGACATCGTATTAATTGGAATTTAATTAAATTTGTGTCGTGTCATTTAAATTGAATTATGATAATATATGAGTTTAATACCGGTATATATTCCGTTATGGTGTACAAAAAAAAAAATGATAATTGGTAATAATATACCAATCCATAATATAAAATACTAATACGTAAACTCAATTCTAAAATTATATTAGAAAATATATACGTAATATAGTTTATGCTCGTGCATATTATATGCAGACTTTTATGCATGAAGAACTCTACCTATATGTATCGGTATTACTGAACCTGAACGAGACGAGCGTATAAAATACGACTATAAATCAGACATCGTGTTCTGCGACTCGTCGAGTTTTGAAAATTGCGTACGTTTTTTTATGTACATATTAAATTATAGTAAAATTATAATATTCTGTGCCACTGCAAGCGTATGTTATTAAAATTTTTTGCGGGATTACATTTATATTTTAAATTCGTACGTAACAAATGTGATAGTAGTGTGTTTCAATAAGATTAAAAATAAATTTGTTTTATAACATATTTCTTTTTTCTTTGTCATACGTATATTAAGTTTATTATAAAATAATAACTCTTATGAGCAGCAGAGTCTCTAGAATTGAATGCACCTCCCTCGCTCTCTATTTCATACAATAAAATAAATAATATAATTGGCATTCTCTGCTAAACAATAAAATATAACCGAATATTTTGCTATATTATACTACCGGGGAAATTTGACAGTAGGGATGAAGGTTTAAAGTTTAAATCCAAAAAAGACACAATAATAAGTCTATTACGATATTTGTTTTTCATATAGCAGAAAAAGCCTGTTCACATCTATATGTTGTGCAAAAGGGGATTAAATATCTTAAAGCATTTTTCGCCCAGTTGCTTTTAATCAATTTTAACAGTTATACAAAAATCAAATAGTTTTTTATCGTTGAAAATATTTTTCATCGTTCTATTATTTACTAGATCAATTAATTCATTTTGCCTTCTGTTAAGAAATGTTCATTTTTTTCAATATCACAGAACAATGGATTCTTATCCATGTATTGTTTGGGTCAGGTTGATAAAAATAATTTTTTAATGTTCTGGCCATGCTCAACAAAACGTGTTCATATATTTCACTCTTTACCTCCTGTGATAGATATTCACTTGAAGATTTCAAAAAAAACTTGTTATGTCGGAAAATTACAAAAAGAGTTCTTTTTAATACGTTTTGTCCAAATTTCAAACTCTTTTTTATAGTTTCTTCGATTTTTATCATCAACATGGAAAACATCAATATAAATTTTTTGTAAACTCAAATTCAGTACATTAAAGTATTCAAGCACATCAACCAAGTAAGCTGTCCGACAAAGCCATTTAATAATTTCATTAAAATAAATTAAGAAATCACTATACAGTAGTACACAACCACTGACCCCTAACATCAATACGCGGACCCTTGGAGGTCCGTGGATCACCAATTGGGAACCACTGGTCTAAAAAGTAAAGGGCGCCACCAGAAATAATGTCGAAAATCAGCGGAGAAATATGTAGTTTCAACAGACACAATACAGCGCAATAGTATCTATTTTCAGGGAAAATTCGACAAATAATTAGGTTTAATTTTCTATTCCTAATTTAAATTTGAATCATAATATATATATATATATATATATATATATATATATACTATATAATAAATAGAGGAGTATATAATACATAGGGGAGTTTTTTTTAGATCGTATTGATGAAGTTAATAGTAAGAAATATTCGTAAATTTTAAAATTAGAAGATGAGATTTTATGCCAAAAAAGTATACGCCCGTACAATAGGTAGTATGTAATACAGTGATTATTCTGTAGGGCTACTCGCGTAACTCGATAAAATCTGTTATTATTATCGACAAATTTACGGTTCGTTAAGCTAAGTGGAAAACAACAACAAACAGAAGATAAAAAAAAACCAATGTAAAAAAATTTAAGAAGGTTAGGTAATTTGATTTATATCAGAGGTGCGTTCGAAATCTTGTAGGAAGAGTTCGCTCTTACCAATCTAATGATAAACAACTGAAATTCCAAATCAAATTATAATTCCAATAACCAAACAGTAGTTAATAGTGTCTTATTCTAAATAAAATGATAATTTTACGTTAAATATTTACATTTTTCAATTCGTTTTTTGTAAGTACACTAAACATATAAAAGAAAAAAACGTTATAAATGGTTTTGTCCCTTCCCCTACGCTCTGAGTCCGCCGCTACAGAATATACTATGTAATCACCACGTAATGGCGTCGATGCGAGCGATAGACTGACGTATAGCAAATCGACGCTTTCAATAATCGCCTTAACGTTTGAAAAAGTTTGAAGGTTTTAGTGTTTTTTTTTTTTATTATTATTACTCTTTTGTAGTGTTGATGTGGTAGTTTTTATTTTTTCCCGTGAGTTAATTTTGGAAAGTTTTTTTTTTTAGTCCGACGAGAATGTACAAGGTGTTCCATTTATCATGTGAATCGGAAATTTTCTCGGAGGACTTTAAGTGAATTTGATTTCTGTTTATTTTTTTTTTCAATCATATTATATACGGAATCGTTTAAGCTTCATTTTGCATTTTTTCCAGTTTAAACATACAGTTTGAATTTTGGACCGAAAGAGTGATCCGAAAGATTATCAGTTTATCATCTGTCTAAAATTGGATTAAGGTTTACCATAAATCCTTCTCTTCTCGTGATATCGTGGACGGCCGTCGATGTATGACACAAGTGTGACAAAATTTCTATTTTAGCATACAAATAGCAGCCCAATTCGCCTCTGAATCTAAATAATAGTTAATTTTTACTTCGTGTGAAATCCAGTATATAGGTTTAATGTCTTACGGTTTTTTTTAAATTTTATTTTGAACATCTACTCTAATTTTGACTAGTTAGACTTATATATGGTTTTTTTCTATCTAACTCGCCCAGCCTTGATGTTGGATATCGTAATTTAAGCGGAACCGCGTGCGCCGTCGTCGGTCTCTCATCTCCGGTCATTGTTATACGCCCGGAAACGAACACGATAACGATCCGTACATCTCGTATATTTTTCCTCAGAACAAATTTTCGACCAGAAGACTTTAGCTCCGATCGTCGACATCAGTGGTACTGGTTCCTGGTACCCAATTTTTTTGAATTTAATACATTTATGGGGTGGTCATATTTAATAATCCTTATACTATTTTGAAAGCAGAAAAATTAATGATATAGGAAAAACGAAAATATTTATATGTGTAGGCAACGTCTCCGTTTATCGTCAAATTAATTATCTTATATTGTAGTACAATTTTCGAAATGTTCTGTGGAGTTTTTAATTTCTCATGGCTTAATATTTTAAATATTCATGTTTTTATAGTGTTTTGTGTGCGTGTGTGTTTTCTTTATACGAATACAATTTGTTAGGCTCCGTGTAAACTTGATACGAGATTCATAATAAATTCCTGTAACTAGTAAAACAAACATAGGTTATTGAGACCTTTTTTTATTTTATTAAAATTTGAAATTTAAATTTTGGTGAAATAACTCATAAATATCACGAAAACGTTATAAATTAATTTCAGGTTACCCAGGTATAGTTATAATATAATTACGATTTCCAATTCAAAAATGAAAAGCATTTAATCAAGCTATTCACCTACAATCAGAATTTTTTTGGTTTTTTTTTTTTAAATATTATATTTTCCTAAACTATATACAGGGTGAATCTTGTTCTCGGTCCGATAACCGCCCACAATGATTCCTATATAGTAATTTTCGGGAGGAAATTATGTTTTAATGTTACCTACGGATATTATAATAGTATCGTTATTAAAAAAAAACCACCTACCCGCTTATATGGTTCTCTCGTCACGGTCTCGTCAACGCTGGTTTAAAAATGAGCACGCGCCGGTCTCGTGGAACATCGACGACCACGACGCCGCCACCGCAGGTGCTGTGAATAATAGTTACGTCCGGTATAATTTTACATTTTTTTCCCCCCTTCGATTATAAAAACCGCCACCATGCGGCATTATTGTTTGTAACGTCCCGTCAGCAGATGCAATATTATAATAATATACCAAACCAATCTGCTCGCGGATACGACTCTGAAAATATTTTTACTGCAATTTAAAATTTAGATCTGAGGGTTATAACTGTACTATTTTTCGATATTCGTTCCTTTTACTGCAACTCCTATCTAAAAATTATCAAACTATTATAATGTTCTAGAACGGTTTCATCGGATAGTGTATTTTACTACACTACACTTAAATTTGTTGGAGTTTTAGGAGTTTGTTAGTGTCCTAAATAATAAAAACCAAACCTTACCATTAGCTATTCGATAAAAAACCAGGACGGGTTGTGCATTTACTCATCGTTTGGGTCAAACTAGGATAGAGTCTGTTAATATATATTACACATACAACATTCGATATTTGTGTTAATGTTGTACATATTATCAACATTTAAGAAAACAGACTAATTTTTCGAATCCACGAGGTAAAAACGTGAGTTATTAATATACATTATATACAATCCGATATTAAACTGTCAGTAGGTACCTATAATATATGTATGCGTTTATGGTATACACGGGATAACTTCGAAAACATAGTAAATAAAATAGATTCTTTATAAGATGGCATAATTATATGGACGTTTAAAAAACCTAATCGAACTTCTACGAAAAATCTGGAGAAACGTTTCTGTGATTCACTAAGCAGACTCATTCCATTTTTTTTTTCTGTTAAATTTGGCATGCATTTAAATTTTGATTTTTGGAATTTTTAAATGTAGTTAAAGACAATATTTTCGAATACTTATATTTTTACATTTAAGGAATATCCTGTGGTGATACCAACTTTGATTTTTCAATTGAGAACTTATTTTAAAAATACGATAAATAGATGGAATATTACTTTGAATACATTTTGCTGTTAACATTTTTGATTTCCGTCAACCCGTTGACGAAATATTTCACTTTTAAGTTTAGGTAGGGGGAGATTAATGGAGCACTAATAAAACGCCGCGCGCCGTACCACCAAACAAGTCACAAATGATACTCCGTGCGATAAAAAAGGTCTAAAAAAAATCATATTACACAAAATATGTCAATAATTATTAACATAAGTATATGGTAATATTCAAAAAAAACCACATTATACGTATTATAATATCACGATATTTCCTCGCGTCAAAGTTATTATAATATAGTTTTTGAACGAAATAGAAAAAAACATTATTGTTTTTTGATGGAATATAATTGTAACTTGCATTATACATACTTATACGTATCATACGTATCATCGACTCGTCGTTTGTATGATAATTTTATTTTGGCCTTTATCTGATCCGACTGGAAACGAACATAAAAAAAAAAATACACCGCGTACAATCTTTCCACCGCACTCTGTTCTTCATAGATCCCTTTCAATGTATATATATATATATATATATACACATATAACTGGTTTCCGTGTACCTCTCAAACCCACAGTGTTCCCACGAGATTTTTCGATCACCTCATATATACAATAGTAATGATAATAATATAATGTACCTGGGGTCGTTTTCTCATGAGAAATTTATAATATATATATAATTTCATTATATTGTTTTGAATTCGATGTTTTTTTTTTTTTTTTTAAATAACATTATACTATTGGGTATCACTTTGAATTCGGTCGGTATACATGGTAATAATATTATGCGTCTTGAGGAATTTTCCCAAAGCCAATCCTATACCTATGTGTTTTATCTTCTTTCCGCGCAACTTCATTTGAAAAAAAAAAAGAATGACGTATGACCGTTTAAATATCGGCATTTTGATTTTGTAACATAATTATTTAATTTATTATTTTATTAAATATTTGTCCTATCCTATAAAATATCAATCGATTTTTAGTTAGGAATGTTCGAGATATTATGTATATTAGTTTAAACTTTTGAATAAATTTGTTTTTAAAATTTTTTAATTGCGATTATGTTTACGTTTTTTGTTTTTGATCATTTAATGCATTAACAAAAAAAAAAATAACTTTTTAACAGAACCTTAACTATAATCAATAATATTATCATCGCATTTTTTTTTTAATTTTTTTATAATAATCAAAGCATAAAGGATCAATAATAATTGTGTTTACAAGGGTTGGGAACGTTGGAATGTTTATGCTAAACGTGCAAAAAAGATAGACAACATGGACATTAACAAATATGAACACAATATATCAAATATCAAATACATAATATTGAAACCAATTTATTAATAAATATTATTATTGAATTATTACTATCGTTAAATGTGTGCTTGAAAACAGAAAAATGAAACCCAAAGTATGCACTTGTAAATGGAAATTGGGAATATATTCAATTATATCAAAAATAAAAGTTGGATGATTATAATGCACGAAATGAACCATTCAATAGGACAATATTTAAAAAAAAAAACAACACACAAACGCATGTTTCCAACTCTAGTTATAACAATGTTATGTCATTTTTTGTTTTTATTTTTTATTCAAAAATACAATTTTATCAAATTCCTAACTGATAAAATACTGTATGCTACAGAAATAAAAACAAAAAAATCCTCTTTCCATGAACGCAAACGCACCTGTTGATCGCCGTGTGGCTTTCATAGTTTTCAGACTATATATATGCTGCAGTGTACACCGTACATGTGAGGGGATGTATACAATTATTCGAATTCCGGTTTTTATTCGGAATTTATACCAAGTCTTATGAATCGTTATTATTATCTTGCGTGCGTATTATAATTCAAATAGTAATTACGTTAAATTAATAATGCGTGTTAACTTTAGTTAAATACTCGTTGTACAACTATACGGAATTAACAATAAGGTTAAAAATTATAACACGCCACTATAAAATATTATAATGTATACTTAATTATTATACTTATAACAGTATTAAATTTTGTATATATTGCAAACATTGTTTGCATTTTAGAAGATAAAATGTATACTTTATATAGTTGCGGGAGACAGCAGTTGTTCTAAAACTATAAGAATTTGGTATGATAAGATTTCGGTAACGTGACCCGGTCGCATATTAACATTATAGTGCACAAAAAATAAAATCCTACCCGACGTGATTGTGCGTAACAAGATTTATGTTCAATTAATTTTTTTGTCCCTAACTTCTAACCAAAAGCCCCAGACAAAGCAATTGTCTTATTAAATATAGTATAGTATTTAGTATTCAAATATTATAAATCAAAATATAATTATTGAAATTAATATTTTATAGGTATTGATAGGTATGATACCTTATAGGTATCATTCAGTTAATTATTTCGTCGTAATTAAAAATAAAAAAATACTTTTTATTTAAATTTAGTTCAAAAGTTTTACGGTTTTTTTAATAATTGTATGCAGGGTGAGAGGTCCGTGTTAAATAGACGTTTAGGACGATGGTGATCTGACCAGGGTTGTCATCAAAGGGTGAAACAGGGCCCAGTTTCTTCTATATAATATAAATATAATAAAATATTAAAATATTAAAAATTTCGACCTGGGCCTAGCAAATCCTAAGGATGGGCCTTAGCCAACCCCAAATAGATGATATAAAGGTGAAGGAGAAGAAGAAATATATTTTTAAAACGTACGAATCCAATAAATATACCCATAACATTATGATAATTTAAAATCCCTTATTTAAATACCGTTTTTAAACAAGGAATTTTCAATAACAAGGAATTTTCAATCCATTTAAAAGTATATGCTTAAAAATCTAATTTTAAAGTAATTATTTGATGAAATTTTCAAACAAAGAAATCGAGACATGACTTTTCGAAACAACGCGTAATAATAATTGACCAACGTACAACGCGAAAACAAAAACTTATTAAATGATAAGGTTTTAATAATATTAATTTGACAAACGATTTGATGCTAGTTTTGAACGCCTTTCAAACGATTTCAATAATAAATTTCTTAAACTACAGTGCGATCGTTTCAAATTTAAAAACGGTTTGATGTTTTTCAACCGTTTTAAATCGTTAACATGACAATAATAAGTTTTAGTTTCAAAACGATAACTTATTATTGTCATGTTAACGTACTAACTGTTTGTACGTTAGTTATGGTGTTAACAAAAATTTTAGCGCTTTTCTTCGCGCCAGTATTATTAAATATAATATATAATATATTTACATAATATTACTTTTTGGATTCGATTCTTCGAAATACGTCACGTGATACTAATGAAAACACGTGTTTGTTTTTTTTTTTGTTTCACAGGATATGCACGGCAAAACCGAAGCGGGTCTAACACCGGAAAAGGATGTGAGCCAAGACTACGAGCTACTGGCTTCCTCCCAAAACGGCTCCCACACGACCGTGGTCTTCCGAAGGGCTTGGGACACCTGTGACGCACACGACGATGCCTTGTTCGGGGTAAGCGAAACCTGTTGTTTTTTCCACAATATAATCGTTCGAATCGAATAATAATAATAATAATTCATGTCCGCACGCAAGACGTACTATCATCGTGCGCGTCCACGAAAAACCGGTTATTACACGTGAAAAAAAAATTAAAATAATAGCCAGTACGTCCTGCTGATCGTGCTTAATGGAAACGACGGATTATTCGTTTAATTAAGATTAATGGGGATCACAATTATCATTATCGAGGTAGACGTACGGTTTTTTTTTTTTTTTTTTTTTTTTTTTTTTTTTTTTTTTGTCGAATTCGAATATATTACTATGAGTACACACTGTTTTTCGCGTAATAATATACTGTTATCGTTTAGCTGGTAGATAAATTATTACAAGCCACATAAAATTGATTATTGATCACGCGTATATTTTTTACTCGATGTACGTATACTGTATATTTCCGAATTTTACCCCGAACGCCACGATAAATCATTGCGAATAAAAATACGATTCTGGGTGAGGCTTGGTTAAACGTTTAGTATTTTTATACTAAATTTAATATTTTACTACGAAAAATAACTTAGAGATTTTCGTAAAGCACACTATTTTGTAAAAATTTGGACGCTTATTAAAACGGGTTTTCTCGATTATTAGGGAAAAGCACAAGACATTTCAAAATATGAAGGACCTAAGGTCGAAAGACTTTTTTATGCATAAATTAGATACAAAATACTACAAGAAAACGTCTATGACATTTTCCAATTGAAACAAGTCTTCTGGACGAAATCTTGTTTACATCAAACAAGAAAAAGCACTAATCATATAAACTATTAATATAATCATAATCAGATTAATAAATTAGGCATCTTAAGCAGACCGAAATTCTCAACGAATTCTAATTTCTTTGCCTAAATAAGGAGTAGAAATTTCGGGTTTCAATACGTCGTTGTCAGTGATTTCCAAAAACGAATGGCGGTTGAGAAAAGCATAATAGATCCGGGCGCTGAAAACCACAAAATACAACGCAAAGACGTAATACAAATAGTTTAGATGTCGAGCGTACGATTTTGATGCTAGTCGAGACGATTGGCGGACGAACACCAACACTTCTTGGATCCGGTTGCCGTCTATGTAGCACGAGTAATTACCGGAATCACCGGAAGTAATCGCGACCAAGTATAATGTTCCAAATACGTCCAAAAACGCTCCTGACGCATCGATGGCATCAACATCTTCCACCAACAAAAGTCCATTTCTTCTCCAAGTCACCTATAACCCACCAAATGTTAAGTCAGTTTTGTACGTTTATGGAAACCTTCATTAAATTTTAAACAGTGACTAAGTCAGTAAATGGAATTAAACTGAACTAAAATAAAAATATGGGTTCATTGAAAAATTTCAACCTCGGCAATTTAGAAACGAAAGCCAGCCATACTTCGCACCTTGAGTCATGGCACTGTTCACTGTTGTATAATATAACATGTATATTTTATAGGTGTTGGGATGTTGGTAACGTAGAATTCATAAGTTTAAATCAGTAAACTAGAAAAGTTAAAAAAAAAACGTGTGTCTTTTCCCTGTTTAATTAGGCAATAGGGGTGCCCGGATGTCTAAAAAAAAAGATCTGATACTGATAATAAGTGTGCTACTGTTATAAATGGAAAGATGGAAAAACAGAATATAACGTGTAGAATAATTTAATTTATAGTTATTCTGTATATTCTGTAATAAAACTTATTCTGAATGAAGTTCGTTTAAACCAATTTTAAAATGCCACGATTATTACAATTTTCACTCTATAAAACGCTTATAAAAAATATTACTACATTGTATAAATTATTATGTTTACCACTAAGGTACAATTTATGAAGACTCTAGTATCGAATTGTTGAGCATATTTTCTGGCCAAAAAAATTTTATTTTTATAGAACCAAGTACAAAATAAAAAAATTATCGAAAATTTAAATTGACTAAAAAAAGCGTAAAATTGATATACCGTTTTTGAAACTTTGAACACGTCTAGAAAGGGTTGATACAGATTGTGCTGATTAGTACTAATTCGGTGAACATTTCAGGACCCAACGATGATTTCTAACCGAATAATAATAAAAAAAAACAAAAACCAAAAGGAAAATTTCGCACCAGAAGACCGGAATCGTTTAATTGCATGGCTATTACGTAACAGATGACCTACGGGAAGCATCCATATTCATCTTCTAAACTCTTTGAACTATTTTTTGATTTAAGATACTACCATATTTTCTATTATTGTTATTTATTTTTTTTTTTTTTTGATGATTTGACTGCTGAAATCTGAAATCTTGTAATCTTATTTTTCCAAATTATTTAAAAAATCTAAAAAGAAAATCATAAAAAATAATCTTCTCAATACACCAACTTGACAACATTTGCTACCAGAAACCACCTCTAAAATCAGAGCAAGATTTTAAGTTATTCACAGATAAACAAAAAACACCTCATTTTTAAATCAACTTCGCTACGCTTAGAATCTAAAAATACAATGTAAAAATTTCAAAACTTAAATGTGAGCAATATAGATTTAAGAATTAATTGAAACTAAAAATTCCATTTTCGAAATTATATCGTACTTGTAATTGTCCACCTAAGTTCCTAACTTGCAGATTTCTGAGTGTGTTATAGATTTCATCCAAAATCGATATTTATATATTTCATTGAATGTATTAATTTTTTTGAAAAACTTTTAAGAATCCAGAAAAATGGGCCAAATAATTTACATACTACAAAACAGATATGACGGTATACGCTGTGAAAGTTTTGGAGTATTTTTACTAACCGAAAAAGTATTTTTCGAAATAATAACATATCTTGATAATACTTAGAGTTTTCTGACCGCTACACTCAGAATCTAAAATGAACAAATCGAATGGATAAATATATATACCTATAATAATTGTATTCGTTTCAAAATAACTAAGCTCGTAAAACTGTTTTTATTTTTAATTAAATTATTAAAATTTAATCCGAAGCTGTTACGCAAACGATATCAATAACGAGGAGTGATCAAATGGAAACAAAATCCTAAATTCTGTTTTTGAAAACCGTTTTTACTAAAAAGACCCTAAATTCCAAGTTGTTTGCGTATAAATCATTTAAATCGTTTAAAATGTCATTGGTCGGTAAATTATTGTTTATTGAATTTAAAAAAAAAAATCGATTTTCGTCATAGTCTTATCGCACGCATACCATAACCGCGTCACACACATCATCTGACATATTATTATGCTATTATTCTATAACGGGATGATAGCATTTTAAAAAAAAATCAGCATTTTTTTAGAAAATGTTATGCGATTTGACGTCATTTTGATAATTTTCGAATAATTTCGCGTGGCCTCTAAAACCATCAAAATTCTATTATATTTTATTTTATTTTTCCAAGTTTATAGTCCGCAGTTGGTCAAATTGTATGCATTTTATTTGTATGTAAGATAACCTTTTTTGAAATCCCCAGAATGACTCGTGAAACCAATTTTACTTTTTATACGGAAAAAACCCGAATAACTTTAATAACTTCATACCTTTTTTTTATTTTTGGAAAACTTGTTTGAAAAAAGAAATAGTTATGTTTCTCGTGGTACGAATATAATATACGTCGTGTCGTTGTCTTCGAAGGTCTTTTTAATTTAGAGACGAGCCGAGTATTATATTATAATAAGTACGGCTTAAAACAAAAATGCGAAGAACGCGTGATCGTCTTGGTGGGTTTTCCGCGGTATTATTATGCTATTATAATATTTGTACGCATTTGGAATGCGGTCAGATGAATTTTGATCGCCAAATCCAGTTTTAACGTCGTTAGCAGGGCGTGCGCGAGACATTCCGTCTACCTAACCGATTGCAACAATGTTTCTTATAGTCAAAATCATCATTTAATGAATAGAGGATCTCAAGAGTGGTGCTATAATGACTGTACGTCTAGATCTGTTTCTATCCAGTGATCCAGTGTTGTGAAATGTTGCGTACCGATTGATTCGTCCTGACTTGGGGAGACTCCCCAAAATCGTCCGTTGTACCTTCAAAATTATTAAAAATAAATAAATTATTCTCGCCCCCCCTAAAAAAATTTATCTTTATGGCTTATTACGTTTTTATGTGGGACATTGCAGCATAATAGTATTATATAATGATGATTTTTTTCACATCACTAATCACTAAAATAGCCCATAACATCTCCCTCTAAAATTTTCTCTAATCTCCACCTATGCCCAAATTATTCCGAGATGGATTCGAAACCGCTATTTATTGTATGATTAACAAGTATTAACAAAAGCCTTAAGGTGCTATGGATAACCTTTTTGTCCGTGGTCGCTTCGGCGCACACCAACGTCAGACTGGAGCCTTCTTCCATCACGAACGTGTTCCGGTACTTGGGAAATCGGCGATGCCCGGTCGGCAACTGACAATACGTGTAACACGTTTCGCCGAGCAAAAAATCAGGAATCGATGACAGAGTAGCGGCCAGAGCGGGTGAAACGGTCCTGGGTAAACTTATCGACCTATACGTTAATAAAAAAAGAAAAATGAATGAAAATACATGCCATTTATTATCCGTGTTCAATCATTCTCATTTATTTAATGAGCACGGATGAACACGAACCAAAAACGGATTATTTATTATTATAATAATAATAATAATGCATAAGTATAATAATATTAATATTATTATTTATTGACTATAAAAAATATTGCGCGTGTTTGGCATTCGCTTAAAAATATGTTTTTACTATACTTATAAAACCATGTTAGACTATAGCGCGCGATTAGGTGGTCACACGGTGAACACAAAATGTGTGTTGTTATATTATATTATATTATCCATGATATTTATGTATTACAAACATTAATACGGTAAGACGGCTCCCCCACAGAATATCACATATATTGAAATAACCTACATTAAAAATATCCCACGGACAAATTGTCCCCATTTAAATCGTGGCATAGGTATAAATTCCTAAAGATGTTTGAAAATGCAACACAAGTTTTTTTGAGGGTATACAAATACTGTAAGGTTCCGCGCTCTTTTCTAAAATTCAATTAAAAAAATGCACAATATAGAGGTTTGGACGTTAATGCAAACATGATTCAATGATATCACACATTTACTATTAAGTAATATTCTAAAATCACTTTTCGAAGAGTAATTTTTTCTTTATTGCGTGCAAACGTTTTCGAAAAATAAATTCACGTTCACGCAATAAATGCCCGTGATACACAAAACGGCATCACTTTTTATATTTTATGATATTTTTGAGTCAATGAATTTTCTTTATCCTTGAATGTCACTAAAATTATTTTCAGTACGTAACCCCCCTGTTCCCTTGGATCTATATACTTATATACTAATACTAAAAATGTTATTAATCATTAATCTCGATTTATGAATGGCAATATTTTTATCAGTGTCATATGAAAATATTGCCATCTATATTATGATAGCTATTGAGTGCTGATGTAACGAAGTAACGAAGTTAGGTGCCTATACACTTGATTAATACCTATACAACTAGTAATTAGATACCCAAAGCCTAAAATTATAATGTAACTCTATACGTCACAGTGCATATATAATTACTGAATATGATATTATACTTTACTCAACCCTGTATTATAATAAACAAATTAGTAAGGCTTGATGTGCTCTCAAACGATATGTTGGTATTGAGATTATACGCTTTAATCGCGTCCTGAATCATTAGGCACGATCGCTGAGACAACAGGGTGTTTATTGTACAGTTCCTAGAATAGACTTGTATGGTTTTGTATGAGACCTGTACGGTTACGATGGGGTTGTTTTAAAATCCTTCTCGGAAAGTATCTATATCACGGTGACGTGGTTAGACAAAATTGTATGATGACGGAACGCGGGTGTTTTTTTTTTTATTTACATTGTCATATACTATATTGATGTAAAGGAAAGAGCCTTCATGGTGACCACTACGAAAGTAAAAAAAAAACATCCTTATATAGCAACCCCCCCCCGTTTGAACTATCGTCGTCAATAGCGTTCGTTATCTTCGTCAATAGCGTTCGTTATCGTCGGCCCGTCAAAAGTTACAGACCTCTAACGAGTGCAATATTTGGTGCTTTTTATTGTAATGTCCGTTAAAAATATAAATGACTGCAGAACCTGAATATGTCGGAATCGTTATAAATTTATATTGCTAGGTATTTAAAATGTTCGATTTTTTTTTTAGGGAGGGGTGGTTTTCTATTGATGTGGTTAACATTTCTGAACTATGTGTATAAAATCTGGAAAATTTAATAACAAGTTCATTGTAGATTGTTGTTAATATTAAAAATAAAAATAATACTGTCATACATTCTTTTAAATGAACGTTCAAAGTTCAAATTTTGATGAAACTCGTACAAACCACGAAAATTTGTAAATTATTTTGCAATTAACAATAACTAAGAAATATTTGTATTTATTATTTAGTAAATATAAAGTTAAACCCAACTCCAATAAAATCGTATTTTGTTTGCAGTGATTTATTGTTGCATTCAGAATTTAAACCGATTCTTCTTATTCTGTATTACTATAAAACCATAACAATACCCTGATGGGTTAGGCTACGATGCACTATCAGCTTTTTTTATACATTTCTTTTTGATTCTGAGCGAAGCAAGGAATGTATTGGTTTTACAATGATAATTTTTTTTGCCGTAAACAACTTTTCTATCAGTAATTTTGCTCAATTTTCAAGTAAAGTACCTTTTTTGAATACAAATTTTATCTGGGCGGTACATTAAGAGGTAAGTTTTTAATTTTCCAAGCGATTTTTATAATAATTGGGGAAAAACGCGAATATTTACGAAATGTATTATTTTCAATTTTGTTTTTTGTTGTGACATAGTTAAAATATTTGTAGAAACTTGAAATGTATACAGAAAACTTATACTTGCTGTTTCTAGACGTCGTAAAATTTTCAATATAGTTTACCCATTTATTTGAGCTATTTATAGTCATTTAAAATTTAAAAGTTTTTTACGTAATTTTTATTCAGTAAATACTCTGTGGATAAAATTGTTAGACCAAACAGAAATGCTTGAAAATTGAACAGGAAGTTCACTCTTAAGTCATAAGTCATTCTTTGTGACAAAAAAAAATTAAGAATATTTATTTTTATAAGAATTTTTATATCAAATGTTGACAAAAATCGTAAATATACGGTTTTTTAAAACATATATAACTGAACTCAGCTCAGAATCGTTTTTTGTCATCAAGGATTAATCGTGGCGTACAGCAGATATTCATTGAATTCCCCTTTACATTCTACATTCCCAACTTCTCACCTACAACAGTGGCCCACCGTGCGAAGTATGTCCAGTTTTTTTTTTATTTTTACCCAAAAAGTCACATGGATTTTCTACCTGCAAGCCGTTCGGTTTCCGTCGTCGAATTGGGCTCGACAGGCTGCCCTCCGGTATCGTTTTCCTTCGCATCCGTCGCACAGCCCCCAAGCGTCCCAGTCGACTTCGACAACGAGTCGGGACCCGGGAAATGCTTTCACTACCGGCTTCAAGTACGACGTCTCGTATTTCAGCCAACCGGCCGTCGAATCGGCCGTCACGTGTGTGCGACCGGTCGAGGGCGTCAGGTCCAGAGCGAATTCAACGTGTTCGTCGTCGCCAAGACCGGAACACGAGTACCGGCCAACGTCCGCGGTGCTCAAGTTCCGGACAACCAGCGAATGATCAGAAGTCATGTACACTCGATTCGATTCCACCGGGTCGGCCATTCCCAGGGTGATTTCTTTCCGATCTCCACCCGTGTATCTGCATCGTACGAGACTTTTACCGCCCGATCGACGCCCACGTCAATATATACGCTTGTTCTGTCGATAAAAAAAGGCTCGTAAACGCGTGAATCGTCCGACAAAATCAGATATCAGGCCACTTGAACCTTTGTATAGCCCAGTACAATGCTTTTTCAGAGCCTTTTTTTCATCGACAGAGACTATCGATGATGATAACACTTACCTGTGCGATGTGTACCAGAATCTGGCCTCGCCCTTGTCCTTCTCGCCGCAATAGTTGCACAGCAACGACACGGCCGAGCCCAGAGGGACGTCGACGGTCCGCACCCGCAGTCGATCGATGCCGGTCTTCGACCAAGGTCTGTCCACGCACATTTCCGGCTGCAGTTGGCATTCGCCGCCGTCTGCCAGGAGGAGGACGACGACGACGTTCGAAAAGACCCGTGGTACGATTTCGATCATAATAATATTACTGTGGCCGTCGTCGTATACGATGACTGCAATATCATCGTTCAAGGGCATAAATTATATTTATTTCATTTTCAGATTCTGAGCAAAACCAGGAATGTATTGGTTTTTTTTTTTAATTTGATTAGTGTGCTGTGTACAACATATCTTCTAGAAAACTTGCTCTAATCAAAAAATAACACGAGACCTTTTTTTGTAGAATTGTGTATCTAGTTAGTGACAAAGAAAAACATTTATCGATTTGCTGAGCAGTTTTCATAATAATAGGGAAAAATCAAAGAAGGCAAAACACACAAATGGGCAAATTTACGACGGCGTTAAAATTTTCAATTATATGTATTTATTTTACTATAATGTAACATAAATATTGTTGAAAAAGCAATACTATCAACCGAACTCCGCTTAGAATCGTTTTTCGTTATTAATGATTAAGTGTATATATAAAGATATTTATTTATTTATTCTCTGTATCCTACCTTTTGAAATTCTAACCTACAACAGTGGTTCACCCGGTAGTGCAAAGTTTGTCTGTTTTTTATTTTTAGATTCTGAGTGCATCCAAAAATTTACGTTGTTTTATTATGTGTGTTCTTTTTTCTGTCTTTTAACAACTTTGCTATCAGAAATACTGTTCCGAAAATGGAAGTATTATATTTAGTTGGTCTACTAATTTTGATTTTCCTTATAGTTTTATAATCAAAAAATATAGTATACAACGGGACAGTATACAACGCAATAATGATTTCATTATTTTATGTATGGTTATTTAGTTGTAATTCAGGTAAAAATAATCGTATAAACCTATCATTTTAAAAACATACTGAAGATTTTTGAGCTATTTAGTATTTGCCATTTTAATCGTAAAAACATCGTTTAAACGATGTTTAAACCGAAGGGTTTAAGTTTAAACCGAACTCAGCTCAGAATCGTATTTCGTTAGCTATGATTTACCATTGCGTATAACCATACATTAAATAACTCTATGTATCCTACCTTATTTCGTTTTTCTCGGTTAAAGTAAGGTATAAACGGCACAGGTTACAAATTATGCAAATATTCGGATATCGTGTGACGACGAAAGCGCGTGAGATCCACTGGCCGCACCGCAGTGTGTGAATATACAAACGCGGTTTTCTTGGCAACGGTCGTCGGGATCCCGGACTACGTGATACGAATACGCCAAAGTGCCGTCGCGTACATAATATTATAATATAATAATAAAATAATAACGACAATAATATTGCTCGTCTCACACGATATACAACTTCACAAAACAATAGACCCGACCAACGACGGTCAACGGCCTTCGATCTACATAATAATACCGTATACGAGTCGAGTATGACGATGATAGTCTCTGTGTTTCGGGGGTACAACAAAAACACTACACAACGCCGACGGAAGTCTGATTTTATAATCATTTCTAATATCATTTGTACGTTATAAAACTGAATTCGCGATTGTGGAAAAACGACTCGAGATAGATCCTAACTGTTTTCGCATGTAGATTTGGGATCCACTTGGGTATTATATTGCATCACAAAGGTTGTTCGTGTTAGACGACCCGAATTGTTGGCACTAGAAGGTTGTAGGGGTTTTGATTGTTATATTAAAAACTATTTTATTATAATCTGATAATGTGTGTTGCTAAGTAAATATAATTTTTGTTATAGTTTCACAGAAATGTACCTATGTTGCTAAGTAAATTTAAATTCATTATGATCTCACTTAAAGTGGTACAGGACTGCATTGTTTGAAAAGGAACCAAATCCCAGTTCTTCTATCATATGCAATGATTTTCAATAAATCCTAAGGACAGACATTTGATTCAGTAGGACATATCTTCCGCAACCTCTTTTTAGTCATGGCCAGTTACATGTTAGACTATGCTTTATTAGACGTCCTGAAAATATCAAACTTCAAATAAATAACACTGATATTCAGGAAAAGCTCCCTAAAATTAAAGTTATGAGGAAAAAAGTTTTCTAAAAAAATTTAAATGGTGGATTATAAAAAGGTTTTATAGAAATAAAACTTCCATCTAATGGCTTAAAATCTGAACCTACAACTTAGCTGTGAAGTCAAATACTGCAGAAGAACCACCGAAATGCAGACCATCTGTGATTGTAAATCCGGATTATGAAGATGTAAAATTTCTTAGAAATGGTTCTTTAAAAATAATTGTTAAGCGCCTTTAAATATATCACTCATTCAAGATACTGAAAAATATGAAGTCAGCTCTGATCCGCAATGTATAAAAAATATAAAGGAAGATATCAAGAATACGGACCCTTAAACAGAAAATCTAAAACGAATAAGACTTTAGAAAAATTAAAATACCGTCGTACCAAAAATGAAAATAATTGAAGTTTTCATATTTTTCATCTTTGGTACTTCAGTTCGTCGCTACTTTCACTTCCCTATTTCAGTGTTATTTTTATTTTGAATAGAAGTGCAGTGCCATATTATAAACTTAGCCGATGTTGGATTTTTGTCATTCGTTAATACGCATAGGTTTTCCTTGAGAATTACCTTCTGAGGTTAACCTGAGTAGGTATCTGTATCAGTATTCTCATTAAAGTCATATAAAATCGTAGATTTATACTTAAGTAAGTACGTAAGTACCTACTTCTCAGGCAGTCATCGTATTATGCTAGTTAAATTACCAAAAAGATAGCCACTAAGTTTTTACGGATTTTCTAATTATTAATATTTTGGAATAAGAAAGACTGATGGATGTACCACTATTGCTTGGCGTGGGAGCAAGACGGGACATTTGCGATTTCTGAAAATAATATTACTTATTACATGTGCATTATACATGTTGAAATAACGTTAAACCTTTATTTAGCATACATTTTAGAAATTGTTTTAATTTCGCCCCTCCTAAAATGTCACCTATGGGTTCTCTTGCGCTATTATATAGATGCGAATTGGAAAATAACTTTTAACTTACCTAAGTAATTATTTTCCTGAAAATATGTAATTCAATTTATACTCAAATTCATTTGTATTTTTAAATTAACTTCAACATAGATTAGTTTTTTTTTTTATTGCTGTTTAAAAATTGTGTTTACTTGCCCAGCTTTAGTTATATGAGAATAAAATCTGTAGATGATTCATTCTTCATAGAGATAACCGTTTTATTTAATTTTTTTGTTTTACATTTCCGAGTATATATACTTCAGAAGTTAGGAAATATTTATTATATTTTCAAATATGTTGTAAACTATGCGGAAAAAAAATACTAACTTTGAATTTAAAATTTTAGTTTTAAGGTATAGGTATCTGTTAAAAAATCACTCACTGCTAATATTATTAAATATTGTCAGTAATTTGTAATTTCTTGTGCATTTTTTTTCAAACGAGACATTTGCATATTTAAGATTATTCTGATATTCATTGATCAATTTTGCATATTTTTTAATTTTTAAGAGAATTAAGAAAAATATTTATCGTACTTATAAAATTTGTGTATATTTTTTTCACACGAATTTTATCTACTACAAACTCCAATTATATTCATATTGACAAAGATAAGAAATAATATTTCGTTTAAAATATAGGTGTAATTAACAATAAGCGTTGAAAACGATTCGTTTTTTATGTATTTAGACCAATAAGCTGGAGTAAAATAAATAAAAATCCAGTAGTCTAATTCTACTTTTGACTACTTCTTTTCTGTGTTTTGTAGAAAAAAATCTTTTTTTTTTATGACAATTTTAAGTGCGTGTTTATTTAAAAAAAAACTCATCAGTCTCTATATGTTTTAACTGTTTTGACCCAAATGGAAAAACTGAAAAATATTTCCCACAAAACTATTGCCGAGAAATCAAAGAATTCAGACATGTTTTCGAAATGGACAAATGGCTGTGTATACTTTAGTTTATTGGTCTAAAACTTCGTAAAAAAGGCCTTAAAAATGATCTTTGCAAACCGCACTATACATTTTCCATTAATTATAGATAAATATACGTAATTGCGTTTTCATTATTTTAGTTGTTATAGAATACATTTCCATTTATTAGTTATCAGTAATCTCTTATATTATATACATATATACGAGGTCTGGCTATTAAATAACGAGACTGCTTATGAAAAATGGTTTTATTTTAAAAATTATTCCACTAACTTTAATGCAACAAAAAAAAATGGTTCAATACAGTTTTAAAGCAAAGGTAACCTTGTGTGGTATTTTAGAAAGTATATTGATTATTTCTTCTATATTTATTGGGATACATCGGAGCTTTATTATAACTATTCCTCCAATAGGTTTTTATTTTTCTTAAAGTTAAAAATGAACATACTGCTTAAAAAGTATACTGTCTCATTTTGACACTAGGAGTATTGCAAGTATGGATTCTACACGGTAAACTTCAAATGGATAATGGTCCGTCGCAATAACGCCTATAGTATCGATTGCAGCTTTTGAGAGTTCTTCATTGGGTACCGATTTATATTTTTTGATCAACACCTTCAATTCGAATTTAAAAGCATCATATTATGTCGGTAAAAAGCTTTGGTACGAATTAATACATTTTTCAAAGTCATCGCTACTTGGATTTAATTTAATTATAGAACTTGTCAGCAAATTTCGCAAACCAGAAACAATATAACGTGTTTTATAAATCTTTCAATTAATTGACTTTTAAAGGTAGTCTAAAAATGGCGAAAAAATTGATCTCCTACAATACTGTTTTGGTGAATCTGCTAAAATATGATTATGATGGATAAATGGCCTAATTAATGGCGTTTTAAATTTCTATATATTAAACTTTATTCGTTTTATACATCTAATATAAGATAACGTATAATGAGGGATGTATTTTTTATAAGAGCTTTAACACGTTGACTGCTACGCTTATTTCAGTGTATTATCCACTGAGCCCACAATATTTTTTATTGAAAAAAAAAAAAAAAATTTCATAAACTCAGAGGCAATAAATTTACTCGAAGTAACTCGCATGAACATTTTATTGACGAGCCGTTCGACTTTTAAATGTGTGTAGAGGAGAGTAGTGGAGCATCATTTATGTACTAGCGTGGAGCACAGGGTTCGTCTTCAATCGACTATCAGCCGTCAACTTTTTAAACCGCTCTAAACCCTTGAAGATACACAGTTTTTATACGACTGCTGAAGTTGTTAGAGCTGTAGTTCCGTCGTACTGTAAACAAGTCTGATGTGAAATTGGAGAGCACACCGTAGCACAATGCACTTGAAAATATCGGTTTACGAAAACAATAGCTACCTACTAACACACGTGACTCTAGTGAATTTAAACTCGTATTGAAGACCTATTAGGTGTTGACCGTTAACCTACCAGCCACTTCTTAAAAAGGAAAACCTTCAGTGTTGCTAAATTGCACGTTACGCTATCAGTCTCATTATTTTATTTACACACCTCATTGTATAGACTTTCAATATTGTCACTGTACTCATCTTAACAAAATATAATAAAACGGAAAATTACATTTAGAATTTCAAATTACAAATTCTTAAAAAAATTCAAAGATAAAAGTAAAAAAAAAATTAAAAATAAATTAAAAACAGTTACCAATTGCCATTGGTAACTTATTATTGGCAACCTTTCTATTAACCTTGTTTAACCTAAAGAACCAGTTACTCCTAATTGTCTCGCATATTAATAAGAGTTTCAAAATATGACGTTTATAAAGTACCGATTAGAGTCAAAATCTGTCATGTTTTGTTGGAAGAGTGACATTTCTAGAAGGAATTTTATACACAGTGTAAAAAATAAAATTAAAAAAAAAAACATTATTGTAAAACAAATACATAGTTTCTCGTTTCCATGAGAACTTAAGATAATTCGATGACTTTTATTTGTCCATTATTAACCTTATTAAATTAAACCCCGTCACGGATTTGGATCAGATCAAATGTAATTGGTTTACCATTATTACTACGAACAAACGGCGTTGCTCGTTACCCCTATCGCCATAACTGTTTAAAATAATTTAACAATATCTTAACTATGTGTTAGTAACTATGACGAAGCGTCGACAACAATCAACAATCGTAACTTTGTATTGGTTATTACCAGTAGACTATACGGACGGACATAAGAAGGATATAAGGTGTTTGTAATTACGTTTAGAAACTTAAAAATCTATAGTTAAAACAGTGTACAACCGTGGGCGCAACAGGGGGACGCTAAAGTGTTTAGTATCCACAAGTTTAAAATTAGCATCCCCGAATATACCCAATAAGTATTTTATTAGAATCGACTAAATATTTAATCCGTGAATAATTAATAAACAAAACAAAATACCAAAAAATTTGGTGTGTGTACAAAATAAATTTAACCAAATTGTAATACGTTTAAATATTACATTTTTTTTATCTACGGGTTCAACAATAATTTATAAGTACAAAATTTGTATATATATTTAAATTTAAATGTAAGAAAAAAAATTAACATTGTTTGATGAAAAAACGACACAGCTATAGTATTAATCTGTTGTCGTGCATCGCGAACATTCAAAACTTGCACCGATGAAACCTGTAAATCATAATAAATAGGATACCAAAATAATGTTCATCACGTAAAATCGGATTTTAATACTAAATCTTGTACAAAATAATATGGAGTACGAAATACCTACAATAGTCCAACAACAAAATATTATTTTCTTATGAAAAACAACGATGTACCGAGTACTCCGTCATAAAAGATCATTGTTTCTTGAGTGCGATATTTATTCGTGGTGAATAATGTTCTGATGTATCCTAATGTAAAAAGGAAAACAAAATTGAATTTAATTATAACGGTAATAATGATTACAATAATAATAATTGTACTATTATGTAGTAAACAGTGGCCTGCGCAGATGGGGTGTGATTGGGGGCCGTACTCTCTTCCCACAAGGTGTCTTTCGAATACAACATCTATACGTAATATAGTTATTTGTTTAGTATACCTAATAACTGCATAACTATTATCTATTCGGCTAAGTTAAAAGGGAAAAACTCGACATATCGGTTATCGGAATACGGTTATTTGTAGATCCGGCCTTGAAATTGACATCATAGAATCGAACAGGGAAGAAGCATTCTGTAAGATTTGTTTACGACTAATATTCGCTATTACATCATCCTCTACCGTAGGAAATTCCTGGACACGCCACTGGTTGTATACAAGTTTATTACCACATAACTACGTCACGATATTGTTTGGTGTGCTGATCGTGTCTGATGATACTAATTCTGAATACCCTCGTTTAGGTGCCCGCGAAACAATTTCGAAAAAACACGATAGTTTTGTTTTTATAGCCGCAGCCGTTACTATGACGCCACCTTCCAATTTTTGACGTTTTATTCTATTTTCAACCTGGTTTGTGAACTCATTCGGTAATTCCCGTTTCAACGGACGCCGTCCCGTCAATGACAATGCTCTGTTCATTAAATCGATGATGGCCTCTTCGTAGTCAAACTTTTTAACCGTATCGTTCGATAATTCAACATCAACATTTCCTAATAAACACAACGGAGTGTTTAATTTTTGTAAAATAACCGATTGGAAATTAACGGGTTACACAAATTGTTTACTAATCACCAAACTGAATGTTAATCTACAAGAAAGTTCTTGTACACATGTATTTATCAGTGTGAGATTTATGTAACCAAAATTGATTATAGACGCATGAAAAAAAAGTCGTATTTAGTAATACACATAAATCATTTAAATTCTAAATTTTTAACAAAGAATAAATGTATTGTTTTTAGTAGTAATTTTTCTTATCTAATTGTTGAATTAATTCGTGATTATACGATAGAACGATGTACTATTCTGTGGAAGTTTCATTTATAAAATCATCTATGCATTTGTTACTAAACTCACCGTTTACATTTAGTGATCCGTGTTCTACCATTGCAACAACAAATTCCATGTAGTTCGACATGATGTTTAACGTTATATTTCTACAAAAATGATCATAATATGTTTTATTATAACAGACAGCAAAACTACAGTTTTATCATTATTATATATATATCTTTTTAATTGAATATGTTTATGGGTGTGACACTGGTGTAAGTGAAAATTCGAGAAGGTAATATACATAAAGTTATTTAGGTTATATCTGTACGATTGTGAGCGAGGTTCGGTTTAACATATTTTTTAATACCGTAATGTTAACGATTTTCGTCAAAGATTGAACTCGGATACCTCAAAGATCGCTTGAATTGTTAACAGTCATTATTTTCAATCAAACTTATCAAAAGGTCAGAACATTATCAAATTCTGTTTTTGTGTAGGTATGTATTGGTTTTTTCTCGATATTTTAATTTTTCTCGACTAATCGTAGGTACCTACCTGTGAATTTTTACTAATTGCGATATTTATTATATGTCCTAGTAATACATCGCTTATCAAATTAAAATACCGAGAGTAAAACAATCAATTTATAATAACACGGATTATGTTTCGTAACTTCGAGTTTGCTGGTGATTTTGTCAATTCGATGTCTAACGTTAAAACCAACAGTGTAAATCGTCTCGTTGAACTCAAATGCTGTATATTGTACATTTGACGGAGGCGAGTAAAACACCACAAAATGCGGGAAAACATAATATTATCGCGTTCTCTTAAAAGTTAAATATTGATAAAAAAGAAATAAATACTTACGACGGTGGACAATCCGGAACTAATAATACTGTCAATTGACACACAGAAAAAAAAAAATTATATGAAAATGTTTTATAAATATTAGAAACGTGAGAAAAACCTCTGAATTATAAATAGTAAGCAACGAAAAATGTATAATATTAATTAATGATCAACGCATCAAAAAGTACGCGAAAACAAATTGTATGTATAGAAAAATCTATATGTGCCAAGAAATCGTAAATGCGTACAATGAAGAATATCAAGATTTGCAAATCGCTGTATATAAATTTTCCGCGTTACGTACCCGTGACGACCGAATAAATATTATTGTTATAAATATCGAATGTTTGATCGGCGTGCCGTAATACAATATTCGATTTTTATGTACGCATAATAATATGACTTACAGTTTTACCGTTATATTGGACTTTTTCGAAATCCAAAAGAGAAATTGTTAACTTTTTTCCGTTAAATGATACAGAATAAACGGTATAAAATAATTTTGGGTTTATTATTTTTTTTTTTCAATCGACCGAGATAAAATACCAGATAAGGTCAAATTGCATTCCGATTAAACACAAGTAATCGCCGAACTGCTCTAGGGTCAACAAGAGGATTTCGACAAAATACTCTAATTCGAAAGTTTTTTAAACACTCATTTCTCTTCCTACTAAAAATATTTGCAATTTTGATTACATTTTAGTCGAAAATGTTATTNGCCGATTTTTGTTTCACCTCTTCCATCGACTCAAACCGGATTCCTTTTAAGGCAGACTTTATCTTCGGAAACAAGTAAAAGTCGCAGGGTGCCAAGTCGGGTGAGTAAGACGCGTGTTCGAGTACTGGAGTGCCTTAAGCGGCCAAATAACGTTTCACGCTTTATCCTGGTGCAAGATCCACAACTTGTTTTTCCACAATATCGACCTTTTCTTATGAACTCATTCGCGCAATGTTGCTAAAACTGTCAAATAGTAATGTTGGTTCACAGTTTGACCCTCTGGGACCCATTCAGTCATCACGATGCCGTTGATATCGAAGAAAACGATCAGCATGGTTTTGAATTTGGTTTACGACTGAATTGGATTCCGGTGCACTCTCGACCTTCAGAAAATAATTTATGCCACTCAAAAACACGTGCCCGGGATAGATAATCCTCACTATAGGCTTCTTTTAACAACTTATACCACTCAGTTGGAGTTTTTTTTAGTTTAACGAGAAAATTTTACGTTTATCCGTTGCTCATGTTTTTCGTCACACATCGTTTTCGGCAATAGAAAAAAACATGTTCGTTTCTAAACGCTACAGAAAAAATACTAATGCACCAACAAAAACCCAATTTTGTACTGGCATAATAGACACTTCCAGCTAACCAGTGCTGTATTCGGTTTTCTCCTAACCTTTTTGGGACGCTCTCTGCGCGCGCAGTCTTGTTATTTAATAGCCAAACCTCGTATATATATGGTAACAATACTTATTTGCCACCCTGTATAGGTTATCTATTACTATAAGGCGTGCAAATAATACTCTCTTTAAATTATAACACGGACAAGAAAAACTTTTAATATGCAAAAATGTTTCGTATCATATTTTTGGAATGTTGTGTAAACGTCACAGTTATAAAAAAAACACGCAAGTTTACCAACGCAAAATATTAAATTCCGTACACGTTTATAATATTGTTTTGGCATTATTATTTGTATTTTTCTTAACGTCAAAAACAAAAACGTGGTTATTACCATTCGAGTTACTTTATGGTATATACTATTATATATTATATTGTTTAAAATAACTATATAAAGATATCATATATTCATATGGATATATGCTAAACATTCTTCTGAAAAATTCTTTATGGTGACTGGAACAATTTTTACTTTTTTGTAAAAGTAATATATTGGTGCCTACGTAAAACACGAAAAAGAAGAATTCGACCGCGATAACTATCAGAGATATCCCTTGCATTCTTGCTGTACTCGTGCATACATTTATCGAAACCTGCAGTATCGACCGCGTATTTGAAATTTTCGAGGTTTTTTAAAAATGTTTGTTTGGTTTTATTTGGCTTCTCAAAAGTAATTGGAAATTTAATAAAAGGTTTTTCATTTGTTATTATTGTTCTTACAAAACTATATAGGTATCAAAAATCGGTAATTGTAGTTTTTTTTTTTAATAAGCATTTAAAATTCAAATTTTGATGAAAATCTTAAAAATCAAGGTTATCTAATATACTTTCCGATTTATGTGGATGCTTTTTGGACGCTATAAAAGTACTGTAAAATTTGAGAAGAAAAAAACCCGGACAATTGTTATTTTTTTTTTAACCATTATGAAGACATAATATTAATCCATATTATTATACTATTGTATTATTATATTTTTAGAACGATACAATGCGCATGTTTTGGACGATGAGTGACCGAGATCCAATCGACAGACATTTCACGGAATCGTTAAAATTGGGCAGCTCTTGGAAGGGTACTCAGAGCTTTTACCCGAGAGGACCAAAGTTCAGGCCGAACACGGATTACTACAAGAGATGGGATGTCACCATGGATAACGTAATATAGAATAACGAATAATCAATACGAAAATGCGGAAATTAGGACAATTTAATATATTGTTTTTTTTTTATATATATATAGTTGCATCTCAAAGATAACGTCGACACATTGTATTGGTGTAAAATTTTCAAAGCACCCAAGGTTATCAAAAAAAACCATATTGTCGGGGTGAGTACTGGGTATTGTGAGTAATAAAAATGCCAAGAAGAATTTCATCCATATTACCCATAGACTTATTAGTAGCTAAAAAAAACAAGTTGTTTATACCAATGTTAAAATATATTACTAAATATTTCGTGATCCAACGATTCTGTACTCACACATTCATACAAATAATGGCAAATACAATAAATACAAGATCATGTAAAAATTGTCTAATTTTTACCACGGCTATTTCCTCTGAATACTTTAGTATAATGTCATTTTTTCTTTGGCTATTATTACTTAGACCCCTATTAACCTGTCTTTATAAGCGATTCACGGTCGTGTTTAATATCGACAGTTATTACAATTTGTATACCATCGAATTCCATTTTCTCGCGTTTGCAGTTCTTGCCACTGCTGAACACGGACACGCGACATCTGATCCATCACATGATCCTATACGAGTGCGACGGCGGCCCGAACACGATGGAGAAGTATGTGACGCTGAAAGGTGCACAGTGTTATGGTAACGGTATGCCCGAGGACTGGGACAAGTGCGTGTCACCGGTGGTCACGTGGGGGATGGGCTCGGACGGGCAATTTTTACCCGACCACATAGGCGTACCGATCACAGGACGAGATGTGTATTACATGTTGGAAGTGCACTACGACAATCCAACCCTCAGAAAAGGTAGGCAAGGATTTTAGTACAGACTTTACGCAGATTTACGGTGGAAAAAAGAATTATTCACTGTTGTACCCAGGCCCATCGCTGGTTATGCGTTGATTTAGGGTGGCATAACATGTTTAGAAAATTTTTAACAACTAAACAAAATGATTCACAATATTTTTCTTGGCTTTTACGAATTTCGTCAAAATTATTAATCAATAATAAACAAAAATCAAAAGAATAAATTGAAACAATATGAATGAATAAAAAACCCGACTTCGGGAAAAGCAATTGTTATAAAAATAATTTTTTTTTTTTTTTAATTTTAATTATAATACATACAATCTGTAAATACACTTTTTACAATAAGCATGTTTGAGGAATTTGAAAAAAAAAAAATAATAAAAATAATATGAAACAAAAAAATAGAATTTTTTAAAAAATATAAAAACAGCCGTGAACTCATATAGTGATATCTGTTTGAGACAAGAGACCATGCAACGAACTAATTAAGATATCTAAGATTTTTTCCTCGCTGAATTAAAAAAAAAAAAAAATCGATTTTGACAAAAACCGGTGTCGTGTAAATATTTCCATTTTCCGATGTTTTTCTCCATTGTCTTGGAATTTCAAAAAATTCAATATAATCTTCCGTTCGAAAACTTATCCAAAGACAGATAAAAATTTCCATTTTTTTTTTTTCTTTTTTTTTTTTTTTTTTTTTTTTTTGTCAACACAGTGATGGACAACTCGGGCCTAAGAGTGTACTATACGGAAAATTTGAGAGCAAACGACGCAGGAGTGATGGCCGTGGGCACGGCCGTTTCACCTATACACATTGTACCGCCCAAGCAATCGGCTTACAGGACAGCCAGCCTATGCGACAAGGACTGCACGAACGTCATATTTCCAGAACAGGGCATAAAGATCACATCGGTCCTGTTGCACGCTCATCTGGCGTCCAGGCAGCTTAGGCTCCGGCACGTCCGGCACGACCAAGAAATGTCTACTATCGTAAAGGTACGGTCCAATCTACCTGATTTATTTCCTGTAAACTGAACCCTGATTTTAAAAAAGATTGCCGAGTAACCCCGTAAATTAATATTAACCTGTCCTAACTAGTGAGACGATTAGAGTCAAATAACCGGATTTTCCAGACGCATTAGAAAAAGTCGAATGGGTAATATTTCCTTCGATCCTATAGGATTATTTAACTTATCGTTATTTCTCTACATCCTGTCTCTTATAGTTCGTTTAAGGTTTCCTATAATATGTTTTCATCAGTTCTTCCGTCAATTATAATATTGTCTTTACCCTAGTATTATTCCTTCATAAAATATGCCAAATCTACTTCTCATTCTTCCTTTCTCTATATATTTGATCAATATTAACTTGTGCGTGTTTTTCCTATGAAAGAATTCTTCATATCTCTATTCTTTCTGTTCATGAAAATTACAGAAAAAATTACTTATGAATGAAGAAATTCTCATTGTCTCATTTTTTTTTTTTTTTTTAATATAGGATAACCATTACGACTATAACTATCAGCAAGCGAGGGAGTTAACCAACGAAGTGACTGTATATCCTGGAGATGAACTGATCACGGAATGCGTTTACAATACTGCGGATCGTCCACAGCTGACACACGTAATTTCTACTTACTATGCATTATAATATTATTTTATGATCAACTCAAGTCATATTGTATATTGTACCTAATAATTTATTTATTATTTATTATGCTACCCTAAATCGGTTAAAACTAAAATTAAAAAGTCGTGAGACCGTGAGTAAAAATCATATAGGTGTTCATAAAATAATTATATGGGTTTATACGATTACCATAGTCTTTGTAAAAAAAAATAAAACTACCTAGTTGTTACTGATATAATAATGCATTCTTACGAGTACATCTCGGGTTTCGGGTTTTTACCGCAACTTATAAAAATATTGAACACTTTAAACAGTATTCCTTCGTGTACATTTTTTCTTTCTATTTCTATTGTAAATTTATTTTAAAGTTTACTTTGAAAATTGTATATAGAAAACCTATTTAAACGGGACCTATAATTAATTTACAAATGAAAAATAGTGCTCTAAAAAGGCCGTTAATTAAAATCTACAATGCCGACCGAAAATTAAATTAAACCAGGATAAAATGTGAAACCCAATTCAACCTAGTATCGTACAGTTGTTGCGATTCTTAACATTTTGAATCTGTTTTCAGAGTAATTAATATGTAATCGTATCTATATAGCCTTAAAAATAAATGTCGCTGTATTTATTACCTATATAACGGCTATTACTTTCTCGCAATATCGTCATTTTAATAGTACTTTTTTTTATACAACAATGGGTATTAATTTATAATGTACAGATTACAGGGTGAACGAATGGTGATTAATTTATTAACAATTATCTACTAAGATTTTGTATAAATTTGATTTTGTTTTTTTTTTTTTTAGATATTTTTGGATATTTTCAAAATGTTATTCCGTTTACTATATTATACAGTATACATATAACAACTTTTGTTTTTCAGATACCAACCAATATTTTCAAACTCCAATTCGAAACTAGGCTACTTTTTTAAACACTTCGATATCTATCGTACTATTATATACTTAATTGTAAACTGTTAAAAGCTATACAACTCATAAACGTTTTGTTTAGTTGATTAGTATCGTTAAAATATTCAATATTCATACAATAAATGTTTAGAATGCGAATTTAAAAATGTGCAGGGTTACCGAAAGAAAATCGAAAGTTTATAATTTATGTGTTTATGGTGTACGGAAAAAGGATGCGATTTTGAAAATATTCTAAATAAGATCATTAAACAATTCCTAATTATAATTCGTCGAAATAAAATTGACTCAAAATCTGTATTAATCGCTGAGCCGCGATAAAATAATCATCTTGTATAATTTTGTTGTACGTTAAACATTTTTGTTGAGACTTAAATTATAACTGCGCAGGGTGGTTATTCGACAAAGCAAGAGATGTGTTTGGCGTTCGTCACGTACTACCCACGGACGCCTCTGGCTAGTTGTTTTAGCATGACGCCGGTGCCGTTTTTCTTCGAAACATTCGGTATCCAACAATTTTTGAACTACAACATGGAAGGAGTGGAGAAAATATTCTTGAAAATGGCAGATACCACGTAAGGATTATTATTATTATTATTTTTTTTTTTTTTGCAGACATTGCCGTTTTAACATGGTACCCGTTAGTGAATGAAACTTAATTATTATATAATAAGAACTGCTGCAGCTAAGCGACTTACTATTTTAAGAATCCGATACATTATGTTATAATAATCTTTTTTTATTAGAAATAAACAATCTATATAGTTTACGTACAACAAGTTTATGTGGTAAAAATAATTACATAGATGTGAAATATTGAATAAGAATATTATTTACAATAACTAAATTTGTTTTAATGATACCTACGATTTTAAATATTACGCGTTTATTTATTTTGAGAATTTTTGATTGATAATTTAGTAATTTATAAATTAAATTAAAATTAAAATTAAAATAATTATATACCTATAATTATTGGAATGAAATATGTTTCAAACGAAATTCGCGATGTAATAATACCTTATGCTTAATATTTTTGTCGAATTTTTCCGAAAAATATAAAATATTACACTGTATTGTGTCTCTTATACACAGGATGTACCTGCACGAAGATAATATGATCATTGCGATATTTATTCGAATGCCGCACGACGTGCTGTCGCACAAATGATGTTTCACTACTCCCCCACTAACCAAACTTAAAAATGGGATCTCTCGATAACGGGTTGACAGAAAGAATTTTTAATATATATTTTCATATGAAAATTAAAATTTGGTAGTCGGTTCACCGCCAAAAATAAGGTTGACAAAAATAATGGTGATGTAACATTTTAGACCCGTTTAATTTTGAAATTAACCAAAAAAAATCGAGAGGGGGCAAATTTTACTCTAATAAACAAATTCTGTTGTTCATGCGTTTTTTTCCTTTTATCAGCGTATAAAAAATGTTTGAATCAAAAAGGTCTATAGCAAAGTCTGATGAGTTTCCCAGCACAATATTTAAACCCGTAAGTATAGCGTTTTTTTCTCCCTTAGGACCAAAAAGCCGCCTGCGTTTTCGACGACACCGTCGTTTGACTCGTCGAAATCGTTGGACGAACTCAACCAGGCACATATATCGTACCTATTGAAGCAGCCATCGTTCACAATTGAAGACGACAACGAACCAAATCTGTTCAAGGACCTGGAAATCATGGAACCCGTAGAATTCCAGAACAAGACGTTCCAACAGCATTTGGACAATCTCCCGTGGGAAGAAGCACTGTTCACCGGGAATATCGAGAGGCAGCTGATTAACGGCAAACACATGACATTTTGCAGGCTGCACAACGATACGTTGGCCTTGGTGAGTATTGTCGGTAGTCATTTGTTTTAATCTAAGAAATCAAACACATTTTTCATACAATGCAAATAATATCTTCTTCTTCTCTTCCACCTTGAGTCCAGCTATTTGAAATCGACCACCCTCGTTCTAAACTTCCACATGGCCCGATCTCCCAACTCGCATCATTGATCATTCTCAATCGCATCCAAACACCTCGTTTTCGGTCACTTTTCTGCTACATTTATTTTCATTACAATTTATATTGCTTCTGAATCCTCTCTATCCTCATGATATGCTCAAACCGTCTCGGTCTATTTTCTCTCATTTGGTCTACTATCGAAGCCATGCCTGAGCTACCTCTTATGTAATCATTTATTATCATTCCTTATCGTTCCTATCTCGTCACTCCATTCACGCATCTGAATATTCTCATATCTGCTGTATTCATTCTTTGTTCTATTGTTCTGTCTACCGCCATACACCATGAACCATACAACATAATCGGTCTCACCACACTTTTGTAGAACTTTTATTAGGTTTTATATGATTCCAATTTATTTGAGCTGGCAGAAATGATTTAAAATTAAAAACTAGATTTGTTATAAGTTGTTTTCTTTGCTAAAAAAAATATTGATGAAATAACGCTTTTAAAATCGTTTGAAGTTTTAATGTTCAGGAAAATCAAATAAATTCAATTACTATTTCAATTTATATTACTCTTTATATATTCTTTATATGATTTTTATTAATACCTACCGAACTTCCTACAGAAAACAGTAATACACCAGTCAGCAACATCAATTATTTTGTTTTATGTTTAATGATTTAATGTTTGCAGAGAAATATAAAAAAATATTCCTCTCTTTATAATGTATATTACCAACCTATACCTACAGTAACTTAATTGGAAATTTTTAGCATTCGCTTTAATAAGGCAACTGCAAATAAACTACACGTGTGTTTAAAAGAGATAAAATTCTATTTTAAAAGCTAATACTTACTATTATTAAATTACTATATTTTCAACGCTCGTTAAAAAGGAACGTCTTGGAAAAAATAAAAATGCAATCACTGTTGTGCGAAAAAATCTACCTACTTATATAAATTTAATATTTCGTTTTTGTATTAATATAAACCGTAAATCTCACAATTTTCGATTGACTCCAGAAGCTGGAATACCTAATATCTGTATATATAATTTACAGAACGCTAAAATTATTTTGTTGTTTAAACATTAAGCGCAGCCCCTTGTCACTGCCGTTGAACCGCGGTACCTATACCTATAGTTAAAATCATTCGAATGTTGGGTATATACCTATATTATTTTATAATTTTCCTATTAAATTCCGGATTCTTTTATGGCTCCCATTACATATTATAATGAATTACTTATAATTTTGTTTAGGCCTTTATCGCATTATTAATAACTAACGTAAGTTTAACAATAAACTTAATCGAACATCTATAATATAAATATACGCGCACCGCGACGCTATAACCTTTATTATTTATTCGATTGTGAAAAGAATCGAACTTACGTAGAGTACCTAATTTATGTACATGACAATTGTACAACATAATATAAATCTTATGTAAGAATATAATGTAAAATAATTGTTAAATAGTTCATTATAATGTTTGAAATACACAATAATTATTTAATAAAAAGTATGTTTTCCATTTATCATTTTTTTTTTGGCCACGCAAAAGCTGTAAATGAAGTTAAATTAAGACACTCGTTAGTGTTGTAATTGGCAGGGGCGGATCTAAAATTAAATTTTGGGGGGAAGCAAAAGTGCAAAAATATAGTGCTAAAAATATTAAATTAAAACACCTTGTGAACCAAAACCTACTACTCCACTTTTGTGTTTGAGGAGGGGGTATATAACCCCGTTGCCCCCCTGGATCCACCACTGGTAATTATTAGGTAGACAGTGGGCACGTACAATATTATTTAAATTAGGCAGCAACGAACAGAATTATTTGCTAATTTGTTATTGTTCTGGTTATTATTTTCGCGTGCATTGTTATTATCTTAATTAGTAATATTTCTATGATTATTATCAACCAATCGATTATTAAAACCCTGATGATGATTATTATTGGGTATAGGTACCTATTATTTTTACAAGCTTTACTCAAATGTCTCAATGCATCCCTGTCGGATTCAATTTCCGTTTATTCAGTTTTAGCGATTGATTTTCTCAATTTTAATCAGTATGGAAGTTCCTAGTTTGGAATTAGGAGTTAGGATTTTGATTCGTTAATTACTTATGAACTTTCGGCCCCTATGCATTTGGACTTGGGACGTTATGTATAATAATTACGGTGCTTAGTTTGTAGATATTTTACTCGTTCAGAATTAGAATATGCGGTAACACGATTTTTCAGGATGTATGAGCTTCCTCGTATTTTTAATTGTATTTTAGGCGTAATCACTTAATTTTGCAATGATACATTTTATTAAGAGCGGTAAATTGCTCGGTTCTACTGCGTCAACCGATACGTCACACGCATTAATGAAACCCTGGGTAAATTATCTTAGGCACTAATTGAACAGCCGAGTGGAAAAAGGATAATATTCCGTAACACCCAATTTTTAGAAAATTTAAAAAAACACTGCTTATTTCCTTAAGTTTTATTACAATAAAAAACTTGTCTGTACAACATACGTTACCTAATACCTAGCCTTTAAAATAGAATATTATTTTATATACGTTTATTATATGAGTATATCTTTCAGCTACAAAATGGTCATCTCAGTTTATTTTTCGTATTTTTGGAATGTTATCCTTTGTGTACTCAACGATTTTTATTTAGTGGAGCAATTTGTTGGTTTTTAAACCAACTATAATTTCAGAAATTTGTAGTTTTCTAAGGTTTCGATTCAAATTCTATAGTGTAGTATGTTCAAGATTATATATCCATTTAATTGGCTATGTATTCCTGGATGTTTACGGGATGTCTAAACCTAACTGCACTTTATTTAAACAATTTTTTGTTCTGTCCAATCTCTCTTCTTCGTGGGGTAGGACGGGTGGGCCTCTACTGTCGGTGTGAAGTTAAGAGGGTAAAATTCTATTTATATCTGTACGCAACGATAAACCATTGAAAACGAATTTAGAGTGAAGTTTCTTTTATTCGTGTACGTATATTTTCCCGTTTTTCCAAATAATTATGAAAACTGCTGGGAAAATCAAAAAAGAAACACTTAATAATCTGGGCACGATTTCTGGCTGAAAGTGTTGTTCACAGGTAAAAAAAAAAGAAAGAAAAATATTAATAAATATCATAGTAATACCAATACATTTCTTGATATGCTCCAAATCTAAAAAGCCAGGATATAACTTTTAAATGTCTTATATTTTCAATATTCTTATATATCATTTAAAGGATAAATACACAATTCAAATGAAAATAATTATTTCTCAAACTCTCTGGTAATGTATACATATTTGAAAAAATGATATCTGTTTTAACATAAAATCTTTATTTCATATCATATTTTTTCTTTAAACCATTTTTTTTTTTTATTTATTTCTAAATCTATGTACAAAAGTAATAAAATTACATGAATTGATTTGAATTGATTGGACTTATTCTATAAACTGTTATTAACTTTTTTTATTAATGTATGTAATAATAATTTCAGATGATAAACACATATGTGTTTCCCAACTTCACAGAATACAGTGAACCGAAGACAGCAGAGGTAACATGTGTGCCATTATCCAACAAGTTTCGAAACGCTGCTAGCAAGACCGTGCAAAGTTCCTACTTATCAATGATTTTTGTATCAAGTACCGCACTGATTTACATTAAATTATATTAGGAACCGTAGTTAATTATTAGGGCCCAGAATTATATGCACAAAAAATGTACAAAATATGCATACATTTATGCACCAATTATCATTAAAATAAGCAAAAATATGCAAATAAAAATGTATGTTTATACAAATCTACTCTATATACAGATTACAATAACTAGTCCCAAACTAATTATCCTAATCTAGAAGTGATTAGATATTCTAAGAAAACAAACAAATTCCTTACAAACCATAGGAATATGTAGGTAAAACCAACAAATAATTGTAAAACAAATGAGTATGAAACACTGAAGTATTCGACTATAATGCAATGAAAAATCGTAAAATACAGAAATGTGCAGTACATATCAAAAAATGACAAAATATTAAAAATAAAACTTTGCATTTTAGATCTATTGCTATAATTCAAATTTGTAGCTTATCTAGCTACTTTTTAGACTGTTAAAAAAAAAACATGCAAATGCATATAAATCTGGGCCATTAATGTTCATTTTGATTCTCTCACACATTGTGGTCTAGCTCATAGATTTAAGTAAATTTTACCAAAGTCACTTTATTTTTATTTTTTTGTACATATTCATTTTGTATTATTATTATTATTTTTAATAAACTTAATATTTTCAATTTTGTACTTGGCGTTTACAAATCAACAATATTTATTTATTTAAGTATTACTACTATAATAAATATTATGCACTTCATTTCTCCTTAAACTACTTATTGTCTCCTATAACTTTTAGTATTTTACTATTTGGATAGGTATTTATCAAATAATACAGCCAAATGTTAATTTTGTCTTATCAAAAAGAAAATACAAAACTTACAAATCTGAACAACACAAATCAAATAATACAAATAAAAATAACCCAAAACAACAGTTAAGTTTTTAGTTCAACTTTATTTTCATTCTGTACAGTCTGAGAAGCATCAGGTATTGCTTCAGAACTAATAAGTAACATTTTAACTAAACCATCAATAGCCAACATTCTTTTGGTCAATAAAATTTCATTTTCTACAACGGTATGTAGTTTTGTCAACAGCGCACGAACTTCAAGAGTGGATGTTTCAAATGAATCCCAGTAACAGTCTATAAGATAACAACGAAAAAGTAATAGTTAATTTCTGTAATAATATAATAATAAATAAATTAAAATGTATTTATTATGAATAAATTTGGAAACTAAAAAAAAGAAAAATTCGAAGATGTCATCTATGAAATGATTAAATGATTAGTTGTCTTTGTATATAATGTCAGAATCTAAAATAGTACATAATTTATTATTTATTATTAATATTGTGTTGCCCAATTAAATTCAATAAATTTAAATTTGTTAACAATGCCAAAATGTAAATAATGGCAACTCCAGGTTACAACAAAACCGCAAGCAAAACAACAATTACAAGTTGAATTTAATTTAATGTCAACAAAAATAAGTATGAAAAAATTGTTATTCTAAGAATCAAAACTAAAAATAATATATTTAATAACTCGAAAATATAATTCATGCAATGACTATGGTAATGAAGTCACACTAATGAGACAAATAAGATTGTAAAGAATTCTATTGTATTTAGCAAAAAATTTATCTACATAAATTTAAATATTTTTTAATGAATAAATTGTAATTTTATACTCACCAATAACAGTTGAAGCTACATGTGTCAATGTTTTAGATAATTTTCGAACTCCAATATATCGAACGATAAAATTTAACAGAAACGATAATTGTTTTGGATTCCGGCCAGATATTGCTTGTACTAAACCATTTCTCCTAAGAAAATAAATAACAATGAAATGTAAAGCTAAAAATATTCAAAAATCTAAAATAATAAAGGGTGGTACTGTAATTTAAAAATAAGAAATCAAATAGCTACTCAATTTGCATATAAAGGCATTATCAAAAATATTAAAAATCATTAATTTAGAATTTAAATCACAATACATAATTTATTAAAATGAAAAAAAAATAAATATTGTGATTAACATTGTTTACCTGCACAACTCGTCAAACACATAAACTGTTACATGAGGTTTCTTGAAAGCAACTGCATGAACTAAGACCAAATCTAAAGCTTGACTATAGTTGAATTTTCTTAAAGCAGTATCAAACTTGCTCATTTGATCGGGTTGCATCATCGGCACAGTCATATCAATACTATCGGATTGAACAATTGCTGCAGCTCTCGCTTGTCGCGTTTTGTTTTTCATATTATGTTTAATTGATGTGTCACGTTTAGTTATGTTTACAATACCATCAACAGTTCCAGCAACAATTGTTTTATCGTCCATCTAAAAAAATTAGGATTAAAATTAAATAATATTCATGTCTAGTGTGTACTTATATTTGTATACATTTATTTTTAATGATACTTATTAAAGGTACAGTTTCCAAGGTGCGACCGGTCGCGGAGACATTGGTGTGTGCTGATTTCTAGGCGTGACTGGTCGCCGAGACGTAAAGAAAACCATCAAATTCTGTATCTGTATTCAGTATCATTGTGGTTCTCGTGCAGTGAGGGCTAGTGTTTTAAAGTTAAATAGTATATTTACTACTATGAGTATGAATACAATTATTAATAACAATAATAAAATAATGTTACTTCTTCTTGAAGAAGAGCAAGAGGATGATGATTTATTAATTACAACACAATGCGATCAGAAAGAAAAAGTTGATGCACTTTTTCTTAATAGAAAAAGTGAAGGATACTTTGAAATTTTAATAAATTGACATTTAATACGAAATGAAACAAAATTTCGCGAGTTTTTTCATGTTAATAAAAACCATTTCGATCAGTTGTTCTTCTTCTTCTCCCGAAAAATTCAATTTAGCCATATTGCTGTACGGAACTGTCGAAATACACTACCCAAGAGCTGGTTTGTGAATGAAATAAATCAACGGTCGCGCGCGACAGTCGCAATACACTGCTCTTGGACCAGTAGTGTCGCCGGTCGCCACGATAAAGTTCAGTCGTGCGACAACAGTCGCGTGTTGGAAACCAGTCAATAGGAATTACATACTAACAGTCAAACGGCGACTGTCGCACCTTGGAAACTGTACCTTAATGAAATTTAATATTTTCAAAAAGTATATTTAAAGTTACTAAACAAAATTAAAATGCAATATTAATATTGTTAAAGTATATATTTTATTAAAAAATGTTTTAAAAGAACATTATTAAGAAAGACTTTTCTAAGAGTTTAATTGTCTAGCGCTATAGACTGTCCTACTCTCTTATCACTTATAGACTTCAAAATTCCTCAACATCCTACTTATATACTAATGTCTTTTTATATTCCTCAATTCAAAAGCAATTACATGAAAAATGAACTAATGAGACATTTAATGTGTATCACCAATAGGGACCCCTCCTTACTGTTTTAACTGTATAATTACTCTATTATTTTGTATTACTATATATTATTAGTTATATTCTATATACCTTATTGTATTCAAAGGGCACCTTTAGTTGTGAAAAAAAAAATATTTTCATAGTTTTGTAAAAAAAATTGATTAATATCATTACTATCAATAAGCTCAAAATACTAACACTTATATCAATACTGAGTACTGCACTCGGATAAGTAATATCGTGTGACAATTGGAATGTTGATACATTGTAAATCTTAACGTGCTTGTCCAACGAGGCAGTTACAATGGCTGTACCTTGTTTGGCTAGGCACAATGCAGTAACAGTTTTATGGTTCTGGGTGAGTTTAGCCAATAATTTACCAGCTAAAACGTCCCAAATCCGAACTTCAGTACCACCTGAAACATGATTTATATTTTTCAACTTTTCAATGTATACATGAGTAAATTTATATATTGTTGATTAATAATAATTGAAAACATTTAATAACTTGTATATATTACCAGCAGATATCAGTAAACTGCCAGAAGGTAAAAACATAAGGCTTTCTACTGGTGCTTCGTGGTCAACTGACAATGTTACGGACTTAGTTCTTGAATCAAACATGTTAATTTTTTTGTCATAGCCACCAGAAACAAATAGATTTTCAGAAATTGGGGAAACACATCCAGCTCTGATATAGTCCTGTAAATTCAAAAAAAAATAAATTACATTTATTTATTATTATTTTGGTAATATTATGTATTTTTAGTCAAATAACTTTATGAAAACAATCTATCAGTGGATACATTTGTCCGATTATACACATACAGTTTTGTATAATATGGATAATTTTTTTAAATACAATAAAACTTAACACTAGTAATGATTGATTCAATTATTTTCTCATTTATTTTAGGTTATTTTAAAAACATAATATTATTGATAAGTTTAAACACCTAATTTTATTTATTTTTTTTATTTTAATTATGTTTTTAAATTTTACCCAACCTGTTTTAGTTTATAAACATCTTTTTCTCTGTTACACAAAAAAGTTTTGATATTTATAAGTTGCATATTTTTTACAATTTATTTACGTAAATATGCAACAAGAATCTGTGATCGAAGCAAGCAGAAGTTGAGCCTCCTAAATTAATTATAGTATATATAAAAATAATTATTTGTATTATGATACAATTTGATTGGTAAATGGTAACACATACATTTAATACTTTATCATAATCATAAAACAAATTATTTAAAAATACAATGTACAAACAATAATTTATTTAAAGTTTTGAAACTGTATATAGTATCCCATTCGAATAAATAATATAATGTACATATGCGATATACGTAAATATGTTTTATGACTTATAAATTAACAAAAAATCTATAAAATATAGAAACCAACAAAAATTAATAATTTTTTTTTTTAATACAAAATTAGTATTGTTTACTAATTTTTTATTAATATTACATGATGTATTTAAACAGATAATATTGATAATAGTCATTATAAGTAGAATTCTTGTTTTGGTACAATAATATTTAAAAAAAGAATAAAAATGGATGGTATTAGTTTGGATTATTAGCTGCATAATTTATTTTTTATTATTGAATAGACATAAATTTAACTATCAAAATTTATAATTTGGATTATAACATAAAATATTTTTACCGTATGATATCCTTCAAAGTGGCCACTTATTTGTTGACTACTGATATCCCATAAAGAAACAGTTTTGTCGTCTGAAAAACTAGCAATATGATGTCCATCCCGAGTAAAAAATGTACGGTGAACAGCTCTAAACCGATAAAATTAAACATTAGAGAAAATATTACAATAAAGATTTCTAATTATCAATGGCTCACGCTTTATGTCCTCTGAACTGTCTCAACATAGACTTTGTGTTAACTTCAAATAATCTCACAATCGATTCTTCACCCCCCGCACATAATAGTTTACCATCTCTACGAAACGATGCACCATAAGCAGCTTCTTTAAATTTGTTCAAATTTTTTGTAACTACCTTTGTAACAGGATTGTAAACTTGAACCTAAATCAAATATTATATTTAGATGGGGATAATATATTTACTTAATTTATCAAATAGAATGCTTACACGGGCTGAACACGAAACTGCAAAATGATACGGTGAGCGTCGTGAAAAATTGATATAATCTATGGGGCCAAATTCTTTGACCAGTACCGGACTCTGAAAAATTGTATTCAATTCAAAAAATATTAAAAAATAAATATTTAAATAATTTAAACATACCGTTAGTTTTTTCCAATAAGAATCTTCAACGGTATAAGAATCATTTGGACGAGCAAATGGCTTAACAAATGATTTTTTAAATGAAGTCATGATTTATTTGAGACTTCGATCATATTAAGAAACAAGAATGAGAAATTTAAAATTTCTTTATTATCAAAATCAAAAATCAAATCATATCAAAAAAATTATTGCCCATAACCTCAATATTTTTTCAGTGTAGATTACGGTTGTAAACTATTATTGTAGATACCGTGCAAGGTATATCCACCTTATTACCGTGGTATAGATCCGGATTGTTAGAAATTGATAAGGGACTAGATACAAAATTTTTCTGTTACCAACTGTTTTCCTTTGAAATATCGGCATAATTTATCGTTAACTACCACTTTTTTTTTCAAAACTTAAGTAAATTAACGTTTTAAAAATGATGGCGTAAACGATAATTGGCGCTAATCATTATTTTCTTAGTTATGGTCATTTGAAGTTTATTGTGTTTATGAATATTATGTGTATTATATTAATTAACTCCACAAAACATTATGATACCTACAGGTTACAATGTTTTGAATTGTCTAGGGGAAATTAGATTCAGAGGACTGTTTTGATAAGTAATGAGTATCAAAGTGTCATGTTATTTGAATTGCCTATACCAAAGATATTAAAGGAGTATTGTTGTGAAAACCGCAAGCTCCCAATAGCCCTAATTATAACACTAGATGGCAGTAGTTCATAAAATTCTAATCCAAACAATTCTATAAAAAGGTAAATGTATAGCTAAACACAGAAATGTAAAATATAAAATTTGAATACGTTTTTGGTCAATTATAAGGGCCATTAATAAAGCAATAAAAATTTATTGACAATGACATTTACGGTCCCGTGCTATATACCAAAAGAATCTACACTAGTCACTCGTTAAGCCCTTCGAGTACACAAGGGAACTGGAGCACAAATTTAGAGGAAAAATTTTGTCAAAAGTTTGTATTTATAAAAATGATTCAAGTAAAATTCAAATAATTTCCAATTTGTTTACAGTTTTAAATTCTGAGTGGGGCGGAGAAACTTGTGGTTTTACAAAGATGTATATTTTTTTTTCTGTGGACAACTTTTCTAACAGCAATTTCGCTTTAAGTTTAATGATAGCAATTTTTCTAAAAAAGGAAATTTCACCGGGGAAATATTTTAAATAGGTCTTATATCGATTTTTTCCGGAGTTTTCTCAGAAAATATGAAAAACTGGGAAAAAACATGGGAAAACCAGGAAAAACGTAGAAAAACAGGGTAAATCGGTAGAACATTAAATAAATATTATTAAAGAAAATATATAAAGCACATTTAATTATTTTGTATTATATGGTATATATATTGTTGACAAAGCATCACTATCAACTGAAATCCGCTCAGAATCGTTTTTTTGTAAGCAATGATTTATCGTTGCTTACAAGTATACATTAAATTACCTTTAACAGTGGCTGCTCCCGTCCCCATTATCCTAGGACGACTTTTTGTATTTTATTTTACTATTCTATTGACAAATACTTACATTATCTTAAAAGGTTTTGTTTTCGTATCTCCCATCATAGCAGAGTTATAAGCTGTTAAAAATGACACGTCATTTGTGATTTTAATTATTTCTAATGGACATCAAGCTTAAATGAGACATGAACTCATTAGAGATGAAATTTCAATGATATAAGTTAAAAATGTATTGTTTTAATAAGTTAGTTTTCCATTTGCATTACACTTTTTTTAAACTCGTAATTCTTATATTTCGAGTTATAGTAATTGCTATAATTGTTGATTTAAGTTGATTGTTGATATTTTAATGGTCGGATACTTTTGAAATATTTCGTGTGTGGCTTGCACCATATAAGAAAGCTTACCTACTTCCACTTTCTATTATATGCTGACGATATACAAACTTCGTATAAAATATACTAAAATATACCTTACCAATCATCGTATTTTACTTGGTGAACTTTGTTAAAATACTATATGGGTCTCCAACCTTGGTCTTTCTCTCAATGTTAATAAATACAGTACACCTATAATTTACTCCTACATGCTTATAATAGTTTACATTTATAACGGGTTTCCATCGTCAAAGGTCTCGGAATTTACATTTACTTCACCAGTATTTTCTTCTTTAAATAAACAAAACACATACCGTTATTACAGCTTGGATAATGGTGTAACTATTTTTTTTAAATTTATTTATATTTTTAATCCGGTTTTTGTATCTACTTTGCAACAATACCTATTGGTTTATGAGCATCGACAGAATATTCACGATTAGGTGTTACTACAGTAGTGTACTTACGGCGAAGGGTTGGGTCCATAGGATCTGGACCCTTCCATTTGCCCCATTGATATCTAATTATCTAATGTATATTTTAATATAATATTCTGCTGCTGGTTGTTCTAATATAATTAGTAAATAACGTTAGTAATAAACCTACTTGTTTGCACCCAATAACATTGCAAATCAATACATTTGGCAAAAACTTGGGGAAATTTAATATCTCTATATAATATGTTGTGAGAGATGAGATATAGACACATACACAGATCTATATTCATATTCAACTATAATAGTATGTATATAATTTTATTACCACGATATGGTGGTACCATTTTTCCACCTAAACTTTTAGATTGACTTTAGTTGATAATACTATAAGCGAAGAGAGATGTATTTCCCCTAGACTATGGGCTAAAGAATTAAACGATCAAACACAAGAAATAACTAACGTATGTAAATCAAACATTTTTATGAAATTTTCATAAAAATTGTATTCGTATTTTAAATTCTGAGTGGAGTGAGGAGTATATTGGTTATACAATGATGTTCATTATTTATCTATTTTTCTGGGAAAAACTTGTCTACAAGAAATTTTGATCCGATTTTTAAGTGTAACACTTTTCTGAAAGGAAATTTGACTGGAATGGTACTTTAAAGAGGTTATGTTTTGATTTTTCCAGGGGTTTTAAGAATAAATTAGAAAAACCGAAAACAAATGTATATAATTGTATTATTTTCAAATCGTAAATATTACGATCTTTTAAAACATGTATAACCGAACTCAGCTCAGAATCTTAATTTAATTAAACTTCCCAGTCAGAATTCCTTTTAGAAAAAGTGCTACCGTTGTAAATCTGCTGGTAGAAATTTTGTTCATAGGGAAAAAAAGCCGAAATATTTTTAATTTATTCCTACATTTCGTACATTCTCCCGTTTTTCCTCCGTTTTTTTTCGATTTTTCACATTTATTGAGAAAACTCCTAGGAAAATCGAACAATAACCTTTCTAAAATAGCACCTCAAGATAATTTTCTTTCAGAAAACGGTCTATATCATATTCATCGAATAAGAATTTCTGGTAGAAAAAGTATTTATATAAAAACAAAAATAAACATCTTTGTTAAACTAATATATTCTTTACCACTCTCAGAATCGAAAATAATAATAATAATAATAATGAGAATTTTAATAATAATATAATAATCCAATCAGCATCATAATAATCATCGATACTTTTAATAATATTAATCAACAATAATAATCATAATATACTTTAACAAATATCAGAATCAGCTTTTTAATAAAATAATCAACAATAAACTGAATAATAATTTTAATAACGGTTTAAAGTTTAATAAGGGTAGATATTTGATGATGATTATTATTTTTATTGATTATTATTATAAGTATGCTGATTATTATTATTGTTGATTAATATTATTAAAAGTATTGATGATTATTTTAATGCTGATATGATTATTATTATTAAAATGCTCATTATTGTAATTGGTGATTATTATTACTTAAGTGATCATTATATTTATGATTACCTGTTATGCTTCTTATTAAAATTATGATTATGATTATTGTTGATTATTTTATTAAAATGCTGATTCGAATATTGGTTAACGATTATTATTATTATTATTGATGGTTGTTATAAGTATGCCGACTATTATTATTGTTGATTAATATTATACAAATGTTGATGATTATTATGAAGCTAATTTGATTATTATTATAAAAATACTTATTATTATTATTTAAGTGATTAGCATATTTATTATTACCTATTATGCTTCTTATTAAAATTATGATCATGATATTTAAATTGCTCATTATTATTATTATCATTATTGTTTTAGTTTTTGAGTAGAGCGAAGAAGCTTATGGTTTTACAAAGATGTTTATTATTTTTTTATAATAAAAATTTCAAATTTTCAAAACACATACAAATGGCGTTCTGGCGATCTGTCGGTGAAAATAATGCAAATGCTTATACGCAGTAGAGCATTTAGGGGGAACAAAGGGGTCAAATAACTCTAGTGGCAACATTTTAACTGTTTTAGAGACGATGGTTTTATTGAGTGTATTAATTTTTGTCTTTATCACAGAATGTATAACACTTAATAGCATCATTGATTAATTGATTGATTAATCTACGATTTTATTTTTATAAATAATAGGTAATAGGTAATTGTTGTAAGCGCTGTTGTATAAAAAGACTATGAGTGATTTTATATTGAGTACGGTCGCCTTTTACATAGAATTTTGTCTACACTATGTTGTGTACATTTTGTACCCCCAAGTAACAAGTAATAAACGATAACAGATTATCGTATCATATCATTTTGGTTAAATATCTATGAAACAAGTAATAACGTATACAATCTAATTATGTCATCATTTAGTATGATATTTTATTTGAATAAAATATTTAGAAATTATAAATTTTTAAACCCTAGGATATACATTTTAAAATGTTATTCAAAACAAGCAAGGGGCACATTTTTCAGTGATTGAGAGCGACGAGAGAATGTCTAAGGTTGTAAAGTGTAGTGGGTGAAAATAAGTGAAAGGGGAGGGGGCGGCAATACAACTGTTTTGCCCTGGGGCGCATATATTCTAAATGCACCACTGGTTATATGTAGTTCCTACGTTTACAGCGAGAGAGAGTCAGTTGTTCCACATATGCCTGATAAGTTATGTAGTGATAGACTGAAATTAATGATCTGTACTATCGAACAAAATTAGATTATTCACACTATTATTCAACTATCGAATAATTTATTCGATTATGTTATTCGTATTTACTAATTACTATTTTCGTAAATTATTCGAATATTTATTTTAATTTGCGCAATTTTTATTTAGTTGAATAATTTTTGTTTGTTTGTAAATTAGCCATTAGGTACATAAAATAATAAACATGGTTAAGTATACTATATTATATTACTATTTAGCCACGATAATACAGATTATTCGAACAAATGAAAACTATTCGAATGAATAAATATTATTCGAATAATTCAGTGCATTTTAGTAATAAATAATTACTGAATAATTCAATAGGTATACATAATCAAAATCAATGTTATTATCATGCCTATTATTCAATATTCATAAACAGTAAGCAGCGTATTATAGACAATCAAGTGCCCTAATAAAGTAGTAATTGCCTATAGTAGCCGCTTATGGATATCTGCTTTAAAATAATTTATAGTACGAAATATAACTGATAAAACTGTAGCTAAAGTAAAAGCAATTAATAACAAATTACTTATCGTTGTACAATATTTTATATATTTTTTTTTTTTTTTCATAAAAAATTTTTCATTAAAAATATCCGTAAAAACCTAATATTTTCACAAAATACTTGGATTAAATATTGGACTTTTCTAATCGTGATAACATTTCAAAACATTCTGGCGATTTTAGAGCTATTTGTAGGCGTTTTATATTTACAAGTTTTTTTAGTTTTTATTTTTTATAGCCTTATAGGTATTGTAAATGAATAAAAGTGCTCGACCAAACAAAAATGCTTGAAAATTCAAGTTCACTATAAAGTTTCACTTAGTGGTAAAAAAAAAAGTTAAATGTAATAGATTTTTCATGTAGGTGTTTTCGGTTCTAATGTTGACGAAAATCATAACAATCACAGCATTTTAAAATAATATGTATAACCGAATTTAGTTCAGAATCGTTTTTCATTAGCAATGATTTACCGTTGCGAACTGGTGTAAATTCAACTATCCTACCTTTCCAACTTTTTAATTACGTATTATACATTTATACCGAGTTGTTATTTTACTTTTGCAAATGATATTTTGCACGTATCGCCAATTCGTTTAATGATGTCATCATGCTGGTGCATCTGTTTATTGTTCGGTTTTCCGCGAGTAATTTTCTTGAGACGATGCACTCGTTTAGAAATTACATGCACACCACTGTGTAATGTGTATATATGTGGCATTAACATCTAATATTTTAAATGACAGTTGCATTATTCAGCAAGAAAAAAATAACCGTAGAAAGCACACTGTAGTGGTGTAAATAAATATAATAATAATATTATAATGTGTTAGTAGTCCGGGCATTATACTTTTTCGAATTATTATCCTTTTTTTTTCTTTTTCTTTTTTTAGCTGACAAATAAACAAATGGTGGGCAATTTTAAACACTGCTACGTTTGGTCTAATGACCATATTTAAAAACCTAATTTAAGTTAACCCTTTTTTCTAGTATATAATAATCTAAACCGTAGCCCGTAGGTAATGTAAAAAAAAAAAATAAATAAAAATAAAAACAAAACAGAAAATAGATTTTATTTTAATTCAATATTAATCGTATAGGCATATAGGTAGCCAGATAAGTACCTATAGTGAAATAAATTTCAAACGAGGAAGGAGTTATTTGAATAGATTTTAAAAATGATACGGAGTTATATTTGAAGTTCTTAATTGGTCGAATATTATTTACTGAAAAAAAAATCAACAAAACAGTATTGCGTTTAGTTGAGTATTGTACATGGACGCCTCAAACCTACGAGTTGGTTCTCAATTACCGAATCGGTTCCCGGGTTGTATATATTGGTAGATATACGCAGATCTGAACATGTACAGGTATATTACTCATATTTTTCATAAAAAATAAAATATGTAATAGTTATAAAATAATAAATTGTATAGAAAAATAAATTAACGTCTCAATGTATACCGTGTAGTGTAGTGTATCAACATCTTACAATGAAACAATTTTTTTTAAAATACCTATAAATTTAAATTTATCAAAAAATATAGATGCAATTTGGAAAAAAAAAATAATATTTTGAAAGCCTTTTTGAAAGTATTTGTTTAAAATAATACCAAAGAATTGTAAATTTCACTAACAATTAAATCCTCCCCAAAAATAACTCACATTAGAAAAGTTATGATATCAAAAAGGAGCTAAGTAATTTCTTAAATTCATGAGTATAGAAATTGTTTACAATTTTTTGTATTTCATGAAGTGCAATAATTTAATACAAATAATTTAACTTAGCTTGGCGCCTACAAATATTTATTACTACAAATAAATATACAATGCCGACATGAATATTTACATCCCCATTTTTTTTTATAGTTTATTAATATTACCATAACACTATTTAAGTACATACTATGAGTATGTAGTACCTCCAATCTAAGTTAAATTATTTGTATTAAATTATCGCACTTCGTCAAATATAAACAACTATAAGCGATTTCTATACTAATGAATTTAAGAAATTACTTAGCCTCATTTTGATATCACAACTTTTTCTAACTTGAGTTTTTATTTTTTCTTAACGAGGGTTTTACACGTCGTTGACGGAGGGTTATTTTTAGGATATTATTCATTTTTTTTATGAACAATTTAGATATAGTTAGCCTATGTTCTTTTTATCGATTAAAAAATTATGGGGACAAAATATCTTTGTTGTTTTTTATGGATTGAGTAAATTAATATATGATGTATAACTAGTAAAACAATACTATAGTAAAACAGTGATGAAATAAATAAACAAAATTGTTTTGTATTCGTCGCAAATAGGTGGTAACAACGCGTACAACATATTGTGCATTGTTGAATTGTTGAAAAAAATAGCGTTTCGAGTAAAAACTATGCTAATACTTTTGCATATTACTCAGGCTGTAATCATCCGATTAAATTAAACCTTACAATATAATCATCTACATAACATACTGATTAACCCGTGTAAATTTCAGAATAATCAGACTATTAGTCTATAGAGAGGTCGGACCATTTGCCATAAAATTACACAGGTTAAATAGAAGTTGGCCGTCTCGTGTAATATACTGCAGTCGACGCACGAGCTCTTCTTTTTCACTTAGCTCTGCGACGCAATCGTGGCGCTGGATTAAACCTAAAAATCATTTTGCTGTATCATTTTTAACCAGTACCCTACATACCAATATTGGTTCCCGAGTGGTTTACAGGTAAAATACGAATTGTATACGATGAATCGTCATTTTAATAATGAAACAGCATTACAAACCAATAATGATTTCCTTCCTATGGTCCACAGACTTAAAAGTCTTGAAAAGTAACCAGAAATCCGAAAGGCGGTTCTGCAACCGTTGACTAAAAAAAAAAAGTGATATTTAGACCGAAAAGCTGTAAAGAAAACCTGTAGGGTTTGGATTTTGCGTATTTTGATTTATTAACAAATTGAGTACGGGTACAAGAACGATTAAAATTTGCCCGCAATAAAATTTATTATTTAAACCTATTTTTGCTAACGGAAAAAATTTGAACAGTATTATCGTTTAATTTTTATCGGGGACTAATTCGTACATTTTTTTTTTTTATTTTTGACCCGGGAGCCAATTCCGTACTTAGTTCCCTAATATTTATATTATACTTACTTTCTTTTACGTGGTTTTGCATCGTAATATCGTATAATATATGGCATCGATATTGTCATTCCGATATCAAACATCCTACTTTCAAATTTATATTGATATCCGCTATTTCAGTGATAATTATCACCATTGTAAAATGTATAAAATGAAATTTACGATACGTTTATTATTGTTATTATTTATTATCGTTACACACGCTGACACTCATTGATATAGATTAAAATAATCACATTATTATTATTGTTATTTTAATTTTTTTTTTTTTTAACCTATTGTGTTGTTGCTATAACGAATCATTTTGTTTAAAATCCAGGTGCTAAGGAAATATTATTAGTGACTTGATGAGCGTGTGGTGATTTTCCCGTACCGACCTACTCATCACCGTTGAGTTTTGGCCTACCAATGTTATTTATTAGGCGTTATTATTATACCATTAAATACGAATGCCTTTAATAAGTATGGTAATTAACAAATTTAAATTCTCTGTTTTATAAACAAGTTTTCGAATAAAATTGCTTCAATCGAAAACTTTATATTATACACTTGCCTATAAGTATTTATTTAAGAGCTTTCTTATGTATCATTTCGGACAGTTGTTGTATCGCATATCACTGTTGATTTTAAATTCGTTGTACTTTTCTTAATTATGGGAATAAACCGGGAAAAACCATTACAAAAACTGAATATAGTATTTATGCGTTACGCCGGAGTTTTTAGTTAGGGATATTCATATCGCTGTATATTTGAAATGTTCAATTTATATTGATCATTTTTTTTTTTTTTGGCCACGTATAAAAATATGATTTAAAATATTTAATTTTAATTCATCTTTTTAGTTCATTGTCCTAACTTAAAAAAAATAAAAAAATTTGGTCAAAACTACAAATTTTAAATTACTTTATTAGCTAAAAAACCGGTCATACTTTGCACCATGGGCAGGCGACAGTTGTAAGTGAGAAATTCGGAAAGTATAAGACATAGGATGATTTTAGTTTATGAACGGCAAACAACGATCAATTATTATAATTAAAAACTTTTAGAGGTCCGTAAACTGATACGGTTATGTTGTGACATTAGAATCTAATGATTAGATAGTTATGTTTTTACCCTTATAGCCAAGAAAATCCAGAAATAAACAAAATAATAAAACCGATGCGTCATCAATTGTTTTCAGGTTTTTAATTGGTTAGAAAAACATTAATGAATTAAGAAAAATGTTTAAAATGAAATACCGTCAAGTTGAAAACCTATGTCTTTTAAGGAATAAAAAAATTGAAGCATTTCAATTAATTTGTAAAAAGTTTTCCGAAGGGAAAAATGGAACTCCTGGTGATCGGGGGTTGCCGTTAGCGCGTGCCAGTGTATTGACACTAAAATTTCCGATACTCAGCTAAATATCTATAATAAATTAAAGTAATTTAAGCACTTCAAAAAATATACAAAACCAATTCGATCCCTGGGACATTGCTACAAAAATTCATAACAAATTAAACATAGTTTTTCAGTACAGTAAATAAATAAGTATCATATGGATACCCGGGCATACTGGTTTTAAAGATAACGAGATAGCGGACTAACAAGTCTCACTTGCCGTAAATAATTCAGATACTCCTTTAATTGAATACATTTCTTATTACAATTCAAACAAATATATCCAGGAAATTATTAATGATAAATGGCAAAACAAATGTAAAACACAAAGTACTAAATTAAACGAAATAAAAACGGATATACGAGATTCAAGTGGCATAATCCAAACCTCAAACGAAAAGAAGAAACAGTAATAAATAGAGTATGGGTAGGTCACACCAGAATTACTCCTGGCTTTATTATGAATAAAGAGAACTCCCCAATATGCCCAACATGCGGAACCAACCTCTCTGCTAAGCACATTGCAGACTGTTTAAAGTATAATCAAGAAAGGATCGAACACAGAATATCTCATAACCTGGACGCGGCTCTTTGGCCAAACCATCAGCTAAATACAGATTTAATTAATTTTCTTAAGCAAACTTATGTACATCACCTAATTTAAAATTTTGCAATGTATTACATATCAACAATTAACCTGGTACAACATTATAATTTAAATAAACTTAATATATTATACCTAACTAGCATGTAAGCAAATCCATTGTTAACAAAAAATAACTAATAGTCATTGCTGCCGAGGTTGTATGAGGTCAATAAAAAAAAAAATTATTTTATTTTCATTATAAATTATAAATAAAAAAATATATATAATACCTATTAATTAATAATAGATAGATGTACATAGATTATTCTATTTTCCTCCAGCAGTAACTTCCCACCGTGTATAAAAATATCGGATTATATTTTTTATTAAATTTAATAGAGTGTGAAATTATTAAATCGTAAACGTAAATTAAATAATGAATTTTAATATTATACACGCCAACGACAATGATTATAATAACGTTATACGACGAGAAATCGAAATCACTAGGTGCACCTATACATATAGGTACACCTATAATATCATTTATAATAAATTGACGTTCCGTTGAACGGATTTCTATATACTTAGCTGTAACCAAATTGACAAACAACGATATATTATGGCGGATGGCCGATATTGTTTTTTGATACCTATTATACATTACATGCGACATTGTTATCGTGATTTTAATACCAATCATCGGATATTTTTACTGCTAATTTTTTTCTTTCGATTTTACCATTACGGCGAAGACTGCTTGCCGCCGATGCGCTCAGCAGGAAGAAGAAATAATAAAAAAAAAAAAAAAAAACATATGATGGTCATTATTATTATAATCGATTTGCTTCCGTGAATTCCCGTCAAGCGTATTATCGGGTCAACGGTATATAATAACTAATAATGAGGATAATAAGGACACTGCGAAACGGTAAAGAATTAAAATATACACACACTATTATACATCTATAATATAATATATTAACGACAACCATTGGTTCGTATATACGGATTGTGTTGTGGATTTTTTTTTTTTACAAATTATAGCGTGATTATGCGAATATTTTAATAAATAATAACGATAGTGTTTAATAATGACATACACTAAAAACATTAAATAATCATATCTACATCAAACGACGAAATTGGGGTTAGGCAAGTATAGGCAAGTATAGCTGACGCAGTATAGGCGTATAAAACGTAAACCGAATTAAGGTTGATTAAAATATATTTCAACAAAAAAGAAAAAAGAAAAAAGGTTAGTTTGGTACTTTCATAATTTAACGTATTCGAATAAAAATATTACCATATGTGGAGGTTTAGGTTAATTAATGTTAATGCATTTTCACCGTTTTCGTACTTATACAAGTGTATGTAACATGGGCGATTCGTTTTTGGAAAAGTTGTGATTATTGCCAAAAAATGTTTTAAAAAAAATGGCCAAAACAGAAATAAAGACTTGCATTGTGGGTACTTAAATATGTATTATAACCAATTTCAACTAGGTCAATTGAGTTATTAGTTTATTACGGATTTTCCTGTTTTTTTCTTGATGATATTTACGCTTTTTAAGTTTAGCTTATAAAGCACTATATCGTCTATTACTATATTATTTATGTATCATGCGTATATTTTGTGAACATACATATTTATTCAACAGTATACACCAGGAACTTAAATTGTGTGTAGTACGACACACTTTGTGTAATACGAAATTTTAGGTGTGCAGTAAGAAATTAAAAAGTGTGTAGCGGCTATATTGAGATATTTGTTTGTATAATTTTTTAATTTTACATTTTTTTTGCACTTTTAACATGTAGTCATGACTGAAGAAAAAAAATTCTAAAGTGCATCTTTTATAAAAATATAAATAACATCAAGTTAACTTGAAAAACATCATTAAAAGTTATAACATATTATTTTAAAGATGACGAAGGCATAAAATAGATTATGAGTACTTTTATTATCGATATTTAATACATATAATCATATCATTAAATAAAGAATCAAATAACCTAGTCGAAACTGACCATATGCGTAATTAATATTTATTGTATTTAAGTTGAGTAAATTGTAATAGTAATTAGTTATGTATTTTTTTAAATTGCTTTGAGTTAATTTAAAAAAAATAAATAAACAAATATACTAATTTAATCCCTCAGAGAAAATCTAAAAAAACGTCTTTATTAATATCTATCTATTTATCTATCCATATAAATATTTGTCTTTATAAAGATTAATAATAATCTAAAATAATGTCAGTTATTTTTTCGTTGATGTGCTGATCGAAAATCCCCCCACGCCATCAAAACTGAAATCATTCCATTGCGGGAGGAGAAAGGTGATACTTCTGATATAGTATAGTTTGATATAAAGTGTGGAGTACGAAAAAGTATATATTTTAGCCTCTGGTGTATACAATAGCTTCACTGTTACTTCAGTAAAGTTTACATGGCCGCAGTTCTTATATTCAAAAACTCATGAGGTAAAAACTAACATTAAACTTCAAAACGAATAAAATCATAAAATAAAATATACATATACAACGTAGGATGAAGTCACTACCTATGGCCAATATCCCTGCTGTGATCAATAATTTTTATTTTATTCGTAAATAATACAATTTTTTAATTTGATAAGCAATTTGATTATTATTACAGTATTAATTTATATTAATTAATTTACTGGGTGATATCAATTATTACGAAAACATTTGAAAACACAGATGGCCTTCATGGTAGAATAAAAATATGACATTGTAATTATGACAAATTAACGTAGGAGGGAATATTATGTTGAAAATATATATTATTTTTCCCCCTTTGTACTCTGCTTGCAGAGGTACACGACGGAAATGTGGACCGTATAATAACCAGAACTGTAAAAAAAATGTGACAAAAAAATAATATATATATCCCACTTTAGCTATTTATATTGTATTTATGTTTTTATACAATTTCCGTGAAAATATATATTATACAATATAGAATACAAATTAAATACTAAATAATATATAAAATGTAGGTGATGTGTAGATACTATAGGTGCCTAGTAGCTATATCTAAAGGTATATAGATGTTTACTTAGATAGAATACCAATGATATTCGTATATTATTTCTGGTCGTTATTGTATAAACGTCCAGAAAAAAAAAATAGAACATACAGTGTAATATTTGATATTATTCACATTTCCTAAGTCTAGGTACCTTTAGAATTTTTAAGGGTAATTTTTCTTTGTCTGTCTCTCTCGTAATATGGCAACGAAGGCATTCCACACTTCCAAAATTGCGACTTTCTGGGTGAGTTTAGGACAAAGAGGGACTATTATTAATCGAATAATTTTTTTTTTTTATATTTTCATTTTTATCAAGATATTATGTTGAGTCTTCTAAATTATCTTTATAAATTATGCATGAATAATATAGTATTATAATATATTAGTAATTTATTATATTCGTTTAAAGGTTGTCAATGATTGCACAAATATTATGCAAAGCAAAGTATCTAAACATATTCGAGAATAATGTGCATTGTATTATAATTGAAAATTGAAAATGATATATTAATTAAATTTACATCTACAATTAGCAAAGAACATATCGGGAAAAAAATAAAAATTTAAAATAATCAAATATTCAAAAATCAAATAATCAAAAAATATTCAAATAATTTAAATAAAAACAATTTTTTTTAATCGATTCAATCATTAAATTACAATATAATATTATATAATACTAATATATAATACTATAATAATAATATAATACTATATAATATTATTGATACTCTATATCCTATTATCTTCATCATTTTAATGTTGAAAATCTTTATTCCTTAAGAAAAATAGAAAATAAAAAAAAACCGGAAATACTTCGGATCATGGTTATGTACCAAGACCAAGGTCACTGTTGTAGGTGTGAAGCTGAGAAGGTATGCATTACAGGATATAAAGTAATTTAGTTTATAATATACTGAAAGCAAGAACTTAGTAAACTGTTGGAAGATTATATTATAGTATTAGATGCCAATGTGACCCAGAAATCAACAAAAGTAAAAACGGTACATCATAATTTCTTTTTTGAGTTTTTTAGATGTTATATAAAAACTATTAAGAATCTATAAAAATGTTTAAAATAATGTGCAAGCGAATGAAAAATTTGCCTCTCGGACGATGAGATATCGGAATATTTTTAGTAATTAAAAAGTATTTTACGACAGGAAAAAACACACATGCACACTCACATACACACGCACACTTTTGAAAAACTAATATAACAAGCTTCTGCGTTACATTCAGAATCCGAAAACTTAAATCCACGATTAATATTTTAACAAATATCAAACAATATCAACCGTTTTTCTTTTCTAGTAGAAATTGATTAAATTGATTTAAAACTATTGTAATCGAATTTGTCTATGTATTAAAAACACGTTAAATATGCACAATAATACTATAACTATTATATCCAATCATGAGTTTATATGCAATAATGCTTAAAAAAATATATATGACGCAAAATTTGATGAACAATTCGAACCACTATAGACGTGCACATACATTACAAACAAAACATACGATGCTCAATGCATAGGTATCACATTATAATTTGTGATTCCTAAGGATTTCTATAGTGTCTTTATTATTTTTTAAAAATGTATATTATGGTGTAATATTTTACAAACTATTAATATTAACATTATAATATATGTTTTATTATAATTTACACGCGATTAAAATAATAATAATATACAGACTGCTGCAGTGCACAGTGTGTGATGCCGGTATGTAACGCAAACATCATCAAAAGGAAAGAGTATAATGACCAATTGACAACAATAGAAACTACAATAATATACGCGTTAAATACGGTACAAGTACAATATACTAACGTTGTTTTTTTTTACAAGAATATAATAATATATGAATGTTTTTATATCGCTGAACAATAAAATGTGTCATACTTAAATTACTTACATTGCATTAAACGTCATCATATACGTGATGTATATTACAGAAATTTAAGACCGGGAAAAATAATAATGTGTTTTAGATATCCAATTCTTTTTGTTTTTTTTTTTTTTTTTTGATAGTGTTTCCCGTTCAACTATAGATACTTTATCTTATCGCATTCCTAATAAAATTGATCATTGCAGACATTTTTTTTTTTTTACAAAATAATAAATAATTATAATATTAAAAAAAAAACCTACGGTATCAATAATGTATCAATGAACAAATTTATTTAAACAGTGTAATGTGTAAATATGCAGTGTTAGATCACGATAAAAAGATATTTTCATAAAATAATTACTATTCACCCATCAAAGGTTTTTATTGCTTACTTGTGCGCCACTTACTCGAATTTGGTTCCGTTCTTTAAGCTCCATCATCTGCCTCTGTTTAGTGTGCACTGGTAAGGGTCCAACACAAATTCTTATACCTCACACGTCACGCATATTTCGTTCTTTAGATTCCTTGTTTTCTCGCGATTATGATCTGTGGTTAGTAAGATACTTTCCATCCACAACTTGTCATTTCGTAGGTATCTCCTATATCCCGCTCAATTTTCATGTCTCGTGAATTTGTCTGTACTTAGTATCCATTGTCAATTTGAATACACACTAACCGCGTTCTTAGTATTTTTATTGTATTCCGGTAATTTCTCGAATATAAGGGTATAATTTAGTTTATTGTATTTTAATATTACCTCGGTTCTCCCTTATTTTAGTTCGGTCGGCACGCGAAAGCGTTTTCGTTTTTATTATCTTCATTACATTATTATTATCTTTATTACCGGAGGTAAATTCTTTACCTCCGGTTTTGGTTGTGTTCTCCCATGGAATGGTCATTCTTGAATAATTTGGTGTACACGCAATTTAACCCGAAATTTACTATGGGTTCACGCGCGTATATCTATAATGGCGTGTGGGCACGTAACAGACCATTCGATGGATTTACAAACAAAATTTACTAATAAAATTTGGTTTTTATTAGCTAACTCATTCACAAAATTAAATATAGTAAATGTATCAATTCAAGGCGACATTACTACAGTTTTTAAGCCAAATGATCAAATTCGAGGTTTTTTAAAAAAAAAAAATAATAATCAATTTGGGCTGAGTCTATTTCTCGGCGAGAAATACACTATTATTTGTTAAAATAATATTTAAAATTATTTAATGGAAATATTAAAACATTTAATGATATATATTACAACTAAATTGTTATTCCTTGTTTTTGGTGCTTCGTAGATTTTTTGTTTTAGCAACATAAGAGCTCCACGAATACAAAAGTTTAAGAGCCACTAAATTGTAGACTATAGATAGGTTTATCTTTTCTTCAAGTAGAAGTTTTACACTTAACAGGTACTATACTATATGGATTTTCAAAACAAATTTCCCTAATCTTACCTTCATGCGGTTTCCCGGTTTTTTAAAAACAATTTTTCCTCGAAATTTAACGATTACATATAATATGAGTTTTTACAAACCTTAACTAATTCAAAATACCTACCTACCTACCTAGAACTTATTCGACAAAATTAATGACACAATATTGGGAAGTCGGAGCTCATGCTATAATATGAATAATATAACTATAGGTATCTCAGGAGGTTTAAAACGATAACGAGTGTGACATTCAACAAATAATGGTGTATTCGAAAGGGTTTAAAACTGTTTCAGATAAGTAGTTGAACATTAAGACCATCAGTAAACAGCTGGGTTTTTCTTAAATGAAAGGTTTGTCGATGTATTATAATACTCTACCACTCTGAAACATTATCCTTATGAAAATTCTGAACAAGCTTCGGACATTAAACGAACAGTGATCAATGGAGGGTGATAAAATATCTACCTCAATATGCACAGTTTGTACAAAATTTCAAGTTTCTAGAACCAGTAGTCGATAGTTGGTTTCTTATTTTGTATACGACACTTTTATAGCATTATATTATTGTCTGCTTAGAATCAGAGGACCATATTAACCAAAAACGGTTATTTTTTCCTTATATTAGCCAATTTTATCCAATTCGTACTTTCTTTTTTTTTTTTTTACTAACCTGCAATTAAAAAGAAATTGTTTGCGTTTTCTGAAAATGTTGAATTTGGTTGATATTTAAAAAAATTAAAAATACAACAGGAAGCTATTTTTTTTTTTACGACGAAGCTATTAGACGACATCGTAGCTAAACTAATACTATAGTAATTAGTATTGACGTCGTTACAGAAATACAACTAGCGAATTTTTTTTATTTTTGAACGATCATTTTTTCATTGTAAAATGATTTTGAACAAAAACATACTTATAAATTCAAACTCTATTTACGATCATCTTGCATATTGCGTATTGCTGGATTATACGTAGATTTATATTCATCTTTCAGCAAAAGAAAAATGACATTTATTTTGAATATTATAATAACTGATGCGTAGTTACGACGTTTTATAAACACAACGGACCGATTAAATATTATAGTTATTTTTCCAAGCAATAATACTCTCCCGATAAAATATTTTTATCCAGTCATCTTAAAAACCGAATTTAAATAAATGTATAACAATACTGATGATGTTTACTGAAATGAAATAAAGAATTTCAAAATATATCAAAGTCTTAATGAAAATGCACATTGCATAAATGGTTTTTTTTTATGTTTTTTTATATCGTTTTCGCGATGCGCTATAGAATTTTTTTCAGACGACTTTCCAGTACTTAACTAAAATTGTGTTTCGGTCGTTAAATTTTCACTGAGTAGGTAACTGAATATATAACATCTTATTATTATCATTCGTCACTCGAAAGTCGGTGTCATGAGAAATTACACGTCAGTGTGTGTGTGTGTGTGTGTGTGTGAGTTGGCCGTCAAAACTATTAAGTATTCACGTCCGTCATCGAAGTAATCTCCTCCAAACTGGCTATACTTAGGGCCGTCCTTAGAAGGGAGCAGCACCTAGGTCTTAGGTCTCTCTTTTTTTACTTAAATTTGGGCATCACGTTAGATGAAAATATACTAATTATATAATACAATAAAATATGCAAATATTTAATTTTTCACCCGGGACCCGAGACCTCGAAAATCCTAAACCATAGCTCTACTGACGTAGTCTTTAAACATTTTGAAATTTAGAATGATTTTACAGTGGTTTATAAAATTTTTTATTGCTACTCAATAAATATTCGATTTAAACCGTCATCATACGCATACATTTTATACCATGTTTCATCGTGTAGATAAAACATTTTTTTTTTCATTTCACGCATATTACATTTTGGACGCAAACACATACTTACAACAAACACGAGCGTTAAAATCAACTTTAGATGACAAAAGTTTTTGAAACCGATAATTTGAAAATAATAAACAGGCAGGTATGCATGCGACAGATCACGCGATCAAACATCATGTTTTTCCGTTGAAAACTTATGTAGGTATTGGTGTGTACCCCATTATTCATTAAAGTTCATTTTGGAAACGAATAATAATTTATTCCTCGGGCAGAACTTTTTTATGGGGCTCGAATTTTTATTTTTACAGCGTACATTATTATTTTATGATGAATATTTATTACGAAATTAGGACACTTGTTTCATTGCATATTGTAAATTTAAATGGCACCAAAAGATTCACAGTATGGCTTACTAAATTGTTTTCGACTGGGGCCATAATGTCATATGGCCATATATTATACGGCCATGTGAATTTAATAACTTTAAAATTTGGAATTAGGTATATAGTTTAGTTTATATTATAATACACCGACAGCAACGATAAATCATTACACTAAAACACGATCCAAACCCTGTATAGTCACGGTAACCCAGAAAATAAAAATGAAATAAAATAGGTACAAGTGAAACCGTGTTATATCATCATTTGTTATCAGATTTTTTAGATTCGAAGCGTAGCGAGGGATGTGTTGGTTTTTATTATGGTGTGTGTTTTTTTACCTGTAAACAACTTTTCGAAAAGAAAACTTCTCCGGTTTATTTTATTTTGGATCTAGTTGCTCATAAAGAAAGACGTTTTTTTGATTTACCAAGAAGTTTTCATAATAATTGGGAAAAATAAAAACGTAAGTTTTCATTATTTTAAATTTATACGCACTTTTTTTTATATGAAAAATATTGCTTTAATCGATCTTTTTTGTTGCATTTTTAATCTAGTTGGTAAGTATAGAACGTCATTTTTTCGATTTTCTCAAAAGTTTTTTTAATAATTGAGCAAAACCGAAAAAAAAAACGACGGACATACTTCGCACGTGGGTGAGCTACTGTTGTAGGTGAGAAGTTGGGAAGATAGAGAAGTTGGGAAAATTTAATATAACTCTGTATGTAACGATTAATCATTACTAAGGAAAAACGACTCTGAGTGGAGTTTGGTTAATATTGTTGCTTTGTCTACAATATATATGTCATATTATAGTAAAATAATTACATATACATTTTAAATTTTCTTTAATAATATTTGTTTAATATTGTATTTATTTTCCGGGTTTTTACCATGTTTTTTCCCATTTATTGGGAAAACTACTAGAAAAATTAAAAATGACCATCTTAAAGTACCACACCAGGAAAATCCCTTTTCAGAAAAGGTGCTATACTTGATATTTAATTTTAGTATTAGATGTATAGTAAATAACTTTATGTATCTTACCTTCCCAAGTTCTCACCTTCAACTATATGACCGCACCCGTTCCCAGTATCTGTTCTTTTTTTTTTATTCGTATTAAAATTCGAGATATATGATATTAGCTGTCCAGCATGACATCTTAATCTAGTGATCACGGGTCATGTTTTGTTATTCTTTGTAGTTTTTCGAATAATTGAGCAAAACCGAAAATATTGACGAAAATAATTCTAAAATTATTTAAATTTTGCTTTTTTAATGCGATTAAGTTACAATACTCGTAGAAACTTGGCATTGTGACATAAAACTTATATTTGCTTTTTCTTGACGTACAGGAGGTTCATTATAAGTTGTAGTTAGTATCCGGTTTTTAAATTCTCATTTTCGGGTTTTAAGTAGGTATATAACAAAAAAGGATTCAACGATTTATTCACGAAACATGATTATTATTTATTATGACATCATCTCCCGTCGAAACTTCCTGTAGGGCACGCCACAGTCGATGCATTTTTATTAAGTAAAAAAGTATTTTACACGATAATTAAAAAACAACACATTTATCTTATGATTATTATATAATTAAACTTTACTATACCGATATTAAAATCAGTACCCGATCCGATATTTAAAAACGAAAACCACGAGTTGATACTGAAATTTACCGATGCATGGATTGAAACGTGTTTTTGATATTCCAGAAATGCAACTATCTGTTCGATAATGTCGGTTTTGAAAAAAAAAAAAACAGATATATGCAGATATTCCGATTTACGTGATCGGCTCATACCGATACCTACCGCTACTTTTATTTTAGTTTCTTAACGCTACACTCAGAATTTAGAAAAATGCGTACTTTTTCAGGAGGAAAGTGGCATTAAGCGATTCGTGGCCGACGATGTTTTCCCAAAAAATGTACAGTTTAATAATTTATTATTATTATACTGTATATATATATATACATATATAACGGATACCCGGTTAGATGGTCCACCGGGAAAGTAAGTTTAAAAACCGCATACCGTATACCACGCGCGTCTCCACAGCCGCCGATATCGCCGTCGCAGACGCGGAGCTCTCTGCAGTTCAGTACACGCCGGCGTTCCGTCCGTCGCACACAAAACAGATACGTGACTCCGCGACGATAATAATAATATTAGTATTATTATTACTATGACTCGTTGCGAAGTGGATTCCGAAAATAACGGTCGTCGCCGCTAAAATTTAAATCAATCACCGTGCGTTATTTTATATTCTGTTGTAAATATTATTGATACGTTTCGCGTGTAAAGGTTTTTATTTCGCGGTTTTTCTCCAAAATCGATATACGGACGCGTCACGAAAGCCGCGTGCTCGGGAATACGGCCACCAGGACTGTTTGCGGCTACATTATAAAGTAGGTAGGGAAAGACAATGAGAAAAAATCCTCGGCGGACGGGCCGCGTATTCCCGTCTGCGTCGTCGTCGTTTTCGTGGCCACGGTGGTTCGCGGTCGTGGCGGCCGTCGTCGCGGTGGCCGCCGCGGCGACGGCCGCCCCCGACACGACCGGTGACGACGGCGGCGTCCTGGACGGCGTGTTCACGTTCAAAGCACTGCAGCTGTACAACGCCGTGACCAGCTACTTAGAATACTTTTATGACACCGTCATAGCGCCGATTACAGGTAAATATTCCCTTTTCTTATACTCTACTCTCGTACCTATATGGGTAATGTACTCTCGTCATTCATTTTAGATTCTTAGCGGAGGGAGGAATGTATTGGTTTTAAGATAATGTTGTTTTTTTTTTTTTTGTATAACTTTTCTGCCAGCAATTTTGTTCCGATTTTTAATTATAGCGCTTTTCTGAAAGAAAATCGGGCTCGGGAGGTACTTTAAGGAGGTCAATTTTTTGATTTTTCCAGAAGTTTTCCCACAGAATAAAAAAACCGGGAAAATAGGTAAAATATTAAACAAATATTATAAAAGAAAATATACAATGCATAATATGTAATTATTTTACCATAATGTTATGACTTATATATTGTTGATAAAGCAACACTATCAAATGAACTCCACTCAGAATAGTGTTTTCGTTAGCAATAATTAATCTTTGCTTACAGATTACATTAATTTATCTATAACAGTGATGGCTAGCACTCGTCCCCATTATCATAAGACACCTATTTTTGATTTCATGTTACGCATAAATGACATGTGATGCTTTTTTTTCTTGTTCACCAGCGATCAAGATTGATCTATCTATTGTTTTAAACTTCGAGAAGTATTTCTACACCTCGAATGCAACAAAAAAATATAACCATTATTGAATTCTCAATAATAAAGGAGATATTTCGACTTTTGTGTTTTTTCGGTTGAACACGAGTTTAATTCATAATAACGTGCATATATACTAAACCATTGGTTCCACAACAAATTTGAATACACTGCTGAAAAGTTTATTAATTTAGCTTTAAGAACACATATCATAAAAGGTTCCTACCTAATTTTTTGGGTGAAAGGAATAACACAAATCTTTTATTAATTAAAAATGACGAAGTTTTAAAAAAATTCAATTTTGTCTTAAAAAAATTCCTTTTAAGGTAGGGGGGTGCAAATTTCACAAAAACTTCAAAGTATAATAAGCTTTTTCTGAAGGCCTTGGAAGCCATGGACTTGTGCCTACTCTACCGTTCCAAGAAGTGAATGTTTCGTGACTGCTCTAGAGAAATGTGGTGGACAAGAGTGGAAAAGAGTAGCGACAGAAGGACTAACTGGGAGAGAAGTGAGAAAGCACGCGCTTATTTGTGGCAAAATGGTGGACACTTTGAACAGCTTTTGCAATAAATATATGTGGACAAACTTATTTTAAATTTCATAAAAAATTTTTTTTAAGTTGTGTACTTGTTTTTCATCTTCTTTTATTAAATATGAACTTGTACGCGTTAACGAAAAAAATGAGTACACCGTTAAAAGCTTATTAAATTTTGAAGTTGTTGTGGAATTTGCACCTCCCTACCTTGAAAGGGATTTTTTTAAGACGAAATTTAATTTTTTTAAAACTTCAACATTTTTAGTTAATAAAAGATTTGTGTTATTCCTTTTAACCAAAATTTAAGGTAGGAAACTTTTATGATATATTTTCTTAAAGCTAATTTAATGAACTTTTCAGCAGTGTATTCGAATTTGTTGTAGAATCAATGGTTTAATAGATATGAACGTTATTATGAGTTAAATTTGTGTTCAACCGAAAAAACATAAAAGTCGAAGTTTCTCCCTTATTATTGAGAAATCAATAATGGTTATGAGCATTTTTATTATTGCATTTGAGGTGTAGAAATACCTTTTAAAGTTTGACACAATTATCGTGCAACACCTTCGTATTAAATTCAGTGCCGTGCTTAACAAAATCAGCGCTCGGACCGATAATCAATAAAACTAAAAAGCTCATCAAAATCTTCATACTAAAATATACGCTAAACCTGTCAGTGGGCATTCACTCAAACTCTTATTGTAAACATTTTCAATTGCAGGATTATTAAAATTTACTTTGGCACTCCACTGGTCTCTGTTTGGCGCCACCGAGGTTTTAATGCCCGTTGCATTTGTACCTCTCACACCCACTAAAGGGAGACTCCCTCCCCTGTAATTACAATGATAACCATAAAACTAATATACATTTACCTCGAAAAATGTAACCATCTATATACGTCAGGGTCTATCAGAAAGGTTTACATAAAACACAAATAATGATATGCCTTCGTTTAAAAACAGTATATAAATGTAAATTTTTAAATTTTACATTTCTAGGATCCGAACGAAGTGTAAAATATATTGGTTTTACTGCGATATAAATATTCATTTTTTTTTTTTCGTATTAACTTTTCTATCAATAATTTTGCTCTAAACCAGATTTAAACCTTCTTAATGTACCTTCTATTTTCTTATCGCAAATTGTATTTAATTAGTGTGTTGAAATCATTTCTTGATTTCATCTTATTTTAATAGTTAGGAAAAACCACGAACATTTAAGTAATAATTGTCGTGGGTTGATTTTTTTGACCGGCGTAAATTACTTACTCCAATAAAAACAAGGTGCTTTTTTGGACCATTTGTTAAAATTTATCGTATTTTTCATGACAATGAAGAAACTCCAAAGAAAAAACTTCGGGACGATTGACACAACGCTAGTTTTTATCAAAATAAGAAATTATTTTAAAAACCTATATGATATGTATTCTATGGATAAAATTGTTAGATTAAACTAAAAATAAAAAGTTTAATATAGTATTTTTTTATTTTTTTTTTAATCAAATGTTGACGTAAATCATAAATATTACGATCTTTAAAAACATTTATAACCGAACTTCACTTCGATGGTAAAATAATTGAATAGGCGTAATATTTTATCTTTTATAATACATATTTAATTTATCAATTTTCCAGCTTTCTTACGTTTTTCCCGTTATTCCTCCGTTTTTTTCCGGGTTTTCACATTTGATGAGAAATTTTTTAAGAAAATCGAAAAATGATCTCCTTAAAATACCTCTCCTTTTAGAAAAAGTAATACACGTATATATCGGAGAAAGTCCTCTGGTAGAAGAGTTGTCTACAAAACAAATAAAAATAATAATAATAAACATCTTTATAAAACCATAAGCTTCTTCGCTCCACTTAGAATCTAAAACTTCGTAGTTAATGGTTTTTAGGTATTTATTTTCTTTTGTGTAAAACAATCCGTAGATATAGAAATGGTAAAAAGGCAAGGATGAGGAGGATACTCCCACCATTACTGCAAAGGATAATAACTACACGATTCCTATGAATCAAGGGGTAATTCATAGGCGTGTCTACGGTGGCAGCCTAGGCTGCCATTGCAATTTTTAAAAGGTACCGGTCAACCAAATTTTATGTCTATTGGCTTACAAATTTTATTGAAAAAAAAATTTCTTATGCATTGTTTATAACAAAATACTATTTTCTATAAGTCTATCATTTTTGTTATTCTATATTCTAACACATCATATATTTTGTTAATTACTGAACTATATGGAGGTGTAATCCAGGCCTGAATAATATGTGTGTAGTTAGATTTAAAGGTACTGAAAATATTTTACATTATTAATTGTAAATAGATAATACAGACTTTTTTAAGTTATATACATATTTAATTGAGGGGGCTAACCTTCCCTACCCGGTCATTAGCTAGACTGCGGCTGCGGATGAAGTCTAGTCACATCTATGGGGGGTATCTAATCTCCATAAACGGCTATCTTTAGTATTTAAAGTAGAATAACTGAGAAACTTTTCGTACAAATTTCGATTAAAATACGTCAATGTTTTCAGAAAAATTATCTGAATGACAGTTTGCGAAAATATCGTCGTTCACTACGCTTGAAATTTCTAAAATTTAAATTTAAATTAAAGCATATTTTAACCATATTGTATAACCTCTATTGTATTATAGTACATCTTCATAGTTATAAAAAAATTATGTAAATAATAATAGTTTTTACAAATTATCGTAACTATATTAAAATTATAAAAAAAAATGAAATACATAATAAGATCATCGTTCAAATAGAATTATACATTTTGCACTTTAAAAACTGTAATAAAATGTTCGTATCTTTCAAAAAATATTCTGTTTCACTAATTATTATAAATTGAAAAATGTCACTTAAATAGATGTTAATATATTTTGACATCGATTATGTTCATTTTTCATCCGATAGCAATAATTTTAACGTTATTACTTTTTTAGAATATTTATGTTACTCGTTATAACTTTTTAATTATTTGAATATTTATAACGTTAATTTTCTGCAGCAATCAACAAATAACCGTAGTCGAGTCGTAGAAGATACAAACTAAACATAATTTTAGATGATAAGCGTAGCGCGAAGAAGCTATTAATTTTACTGAGATCTGTTTTTCTCCCCGGAAAAATATTTTACTGGTTAATAAAAATAATCCAAATTATTATCATCGTACCTTAAACATATGGATTTTTCGTCCAATGATAATTACTTAAATTGAAAAAATGTGCTATAGATTCTCAAAAATTGTTACTAAACTAACGACAAATGACGATAATTTGGTTTCATTTTTGTTAATTTTCTGAGTTTTGACTACAAAAGAAAAAAATGACTTATAGTATATTATAATAGCACGTAAAGTATTATAATATCTGTAAACGGTTATCAGTGTTAATCGAATTTCGTTCCGGTTTGTTTTTTCATTTCAAAGATTTATCGTTGATTTCAGACTTCAGTATATAAACTAAATAACCATATACTCGTAAATCCAATTCCTTCCAAATTTCCCTCCCTCCCCCCCCCCCCCAAAAAAAAAATTAGTCTAATAGTCGTTTCATACCAAAAAATAATAAAATAATAGTAGAATGTAACATTTTAGAAATACTAGTTTCTTAAATTAAAAACTTGAAATAAATAGCGAGCTAAATGCCAATTGATTTTTGTCAGTTGATTTTGAATTATTCCCATTATAACCAAATCTAACACAACCTAACCAGTACCCCGGCACATAGCTCTGACGCCATTTTGTTGGACCTTGTGTACACTACTATTGCATAGTCATGACACATACAGCTCTTTATAGGTTGATTATGGTACATAACTCAGTTTTTTATTAAATCAATTTTTTTGTCGGCACTTAACACGTTATTGATATCAAGTCTTCAATTATAAAAAAAAAAAAAAATGTAAAAATTAATAATTTCCAAGATATCACAATGGTCACATCTTCGTGGGATATCCTGCATATTATCTTATACAATAGAGATGCATAAAATTAATATATAAGATTTTAAATCTTGATTATGTCATTTAAGTTTTCTATGTATAATGTATTTATCATATCGTTAATCACGGTATTACGCGAACATCAATATATACATTATACTTACTGTCACCTTAAAAATCAATCTTTTATTTGTTTAGATTTTACTCTAGTTTGTCCATATTATTATTGAAATATTATGTAAAATTTGAGACAAAATGAACAACAAAATTATAATATTTATGACGTTTAAAATAATAATTCACCCACGTTCCAGAGTTAAGAAAAAATAAAATAGACACCATGAAAATAGAAAACATTTACATACTTACTTTTATTTTTATTATCATATATATTATTTTGTTTTTTTGTGTATAAACGTTTAGGAATCTATTATATTTTATATTCATTTTATTTTATTATTATGGATGAATTTATTGACCATGACGTGTATTTAAAATAATATTATGCAATTATGTTATATGTTATGTGTAGTATGTATATACAATGTATACACAATACACAGTTCATTAAATATATATTTGAATATGAATCCGAAATTGCTACTAATGTTTATATGGTATAATATAGTTTCTTGTATTCGAATATAATTATATGTCATCTTGTTGACGTAATTATTATTTGTATTAAAAACTGTCCAATAACCTACTACCCAAAGTTGACCTGCAATAACTATGCATAATTAAAAGGTTATAAGTTACTTTTTGTATACATTTTAATCTACCTAGTTTTACAAAAAAAAAAAAAAAACGGTAAGAAATATCTAAGTTATTTCTTTTAACAAATATTTTTAACTTGAATTATTTTATTATTTTGTTAAAAATGTAAAATCTACATTGTTCCTTGACTATATCTATTTTTACGGATATTACGTATTTTTACGTAAATATCAATATCAACCTTCATGATATGCAGGAGCAGGGATATGGTAAACACACGTCCCACACTAGTCTTGTATGATACAGATCTAAATAATAGAATACAAAATACATTAATTATGAGTGTAGTAAATGATAATTTTACTAAAGTGAATGTTAACTTTTAACTTAATATATTATTATTTTCCTGAAAATGTATTACTTAACTTAGTTATTCATGTTTATTTTAAAATTAACTTAGCTTAGTTATTATTTCTATTTTGGGGGTACTCAACTTAAACTATATGTAGTTAACAAATTGGATAACTTACTTAGATTTACAGTAAGTTTTACTTATAACTTATAAGTAATAAGTATAAAATTATTATTTATTTTTACCATAATATGGTTGTTGTGTTTTGCGTAATCGTGTTTATCATAGTTATATGTCCAACGTATCTCATAAATTGTAATATTGTTGTAGGAGTATACCAAACTTGCAAATTTAAAAAATACAGGTATATATATATATATATATATATATATATATACATTTTTTTAATGTATTATTATCATCATTTTTCTATGGTAATTTTTAAACTTAACTTAGTTACTGATACGAAATAAAAATAAAAGCTGATACTGCTAATAAGTTTCTCATTGGTTCGCTACTGTTACAAGTGGAAAGTTGAGAAGCTAAAATATATAAATTTATTTAATTTATATCTGTAAGCAACGAGAAACTATTGTTAAGGAGACTCGATTTTAGTCGAAGTTCGTTTATACATGATTTTTAAGGCCATAATATTTACGTTTTTATTAAAAATTTTATCTTAAAACAATTATAAAAAAACTTAAAATTACAGTCTAACTTATTTTTTTCTATGAAGTAACTAGGGTGGTTACCCTAGTCAAATTTTCTTTCAGAATAAGTGCTACACTTAAATATCCGAAAAAAATATCAGGTAGAAAAGTTGTTAACAGAAAAAATAAAAATAAAATCATTGTAAAACCAATAAATTCCTCACTCAGAATCTAAAAACTACACATCATAATAAAATCAATAGATCCCTTCGCTACGCTCCAAATCTCTAAGAAAGTAACAGTAACTTATGCTCAGTTAACTAAAATTATTGTTAAGGTTTGCGACCAAACCAACCCAACAATCATATTATAATGTAAAATAATCCGAGAGTAAAAACGCGTAGAAAAATTGCGTTTTACGTTTTCATATTCAAAAACTTTTTGATATTTTTCGTCTTACGTTTTCGTGTTAAAAACCGTTTCAATTTTTCTCGTGTCCAACAACATTTTAGATTTTCTTTGTGTACAAAATCAATGTCTTTTTTTTTCGTTTAGTAGTTTAGATGTTTTAGATATTTCAATATATTAATCAATAATTGAATAAAATACAAATTGTATGTACAATATAACTCCTAAAAATTTTATTTTACCTACAATGTTTCTTAGATGTAAATTTTTACTTCTAATAAATATTTAATATAATTATATAAAATAATGTATATATTTTATAAGTCAGAAGAAAGGTAAATTAAATTTGAATTAATAATTCGAGGTGAATAAACATTGTTTTAGAAGTAGCTAATAATGGTTACTTGTAATTTAATACAAATGTATGTGTGTGTCACTGTATACAGGGTGGAATATAGCGCGAGACAATATTTTAAAATTTTAAAATATTACTAGCTGTCCCACTCGCCGTTGACCATACTAATTTTTTTTACCTAACCCATACTCCTTTTTAGTTTTGACCGTATCAGTATTGAATGAGGATAAATTGCTGGAAAGTGGGAAGTCCACCTTCAGCGAACTAAAAGTGTTCTATTGTGAAATATTTTTCATGATTATCATACCATAAATATCTTAAAACCAAATTGTACAGAGAAAAAGATTTCAACGGTGGAGACGTGTGGGAAAGTGCGTGTACTGTATTATAATCGTTGCTCATAGACCTTTATTTTTATTTATCATCAATTCGCTATTGTTATGCAAACATGTGATGGCAGAACTGGACTTCAATTATAGAATTATTTTTATTGATTTACGGGTTACTTAGTGATACGAATGAATTTAAAGAAAGTATTGAGGTTTTCAAACAAAATTCCGTCCAAATTTACAACTTTTCCTACGGAAAAATCCGTAGGAAAATTTCCTAAAACTGTTATTTTTATTTGGATACTTTGGATACTTGAACCTTTACTTTAGATTTTCTATCAGATCGACACTTCAATTTTAAGACAATTTACACAGACTATCTCACCATTTAATTATTTTTTTTGTTTTTAATTTCATCTGTATCAACAAAGTAACCCATAAATCAACAAAAATAATTTGATCACTGTACTAAAAATATCAACAACCCTGTGTTAGCCACCTTTGCAACGCCACCTATCAGGTCCAAATTGTAAATCTAAAACCACCTAGTGACCTATTCCAACACATTCAAAAGATTTCATCAAAATCAGTCTAACAGTTTAGGAGGAATTCAGTGACGTACAAACAAGAATAACAGGAATTCCATGTCATGAGTTAAAATAACATAATATGAGACAGATTATTAGGTAATGATGAATAATGATAAAATAGTATTTTTATAATCATAAAATTCCTCTTAGTTTCACATTTTCACATAAAATACGTTTTTATTTTTTTCGTTAAGCGTTTTAATGTTCGAAAACATTTTCGATTTTTTTTATGTTACACGTTTTTGTAAAACGTTTCCGAAAACTTAAGTAGTAAAAACGTGTTTGAAAATAATTGTGTTTTTCGTTTTTCATGTCCAAAATAAAGTTTAAATTTAATTTTTTCGTTCTGCAATTTTCGAGTCCAAAAACGTTTTCGTTTACGTACGGTAAAAATAAAAATAACCTGTTAGGGGGTTATAATAGAACTAATTTATATTTTTTTTGTCATAACTTAAGACATTTAACATGGATAATGGTTATCCACGGGATATCTATTGAGTACGGCTGTATATAGATATTAACTACATACTTCAATAATTTAAATTTGAAAAAAAAAATTAGATCATTAAATTAAAAATAAAAATAAAAATAGAAGTACAGAGATAGGGTGCTGGGTCTTTGTTCGTCTATCTCAGAATAAGATAGTTATGAACAGGTATATTATAATATACTATTTTAAATTGAAACGAGAGAATCATTGCAATAAAAAACCATTTCCAAGTGGAGTATCTGTATACTCATACAATAATATTATTTTTGATAACATAAAATCGAAAAAGAAGACTGAAATACTTCGTATTTTTTTACTGTATCCACAAAAAGTTAATGGTAAAATAAAAACAAAAACTCGACAATTTCAAATATCTATAAATAACTAAAAAACCATTCGAATATTTTTTAAATTTATCTATGTCTATCTATGTTTAGATAAAGCTAACATATTCATCAAAATTACACGTGTTTACGATTATTTTGAACTAAATTAAAAGAAAATTAAAAATAACAAAACCATAACTGCATACATTTTCTCGGTTTTCCGAAATTGTTTCCCAGTTATTAAGGAAACTGTAAGGAAAATGACCAACTCAATGGACCAACTAAACATAATTCATTACCAGAAACCACATTAGAGTTGACGATAAAAGCGTGATTTCTGATATAAAATTTCTTAAGACATAATAAAAAGCAAGCGTCATAGAAAAGCCAATATATTCCTTACATGCACGCTCGGAATCTAAAATGAAAAACTCGTAAGTTTTAAGTAGCTAAGTATAAATAGTTAAAAAGACAGAGAGAAAAAGAAAGCACACATTATTGTAAAATCAATACATTCTCGCTATAAAATATAAATTTTTTTATTACATACTTAAATTGTAAAAATAAATCATTTTATTGGCAATAGTTATTCTATGCACTTGAGTTTTTTTTTAGTTTACCTACATAATACTTTACCCGTCAATATTTGTTACAGTTTCAATTATATGTCTATTGACTAAATTATAATATCAACTTTTGTACATTTAATTAGTTTATGACATTAACTGTACATCAATTTATTTTATTATTATTGTCAATTCAATTCAGAAATCAACTTCCAACAATTTCGGTCGAAACGAAAAAGTATTTCTCGGTCCATATAGTGTATAAATGCTTCGCTAATAACACTTTGAAATATTATAATATTTTATAACACACCTAAAAAAAAATAAACGATAAATTTTAACTCTTATTTGTGTAAAATGTACTTTACTTTTTATGCATTTTAGTCGTGCTACTTTTTACATAATGTATATTAGGCGTATACCTATTGATATCATTCGAAAAATAATTTTATACCACAGGGACATAAATTATTTGCTTTACTGGGTCGTATAATAATTTATAATAACCAAGGCGGTGTGTATTATGTTCATGAGGTATAGAATTATGTTCAATTTCCTCTTTATATACGTATATAAACGTGTACAATATATTATAAGACGTATAATGTGAATATGCGAATTTTAACATGAAAATATTAAATGATATATATCTACTTAACTAAATATATCGGTCTATTTGTACGAACTAGGTGTATCTAACGTAAATAGATTTTAATTATGTAGGTACCAAAAAAAAAAAAAAAAACTATTAATATTATAATATTTTTAACAAATTAATTTTGTTAACACGCAATCATTAGGTCCAAACAAAACTTTAGGTATCTTAGAGTAGTCGCTTACTGTTCTAACTTATCTGTTTTATCTGTTGAAATTCTTATAATAATGTGTTCGTGCAAAAGGACTCAAGTGAAAAATCTTTTACAATAATAACAATATTGATTTGAACCCTTTCTCACGAACTAAATTTAATTAGGTATAATGAATTATGACAAAACGCATATATGAATAACTCGATAACGATCCTACATTTGTTCAAACTAATGATACTAGTTGATGCGTCAAAAAATTGCATTCGAAACATTAATATGAAATTTAAAAAAATTCAACATGAGCCCTTTGCACAAACACCGTCCTATTATATCATTAATTTTCATAAAGTTTACTGTATATATATTAAGAAAATTTGATACTTTCTTAAACAATTTGAATAGATTAATTAACTCAAAAAAATGCTAAAAAGGTTTGCACGAATAGTGGATTACAAGTCATATGAATGGCATCAGGAAAATTCTCCATAGCTATTTTAAACTATAGTTAATAATAATAATAATAATTAATCTAATTATCATTGTGGCAGGCGGTGCCCCGAGCAGTAAACCGAAACCCAGTCGAGTGTCGTACAAAAAATTTCAACTTCTCAGGGTATTGCCATCTGACGAGGACGACGTAGTCGATTTAGAAGCGTTATCCGAAGAGCCGGGAGTGCAAGTATGGATGCCTATACGGTTGAATAAAACGGCGGATCTCTTATTACCACCCAGTGTCGCCAGAGACGTCAAACGATTTCTGACCCAACGGGAGATCGACTTCGTCATACTCAGTTCTGATCTAGAAGTACGCGTTTAAATTCTAATAATTCAATTACACCTTAAACCATTTGAGTTAAAATACGACTTTGTAAACATAATTATTAATTTAACACGATAATTAACACGGTTGAATATACATTTTTATTGTTATTACCCGCAGAGAAGTATCAGTAAACAAAATCCTAGGTCGCCGTCTCCAAGTCAAAAATCAGAATTAAAAGCGACCAAAGGTCATTTGATGACGTGGAATAGATACCACCGATACCAAGGTAGTATAATAATATATTATAACACAACCCATCCCCGGCTATTATATTACTACAGTACTATTTCCGTAGTATTGTAATTCAGTTTACACGAATTCGTTACATGTTACATTAATACAAATAATACAATTTATTATTAATAGTACTATTATAAGTACCTATTATAAAATATATTGTCTTATATTATATGAATTTTAGAAAGGGGACATGTCAAATTTCTGACAAATATGAGTTATTACTGGACTTTTGTGTAAAAATGAGACTCGTCCATCAAACCGTTATGGAAATATCAACAATAGTTCAAATTCATCGCTCGTTGGTGATGGACGTCTTTTCATGTTACTCTCCAATTGTTCTATTTTTCCTCAGCTGTTGTTGCCAGTTTTTTGTGTTTTTTTTCTTATAACATAGATAAAAAAAATGCGCGCGCAGGCTGGTGTCAATTTTGAGTCAGCCTGTCCAATTCAACTTCTATAGGGGAGGTTTTATGTATCAAGTTTTTATACAACTGCCGAATTAAGTATGATTTTTAGTATTATTATCTGCTGATATAAGTCTTTCCAATCGACAATTACGTTATCTGTTCTATTCACGGAGGTACCAAGGTTTGCAGCGGCCGAAACCTATTTGCGTGCAGGTGCACAACAACACATCACAGAGTGTTCCTTCATATTTAGTACGTAGTACATACACTACTATAGAGTGAGTTATCAGCCAACCGATATTCTTTGTTATCCAGCCGCAATATGACTTCTCCATAAAACCTTAAAGTTGGCATTCTACTCCTCTACTGAACCTCGTACTATAATAACTATACTAACTCGTAATACCACTAAAACCAACAAAAATAATAACCCTCCCTATGATCTTATGGCAACTCTCCTATCCATTCGGACAGAATTCCATAAAATCTCTTTAAAATCTTAGCGTTCTACTCTTCAATCTCAATTTAAATATTTGTAAAACGATCTCAAACTTCTTTCTACTTCAGTGACTGACCTCAAAGTCAAAAATACTAAGTTGCGTAAAGAGGTAGATTTGCTCAAAAATAAAGTAGCGTCTTTTAAATCCTCTGGATCTCTATCGCTTCCCCCTTTAGCTGCCTCTCAGGTATTGCAAGAAACTTTCGAAATAGAAAAGTGTGCAGCTAATGTCCTAGTCTATGGACTGTCTAAATCTTTAGCTCCATCTTCTTCTCAGCACATTAATGTTGATAGAAGAACTCTTCAAGCCATTATTAGCCCACTTAAAAGTAATGCCTTTATAAATGATTGTAAACTTATCCGTTTGGGTAAACCCCAACCTGATAAAACTAGGCCTTTGAAAATCATATTTTCCTCTAAACTACTGCAGCTAGACTCATTTCTAAGTTTGACGAACCTAGGCTGGATTGCACTTCTCGTGTCAGCGATTTACGTATTGTAAGAGACAAAACTACTCTCGAGCGTAGTTTACTTCGATCCCGTCATTTAGAACTCGATCGTAGGACACTAGATGAAGAAGTCAGGTTGCAGATACGGTACATTGGTGGTATACCAAAAGTACTTGTGAGCCGTTTAAAAAACAGGGACTCTCGTCCACGTTCCCTGAAAAACAAGCCCTAGTCACACTTTCTGAAATCCTACCACAATCACCTCAGTCCATTTATCCTAATCCGTTTAAGTTTTCAAGTCAACACGTTCAAACTAATAATAATTTTGACTGTATTCTTTAGGTACGTTCTCGTGAAGCACATAATGATTTTTTACATTTTATAAATAACCATTATAATGCAACTAAAACGGCTAATCTTAATAATTATCTTAATATAAATTTAAAATTTTTTTATCGAAATGTTCGAAGTCTTAAAATGAAACTTACCACAGTTAGATCTTCCTTCCCGCTTTTCATCCCTTATTATACAATAATTTTTACCAAAATATGGCTCTCCTCAGACATCGCTGATTCAGAATTAGGTTTTGATAGCTTTCAGATTTTTCATCAATATAGAAACTTCTCAACCCTTTCAAAATATTTTTCTTCTGTTTATTACCCACCTACAAATCATTCACTTCCTAACGCCTCTACAAATAACAACGTCACTTTTAATCTTCCATCTAACATTCATTTCTCCCCAGAAGACGTTTTACAGGGCACTTTTTAAATTAAAGAATTGTACATCCTGTAAGCCTGATGAAATTTCGGCTATTCTACTGTACGAATGTCTTATTTCCCTGGCGTTCCTAATTTTCCCACATTTAGACACTCTATTGATGAGGGAATTTTCCCGGATTACTAGAAAATTTGTTCATTGACTCGCATTCATAAGTCGGTTGATCCAACTAATGTTGACAACTACAGACCTATCTCTATTCTACCGCATCTTTCCAAAATTTTTGAATCTATTGTTTATTCTTGTATAAAGAGAAGCCTTAATCACATAATAACCGACCAGTAACACGGCTTTCGGCCTGACAAATCCACACCTACCAGTAGTGTTGTTTTCACTTCTTACAAATTAAATAGCTTTAGGGATAAATACCAAATAGATGTAATTTTTACAGATTTTAGAAGAGCGTTTGACATAGTAAATAATAATCTTTTGATAAATGCGCTTGAAGTCCTTGGTCTCGAGAATCCACTACTTTCCTGGATCAACTCTTATATTATATCTCAAATGCAAGTCCTAAGGATTCGTAATATAATATCTTAGCCTTAGTCATCTTAGCCATCTAATATTTATTATCTTCATTAACTCAATTGGTAAGTGCATAACTAATGCAGAATTTCTCCTATTTGCTGATGATATCAAAATATACTTGAGAATTATTCTCCAGCGGATTGCCTTCTACTCCAGGCTGAATTCGATATTTTTTGCTCTTAAGTTATACCTCTTGGTTTAACTCTTAACCTCGATAAATATAATACTATGACATTTTCGAAGAGCCGCTCTCCTATATTTCATAGTTATCTCTATTATACAATACTCGTACTTTACTCCAGTGGGTTTATAGCGGAAAAGACCTTGGAATCCTCCTTACGCCTACTTTAAACTTTGAACAGCATATAACTACTACAGTTGGAAGAGCTCTAAAAGTATTAGGATTCATTAAACGAAATACGGTGTCTTTTACCTTTCTTAAATGCCTTCACACCCTCAACTTTTTCTTGGTACGCTCTATCCTCGAATACGGGGTAGTTGGCTGGTCTCCTTACCTGGCCAGGGACCAATTAAGATTAGAGCGTGTTCAACATAGGTTCTTGTCCTACGCCACGTATATATTTAAAATAGACCATCCTCCTCACGATTATTCCCTCATTCTAAGCACCCTAAAATACCTCTACTCTCTTCTCGACGTCTGGACGCTGATTTGGCCTTTATTACCTCCCTTTTAAATGGCTCATTGGATGTACCTGATCTGTTGGTCATGGTTTCTTTTCGCATCCCATCATATGGTACCAGAAGTCACCAATTATTTCACGTCCCCACTCATTCTACATCCTATGGGCACAACCACCCATTCACAAAATGCTGCGTTATGCAAATAGTGCTAACATTTATACTGCCCTAGTTTGAAAGACGTATCCCCCCACGAGTCACAGAATGATATTATTTGTATCCGCCACCTAAATAAAACATTAAATACGCCACAGAACTGCAAAAACTTCTTAATGATAGTGGAACATTATATTGTCATTATGAGAAATAAATAATTATCAAATATAAATAAATATGAATAACTATTATGACGTACAATAAACCATACGAGTGTTTTTTCGAATTTGTTTAGAGATTCTTGACTACTTGATGTATTTATCAGAACATTATCCCCATCTGGTGGAATTGTTGCCGATCGGAAAAACCACAGAAGGTCGGCCATTAAAAGTAGTCAAAATTTCAAGCGGACAAACTAGAGAAAACGTCGTCAAACCGGCCATCTGGATTGATGCAGGTAATTTTTCATTCAAACGAGTGTATATTATTTTGTATTTTTAACCACATAAAAATAATTTATTGTGACAATTGCTAAAAATTATTAATAATCACAGTTAAGAAGTCAGGAAGGATGCTTTAATTTCTATTAAACGTTTTAATCCACAATCGGCCATTCGCCATTATTTTACATAGAAAACATATCTGTTTTAAACTTTGGTTTTATTTAAAACAATAATAATTTGTATTCCAGAAGAAAAAAAGCCAATACTGCTCATATAGATAGATACATTTTTGGCAGATAATTGCACGAATATATGATATATAATTCTATGTAGCACATTATGTTTTTTCAGTTTTTTTTTTAATAAATTTAAATTTAAAATATTGTAAATTTTTATGTAAAGAAAATAATTAATAATTTAAACTTTTTTCTTAACTTACATGTCTTAAGGTATTATTTTCTTCTAGTAATTTCTGACATCATCGAATTAGGAGTTGTGTAAATTAAAAACCCAACTTTCAATTTAATTTTATAAGTTAAACATTTAAATAACTTGTCTAGCATTAAATATATGGTGCAAGATTTTTTTTAGTATAGTACCTCTCAAATATCTATACGGGGGAGTTTCAGTCTTTCTTTAACCTTCTCAGTAAATGCTATTATTTTATAATTACATAGAGTGATTACGAAATTACGAGGAAAAATCAAATCATGTTGATTTTGGACAATTTAGCGAATTTTGATTTTGATTTTTTTTTTTTTTATATATATATACTTGTAATAAAACTCAAACGATACCTAATATATACTTTCAATGTATTATGTAATATAGGAATTCATGCCAGAGAATGGATATCGCCGGCGGTGGCGTTATATATTTTGAGACAGTTAGTAGAAAACAAATCATATAGGGCATTAGTTTCGCAAGTCGATTGGTATATTCTGCCGGTGGTAAATGCCGACGGTTACGAATACACCCATACCACGGATCGGCTGTGGAGGAAATCCAGAAGAATGCCGATCGAATCGGGAAGGTAATAAAGTAGGGTGTGTAAACCTAACCTCTACTACATATTGTTCAGTAGTATAATGTATGTTTATTTTACATTAGTCTTTATAGTGTATGTGGTGTGTGTTTTAAGATTCTGAGCTAACGAACGACACTTTAATTGTGTTAATAGCTCGGCAGTCAACCGGTTACTGAAGCGTTAGTACTAATAGTACTAGTAGACAGATATAAGGTAGTCGGTGCGCTTATATTTGCACTTTGGACTGCTGCAGAAATTCAGTTAGCGTATTTATTGGACACACTACGTATCTTCCCAAATTTCCACCAATCCCGCCTACAACAGTCAGTGACACCGAAGCAGTATTAAAATATCGGATGAACTTTACAAAATATGTGATACCAATCACTACCTACCTAACAAATTTCACAAACTTGACCCTCCCCTCCCCCGTTGATATCCTCTATTTACTGAAACACCCATTTTAAATTCTAAGAGGAGCGAGAAATATATTAGTTTTAAAATGGTGTTTATTTTGTTTTTTTTTTTGTGAACAACTTTTCTACCAAAAATTTTGCTCCAATTTTCAAGTGTAGCACCTTTTCTGAACGAAAATTTTATCTACTTAGTTATTGGTCATCTTTTGATTTTCTCAGGGGTTTCATAATTAATGGAAAAAAACAGGAAAATTTACGAAATGTATTATTTTCAAATCCTTAATATTACAGTCTTTCAAAACATGTATAACCGAACTCCGCTCAAAATTTTTTTTCGTTAGTAATTATTAATCATTACGCACAGATGTATATTAAATTTCCCCTCTACCTTCCCAACTCCTCGCCTACAATAGTGGTCCACCCATCATGCAAAGTATGTCCGTTTGTTTTTATATAATTCTTTACAATGTATTTAAATACCAAAACATTTTTTTTTATTTTTCCCGTGTGGTTTATCGATGGTCATAGACCAACTATGTCAATCATATTATAATGTTATAATATTATATTATTCATACTGTCCAGACGTACCGTGTATACAGTTATTTCTATATAAATCCTTATATTCTAAAAGAGCTAATTGAATTCATTGATTATTATGAAACAATAATATATTCTTAAAAAATATATCATAGTATTAGTTGCAACCACCAAGTTGGCTACTACCACTATCAACCACCATCATCCCAAAAATATTTATACTTATATCCCTTGTTAGGCGCCACTGACAACAGTGGTCTATCCATCTATCCTGTGCGAGAATAGTAGCGATGATAACAAAACACCCTCGATGTTTTGCTGTTTTTTTTCCGCCTCCCGCCATCCCCCATTGATAAATCTTGGTTTCGGCACTGACACTGTTGTTATAATATGAATTATTATTATTATAGAACTCTATGGGGTGGTATGTCATACGGTTGCGAAGGTGTCGATCTAAACAGAAATTGGGACTGGCATTGGGGTTCCGTCGGTGCTAGTCAAGACCCGTGTGACGATACTTTTGCCGGATCGCACGCATTTTCCGAACCTGAAACGAGAGCAGTATCGGATTTTATATTGGACCACAGGGATAGAATACAAGTAAGTAATTTTCCAGAGATATCACATAATATGGTTTCAAGGTATTTTAACCCCTCAAACATATAGGCGCAACTAGGAGGGTGCTAGGAGGTCTTTAGCACCCCAAGTTTAAAATAAAAATTCCCTAAAAAAACTCAGTCAGGTTTTTCATAATAACGACTAAATATTTTATCCATAATACATTTCACAATTAATAAGGAGAACAAAATATAAGTTTCCTACAGACAATGCATGTGTGTATAAAAAATAATGTTAAAATAGTTATGACAAATTTGTATACACAAAATTGTAAATGAAAGGTGTATACTTGACTATTGTCAAAGCCGTATAAAGAGAACTGGGTGAGCATAACTCATCTTTGATGTGTTCATAATTTTAGCACCTCCAAATTTTATAGTCTAGTTGCACCTATGCCCATACGACGTGGTCAATCGGTACCTACAATAATATTATTGTTAAACCGTTTTATTAGGGCAAGAACGTATACTATAATATAATAGTCTTAATATATAGAAATATAATTTTCGTAGTTTTTTTTTTTTTTTTGTGATATAAACAAACAAAAATTATTATTATTTTCAAATCTCGAAATGTTGTTTGTCAATTTCGAATATAACATTTTTCGTAGAAGTGATATCGAAAAAATAGAAAGTTGTTAGAAGCAATCTATGCTTTTTGCGTAATAATGAAATTTCGGTTTCTTAATAACTTATCCTCAGTCAGTATACAAGTGATAATTTTAATGCACGATTTCAGTTATATTTGACTTTACATTCTTACTCGCAAATGTGGCTAGTACCATGGAGTCACACGAAAAAACGCGCTGACGATTATGACGATATGATGTACTTAGCAAGGCAAGCAACGGAAGCTATTCAAAAAGTACATGGATCTCAGTACCAACTCGGCACATCTCCGTCACTACTTTACGCTACTTCAGGTACTTAACTAAATTATATTAGATGAAACATCCATCATGAATACATTAGAACAACAAATAAAATCGAAAAACTGATAAATATATTCACCGCCAAATTATATTTGATTCAATAGGTAAGAAATGATCGCATAAAATTCGAAAATTTTCACCGAATGTTAACGTTTTCTAAAAGTGGTATAATTTCCAAAATATTTTGTCGGTTTTCGAGTTATTAGGTAGCCAAGTAGGTACTTTTGGTTTCGGTTAATCGACATTTTTTAGCCTCGTGTTAAATGTCCAAAAGTTCAATACTCGATTTATCAGTGGTTTATACTGATAAAAAACAAAAATTGATTAGTTTAAGGTATGCAACATTTTAGATTCTGAGCATAGCGATGTACCGGGCTTAGGCGGGGCCAGGCCATAAGAAAAATATTTCGGGTTGATTATGGGTGGATCAGTGACATAAAATAAACAAAATTTTATATTTTTTTTCACTCTCTGACCACTGTCAGTAATCTTTGTCAACAGTACTGAAAAATTGCAAACAAGCCTGATCAGATTTGGCTTTAAATAATAATGTATGGACCGAGCCAAAAAAAAAAACGCCCGTGCTGATATCTATAGTAAGTAAGTACCTTAATGGCTCTTTTATTTTTTTTTTTAAGGAGGATCCGACGATTGGGCCAAAGGGAAAGCCGGAATAAAATACAGCTACACGATCGAACTTCCAGACAAAGGAATATACGGTTTTATGTTGCCGGCCGATAAGATCGTGCCGACGGGGAAAGAATTATTCACAGGCATCAAATCCATAGTCAAATCGATAGTGAAAATCAACAGTGCGATGACGAATAAGACCAATAATATTTCGATTGAATGATTGTAGGTTATACCTATTGTAATGTACATGTTTTGTTCCTTTGTGTCAACGTGAAACCGAACGAATAAGAGTAGACTTTCGATTACGTTTATAAAGTGTTAAAAACACTATCGTATTCGCCAAATATTGTAACTTCATTTATTTTGATTATGTGTATTGTTCATGTTCTGTGTATTTGTGTAATTATAATTTATGTAGAATTATAGGAAAATTATGAAAATTGTATATTGTGAACGAATATTGATTTATTTTATATCAGTTCATCTCGGTCGGTTATAAAAGTTTTCTGAAAATACCTTCGTCGATTGATCGTGGTACATTTTTTTTGTAAAACAAACATCTTCGATTTCAGTGGCGGATTTACGACTCGGATTTCCTAGACCCCTCCCCCTCTCCCAGCTACCGATATAATTACAATAAAATATCGTCTGATACATTTAAAATAAATTTTTTTTCAAAACTCCCCTTCCACAGAAAAATGTTAAAAATCCGCCACTGCTCGATTAATCGATATTTAGAATTTAAACAATACTATATATAAATTTACGATATAAGACAATAACAAAAATATTTATTATTAATATTAATACGTTGTACAGAGAAACTCATTCTGTGCACAACACATAATATACTTGTTGATATAGACGGTATACAGTAGACTGCAGGTAACTCGTAGGTAATGTTCGAAATTATAGCCAAATTTTGAAAATCCTTTTCAATATTTTCTACCGAAAATTGACATCATTGCAAATGAGCAGAATTTTTAAGAGGTACTTAATATTTTTCTTTCCTCGATGGATTGAGAAATTTGCTAACGATAAATCGTCTTATCAATACTTGGTTTACGATATAGCTACCTATCAAAATGTCGACGAGTCATACATTTTTCGCTAACCCTATAAGAAACACATGGAATAAATACGATCTGAGGTAACTTAGATAAATTAAGTGTAAATCACAATTATAGATAATAATATTGTGATTGTTATTATTGATTAACTACTTTAAAAGTCTGGTTGCACAATATTATAATAACTATGCTCTGAGATCAGATCATAGAGTAGTAATATGTTAATAGATATAGACCAGTGGTGTAAATTGGTCTCAATTTCTGGTGGCGCAGAGAAATATTCTTATTAGTAATTTTTAACTCTACAATACTCCCACTGCATTTGTAAATCTGTCCCATGACTCATGGGACATACATGGTCAATAAATAGAGATACCTGATATAATAGGTATTAATATTATTAGACGTTTTCATGGTTTTTGTATTAATATAAAATATTAATGGACGCGCGAAGTGCTCGCAGAAAGACCTAGGTTAGGTAATGCATTATTAAATAAATTAAGACTGAAAGATACCATGGGTTTTCGGGATTTCACCCGGCTGACGGCTACCAATTTTGAATATTTGTGCTCATGATAACTGGAGAGACAATAATGAAGCAAAATACAAACTTTAGAGGAACGATCCCAGCTATAAACAGCCAAACCACACCACTCGGTAACTGGAACGTCTCGCACTCTCGCCTTTAGAGACTGAGTGACGTCCATACTGTCAAAATGTTGTACAACTCGTCTTACGCGTTACATGCGGTCTCCCATTCCTATCAGGAGACTTATGACTTGCGATTTTTGGTCTCGCAAACATGTAGACGGGGATTAATCTATAGACATGTCTACGTAGACAACCTGAGAGGCTGAGACACGTCTTAGAGACCAAAATCGCGCAACATGTTTACCAGTGTGTATTAGACTTAAAAGGACTCGACCATCCAGATATTGATAAGATACCCATAAAAAAATTATACTATATTATTAATCCAGCTGCATTGGAATTGAGATGTAAATAGTAAATATTAAAAAAATACTATATTTGTACAATCAATTACAATTTTGTACAATGTACTTCTTTGATAAACAAAATAGAAATTATAAGTATACAATTTTTGGTAATTTTCTGCTGGTGCAAAAATATAACCTTGGAAGTGCTACATTTGTGTCACCCAATTTATGCCACTGGATATCACTATGCAAGATCTTAAATTGTGCTGGATATTATAGAGGTGCCATTTTGAAACTAATAGAAGTAGCAATTAATAAGTGTCATAATTAATCTCCGTGGGACATTATTGTGACAATAACATTATCATTATGATTATAGCGATATTGGAAAAAATATTTAGAGTTAACAAACCTCTATTTATTACTTTCATACATTTGGAGAAAGCATTTGATAATGTGAATTGGACAAAACTTTTTAAAATTATGGAGAATATTGACATAAACTATGATAGATGGTTCATAATTAATAATTAAGGGTATAAACTCTAAAACTTCCCTTTCATATATGACCTGTACTAATTGTTCAGACATTCTAAATATTTTAATATTGTAAAAGAGAAAGAAAAAATGCATGTATGCAAATTGTAAAATGTACTTATTTAAATACTATTATACTTAATATATAACCACTTAAGAAAGTTTGTAAAAATCAACACAAAAACAATTATCTCCATAAAATATACATATTACCATTAATTATAAATATATTATATTGTATACAATCAATGGTATAACTTTTACATTTTATTCATGTTCTTATGGCAAATAGGTTTTTGATAATTAAAAAAAAAAAAAGAAAGAAAAGTTAGATCAATTGAAAAACAATGATTTGTCAAGAAATTAAAATAAACAAAAATTGTACTATCAATCTGAACAATTGACAAATACTGTAAATAATATTTTAATTTGAAACTACCTACACAATTGAATGAGGTATCATGATTTGTTCATTTTTACGAAGTAATAATTTTAGTTTAGTTTTATTAAATTATATAGAAATTAAGTATTTTAATATTATAATGCATATTTAATATATAATTCTGGGATTTGGGTCAAAAAAGGTCAATCTCACTTTTAATAAATTTTGGTTAATTAAGAATTAATTTATATTATTCTTAATATATATATAATTTTAATAATAAACTACAAGTTAAAAGTTTGAACTTAATAGTATAATTATTTTTCAGTTGTTTATAATAGATAAACTTGAAATTATCTAATTTAAAATTAATTCTAATCATTAAATTCTAACCAAAGTCTTTGAAATTCTTGTTTGAATGTATTAACTATTTCACATTCATTTGTGATAAATATATTTTCCCAATTTGACCGAGTTGCATTTTGACTCCAGTTAAGAGATCCTAAAATGATTCTTTTGTTGTCAATAATGGTAAACTTATGGTGCATTAAATTAGAATTCAACTCAGGGTTTTTAACTCTTTTTGGAATACCAATACACCCTAAATTCCATGTTAATCTTGAATTGTCTTCATTTAAGATTAGTCTGACACAAACTCCACGTTTATGAGCATTGATAACTGCTTTCAGTAGCATCTCATGATTAAAAACATATAAACAGATGTCTAATGTTTTCTTTGCTCCATCAATCCAACTGATAATTTTGAGAACATTACAATCCATACAATTACAATGATTAAGTGCATTTATAGTATTATCACTATTGCTAGAAGAGCAACTTGTAGAATTATTTCCGTAAAAAAATAACACTTCATTTTGTTCTTTGTTGAAATATGTATACATTACATATGTTAATGCTGCACTACAACATCCTACTGCAACATTTACTAAAAGTCTTGCAATTCCAACCCTGAAAATTTTAAAAGTATAATTACATAGATTATTGTAAATTAAAAATACAACATATCATTGAGTAACAATTTTTTTTTTTTACTATCCATCTATCATAACTGGGGAATGGAATTTTGATTTTATTCTTACTCAGGATACTGGGATTCACTGAGAAACACTTTATGTATAAGCACAAAGTTCTTAAAATTATTAAACAAAAAAAAAAAAATAGAATTTTTAAATATAAATGCACATATTTAGGTAACAGGGAAAAAACCAAAACTGAAACAACAAACAAAACTGGTTTATATGGCATAAAAAATTAAATAGTAAAAAACAATTGTTTTATTTATAAATTTATTTTCATATAATAATCATGTTAAATCATATCTAATATTTATTTATTTGGCCTGAAAAATTTAATTTACATAACTCCTCTCAACAAAGTGGAGTATCTACCTATTCAGCTAACTCTACCCATATTATGTATCAACAATTTCTGATAGCTATAATTTCTAATATAATTTTTGTACCATAATCTTAAGCATCAAGAAATACATCAAAATAAAACTGCTTGGAAATGGGGTGAAATTAGTTTTGTTCCAAATAAAAATAGGCAAGATTAATACAAATCGATCATACCTTATTGACATAATGAACAACAGGAGACATCTATGCAGAAATATTATAATCATCAATTCATTTCAGCTTTAAATATTATAAACAACGGTTCAATTCTTTAAAAAACGCACACAACTATCAAGTATCAGGGGGCTGACACTGATAAGAATTAACACAGACAAGAAATTCGTTGGTACAAACCGGTATGAATTTGAGAAAATTTTCAGAGTAACCGGTGTTAAAATCAACGACACCGGTTTAATTTTTCTGCACCTTCACATGCATAACTATTGGTGCAAACTATTTACACCGGTTTCATCCCATCTCATTTCTCCCTCTAAATAATAAACAAACAGATAATTAATAGTAATAATAATTCAATTGATAACAATTAATACCTATTCAAATTAATTGTTACTAAGTACTTATTAGCAGGAAATGGGAAGTATAGTATAGGTAATACACTAATAATTTAAATAATTGATTAATATTTAATTGATATATTTTGTATAGTATTATCATTGTTAATTTTAGACAAAGGTGGGGATACACCGATTTCTATCGTCGAATATCTACACTGGTTTATACCAACGAATTTCTCATAGAATAATATTACTCTATGGGACACGGGCAGCATAGGCCGGACGAAAATCGTGACGGCCATCTTCTACAGTCGCAATCAGTGTGACCAGTCTATAATACACACAATTTCATGTCTATTTATTACTACTAATAATTGTATTTGTATTATTAAATTCTTGTTTCTTTCTGAATCTTTTAATGATTTCTAGACTACATTGATTTACTATGAAATTAAAGTAAAACATTTAAAGTTTATTTATAGTTTATCGGTTCGTTGTTTTATATAAATTTTACAATTTAATAACTCTGTTAGATCATGAGCACAATACCAGATATAAACATTTTACCAATAATTATAAATAATTTTACTTTATCTTAACAAAGTAATAATACTAAAATTATCTATTACCTACTGAATTTGATTTTTTTATGAAAATAAAACAAGTAGTAATATGACAAGCATCTAAACAGTCCGGACAGGAAAAGGATAAAATAAGTTTTCAGTTATTGGCCTATAGTAATAACATGTATTTAAAATTTGCATGTTATGTTAGATACTTATAAAAAAACCTAAACCATCCACTAATTAAAACTAAATATCACAACAAATATAACACAATGTACTTAATATGTATTATCTATCCCATACAACTGTCACAGAAATACAGAATAGATAGATCATTAGAGTTGTCAAAAAAATAAAACATTATTTATCTTGATAACAGCTTGGATTACGTTATAAACTATAGATGTATCTTGTTGACCTGCCAAATTAATTTTAAATTAATATAAGTAGGTAATAAAAATAGAAAATTATACAATTGGTTTTAAGGTTGGTATTTAACTATGGGATGGAAACTGGAAATATTGGGATACATTTTCTGACATTTTAAATATATATATTTTATTACGGTTTGCATTATAATTAAATTAAAAAGCCTCACAAAACATGTTTCAGCTTCGTAGTGGCACCAAACTGTAATCTACAAAAAATATAGAATTTTTTTTTATGAATTATACTATTTTCAGTGTTTAACCTAATCAAATTTGATGGTTTTTTTTTAAAACAAATAAAAACATTGTAAAACCAATACATTCTTTACTAAATTCCGAATCTTAAATGCGACTCCAAATTAAATCACTGGTAAATATGGGTTCTGTATTTCAATGTATTTCAATGGAATTATTTTATTTAGAAAAAAAGTTTCATAGAATCAAATAAACACATAATGTCTGTGAAAATTAATATTGGAATATTATGAAGCGGAATTATATTAGATAGAACTGATAATTCTTGGAATTTTAATACTTTGAACATACATTTATTATAATTCTAATCAATTTCTATTTCTAAATCCTGTATAATATCAGTTCTAAGTAATGTCTGTTAAGCACTGTGTAATTTTATTCATTGTATGTTCGAAACCGTAACACTCCATACCTTCTCATTCCGTAATATAAATGTTCCAATTAAAATAATTCCAAAACTATATATTGGTGCCCATAAATAGCCAAAAAACTGTAAAATAAATTATATAGATTTCCATTTTTATGATAACAGAGGAAACATTTACATCTCTGGCAGGCTATACCGGTACCAATCTATTATATCTTAATATGTGGTGTATAGCATAATGTACAATAAATTAAATTTCTGTTAATGTTAATAATTAAATTATCAATTTTTGGAAAGCAGAGTGAAAGTAATGTAAAATCTGAATTTGTTTTATTGTATAGTATAATTTTGTTTATTTATATTAAGTTGTCATTTTAATTTGTTGATCGATAATATTGTTTTACATATTTTAAATTGATATGATTAAATATTTGCTAAAATCTAGTCTTAAGTAATAGGTATATATTATTACTTGTAAAATATTTTTATATAATAAGAAATATTTGAAACTATTGACAAATTAAATAATCTAATAACATTAGTTTTGAATTATTAATAATTGCATTTAAACAACAAACTAGACAGTATTAAACTGACACACACAAATATAATTTATCTAAACACAATCTAAACGTAGTTAACAAACGTTATTATAATAATTTAAATTGATATTTAAATATTCATATCGATGATACAAATATTTATTATCTACTTTACACTTGATGACTAGAGTGTTGTGACTAATGGATAAATATTAATAAAGTTTTTTTTTTTTTTTAATTTAATCATATAAATTTAGTCATTATTATTATTATTAACTTTAACTGTCATAATCTTCAGACAAACAAAAAAAAAATAAAGTTGCTGTAAATACTATAAATTAATAATAATTAACGTGATATTTGTCTAAGCCAGTAACGTATCTGCCTCTAATCCTTCTTCAACAGTTATGTACATGCCTTCCTCTTCGTAAGCACTATCGTGTTTAGCAAGTATACGTAAGAGTGGTCTTAGTTTTAACCACCATTGAGTCTTTGCTATACGTTGTCTGTAAATTAAGAAAATCCAAAATAATTAGCAAAACCATTCAACAATAATGACAACAATAAACAGTGTATGTTTAATCAAAAAATTAATATTATATAACATATACTGAAATTTATATTTTATAGTTTTACAGTGTTTCTTTTTTCTGTGGTACAACTTTTCTACCAGCAATTTTGCTCTGATTTTTAATGACAGCAATGTTTCTAAAAGAAAATCTCATTAAGGAGGAACTTTAAAGAGGTAATTTTTTGATTTTCCCAAGAGTTTTACCAGCAAATGTGAAAAACCCAGATAAACGTAAGAAAACTAGGAAAATTGGTACAACATTAAACTAATTTTATTAAAGGAAATATATAAAGCTTATTTAATTATTTACTACAAAATGACATATATATTGTTGACAAAGCATCTATATCAACTGAACTTGTTTTTTTTGTAAACAATGGTTTATCGTTGCTTACAAATATGCATTAAATTCCCATCTATATCCTACCTTCCAAACTCCTACCTACATCAGTGGCTGCACTTGTCCCCATTGTCTTATTTTTCTTTTTTTTTAAATGTGTATAATTTAGATTACACTATTTGTAATTGGTTTCTTTCTAATAGTATATTATTACCATGAAATAAGTTATAATGACATTTTAAAAATATTACTCCACTCACTCAAAATTAGTAACAGGCACCAAATCAGTTAAAGGTGTAAAACGATACTGTCGTCTTATAACGCCCATCATTGCAGCTGTATCTGGATTATCAGTGTAAATAGTTCCGTCCGGTCTGGTAGATTCTCTTAATTTTTCAACTAGCCATTCAACACACTTTGCTGCTTGCTTGGTACCCATATTACGATCAAATGGAGTGGGCGAGCCACCTTGTTGCATATGGCCTGGAAAACAAAAAATTTAAATAACAATAATGATTTTATTAAATATATTATTGTAATTATTATTACATATCTTCAAATAATTTTTAATAATAATAAAAATCAATTATGTGAGTAATTGGTTATTATCTATGCAAACTACCTAAAACATTCATTCGAGTGCTGAACAATCCTTTTCCTTCTTCCGTATAAAGTCTAAATATAAAATCTGTGTTATAGTTTTCACTACATTTTTCATTTCTGAAAATAAAAATACAATTTCCAAATGAAATTTAAACTTATAAACAATTATTCTTGTTTTATTTTATTAAACTAACCTTAATATCAAACCACGCTGAACACCTTCAGCCATTTTCGAAGCCATATGGTATACATCATTTTGCAAATCTTTAATGGTGAACTTCTCTTCATAAATATAAGCAGCATCAGCACCACCAGCCAGTCCAGCAACAGTAGCTAAATAACCACAGTATCCTCCCATGGTTTCGATAACAAATACACGTCGCTTAGTACCTTGAGCAGACTGCCGAATCCTATCACAAATCTGAACATAAAATAAAACACGGTCAACAATTTTACAAATTAGATTTACTACAAAAGCTTTATTTATAAAAAAGCTACTTAGTCAAAGATAAATAACCATAATATAATGAAAAACTATTTTAAATAATAATTGGCTAAATGTTATTATTGATTATAAAATAACAAACCTCAGTAATTTCATTTAGTGCAGTATCACAACCCAATGAAAATTCTGTACCAGGTACGTTATTACTTATAGTTGATGGTATAATAACCATTGGTATACAGAATTCCGGGAACTTGCTACGATTTTGAACCAGTTGTACACCAGCTTGGTATGCCTAAAATAATTAAAATGTAAGTACAACAAATTATTGATATAAGTATAGAATGTTTTCAACCTCAAAACCTCCAATTATCAAAAGGGCTTGGATATTAAATTCTTTTAGTCTAGCAGCGATTTCAGGCATTCTTTTCTCAGGAAGAGTACGTTTTGTTCCCAACATGGCACCTCCTTGACCGACCCATCCAGTGACATCAGACCATTGCATTACTTGAATCTAAGCGACGAACATAATATTATGATATGTCTGATATTCACTTATAAATGAAAATACAAACATTTCCTGCAACTAAACCTTCCACACCGTCATGTATTCCATAAACGGTATCACCTCTGTAGATACAATTTCGTACAAACGAACGCACAGCAGAATTCATACCGCATGCAGGAGCTCCAATATGCATTACTGCAAGGGTATAACCTTCCTGTAATTTTTAACTTCAAATTATAAATATACAAACATAATACTATCTGTAGAAAATTAATTTGCAATAAACTAAAACTTAAGCCCAATCATTATATTACACACTCAAATGAATAATAATAAATAGGGCTGGGAATTTAATGCCCTATAAAACCCTGAAAAATACTTTAATGCTCTGGAAATTCTAAATAATGTACTAAAACTATGTTATTTTTAATAATTTTGATATAAATTATAATATTATAGATTCACTTAAGAATAAAAAAACTAGTACTGAAAAATAAAGTTTATTTTATTGCTCCAACATGATTATTAATAGAAAATCTATCTAATGATTCTAAAAACACCACGTTGATTTTGTCTTAGAAGTTATCTGTTTAACCTTCATTATTTAGATTTTGAGATTATTACTGTCTATTCATAAATATTGTATCGTATTATATGAGTTCCAACTTAATATGGTTTATGGTTTATAGAAAAACCATATTAGTGTGTGAAAATCTTAAGATAAAATTTTAAGTTCAAATTTTGGATTTAAAAACTCAAAAAATGCTCCCTAAAATGCTCTAGAAAATAAAGAAAATTAAACACTGAAATTTGTCAATAAATGTAGAATAAACTTTCTTATTCTCGTTCAAAAGTAAATGAAACTAATTTGTGACAATATGAGCATCGTACAGCAAGCCTTAGATAAAAATGCCAAGTACACCGATATCCCAGCCCTAGTAATAAATATTAATAAAACTATTAAAAAACTAAGAAACTTGTTATAAACTCATTATACTATGAAAAAAGAACCATTCTAAATATATTGAATATAGTATATGGTTTTTACTGCAAATTTGTTTAAATTTTAAATAATGCACTATAAAGCTTTAACACTGTACACCAAATTCATCCACTAGTTATCTTACCTGACCCCAAAGCGTGTCTTGCTGTTATAAAAACAATAATTTTAGGTGATTTTTTTGTGCATAGTGTTTTATTTGTAATATAATTGGAATTTAAATTTACTTACTCGATTTAAACTCTAAAGGAAAATGCATGAAAAAATAATTTCAAATAACATTGCATAGATTAATAAGAGTCAATAAACAAGTTTGTGTATAAAAAATACTATGATAGAAAATTATTAACTTACCAGTCCACGTCCCATTTCATCAAACGCAGAACGAGGAGGCTTTAAACGTGTCAGCATTTTGTAAGTATCCAAATTTCTTGCAAAACTCCTATGGGTTTGTAATAAAATAATAGCAAACATTAATTCTGGCAACTAGTTTCAGGGCTTAATCATCCAAACTATTTAAATTTCCCAGCATGACCATTATATGGTCAACAAATTTATACTAATTCAACACATTAGTATACCAAATTAGATTTCTAACACTGAGTATAATATATGCTAACCAATTAGAAAATAACAATCTTAAATAATGTTTAAGTACAGATATCTTAACTATTTCATAATTTACAAGCTATAAACTACATACATAGACTATTAAAATTGATTTTAATATAGAACATTTTCTTAAGTGAATAGTTATTTTTTTTTTTTTTTTTTGTGTTTAGGAATTGAAAATAAAAATTTAATTTTTCTCTATATCAATGTACTCCTCAAAGACGAACCGATTGAAAGAAAAAAAAATTAATATTAGCAGCACTAGAAAAATCCATTGAACACGAACACAGGGGGATACACTGTATTTATTATCTAGATTGGAACAATAATTATTAAGTAGACATAATAGTCACAATTCCTTTTCAATGAACAAAACATTTTACTATACTAATTGTAAGAACTAATAAGAATGTATATGATGTTTTTTTTTACCTTCCTCTGAGTTGAACAGCCAACTCCCATTGTTTATCAGCCATTGCTTTTGCTACGGCTTTGGTCTTTTCAACACACACCATTAATGGCAAACGCACTGCCTGATTGCCGTCTAAGGATACAACACAAGCTTCAGTTTCCGGAGTGGCTTCCATTAGGGCCATCACAGCTTCAGCACCCATTCTGCACCCCTAGGAAACACATGGACATTGTGATAGTGAAATATTAACTATGTGATTAGATGAGTATTACTAAACTTTATATTGTAAACAAAATATAGAAAAAAAAAATATATTTTAAAAGGTATTTACCAAAACTCTGTCAAAAGCTGATGGAGCGCCTCCCCTCTGGACGTGACCCAAGACTGTAATCCGTGTATCTTGTTTTAATTTGGCAACTACCACTTCTTTCACCATTTCAGCTGTAATTGGTTGACCATTGCGGTCAATAGCACCTTCAGATACAATGATTATATTCAACCGCTGACCTGCTGTACGTTCCTAAAAGTATTGTATTATGAATATAAATTGCCATATTTAGTAATCAAAATTTGCGTTATCCCAAAAGCTCAAGTTGAAAAAAAATAGTGTTATCCATCACGTGTGTTCAACAACAAACAACCATTATTTTGCTTAAGAAAATAATTGAATAATTTTTAATAATGATAATTATACTAAGAAAATTTAAAAATTTGTAAAAATTAAGTACAACCTGTAAAGCTGCACGAATGGATATAAAAAACTTATTTAATACAATATATATAATATATAATAATACTGATTGATAGAAAAACCTAAATGGCTAAGCTTTTTTTACCAATACTAAAATTGAATTGATATTATTTTCAATTGTAATAAAATGAATAAAAGTAATATGAGTATAACATAAACAATAAGAAATGCAATGCAATTCTAACATGCTTAGTACAACTAAAAAGTTCCCATAGCATGCAGGCTCGAATTACAACAGTGTCAAAATATATCAATTGGTTTAGAATCTAGGATAATAACTGATGAAAATTTGTTTGGCAATAAATCATTGTTAAAAATTGTATAATTATTTACTTAAAAGTATTGTTGCATTAATACACAAAATGTGTTGTGTACTTAATGAATACTCTATTAGATCAATGATTAATAACTAATGTTAATTAGCATTTTCTTTGGTTATCTCAGATCCGCCTTAAGACAAAAGCAAACTAAAATATTTCTAGAAATATATTTAATATACTTGTATGCGAATGAAAAAAAAAAAACTAACAAATTAAATCCAATGTAAATAAATATAATTTCCCACTAAATATGGTATTAAGACCCAGAAAGAGCTTGATCTTTTCATTCTCATGACCTAAAATAGATCTGATTTATGATAATTATTGTAATCTTTTAAAAGCCTCTACAGTCTCAATAAAAATATTTTTAAAATAATAGATTTAACAATAATTACACAAATTAATAAGCAAAAAATACTCCCAATTAGTTATAAAATATTTACCAAAGACTAATACAAGCATAATACTTCAAGCACTTAAAATTATCGCTACTCCTTCATATAATATAATCTATAGTTTATTACTATTTCAGTCACTTATAAAAACTATTACATAAATCTTAATATTTATCATTTGTTAAAACTTAAGAATGCAGTGGCCGATTTACAAAGGGGGTCTAGAAGCCTCTTCCCAATTGACTAAGCACCTAGGTTAGTAAATTAGGTATTTTTAAAAAGTTGTGACGTAAAATAATAACAAATTTAAAAAATATATTTTATAAAAGACTTGATATCTATTTTGATAAGTATGTTTTAATAACATGATAAGTAACTAATTTATAGTTTGTATTTATAAATAAACTGAAAATGTATAAAACTAAAATTTCCCCCCCCCCAAAAAAAAAAAAACTTAGATCCACCACTAGAGGAGTAATATTACTAAATACTTATGCAGTATATCAAAAAACAAAAATAGAATACAAATTACAGGTATTAAAGGTTTCTACCTTTAATAGAAAGAAAACTAACAATTAGTTACTTAAATTTGAAAAAATAAGAAAATTAATTTTAAAATTTTAACAAACTATGTACAATTAGCATCAAATAATATTTATAAACAATATTGTAAAAATATAAAGTTAACATTAAAAATAAAATTCATTTTATTCATATTTTCACAAAAATCATTAGTGATTTCTATTTTGTTTTAATTAAATTTGTAGTTTAATGGATTTTTCATCTTCAAAAAAATATTGACATTTAATATTTTAAACTAATATAAAATAATTTGTATTCTTTTTTTTGAGGTTCTATAAATATCTTTTCACGTATCAATAATCGATTTATTCACAAATTAATTTAGATTTTAAATAAATAAGAATATAAAATGACCATAAAAAATTGTGTTTTTTTTAAATCCCAATAAAGAAAAAAATGCAATTGAATTATATTCTTTATTAATCATTCAAATTTGAACCAATTATAACTTAGAATACAAAAAAAAACAATTTTGAGAAAAATAATATTATTGAAATAATTATTCTTATTCCTAATCCTCCAAGTAACTTTTTTAACTAATTTTACTTTATAATAATTTAATTCAATCTTGAATATCAAGAAAATGTTATTTTATAGCCAATAATATTTTTAAAAAATATGTCATATATTTTTCTGAATAAAAAAAAATATTTTAACCAACTACTTAAAAATTTGTATAAAACAAGTTACTATAAATAATTTATCAAAACCCAAATTTTTACCAAAATTATACCTAAACATTTATTATGTGTATTTATAATCTGCAGTATAAAAGTATAATTAATAATATGATGTATATAAGGATAACACATTGAAAGACTAATACACTCATGCATTGTATTGTAATGCTGTAAAACAGAAGTCAGTCTTGCCTGTTGCAATTTTTTACACATTTTCGATGCCCAATCTTGGTGAGGTGGCCATTCCGGGATGAACACAAAATCGGCTTCTGACGCCAATGCCGTAACCAAAGCTAAATACCTGCACATTCATTTAATATAGCATACTACCACCAAATATATCTGCTTAACATCCAATTAGTATTTGAAATAATTCACGGATAAAACATTTTACATAATTAATATTATATTATTATGTAGATTTTATACGTAAATAAACACATTTTATACATTTAACATAAGTAGTAGGTACAATAATATATTATAATATAATATAAAGATAATAAATATAAAATATAGATTATAGATATTATAACTTATAAAGTTTTGCAACTACACTTCACCTAACACAACATATAGCCACAAATAAATCTGACTTATTGCCTTTGTACGATTAATTCATGTTATGGTGGACATCCTATGACCTTATCTATGTTCAGGCAAGAAAAAAACAAAAATAGTTAAGCACTAAAGTTAAGGAAGACAAATAAAATAACACGAAAACAATCATGCTTTAGTAGAATAATGTGCAAATAATGTTGTTAATATGTGTATTTATAGGTGTATAGACGTATTTGAAAAGTTAAAGTTCAGGTAACAGTGTTATAGGTTTTTCTTTTTCTAAAATATTGTCCTTGCCTGCTCTAATTTGGTGCAAAGTTTGGTCGGCCAATCATGTGGTGGAGGCATCTCTGGTATAAACACGTAGTCAGCTTCACTAGTGAGGGCTGTGACAAGTGCAAGGTACCTTTATATGCAACAGCGGCGTTATTAAACTTGAAACAAGAACACTTCAATCACTTTTATTTTGTTATAAAACTTAAGAAGTATACCAAGTTGAAATGCGGTAGTGGTTATTAAATAATTAAACAATTTTAGCTATCAAAACACAATAGAAAAACTGAAAACCAAAGCTAAGTCAATTGCATTATGATTAGAAAAACATGAATATTTCTACTGATTATTATAAACTCTAATGTATAAATATATACATTTTTTATTGTATAATCAGAGATTTTAAAAAACGATTTTTGAGAATAAAATGTACATATACAATATGCACATATTGAACTATTTACAGAATTAGTAAAATGTAATTAGGTGGTAGTAATTTTAAAAAAATTAACTAAATTATTTTCCAACAAATTTTCACTGTATAATATTACTTTTTTTTTTTTTGACAGATGAAATATAATAATTGACTTAGCTACAATTGTATTTCCTTAAATATTTGTCAATTTCAATTACCTAATAAATAACAATAAATTGAACTCTACTTTAGGTGATTCTATGACTATTCGAGTTAATTATAATAACAATATAATATAGCAATTAAAATTCAATAAAGCATAATACAAATTATACACAATCAATACTAGCCATATTTAAAAGTCAAAATAATGTTTGTAGATAAAATGTAATTTAATAAGACGTGCAATACAAACATTTATTCAAATTCTAAAGTATTTTATTACTCATATTTGATTAAAGAATATTAACTCGGCTTTATAATATTCACTATCAAAACTTGATTGACTTTGTTTTTATTAAAAATATAAAATGGTGCCTATTAATCTTTTGTATTTTAAACAAAATCTCAATATACTTATTTTATTTTAGCTCAAAAGAAATTAAACAAACCAATAATGATTTATCATTCACTATATGTTCACATTATTACCCAATCTACAATTTCTCATATATTATATTATATATTTTCTGTACATAATCATGAAAAATTATTAAAATAATAATACGAAAAACTGAATAACACCCACTTACAAACTCTTAGAAACTCTCGTACTCATAACTTTAATAGATGCAAGATTTCAAATTAATTTGAAAACCATTGCAATGCACCTCTCTGCAATGTATGATATTGTGTAGACATGGCCTCATTAATTAAGTTATCAATGTTGTGGTTTGTAAAAATAAATTAACACTACAAAATATGGTTTATAGGCCATAAAGGAAATCATTGGAGTACAGCAAACCACCAGCTCCCTTAGAGATCAATGTTGGCACCAACAACCTTGTTCAATTTGTTTTCTAAGTAATATACACGATACGACAGAGCATTAAGTCTAATTTATGGACAATATTAGAATTATTTTACAAAGAAAGGAAATTAAAAATGGTAGTAGTATACTTAATGCTGATCTTCATACATTAAACTAATACTTCTATAAGTAGTATTTCAAACTCAACCGAACAAAGGCTGAGATGTGTTTATTCCATCCGAAAAACAAGAAATTAGATGTTATTTTTAATAATATGCAAAAACATCATAGTTGAAAGCCTAAATACCTCAGAATAATTTTGGATTAATTAACAAATTGCAAATTTATAGACCATTATATTTATAGTACCAACTAACATTTAACCCCGTAATAACCTAACTAATCATGATCTTAACAAATAATTAATAAATAATTCATTACTAAAAAAGTTACTCAATCATCTAGAGCAGGGTGGTCGTCTCAGACAGTTCTCGAAGACTTTTTTTAGGCCCCCCCACAATTAAATCAATTATTTTTTTTTGATAATTAAAAATTAAATCACAATAATATTATAACAAAATCGTATAAATTTAGATTGTATAGTTTTATATTTATAATTTATACTATTTAATTATATGTTAATATTAATCTGTAATGCAACAATTTGTATATTAAAAAAAATAAAATATACACAATAATATCACTTTTTTTCTTGATTCTTTTTTTGTGGCCCCCAATGTTTTTATGAAAGTATAAATTGAACCGCCAACTACAAAAAGTTGGACCACCTTGATCTAGAGTCTAGCAGATAATAACAATATATTTTTTTTAACCAGTTTTTTAAGAAATTAATAATCCTGTTATAAAAATTAAATAAAGTTCTCATTCCACTTACACAATTAAATATAGGTTAGAATAATACTTAATTCTCAAAAGTGAAAATAATAAATAAAGTTTAAAAAGAATATATGTTCTTATAATCAAAATAAGACTTGAACTTGAAGACTTGAATTTATGGTAAAAAATAACCCCTTTAACAATAAAATACTAATATTTTATAAAATTCAAATAGCCTACTAAATAAAATAAATATTGAATTATTTGCTACAATCAATATCAAATTATTTCTATTTAACAGGTATCTCATTTATATATATTTTTATATTTTAACTTTTTTCTTTATATCTAAAAAAACCACAATGTATTATTTTCAAATAGAAACTCATTATTTTTATTCCAGATTTTATATAAGAATAGTTTTTTGAATTTTTGAACTGTGACAAAAAAAGGTTCACATATACATAACAAATTTACCTGTAAAAGTGAGAAATAAATATTTGTGCAGTTCCAGCTGTTGAAGTTGACTGATTTTATAAGCATATATTTTATTATAGCATAGCTTTTATTAGATACAATTTTCAATTGGTTGTATGTTACTGGTTAATTACAAAATAAGAACAAAAAATATAAATAGACATAAAAAAAAGCATTCTTCAAAAATTTGTAAAACTAGCACATAAATTTTAACACTGTTGTGTGTCAAACAAAAAAACTTATTAACTAAAAAATTTAAATAATTGTCTCAAATTATAACTGTAAAAATACACTAATTTACTAAAAATAATAAATTTAAAACATCCTGTTATATAATAACATAACATTTTAAAAAAAGTACACAAGATATTTTACACCAACAGTAAATTTCATAAATGCATACTTTTGATAAAATATATTACAATATTGCTACTCAACAAAAAAAAAATTGGTTAAAATAATGCTAACACTTATTATTAAATTTGTAAACTTGTATTTTATTATGATGTTTAATTAGGTATTTATTATTTTTCTATTTTTTTTCTGTGGACAAATTTTCTTCTGATTGTTAAGCGTAGCACTTTTTCTAAAATGAAATCTGACTGGGATGGTACTTTAGGGAGGTCACTTTTTGATTTTCTTAGAAGTTTTCATATTAAATGGGAAAAATCGGGAATAAACATAGGAAAAATGGAAACATTTAAGAAATGTATTAGCTTCAAATCTTAAATTTTACGGTTTTTCACATCATATATAATCAAACTTTGCTCAGAAATGTTTTTCATTAGCAATGATTAGTCATTTTGTACAGATATACATTAAAATTCTTCTCTACCTTCCCAATTTCTCACATATAACAGTGGCCCACCCATCGTGCGAAGTATATCTGTTGTATCCACAACAATAAGGTCAGTCTGTCAGGTTTTTTTTTTTTTTTGAAACTTTGTGTAGTTTTTTTATTTAGTATTATAGTAAATACTTAACTTATATTATAATAATATTCATTTATTAATTATAGCAATATAAAACTAATTATACTTCAAGTGATCAGATTTGTCCAATAATGCTTTTTTGTACTTAGTAAATTTATTTAATAATTCCAATGTTTAAAATATTATGTACAAAAGAGAATATGATGAATGAAAGTAGGTTATACTGGCAAGTTACAACAATTATTTAAAGTAAATTATAATTTACTAGTATTATATTAATGTATGCATTTTTTTTAAATACAAATTACAATTTAATATATCTTTATTTGTTATATAAATTATATAGACATATCTGCCACTGGAATCACTTTTTTTCAGAGTTCATTTTTTATGAGCCAGACAATAGTGCGAAACTCGTCATGGCTACATTTGATCGCTAGCTGTAGTTCAAGAACGAAGAAATTTCATATAAATACATATAGGTACTTATTGCGTATCCTATGTATCTTAATTTGTATAGTAGGGGCACACTCATCAGCAGAATCAGCTTTTTTTTTAATTATTAAAACATTGGTACTATCATACTTTTTAGCATAGGGATACAATTCAGACATAAAATAATACATATATGACAACAGAATTCAGTACACAATTCTATTGATCCTTTTATAGTAATGATGTTACATATAGACAAACGCATACTTTTGATATTAATAGTTAATATATTATGAAATGGTAACCTCTACCTTAACCTAGTTTATTTTACAATATGTTTTAAAACATGTTAAAGCATGAGTAAATAAGCCCAATAGTTTCTCCAGATACTAATTTAATTCAGCCACCATTTACTGGTTCACTAAAAATAATATTTGTGAATCATAGAAAAAAGGATGGAATCAATATTAACAGCTTATGTCAAAAAACATATTCATTCTCTACAATGGGCGTTAACAACTTGTCATTCTTTCTTCAACTTTTTGTCAACTTTCTTAGCTCTCCCAATAATACCAGGCTATAACAAGTCATTTGTTTTTGCGCTTTCGCATAGGTAAGTAAGACCTCTTACATTGTTAAATATGTCATTAATTAAAATTCTGACTATTTTTATAATGATTCTCGTAATAAAGGTAATACAATTTCCACACAGGAAAGGTTCAATACATACCGCAGTTAACATGTAAAGATCTAACTAATGATTTAATCAATATTAATCATTCAACAACTACATAGAATAGGCTAAACAAAAAAAAAATTGTTTTTTTCTGGTAGAGCTTTATATTTTATTTATACAGGTGTACACAACAATTTTAAGTGAATAACGCAATTTGTAAGTTTTTTTTTTTAGTGCTTCAATTATTACTGGTTAAAAAATTACATGAAGGTAAATCATCAGAATGTAGTAAGGAACAAATAAAATCCAATAGTTGATAAAAAGAAAATCAACATTGACAAAGTTATTAGCCATGAAACATATAAATGTATAAAATATTGATAAATTCTCAGCCTAAAATTATTACCCTTGAAAATTTTTTTTTCCATACAATCTTATATTTTGCAGCTAATGACTTTGTCAATGTTGATTTTCTTCTTATCAACTATAAAAACATATTTGTTCCTTATAACATTCTGATGATTTACCTTATTTACCTATAAGCAGTTTTTTGATTAACAGTAAAAAAAAAAAATAATAATAGACACAAATTTCGTTATTCACATAAAATCACTGCTCACAACAGGAAATTTTTTTTTGCTCAATAAGATTAAATGGTACTGTTACACCTGTGCAAATAAAATATAAATATATAAATATACACCTGCAAAAAAAAAAATTGTTTATGATTCATACTAATATTGACATTCAAAAAATTACAATTGACATAAAACTAAATTAGGTTTAGTTATTATTATTACCTATATGCTTAGAACATACAACATATCTATGTTATATATAGAATAGAAACACTTTTTACAATAAAACTGCATATAATTTTTAGAGCTAAATTTAAAGTTAGAAATAAGAAAAAGTACTTAATTATTTTATAAATAACAAAGCAAAATTATTCATAAATTGTTTTATATTTCTTTTAAACTGATAATTTTGTATTAGCTAATTATTATAACTATCAGACTTTTTCAAAATTTAAATAATATGTTTTAACTATTATATAATTGGTTGATTTTATATTTTAAAATGATTCTATATTTTTATACATTAAAAACCTATACACATACTTAACAAATTATTATTAAGAGCACTTAGTGTTGAACTAGTTTTATAAACATACTACATTGTAGTTAACCTTGCTTCATTCAGAATCACGTCATGAAATTTTTTTTTATATATAGTATAGATATTACTTATAACTTTTTATTTGTTCACTGTTTAAAATAATAGCTTTGTAATAGATATTATTCTAAAGATTTAAATCTAACATACATAGCTGATAAATAGTTTTTTAGTTCTATAAATGGGATATAAATTACTTTTTTTCACTGTAAAATAATCTACCACAATTATATTTACTGCCTTCCATAAGCGTAATCGAGGGAGGTTCGTGGGGTTGATCTAATAATTTTTTCTACTTTATGATTTACAAAATTAAATTTTGATGAAAATCATAAAAATTACGGCATTTTAAAATATGTCTTATCAAACTTTAGTCTAAATTGTTTATAAATGTTTGTCTAAATTTGTCAATAGTTAAATAACTTTATACATACTATCTTCTCAACTTCCCACTTACTACTTACACCCATCCCCAGTATCAGCTCTTTTAGATTATAGACATTTTAATTTTGCATAATTTCTATTTGGCAGGTATTCTGTGGATAAAATTATTATAACCAAACAGAAATGCTTGAAAATTTAACAGGTTTATTATAAGTTATGCTTAGTGATTAATGTGCTTTTCTTCTTTTTTTATAAGAATTTTAATATCAAATTTTTACTAAAATTATAAATATTATGAACTTTTTAAATATGTATAACCTCCGTTCAGAATCTTTTATACTATACATGAATAAATAACAATAACAACAATACATTTTATATACAGAGTCAAATAGTCCTAATACACTCTGTATACTGGGGGATTCATTTAATTGCTTACACTCATTATCTCGGAAAGTATTTATTTTTATCGGAATTTGTTTTCTATAACATTCAAAAAAACAAGCAGCTCTACAATTTTATATTTATGTTAATTTTCGTCACCCTTATTTTTGGAGGTAAAACCACTACCTACTTTTGATTTTCAAATGGCAACCTATATTAAAAAGTTCATAAATAGAAAGAATATTATTTAAAATACATTTTAGTGTTGAATTTTTTGATTTCCGTCGATCCTTTGATGAGAAATTCCAAAACAAAAAAGTTATTTGTATTTCTCACATAATTATTAAATTAAACTATATGAGCAATTGACTACCACTAATAAATACATTTCATAAAAAAAAGATAAGAAAAACCATTGGAACGTTATCAAAATTAAATTAAAAACTTCAAGTATTTATATTTATATTTAAGATATCTAAGTATTTAAGTCATCAACTAGACAATATAATAGACGAGTAAATATTTAGTAAATATAGGTTCCATAAAAGTCTCACATCATAAATTTACTTGTATGCCCTTATGAATAAATGAATAATCTCATGTATTTTATTACATATAATACAAATTATCATAACAGTTTACTCACACTATATATTATATAAATATTTAATACTTAATAGTTTATACCATCCAGATAAGATAAAAAAAAAAAAACTAAATAAATAAATAATACAATAATAATTCTTCTGAATAATTGGTCATTTATAATCAATTGTACACCTGTGTGTTAGATGTTCAACAAAATTTTGAAAATAACCACACGGAACACCAAATACTGACAAGATCTTAAAGCTAGTTTTAAAATTCAATTTATATACTGCATGCTCTGTCACTTGAATTTTAATTTCTCGTTGCTACAAGAATCTTACTTAGGTAAACAAATAATATCAAATTTCATTGTTGTCACAAGTAACTTACATACATTATAATATTTATTTGGTTTTTGCGGGCAATACACCTTGAGCATTGTTAAACATTATTGTGAAAGTAAAAAATTAATCTAATCTAATAGGGTTAGGCGAGTACTTTACTTTGAAAAAAATGTCAAGTTACTCAAACTCGATTAAGGTGTTTTTTGTACTCTGTTTACTACACCGTTTGAAAAATATTAAAAACTATAAATATCTCGAAACCCAAATATTTCCGATAACTCATAAGAAAAACCCGAAAAATAACTAGAAGGTTCATTGTTTGAATTTATAAAAATAGAATGTTATTGTTTTTACGTGTTTATTATTTAGTTGTATAATGACTAGTGACTACTGTAATATGGACCATCCTGCAATACACATAATCGACTCGATTTAATTGATTTTATTAAATTTTCGAGTACAATTAAACTCGACTAGACTTGACATCAAAAAAACAATACTTTACCCAACCCTACTTATTTTCGAATACTCGTAATTTTCGATTAACTTGACTCGAATCGAACAAAATAATACTCGACATCAAAAACACAATACTCGTCTAACCAAAATCTAGTATTCATAGAAATAGGGAGATTTCTGGGTTTATTTTTAAATTACAACGCCGACAATGTTGATAAATTACAACTGATTAAAAATAATTAATAAAATTGATTTAATCAAAATCCTTAATCTTTGCGATAACTATTAAATTTTAAGATCATAGAATCACCTGATTTTTGGAGTTTTTATAATTTTTGTTTATGATATAATATTTAATAATTCAAGTTAACAAACATACCCGCAATGACGTCCCATTACTTCCATGATAAATGTTCTCTGATGTGAATAGGCTGTTGATACAATAGCATCAATTGCGTCCATAATACGATGCAATGCAGAATCAGTACCAATTGTCATGTCAGTGCCACAAAAATCATTATCAATAGAACCAACCAGTCCAACAATATTCAAATGTGCATATTTTTCCCGTTCTGCCTTATTAATCTGTGATGTCAGTAATAGCTCATCCAAGAGGCTAGACCATTCTTGTCTAAATAGGTTAGCTCCTGTCAGAGAGCCATCACCTCCAATAACCACCAAATTTGTAATACCACGTTTAACCAGGTTACAAGCAGCCTTCACACGCCCAACACGCTCTTTGAAATCCATACATCGTGCTGAACCAATTACAGTACCACCCTAATAATAAAAAAATACAATTACTACATAAGAGTTATTATGCTTTATAATTAAAGGTCAAACAAGTACAATGAAATTGGGATTTTTAAAAATAATTTTAGCTCCTACTATGTAAAAAATAAAATTATTTTGTGTAATGCATTATTGATTTTAGAAAAAATTTGTTCAGATTTGATAAGTTATTTTTAATAAAATGGTTGGAAATTATGAGTTCCTTCTTCAAATTATTAATTGCAAATAACTTTTTAAATTCAAAATTCATTATTATCTTATAATTGAATAATTGATAAAAAAAATAGTTTAAAATTTTATAATAAATATTATAAATTATAAATGTATGAATCTAAACAATATTATTTAAAATACCAAAAAAAAAAAAAAAACAAATATTAAAGTTATATGAAATAGGTATATCATCATTGAATAGTTTTTTCCACCATGTCAGACGGTACTTGGTAAACACATTAATGATTTTATTATTGTCCTGTGGTGTCATAGAACAATAATAATGACTTTATTTTTGTTTTGTTGTCATTCATAACCTAATCTTATAGGACAGAACTAATGATCTTATTTATTTAGTAATAAAGTTTGTTAATTTAAGTCAGACGCTTAGACAATGATCTTGCAATGAAAATGGTAACTTTATTTAACCGAAATATGTCCTTTTTTTTTATAAGGTAATTTTTTTTGTAGAGCCTTTTATGTGATAGGTAAAATACATTATTTTACATAGTACAAATTAAATATAGTTTTAACGTTTTAATTATTGAAGTGTGAGAAAACGAGTTTTCTTTTATAAATTTATAAAATATTTTTCAGAAAAAAAGTTATTATAATTTTGTTGTGAAATTATCAAGATATGATGACTGTTATGACTCTGTTGTTAGTATCAACTCAGCTAGGGGTTATTTGAAGGTCAAAATGAGTATAACAATGATAGATTGTGTAAATATACACTGAAAAGAAACACCCAAATATTTTTCAATTAATTTACTGCTACAAATGGATATAATTTTCAATTTGATATTATCAAAAAACGTTTAACCACTCAGAATCAAATTTTATTCACATTGATTTATTGTTATATTCATAATTTAAATTGAATTACCCGATATATATAACTTTCCTACTTCTCTCCCACAGCAGTAGCATATGAAGGTACAGTATTTTAATATCAATATACCTAATATAGGTTTTATATGATTTTTAAATTTAATTATAATCTACAATTACTTATTACATAATTAAGGTCCAACTGTAATCACTAATAATTTCTAAAATTTAAAAAATATTAATAGATACTTTTTGGTCGTTATATGTATATTATGTATTAAATTTACTCAAGATAAAATTATTTTTATTAATTTTTTTTAGTGCATTCTTTATAGATAACTTTTATCTACAACTGACAAACTAATACAAATTCAAAACATGTAGTTGATTGTAACACACAGTGCATATTCAATAATAATACATATTTATGAGAACATATTTCTTATATAAACATATCTGCTAAAGGATATACCTGTAAATTTTATGATTTAATCAACACACCTTATGTATTATAGATGATACAGAAGACCAGTTAGCTTCTACTATATTATCCCCGCCATCTACCATACCTTGATAACCCTCTTTAATGAAAAACACCTTGCAGCCAAGGTATATGGCCATACGAACAACGGCCCGAACAGCAGCATTCATACCTGTAAAAAATATTAGTAAAAGTAATTTTCAAAATAATTAATGTTATCATGATTAATAATTAAAATCAAATTTTAAATTGAAATAAGAAAGGCATAGAAAACATAAAACTAATTTTACTACAATCAAATTTCAAAGATTAAGTATAATAAAACTAAAAATATTGATACAAATTACTCAAAAGTTATACATAAAACTATTTCTAGTACTAAATTGATGTATAAATATATCAAACTTGATGTAGTATTTTGAAATAATACTATTAGGTACTATAAAATAATAATATATCCATCATATTTTAATTTTTACTATTATTCAAAGCATATACTATTAATAAAGTTAATATATATATATATATATATATATATATATCAACTAATCATTGGTGTTACCAAAGTTAGGTATAACTATTATAGGCACTACTTGCTTAAATAATTAACAAATAATAATTATAAAACTTAATGATTTGCATATTATACAAACTATCTGTCTACCCATGAAAAATATAACAAATTAACAGAAAAATAAAAAATAAATATATTCATTAAGAACAATTTTTTAATATAGTATAATAAATATGTTAATATAAGTTTTAATATTTTATAATTATCAGATTACTCATGACAACAATAAAAACTGTAAATATTACTAGTACATATTATAGTATTAATCAGGGCAACACATAATGAAATTTGAAGTAGAGTTCAAAGTTTAATAGTACCTACTAATTACTTTCTAACTAATAATTCTTAATTTTTAATTATAATAATAGGCATATCCAGTGTTAATAGATTTATTTGTATAGTAAAAAATGGATTAAGCAATTATTTTTAAGCTACACAATCAATTAAGTTATACTATGTATAGTAATTTAATTTCATAAATTAAATCTTAAAATGAAGATAAATATTCATAATTAAACAATAGAAACATCAAATAATGAAATTTAAAGTACTAGTAAAGTTCAAAGTTTAATAGTACCCAATAATTATTTTCTAACTAATAATTGTTAATTTTTAATTATAATAACAGACAATGTCAATACATTTATTTGTATAATCAAAAATGTATTAGGTAAGTAATTATTTGTAAGGTATACAATCAAGTTATATTATATATAGTAATTTCATAAATTAAATATAATAATGAAGACAAATAATTATAATTGAACTAATTTATCTCTATATTACTATGTATATTAAAGTATAAATTGTCCAGTACCTTGAGAGTCACCTCCACTAGTGAAAACTGCTAATCCTTTTCCTTTGTGGGAACCTCTTTCAATAAATCTCTTTTGGTCTTCCTCCATTATTTTTTGTTCCTAATAAAATAATAAAAAAATCTATAACATAATAGTATTATTGAAATAGGACAAATTGTAGGTACTATACTTGCAACAAACTACAAATAAAGATATAACTTCAAGTTGTTGACAATAACGATTTATTCTAATTAATCATATTTAACAAGATTCAACGATAATTGATGACAAAATAAATAACTAGTAACGTATTGTTAAACGTTTGCTGTCAATTGAGTACCGCGTCCACTTGCACTCTATTTTAAAATCGTCTGCAACTACAAAACGACCTCTAAAGGTCACCGATCACGGTCAAAATGTGTTAAGTTTTTTCCTGTGACGCGCGATAGAAGGGATGCGACGGGTCGCTCAGAATATTAAAAACAGTGTCAGAACAGTGTTCAACAGTCGAATCACTCCAATGTACTATGCTCGAAAAGCAATCCTAAGTTACCATGCGCAAATGCAGAAATGCAACGAAAAATAAACCGTCGCTATCTAGTATCTAAAATATCTTATGATAAATTATCTGCATAGTATATTAAGGTCTTGATTACCTGACGTTACCTGGCTATAATCAAATGTTGTTATCAATTTGCTTGTAAACAAAAGATAAACATATTCCTCGACTGATAAGTTTCTTGAAAACCTTATGATAGAGGCAGTTTTCTATCTTATAGCTTATGGTATTGAGCTGTTTATACATAGTATTTTTGATAAATTATTTAAGCGTAGTAATAATTATTTCGGAGTCCTATAGGAGATATCTTTGTTAACTTACTAGTAAGTACTAAATTTTTTTCATTACCATTTTAGTACCATACTTTAAACGGCCACACTTAATTTTTGTAAGATAAATAGATACAATCTTAGACCTAACTTGTTTTTAAATACTGTTTACTAAGTCCTTGTATTAAAACAAGTGTGATCTGTTCACATGAACGTTCATGAATAATACATCTCTAATACATGATATATTTTATTTTATGCAATATGTTTGAAACATAATAAACTGAGCTACTTATTTTTTAACTGCCCATTGAAAAATGTAATCTTTGGTATGATCTCAGTGCAGACCAAATTGTTAACCATTTCAGAGGACTGGATTGACCAGGTAGAATTGAAGCCATAAAATATTAACTACATTCACAAATAAATATTTTTCAACATTAAATGTCAATAGAAAGAAGTCATTTTGGCTGCAGAGTCTAATGGCTCGTAAATTCTTCAAAAAATATTGCAATTTTAATTAAATTTATTCCAGAGTTCTGAAATTTTGTTCAATAATTAAATATTTAATATTAATATACAAATGTCCATTAATTATATTTATATATACAATCTACTTGTATAATATAATCAGCTACTGTAATATTAGCTATTACATTTATTAGACAAGCCTGCTGAGTTGAGGAATTGAACTCAAGAGGTCATGCAAAAACATAATTGTTTATATTCATTGTGTCACCAAAAGTTTTAAGATTCAGTGGGCTGATACATTCTCTTTCCGGTTCTGGTAGTAAGAGAATCTAAGAATTGAATATTCATATAGTCATATAGAATATCTAAATAAAGAAATTAATCTCATAATGATGGTGATGTATAGGCATTTTGTATTTTTAATTCCATTTTTTTTTTCTACAAAATTATATTATAATTTTAATTTTTTTATTAGAATAAAAAATTGAAATACTTTTAACGAATAGGTTCCACAAATTATTTACAATAAACCAATCATGGTAAATAATTTGGTGTCCATAATCTATAAATATGATAAATACTACGGTTATCGTGTAGATAACCATGATAGATACCTAGTTTTCACTAATATTTTTAACTCTTCTAGGTTAAAATGATTAGATTGAATCCCACACGATTGGAATTGAGAATTGAAGATCTAACCGAATTCTCAGAAATTAAAAATGAATTTGAAGCTATTAAAAAAACCAGAGATGAAAAAGTAAAAAATCTATTGGGTGGAAATGTACTCACCAACTTAAAAACCAAACAAGATGCAGTACAAGAAAGAATAGGGTTTGTTCCTAGACCTAGACATTCATCACAATGAATAATTTCTTTTATTGTAAATATATATATTTTTTTTTTTACTTTCATACTGAGTATTGTAATTTTAAACTAGGTAAGGTGTTTTTATTTTTTCATTTCAAAATTACATAATATTTGTGTTCAATAAATGTATTTTGTTATAAAAATGAAATAAAATGAACACCTACTATATAATATAATGTAGTATATTAGTTTATATATTTAATTATTAAATTATTTTAATAAATAATATTATAGACAAAGAAACCTAAATTTACAAAATATTGTACAGCCAATAGTAAATTATATATTATTTCTGTTTTATTTGTGATGGAATGCAAAACTACAGCTGTCAGCAAATATATTATAAATTATAATAATATGTTCTTGACGATCAATATTATGACAAAGTGCATATTATTTTGAGGTCATCTGACAGACATTCCAGACACTATATAAGTTTAAATCTCAATTAAAATATGAATGTACAAGTTGCAATTAATTCAGATTATTGGCCACAATATTATATTATAATTAATTGTTACTTTAACTCTATTGAATTTTAAACAAGATATAGCATTACTATAGATTTTTATTTTGATGAATTGAAACTTAAAAACCTAATTATAGTTGTATTAAATAAAAAATATAGCAAAATAGTTGTGCAACATGTCGACTCAGAATAATTCATTAAATATTCCAGATTTAGATCATTTGCATGGTTCAGTTATATTGCCATTAAGAAGTATGTTTACAAAACCTATTCAAGGCAGGATATTAAACCATATCACATTAGTTAAAGGACTGTCAAACATGATTATGCATCAACAAATTGAGAATTATTTTTGTTTTACCAAACTCATTTTGAATAATTTAGTAAATTAAATTTTAATTTAATACATACCTAAAATTTATCTATTTACATAGTTTATATAAATGGTACATTTTTCATAGAAATTAGAAAAAATTGACATTATTGGTGATTATATTTCTTTAAAAACATTGGTTCTTTGTCATAATTCCATAAAAGACTTAGGCGCGTTAAATAATCTAAATGAATTAGAATACTTGGACGTGTCTCACAATTGTTTGGAACGAATATTAAACTTCAGTCCACCAAAGATGTTATATTATGTTGACTATTCAAACAACAATATAGAGTACATAGATGATTTAAATAGTAGTTGGAGTTTAACATATTTAAATTTATCCCACAATTCCATCAGAAACATTAATGGGCTACAGGAATTAAAGTGAGTTGCTTAACACTGTATAATATAATTATTAGTTATACGAATACTTAACAATAATTATTTTAACCATTAGATGTTTAAAATGTCTAAATTTGTCTCATAATTTTATTAAACAAATAAGTGATTCACTACCATGTACATTAGTGGAAATAAACTTGTCTTACAATGATTTGGAACAAATACAATGGGATATGTCATTGAGTATGTGTAAAATACTCAACATTTCACATAACAAATTAAAATTGCTCAATTTTCTAAAAGTAAGATTGTATTTCTAAAATTGTTTACTAATAACAAAAAAAACTATAAACTCTAAAGTTTAAAAAAAACGCTGAACTTTGTATCGAATTTTCAAAAATTTTACAAATTTCATGAAACAATTTTAATCATATCAAACAAAATACAAATTAAAAAACTTGTAAAATTCAAATAGTTATAAACAATTAGAAAAAAATTGCTAATTATTTTAAAAATGTAACAAGTCTTAAAAGTGCTAATATAATTATTAGGTAAAACTTTCAAATAGATTTAATAGATTTAATAACAGAAATTATTATTTCAAACGTTTTTCACTATTATTAAGAAAACCCCTAGGAAAATTAAAACACAGTCTCTCCAATTAATATAAAAAAAACATTTTCTTTTTTTATATTGGACCACAATTTCTCAGAGAAAAGTTGTTAACGCTAAAAAAAAGCACACATTGTAGTAAAACCAATACATTCCTAATCACACTCAGAATCTAAGAGTATCTACTTGGAAATTGAGATGAAACTCAAATACAGCAGTTTTTAAATTTTAAATTAAATTTTTCAAATTTACTAATTTAAACAGTGTCCAACAAAGATATACCCAGTGTAATATCTCCTGAGGTAATAAATTTGATCAAATTCTGTTTTTTTATACCATTCATAGAGGTAAAAACTACAAATATTTATATTTCATTACTTTTGACAAATTTAAGGATAGCCATTTAATATACTACATAATATTCTTATGGAAATTTTGACGTAGAAACTTTTTATTTTTTATTTTCATTAAATTTGTGATTTTTAATCATTTATTAAGTCCAGAGGAAAAAAGTATAGGTACAGTAAATTAGCCTAAAAAATAATAGTTAATTAGCGAATATAATATGATGCATAATTAGAAGCACTAGTATCTTTTTGAAAATAATAAAAAAAAGTTAATTTTTTATGTTTTTTTATCAAAATATTGGTACAAATAATCAAAATATAAATATTTGTATTACTTATTCCTATGAGTAATAAAAAAAAAAAAAAAAAAAAAAAAAAAAACAGAATTTGATTATCTTTATTATCTAGGAAATATTGTGATGGGTACATATATCTCTGTGGAACATTCTGTATATAAGTAATCCAATCACAAGTTGAAGACTTATTAAAATGAAGCAAAGTATAAAGCAAAAATTAGTCAGTCACATAAGAGGTAAAAGGTAGGAGGATTTTTTAATTTTTTTATCCAAACCCAAAATTGAATTTACAATTTATTTTGAATACAATAAACAATCCTCTGCCAAATCTTGAATTCCAAAGATTTTTGTTTTTTCAGAGGCACCTTGCACTGACTTGACTGCTTTAATCTGTGGATCGCTCACACTATTTACCTACCTTATTATTTTTATTTATTTATACAAACATACAAATATTTGCGATCTGTAATAATAAAAAAATATTGTTTAATAAAATATTAAAGTAAAAACAAAATTATTAAAATGGTTAATATATGTAAAGAAAAAATTAATTAATTAATAGAGTATTATGACAAGTGTATACGACTGGTTTCAAATTAAAAATTCATTATCAGGTATATCATAATTAAAATGAAAAACGCGACTGAAAATAAAAACTAAATAAAGGAATACATAGAAAAAAATTATACAAATCGGTCGTTTTATATAAAAATAATTTATTTTAATAGGAGAGATTTTTAAAATGGGTTATTATTAGATATAAATATGTTAAAAAATATAAATTATTTGGTTATTTATCTAAAATGTATTAATATAAGATATTATTTTTAAAATAGGTTTGTACATTTAAAATATTATTGAAGTAATTTTAGATTCTATTAGTTTTACTAAGGTGTTTATTTTTTCTTTCTTTCTAGTCTGTGAACGTTTTTTCCTAGTAAACTTGCTCTGATTTTTATGTAAAGCAACTTTTCTAAAAGCTCAAGTTGTCTAAAGGGTACCTTAGAGATGTAATTTTTTAAATAAAAGCACTTAAGTGGGAAAAAACGTAAAATTTCACGATTTCATTATTTTATAAAAACAAGGACGACGTTTTGTACCAGAAAAAATGATTCAATCGAAAAATCAAAAGACACTTATTTTTATGTCTTTTTGATTTACTTTCTTAAAATTTAAGTAAAGTAATTCATGGTATCATCGCCATTGATGCAGATGTTTAGTGGTGTGTCCAGGAATAAGAATCGTGAATAAACCGTAAATTCATCTTCTCTGCCTAACTTGACTGTGAGAATTGGTAATTTAAAAGAAAGGTCAATTTCTAATCAAGCGTTTTCTCATAACATAGCTGAAATATATGCATTTCGACATTAGATTACCTATATTTGTACTTTTTAGCCAATAGGGGGGATATAACTTCTAACCTCCTCCCCAGGGAACATTATTAGGCAGTACCCTTAACACGTCAAGGCGGTTATAATATATTCTAACCGCCTTGCCCTAACGATACTTATCACGGTATTAGATATCTACCTACGATTTTAGAAGACCATGTACCTATTTATAATTATTATTGGATAATACCTAGTTAAAACATTTACAAGTATTTCGTGTAGATAATAATCATAGTGTAAGGAATAATAATAAATAGGAAGGTACCAGGTACCTATTAGTAAATTAGATTATTAATCTATTAGTTTTATATTTATAAAAAAAATCATTATAGGTATGTAAAACTAATATTATTATTATAGAATGCTAAACAGCTGTCAATTTTGAACATTGAAAACAATATGATAAATGATGTACTTCAAATAGAATTTTTGAAAACGTTATCAAATCTTCGCGTTTTAAGTGCCGAAAACAATGAGTTTATTGAACTAAATATTCACAAAAAAATATTTTCAAACAATCTGCCTTTTAAATCAATTATTGATCAAACATTTATAAAAACGGAACTCGTGCAGGTAACACAATATAATATTTAGGTATTATTAGACAAAATATACCTTCCCACTATCAAGCACCTATTTAATACTACAGCTCCTCACGTATATTCGTATGTATGCAATTATTGGAAATATTATTAGCCTTCTTATGTTTATCCAATAAACGATGGTGGATGGGGGGAAAAGGGTGATGATTAACACCAATAGTTAGTACCTACCACCTCCGGTTGTTGATTCAAAAATTTAAAAAAAAAATATTTAATAATTTAATACTTACCTGTATTAATAGTTCAAATATTTTATATTAGTACCAAACATTAGTAATAAACAATAATAGTCAGTAGATATCATGCAAATTAGAAAATTTTGTTTAGTTGAAAGACTCGATGCAAGCAGGATAGGTTAATAATAGTTGGGGGGATCAGGGAAAATTGTGTCTGTACACGATTAATCATGTTACCAGTAACAAAAATGTTAAGATCCCAGAAGATTGAACCGTAATCAACGATGAAGCGAATGAGAGCACAGTATAGATAAATTTGAGTAGGGCAAGTGATCACGAAGTACTTAACTTGGGGGATTTTCAGTAGGCCTCTTCAATGCATAACATAAGGGTAAAGATTACTGTTGAGTGTAAATCCTCATTTTCTAACGGAATTTCCAACAGATTTAATAGGGAAATCGTAAATAGAATAGGTAGGAGCAATGGCAGATTTTGATTAGATACCTCTTTTTAGACGATATTTTATTTAAATTATACCGGTGTCTGTGGGAGAGTCCATTTACTTATTAGAATTAGGTGTGTTACGAGTAATATATTCTTTTTTTCTCCAAATTTAAATAGAAGTTAAATAATTTGGAAGTCAAGTCTATGCTCGCGGCAAAAATGAACGCAATAAAATCTACTGTTTTGGAACATTTATCTGGAAAATCTCCCATAGTATGCCGAAATGGCTCGTCGTACCATTGTAACCGGGAATCACTTCCTATGGTAATTTTGGTCGGTCCACCGAAAACTCGCAAGAAATATTTATTGAACCGAATACACATGAAACATGCTCGTAAATTTTATAAAGCATCTATTTATACGACGAACGATAGTGAGTATAAAAATAAGATATTTAAAACAATCACTACGGAACAGTTTAATGCAATGAACTGTCATGGAGAATTTGTGTTTAGCTACCGATATTTGGGACATTCGTACGGTTTGAGTTAGTATACTGTATACACACGTGATAATTATATTATATAATGGTGAATACAGCGGTATTCACTTAGTACCTACGCACACTTGTTTAATGTTTTTGATTTATTTACATTTTTATATAGACGAAGACCAATTATTTACATGTATTAGTGACAATAAAATATTAATCACGTTTACAAATTTAGAAGGAGCGTTAAGTTTAAAACTCAAAGGGTACAATCCAATATTTGTGTTGGTATTGCCAGAAGACAAATTATTCTATAAAAATTACATATCTCAAAGTATTATAGACAAATGTGTGAATCAAAACAGTTCACCCACTGAAAACGTAATGAAAAAAAATTCACATTTTCGTTGTTATATTATATACCTACCTATCTATAAAGGTTAAACATTAAAATTTTTTGTGTCTATAGAAAACTGTGTTAAAAAAAATAACAGCTGAACAATTTTTGAATGAAACCGATAATGGTGTTAACATCAGCAATAGGTGGGTAAATACATTGACAGTGATTAATGATTATAAATATATTTGATATAGGTACCTAAACTATAAAAGAAAGCTCTCTTTATAGTGTAAAATAAATTATAAATGTCCATAGGTTATTACTTATTATATCTAATATAACCGTAAAATGGTTAAAAAAAAAAGGCCCACCTACCTAAAATGATTTAAGATATCTTGAACCGTAAATATAAGACATACAAAGAGATAAATAGCAGGTACCTACATCAGCATTCAACACACATTATCTAATAACTATTATTGTCAACAATGAAATTGAATTTTGAGATTTTAAATTTATAATAGTATAATATGTTTACTGTTTTAGCTTGAAAACTGATATTTCTTTAGAAACATTTACTGTTTGTTCAGTAGATACTACTAAGAATTCAAATGGCGAAATAAAAAAAATGACTCAAGCCAAAACTATTGATGATTCTTATGAACCTTGTAGGGTTTTCACAAATGAATGTATGAACAATCTTAATGTATGCCTAAACTTGTATGAAAAGAGTACAGACATATTTCATTCGTTGGTATACACACACATGGTACCTACCTCACATTAATTTATTATAAACAAATTTGGATTTTTAGATTTACGTTGATAAATCAAAATGTCAAAAAACAGCGTTGACAGAAATAATTTCAATTATGATTGACATTTATAATAATTATTACCACATTAACCAGAAGTCGGAATACCGAAAACAGCCAAATAAACATATTATGCAGGAACACATACAAGCTCGTTACGAACTGTTGTATAATGAACTTATTGAATAAGGAGTATTAAATAAATTGTATTTATATTATGTATGCAATATAGTATTTACATAAATTAGAGTAAATTTTAGATTCTGAGCGGAACAATGAATGTATTGGTTGTACTAGGTAGGTTAGGTTACCTACGGTTTAAATGTTTTTATTTTGTTTGAACAATTTTTCTATCAGACATATTGTTATAATAAAATAATAAGAGAGCTGGTTTGTAGAAATTTGGATCTAGTTGGTGCATTGAGAAAATTGGTTTTTGATTTACTAAGTAATTTTTATAATAATTTAAAAAAACGTGGAAGAAAAGTGTACGAAAATGGCTTAAATTCACTATAATTTTTTCTATTTTTTAAAAATATTTTGTAAGTGTCCCATTCCTTGTTAGGTGGCATTAATTTCTAATAAATTAAAAATATAAACTTATAAATTTGGTAAACATTTGTTTTATTAGGTACATTGATTATTTTTCGTATTAAAAATGATTTCAATAACTAGACCTTTTATAATGTGTAAATTATAGTTACACATTTCTTGAGTTTTTAAATCATTCTATCAATTTTAAACTGAAAAGCTTTTCATCTTGATTTCATAAATTATGTTTTAATTTAAATAGAAGGCCATTCAATTAATAATAATATTTTAATTTTTTTATCGGCATAATTATAAATTTACTACTGGTGTTAGATATATTTAACACTTACTGATGTTATATGTGTACAACTATTTATTTGTTAGATATCAATAAATACAATGGAAGTTAAAAACATTATTTAAAATACAAATAATGTGATTTAAGTATTATGCAACATAAATTAAAAATATGTAATATAATTGAAACAAATTATTATTATATAATTTTATATTATGTACTATTAAAAAATATATGACATTGAAATAAAAGAAAACATATTATCATTAAAGTAAGCTTATTTTATAAACTAAATCTATTTAATGTACTTACTGCTTATTCTCTATTCTTATAAATTATAATAATTTGTTTTAATAGATTCCATACTTTTCTGTTGCTGTACAAACAAATTCTGTAAATTTAACAAAAAATAATGTAATAGGTATTATAAGAATAAATATAAAATGTTAATATGATTTAAAACATTTAAATTCCCAACTTAACAGGTTAAACATGATTATAGTTAATAACATTCCTGCATGTACTAGTGATAACCCCTGAAACACTGAAACTGATGGTATCATGTTTACCTAGTGATATTTTTAACAAAAGTCAATTACTAATTTAAGATCCCCCCCCAAAAAAAAAAAAAAAAAAATTAATAATAATAATATACATATTTTTCATGGGAATTAGAACATAAAAATATTAAGATTCAGGAAATTTAATCTTCACTTTATATATTGTATTTTCAGGTTAAAGTATCATATTCTAATGATTTTATTGATAAAACTACAGCAGATATAACAATAAATTAAAATCAAAATTATTTGTAGCCTTCCATTTTTTCCAATGTTTCCAATTAAATTCCTCAACAAAACAAAAAATATATATTGATTTATTGATGTCCAAAAATAACAGTGAAATATTTCAGTATGTTCATAATAAATGTACAATAAATTAAAAAATAAGTAATTATATATATATATTTTTTTTTATTGTCTTAAGGCTTCGCCTGGTTGCTGTACTAAAATTAATTTGCTTAATCCTTTCATATTTATAAAATTGGGTAGTTGCATTATAACCAAAGTAAAGTAAATATACCTCAACAAACACTTTTGTCCCTTGCAAGGTTTTTGCATGATTTTGTAAAGCATTGGTTGTTTTTAATAAAATATATTCTTTTTTCTTTTCTATTTCACTAATTCTGAAAAATATACAACACAATTGAATCACTTAGAATAAATATAAGTTTATAATTTAATTATAAAATAATACTTACAATTTATATGTGTTATTTTTTTTTTCTATAAGAACTTCAACTTCAGTAGGATCGAGATGGATATTTTTAATTTCCGCTTGAAGTTCATACAATTTATTCTCCCACTCTTTCTTTTTCTAAAGTAATTATTTTAATTATAAATCAACAATAGTAAAATAATTATACAAATATAAATGTTACAAATCTCTCAAATATAAAAATTGCCTAAAATAATTCTATCAACATGTTATAATTCACCTCAAATTGACGATCAGTTATTTCTAATAAACATTTTTTATCAGCAGCACGTTCAAGTTCTAAACTTTCAGCTGTTCTCTTCATATTATTATACTCCAACTTCGCCTAAAATAATAATACATTGTATCAACCAACATTTCAAATTATAAATTATTTTTGGTCAATCATTTACCGATTCTATTTCTAATTGTATAAAAGCTTCCTTTTGTTCTGCTGCTTTCAGTTTTTCAGCATTTTGGTTTTTTAAACATTTCAATAATTTGTCAACTTCTTTCAGAGATTCTCTTACATGTATAGTTAGGACATTCTTATCAGCTATTGCATTCTCAAGCTCTGGTAAAACAACCATATTTTCCGCACACAATGTATTGTACTGCACAAATAATTTGTCTAGCTAAACAAAATAAATGTGAAAGTATGTTCAGTTAATATATAGATTGTAACAAGATTCCATGATTAATAAAATATATGAATAGTTTACAAATTTATATTCTTATTTTAGAAAACTGAATATTGTTTTACATATAATTTTTAAATAGTAAGACATAATAATATATCATTAAAAAAATATATTGATATTTATTAAAATAAACTGATGAGTATCATAAAAATTATGGTCCAGTGCTTACATACAGATAAAACAAACCACCTATCATGGCCGTGTTATAAAATTGTGTCATTATTAGCCTGGCACTATCATTAGGCAACATTTTACTCCCATTCATATTCATTGAACATATAAAACAGTAATCATAAACATAAACACTGAACACTAATATGCACATTACAATGAGTGGTAGTATGGTGATCATTCAAAATATTATGGCGTAGCAAATTTTGTATAATAACAACAAGAATCATTCAAAACTATTTAATATTGAAGAGAGCTAAGAGAAGACACATTTAAATCATATAATGCACTGCCCAAAAATACATAATTGTTCAAGATGGGACACATATACAAAAAATTAAATAGAGACACATAATTTTACATATGTTTCAGAACCTCTAGAAGATGGTTTTCTGTTGTAATTTATGATAAGTTTATTATAATAAATAATAATAAATACAAACCTTTCCTCGAAAATTAACTACATTCAAGTCCTCAGAATAAACTATGTTTGAGTACTCATTTAAGCAATTTTCTTCATACTGTATGTCTTGTCTCAAACTAATTATTTCTTCTTCAATATTTTTTTTATCTTCCTGAGTAATTTGTTGACCATTTATACAACCTTTGACCACATTTAATTCCTTCTGAAGGTTTTCAATTTCTTTTTCTACAAAATATTTTATTTTAAATTAATAATAAAATAATTAGATTAAAAAGTTAAAAAATGTATTATTTAAAGAAAATAGAAAGAAATGGTCTTCAAATTATGAAGTTGGGAAAAGATAGAGGGGAAACTTAATGTATATCTGTACGGAATAATTTATCATTGCTAACAAAAAAAGATTCTGAGTGGAATTTGGTTATATGTTTTAAAAGGTAGGTAGTAATATTTATGATCTGAAAATAATACATTTTGTAAATTGTTCAGTTCCCATTTATTACAAAAACCCCAAGGAAAATAAAAATAATGACTTCCTTAAAATTCCACCCCAGTCAAATTTCCTTTCAGAATAGGTGTTCCACTTGAAAATTTGAGCAAAATTTCTAATAGAAAATTTATTCACAGAATAAATAAATAAATAAACATCATTGTAAAACCAATAAATTCCTTGCTCCGCTCAGAATCTAAAATTATTATAACTTATATGTACAAGTTCCAGTTAAAATTCAAGAAAATCAGTGTTCAAAAAATCCCTACTTGAATAATGTCAAAATTGATAATACGTAAAGTTCTCGTATTCAAAAGCCTCACCACTAACATGTATTATATCTGTTTGTTTTTCATGTATTTTATTGCAACAAATGATTTCACATATCCCAAGGTTGTAACTATTTGGTTGAATTTAAGGTTTAGTTTACAAATATACAAAAATATTTACTATGAATGATAAAATTTAGTTATTTTTAAATTTTCATTTTATCTTTCATTATAAAGATGAGATAAAATAATTAAATCTATACAAATTTTAATAGATATATTATAATAACCATGTCAAACAAGTGAATTATTGAGCAAATGTATTCATTAACTATAATTTATAATACTAACTGATCTCACACGGACTTGTCTGTAAATAATAAAATACTTGACAATATACTCTGTGGTTTGGGCTATGCAATGATTATTTAAACAATCAGCACATTTATTTTATATATTTATAAATTACTATTATCATAATTATTATAACATGTAATTTATTTATTAACAATAAACCAATAAGATGGATAAACCAGCTGATGTATTTTTAGACCAAATAAATAGTGTGTTTGTAAAAACACTGTAGTTTTCCAGGGCACTGCAACATACACTTCAGGGAGTAATGATTAAATGTTAAATTAAAATGATAGTTTTAAATGTTTTTATATTTAATACCTTGAAAATTGTGTTCGTCTGTTTTCTTTGATATGTGTTCTTCTGCTTCTCCCAAACATATATGCAAATCTTTAATATATTTTTGCATACACACAATTTCTTTTTGTAAACCTATTTTCATAGCTTTCATTTCCTAAAAATATAATTATCATATTATTTAAATTTGTATGTATTAACGGATATATATATATATATATTTATTTATTTATTTATATTATATACTATTTAATATTGTGATTGAATTTGTGCTTGCTGAATTAATACAACCATTTAAATTATTAAAAAAATATTACAAATAATCATCACACATCTGGAATTTTTTCAGAAGGATTAACTGATAAGGTTACTAAAGAAGCAATATTCCAAATTTTGTAAGTCTAGGTGGAATAGTTTTCAAGATACAAGTGTCCAAAAATAACAATTTTAGACGCAGACATTCTGATTAACTTAATGACTAATAAATCATCATAAATCTAGGGTACTATTAATCAAACTAGAGCTTTGGAATTTGGAACACAGACAGTGTTTAAAATAATAATTACAAGAAAAATTTATATTATGAAATTCAACTTGGAGAGGAGATTAATAGTTATAATATATAACTAAAAATCATTGGATTTCAATAAGTATCTGAACAAGAGGTTATAAACCAGTTATTTATCAAAAACATAAATATGGAAAGTGGACAAGATTAATATGAATATCAAATTGAAGTGTGTGCAAAGGAAATTTTTTTTAAAAAAATGACTTGCTTACTACTCAATTTTTGACTTTGTAAATTTATTTATAATGAATGAATTGATACACATTAATCATTTATAAATATAATATTATGAATAAAACTTGTTGTTATTGAATATTAAGTATAAATTTGTTTGACTTTCATTTGAAAAATGTATTATCAATAACAATTAATGTCACTAAACAATAAGAATATTTTATATATGAATAAATTAAAAATCCTTAAATAAAAAGAAAATTATTTTTACCTCTAACTTATGTTCTTCTGTAGTGTCAGATAATGAAGCAAGTTCTTCATTAAAATTAGCAATTTCAGCCTTTAATTTACTTAATGCCGCTTCATCAATGCCAAGAGTGTTTTCTATACAAAATAAAAATCAATAGTGTAATATTATTAAAATTACTTAATGTAAGAGAACTGATTGTTGAGAACCATTGATATTTAATGTTTTTACTCACTGTAATTTTCATACAAGAATTCTTCTTGTTTTTGTAAAAATTCTTGGTCTGCTTGTTTACCAGTTCCTCTACTTTCCACTTGATAAGAATTTAATAAAAATGGAAAATACATCTAAAAATAGTAAGTGTTTATAAGTAATAAAATTTGAAATTATTTTATTGAGAACTTAATGTACTTATTACATTTATACAGACTAAAATAAAAATTAAAAAACAAATAGACATACTCGCATGATGGGTGGGCCACTGTTGTAGGTGAGAAGTTGGGAAGGTAGGGGGGAAATTTAGAGTAAATCCGTAAGCAAAGATTAATCATTGTTAGCAAAAAATTATTCGGTTATACATGTTTTGAAAGATCATAATATTTACGATTTTAAAATAATAAGCATTTCGTGAATTTTCCTGTTTTTGTAAGTTTTTTTTCCATTTAATATAAAATCTTTTGAGTTGGATAAAATCCAAAAATGACCTCCCTAAAGTACCATCCCAGTCAAAAATTCCTTTCAAAAAGAGTGTTACATTTAAAAATCAGAGCAAAATTTCTGATTGAAAAGTTGTTCAGATGAAAAATAAATAAATCATAAAATCAATATATTTTTTGCTCTGCACAGAATTTAGCATTAAATATTTTAATATACATTAAATGTAAAAATTACGAAAAAAAATATAAAATAAGATGTAGGTTTGTATCAATGTGTGTACACATACATTAAATATAAATCTGTATTTTGTATATATACAATAGAAAAGTGAAGTGAAAAAAATGTTTTAAACATATCTGTTTTTAAAACTTTTAATTTAAAACAAAATGATTTTACCTTAAATTCTACATACTGGTCATATTCACCATCATCAGCTGGATCTTGATCAAATATCGGTGGATACAATGCATCCATAACATTGAAATTATTTTGAGTTTCACACAACTCTACTAACCAAAGAAGTAGTCCAACTACTTGTGGAAATGAATGACTTGCATTTACTTTAAAACAATAACACATGCAAAAATATACCTAGTTATAAGCTAATTATAAAATTAATTATTATAATTTATAAGTAATTTATAAGTATAACCTATATATATTTCTTAAATAAAGTTCTAAAATAAAAATAAACAAATCAATTTATTGATTCATAACCAATAAATATTATATATAAAGTGCATACACTTACCAGTAATTAGCCATGATTTGTCAACTTTTCCTTTATAATAATACTTTTTCATAATTTTCGGTAATTCTTCCACATATTTACTTTTATCTAATAATTGATTGCGATCTAGCTTATGTAATAAATACTCACACATATCAGTAAACATATTAGTTGTCATTGGCTTCATACTACCATTATTATTAAGAATATGACTTGCATTAGGAGCATTTAAAAAATAATTTTGAATCTACAAAATAAGTAATTATTAATATATTAATTAAAGTAACAAATAAAACTAGTTATAATTGTAAATCTTATTTTAAATATTTAAAAATAAAAAAAATGTGAAACTATTTAATAATTGAGTCTTCAGGTATAATACATTTCTGGGTTTCTATATATTGGTTTAAAATGGTTACCTACTTTATTTAATTATCTTAATACTAAATTTGAGGATATTTAATTTTGATTAATATTATGTTTCATACCCAGTATACTAAGTGTTTAATTACTTACAACAAAAATGAACAAGAATCTGGTACCAAATTTTGTTTATTTGGTATATTAATAGGCCATTTTTTGAAAGAACCAAAAAGAATAGCTAACAAAAATAAGTGGAGATGTAATAGGCAAAGTTAATAGTTGTAAGTACCTAAGATCTCTTGTACATAAAAATGGTGGATTTAACAAAGGTGCAAAACATAGGGTTAAGTGTGGTTGGATGAAGTTAAGAGAAGCATCAAATGTTTTATGTAAAAAAATAGAATTCTAATGAGACTTAACATAAGTTCTCCAAATATGTAGTGAGACTAACTATATTTTATGGTTCGGAGTGTTGGGCGGTAAACAGAAAAATAGAACAGAGAATGAGCATAGTGAAAAAGAGAATACTTAGGTGGATGAGTGGAATGGAGGGGAAAGAGAATATAGAATAAGGAATGAGTACATAGAAAATTGGCAAAATAAGAACAAATAGACTGAGGACTTGACATTTAATGAGAAAAGAATATAGAAAGCAGTAAGAATTATAATTAAAATTAACGTAGGATGAAAGAGGGGGAATGAACACCAAAAAGGGGTGGTTTGAATGCAAATAAGAATGAAATATGGAGAACAGGTTAATGTAAAGTGGAAGACTGGTTCAAGTGACATTTTAGGATGATGTTGGCCAACTCCCGAAAAATTGGGATGAAGGCAAAGAAAAAAAAAAGTATAAATAAAGATGCCATAAAACTTGATAAATACATAACTTATTTAAAACAGGAAAAACAATTAGAAGTTTAACTATATAACAATTTAAAAACCAAATAAATTATAATCCCATTACAAAGAAAGAAGTACCCACCTAAAACCAAAAAAAAACTAAGACAAATATTTAATTATATAATAATGTACTTGATTTGTAGCTGCTTGTTGAAATTCTTTTTCACTTAATGGACGTACTTCTTTTCTATTTTTATTTACAACACCATGGCTACTGTAACGTGATTCTGTACTTAATCTACGATTCCTAGAGGGATAAATAGTATTTTGAATACTTAATAATTAAAACAAAAAAAACCTAATAAATAATATGATTACTTGTAACTAGAGTTTATCCCAGGTAAATTTGGATTAAATCCAGGCGTAACACATGGAGTAGAGGCAACTAAATTAAAACCGGTCATATTTATGGATGTGGTTGAACGTACTAAAGCCTGTTTAGTTTTATTTGCTGATTTTTTTACTGTTGATGACCATTGTTTTGGATCGTGTGCAGATAAATTATCAGATGAAACTGATTTTTTAGCAGAAAATCCTGGTTTTAAAAGCATCGATTTTTTTTCTGCCCCACGATTTTCTATTCGACTCAATCTTTTTTTTTTACCAAAAATAATAATAGACAATTACATTATTATTGAACAAAAATATTGTATACATTAGTATTATATAGGTGATTAATTAAACCTTATATCGTTCCCATCAAATGAATTCTGTCTTCCAAAAGTATTTCGTCCACCAAGGGTCGACGACCGTCTGCCACCAAAAGAGGACTTCTTCATTTGAATTGTTCTACGATGAACAGAAATACATAAATACACAAGTAGACATATAGATTACAACAGTTCCAATTATACTTTTAATATAGAATAAAATATATTAGGGATTTGTTAAATAATTTAAACTTTTGTATTATTTATTCAAAATTTAACAGAACATAACGACTAATGATAAGGAAAATAATAACAGTCAACACCACTCAACAGTTCAGCCATAGAATAGGTTAAAACATTGATAAAATACTTAGTACGGCTTTCTCGGCATCTCATTGGTAGTTTATATTACCGCTATTTTTAAAATTTATATGAAGCACTATAAGCTACTCTCTCTATAAGCACTTAGCACAAATTAGAACTGTGATATTACTATACCTATATTACATGGTTGTTATGGTTATGACATATTTTGTCGGATTATGATGATGGAGTTTTGTTGAATGACTCTTTGTTATTATCTGTTGGTTTTACATTTGGTACTTTATATGGCGTTACGTCCTCCATAGAGTAATATAGAAGTATCAATCTGAATAAAAATTGAAATAAAAATTGGCTAATAGACTTCTTTTTTGGTGTAACCATTTCAACATAGTTAAAATACTGTAATAATATCAATTTGTTTGTAGACTAATTATTCATAATATTTTAAATAATAAACTATAACATAATATTCTAAATGGTATTATAAAAAAATAATATAATTTTTAATAGTAGCTTAAAAAAAAAAATTAAATATTTTAAAAATAAAAAATACTATTTCATAGGCATTAAACATGTTATGTTATTTTTTTTTAAATTCAAATAATTTTGGAAAAATATGCCAGTAGAAGTCAAACAAAGTTTTCCTTTAATTGTTTTAACAAATCTAATAATTTTTTTATTATAAAATCATTACTAAAAGTAAAATCCTGAATATCTAGTATATCTATATACTAGTATTTATCTTTTTTATACAGTAATAATTATGTATATTTATTTATTCATTTTGAAATGTATACAATTATAAATGTTTAATAAACCTGTGTCATTGAAAAAGGTAATCAATTATTATTAATTAATTTTAACCAAAAAAAAAAGAAGAAAAATACATCTTTGTAAAACGAATCTTCGTTCCACTCATAATCTAAAAACATCAATGTGAAGGAAAATATAATTCCTCAAAATTTGTTCAAGTTTAAGAAATAAATATACCTATATATAAACAGGTAAGTGAAGTTTATTGTATAAATTAAAAATACATCATATAAACACAAATTATATACATTTTTGATACATAGGGAATTTTGCTTTTAATTTTAATTTTAATTTACGATTTCATTGTTCTAAGGTCGAGTGTACAATCTATTTTTATCTGTAATTCGACTGCACTGGGCAATTTTTTAGGACAATTTTAGTTGCCTGCTCTAGGTAAAACAGTTCACACATATGGAAAACTCTATAAAACTGTGTTTATAATATTGAAACTTAGTTCGTGGCATGGACTGAAACGATAGTAAAAATTAAAATATGCAGTTAGGTTTTAATAAGGGCTCTTTGTGGAGAGAGAAATTGTGAAGCTAAAGCGTAATCTGTTGGACAAAATTATACAATTAATAGTGAAAAAAAAATTATAAATCTAATTTTGAAAACATAACTAATGTTAAATTTTTAAACATCAAGTTAATTATAATATAGTAATATTATAATAATAATACATAATATAATACTTTATTAATTATATTATTATCTATGTTTGTTGGCAGTCTATATTATCTTAGTTCACGCCATGGCTTAGTATACTGAGATACATATATATATAGATATATATATTATCTAACTTAGTGTTTTAGTGCGTGGTCCTAATGAGAACATAGATAGTATTATCTATGAACAAAACAAAATAACCATGATTTAAACTTCTACCACAGGTGATATAAAATATTATTTGTACATCTACATAAAAAAGAAGTGGCCACATTGTTGATAACATAAAACTGCTTGTAAAGATATTGTGTTAAGTAATAAGTTTACATAGAATGTGATCCCAAATCGCAATTCTAAGTTGTCACTGTTCTCAGTTATCCAAAATTTGTTTACAAAAAAGGAAAGGTCGGTCATAAATAATATCTTACTTTTGTACCTTGGGTACAATTCATGGGTAAAATAAGTAAGTTTTTGGTGCAGTCTATTCATAGTCTAATCATTTTTATAATTATTAATAAGATATATTTGTTTTTCCAGCCTAGGACATGTCCTTGTCTAAAGACAAACGTCACAACTACGATCGTGATTCAAGTAGTGACACAGAAGATTATCATGGTACCGAGGATCATAGACGACGGGTATTCAAAACACGACTAAGGTAAATATCAAACTTAAATAGTAAAAACTAGTCATAAGCTATTGTTTAGTATTAATCTGAGGGTAAATTTTTATGACAATAAATTAAAATTGTATTTAAAACAATTATTTGTCAAATAATAAAATATTACATTATGCTATCATATTATTTTCTTTAGGCAGTATTATATGGGTATGTTAGTTTTGTAATGTTACATACTTTTTTTACAGTTATGGAAATTCTCAAAAACCTAAATCATGTTTGGTACAACGACATTCAACTGTTAATCAATTACCTTTAACGCCAATCAACAAACAACAAACAACTTCTGTGAGAAATAGGTACATTTGAGTACATTAAACTATGGTGTAAACAAATTATTAATATAATATATAGGATAATAAATTATTTTATAATTATAGTTAAACATAATTAGATACTAGAATTTTTAATTTTTAGTTTAAAATATGGGTTTTCAGGTGTAAATATTTTAATAGTATAAAAAAAAGAAAAATCTGAAGAACTTGATCTGAAAGTTAAAAGGAAAATTTCATTTTTAAAATATAATATTTCTTAAAATGTGTTTAAGCATTAAAAATGCATACTTAATCTATTGATATAATCAAAACTTCCTGTCATATATCATACTTGTAGAGTTTTGGAACATAAACCTTATAAACTAGAATTTTTCGGAACTAATTCAAAATGTGTTTGACAAATAGCTAAAATTGAAAATTGATATTTTTGATATATTTGACAAGTTTTTTTCTGGTTTAGTTTTAAAGACATTAAAAGTTGCCCTAATTATTATCACAATAAAAATCTATGTATAGTATTGATATAAATAAGTACTCATCTTAGATACAAAAAAAATCACAATAAATCTAAATTATAAACTGAAACCGTTATATACATATAACATACAGTTATGGGACCATAAAAAATGTTGGTTATAAATAGGAGGTTGCATTGCAAAGAAAAAATTAAAATGTACAACACTATAATAGCGAAGCGATAGGGAATAAACTGAAAATAACTGAATAGTCTTTACGTTTTTATGTATATTTCCGTCCTTGCAATTAACTTTATCCTTATTATCAAACATGTAATCAGTCTTAGTCGGTATTCAAAATAGACTGGTGACACTGTTGTGCGGTGTAATATATATTTGATTTTGAACTACAATAGTTGTCCGTTATAGACAGGTCGAAATAAATTTGAATACCTATCATTTTGCTAGGACCTTATTATTTTGTCAGTTAAGAAAAGTGTCTGTTAAGACAGTTTTCACTGTACATACTATCATAGGGAAGATTGTGTTGAGAGCCATTTGGTGAAGTTAAGCTGGTCACTTACATTTTCAAAATAAACCAATCAAAATCTAAAATTTAATTTAATACATTTAATAACTGACTAGATAGCTGATTTTTTAAAAAATAAATCTTAATTTAAACTATTATTAAAATTTGGTTTTTTTTTCTATTTTAATATAATTTATTTATTAAATTGTTTGATTAAATTTGATAATTTTTTATCATATGTAAATTTAATTTAATATATATTGTACCGATGATGTTTATATTGTGCTATATGATAGGTAAATAAATAAATAAATTGTTAAAGGTTTGATTTTTATATGCTTAACAGAAAAGCTATGCCCAGATTTTCTTGCTCAATGAAAAGTCTGATGAATCAAAACGCAACTACTTCAGGTTCATCTTATCCGAGCCCTTCGGGTTCAGCTCATTCAACTAATTCTAGAAATAATATTGTTAACAAAGAAGATAGAGTAACTCTTCTTGTAGACAATACTAGATTTATTGTTGATCCTGCTATATTTATTGCCCATTCAAATACTATGCTTGGAAGGTATTGAATAAATTGTATAATATGGTGATAAGAGTACAAATATTATTTCTTAAATACTTTTTTTTGTATAGAATGTTTAGTTCTAATGAATATACAAATAAAAATGAACGCGGAGAATATGTAGTAGCAGAAGGGGTATCAGCAAATGTTTTCAGGTGCATTTTGGAGTATTATAAGGGAAATGTAATGCGCTGTCCATCTTCAATTTCAGTACAAGAACTGCGAGAAGCTTGTGATTATTTATTAGTACCATTTGATGCTAAAACTGTCAAATGTCAGAATTTAAGTGAGTCACTTTTATATATTATGTAAAATTCATTGAAAATAATTGTATATTTGTTCTAATATTATTTTAAATGTTAGGAGGATTATTGCATGAGTTATCAAATGAAGGAGCACGATGTCAGTTTGAAGTATTTTTAGAAGATCTTATACTACCTCTAATGGTTATTTCTGCTCAACGAGGAGATCGTGAATGTCATGTAGTAGTCTTATTAGATGATGATTCTGTAGACTGGGATGAAGAATATCCTCCTCAAATGGGAGAAGAATATTCACAAAGTAAAGTATACACCAATAAATTATTTAAAATTCATATTATGAAAACTTAAGTTTAATATTATGTAATATGTAAACCCTAGATTACACACATTAAAAATATTTACGAGATTCACTGTTTTTGACCATGTATTGAAATATTTCAATTAAAACTCGATAAATTGAAATAATCATTATTTTTATTGCTCTTAAATAAATATAAATTGTCAAATACTTATATTGATAATATAAACAAATGAAACTTTCATTTAAATGTTATAGTAACATTATATTAATAATAATACAAAATAGTGTAATATACGCTTGACATTTTATTCATACATGTATTATAGTTACACACAGTATGACGAACTAGTGTTAACTAACAACAATCTCGCCTATCACAATGTAAATAAAATTATCATTGATACACATTTATCAGCCAAAAATTATTGAGTTTTTGTTTTAAATTAAATTGTTTATAAATGTCACAGTAAAGCAGCATTTTAGAACATATTTTAATAAGTGATAATAAAATAAAACTTCAAACTTTTCTATAGTACACAGATATCAGATCGTATACAGTGGGAGTTATATCTAATTTTAGTTTATCACCTAATTAAAAGGTACCTAGGTTAGGTTAAGTTATTATTTCATATTTTTGAAGCAATGAACAAAATTCTAAAAGTCCAGTTTTTTAGACTGTGAAGTGTGCCTTTTAGAGTTAAGTTAAAAAATAATCTTATAATTATATTTAATACGCAGACATTTTTGTGTTTAAAATTTATTCTGGTTCTAATTTGATTTATGAAATATAATATTTTTATAGTTAAATTAATACAAGAATCATTTATTTTATACAGCCTTATTTTTTAAATTGGAAGCGATTTACCTATTGTCAAGAGCAATATATCCTTCTATATTGACCTTTCATTTGTGTATATTATGAAATTAATGGTAGAAATAATTATCACTGTGTTTGTTTAAGCATGTTTTTATAATTACTTTGAACTTCTCATGTTATATTACGAATGTATATGTTATTTTAATGTGTAATTAAATAAAATTTGTTTTAGCTGTTAACAGTACTGCCTTATATAGATTCTTCAAATATATTGAAAACAGAGATGTGGCCAAACAAGTTATGAAAGAACGTGGTCTTAAAAAGATTCGTCTAGGCATTGAAGGTTATCCTACATATAAAGAAAAAATTAAAAAAAGGGCTGGAGGTCGAGCAGATGTTATATACAATTATGTTCAAAGACCATTTATTCATATGTCATGGGAAAAAGAAGAAGCAAAGAGTCGTCATGTCGATTTCCAAGTAAACTATTTGTTTATTAATTCGGAACATTAATTAAATACTTTAATTTAATACAATACTCTAAGTATCTATATCCTTCCAATAGAAAATAAAACAAAATTTCTTGTATTCGAATAACAATAAGTTTTAGTTCAAAATAAGAGCACAAATAATTAACAAATTGAAATAAGAAATAAAATAAAATTTATAATATACCACTTTAGATTGAGAGCGTAGTGATGAATGTATTGGTTTTACAATGATGTTTTTTTTAATCTGTAAACAATCTTTCTACTAAAAATGTTGCTCTGATTTCTTAATATATTATAATATAATACCTTTCCTGAAAGTTAATATTTACGTGATACTTTGAAGTGGTCATTTTTTGATTTTCCAAAAAGTTGTCATAATTGAAAAAACATGAAAATGTAAGTACAAGTCTTAAAACTTCTCTCCGAATTATTTTATTGTTGCATACAGATGTAAATTAAATTTCCCTATATATGTTCTTCCCAACTTCTCACTTACAACAGTGGATTATCAATCGATCTTTTTTTTTTTCTTCAATATTTTTGTCTGAAGTTTATTATTGTAATATTTATAAATAATAAAAGTATACACAATATTAATTTTGTTTAAAATAAAATCTACTATTGGCTGTTATACATAACAAAGTTTATGAACATTTCTCGTTGGAATAACATTCCCTTAAAATATCATTGGATTAACAATTTATTAATTAATGGTCTCTTTATTTTCTAGTGTTTGAAATCTAAGTCTGTAACAAATTTAGCTGAAGCAACTGCTGATCCAGTTTTAGAATTAGATGCTGCTGCTAACCCATTGAGTTGCTTTATATCTATGGATCAAAATATCCAATATCAAGATATCTACAGGTTTCCTGGTTTTGAACGAGATGATGGAGCTGTAGCCTCACCTCCTCCTCCGGCAGCTTCAGAAGCTGAGCAAAATGACGAGTCTCAACAACTTGATCAGTAATTTTTAGTGAAATTTTAAATAATAAGATGTTTTTTTTTATTGTTACTAAATAAATTAGCAATGATTTTTTCCTTTTTTTTTATATATATATATAATATATATACATAAACATTGTGAACTATTATAATATTCATAAAAATGTCTTTTCTAATATCATATATAATTATATTCAATTTATTATAATTTGTATTCTTATAAATTAAATTATTTAATACATTTTTAAAACAATATTCTCGTACATTTTACTTTAATGTACATGTATTTAATAGTTGCATTATGTTAAATTATCAATAATCATGATTAAGTTGACTGATGAAGCAACTTATTGAATGCATTGTAAGATGATTCAAGTTCAAAAATCAATTGCCTCACTTGAGCTTCATTTAATTCATCAGAAGCATTCATAGAAGATAATGAACTTAACCAATCAGATACTTTTTGTTTGCCTTCAAAGTCAGCTGGTAATATGCTAAGCCTGTTCATAGTATCCATCAAATCACGAAGATCCGGTTGCAATTCATCCATAGCTTTAATATCCAACCTATAGTTTAAAATATATGCGTAATTATATGTGTACTAATATATTAGTACTTATATTGATATATAAGTACTAAAACTAAATAACTAATAACATCAAGAAAAATGCTCGGTAAATAACTATATAACAAGTAAAAATTCAAAGATCTTTGAAATAAACATAGTGGGGCTTTGAGGGTCTAGCTCCTCTTAATATTTGTTTGGTTATACAAACGTCTATTGGATTTAAATTGTATACTCAATTATAAATTATACTTAGAAACGTAGATTTTTTTTCTGTTCGAATAACTTTTCTACCAAATTTTAGCATAATTTTTCAATTTTCCAAAAGATTTTTGAAATAATTGGGAAAAACCCGAAAAAAAAAATTATAGGTAAAACGGCAAATATGTACGGCATTAATGTTTTTATTATGTTTTCTACAATATATTGCTCCAATCCAAAAATGAAAAGAGATTAATTTTGTTTCTTTTAATATTTCACCACTGATAGTGAAGTTGACCAAAAAATACTAAATATAGAATTTATTAGGTATTCTGTAAATAAATTGTCAGACAGACAGAAATGCTTGAAAATTTGATAGGAAGTTCATTATAAGTTGACTTAATGTTCAAAAAAAAAAAACTAGTTTAATGTATTTTTTTTTTTTAATATGAAAATCAATTTTGACGAAAATCTTAAATATTACGGTTTATTCGCATAATCAAACTTCGCTGTGAATGGGTTTTCGTTATCAATAGTTTATTGTAGGTTACAGGTATAAATTAAATAACTTTATGTATCCCATCTTCTCTACTACCCACCTATACAACAGTGGCCACACCCATCCCTGGTATCGGCTTTTTTTTTTTTTTCTGTAACTAATAGGGGTAGGTACTAATTGTATGTTTTGTCCCTGGTACCATAATTTGTAGATCTGGCAATAGTAAACACAATATTCAATAAGCAGATTTTACATGAAATGAATACTAAAATACAATGGAGATAAAAGAATAGGCAGTTGAGTTCAAAATATAATTTTCAGCTGCTCATTTAGTCTATGTAACTATAAAGTAGACAGATATACCAACATATGTTCAGATATTAAATCATTAATCATTAATGATAAAAGTTATATTCATCAAGTCAACATTTTTGGTGACCGAAATTAGGCAATAGCATATGACCAAATATAGCAAATTATCATTTTAATGATTAAGAAATATTTTTGAAAATTAATGATTTATACATAACTAATTAACAAACGAAACATTTTAACATTTTATTTACTTAAATTGTTGATACTAACCTAAGTTTATCCATGATAGTTATGAACAAAGACACAATATCTGCAATACATTTACTAGTATTGCCTTTATCATCCTTAATAGTAATTGGTCTGTCTTCCTTGATGCGTTCTATTGCTGCTGGACAGTCTAATTTATATTTCTTGACAAATGTTTCAATTGTTGGAAAATCGTCTCCTTGTATTTGTTTGAAAGAAGCTTTGCATTGAACAAGAAGCTTCGAACATGCGGCAGTATATTCTTTGGGAGTCACACAATCGCGTATATATGCTTTTTCCAAATGTTGAAGAGTATTGACAAGAGCATAGAAGTCGGCCATATTATCATACTTTTCCCGTTCACGGGCATTACGATACAACTTTACTTCCTCGAGTAACTCTGGTCGATTAGCATCTTGAGAATCCAACATTTTTTAAATTAGTACCTATTTATCTTCCTTTTTTTTTAACGAAAAATCTAAGAGTATAGCAATTAGCTACTGAGTTATTTTATAAATTAACAAGTATTACGTTTAGGTTCAGTAATTAACTAAAGAATGAAGACCACAGAAAAAAGACTATTTAGTATTTTGTTTACGTATAATTTTCTGATAATGATAAGATAGCTCAGTGGTTCTCAAAATTTAAAAATGGCTAATAAGGTAATTTATTTATTTATTTATTAAAACAAATTTAACCCCTGAACTTTCAAATCAAATACTGCTAGCGAAAGGTAATAGTGGTATCAGAACAAAATGCATGTCTTCTATAACTATCATTCATAATTTATCAATTTTACACCACAGACCCATTGATACAGATATCTTCAATGTTAATGTACAGACTATGCAGCACGGCCTTAGACTATTTGAGTAATTATTCATTCTATGCTCTATCATATTAGTACGGTTACTATCTCAGCAGAGCTACTCTATAGGCAAGGCCAATATGTTAGTATACCACTTGAAATCATATCACGATGGTTCCATCTATACCGACTCCCACCACTACTTTCTACCAGATATTTTGATCTAGTAGAAAAATGACAACAAACTTTTTTTGTTTAATTATGGATCTAGTTACTCACGAAGTAAGTTGTTTTTTTGATTTTCCAAGTAGTTTTCATAATATTTAGTAAAATGAAAACTAATACATTTACGATGCTAATTCACTATGTTTTCTACCAGAAATATTGTTGCAATAGAAAAAAGGCTTTCCGAGAGTAATAGGAACGGGTAAAGCCACTATTATAAGTAATTTAATGTATATCTGTAAGCAACAATTAACCGGGTGTTTTTCCAATAAATTTAAAAAACTGGGAAAAACATAGGAAAAACGAGAAAATCAGTACAATATTAAAGAAAATATATAATGCCTATTTAATTATTTTACCATAATATGACGTATATATTGTTGACAAAGCAACACTATCAACTGAATTCCGCTCAGAATCGTTTTTCGTTAGCAATGGTTTATTGTTGCTTACAGATATAAGTACATTCAATTTCCTTCTGTATCTTAACTTCCTAACTTCCCACCTACAACAGCTACTACAACCACGTGCGAAGTGTGTCCGTCTTTTAAACTTTAAATTTGATATAATTATAGTATAGGCAAAAAACTACAAAAACCAAAAAAATACTTCACATAGTTAACAACTGGGTAACATTATTTAATTTCCTATGAATATATTCTTTAAAAATACAAACTAAAAAAAAAAAAATTATGTCCTACGAACATCAGGGCTAGCATTAAGTTTGTCTGACAATATGATTAGCTAACCATGGTAAACACTTATTAGGTGTATCAAAAATTTAATTTCATCACTCTAATTAAGATATAACATTTAAAAAAATATAATCCACATAATATTAATAAATCGACTGCAACGTAATTCGCTGAATTTTTTTCTAAAATTTTAATTTTTAAAAGTAAATAATATAATATTAACCTTGGTTTGAAGATTCCAATCATTTAACGTGTCAAAGATAGCATTTATTTTGTTTTTGAATAGTTTAGCAGACTCAACCGTTCTAACAGTATCGTCTTTTTTTGAATTCAAGCCGTTGACAACTAACAAAAAAAAGTATAAAGGTTTTTTAGATTCTGAATGGAGCTCATGGTTTGACAAAAATGTTTATTTTTTATCTTTGGACAACTTTTCTACTAAAGATCTTGCTCCAATTTTTATGTGCAGCACCATTTTTGAAAGGAAATCGATGTGGGGAGGTACTTTTTCAATTTTCTTCAGAGTTTTCACAACAAATGTGAAAAACTGAATAAAAAAAGTAAGAAAAACGGGAAAAATGTAGGAAAAGCTGGAAAATTGATAAATTAAATAAATATTATATTTAATTTTAAGTTTGGAATTTGATTAATTGAAATTTTACCATAATATAACATATATGTTGTTGACAAAGCAACTGAACTCCATTTAGAATCGCTTTTTCGTTAGTAATGGTTAGTCATTGCTTACAAGTGTATATTAAATTACTTATAATAGTGGCTGCACTCAACCCCAATATTCTAGGACGAGTAGGACGTCTTTTTCTTTTATTCATTAATCTGATATTTTCTTAGTAAAATAATTGTAATAAATAGTTTAAAAATGGTTAAAATATTATAGTCTTTTTTTCTCATGTGTTCACATTTTCTACCAGCAATTTTGCTCCAGTTTACAATGATTGTACAATTTATTATTTCACTAAATGATTTCTCTTTTAAAATACATTCGAATTAATATGCATCAATTAATTATATTTTAAAAATACTCAATAGACTTCAAATTGTTATCGAAATTTCGAAAATATATCAAATAGGTACTATAAGTGGTTATAGGTACCCATATAAATAACACTAACATATTTTTGATTACTTAACTTAACGTACCTTTTGTTGACATAAATTCACAACAATAACAAGAAGTATCAAAATTTGTGAAAAGTATCAAATAATTAATTTTATTACAGCTGTACCAATGCTATTAATAGTACTATTGATTATACTATAATAATAGAAGATTCGCTAGATATTAAATTATAATTACAATATGTAAATATAAATTCGTTCGTCTTCACAATCGATAATTGCTAGTACAAATAAAACACTCAATGTGCCTAACATGTTTTTATGGTACTGGTATTTAATACTGTTCTATACTTTTATGCAGCGACGAGAACGCTTATACAAGCAAATAATACAATATTATGACGTCGATCAACAGCTCAGTTGTGACGTCTGAACGTAAATAATATAGTTATCGTTGAGCGGGAAAAAATGTAAACATAAATTGTTATGCAATGGGACGGGTGGCTACCCGGTAGACGGGAAACAGGTCTACATAATATGGTAAAGAGTTTTAAGTGTTATCGAGATAAACGACTTCGCAATATGAAAACAAATAATTAAATAAATGGTATCCTTCAAAATCCAATATAAGTATATTATTATTTATTGAATTATTAAAATTTTTATAGTTTGACCCGGTGCTTATCGATTAACACAAAGCCGCGCATGCGCAGTTTTGATAATAGGTATATGGATACTCTACGAACGGTAACAAAAATAAATAAACATTAGCTACTATCAGAATAAGATTATTTTACGCGTTTATTTACAATGGTGCGGCGATAATATTTTAAACGCACACACGACCATTGGAATGTGGCGCCAGCCACGACCGCGGACAACGTCGTATATCTCACTTCAGAGAGTAGGTACCAACCGCGGCATTGTGCAAAAATTCCACGAAAATCATTCTCACGTCTTTGACAGATATTGGAAAAATTGACGATCGCGATTAATTTAAGTTTATTGCAGCCTATACGTTTTAAACCGTTGCACTTCACATAGTAGAGTTGATTTATCGGTTAATAAAAGAATATATTCGATTGAATTAACTTTAAAAGTATAATAGGTGAATTAAAAATATGAACACTGTTGAGATGCGTACTTGTATATTTGGACATAAATAACATGATACAATTGTATGTACTTGTTGGCAATAGTTTTGGTACCTATATCGCAGTAACAATAATAAATCACAACAGACGATAACTACATTAAATAAATATAAAGTACCGAACCAGAATAAAAAGACGATGATCACAATAGACGATAACCATATCAAACAAATATAAAATACCGGACCGGAATAAAAAGACGATAATATTATATAATTCAATGAAGAGTACGGAGAACCGTGCGTGACGTGCGTCCGTTTCGAAAACATTACGAATTTTATAATGTAAAATGTAGAATGTAGATTTGGTTTTGAATATTATTATTTTTCTGTTATCGAATCAGAAGAAGTTCGTATATCACAATATAAACCCTAAAGAGAATAGTTATATGGGTGGGTTGGTTGCACTGCAGTCATCAGGAGCAGGAAGGTGTTTTTTTGTTTTTTTTTTTTTTTTTTTTTTTTTTTGGTTTTTTTTTATCCAATATCGCCAATCGCTACTCGCAAGTGTCGAGCATGAAACGATAAGTGCGAAATCCCGTATCGCTCGCGTTTTGGTGTCCGTACACCGTATTTGACGCCGTTGGACGCTTGCCGTATGCATACATTGCCGTGATCGTTATACGTCAGCCTTTTATATCGTCGTCCATTATACTGCGCGCGCGCGCCTGACCTGAACCATCAACTCTACCGCCGATGTATACTGGCCCACGACCGAAATGAGGACGTGTTGAGCGCCGTTTATGCCGTTTGGGATTACCTTCTTGTCATACGTAAGTACGCTGTCTTTCGGTTTTCGGGCAAATCATAAGGAATTGATTAGGCTTGTATTAGACACAAAGCAGATTATCGTATGTGTTAACGATTTTTGTCCCGCATCCTTTTTTTCGCCGTCAAATCAAAACGAAAACACGGGCAACAACGGTGGTGCCATCTGCCGGCTGCCCGCGTTTGTTGTCATTATCTACGTTTTATTATATTTCGATCCAGAGTTTTTTGGTGCGAATTCGCGTATGTACTTTTATTTTTAGGCCTTTACGACTGATTTCCCTCGTTCGAAAAATGTAATCAATTTTCGACTGTCTCCCGAAACTATTCACCACCAGATAAATATCCCAGCTATATTTTCTTGTTACGAATTGTTACCAGTGTTCAGATAACAACCCGCGTCTAGGCAGCAATGGAATGCACCAGCATTGGTACAGTTTCTACAAGCTCGATATTCGCCATTTGACATTTGACAACACATAAAATCCGGTAAGTCTTAATTTATTGTCAAGCTATTTCCTAGAACGCTTCGTATCTAGCGCACATCACAAACTTTTCGCAATATAAATTAACGTTTCGATTCATTTACGTACTAATATTATCAACATCTTTGGTTATGGTAGGAAATTTGAGTTCTAATACTGTGTATTTTTGGCAATTATTAATTTTATTAAACATTCATTTATAGTCTTCAGAATATACTTATATGTACCTATATTCATAATGCAATTACCAAGGTACTTATGTTTACAAAATCATGTTCATAAGAATTGTCTATAAAATATTTATTTTGTTTCCTATTCACTTTTAACCACGTTTTTAAGTTGTTAGATGTCTTCATATAAATTAAATTAGCCCAAACCTTCTAATTCAATTTCAAAATGATAACAAAGTAATTGATAACCAATTCATTACAATCAAATATTCCTATTTACCTAGGTAAGTATATTTCTTAATTTTTCCTGTACCTTTGATGGGATAATTAATTTTGCATTATTACATCTTAATTTGAATTTTTAACATACAATTTAAATTAATTTATTGGGTTATAAATTCAAAATTGCCAATTTACATAAATTTTTATTCCTGAAAATGTCAAATTTCAACTAACCATAATATTTATCTATTATTGTTTCCCATCAATTACCTAGACGCTTAATAACCTAGTAAAATATTTTACATTTTGATTTTGATATGTTTTACATTAACTTGTTAATTGTTATATAGTTAAAATGCGCTTTTAATATACTAAATTACTCTTTCATTAGAAAACGTGGTGTGGAATATATTTTGTTATTAAAATTTGTATACAATCCGTACTTTTATCATATCTAGTATTCACATAAGTTTTAATCAAAAATTATATTAATTAAATATGATAGTATAGGCTATCTTTGTAATTCAGGTTGCTTAGTGGTGATATGTTTTAAAATTGAATTATATTTACATAAAACTTGCTGGAATTTCACCCAAAATGAATTAGAAATTTATTTTAGAAATGTATATGTTTATATAAATTTTAGAATTTTAGTTTTTTAGAACCATATATAGACATAATATTATATAGTTATTGTCCTAATTTATTATCAACCCTTTTATTTGTATTTTAGTTACCTATAGGCTATAATTCAAATTTAGTTAGGTATACAATAACTTACAGTCACGTTTATCTATACGAGTAGTACCAATCCATTAACCATAATTATTATTGTGACAGTTAATGTCTATGCAATTTTTTTTTAAATTAATAACATTTGTTTTCAGTTGAATAGTTAAGCATAATCAAGAGAATATATTTAAGCCTTCATTTTCAACTCTGCTATGTGGTAAGTACATACAAATTATTTTAATATTTTTTAAAAAGAATTATATATTTCATTTAAGAAATGGAACAAGTAATTCTTTTTTTTATATTTATTTCTATCTAGTAGTTAGGTAATGAATCCTATAATCACATAAATAAATGAATGATTTTTATTGTTTTATCAATTTATGTTGATACCTTTAAATTAATATTTTAAAGGAAATTCACTTCATTAAAATTTGTCATGTGATATTTGTATAGTTAAATTTATTATGTCTTATATTATAGGCATCGATGCTGCACAAGGCGGAGATAATTTTTTATCATTTGCAAACTAAGTATGTCATATAGAACTAAACGTCAACCGATCTCTAAAGATGAATGTCCATGTAAGTATTATTTAAAACAATTTAAAAATGATAGGTTTTATATTTTTAATTTAATTATAGTACCGACAAAGAGGCGGAAGGGGCGCCCTTCGACGTTACAGGAAGAAGAAGAAGCGTCCTCCTTAGATACTCAAAGTGGCTCACGTTCAGATATGAAAATACCATCATCAATTTATAATACACGAACTACTACTGATGCACCAGCAGAAGTAAATTTTTATTTACACTTTATGATATATTTTAAAAGAATCTTCATTATTAAACGCAATTTACCTTTGTAGTTATTTCGCAAAGACTTAATCAGTGCCATGAAGCTTCCTGATTCTGAACAGTTATCTACTGATGCTTATTGGATTATAAGTGACCAATGGAAGCAAGAGTGGGAACGTGGTGTACAAGTACCAGTTAATCCCGACTCTTTGCCAGGATCAAGTGTTCACGAAGTACCAGTTGTTTGCTTGCAAGCTTTAATAAAATCCCCTAAACGTTCACCATCATCAATTTATCATTCACAGCATAATGAATTTAAACTGTATGTATTACAAATATGTAATTATCTTCTTTGAATATGTTGTTAATTTAATATTTTGTTTCAGGCCAAAACACAAGTATATTCGTATCACTAAAGATGAACATTTTAAAACTGAAGAACATCAGTTATCACTTTTACCTTTAAAAGCTGAAAAATCTTGTTCCTATGATATGGATGATGTAGATACTGCATGGCTAAAATTGTGTAATGGTGAAAGATCGTTAGGAGGTAATTTCATCATATTAAAAATATTATTATGTTCTATTAATTGTAAATAAAATGATGTTTTATTATCAGGTTTACCAAAAATAAAAGATGATCAATTTGAACGTGTAATGGAAGAATTAGAAATGAGGTGTTGGGAAAAAGTGCAAGCAATAATTAAAGAAGAAGAAGGCCTGGGTATTGAATATGATGAAAATGTTATATGTGATGTGTGTCGTTCAGTGAGTCATTATTAGTACTTATTTTCCTGATTAGGTTCAACATTTGAAATATGATCAAATGTTGGGTTTTTATAAAGGTTTCTATTATTGCATAGTTTAAATATCCATGTAGTCTACTATACATTTATTGCTAATTTAATATGCTAACTAGTGTCCATTATGTCATGAAATAACTATATAAACATTTTTATACCATCTTTTTAATTTAGTATAGATATAAGTTATTCTGTTTAAGATTTTAGTGTTATATTAAATAATATAATTTGTAGTATTTAATTTTTGTGCATTTTTACCTCTCTCCCCTCTTTTAAACCTTTTTGGGTATGTATATCAATATATAGGAATTAAAAACCCAAGGAAAAATCATTGCCGCCCCATGGTCTCTTCTTGCCCATGCCTTTAAGTATAATATATTCTTATCATGAGGCACATTGCTAAAAACAACCATTTATTTATAATTTTTGCTGCGAATGCAAATAGGCAGCGTTCTTAAAGTTTCATAAGTTTATTTATTTTTCATTGATATCATATATTTATATAATTAATGATAGAATAGAAAATATTTATTTGAAATGTATAATAAAATAACATTAAAAGTAGTATATTATATTTGAATTAAATTGTATAAATACAATTCATACCAAAAAACAATTGTTAAAATTAGTTTCAATTATTTTAGTATAAAACTTAATAATTAAATTGTTTTTGATTATTTCTCATTAGTTTTTAATGTAGTCTACAACTTAATATTATGTCTTGTATGAAAATTACAAACAGTCTTTATATTAATATTATTTATTGTTCTTTAGCCGGACTCTGAAGATGGTAATGAAATGGTGTTTTGTGATAATTGCAATATATGTGTTCACCAAGCATGTTATGGTATTACCACAATTCCATCTGGTTCATGGTTATGTAGAACTTGTACTTTACGTTTTCGTCCTGAATGTGTACTTTGTCCAAATAAAAATGGTGCAATGAAATGTACACGGTCAGGCCATAAATGGGCTCATGTGTCTTGTGCACTATGGATACCAGAAGTTAGCATTGGGTGTGTAGAAAAAATGGAACCTATTACCAAAATATCTAGTATACCCGTAAGTATGATAATGATACAAAGTAGAATACAATTAACCAAATATAATTAAATGATTTTAGCCTAGTCGTTGGGCACTTATATGTGTATTATGTCGTGAACGAGTGGGAGCGTGTATACAATGTTCAGTTAAAACATGCAAAACAGCATATCATGTTACTTGTGCTTTCAAACATGGTCTGGAAATGAGAGCAATTATAGAAGATGAAAGTGCTGAAGATGGAGTAAAATTACGGGTTAGTATTAAACATTTTGAATTTTTTTTTTTAAATAATAATATTTCATTAATAATTTTTCAGTCCTACTGCCAAAAACATAGTGTTACAAGTAAAAAAGATAGAAATTCTGGTTCAGAAGATGAAGATTCAACTAAAAGAAAACGTAAAGATATGACTTCCGAAGAAAAAAACCAAGCCAGAGCAGCAAAGTATGTACATTTTTATGTATAATTTTTATTTTTTATAATTGTCACTTTTTGTTTAGACTTCAAGAAATTGAAGGTGAATTTGAAAAACATGTTAGTGTCATTGATGTTACACAATGTCGAGATGTTGACAATGATGGTATTGTGTATATTTATAACTATTGGGTATTAAAAAGAAGGTCTGGAAATAATCGTCCATTGTTATTACCAAAATCTGATGATGGTGATCTTCTTGGAAGACAACAAGAACAAGCAGATTTAGAAAAACTTAAAATGTTCGTCCAACTCAGACAAGATTTAGAAAGGGTAAGCTATAAAACTAAAATTAATTTGACTGTAATGGTTTACTATACAATTTAATTCTTTTATTAGGTTCGAAATTTGTGTTACATGGTTAGTAGAAGAGAAAAACTTTCTCGGAATTTACTAAGTTTGCGTGAGCAGACTTTCCATAAACAAATAGCCGTGCTTTCGGATTCCAAGCTTAATCTTAGTTCAGCAGAAGTATCAGCCGTCCAAGACGCTAATCACGGTCCTTCAATCTATGATCGTTTATACTCTTATCCTGATGCTCCAGATTTAAGTACAGACTTTGAAACTATGTTATCACATATTGCTGGAGCTGTTTCACCAGAAAAATCAAATTACACTAGCATGAAATGGCCTTCAAGAGACAACCCATATAAAAGGTCATATGTCAATGGATCTATTCGATACTCAAGTATGTCAAGTAGTAGTGATCTTGAACTTAAACCTCCTAGGATAATTAGTAGTGAACAATCAAGTATGGATGAAGCTAAATTAATTAAGTCAGTGTTGAATAAACATAAATTGAAAGAAAAGAGGCTAAATAAAAAGCGATCAAAAACAAAACTTTCTACTGATTCATCTACAGAAGAAGAAAATGATAAAGTTAAAACAAAATGGAGTACGTCACCTAATAAAAAATTATTGCAAATTGAAAAACAATTTGGCAGTGATGATAGTGGAGATGATTCTTTACCTAAACTTTTATCTAAACGTCCAACTAAGGTGAATAATATTTATTCAGACTCAGATTCTGAGTTGTCAGCTAAACAAGATGGTCTATCTGTAACACAAACAAAGGCAGCTGTGAAAGAATTAACTCAAGGAAAATCCAAAAATAAAACAATAAAAGATAAAAATAATTTGGTTTCTAAAACTAAAGAGACATCATTAGACAAAGATATTAAGAAAATTAAAAAAGAAGACATTAAAAATAATCCTACATTGCCTTCAGAACTTATTGTTGTACCTCAAAGGCAAGCTGCTAAGAAAGCTACTGAAAGTATTCATCGGGTGCATGGTAAACATGATGAAATGTCATCTGAAAAGAAATCTCCAGAAAAATTGTTAGTAAATAAAAAATCTCCTGAAAGAGTTGGCTCTAATATTAAATCTCCTGATAAACAACAACCTATCAAAATTAATAAAATTAAAAACGCTGAAAAATTAAGTTCAGTAGAAAAAGAATCTGACTCTCAAGATTTATTCTCATTTGTTCCTCAAAGGCAAGCAGCTAAAAAAGCTATTCAAGGCATTAAAAGTGGTATGACAAAACCTATAGAAGAAACCAAAGTATCTGAACCTATTAAAAAAGAAGAACCAGCTAAGTTAAGGCGTAGTACAAAGTCTTCTTTATCCTCAACGTCAAGTAGCAGCTCTTCTAGCAGTTCTTCAAGCACATCAAGTTCATCTAGTACATCATCTTCATCGGGTTCATCTACTTCTGATAGTGATACAGAACCCGAAAAGAAAGCTAAAACTATTGATCGTGTAAGTCCAGTTAAAGAAGTTGGTAAAATTAAAAGCCCTCCTAAAGCTAAGGGTTGGTTATCAGAGAATAAACCTATAAAGATAAGTTCCTCCTCTAGTAGTGAGTCGGATAAAGACCAAAAAGTGATCAGGGCGCCAGACAAGAAGCTTAAAACTTCCGACAGGCGGCCTGAACACAGGTTTCAGGATCCGCCACCTAAGAGAGAGGAATCTAGAAGAAAATCGATTGGAAGTGATAGATGCGATACTGTTCAAGTCATCACATGTGGAGATTCTAGTGTCGGGAGTGATGGAAATAGAAAACCAAGCGATTGTGACCACGTTAGAACATCACCTAGTCAGCCGGACGGATTTAAGCTTGAATATGAAACGAAACAGCCCACACATGCAGTTGAGGACAAAGAGATTGAGAAGAAGTTGAAATTTGATGAAGGTGATCAACGGGTTCTTAAAGAAGACCATGGATTTAACAAAAATATCCAAGAAGTTAAAAATAAAAATGTAACACCAGTACAACATACTTCAGATAAAGAAAATAAGAAAACCGATGAATTAAACTTATATTTACCAAGTGGTCATCGTCTAAATGATCTCAAAGAAGAAAATTTATTAAATTCTTCATTTTTAACTAGACAAGATATTGAAAGGGAATTAGTTAATAATATTGATTATGATAAGAAATTCTCCAAAATGCCATTTAATTGTAATAATCATTTTCCTGGAGGTCAAAGATCTATATTTTCTCCACAACAGTGTAACAAAGATATTCCAGACTTTGACTTTGATAACGATATGCTTGCTGTTGAACAAGCAGCAAATGAAGAAGGTTTTGGACTAACAAGAGACACAGATGTAAGAAATGCCCCACTGTCTTTTTCATTTAGCAATGAATTCCTCTTTAAAGATGATTCTAAAGAAGTAACAGCTAGAGAAACATTGAACCTTGTTGAAAAGTTAAGGTTGGGAATCACAAAAATATCTGTACCCCTAGAAAATGAGAATATAGAAAATATTGAGTTAAATGAATCCTCTAAAGTAATTGATCCACCTAAACAATCTGAACCAGAACAAAAAACCGAAAACACACTTTACAATGCGTATAATAAATTCCATCAACAGTCCAATGAAGTAGTTGATGTGAATAAAGTCCCGGAAAGAGACAAATTGGATAGAAGTGAAAGTGCTTTGTCTGACGAGAGATGGGTACCACCTAGTCAGCGTAGTCAAGCAGAATCCCCTTATCAGGATATTAATGATGCCAATCGTTGGTCAGATAGTGTTGTCATGCCATCTAGACGCTCGGATACATCAAATGAACCTTCTCCTGACCATCGAGACCCAACTACAACAGAGTCATATCAACCCGTACATCCATTTCCAACATCTGTGCCAATGCAAATGGATAATATACAGTTTTCTCAATATTCAGATCCATCATATATATTGAACGCCCCACCTACAAGTAATCAGTTATCTTTTATGTCTTCTTCGCGGGCTTTCAATCCTCAACAATTTGCATTGCCTCAACCATTTTCAAGCCATTCGTTAATGCCTGAAATTAATAAACCTTTACATTTACAAACTCCGTGTACTGCAGCTTTTACTTCATCAACTCAAAACATGGCATTTACTGCAGCCATGATATCTCCAATGACGCATCACGATAATTTCATTCCTCCTTTCAACGATATGAATGTGTATACTGATAATAATCTTTTGATGTGTGCAAATAGTAATAATTTACCATTACCAACAGAATCTGTGATGCATAATGTGCTTAATACAATAAGTCAAGCATCTAATATGGATAATCAAATGTCTAATTTATCAACAAGTCAAGCTTCTAGAGTGTCTAGTTGTAGCCAAGTACCTAGCAGTCATAATTTAATCCCAGCTTCAACAAATAACCAAACTCAAATAATTAGTGTACAATCATCAACATCAAATCACCATCAAGTACCAATTACTTCACATAATCCGACTGAACTAATACCTGTAATATCAATTTCTAATAATCAAGAACCAGTTATTAGTCAAACTAAAGTAGTTACTAGTGTACAAGTAACAACTCATGACGTTCAATTATCAACACAAACACTTGCACCTACAACAAACCAAGTACCTATAAGCAAAACGTCTACCCCAGATGTTTATACTTCATCAATAAGTCAAGTCGAAGTTAGTCAAAACATCATTAATCAAACTCCAGTGCAGACACCAATCAGTATTAGTCAAGTATCTAATCAAACTGTTCCAAGTATACCGACTCCTAAACAATCACCCGCTCTTCCCACAACTCCTTTACCTGAACGATCTCCTATGTCTATTATTGCTTCATCTCCTTCATTTACTAGTTCACCTCATCCGAACCGAACACCCTCTGATAAGAAATCTCCTTCTAAAGCAACTCGATCTTCGAGTCGTGTTTCTGCTCAATCTTATAAATCTCCCGATGTAGTTGATCGATCTCCTGAGGTTAAAAAACAAAACAAACGAGGGCCAAAACCTCAGTCAAAAAATTCTGGACGTGGTCGAGGGCGAGGACGTGGGCGTTCATCAAATCACTATGCTGATTTTAATCCTGCTGTTAGTAAACTTGCAGGTACTGTCTATGATCTTGATTTCGTTGAAGAGTTTGGAAATGATAATAATGGTGTTATGGAAAATCTTCGGGCAATGCGAGAACGTAAAAAGTCTGATGTTAAAGCTGAAAGTAAATCGCCTGTATCTCCTAAAATACAAAGCAGTCCAAATAATTATAGAAGAAAACACGCTAGTGTTAAAGAACTTAAACCGCCATCCCCAATTGTAGAAATCAATCCTGATGATACAACAGCCCAAACGACAATCGATGAATTGTCACCTATGTTGCCAGGACCAGTCGACATGAGAACGTATAATTCATATGAAAATATAACATCATACTCTGACAACATTTATGACACAAATACCAATGTTGACGACAAAGTAACTGATATGGTGAATACTTTGAAAGAAGACTTACAGAACTTATCAAAATTATCTGCTCAAGATAAAGAAAAAGATATTGAGGATCAGTTAAATTCTTTTGAAGAGCAAATAAAAACGGTTAAACCACCACTTCCTGTAGAAAAAGAACCAATAGCTTCTAGTACAGTATTACAAAGTGAATCTAGGAATCAATTAAAAGTTAAAATAAAAGGGCCATTTTTAAATGCAAAGTACAACAATGTTCAAAATCAGCCAATATTACCTACAATTGATACATCAGCTATAATTATGAATATACCAAGTCATTCAGTTCCTCCTTCAGAAGCCCCTAGTTTACCATCAAATTTCAGACAAATGAGAAAGAAAGAATTACTTCGGCAATATTGTAACCAACAAGATAATATAGAACAAACAACTAATCATCCTATAGTACCTCCACTAAGCAGAAATGTCATTACAATACCAAAAGCAGTAGCGTCTATGACAACAATTCCTACCAAGGAAGACTACAAAGCAGTAGTAGATGCTAATATGGAAAAAAAGCGTACAAAGTATGGATTTGATGATCCAAAATCCAATTGTATTAACAATATTCGTAAATGTGAAACTATAACACCCAAGCTCAAAATCAAAATTGGTGAACAGCCTATGGTTACAACAATGGAAGAAAAGCGGAGTCTTAGACCACCTAAAAAGCGTATTTGTGATACTCAAAATGATGAAACTAATCATTTGATAGCGCCCACTATGGAACAGTTACGACGTGATAGTATGAAATTCCGAAAGAAAGTGTTTGCACGTTTTGAAGAAGATGATCTAGCTTCTTCATCAATTTCAGTAGCTCCTAGTACTGTGAAAAGTAAAAAGAAACGCAGGTCTAGTCCATCAGTTTCGAGGAAGAAGAAACCACGCATTAATAAAGAAATATCTCAAGTTCAGGTGATAGAAGCCAAACAAAGTACCCCTAAATTAATTATTAGATTTTCAAAAGCTGCACCAGATGAAGCTGAAGTTAGTGAAGTAAAAGAACCTAAAAAAGCTTCCCCCATTAAACTTAAAATATCTAGATGTAAAGAAGGATATGTTATGAAACCTCCTAGTAACCAAACCACCACTGATACTTCATTAAACAATAACTGTGAAGTTCGGTGACGGTAATACAATTTTTTAGTTTGTATATATAAAATTAATCTTATCAATGATAAGTATTATGTGTATGAAATATATTAGTAAAATGTAAGTTATTTATTTAATTCTAATTTGTACATTTTTATTTATTTATTTATTTATATATATAATATTTAATTTGAATTGACATGTGTATGTATAATATAATGTGTATATTTGTATTATTGAATTGTTGTTTTCCTCAATTTGTTGTTAATTGAAATAATAATATAAACAAATGTTCTATGAATACTCCAAATTGATATTATCATGTTAAGGCCAGCAGATGTCAATTAATTATAATTTTGTTATCTAGTTTAAGTTAAAATAAATTTACATGTTAACGTGCAATACGTAAAATAATGTTATTTTTTTTTTTATTTAACTATTTGTTAACCTTTTTCATTAAAATCGAACAATTTTTTTTTCATTTTGTACTTGTTATATTACCAATTATTTTTAAAGTTTACGTTATTATAAGTCTTGGGTTGTTTTTTAGCTGTGATTGTTTTATTTTTTTGACAACATGACGAAATGGTCCTAAAATAAATGCTTGTAATAGATAGGGTTTATTCTTCTATTTTTTCCAAATTTGAATATATATATTTTTTTTTACTTACATTTTTAGTCAATATACAGTTATTTAGCTTTAAGTAAATTTAATAAAATTGACATTTAGTCAAAGATAAAAGATCTCAATTTTCACTTTTGTTAGATTTTAAGATTTTATAATAGAATTTAAAATAAATAATTAATATATAGGACTACTTTATTAGCTAAAACAAAAGTCTTAAACTGTTGATAGAGTAAAATAATATCGGTTTTAATTTGTAGATATTTTTTTTTACGTTTATGTTTATAATTTAAATAAAGCGTTTTGATTCTAAATAATTAATGGACGTCTATGTTTTTTTATTTAAAAAAAATAGACAATCTTAACATTTTAAGGTAATCACACATCGGTAGGTTAATATTAATACAATTTTTATATAATTGTATTTTATAAGTGTTCAAAGTATTATTTTATACCATGATGTTTTAAAATTTCCATAATTTTAAGATAGCTCAACTGGCAGACTTTTCATAATAAAAAAAAAATTTAAATCTTGTGTGTAAAACTGAATTAACCATTTTACAATTTTATAGAAATTAATTTTTTTTTTGTTAACCATTTTGTACAAACTATTCCATAATAATCATAATATATACATACATATTCTTCTCTAACCTATGTGTAATTTAATTTTAAAATTAAGTTATTAATAAAAATAAATCTTGAATCATATAAATTATTGTGTAAAATTATATTTTGTATATACTTTATAGTTTTGGTTTTTTTTTTTTTTTGTAAATTAATATAATTATGTAAATAATTATACTCATTTATATATTTGTAAATAAATAATATTTTAAAAAAATAGTAATTTCATCAAATAACATATACTATCTGTAGTTTATTTCTTAATTTATCTTATAGAGGATTGAATTAGACATGAGGAACACAAATTTCCATCAAATTAATTATGGAACAGGTAGTACCTGTAAAATAACATTGATTCCTATTTCACACTACCACATAAATACATAATTACCAATGTGTCAAGTAAGCTGACAAATTATAATTTGCCTGGCATTATTTAATAAAATAAAATAATTTTATCCAATACATTTTTCTCTAGGGATAAAACCTACAGTTGTAAATAGAACTATGATTATACTTTTATAACCTTTGTATTATTATTTATTAATATTCTAATGTCAATTATTAGATTCTATCAAGTAGATATTTGTTTATATTATAAATTTAGAAAACCAAAAATTAAATACAATAATTTTAAATTAACAACAGCTGCTACAGGTACTGCAATGGTTACTTTTTTAATATGCAGACAATTTCCCAAAGTATTAAGTTTAACCTCACCTAACCTAATCTTTCATATGTTTACTAAAAAAAGTTCCAATAACTGATTTTAAAAAAACACCTCCCAAAACTTTTTTCTGCCTACGTCCCTGGTAATATATTTATGCTACCCACAGATATTTAAATATATTAAATTTGTTTGAAAAGGGCGGGAAACAAACTACTCTTATCATCTATAATTTATTTAAATAATTTTACTAATAATTTTTCATTCTCCTTTAGAGTTTTAATCATTTTCATTATATTTATAATTTTATATCTTTGTTCGTATATAATTGTAAATGATCCAAGTATTATATGCACAGCAGCTATAAGAATCTTTCAATCTTATCTATCTAGATCCGTGATTACGTCTAGCAATATGGCTATACCAGAGAGCTTATTGCTGTTATAAATTTCAAAACATAACTGTACGTTTTAAAATTTAACATCAACAGGTATTTAAAAGTGTATAACAATAAAACTTTTTGTGTTTTGTTTAACTTAAAATGTATTAATCGTTTTTTTTTAAATTTGTATTATAGTATCTTGTACTCACTACATCATGACGTGTTGTGTTAGATATATTTATCATATAACTTGTGTGATGTTACCATCAATTTAACAAAAACTAATTAAATCAAACCAACACAACATGGTATAGTGGGAATAATTACTTCAATATTTAAAATTCATATCATTATAAATTTAGGTAATGTACAATGGACAATTTCGCTTATAGCATCATAGCTGCAGTATCAAAAAATGGAGGTATTGGTTATAAAGGTGATCTACCATGGAGACTTAAAAAAGAAATGGCATATTTCAATCGAATAACTACACAGGTGAATCGTGAAAATACTCAAAATGCTGTTATTATGGGTCGCAATACATGGCAATCAATACCAGATAAATATAGGCCACTTAAAGGCCGTATAAATGTAGTTATTTCAAAGACTCTGAATAGTGTACCGGAAGGAATTTTATTATATCCTAAACTTACAGAAGCCTTAAAAGATTTATATTCAAATGATTGTGTAGAAAAATGTTGGATAATTGGTGGTACAGGTTTATATAATGAAGCTATCAATGACAAAAATTGCAAATATTTATATATAACTAAAATCAATCAGGAATTTGTATGTGATACTTTTTTCCCAGATTTTGATCCTAACAATTTTGAAGAAATATTTGAACCTTATATACCCAAAGATATTCAAGAAGAAAACGGTATTCAATATGAATTTAAAGTTTTTAAAAGATTGTAATAGTTAACACATAAATAAAATCATTTATATAACAATAATTCCTGTATTTTTCTTTATAAGTTTTTTAAGAACTTAAATAAAGTATTCTTTGTTTTTACTTAAGTATCTCATAACTACTATTTGATTATAATAATGTATGTATTATTTCATAGGTTTGGACCTGACATTCTTTTGAAGCTAAAAGAATGTTCTGAAAATTTTAAAAATTTAACAAGGCAAAAAAAAATTACCAAATTGATTGAAATGATGATTTTAGACCCCTCCCCCTAAAATGCTGATGTTAATGGAATAATAAACTATGAACTGAAATCTAAATTACGAATTAGGATAGAATATTATCTTAGTTTGTATTTAAATCTAATGTTCCCTTGTCTATAATCATGAAGTCCAGTACTTATTATCTTATTACTTACTTAATAAATTTGTAAGCTAAACCATAGTTTATTCCACATTTTCATTAGAAATAACTGGCTAACAGTGGTGGAGATTTCAAGCAAATGCAGAGAAAATATATAATAAATATAGAATTGAAAAATATATAACACAATATATTTAATTAAATATCAAACAAAAATTAAAATAAACTTTTTAAGTGCCCGAAACAATCTCATCTACATAAAACTTTCTGCGAACCCCGCTAAGTCCAAAAACCCAAACTTGATAGTTGGTGAAAATAATTTTTTCTATAACACAATATCGCATTGTGGTTAAGAAGAAATTCAGGATAAGGGTGGTCTACACCAAATAGTTGGGATAAAGAATAAGAAGAAATTTTTCGATTTTTACAATTTATCAATTACTCACCTCTCAATTATTACATCCAGTTCTTCCCACAGCTGTAGATAATATTATCTTTAATCTTGATTCTCCCCCATAGAGTACAACAAGGCGTATTGATCAATACACCTTGAAGTACAACCATGAAGAATAAATTGAAGACTAGAATAAGAAGACCAAACCCCATTTCTGAATTTCTGATAACGTCCCGAAACGAGTCGCATATTTAAAACGGCCACAGGTACGCTAGAGTTGCTACTTTAACCGGTGTAGTTTAGCGATTATTCATGTTTTTTAAAAAACGTATGCATTATTTCAAATCATGACCCATTATAAATTGTATAGCTCATTGAACTACGTATTTATACATGTGCATATGAATATCATTTCATAAATATTTTTTTTTTATATTAGAATAATTTAGTCTTCATGAATTGCTATATTTAGCACAATATCTATATTAAACTTATGATAATTTAGTCAAAATATTATTTAATTTAGTATCTATTTTAATACATGTATATGATATAATATTAAATATTAACCCTACAATGCATGATTTTTTTTGATTTTAGTCTATAGTAAATATTATTAATTACTATTATTACATTGTTACAGCATTAGGTAGGTATGTCGGAATTTAATATAGGTAGGGGTATTGTACACATACTGTTGCGTGTAAGTAACAACCGTATTTTATCGTTTTACAAATAAAATAATTCAATTATTTTGAAGAAGTTATCAATATAGTTATCTAGTTATAATTTTCTATTTAGTTTAAGATTTAATTTTATTTTAAAATTTTAGTTTTCTGTTTATTTAATTATTGTATTTTGGTTAATCTTGTTGTATATATTATAATTTATAATCATTGAGCTTTCAGAATGTAAATAAAAGTTCTTAAAAAAATTATAATAATAATTCAATTATCTCTGCCCAGCGGTTTAAAGGTAACCTATATATCAAATCGATTTTATTTTATTTTTTTACACAATGGCCGTACATAGATAATCATAAATCTTAGAGAAATTCCTATCACCATCCCAAATTTCTGCATACTGAACCATTGATGAATCATTTTTTTTTTTATATCATCTTTATTTATTTGTAAAATTTGTATTACAATTTTACAATAAGCACAATAGATGGAGAGAAAAACAAGTGAGTTTGATTAGCTTGATTGGAGAACCTATTCAGTAACAGGACTCCATGACGTGTGTGGCAATGGTCAGCTAGGAGGTCACGGCACCAGTTACGTTTTAAACACCGGCTGGGATCCCCTGGGATCGTTTGGGAAGAGAGATTTTTGATGAGTATGTTACGATGATTTGTTATTAAGATGGAAGCGTTTGTAAAGTCTTTTGGCAATGTTTTTAACATACAGAATGAGTAGGTTAGGTCTCTGTAGAGAGGTATCACTTGACACACAAAAAAAGGCTTTGGTTATCTGTCTGAGGCATTTGGACTGGAAGTTTTGATTTTGTTTATGTTTGAGTCCTTTAACTGAACCCAAAAACTGAAGACCAGATAGATTTAAGGAGAAGCTTGTAAAGTAGAATTTTATTATGAAGTGTAACATGTTTGGATGAAAGAAGAAGGCAAAGCTGCTTTTGACAGTTGTTAAGGATTAGTCGTTTAATACGCATGTGGATAGCCCAAGTAAGACGGCGATGTAGATTCTAGATTTACTCCGAGGTAACGAACATTTTGAGCAGTTGGGAGATGTTGGCTATTAAGTATTATGATAGAGGGGCAGAGAATGTGTCAGAGCGTGAATGTGCAGTGGATAAATTTGGATTCATTGATTTTGAATCCCCACTCTTTGTACCAGGCTGAAAATATGTTTAGGTAAGCCTGAATTTTATTGGATGCCTCAAGAGGGCCAGGATAGCTTTATTGACAACGAAGTTCCCAATAATAGTAGAGTTGGATGTTAGTTAATCTGATGTGTGAAGGTTAAATAAAAGAAGTGCTGCTACAGCTTCTTGTGGGACTCCAGTTCCGGTTAAAGAAATATCAGATAAGGCTGAGCCATATCGTACAGAAAAGTGCCGGTCTTCAAGTTAGGACTTGTAGATCAAGTAAAAGCTGGAGGGAAATATTGTTTTTAATTTTAAAAGGAGACCATGATACCAAACCCTGTCAAAGGCTTGTGAAACGTTCAAGAAAGTGCCTGTGCAAACTAGTTTTTTTTTAAGGGAATAGTAAATTTTGTCGATTATGCGATGAACTTGGTGTGTAGTGGAATGGTTATTACGAAAGCTGAATTGATTGTTTGGAAGGTGGGCCTATATGAGCTGGGAAAGTCGGAGGTTTTCCAGGCTTGAGCATCATAATTATGACCTAGAATTTCCAAAGCACTGGAAAGTATAAAAACCTGCGTATTGAGTTAAAGATATGCGCAAGTGATGATATAGCTTTTTTAGATAGTTTAGAAGCGACTTCAGAAGTGATGAAATTGTATCCTAGAGTTTTATGTCGTGCTGATTAACGGATTATGAACTCGATTTCACTAGGTCTAATGTGTTTTGGTGGAAGGGTAAGAGGTAGTGGACTAAATAGGAAGTGATTTATTTTTTATATTTTGTTGTGTGATATGATGTCATTATGAGGCTGAAACTTAGAGTGTAAGTGATGACGAAATTCGTTTGCTTTTTCTAAATCACTAATAAATCCACGTACCGTCAGACTTTTTCAAAGGGGGGACAGGGCATAATGAGCGAAAAATTTTTCTTGTGGTTTTTCAATGAAAGTTGTCGGTGGTAGATAGAGAAACAAGGTGATTTGTAAAGTTGTCAGATTTGATTTTAGCTAAGATTATCTACAGTTTACTGACTAAGTGATTGAATAGTCGTTTGTCGAAGGAATATTTGGTGCGTAGCGCGGGCTTTCTTTTTCCCGGGATTAGGGTTCTGATGAATTGTGGAAGATGATGTGCAGATTTGTTGGGTGGGTTTGAAGTAAAGGAGAACCATGCTGCTTGTTGAATAAACGTTGTCAGGGTATTAATAGCGACATCTATGTCTTGAGGTGATTTAGACTGGTTTTAAAATTAATTTGGTGATGAGTTGAGTTCCGGAGGTCTCCCAGTCCATACGACCTTAAATTAAACTAGGCTACTTGGCTTGTTAGGGAAATTGTGTCTACAGTGAGGACTGTTGAGTGATCGGAGCATAGTTTATTGTGGTTGGTTATTATATTGTGTAGGCTGTTTGTAATTTTCGTTACAAATATATCTAAAATTTTGATAAATTCAATTATATACTGAAATCTACTAGTTTAAATGAAAACCATATATTATCATATTATGTTCGATAACAAATGATTAATAGTATCTCACGTAGATGGGTAATTTATTATAACAATTTGTATCAGTTGTTGCCGTGTAGCAACACCATGCATTGTCGGGTATGTTTATGAAATAATGTATGAATGTGTAATTTGACGAGCTATGCAATTTTTAATAGGTTATGGTTCGAAAAATGCATGCATTTTCCAAAAAATGTGAATAATCACTATACTAGGCGGTTTAAAGTTAACCCAACCCTCTAGCGTACGCAGCGCAGTCTGTGGCCGTTTAATCGTGCGACTCATTTCGGGACGTTTTTTTATGTTGGCGGCCGTAAAACTTTAGTCTCCTTATTCTTTCCGTGGACTATGATTCAATGATTCTTTCTTCAATTGACTATTTTGTGTTCTATTTTTTATAGTCTTCATGAGTTGAACAACTCTATTGCCCTATGGGTCCGGTCTCCCAAAATGATGAGCAAATCATAGATTTTTAATATCTATAGCCGTAACATCTATGAAGCAAATGGCATAGAAAAACAAATTGAGATTCAGGTACACCAACTTCGAAACATAAAAATCTTCTAAATTCTAAAGATAACAGCGTTTTGTAATTTGTTTATACTTAACGCCTATTGTTAAGTCTGCTTAATCTATTCAATGGTACGTTATAACTTAAATAGTTGAATCTATTCTCTTGATTTTGATAGTTTGTTAAAATTATTTTAATAATAATACATGGGCATTTAAATAAACCAAAATCATCATGAGATCATCATCTGAAGTATCAAGTGAGTACTGATTTGATTTTGTAAAATATACATTTTTATTAGTTAATGTGTACTGTATAGAGCTGTTGGAAATAACTCATTTGCCAGGTACTTTGTCGTATGTTCAAAATTTAAGTATTAAGTTTATTTAAGTCACGTGTAGGGTATTGAATTGCGGCTATTGGAGGAAAAAAAAATAAAGTCAAAACGTCAAATACTTAATTTTCTGTCTTGCCAATGTTCCGTCATGTCAATGTCCCAAGATCAATTTTTCGATTTTCTCATTTACCAAGGTGTTCCGCCGATAATTACAGGGTTAGAATTGCGCGTTTGCGAATTTGAAAAATTGTATTTTCACTGACATTGTCTGGCTCTCGGGATCAAAACTAAACTTAAAAATATCAGAAAATGCTATAGTGGTTTTATATTAGTATAGTGCCATAATAAAACATCAATCAGAATTTCGATATTTTAATTTTTAATACTTTTTAACATGGCTTTTATGGTATATTTTAGTAAAAAATTGGAAAATGTTAATTCTAATTGAAGAACTGAAGGTAAGGTAGAAGAATGGAAAATGTATGGGTTATTTTTCGAGACTTTGTTCCCAAGAGGCAGACTTTCAGGGATCAAAATTTTTCTAAGACTGCAAACTGGACTTAACCAGTCACGTCTCTGTGGGAAATGGAAAATGAAAAATGTAATCTTGGAAAATTGGCAAATTAGGGGTACAGATATTTTTTTGTATTTGGTGTTTTTGATATTTATTTTTTTTACCTCATGAGCCAGACTTCAATCTATGCAGAAGCTGTGTGTGATTAATGATTTGTGTACCCATGGGCTACAAATCATAGGCTCAATTAAAATAACATTTTGGAGGCTAACACCCACCTTTGCCCTCACACTATTTATAGGCCAAATAAATATACATTGGAATTTCAACAAAATATATCCTACAAATATGTAGGTATTAGGTAGTATTAGGAATTAAAAGATATGGCGAAGTTTAAACCAGGTTAGACATATATTACCTACACAAATTATTTGAATGGCAATTTTAAAAATGAAAAATGTATGTACTATCTTTCTGAATTGTAACCATGTTAAAAATACATGATGTGTATTATTCTTTTATGTAAACAAAAATGCATTAAATATTTTGCTTTTCAATATAAACAAATCCTATCTTAAATTTTATCATAAAAACGAACACAATCTGTAGTATCTTGATTTTAAATTAATTGATTTGTGTATTTAATACCTACTGAATTAATTCAATTTATTTATTTGAAATTATTAATAATTAAATACCTGAACCTACAATAAATAAAAAATAACATAAGTTCTCTATAAAGTAATTTACTTTTATTTTAAAATAACAAACTAGATATCTACATAATATTATTGTAAAACGCTGAAATTATAATTAATAAATTTAGTAAAATACTATACAGTATAATATTGGTATTAATTTTTAAATATAGTCTATAATAGTCTGTATGAAGATCAGACTGTTGAGAAAATTTTCAATTTCCTGATAGGTCAAACAGAGCCTGGTCATGTGTTATAAAATTAATTTTTAATAATTACCATGTGTATAATAAGTGTTTGAACATATTAAATGGGATATGCATAATGATGAATACAAATTTGTGCATATCTGATAATTTAAATGTTTATGTCCATATATATATATATATATATATATATATAAGTGTTTCCCAAAGAATGTATACACTAATGTATTTTGCAAAATTAAACTTTTTAATTTTAAAAAAATCATTCAAATATAAAATATAATTAAAAACAATTCTACAAGATGTTAAAAAAGAAATAAAATTAGTTACATGATAGTTGGTCTCCAAAAACTTCCTTCCATCGCTCTCATGTCATATATTTGTTCCTAGTCCACTTAAATTTCTTCTAATAATTTCTTGAGACTATCCTTCTATTTTGTCTGCTATCATCCGTTGGTGTTTTTCCTCTCACTATTTATGTCATTGTGCCTTTCAACATACTTCTATTGGTCCACCGTATATGACCTTGCCCATTCTAGCCTTGTCCCTCTGATGAATTAGACCAAATCTTTTCTTTTGTATAGCTGAACATTAGCTCTTCTTTCCTATTTCTGTTCCACATTGTTGAATATGGGTCTATAAGTCTTTATAAGAACTTTTCTCTCAAATGGACATAATTTTTCATTATCACTTCTTGTTGTTCTTGTGACCCATATGTCAATACAGGTTGGCTAAAACTTATATTTATACATATTCTTTAATTCTTGTTTTTCTTGACAATAACTTGGACTTGAAGAGGGTTTTAAGTGCATAAAGGTAGCACTCAATCTGATATTGATTTCTCCATGCATGTTATTTTGGTTATTCAAGGTAGTTTTGAAGTACTTGAATTCTTGTACTTGTTCACAGATGTTATTTCCTACGTGGAGGTTATTATGATCGCCCCTTCCTTGTTTTACCATGATGCATTTAGTTTTTCTGCTGTTAATTTCCAAGCCAATACCTTTCCCCATCTTTATCAGTTCTTCAACAGTACTATTTTATTAATTGGAACAGCTTTAATAGTTATATCATAGATAACACTTTAATTTATTTATTTATTATTGTAGATACTTCATTAAAGTATTTTTTATTTTTTATTTCAGTGTCAATTGATGTCAGTGATGCAATAGAAGTATTGTCTCGCTTACAGTTACCCATCATATCTGATTGTTATGTAGAAAAAGTAACAAATAGTCAATATACTTACTATACATTTCCTGAAACCTATGAATCAATAGTAATGCCAGATATTGATTTTCCATCTATTATAAATGAGTCTTGTGAGTTATTAAATATGTATTTACAACCATCATCAGGGCATATAAATTGGGATCAGTTTGTTAGTGATGATACATGCTATATAAATCCTAAAACATTAAGTTGTCTACTCAATTGTTATATTCAAAATGGCATAAAAGATATGCAAGAATTTATAATCAGGAAAAATGCTTTGACTGCTATCCGGTTATTTTTCTTAGCATCTACATTCAAGGATAGCAAAAATATTGGATTTTATCATTTCAACATACTCACTAAATGCTTAGAATTGATTAAATCGTGCGTCATGTTATTGCATAATACTGGAAGTATGTTTAATAGTGATATACAATTAAATGAAGATGAAAAAAATGATTTGATGACTGATTTATTGTCTATCATTAGAGATCTGAGAGTTATGGTCAAGCGATTTAAATTGTTTGACGAAATTGGCACTATAGATTTAATTGTTGATATAATGATAGATGTGACACGTTTGGAACGAACTTCTGGTAATATTTTGGAACAAACGCCTACTGAACGTTTAAGCTTCAGCACATTAGCATTTAATGCATACTCAGTTTTGATGGATATGTTTAATGATAATTGTGGATCAACATTTGATATAGGCCAGAAACTTATGTATTGTATAATGCCAGGTTTATTGGTCGATGCGCAACGTGAAATGCACTTGAGTACCAAGCAATTTAATGTCATCCGTGACCACCATTTATCATTTATTCGTAAACTTACAAAAAAATTGGGAGTATCGTTTGAGTGTCTATTAGAAATACTTTTACAGAATTTGTTATTCAGAGGACCTGATCGTAGTGAATTAAAACAACGCCAATTGCAGATCATATTAGAAGTTTGGAGATTATGTCCTAATAATGTCCGAATCAAAATAAAATTTTTTTTTTTTCGTTTGGTATATACAATAGATTCTAAAATACGTATATTTGCATTGGAAGTTCTGTTTAAATTACTCTCAGAACCTGAAGAAATTGAACCTGATGACCCACAATTACTATCATTAATGCCAGCAACAAAACATGAATTCATTGTAGCCGTCATTCTTTCTAAATTTCAAGATCCATTATTAACTGTTCGTGCTAAAGCAATTTCATTATTTGGTACATTAACAGCTACTCCACCAACTTCAACTGCATATCAACATACTTTGGCAAAACGCGTACTTGTCGATCCTTACCTTAATGTAGAGAGTTTAGATCAAACATTGTTTTGTCAAAGAGATTTTATTGATTTTCACCAATATGCAGAAAATAATATGAAAAATTTTGATCCGATTAATATCAGTAATTCTCAAATTTATCCTGGGGTTAAAACAATATTATGGGTTTTAAATGTGCATGCCCGTGATGAACGGGCTTATATTCGTCGTTTAAGTCTTACACTTTTGTGTAATTTATTACTTATAAATAAAAAATTAATGGAAAGGTATTATTTGTCATTATTGCAAATCAGTTGTTCAGACTGTACAATGACTATTAGAAAAGTAGTAGTTTCTGGGCTGACAGATTTGATATTAAAATATCCAGACAATCAAAATGTGTTAAAATATTGGTTTAATTCATTAATTCATTTAGTAGGTGATCGTGACAAAAGAATTCAAGAGTTGACTGTTGAGTGTATGGATCGAGTTATTTTAAAAAATATTAAACCATATTCTACCAAGTTAACTGATAATAATGATCCATTAGATTATTTACCGTGGCTTGTTTTAGACAATGTTTTTAATGAAAATGTAGGATTGTATATGCAGTGTTTATGTGAAAAATGGCACAATTATGGATTTCTCACAGATAAATTAATTAAAGACATTATGACATATGTAGATTTGCCGAATCATGATTGGAATTTGCATAGTTTATATTTATTACAATTAATTTCTCAACAAATGACTATTACAGACTTGTCATCTTTTATTAAATATACGGACAGGCATTGTGATACTTGGTTTTCAGAAGAAGCTTTATCCGATCAAAATAATTTGCTAACATGTGCACAGATGATTATTGATATCTTATTTTTAAATTACACAAGATTGGGCAAAAAAAGAAGTCAACAATTGTTTGATAAAATCGAAAGCCTTTTATTTAATTTCAAAGTACCCGTTCGTCTCATATCCAAATCTTTAGATTTGTACACAGTGTTACAATCTGATAATCCTGATAAACAAAATACAAATTTAAAAAATTTGTTTCAAATAACTAGTAAGAGTATTGAAACATTTAAAAATTCAAATAATGATACAATTCGAATTGTAAATCAAATATATACACTTGGTGATGTGGGTTTAGTACAAAATTTAAAAATTAAACATACATTTCACCAATATTTGCTGGATATGTTGAATATAAAGAATAATAACATCTCCCAAGGTATTAAAGCAATTTTGATATTAACAATTGGTAAATTAAGCATTGTTGATGAACAACTAGCTAAAGAAGCAATAACTTCTTTTGGAAAAATATTAAAAGATACATCATGCCATTCATCATTAAAAATAAATGCACTTACTGCATTGGCTGATTTATGTTTACGTTGTACAACTCTAGTAGAACAAGCAATTCCAGAAATGTGTGTTTGTTTGAAAGATAATAGTTTATCTGTTAAGCGGGTAGCATTAAAACTTCTTACTGGCCTAATACTTGAAGATTATATAAAACTAAGAGATGTTGCTTTCTTTGCTTTATTATGCATGCTTGAGGATTCTGATTGTCATGTGCGCCAAGAAACTTCGTCATTTATTGTTAACTATTTGCTAATTAAAAACAAAAATATCATGGAAAGAAAATTAATTGAAGTAATATTTCATTTCAATGGTTATACAGGTGGTCGGTATAGTGGCATAAAAAATTGTTTTACCACCTCTGAGCTAAAAGCATTTTTTTCAATGGAAGGTGACTCAAAGAAAGTATCACGTCATTGTGTTTATAAATTTATGTTAACACATATGTTTGACGATAGTAAATTGAAACTTATGGTTAAAATATTCAATATTTTTGAACAAATTGTAAATGATGTTAATGAAACAAAATATGATGATGTCATAGAGTGTGCCATACAAGTAATGAAAGATGCATTTTGGATTTTGAAAGCCAAAGAAATGGCCCTCACTTCTGGAAAACCACGAGATAGCAATAATGATGATGATCCAGGAACATTAGAAAAAGTGACCGACATAGCTAAAAATGAAGTAGTTATAAATACATACAAAATGGTGATGGCTGACTACATAATACCAAGTGTAATAAAATTAAAAGATGAATTGCAGAAAAGTAAAAAAGGTTTAGCAACTGTAATGAATGATTTGCGCTCATATTTATCTGTACTGACTTCAGGTAAATCTCCAATAAAGAATGAAATTGTCAAATTATTATCTGATAATGGTGAAGAACTAATTAGTGAAATTTTACTTGATAATAAGCAAATGAAACAGCATAAACAAAAAATAGAAAATGACACTAATTTAGATTCAGAAGATGATGATGAAGATTACAGACCAATTCATTTTATAGAAGAATTACAGTTTGCAACTTGGGCACAATTAATGGAAATACACGATAGAGTTGAAGAGCCAAATTTGGATAAATCAAGGCAATCACAAATGCAAAAGGAACTTGAAAATAATTTATCAAGAATTTCTATTGCAGAAAACAATGTGCAAGATGTACCAACGACCATTACAAGTCAGCAAATAGATGAAGAGATACAACCAATTAAGAGAGGTAAAAAAAAAAGTTCTACTGGGAAATGTAAAAGATTAAAAATGATTGGTAATAATAAAAATACACAATTTGATAACAGTCAGCGGCTTTCCAATGGAAATTCCTTAGTAAATAAAACTAAAGATGATGATGTTTCTGATGATAAATTTGAACTATTACAAATTACTAAAAATAATAAAAAATCACCATTAGATAGCCATCAGCAAAACCCCACTAAAGATGACGGTAATTTTAATGAAAAATGTAAACAATTGATAATTAATGAAAATAATGATGAAGCACAACAAGGTAGCAGTCAAGTATCCAGTAGAAAGTCCCCAGTAAATAAAACTGAAGATGAGGATGATTTACCAGGCTATACATTTTTCACGTAGAATAAATTGAAAATATTATATGTATATTTATTTTTAACATATAATTGTTAAGTCAAGTATTAATTTATAATATTATGTATATTTTGCTGTAATATATTTTCGAGTTTAATATTATGAATTTATTATTCTTATTACTATGTAAAATCTATATATCTAAACGCCCCACCTTATATATCTAACTTATCTATTTGGTCTGATTTAAAAATCAAGATTGTTTCTGAAGAAGCTATAATCTAATATAAAAGACACCATTCAAAACTTCTTTATCGTCCCAATTTCCTCGTATCGAATCTAGGCACACTATCAGTTCCTGTAAACCCATTTAGATGGCTAAAAAGAAAGTTGGTGTGGACCTTAGTAATTAAAAGAATTAATTTAAAAAAAAAAAAAAACAATTTTTAATTAAATAAGCCAACAGGTGGTGTCATTACTGGGGGGTGGCTTCCTCCATCAAGGTGTATCATGTTATTTTTTTCCTTTCTCTTCTTTTATCACATATTCTTATTATGCCCTGGAGCACAGATTGAGGAGCGCGTAAAACAACCGAAAAATATTTCAGCCGATAGTATTTTGTCCAAAAATATTACAGCCAACTTTAATAAAGAGATGAGGTCACATCTTCCAAAAAACGATAATGCGTGATAAGAAATAAATAAAAAGGGAGAGAAATTTCGTATATATTTTAAAATGAAAAACAAATTATGCAAGTTAAGCTGATGTCCCAAGTAAACCATTTCTATGTTTTTGAATTTTTAATCAATGAAGTTAATTTGAAAATATATTGGTTTAGTTTTGATAATAAATCCAACATGTGTAAGTGGATGTTTGTTTACATTTAAATAGTTTAAATGCTTATAAATGGTTGAAATTAAAAATAATAGGTAATCATTTTAAACTTAATTAAATAATATATTATTGTGATATTTTTATCACAGAAATATCCGAAATGTTGTCATTTTATTAATTTTTGTTGGTTTAAAAGTGTGTCGGAATTAACTCAACATTACTACATTCTTTCAAACTTTTGTTCCAGATATCGACATTCAAGTCTCCAAGTTTTTCTAATTCAACATTTTCTGATTAAAAACAATGATAAGAAATGTACAAGTTGATAATTATTTTTTTTATAGTAGAGTTTCGGGTGATTCGGCTAAAATACGGTTCGGCTGTTTATTAGCCCTTCCACAGATTGTATATATCTATATATATCATATATATTGTATATATATGTATATATCTTATGAACATATTGAAACAAAAAATTATTCTTATTATTATGTCATTTATAAATTTAAATTAATTGTATTAAAAGTATTGTGTAATATTTTCATATTTAATGAAAAACCATCCTATAATATTTAATATTAAATGAATCGATGATTGCAAGAACGGCACTAGTCAGTTATTTACAACTTTTGGATAATTGATGAAAATTGTTGATATAAACTATTAATATAAACAATTTAATTTAAAAATTAATACTTATTGAAACATGTAAGGTACTGATCATAGATAATTTTTGTGTAAAAATAATTTAATGTGCGGTTATTATTATTGTATTTATTAACTCAAATAGATTTTTAAAATTTGGTATATATAAACTTAAATGTAAATGTAATAAATTTTATATAGGTAAGATAAATACTGTTTTTAAAATAAGATATAAAGAACACATTTCTGAAATAAAATTTAAAAAGACTGCCCCTAATTCAAATTTCGTTAAATATGTTTCAGAAAATAACCATAATATAAGCTTTGATATTAATACAGATTCAGAGATATTAAATATCCAAAATAACATTTATACATTAATTTAGTTTAAAAAGAAGTACATAAATACAATAAAATAAAGAATAATAATTTTAATAATATTTTAAATGTACAAACAGATTTTAAAAATAATATCTTATATCAGTACATGTTAGATAATAATAACCAAATAATTTATATTTCTTAATAGATCTATGTTTAATAATAACCCATTTTAAATAATCTCTCCTATTAAAATAAATTATTTCTTTGTAAAACGACAGATTTGTGTAATTTTTTTCTATGCATTCCTTTATTTAGTTTTTTATATTTAGTCGCGTTTTACATTTTGACTATGATATACCTGATGATGAATTTTTAATTGGAAACCAGTGGTATAATACTCCAGGCGACGAATTTATTATTTTTTTATTTTTATATATACATTTTTCATTTATATATTTATTTACCATTTTATTAGTTTTGTTTTTACTTTATTATTTTATAAATTCATTTTAGACACATATTATATTAATATTATTACTCACAAATATTTCAAATAATTTTATTAACAATAATATACTATATACCTATCTGGCTATTTCTTATTATTTAAGGGATTATTGCTCATATCAATATTTTATTGATCACACTGAGGTTAAATTATACACGGTGTCATTGGCTAAACTGTATTCGATACGTTATTTTTTGAATTTTCAAAATGGATGACATATGGTTTGATAACGATAACCGAAAGAACAATCGAAACTTTTCAAAAACTCTTGTTTATACATTTCTAACTTACCCCATTAGATATTTGATATTATATTACTATATTAGTTTTTTTTTTTTAAATTTATTTGTTATATCATGTTATATTTATATTAGTGTAAATATTAAATAATATATCAATAATTTAATTATTGTTTGTTGTGCAAAATGATGTGTTTCAGTACAATTTACATGAGATAACTACTGTATGGCACAATTGTAAAATTGACTGAATAAGTGCTGGTGAGTATGAATCGTAGTGCTTCTATATTACCTTTAATTATTGTGTAATCAATGGCTTGATTTTTAACAGATTATGATGAACCATAGTACAGAATCAAGTGTCTTTGGTAATGTTGAAGAAAATGATGGAGAAACTGATAATTATGTTACATGTCCATTATTACAACTAAAATATTCTAGACCAAGAAAACCAATTAGGTAAGTTATTAAAATAATAATATGTATTAATATCTTTATCAATTATACATAGGTAGGATAAATACCGTCAAATTTTGTAAATTATAATGTTTTAAGCTATTTTTGTCATCAAAAATACAATTATTGTTCAATTTGATTTTTTGTCAACTTATAGCGGACAATACTATTCATACATTTTGTTATGAAAAATAAATGATTTTATAAATTCTTTTTGATATTTATACCTGTTTGAAGTTATTCCTTATTTGTCTCAACTTTAGACACTTATTTCTTTTACTTGTTATTATTATTGTATGTTGAATTAAGAAATATTAATAATAGGTTTGGGCACTATAGGAAGTTTTTAAAAACATACTCTTATATCAATAAATTAAACAGTAACAATATTTTTCTTCAATGTAGCCTATTTGATATTAAATGTTAAACAATTCTTTGGTTTTCTTTTTGTGTGTTTTATCTATCCTCACAAGATTGCAAGTTTTATTTAACCTATACATATTTACACAATGTATAACCAAATTATCTATACTTCCTGTCCGAACTTAAGACAATAAAATCACAAAATAACATCTATGCATGATAAGTAGTAAATATGTATAAACTTGCGTGATTCGTGTGGGTTTATAGCAATATAAAATATATAGGGTTTTAGTCTACTGTGAGATACATTTTTCTTCAAAATAGGTATAACAAGTCAAATACTGTTAAAAAACTTTTTGTTTTTCTATTTACCAATTCTAATACAGATGATTATTATTTAAACACATGTACACAAATTATTTTAATAAATAACTAACAAAATAGTTAAACAAAACAATGACTGTTTAAAATTCAACCTCAATCTGAATTTTTATCATTTGGCGGTATATACATATAATGAATTATACAAAAACAATGTAAATTTAAAATAAATAAATAAATTCATATGTGTTTTAGTCGGTTGGGACAAAAAGGAAGATCCCTTAAACGTTTTAATGATAATCAACCTTTATTTGAAAACAAAACAGCTGAAGCAGACTTAGGGTATTCATTTCAAACACGTACCCCAGAAAATGTAGTTAATGATTTTGAAAAACTTGATTTAGTACACCAAACTCCATTTGTTCATCCAGTGGTAAAGACACAAAATGACAGTGGTATAGAAACTCCAAGTGATACGCTTAACAACCTTAAGAACTTGAATATTAAACCAACTCTTTCATTGAGTACCAAAAGGTTACTATATAGTAATAAAGAAAATTTACCAGAGCAAACAAAAGAAGAATTAGAAACACTAGATTCTCAAAAAACAACTCAAAGCAATTCTAGTACGTCATGTTCATTTACTGTAAAAGAAAATTTAAAAGTGATTACAAATAACCCACCAGTCCCAGTAAAAGATGACACATTTTATATTTCACCTGAAACTTCAAAATACAACTATGATACAAGTTTATATCATAGTATCAGAGAAACAACTGTTGTACCTGATTCGCCAAATTCATTTTTATCTATCAAAAATTCTAATTCACAAGTTGATTCTTCTTTATCAACAAAGCAATTAGGATGTGCACCACTTGACAGTCAAAATAAGTATACTTTGGAATTATCACCTGCGGCTAAACATAACAATTCTGTAATAAATCCTCGATCTCCTATTCGTCGTAATCCTGTGGTTTTTGTTCAAGATGGAGAGTTTAAACGACCAATTAATTCAGCCAGTAACATATGTGTTAAATGTTCCAATGAAAACTTTATAACTGTTAAAGGAATTAATTATAGTATACTGAATACATTAGGTCATGGAGGATCCAGTGTTGTATATGAGGTGAATATTCAATAGAATATTTTTGATAGAATTATCATGTTAGTATTATTTTTAATATTTATTTTATTTTATTTTATATTAGGTTTTACATCCTGAAACTAACCAAGTGGTAGCAATAAAAAAAGTAGATTTATCTGAAGTTGAAGATATCATAGCTAAAGGATATTTAAATGAAGTTAAATTGTTAGAAAATCTGCAAATCTGTGAAAGTGTTATACGGCTTTTTGACAGGTAGATTTTAAATTATTTCAACTAACAATATTTATTTTTGCGTGTACTATCTGTAAATAATAGACTACACAATTTTACATTAATAAATTAAATTTTATCTTTGTTTTCCTATGCAATTTATAAAAGTTAACCTAATGGTATACCAATTTGGTTTAATTTTGTATATTATTTATTTGATATTTAATTATTTCAGTCAATACTCCACTAAAGAAAAGATTTTGTACATGGTAATGGAAAAAGGAGATACCGATCTTTCAAAACTCATTCGTAGTACAAAACATATGTCAGTATTCATGATAATGTACTATTGGTCAGAAATGTTGAATACTGTTAGTCAAATACATGAGAAAGGTAAATGATTATCAAACATACAATAATAATAATAATTTGTATTAATTTGAATAAACAGGCATATACATGTTTATTGCTAATTAATCTGGATGTATTAAAAAAAAAATATTTTCACATTATGTTAACAATAACAATACTCAAAACCCCTCTAAAAGACTAAATGAAAATTACATAGTATGTATGAATGTTTATTAGAATAGTATTTAAATCAAAAATAGCTTATCTTTACCTAATTAAGATTAATTAACTTCTTAAGAAATTCAATTATTTTCAGTTCATTATTTTTGATGTACATTTTTTATTAAACTTTTTAAAAATAATTTGTATAATGGATATGCTTTTTTTTTTTGCATTCTAAATAAGAATGCATGCAATGATGTATTATCACTTATTAAATCAACTTCCATTACATATTATTAAGTCCATAATTCATTTAAAAAATTAAACTAAGTAATTCTTAAAAATAATTTTGATATTTATATCAAAAATATTCATATTTGTACATATATGATTGAATTTTGTATTAATAAAAAGTAATAATTAATAAAACACATTTCCAAATGGAAGCATTATGTCAAGTTAAATTTTATTTGTCAACAGATGTTATACATTCAGATCTCAAACCAGCAAATTTCCTTTTAGTTAGTGGCCGTTTAAAATTGATAGATTTTGGTATTGCGTCAAAAATACAAGGCGACATGACTAGTGTCGTAAAGGATGTCACTACTGGAACTTGGAACTACATGAGTCCAGAGTGTATTATTAGTGGAGGCTCAAACTTTCAAGGACATAAAGTAAAAATTAAATGATTTCATTAGGAAAAATTGTAATTTTTTTTTTTAAATTTAGATCAACCAAAAATCAGATGTGTGGTCCTTAGGATGTATACTTTATAGCTTAATTTATGGCAAGACTCCTTATTCACATCTTACAAATACTTGGCAAAAGTTGCAAGCCATTGCTGTATCCAAACAAAATATTATTTTTCCAAAACAGAGTAAATTGTTTCCACATGGTATACCACCTGTACTTATGCAAACAATGGAATTATGTTTGATAAAAGATGTGAAAACTAGACCTAATGTAACAGATTTGTTGAAACTTATTGAAAATGCAGCGTTCAAACCAATGACCTAAGAATAAGAAACTTATAAAGGTTAAGAAAATACTCCATCCTTAATAATAAAAGATCTTTATTTTAATATTGTAAAATTGTTTTATTTGTATATGAACAAAATTATATATATTTCAAGTTCTTTTTTTTAATTTGACAATTTATATTATGTTAACTGAAAACAGTATCACTGTGAAAGGAAATATATTATTAATTTCTGGTTTGATATTTTGAATTTTATAAGTACTTTATTAAGATAATATTAACTGGTAAAATTACAATTGTGTAAAATGAATCAATATTCATCTGTTAAATTTCTTGAATAATTAATAATTTTGTATCTTCAGTTATATATTAGATAACTTTAAACAACTATTCTTATCTAGACATAATATGTAAAAACATTTTTAGTATTGATATTTTAATACTATATATTATTGTGATATTTTTATTGTAATCTGCTTTTTATAACCAGTTTAATAATTAATAAAATATATTATTTTACTGTGTACTACATTTATGCAATATCATGATATGAAGATACATTCTTAGTTAAATTAACAAATAAAAATTATATATATATATATATATACTTCATTACTGCCATATTGTTAATTTTCCATTTTCAAATATTAGACAATCAACAGGCCAAGCTATTGATGATTTATCAAAAGGCAATAGATCTTGAAAGCCTTTGTCTGAGTTCTAAAAAAAAAAAAGAATATACAGTAAAATAAATCATTAAAAAAAATGTTTAATATAATTTTATGTTAATTAATTGATGTATTTTACATGTGTTAATATATGTATTGAATTAAATTACATTTTAGCTAATAATGATAATAATTGTATTACTTCATTTTATAAAATAAATTTAAAAATACATTAATATAAATTATATACTACTAATTTGATTCAATTTTGTATACATAATGATTTCTTATTGATATAACTAGAAATAGTGATATTCTATCAGCTCACATTATTTGAAACAAAATTAATAATAATAATAATGAACAATAAATTTACTTTTATATTTATTTATTTAATATTTATTGAGATTATATTTTTGTTGTAATGAGCAAATTTATTTCACTCATTTGTAAGATACTTGAATTTAGGCCTACATAAAACTTAATGAAATAATAATATAATTAATCTTCTTAAATTTGTATTTATTGAAAAGTGATTGTTAATTAATTAATATTAATGTTCTTAATTATAAAAACAAAATGTATTATTTAATGTTTGCACGTCTTACCTTGTATAAATCAATAAAATTTAACAAATCTTTTGATAATAATTCATTTGATTCCACTAGTTTTGTAACACTAAAAGAAAAAGGAAGATACAAGTATACATAATCTAGAAGCATATTATTTAAACAGTGACAGTTTATTTTATAAAATAAATTAGGTTAAAATCCTTTGTCGTATTCCCTAAATGGATACTAATTGATTGTAGAAGAAAATATGTATCTTTTTATATAAGTAAATATTTTTCTTAAAATTATGATATAATACTGTATGCACATTTCAAATAAAAGATACGTTACTTTAAGTATGATTTATTAAGAAAGAATAGGAATCAAAATATAAATATGAACCTCCAATATAAATTATAATTTTGAAATTGTTAGTCCAATATTAATAAAAAAAACTTAAGGAATATTTTAATATAGAACATAGTTAATTATTGTAAGGTTTGAATATTAAAACATGACATACTTGGCATGATGGTTAGGCCACTGTTATGGGTTAAGAAGTTGAGATGGTAAAATATAGAGGGGTATTTAATGTATATCTATATGCAGTGATTAATCTTTGCTAACAAAAAATGATTCTGAGGGAAGTTCGGTTATACATATTTAGAAAAGCCATAATAATTACGATTTTCGTTCAAAATTCTAATGAAAAAAATTTTCTTTGTTACTCATTTTAATTTTATTTGCCACAAGTATGACTTATAATGAACTTCCTATTAAATCTAACAATTTTATCCATAGTGTACCAAATAAAAATTTAAAAAAAAAAAACAAAATCAAAATGTTTATACAGCTTTTTTTATAGCTCAAAAAGGGCTATGTTTTGAAAATGTTACCACCTCTAGAAAAGGCAGATATCAAATCTCTACAAATATTTTTAACTAAATTACAACCAATTAACAACATTGAAAATAATACATTTCGTACATTTTCCTGGTTTTTCTAAATTATAAAAACCCATTGAAAAATCAAAAAATGACCTGTCTAATATACCACCTGGATGAAATTTGCTACACTTAAAAATCTGAGCAATATTTCAGATAGAAAAGTTATTCACCGAAAAAAAAATTAACATTATTGTAAAACCAATATAAATTAAATGGATATTTTGGTACAAAATCATATAGGCTGAGTCTTTTAGATAATTTATAATAAAATTCTGTACCTAAGTATTAAATAAATTTATGCACCTAACCAAATAAAAATATATACATACATATATTTATTATCATACCTAGTTTTACATTATGAATTTCAAAATAAAATTACTTTTCATTTTTCCACATTTGATTATCAACAATATATTTGCAAATATTTTTATTAATATCTGAATTAAATAGAGGCAATCCAAAACAACAATCTAATAAAGTCCATTCAGGTACATCATAAATAGGCTCTAACATTAATGTTTTTTTAATACATGGAGTATCATTTAATTTTTCTAACTCTTCTTTCAAAAGTGATACACCATTCTTATGAAAAACAGGTGAAGGATCTGTTAATACAAATATTTGATTAGTTTTTTCAAATCTAATAATAAAAAATTATGTACAGACCACTAATAGCAGTATTTTCAGTGTTAAATTTCTTTTCATATTTAGTTGGCATTGTCACACACGTTATGTAACCACAACTGTTCTCTGTATTTAAAATATTCGATAAACTTTTTATTGATTTTTCTTCATATAAAAATGAATATTCTAAACAAATTTCAATTAATATTTGTTAATGTATTAATTACATATAACTAGAGCCTAGAATTATATGCATTTCAAAATTGTCAAATATTATGTAAATATACATACAAAAAGTGGCCAAATATGAAATTATATACATTATATTTTGTTTAAAAAAATAAAACACTATTTTTACACCACCGAGAATAGTAATAATTTATTATATATTATATTATTTTAAATAACATATCTGATAACCTAAACAATAAACTTTCAAAATAATAACAAATTTTAGTTTTATTAAACACATACTTTTTACCACACAAGATTTTAAAATATAATGACATATTACGCACGACAAAAATGACAAACAATTTCATAAAATGATAACACCAAGCCATACATGATTATGAATCATAGGTTAGAGCTCTGATTTCATACACTATGGCAAATATAACAATATTTTAACAAAATTCCTATGAGAAACAATGTCAAAAACTCTTTTTCTACAGTAAAATTGATTTATCAATAACAAATACACATTATATGCAAAGTTGAATTTGTGAATGCATATAATTCCGGGTTCTGCATATAACAATTATGTCAATAAAACTAACCATTTTCTAAATTGTTTATTTTTGGAAATGGTAAAACACAAGTATTCGTATTACAAGCCTGGAAATATAAAATGTTTACTGTATTTTAATAAATATTTGTTTGTTTTTAATTACTTGTATAAGAACTGGTGATTCTCTTAATGTATCGTTGATAATTGTTAATAAATTTTCAATAGGTATAAAATGTGGATCGTGTCCCCAAGTAGTTACCATTACTTTAGAACAATGTCTAAACATTTTAGGAACATTCCACAAACGAATACCTATTAATTAAAATAATGATGAATACAATAAAACAAAGTACATAGAGTATAAGTGCGGAGGAAGAGATTAAGACAAGTAATGACAATAAGTCAGATTTAGTTTCTAGAATATTTTGTACAAAAGAATGGTGACTTGGACGAGGTGAAGGACAGGATTGAGTGTAGTTTGATCAACTAGAGAGAAACCTTAAGTATTTTATGTGACAAGAAAATTCCAATAAGACTGAAAGGTAAGTTCTACAAGAATGTGGAGAAGTCAACTATATTGTATGGTTCAGAATGTCAAATGGTAGACAGAAAACTAAAACAGAGAATGATTATGTAGTGGAGATGAGAATATTTATGTAGATGAGTAGGGAAGAGAAAAATAGGATAATAAATAAGTACATAAGAAGCAGTATAGGCTGGTTTCGATAATAAACAAAGTGAGACAAAATAGACTGATTTACATGGTTTGGGCATGGTACAAGGTGAGAGGAATTGGAAGCAGTAATAATAGTAATGAAAATAAACATAAGAGGGTAGAGTAAAACTGAAAATTTGATACAATTGAGAATGATATGATGACCTGCACAGGAGGATGATGTGAAAGATTTAGACAAGCTTGGCTGAACCCAAAGAATTTAGATAAAAAAATAATAAAAACAGTGTTTCAGAAATAAATTTACCTCTAACTAATAATAGTGATGTTGGTCCATAACTTGTTTTATGATATAAATATAGTTTAAACCAAACTGAATTTACTTCTGGTATAGGAGGACCAATATGTGGTAACTTTGGTGAAGATAGAAGAGGTGTTTCTTTATTTAATGGAGCCATCGACATTAATAAGCTAGCATTTTCAAAATATCAATATTATTCAATTAATTTACTGTAAAATGGAAACACATACTTGTAATTTTTTTTTAAAAATCTAACACATGTATCTGCAGACAATGACTTAAGGCTTTCCCATCGTATAAGATCTAATTTACCAGGACAATTTTCTGATCTCAACGTTTTCACCGTGCTTCTGAGTGTTAAAGCGTGTTCAAAATATCGTCTAGCTTCACCTTCACTCTCACCTGCACTAGGAGTTTCACTTCCAAAAACACAGCTACCAGTATTATAACCATCTGCAACTTTATCAAGTTCATCCAAAAATGCATTTAATGCTTCATCAGTTAGTTTACCCGCTTCAAATAATGTGACAGCATGATCTTTAAGACTCTGAATATTTATTTAAACATAAGTTAATAGTTTATATAAAACATTTTTAATTTAATAAATTATTATTATATGTCCAACAATATATGAAAATAAGTAAAATAAAAAATAAAATATTGTATACTTACAGGAGAAAGATTACCCATCATTAAAAATGCTGTAAGAGTTGAATCAAACAAAAAGGCCATCCTTTTTTCAGCATTACTTTTATCAGGCGATGATTCAATAATATCTGGTATATCTTTGGGTAAAATTATTGGCAACGACGATGAATCAGAGATTGGTTCTACATTCACTATTTCTAATCTAGGTACATTTTTTGTTCCAGACCAGGATGAATGAGTAGAAATAGATTTAGGATTTTTTTTCTGGGCAATTTTCAACCGACAGAATAAGGATACTGCATTCTTTACTGATTCCAAGTCAATTTCTAATATAGTAGTTAACTAAAAAAAATTCATAAGAAATTAATAGTTTTTTTTTTTTTAGATAATTTGAATTTAACAATTATATTAACAAATAAATTAATAACCTCACTAACTGAAGTATGTTCATCAATTGATACAAAAATTTTATACAGAAGATTTTCAAAATTATCACCAAGTACTCTATTCATTACAAACCCACCAAGTGTTGATACTATAATGTGGTCATCATCATATATTGGAACATCATAGTAAACTAGACCTTTTCTACAAATAATATAACATGTAAACCAATATTTCATATAAAAAGTTAAATTATTAACTTGTAAAGACTGTGGAGTATATTATAATCTAAATTTCCAGCCATTTGTTTTCCATTATCAATTATATGGTCAATAAATTTTTTCTCGTCTTCATTAATGGTCTATAAAAAGAGTTAAATAAATATAATTTTAATTTTAATAACCTATACATTTTTTTTAAATTTAAATTTAGTTATTAAATTTGTATATACTTTTATATCATCCTCGTACAAACATCCAACATCTACAACCCACCAAGGATCTACATTTATATTTACTGGTTGGGATGGTAACATCGGTCGTATTTCATGTTTCCTTCTAAAAAGTTTATTTTTAGTTCGGCACTGATTCATTAATTCAATATATTCATTACGTCCAATTCCTAAAATTCTTAAGCCTAGAAATAGTAGGTTATCGAAATATTAAAATAGACCTATAAATGAAGAATTGTTTATAGATAAGTAGTCAAATTGAATTGTTAATAGAAATAAGATTTATATTTACAATCAACTGCTGTGAAATTTGGTATTGAATCATAACTTTTGTCCGATTCCATAACATGTATAATTGTTGATATATAAAACTGAAATGGTGTAATTCTTAATCCTTTAACAATTACATCAGATAGATGATATGGATACAACATCAAGTTTTCTCTACTATATGTCATTAAATCTTCATAGTAACTTTGTTCGTTTCTTATAACAGATTTTACTGGAAACAAAATTACAAATATTTTGATTATCTAAATCACTGCTTAATAATACAACTTATTTTTACCTAAATTTCCTTTGTATCTAACTTGATTCCTTATACTATACACAGAAATACATTTTTTGTACTCTTTTATAGAATTTCCTACACTCTGAAAAATGAGTAAAACATTTATTTGCTATAAATTTATTAGAATATTCAATGCGTTCAAATGCTTCAATACTATTTATGCAAATACTATAATTTATAATTAAATACATAAATTACTTGTTTCACTGTGGGCGGAAGGTTTGCCCAAGGAATATTTTGAAGAACACATTTTTCCATTTCTTCGTTCATATTTAGAAATATTTGGTAGACAAATAATATATAACAATTAAACTTCACATTTAAAATTCATACTTCAAAATGCCTAGTTTTGAATTTGAATTTCAACTTTATCAAAATTCTTCTTATCTCTTTGAAATATTTATGGGTAAAATACTTTATCTATCTGTTTTCTATATCTATGGGTAGTACTTATTACTCATAGATGATAAATAAATTATTATTGTAATAATTAATGATTAGCATACTATTACCACAGATATATATATACACATATTCTGTGCTATTGCTATGGTTGCCCAACGACTATGAAATTAATCTTACAATCAAGACGGTTGTCAAAACGCTGCTCCCGCAAAAATCAAATGACTGTCTCTGGTCACACTGGCGCAATTTTAAGACAGCCATTATAATTTTATTTATGATCCTATTTAAATTCTAAATTTTACTTGGCCTTAATTGCCCACACCAAATCAAAATGTTTTTAAAATATTTTATTGTTTGTTTTTCTCTTGACGATTGTCGAAAGCCAGTACTTAAGTCCATGGTGATTAAAAATATATTTAAAAACATGTATTAACTGTTCTTTTTACCTTGTCGGTCCTCATATTCCCTTACCTTCCCAATAAGCAGCAATTTGTAATGTCTTCTTTAAAATATTGGTTGTCATAAAGTCTTCCTTTCTGCACTTAATCGGTAGTAGTGGTCATGTAAACAGATAGTCTGCATCTTGTTTCCCGCCACATTCTCATTTATTCCCTATTTTTTCTCATTACTTGCTGTCGTTCCAGTTTCGGTTTGTAATCTATTTAGTGTCTTCCATGTCGAACATAGTAGATAACTTCCGGGTTGTGAGCTTTCTTTCATAAGTCTATTCTTGTCACTTCAGAATTTTCTGATAGGCTAATTGTTGTCCTTAAAAAGTTTTCCCTCGATTTTAGTCTGCTCCCCATGAAATTACTTCCATATAAATGATGTCTTATGTTCTTGTTTTGTGTTTTCTACTTTTGTTGCCACCTCTTGCCTTATTTTAGAAGATGCTATCTCACATAGTACTTATACTTTCTGAACTGGGTTGGTTTCAAGTAACTCATAATTAGTCTATTACTTAGTTACGTTTAGGGCCACATCTATCTTCTTTGCATGTGCTGAGTTTTTCCAAGCAGCACAAGCATATTCACCCGTTGAGTAGCATAGTGATCGGGCTATTTTATTTAAGACACGAGGGTCTGCACCCCATTGAGAGCCAATCAGTTTCTTGTTCCTAATTAATTTTTTGTGTTTTCATAATGACTTCTATATGTCAGGGATTAATCAAGTTTAATTCCTAGGTATTTTGGTTCATCAGAGTACTCTAATTCTGTGCCTTGCCAATTAACTCTCAATTTCCGCCGAGCACTTCTATTTCGTTAGCAAAAAGTAGTAATTAGTGTTTTTGCTGGATTCGGTTTGAGATACCTACTTAATTGTTTTTGTAATATTCTTTCATAGAATTAAGCGCAATGTTCAGATTCTCTTATACATCCTCGGATGTTTTACCTGGGTTGATAACGAGGTCATCAGCGTGTATAAAGTATTTTGTTTGGTTCCCATTTGGTTGATCATTAGTACCCCATATATATATTAAATAATTTTAAGTATTATTAATATGAATAACAACTCAAACTTAACTTACCAGCCTGCTGCTTAATAAGTTTCTCGTAAATCTTGTTGCTTAGGTACCTATTATATTCAGTACTAACTGTAATGTCCCCCGCGCCTTGTGTAACGCTCTATGTTTATATTTACGAGGTCTCGGGGACTCGACCTTGGTGTGCGATATCTATGTAACGGATTCAGGTAACCTTTATTGTGTTAAAACAAAATACGATTCATATTGGTATGATCTTAAGCCGGGTTTACACGACGCGGATCTGATGCGCGAGGCAAGATTCGACCTGTGTGAACGTGTGCCTCGTCACCTCGCATGATTCGAGGACGAGGGAATCGCGAATCAGCACGACGAGCGAAAGTTTGTCAGTGTTTAGACCCGTATTTAAGGTGATTACTGAATCTCCTTTAATCTCCAGTTGTTTGTTTCGCATCGTGTGAACGTGTTATCACTTCGCCATTCATCATCTAGATCCTAGACTGAACGCTTACCCTGATTCACCTGGCAATATACACCAGATGCGCATTGTATAAACGGTAATCAGAAAAATAAGCCACGGAAAACTTTTAATTTTAAATTCTGAATGGAGCGAAGAAACTTATCAGGGACGTCTTCGGGTCAATACCATGGAGAGGCGAACAATTTTTACTCTTAAATATCACCACTTTAGTTAACAAAAGCTTAAAACCTTTATGTCTAATGTCATTTCAACTTAAACTAGCTTAGAAGACTACAGATATATTGTACAAATAGATTAAACAAATACAGTAAACCGGTACAATTTAAAAGTTAAGTTTATTTTTTTCACATTAAACAAATAATAGCCAACAATGTTTTCTATATTAATGTTTTCATTTAGGTGAACATTTAAAAGTGATAAACCAGTTAGTCTCTGCTCAATTTTTTTTTTTTTACTATAAAGTATGACTTTTAATGAACCTCGTGTTAAATTCTCAAGCATTTCTGTTTGGTATAACAATTTTTTCCATAAAGTACCTAAAAATTATGTACAAAACTCGCAAAATTACAATGTCTATAAATTGCTCAATAATTTGTAAAGAAAACGCAAATATAAGTTTTCTGTCTAAATTTCAAATCTCTAAGAATATTTTTAACTGAATTCAAAATTGAAAATTATAAAAGCATTATTTTCATAAATTTTCCTGTTTTTCTTAAGTGTTATCCTGGGTTTTTCTGATATTATGAAAACTGCTTGAAAAATCAACAAAAGTGTTACACTTATATATTGAAGCAAGATTTCTGGTAGAAATTTTTATTACGGGATAAATATATAATAAAAAAAAAAACATCATTGCAAATCCAATAGGTAGATTCTTCCCTATACTCAGAATCTAAAATTTAAATTAGATTAATCATTTCCAATTTTGATTTTAAAAATATATTATTTTATTATATCTTTGCAAATTGATTGTTTCCACTTAGTTTTCCATAATTCTACTCACCCTTGAGAGAATATTTATTGAAATTTATAAATGAGAAGTGTTTCATTCTTGTTTCAATCAAAGTATTTCGAAGATCCGAGGTTTTCTTTATGGTGTTTGGAACCAGTTGCATTTGTCCTTATTTGTACTCAAGAATTATGAATATTTTGAACAAAAATGAACATCACACAGCTTATGGAGTGGGGGGGCGATCCCCCCCTCAGAGACGCGCCCCTAAAGTTAGCTTATGGAATTACATCGATTCCATTATTTTCAATTTCAAAGGCTTATATTTTTTTTTTTTCCCTGATCAAACATTAATTTTCTTACCAAAAAAGTTACTGAAGTTAAAAATAAGTCGAATAAAGTTTTTAGTAAAAATAAAAAAAATACACATAATACAATCAATATTAAAAAATTGTTCTATATAAGGCATCAGTAAACAATAATAATAATGCATTCATTAAAATTATAAAAGTATAAAATGCTATTGCTATTATTATAGAATTAAAAATATAATTAATAACACTTAATGTAACTAATTATAATATAATAAAGAAATTGGCTTTTTTTTCTTACATTCCGTGTAAACAGTTGGGTGAATCAGCTATTTGGTGAGGCAGCCTTGCACATCAGATTTACGTCGTGTTAACCCGGCTTTATATAATATTATACAATCCTACAAATTGAGGGTGTCCAGTCGAGGGGTATCTAAGTGATGTTCGTGATGATGGCCTGTGGTATCCTTACGATGGCCGCTCCTACCTAGGATGATGTTATTCACGGGTACATACTCCACTTGATAAATCTGTAAAACACTGTTGCTCCATACTTGACATTAGGCAGTTTTTTAGACGACTCATTGACGAGAAAGTTCTCTCATACGTAGCAGAACTCACTGGAATTGTAATTCACTGAAGAATTTATTGTCTATCTGACTAACGATATTGTTGATGTTTCATATGTATAGGTAGGTACCTAATATTTAATAAAACTAATCATAATAAACAATTTGTGTTTCTGCTGAAAATGTCAAATAAAAAAAAAAAACTCTACTTAAAACAAAAAACTTTTTATATTCTGAGTGAAGCAAAGAAGTTTATGGTTTTACAAAGATGTATTTTTTTTTATATGTGCGCAACGTTTTTACCGGAAATCTTGCTCTGATTTTTAAGTGTAACACCTTTTCGCAAAGGAAATCGGTGTAGGGATATACTTTAAAGATGTTACATTTTTCGATTTTCTCAACAAATGTAAAAACCGAAAAAAACTGAGGAAAAATGGTACATTAAACAAATATTATTAACGAAAATATATAATGCCTATTTAATTATATTACCATAATATGACGTATATATTGTTGGCAAAGCATCACTTTCAACTGAATTCCGCTCAGAATAGTTTTTTCGTTAACAACGGTTTACCATTGCTCAGAGATATACATTAAGTTCTCGTCTATATCCTACCTTCTCATATTCCCACCTACTATAGTGGCTGCACCCACACGCGAAGTATGCCCGTTTTTTTATTTTAATGTATACGTTGAAGCTCAGATTTTTATGAAAATCGATCAATCTTAAAATCATACAATTATATACGGATATTATTTTCGCTGAAAACACGTATCGGTTGCACTATCAGTGTCACAATGCGCCGAAGGCACGCGAACTCTTCGAGTCAAGACTGCTGGTAGCTGCGGATGACTTCAAGGAATGAAAATCGGGATTCGGTGCACATATTTTTGATTTAAGATAAACATAGGCATGCGCAGATTTTAAGTTCGGATCGTGCCTGAGGAAAAATAATTTAATAGGTAAATCCTCCCCCTCCTCCCCAATCAACTTTTATTATTTTTTAATACTAGATAATACATAATAATTAATTCTATACACTGTTTTTTAATTAGTTTTCGTAATTATATCAATCACCTAATTAAATATCATGCACTCCAAAAAGTAAAAGTAAAAGTATATTAGTAATCTTAAATTGATAATCATAGAATATAAATAAATAAATTGGATAATTACAATCAAGCTAGTAATATTTGGAAAGTTGTAAAAAATAAGAACGAAATTAATTGGCAGTGAAGTAGAAATGTATGAATTAAATTTTAAACTAAGAAAAAACAAAATTATGTCAATTTTAAAAAATGAAAAACTTGTACTTACTGTGGTTATATGTTAACATAATAACAAAAAAAAAATTGTTTATATACAATTTTCCTGTGCACTCACCTGTGAAGGTAAGGTTAGGTTAATTGACAAAGTGGATTAGGCCTATTTGGGAACATCACTATAAAAAAGCACACCTCGTGCAATACCTCTTACGCTTTTCGAATAATGTCAAATACCCATAATAATATTTAATTGGCGTTTATCGATAGCCAAAGTGGTGTGGAAAATTGCACACAAGTCTTATCTGTATCTTTATTGTAATCATTTGATAAAATTCAATATTTAAGTCATTATATATTTTCTTTAATAATATTTGTTTAATATTGTACAGATTTTCCTACATTTATCCGGTTTTTTACATTTAATGAGAAAATCGAAAAATGATCTTATAGTAGTTCCCTAGTTAGATTTCAATTACAATTATACATAGAATTACCTATAACAATGGCTGCACCCGTTTTCATTATCCTAGGACACCTTTTTTCACACTATTTTTCAATTTTTGTCGTTTTTTAACTGGGGGGTACTGAAGCACCTCTCTAGTTGCTTCTATGTTTACTCACCTCGAAAAATTAAAATTTAAAAATATTGTTAAATAATACTTGAGTATGAGAAGAAGATTAAAAGTATGAATAAATACAGTACTTATAATATAAAATGTAATCTATTGAAATAAAAATGCACCAACAAATTATAAACACATTTCAAATTTTCAATAAAATATAAAATTTTTTTATTTGACTCCATAGGTAATATATACATAATATAAGTCCATGTAATATATTTACTATAAATGCAAAAAAAAAAAAAATACCAGTGGCAATTTCAATTTGGTAAGTCTGTTGAAAATGGTATATTATACTAAACCAGTATCTTGTATGAATTTTCTCATAAAAATGGATCATAGAGATAATAATAATCAACTACAAGTTTCTGAAATCAATTAAAGTTTCAAGTCAATTATTCATTATATTTCAATAGGAATTTATAAGTGTATTAGCATTACTCTGTGTTTTTTGCACAGCGGGTCTTTTGCAGTAGACACAAATCACTGGTTGCTGCTTTTCGTCCTGATGGCCAATTCAAATCATACAAGTTTAATATTAAATCAACAGTAAACAATTCCGGAACGCAGCGTATTAAATTTGGTAGCTATGTCATAAAAAAAATTCAATAATGACAGTATATGAATGATTATCTATAATAATATCTAACCAGAGATGGTGGCAAGTGTTTAAGAATAATTTGTGAAGATCCCCGCCCACACATAACGAGCTGCTCAAGTAATCTCAATACAAAATGAGTTTCCCTACATAATTGTTCATGTCTTGAAGCAACTACAGCTATACGTCGAAAAAGGGCTACGAGTGCTCTTAGTAGTATTCCGCTTATACCAGTTTCACTGGTATCGTTATCTCCATTCTCCAAACGCATTATTTTGTTTGGCGGCCATGAATTATCAATATCCTTGAGAAAAAATAAATTACTGAAGAATGTGTGTAATTTAAAACAAATATATATATATACAGTCCTTACAATGTCCATGTTATTTGCTGTAGTGTGAACATCATCTTTTACTAGACTATTCTGTTGTAATTCGACTGACGCATAAATGCAATACGAACATAGTTTAGCCAATGCAGTCTGTTGTGGTTCAATTAGTTCCACGTTTCTGTAAGTATAAATATTTAAAACTCGTCAAATGTACAAACAAAACATTGATACTTACATATCTGGATTAAATAAGTATTGAGGCATCAGCTCGAGTAATGCGAGAGTACAGAATTCAATATCGAAATGGAATATTGCAAACAATAAATCTACAGCTTTTTCTAATTCGTCTCGGTACTGTAATTTCATCATTTCCTGCAGAGCATTACAGATTTACGGCATTAGTACACAAATAATAACAGAATACAGTTGCGTAAATAATTAATTACTTTTATTAAATTGTTGACAAACCAATCTGATCCTGCCGTAAATAATGTTGTTTTCAGTTTTTGAGCAGCTTTCACATTTAACCAGCCTTCTTCCAGTATACTTTCCCAAACTGGTACAAGTTGTTCAAGGATAGAGTCTTTTGATACAATACTAAAAAAATACATAAGAAAATTAACTGCTAATTAAAAACAAAGAAAACAATTTTTTTAAAAACCTGTGAGAAGGTTTGGATGACATTGTTGGTGGATGCAAGTCTTGCTGCATTTTACGAATAATTTGACACATCAATATTTGACGACTACAAATAGTATGAATTGTTAATAACAAATAAAAATAAAAAGTAAATTATATTTTAAATATTTACCATTTAGAGTAGTGTTCATGTTCTGGACTCTCATCAGAATCAGGATTAATATTTAACAGCTGTTGTACCATATTTAGTGGTTTAAGTAAAGCATCTTGATGTAATATCTGATTTTAAAAAAAAAATTAATTATTAAATTTGATTAAAATACATTTTTTTATACTGAATAAGTACAGCAAATGCTTATACCTGCATGTAAGAACAGAGCCATGCCGCCGCACAAATAGGTAAACAAAACATGGATGATCGCATAGAGTCCAAAATTCGTTTAACATCATTACTGCTTAATGTGGAATTTTCCCAAGCTACTAAGACATCATGCGTGGCTCCAATTATAGACACACAAATTTGATCCCAACTTGTATCGCTGAAAAATTTGAAGTCAAAGTTGAATCAATAAAATCTGTTAGTACTAAATGTTATTTTGAATAATAAATTCAAACCAATTTATTATATCTTCTCCATTATCAATTGTAGTCAATAGTTTTTCAACTTTATTTGGATCACATTCGCCCATGATAGTTTCATGAGATTTGGGATTGCCCAGTTCAACCATACATTGTCGACACCATTTTTCGAAAAATGTATCGTTGCCGCAATCAGGAAAAATAGCCTTTGAATAGGAAATATTATTTTTAGGTAATATTTTAGATATTTTTATAATTACCTGGTATCCATATTTTTGAGTTATATAACTGAGTATTAAAAATGTCATATCGAATAGTATTGCGTTAGTGACTAACTTGGGGCCATCTTGTGGATTAATTTGTTTGCTGTGTTCATTAACTTTAATTAGTTTTGATACAAACATACGTAATTTACCTTCAACAGATGCGGCTGCAAGAATTAATTCTAAACTATTACCAATGAGCACTTGACTGAGTACACTGACCAAAGCTTCCTAAAGATGTACATGCATATAAGAATCATTGTTGATTTTAAAATTGGTGGTACAATGAAATCGAAAAATAAATTACTTGTATTTTAGCGTATTCAGAATCTAAAGTTCTAAGCATTCGCTGTAATGTGGGTTCAGTTCTCATAATAATTGTTAACACATTGGATGGTGGATTTGGACTGCTAAGTGTTGAAACTACTTTGGCTCTGTTAATAATCATAATTTTCTTTTATATCAAGTTTTTTATTCAACTGAACAAGAAAAAACAATCAATTTGTACCTTCTAGAAATTATGGAACTACATTGATTTTCAGTGACAAAGTCTAGTTTCACTAACTCATTGAGTAACAGTTCTATGGAACTGCAAGCTGTATGCGAGTCAATAAAATCCAGTAATGGAAACATTTCCAACAACATTTCAAAACCTTGAATCACTTCTTCGGAAGCTTTGAAACTTTTAGAGTCCTCACATAAATGTTTTATGATGTGTGGAAGTTTTATGAATGTAAAGGCTCCCCATTGTGGTCCATGATCTTCTTTACTCAATGAATCTCGCATACACATGAGACATGCTCGGATGAGTTCACAGTACAACCGAGGATTACTATAGCCCTTTTTTTTAAATGGGAAAATTAAATAGTTGTAACTTATTATAAACAAAGGATAACTAAATACTAATCAAATTAAGCAAAAAAAAAAAAAAAAAATACTACCATAAATTAAAATTATTTAAATCTAACATATAAAAGAGGGCATACTTCCCTTGATAGGTTAGGGTCATTGTTTGTGAGAAATTGGGAAAGTAGGATATAGAAGGGAATTTAATGTAAATCTGTACAGATTGATTCTGAGAGGAATTTGGTTATACATGTTTTATAAGGCCGTAATATTTACGATTTGAAATAATGCATTTTGTACATATTCCTGTTTATTTATTGGGGAAAATCAAAAAATGACAGAAAGTCTACAACTGAAAATCTGAGGAAAATTGCTGGTAGAAAAGTTGTCCACAGATAAAAAATAAAATATCATTGTAAAACCAATATATTCCTTGTCACTCCACTCAGAATCCAAAAATATTTATTGTTATAGGTATTGTAATAGTTGGTCTAACTTACTTTTATTTGACGAATCATTTTCAATTTATCTACTAACACTTGGGTCTCTGTTGAAGGATTCAACATAACCCTTATGGCCAATAATGGTTGTACTACATATGTAATTGGTTCATTGTATGTTGTCACTGATTCCATTGCTGTAAGTTTTTTTGAATTTTTAAAGTCAATATTACACATTTGTCTAGAAAAAAATAAATAAATTAATATAAATAAATAAATAGAAGATGAGAAATTAAAATAGGTAAAAAAAGACAATAGAAAGATATAAATTTTTAAAAAATGGTTTAATTAAAATGAAAAATTGATCAAAAAAAATATAGTAAAAAACAAAATCATATATTACAAGGATATGAAATTTCAATTGGTTGTGTACGGACCTAAATTATGTAGCTTGGTGTACATGGTTTCAGGGAATTTTAAAGACCAAAATGCATCTCCAAATTGTTGTGTTTTCCCACGTATTTTATTACAAACATGGCTTTTTCAATAACATTTATTTGTATTTTTGTTTATTAAAACAAACATTTTACTTCATATTAAACAAGACATAAAACAACTGATATATTATAATATAACAGTTTTTTTCTGAAAATTCTAGAAGTAAATATATTAATACTTTTGGTGTTTTCTATAATATTAAAAAAAATACTATAATATTATATAAAAAATGAGTAACATATGTCGGGAAATAATATTAATGATTTTCTATACTATTAAAAGTATATACAATATAGTATCATATTATTATATACCTATATAATAAAAGGATATGACCTACTAATACTTTTAATAAAACAAATTTGTTATCTATATTATTGCCTTTTTATCTTAGTTTTTTTTTTTATTATATTTTTTTTTTTTTTTTTAAACTTGAGAAATAAACTAAATAAAAAAAAAAACAACAGAACAAAATGAGCAACCAAAATATTTACATTAAAACTGAGTGCACATGTGGAATATTTGTGTCCATTGCATTTTGCACTTCTTGGCTTATGTCTTGACACTTGTTTACAATGAGCATGTATAAATCTATATTGACAAATAGATGATTATAAATGACATTTTGAATTTCAGTGTATTACTCTATATGCACTTACCAGCGTCGTCATGTTTTGCCAAATAAAGCATAGCAAATATAAAGTCATTATTTAGAAGATGTTCTAAAATTTGAATAGATTTATTTGCGATACGATCTTCAAGCCGATTAGCAACATTGTCTTTGGGTAAGTGTCCACTACGGATACATGTCAATAGCCAATCCACCAGTGACAACAATGCTCCGGCAAGAACACTTTCTTCTGGTTTTCCTCGACATGTTATACCATTCTAAGAAAAAAAAAAAATTATTAATATTATCTAGATGTTATAAAATATACATATATACATACCAATGTAGACTCGAGGAAATCGAGTAAAACAATAACACATGATCTCTTATGGAACTTATCATACTTGCTAATACGTTGAAGGATTGCTGCATAGGATACAAGCTAAAATAATACAATACACATAAATAATATAATATATAATATTAGTATTTTTATATAGTTAACAAAATTTATTTAAATTTACTTGACAGTTTAGTGAATGCCGTAAGTAGGAGAGTACAAGTTCATTGGGATATGAACCCACTAATGCTTGTGATAATATTATGTCAGCCAAATTATAGACATCTCCACTGACTCCTCTGGGCAGAACCTAAATAATAGGCAGCCGATTATTTATATTTTAAATTTAAAGACATTTTTCATACTAAAATAAAATAAAATTCATAAACATAACTAAATAGTAAATAATAATTTTATGAGTGTATTATTAATAATAATAATAAAAAAAATAACGCCAAAGAATAATAATATAATAGTTATTAAGTATTAATAACTAATTTTGATTACTTGGTTAAGGGGTATTATTATTAAAATTTGTTTTCTTTGCATGTTTTAGCTCTGAGTATATAGCAAAAAATATATTCTGTACTTCCACGATTATAGCTCGTTTGAATAAAATAAATTAAATATGTATATCTTAATAAGAAATAGAATAAAAAAAAAAAAATTATTTGAAGGTCTAATATAATATTAATTAATAATAAATACTCTCTTTTAAAATGTAAAATACTCTATTTTACATAAATAGGTTCCTTTGTCTTAAACTCAGCTGGAGAACTGCAATTGTGGAATTAAAAAATGTCTGTGTTGCTATATGAGGGAAATGCAAAGAAAACAAATTGTTTTCATAAGATCCCTTAAAATACTTTATAATAGTATTGGTACTATGTTCAATGAAGGCTACTATGAAGTACATAATTATGTGGCCTTGTCATTTGTATAGGTCTTGCAAACATAATCATGTCCACTCATAAACCTTTTATAATTGGTTGTCGATAGTATCACCACTACATAATTTAGGTGTGAATTCTGCTTAGGAATACAGTTAATATCATATTTTTAAAACATGACTGAGTTTTATAACTGTGCTATAAAACAAATGATAAAAATTTAATTCCTATGCATAACTGCAAAATTTTTTTCAGTACCGACCAAATAAATGTTTTGAGCAACTTTTAAAATGCTATCATAGTATAGTTGCCTACCAAAATTGTTATAAAAAGTACTCTGTCAAACTATTAAGATATGTTTATATTTTATTAATGTTAGTAATTAATACAATCAAATTTCATACATTTATTATTTTTTACACATTTAAAATTATATCAATTAAAAATAGCTGAACTATTATCTATTTATCAAATTTCATTAAATGAAATTTTTTCATGCCGTTCATAGACAATTGGTAAGGTATTCGCAAAGAGCCCAGGATCAGTAAGTGTTCCGGATTTTCCAACTGGTATTTCTTTTGTATATAATTCTCTGCGACAAACTTCTCTTAAGAAATAATTCCATTCTACCGCTTTATACACACGTGTGTCATGTATTCGCATCATGACACCATCCACACGCAAAAAGTATCGCAACAAAGCAAAGAAACCACTTGGCATGCAGCGTATTTTCACAGAACATACAGCAATACCATTATCATGTAATTCGTCTTCAAATAGAATCAAGTCTGAGTAGAAAAGTATCTCTTCTTGCTCTTTGAGTTTCTCCATATTTATACGTACATCAGTGGCTTCAGTAATTGAATCTCCAAATAATGTACCTTCATAGTATGTTGAATAGGTCCAATCAAACATGTTGGCATCTCTATCTACGAGGCCAGTATCAACTCGAGATTCCTTCCATTCCCTTGAACAAGCAATTTTTACAGGTGCTTTAAAAGGATCAACATCTCTTAGAGCATCCAACGCACAAAAACGTATCCCAGAATGGCCGTCATATTTAATTTCTAAAATATTTTTAGGAAATACCATTTCAGGTAAATGGTGTAGTTGTAGTTCTGTAGAAAAATGACAAAAGTCACAAAGACATGATGGCGATGATGATACATTATTGCGGGATAAACATCCCGATCCAAGTATATGGCTTTTGGAAGATACAATTGTCCATTTGTTGGTTTCAAATTGTTCAGATTTGGCAGTCATTTTGAGAATGTTATAACACCTGATTAACAAAATGGTTTATAAACTGTCACTTCACTGTACACAATTCTTAAAATATACTAACAAATAAATTTATATTCAATTAATGTTGTGTTATGTAATAATACAACTGTGTAGCTATTAAAATCCAGTAGAAAAACCAATGAGAATTGTGTGCTTCTCTTGATTATTTTAAATTCTAGTTATCCATATTTGTATTATTACTATATATCACATTACTATATAATTTTTAACCTTTTTTTTACATTAATTAATTTATATTTACTTAAATAGAAATTGAAACAAAAACATTCTATACTTTTAATTGATAGAATACATAATATTTTCAGTGCCGAAACAGAACATAATACTTAATATAATAAGCCTATTATAAATATTAAAAATAATTATTTATTTACCGATTTAATGGATATTCCCCACTGAATTTCTGTCCAACGTTCTCCCCAAGCTTTCAGCACTAATGATTTCAAGCTACTCGTTTTACTAGTAACTTTGCTTGGCTCCATTTACAACAAATTTTTAACGAGCATTTCGAATCTAAGCAAATAAAAATAATTTAGTATAACTGTTAATTACTTATATCAAAAATACTGCAATTAGTATTATAAAATAAAAATGACATGTCAACATGTGTTGAGCATTATGCATAAAATTAAGATAAAATAAACACGCGTTAAACGATCTGAAAACTTACTAAATATTGTAATATATTCTTCGAATTTTTCTTAGGATGAAAACTTTTAGGATATAAGTTACTTAATTGGGAATTTTTTTTGTGTAAATACTCGATAATGAAAATTGTATTTTGTGATCAACATAATATAACAGTATAATACATAATACAGATTACAGATATGTGTTCAAGATTGAAACGTAAACAACCGAAGTTATTGAAATGATAACATTAATAGTATACCGTGGTTAGGGTAGTGTTAGTAAACCATAGACCATAAAGCGCTATTAGTGTGATAATAATAATGTTATCAAAAATTTCGTTTGGTAGTTAGGTTGATTATCTCCAAACATCCAATCTTATATTAACATGGAATTGAATAAGACAAATTTTATTTCTGATCTGTGACAATACAAATTTTATTATGGTATATTTTGAATAGCTAAAAATAGAATTAAGATCCTACCTTTTATTCTTTAAAACCATAATATCTCAGTTTTTTTACCTTCAACTGGTGAAAAAACGTTGACAGAAATAGTTCCAATTTTCCAAATCTGTTCCATTTTTTGTCCACTTTAGTAGGTACCTTCTTATAATTATATTGGATATTTCTGTAATTTAACCATTTACTTCTATCATTAATTCTTAGTCATTTTTTTATATACAGTAATTTCACAATATTGTGATAGTTTATTGTTTGGCAGTTGGCTGTTCTCATAAACGCAACAGATACAATTATTTAGATTCCGTACAAAGTATAATGAGAAACGAAAATTATAGAAAATTTTAAACCAGCAAATATTGACCTTGAAAACTATTCTCTTAGAAGAAAAAAATAAAAAATAACTACAAATTCACAGTTTAAGTGTTACATTGACAGAAAAATGTTCAAATTGTCGTGTGATCATTAATTGTACTGAGGTTTTTACAAGTGTATCACGTTTGTCTACGAAAGACCAAGGGGATATTTATAGTAGCTGTAAACACCGTAATACTTGGAAAGTACTTATTTTAATTGTCATATTGTCTTTGAAAAAAATACAAAGTGAACTAATGGACAACACATGATTTCCAGCAATTACTGAAAGTTAAATGAAGTAGTATTCCGACACAAGCTTAGCTTATGATGAGTTTGCAACTTTATGTCACTTAATAATTTATTACTTAGTACTTTTTCTGTAATTTTAGTTACTTCAATATATCACTATTATTATTATTAAAAAAAACATTTACGATAAGAAAAATCGAAAATATTACGAATTCGAGTTTCTTAACAGTTACAGTAAATAAATTCGAATATTACGGGTTCAAGTGATAAAGCGTGATATCTTAATTCGATTTTAACTCGGCGCATTACCAATATTTGTTTAGTTTGTTCGTTATACGTTTATATAAAGTATTGAAGTCATAGAAAAGAGGTTAAAGTATTATCATCATCAGCATGACAAATTAGATCTAATTTTTCATGATCATCAGTAGGTATAATGATTGTCAATGATTATACAAATGTGAAATAACCATCGATCAGACTAGTCATGTTATGTGTGGGACGGTGAGATAGAAAATATACACTAAACGTGGTTCATATTATAGTGTATAAGTAATGGGTATAGTTAATAATTATCGAAAGTTAAAACAAAATAAAAATGAAATGAAATATTATAGATTTCGTTTTGTTTAGATTAGGTCAGCAGTATTTTATTTCATCCCGTTACCGCAGAAATTTTGCTTGCTACCATCTGATTTGTGAGCACTTTTACCTATAATTTTCTCTTCGGTTTTTGTATTTATTTTAAAAACCTCTTAGGGTATCATAAAATGAGATCCCCTGTACACCAACTATATAACTTTTCAGAAAAGGTGCTACCTCTTGATACTTTGGAACAAGATTTCTGGTAGAAAATTGTCACAGACAGAAAAAAATATATTATTGTAAAATCAAAAGATCGCCGCTATCTACATTCCTAATCTAAAAAAACTCAGCCATTCTCAGTTAATGATTTTTCATACATATGGTGATTGATTTTTATTTATAAAGATTATTATTGTATTAATATAGATTGTTTCTAATTTAGTTACCTATTTACTACTTACTTACATATATGTTTAATAATTACTCCCATTGATTGTATAAACTTAAGGCAATGCCATATCCCATATGTTAATAATAATATAATATTGACATACAATAACTTGACAAAGCCTAGAACCAGAACCATTTTATTGGCTTGTCGGGTACCATCTAAAAATTGATTATCCACCAGATAATTACAACCTAGTTAGTGATACATTCACATAGAAGACTATCTGAACATTGTATCAGATTTCTTGTGAATTTTACCAGAGGAATCATTAGACACACCATATTTGTTAGAGCGACTGCTTTATGCTCTAGGGATCTATTTACTGGCCTGTGAGCCGGTCATATTTTGCAATAAACACCTACATAATTAGAATGATGTCTTTAGCCAACAATAACTAGTTTTATTTGTACAGTCTATTTTTGATTGTGCTATTAATTCATAAATAAATAAATAAAATTAATAAAAAAAGAAATTGGGTAAGGACCAATGTAAAATAGTATAATGAGGACCGCTTGTCAGCACATAGTGTTTTATCATAGATATCAATTCTTTGTTTACAAATTTAGCCCTCCTATGACTGAAAACCAGTGAAAATGTAATTGCAATTAAAAAAAATTATTTAAAATTTCTATTAAATATTGTTGTAATGTTTACAAATTATAATAATAACAAATAAAATAAATAAAAAATTAGCATTATTAACAGTATTGAATTTAATTTAGTTTTAGGGAATTGTGAAGGCTGTATGCCAAATAGTTAAGCATGGGTTGCTTAAAATGAGTCCAAGAATTATATTCACATTTGTGGTGCTGTATACCAATGAACAAGTATTTTTTTAATAAATAAATAAGAAATAGGTAAAAGGAACAGAGATCAATAATTATTATTCATATTGTTATTATAGACAATAAATAAAAAATACAAGTTTGGAGTATTTAGAATTTCGTACATTAAAAACCAACACATCTACTTTGGTATTACACCATATTTTGGTATATATCGATTAATTAATTAATTAATAATATAATAGTAATAATAAATGAAAGCATAATAATGTACAAAGGTATTGACGGAAACACACTTCTTAAATTATAATATAATCAGTCATAACGCAAACTAAAAGAAATGATATAATAATATGTATGTATATAAGTAATAATAATAAACATTAAATAATAATAATAAAAATAACAATATGCACGATTTGTATGAATAGACACATTTTGAAATCTCGATAATAAATGTTAATTTTGTTTTAAAATAAAAATAATATATTTAGGTAGAAAAAAATTAATGTATAATTAGATAGTAAAATGTAAAATTATAGCTTAATATATGAATGTATATAATGTTGTTTTTATAATTTTTTGTTTTGTTATAGGTCATGAAAAATATTTGTTTTTAATATTTTAACACATGTTTATTCAAACAATTATAATAGTTGTATGTTATTATGCCTGCATGTTATTGGCGTTTAAGAAAAAAATTAAAAATGATTACAAATTGATTAAATTTTCAATTGTAACTTGTGAAACTTATGAGAAACATAATCTTAATATTTTTGTTGAGATTGTATCTAAAACAAAATAAGCATAATATTGTTTTACTCTATATTTAAACAATAATTTAAAACATTTAATCATTACAATAATAAACAATTATAAGTTTCTATTAATCAGATAAATATAATATACTGTTAATATTTATTTTTCACAACCTATAATATAGAGTATATTTGCATACTGTACAAATATAATGTATTCAACATTTTTCACAATTATAGTTTCAACAGTGGGGGCTGGGGCTAGGAGATCTAAAGGCGGCAATTCTCCCAAATCAATTCATTATCAAGTAAATACTAAGTATTCATAATCAATGTTATGGGGTGTTAAGCTCCCCCTCCCCCAAAATATTTGCACCTATTATAACATTTATAATACAATGATAAATAATAATAATAATAATAATAAAAAAAAAGATACATTTACAATAACACTATTTCTAACTTTGGTACTCCAATTTTATTTAGATGAATATTAATTGTCCAATAATATAATAGTTTAATAGTAAAACAAAAACCATAAACATAATATCCCATAATTGTACATTATTCCTAAAAACTATGCAAAGCATACAATACGCGCATTTAAATACTTGAAATTGTATAGTAGCAGTAATAGTAGTATTATGTAATATTGTATATTATATTGTAGTATAGTATATTGATTTATTTAAAATTTTACAAAAAAAAAAAAAAAAAAAAAAAATGTTTAGTTTATTTATTTTACTCTTATATTATGTGTTAGGTTACTTAATAGAGAATATTAAATGGACACCCACCAAGAAATGAGGCAGATATGTTTTGTCTCCCTTATAAATGTTTTGTTTATGTATCAATGTTAGGAAAAAATAATTATATAACAATTGGGTTATCTTTATTATCAGTTAAGATCAATGGACATTCATTAAAATATACTACACTATTAAGAACTATTATTGATTATAAATCATCAATTTAGGCATTATTTTAAATATATTTGAGCACAAATAATTATTTGTATTTCGAAATTAAAACAGGGATTTAATTGATAAAGCAATAGAGCAGTTATCAATATAATATATAGCCATTTAATTGGTTTAACATAAATAATAGCAGGATAATTATAATTGTTTCTACTAGATAATATATTTGATTATATGTATATATATATATTATAATAATAGTTTTTCTTTTTTATTTGGCGATAATTTATTTGTATCATAATTTTTTAAATTTAATTAAATATATGTTTATATAGATTAGGGTTTTTAATTAGTAATTATAAAAATGTATTTAATGTAGTAAATACTGTCATAATTTAAATTGGTAGAAATTATTTGTAATTTTATTTATTAATAGGTGAATTAATAATTGAATATCAATTTAATTTAAACTAGACACATTTAATAATAAACTAATTTTAAAAACTGTATAGAACAAAGGGAATATGTTTATTTTGAAAAAAATTGTTTTGGGAGTATTACAGAAGTTACCAAGTCCAAATATTTCAAATAATAATATTTTGTTTTTAAAATTATATATTGACCATACATTTTTGGAAACAAAATTGATTATTAATGTTTTTTCGAACAAAAAATTGATATTGATGTATAATTTGGAAACTACAATAATGTTGACAATCCATAATAATTTCATACAATTAATGCAGAAATTATAAAACTTTTGGCAGTACGATAATTATTATGACATGAAATAGTTTATAGAATTTGTTATGTTATGGACAGTATGAACAGTTTAAAACGAGAAAATAAATTAGAATATAAAAAAAGATAAAATCACACATTCAATAATAAAATATAAACAGTAGCATTAAAATTATTTAGGGCAAGTAGTATTATAAAGTAGTTGACTTATGTTATTTTCTAATTAATATAAACTAATATGTCACTTGAATTGAGAAAATGGTTACGATTTATCACAGATGACGGAACAATCGATTGATAATTTTTTAAGTAATGACTAGTGGCTCGTCATCTGAGAAGCCTTGAACTGCTGGTTCATCATCTGAAAAACAACAAATAATGTCAATATATTTTAATTGAATATTAAATAAAAAACAAAAAAGAACTATACATAGAGCACTGTAGTATTTATAATATATAGTATATACCTTTAAACATTCCCAACCCTAAGATAGCATGAACAAGAAGAGAAAATCAAATTTAATTAAAAATGAACAAAATATTTTATAATCATATAATAATAATATTAATAAAATTACTTTTAATACACTATTAAATTACTAACCAAGACTATCAACTCCAGTAAAAGTAGCTGATCCTGATCTGGTATCGTATCGACTGTTGGCAAATTGCACAAAGCTACTTTGTAAGTTTCTATGTCTTATAACAAAATAAGCCAGGCCTGCAGACAGTCCTATTACTAACATTACTAGAATCATAGATGTCCATCCTGTATTGACACCAACTACAACTTCAGCAGTATGACCTTCAACTGTAAAAATATTACATTTAGAAAGATTAAAAACTGTTAAATAAATTTATTGTGAATATTGTATTTACCGTTATGAGGTATAAATGAGAATACTTCAGACATCTCAGATACGTATCCTGCTTCTGTGGCCAGTTGTACAGCTACTGATAACTGACTACTTGTAGGTGGATCGATAATAGTAAGTGGAGTATCTTCTGCTCTATAGGTTTTAGCATTTGTAACATTTAAATCATTGCCTTCAGACATATGTACTAAATAATGAATAACCCTAGAAAGATATACATATTTGTAATATTTATGTGACTATTTTATACATAAAAAATAATAATAATATACATATATATATTTTGACTCACAATTTTTGAAGTCTATTTGGCAAAGTAGGTTTATTCCAATAGATTTTATAATGGCCTTCTGGAGTATTGAAAACTTTAACTTGGTGCGGAGGAGGCAATTCTGGTGCACGGTAATTAATTAATGGTGATGGTACAGCATTTGGTGTTATTGTTGAAACACGAATAAAGTAATTACCACCATAATTAGTGGCAAAGTTAACCTTAGCTTCAATATCAGATACATTTGGAACAGTTATTTCAAAATTTAAATTCCTATTAGATTCCAAGATGTTAACCTTAAAATAATTTATATTATATGCAATTTTAACTGAAATTAAGGGATGAAAAATTATTTTAAATGTTATTACTTTATACGACTGTTGAACAGGGTGACAAGATGCTTTCCAACTAATAACAATCATGGCTTTTGGTGTATGTTCAAGCTGTTCAATTTTTATATCCTTAGGTGGAACTGTTGGATCAAATGGAGTAATAATATTAAGTGGTCTCTTAGATAATGGCCCAATACCGTATGGACCAATAACACCAACATCAATCATAAGTGAAGTACAAGATTCAATATTGCTTAAAATAGCTATGGTTGCCGAAGTATTATACTTAGGCCCTAAAACAAAATATTTTAAATTAAAATTCCAATAGACAAACATTTTTTTTTAGATTTTTATACCACTGAGTAGTTCATTTGTGTTTGTGCCATAATAGACTCCATATAGCCATTTTGTCTTTCCTAAAGGTTTAGGTATATTCCATTTAACTTCAATTGTAGATTCTTTCTTATCTTTAATGTTAACTAAAGAGCCAGTTATATTTGTCACACATGGCAATGGTTGACCTGATTTTATTATAATCTATTAAAAATATGTGTTTGAATATTAAACTAATATTTTAATATTCCTACCTTCAGTTTTTGTCACAATTGTATATTTCATACCAACATATCGCTTGTTGTATGGTGTTACATTTATTGTGTATGTCACACCAGGAGACAATCTACTAACTAAAAATTGCATATAAGGAATAGAACAGAATAATTCATTTTTACTTATAATAAAAAAGTTCTTACTTATAAAGTGTACCATTTTCTTTTCATTGGATACATTAAATGATTGAACAGAATAAGGATATGGTCCATCTTTAACTGGTGCTGAAGCAACAACACTATAACTCTCTGCATGATTAACACTATCCCAAGTTAAAGTAAGGCTGTGTTCTGATCTTCCAGTTACATTTAATTTTAAATTCACGTCTACTAATGAATCCTCATCAAATTGGAATCTTTTTACTGCAGAAGGTTCAGATTCAAATTCTGATGACTTAGCAGTAACCTAAAAACAAAGTTTGTGTCAATAATATTTATTATTTAACAATAAATTATAATTCATACCCAAAAACTGTAATAAATAGATTTACGATATAACGATGATCGAACAGGGTATGACTGGGTAGAATTGGTAAAATCAGCTTCTACAGATAAAACCATAGGCGGGTGTGGTGGCTCAACATAAACATTATATGATGAAATGCGACCAGCTGGATTTTCTGGTTTAGTCCAAGTTACTAACACTTCTTCGGCATTTACTTGTTTAACTATTACATTAATCGGAGCACTTGGAACTATAAATTAAATTTATAGATGAGAAAATTTTTATACATAATTATTAATTTGGTTATCATATACAGCTATTAAATTATACATACCACCTTCAGCAGTTGATGCTAAAATGAAAAATGCTGGTGGATAAATAATATCAGGCTTATCTTTTTGACGGACATATACGGTCATATTATATGAAGAAAATGGCTTCAGTGAAGTAAATTTATAACTAGTATCAGATATCCATGTATAATTTACGCAAGTTTCAGACATGCGAGATTCACTTATAGATGGTAAATATTCCAAACTCAAATTTCTTGGTGATACCCAGTATAAAGCTAAGGAATCTGAAGTTGTTTCATGTTCATCAATAAACATTAATGAAACCTGATAATAATAATAAAAAAATAAATAAAAAATAAATTAAATTATTGTGATAAATGCAGAAACTCACTTGAATACTGGTATTGTTTATGTCACAATAATCTTCATCAGTGCCGTCATAACAATCTTTATGCTCATTACACCGTAATGATGCTGGTATACATCTACTACCATCACATGGGAATAGACCCAATCCACAACTAGGTGTTGCTGGAGCTACATAATTTGGGTTAATTTTATTGAATTTTATAAAATTATAATAACAAAATAATAATTGATACTATCGATAATGCTTACTTTGATTGTTGTTGGTACAATTATCTTCATCACTTCTGTCTGGACATTGTGGAGTGCCATCACAAACTTTTTCAATGTTAATACACGATCCAGACTTACGACATTTGAATTCTCTGCTACTATTTTTACAACGGCCGACAAAATTATTATTTTTGCAATTATATTCATCTTCGCCTTGATCACAATCAGGAAGTTCATCACACACCCATGAATCTTCAATACATAAACCTAAAAATCAAAAAACAAAAATTGTTTAAGTAATTAATATCTTTGTGAAATTAACAAGAAAAAAAAAAAGAAAACAAACCAGAATTGCATTGGAAATAAAATTTAGGGCACATGTTTTTTACAGTTGGTACAGTAATAGTTTTTGTAGTGATAGTTTTTTGAACATCTATTGGTGCTGCTGTTCCGCATTGTTCCTCGTCAGATCCATCTTCACAATCCAATACTTTATCACATTTCCACCAATAGGGAATACATTTGCCATTGTTACATCGGAATAACCATTCACTACACGTACCCTTAATATTTTAATACAAATTAAAATGTATTAATACATAAAAAAAAAAAAAAAACTGTTAATATATATAAATATAGTTACTAACATTAGTGATAAATGGTAATTGAGTAGTTTGTTCAATAGGATAAGCTCTAGTAGTAGACGAACAATTAGCTTCATCACTTTTAAACCCATCATTACAATCATCATCCCCATCACATTTCCAAGATGCAAATATACATTTATGATTGGCACACTAAAAACAAAATAATTGTTACAATAAACAATCTATTTAAAAGACTTTTCAACATAATAAATACAAACCTCAAATTGCCAAGATTCACAGTTAGCAACTTTACAATTTAGTTCATCTTTACCTTCTGGACAATCTGATTCGCCATCACATTGCCATTTCATGGGAATACAAGTGCTGAATGTACCAGGACAAAGAAAATGACTTGCTAAAATAAAAACAAAATGTCCATTGTTCAACTAATAAATATAATATGCTTATATATATATAATATACTTACATTGACAAGTAGCTGAAGAATTGCCAGTAATGTTTGTACAGTTAACTTCATCTGATCCATCATGGCAATCATCTTCTAAGTCACAACGCCAATGGTTTGTAATGCATCGACCATTTTTACAACGAAATTGTGTATCAGAACAATTGGAATACTCTGAAAGTATTCAATATAATATGTAATATATAATTTTTAGTGTACAACAACTGAGTTTAAACTTAATATAGATTCAAGAACTTCATTGATTGCGATTATGCTATATTGTATATTATAATATAACTTGATTATGTAATTTTAATTTCAAAATGTTTTAAACTAATAATAAATAAAAAAGAGTTGATACTAGGGACAGGTGTAGTCACTGTTGTAGATTGTATGTTGGAAAGATAGGAAACATTAAGTTATTTAATCTGTATGCAACAATAAACCATTGCTAATGAAAAAAGATTAAAAACAAAGTTTGGTAGGACATATTTTGTAGTGCTGTAATTTTTATTTTTCCGTCAAAATTTGATTTTAAAACACACGGAAAAAAAAAAAGAAAAGAAAAAAAATAAGCATTAAAAAGTCAAATTTGTTTTTTAGACCACTAAGTGCAACTTATGTGTTTTGTATACAATTTTCAAACATTTTTCTTAAGCCATATAGTTTCAATAACAGATATCCAAATACCAAGTAAAAATACACAAAAATATTAAATACCCATTAATAGCTTAAAAATAGCTAGAATTTTTTAAAAATTTCACAGTCTACAAAAATGTTTAACCTAATAACAAAAAAACTAAATGTCATACACTTTGCCATATTTCTTATGGTTTTTCCTGGCTTTTCGTGATTATTTGGAAAACACTATGGAAAATTAAACAACAAATTCTTTTTTACTCACAAACTAGATAACATTTTGCTTCAGAAAAAATGTAATTCTTGAAATTTGGACTAAGATTTCTATAGAAGATTATTTATAATAAAATAATAATAAACAAAAAATATACTTACTGCAATTTAATTCATCTGATGCATCTTCGCAATCTGGATCAAAATCACATTTCCAATATGATGGAATGCATTTTCCATTGTTACATTGGAAAGAGTTTGGACCACATGAGACTTTACTACACTTTGACTAGATAATAAATACAAATAAATTGTTATCAACAGTAAGGCAGGGAAGAAAAATAAGTTTACTACACATAATATCTTAATACAATATTGTATATTTAACACTAATACACTAACTCTAACCTGACAAGGCTTAAGAGAATGTGATATCTACATGTGCTGTCTTAGTCAAACTAACAGGCAATATAGAAAAATCTACCATATGCAAACTGTGTAGTGTTCGTTTAATTTTGGTTTTAGAGAAAAGTACATATTATAAAATTAAAAGAGGACAATATTCTAAAAAGAAAGACGATGAGGTTTTTTTTTTAACATTACAATAATTTAAAAATGATGAATTAGTCTTTATTTCTAAACAATGTATTGAACGTTATATTCAGAATAATATGAAAAAACAAATAGTCTTGCCTTCCGGAATATTATCTTATTTTCATTTTATAATAATTGATTTTATTTTAAAATCGAAATCAAGCAAGCTCTATACAGTCTTAATAAGCAAGATTTTGCTATATTGTGTATTAGTTGGATTGAGACACATGAAGGTACAAATATTTGAATTGTTAACAATTATAATTATCACAATTATCAAAATATTACACACATATATGTTTAAGAGAGCAATTTTAATCAAAGTTGTAAAAAAAAATATATAGTCATTCCATTATGTAAATACTTATTTCAATGTTTTCAATTTTTTTTGTTTTGATTTTATACTTTTACATTTTTATTCGTATATTTATTGTATAAGTCTCATAATTTTTTTTTTTTTTTTTTTTATTAGTTTTAAAACAAGTTAAATTATTTATAAAAGAATTTAAATTTAAATTTAATTGATAAACAAGATTTAAGTTAAACAATTTAAATACAAAATGTTATTAATGAAAAACTTACTTCATCTGATGAATCTCCACAATCATTATCACCATCGCATTGCCAATATTTAGGGATACAATTACCATTAGAGCATTGAAAATAATCAACTGAACAAGTATGACCAACTGTTATCGAAAATATGAAAAATTAAAATATGTACTTATTGGCTAATTATATAATTTGCTAAAAATAAACTGTTGAAAATTACCCGATGGACAGGTTCCATTGATAAATGGATCATTAGAACCAGGACAAAGACACATACCATCCGATTTACTCATATTGTCAGGACATTGACAAGAAAACTTTTGATTGGGTAAACCAAAGCAAAAATGAGAGCATTTATTATTAGTTGAACATTCATTGGTGTCAGTTTGTGACATATGAGAGAATACCTAAAATATAAGTAAATATTTACTATTAAATAAAAAAAAAATCTACAATATATTATACTTTTAAATCCATTAATCCAACTAAATTTGTTTCAATTATTTGTATTTTAGTTCCATGATCTTTATCTGACATAAATATTGAATTTTGTTTCCAGTCGTCCCAATAAATCCAATCTTTAAGAATACCTACGGCAAATGGATGAGATACCTTTTCCTAAAATGAGAAATAAGCACTCCATTAGTATTTAATATTTATTATTTATCAATAATACTTACATCATTTTTAATAACTTTTTTAACATTATTTCCATGTAAATCACAAGAAGCAATATAATCATGTCGAGCATCCACCCAGTATAAACGTTCAGCTATATAATCAACAGCTAGCCCATTGGGCCATTCAACAGATTCATTACCAATTAATGTTTTTATATCAGATCCATCTGAATTAGATCTTGCTACTTTGGCTTCTCCAATAGCCCAATCAGTCCAGAACAAATAACTGAAAATAGTTATCTTAATACCTGTTTTTTAATTTGTCGTTTTGTTCCTAATCTCTACTTACCCAGCTCTAGGGTGAATAGCTATTCCTCGAGGTTTCTTTAAATGATTGGGACCTAAAACAGTTCGACGGATATGCCCAGGAATTTTAGTATCAGTACGTATAACTTCAATTTTAGATAAAGTGCCATCAACAAAATAAAGATGTTTAGAAATCCAATCATATGCCATTCCTTCAACGCTACTAAGTCCAGTATTTACCAAAATTTCCGGACCTTCGTTGCCATCAGACAGACATTGACGCTAAAAATTAATAATTAACTTATAGATTTGCAACAAATTAAAAGAAAATTAACTATAAATATTAATAAAATAATAAATTTAAAATAGAATTATTCAAATTATTTATTAATATTATACCCCAATTGTATCTGTAACGATATCAGCCCAGAAAACGCAGTTATTTTTCACATCAAACTCAACAGCTATGACATTATCTAGTTTACGCACAGGTAATACCTCATATGGTTTATTATTAAGACTCAATCTCAGGATACGATCTTTTTGAGCAACTAATATAAATTCTGGTCTTTCTCTGGAAAAAATATACTCATTAATTAAAATGTATAATTTTGAATAAATAGTAGACATACTCAAATGGACATGGAATTTCTTGAGGCATAAATTCTAATGCACGACCACCTTGACACATATCTCCAGGTATTAAACGATAACCTTTTGTACGATTATACATTAGACCAGGTTTACAAAAAGATGGCAATACATAAGGATCAATGTTAATTGTCTTATTTCTAATACATTGTTTTGAACTTGATTGCCAAGTAAATCCATAATCACTAAAAATAAATTTAAACAATTCAATTTTGATACCTAGGTAGTAATTAACATTAAAATATATTTCAATATTTTACCATGTAAAATCTTCAACATCACAATCGCACGTAATAGTTTGAATAGGTCTATCATAATTTATTCCATTGTAACAATTTGCTTTGGGTGCTCTTCTTTGAAATGTTTGTGTCTGACCAAGTACACATGATGTTTTTAGATGATCTTTTGACGATTTAGGCGACCAAGATTTGTAATCATCTTTGGTACAGTTATATGCTGTAAAAATTAATACAACAAATGATTAAAAAAAAAAAAAAAATACTTGATGTAATTTGCACTAAACATATCTGGAGTAATTTAATTTATAAATTTAAAGCAAAATTAAACTATAATCATCAAACAACAATTCCAAAGAGAATAGTATTAGTCATAGTTATTTCCTTGCAACTAGGGTAACCCAGAAGTCAACAAAATTGAACCCATTATATAAATATTCATCAGTTTTTTTTATCAAATAAAATACTGCTTGGCAAAAAATCTGTATCTTCTAAAAAATTGAAAAATATATCACACATCTGAAGTATTACCATAAATGTATATAATTTAATGTAACTTTTGGAAAATATAAACATAATATACTCATATTTACTAGCCGGAAGTCTTTTAATAAAAAAAAAAACATATTATAACAGATTCTTAAACTCTGAATCTAAAATAAATATTTTTTTAAATTTATTCATTTACAAAAGATAAGGGCTATGTGCCCAACAAATACTATTTATCAGTATAACAATTGTATACAACTAATATAAAACAAGGGTCCAAATTTGCTAAAAACAAAAAAAGTCGGAGACTTATTAAGATCATAATTAGTAGTAGAGGTAGGGAGTGAAAAGGGAGAATCAATTTATCCTTTTAACAGTTTGACCAAAAAGACAAGGCTGCAGGCGCGCAGACGATTGGTCAAAATTTCTAACCCAAGAAAATGGAGGACAGGTGTATAATCGTGCGGTGGATACTCAATCTTAAAAGCATAAACAATTTAATTTGAAAATTTGCGTTGAACAACCTCAAGCATAAGTGAGTTTTCTGCCGGAAGAGGGTTCCAAATGACAGATCCGTACTTTTAAATTGGCCTAAAAAGCGAACAATAAAGAGTCTTTAAGGAAGATTTTAGCTTAAAGTCAAAGGAAATATGCTTCATTAGTTCTAATGTATTGAGGGCTTGCAGCATGTCCGCTTTTCGTGCAAATTAGGGCTGAGAGTTGAACCAAGATTAGTGACGAATTCCTCCAACGAACCAAGGAAAAATCTATTGATGGAATAGGTAAACTCTATGGGAGATTTACAACAAGTGAAGAAATGACATTTGGCTATATTAAACGTCAACCCTAACTTATAAGCCCAAGTAACAACCCTGTTTAATTCGTCCTGTAGGGTATAGCAATCACTAAACGAATTGACACGATAAAATAATTTGATATTATCTGCAAAGGCTAGTAAGCATACATGTTCCAATACTAGGTTAACACTATTAATAAATAGAGAGAAGAGTACCGGAGAGATATCCTCCCTAGAGGACGTCTGAAGTAGCTGGAAAGATCCCCCATGATTTTTCACCCACTTCCTATCTACAAGGAAAAAGTGAAACTATGATAAAAGCGGTTTTCTAAAACTGGATTGATAAAAACACTTATTAATGTTAAGTGATCAACACAGTTGAAAGCTTTGGAGAAATCTGTATAAATAATATCTATTTGGGAATGGTCACTAAATTCTTTAAAGATGTAGTTACAAGTTGTAGTCGAGCAACTCGAACAGAACCTTAGCTGTTCATCCATGAGGATGGGGTTTATTAGACTGAATTTTAGATAGAACAATATACTCAAATAATTTAGGAATATGGGTCTATAATAATATAATACTTACAAAACGCATTCTTTAGATCGACTTTAACTATTAACCATTCATGTTTTTCCATAACTGAACCAAACATAGTAAAAACCGTAGTATTTTCTCCAGGCTCTGTCATTAATTCATAAACTTTTATTTTGCTGTTGGTAAAATTTTGTTCAAGCCATGTTTCCCCTTCATCGGTCGAATAAAGAATTTGACTAGTTTCTTCTTTATCACCTTTGTAGTATCGCACAGCTATCAAAATTCCTCCGTAATCACCCATATTATAAAAATGCATTTCTTTTAACACTTGTCTCCATGTGAGCCCAGCATCTCTACTGACAAAAACACCAGGGTTGCCTTTCAATGATTTACCAACTACTCCAGTAGCTATAATTATTCCAGGAGCAGATTTAGATGACAAAATAAATGTATGTGTTCTGGTGACAGGATAAACATGAGCAAACATTTGAGTAAGATGCAATGAACAATTATCAGGCTAAAAAAAAAAAATCAATCACCAGTTAGAGAAAAATTAAACAAATAAGTTAAATATATATATAACCTTTTCACAATGAGAGAAAGCACGTGTAACATTCAATAATCTCCAACTAACACCCCAATCAAAAGTGATAAGAGTTACAATGTGTTCTGGGCCTATGTCTACACTTCCTGTTGGCATTGCGGATGAAATTTGTGATACAATATAAATTCCTTGGAGACCTTTCACTTTATGTATGTCTGCAAATGGTTCTGTCCACAAATCACTAAACAATTAAATTGGAAAAAATTAATAATTTATTTAGGATGTGACACACTTGATGTGTTCAAATATTTAAAGACAATTTTTTTTGGAAGTCTTGCTATTAATTTATAGTATTTAATAATAATAAAAAAAAATTATATACCTGATAAGAGATTCTGTCCATGTGATGTTAGGAAAATAAGCGACAACCCTTTCAAGTGACAAAGTAAATGTCACTGTGTCTTGATTAGTAGATTGAATTACATCAGAAATGTATAAATTTGATAAAGTTCGAGTATGAGCAACAGCAACCATAATTCTATCAGCAGTAATATCTGCGATATAGTAATCACGTCTGTCAAGTTCAGTGTCAAAACGAGTTCGAACAAAATCCCCACCTTTATAGCTTATCATTAAATCTAAATTATTCTAAAAAATTAATAAATAAATTATATTAGACAGTAAATAAAGTAAAAATAATAATTGTATAAACTAATAAAACAATTATTCGCTTACCTTTGATAATTGAGTAGTCACAAACATATAGTCTAAGTATTTTTTTAACTGCAATACATTTACAGCTAAAGTAGTTAAACTATTTTGACCAGAGTTTACATTTTCCAAAACAGCAATAATATTAGATGAATTCATTGATTCTTCTCTTTGTATAATCAATGAATGTCCACGTTTATATAAATCCCAAGTTGCTGGAATCCAAAAGTATGATTTTACATGCTCCTCAAGCATGGTCCATGTTTTACCAAAATCATGAGTTATCCATAACTAAAAGAAATAGTTAAATAATTTAAATGAAAACTAGTATGATATGAAATCATTTATAAACAAAGTTTTTCTAAATTAATTATTTGTAATGTTCACACATTAAACTTTTTAATACTGTATGATCAACTGTGATTTGACATATTATGCCCAAAATAAAAAACATATTTTTTCTTTAATATAATTTCAATACCCACTACCTACATACAAATATAAAAAATTCAAAGTGGGAAAAACTGAGATGGGAGATATTTTAATATTAGCTGCATTGGAAATTGACTAACATATTTGAACAAATCATATCAATCCTCAGTCATCTAAATAAACAATTTGTTAGAAAAAAATTTATCTTGGTGTAATATTATGTAGTTTAAATTTAAATCATGCAATTGATATTTATTGAAAATTTATTATAAGTCAAACCTAAGTTAATATGTAAGCGTACATATTATAAATATTTTAATTTAAAAGGAATAATAACAAACATATTAAAAAAATTTACATGAATCCCATTTAATATAAAATAGATTGACCAATGACCATATTCAAACAATTTAGTTCAATAATTTATAAATAATAGTTATAGAGATTTTCACATCCTGTTATGCTGTAATAAATTCCCTGCATAATCAATTTGATTTCGAGAACAGGAAATGAAAAATATAGAAACATCCTACATAAATGCTGACCAATGTTATTTAAAATATTGTAATAGCACTAATAAAAGGTTATAATAATAAATATAATAGTTGTGTTATGATATTATGACCTTAAAATAATATAATGATCATAGTAATATTTAAAAGAAAAAAATTATACACACTTGTTTGTTAGGGCTAACTTTGTCATGGACAACAAACACAAATGGTAAATCTGGCCTGTAGGTCACTTCACTGGGCACAAATGACAGTTGAGTTGATTTTATATGTTGGCTATGATCATTTGTTGTAAATATTTTACGATTCAATACATCTGTGTACACACACTAAGGAGGGAATAAATAGTTAATAAATTATTAATTCAATACATCTATAGTACAAAAAGAACAAATTACATATGATTTATGAGTAGGATGTATATAAAATTTGTCAATCGAGGCATAAATGTTTTTTGAGGCATCAATTTTAAAATCATCCGTCTTATTTTTATAAGTATCTCCATAGTCATACGATATATATATAGCTGAAGATGAATATCCTTCACGAGCCAAACATATAATAACATTTGAATTTTCACCGACCCAATGTACCATCAACTGTTGTCGGGTTTCATTTAAATGAATAACCTAAATAAATCAATATAAACAATTATTTAACAATAAAAGAATAAACAAAAGTTGTGTGAAATAATAAAAAAAACAAATTGTGAATAAATTGATATAAATATATTTATTATGAAAATATGAACATATAAAAATAAATAAAGTTGAATACATAAACAATATAATAATAACAAATGTTTGGCATTTGATATATACACATATTATTTAGATTAATTTAATATTAAAATAATATTAGGTAATTAAGAAATAAACCTCTGATAATTGAATAAAAGGAACCTATAATATTGTTAATAGAATTAATTACAAAAGAGTTTTAATATTTAATCATTTTTTACTGGGATGTTCATCTAACGAAAACATAATTTAATATAAAATTAAAAAATATGAATTACAATTATTTAAAAACGATAAAAGGATCTATTATTAAAGTTAAATAAGTTCAAAAATTATAATTTGTAACTAGGCACTTAAAAATAATTTCGAAAGTTGGTAATATATTATACCAGTTACAATATTATTGACAAAATAAATAGTTGGAAGAGATTAAATAATACAAATTTACTTTCAAGGACCAATTAGTTATTTATAAACAAAAATTAGACTTCCATAATACTCTGGTTATAATTTTTTCAGGTCATATTAATGTATAACTTATATTCTAAATTTAAAATTGGTCAAATGAGAGCTATTTTAAATTAAAAATAACATTTTGTTAAATTTCAACATTTTTGTTTTTTGTAAATTATACTTATTTTTTCCTTCTAAATACAAATAAAGATCTCTCAGTTGTGTAAAGTGCATACATCAAATTGATGTAAACATTTATTTTATTTCTAAATGTGTGTACTATGTATCTCATTCCATCAGAGCTATTTAATTATTATTTATTATTACATTAGGAATTATCTATACCAGAGGTGGTCAAACCTTTTTTGGTAGAGACCTATTAATATATTTTTCCTTGGAGGATCGACTTCTTAACAAAATTGTATAATTATAAAATACTTAATAGGTATTAACAATAAACATACATGTATAAAATAATACAACCAGAATGTTTATATCATTTTTTTCATCACACTATTATTAAGACTAATATAGGTAATATTATTGTAAATACAATTATCAGGATATACTGTTGAATTGGTATTACTTGATAAATTTACAAATAAAATAAAGATAATATATTAAGATAAATTCATAATTTAATAACAGAATAGAGATTGAAATTTAAATCATCTGTTAATCGCGATCAACCGTTTGGCCACCCCTGACCTATATCTATAATTCTAATCTAATCTAATCATGTGCATTAAGCATTGTGGTTCAGTTGAAATTTTCTGTTCGTTATTGACAAGAATAAAGTTGGTTAATAGGTATTTTGTTATTTTTATACACAAAACTAATTATGAATAACCATGAAAAAGTTCAATTATTGTTAATCTATGAAAAGTGTAACGGAAATGCACAAAAAACAGCAAGAATATTTACTGGACAATATTCAGATTATTACCATACCTATTTCACTTATGTTCAACAACTTGAAAAAATCATGGATAAAATATGGTTTATTCGATAGATTTCCTGTCCGACATCAACCTGGTAGAATTCAAGATTTTAATGAGGTAATTTAGGATAAAATCAAATTTATGCATATGCACATCTTAATCTACATTTGTCTGTTAGACACATTGGAAACATTGGAAGTTGGCGTATTGAAAAGTATAGTTCATAAGATATCTATTAAAGAAAAACTAACTCCACCTTTATAAACCAGAACTTGTCCAACATTTATGTATAATAGATCTAGAAAAAAATTTAGGTTTATGGTGAAGTCTGAGGACGATTCATTATTAATCATATATTGTGGACTGATTAAAGTAAATTACTAATAATGAAATATTAAATACAGAATAATCGTTTTTAGTCGAATACAAATACTCACTAGACTGTTCCTACTCCTTTTCAAACATTATGAATTGTTTTGATTTTGATTGATGGGAAATTACTGGGATCCTACTTTATTGACGAAAATTTAATGGAGGGATACTTAAATTTTTTGGGTGATAATTTGTCATTACTTCTTAATTCTAAACTACAAGTAAAAACTTCTATTATCAGTAAGACAGAGCACCTGTTCATAAAGCAAGAATTGTCAAAGAATTTTTAAGAATGAAATTTGGTGAACTTATTTCAACACACGGACACGTAGAGTGGCCCCCAAGATTACCTGATTTTACATCATTGGATTTTTTTTTTTTTGGCACACTTAAAAACTGTTGCTAATCCTCTAATAAATATTTAAGACTTATGAAAATCAGAAAATGGCAGCAACTTCGAATTTTACTGAATGTTTATGTACCCGCAAATGTTTATCTTGATTTGAGGCATGCAATCTTTTAATAATTTATCGATAAGGTATTTTATTTTTATAGTTTCTGTTAAGTAAATGGTTAGAAAATTATTATTTTTCCAATGAACAAAATTAAAAAATATATGTTTTTAACTAAGGTATTTCATGAGTATAAATAAAATAAAATAATACATAATTAATATTTAAAAAATACTTGGAATTTAAAATAGAAAGCTCTTATTTGGCCAATTTTGGATTTAGAATACAAGTTTATATATCAAAATAACTTGAAAAAAAAAATCAATGAATCCGAAAATGATATTTAAAATAGGGATTGTCATTAAAAAAAGTATGATCTATTAGTTTAGTTTAATGGTCTGTAAACATAATTGGAATATTATATATATATAGTAGGGTGGTCCAAAAAAACAGAAAAAAAAACACCCTTGTGTCATAGTTCAACCCTATTTTGGCATGGGAAGGGAATGAGTTATTGAGTCCATATTTATATAAAATTATTTTTCATATCAGTTAAAAATTTTTTTTTTTTTTTTGGGGGGGGGGGGGGAGAATTCATTTTTAATTTCTCAAGAAAATGTCAAGCCTATATAAATTTGGATCATCCTAATATTGAGTTGAAAATGTAGCCTACTTCCATGGATACAAGGTATATTATAAAAATAGTTACTTATTTTTTTCACTGCTTATATCTTCCAAAAAATAATTTTAATATGGATAATACTGAAGTATGATATATTAAATAGAATATATTGAAACCTATTTTTATTTTACATTAACTACATAATGTTTTATTTAATTTATTATTAAAACAACACAAATGATTATTGAAAGAAATGATTGAACTCATTGAATGTTTAATCAATAACTATAAGTCATTAATTTTATCCAATTTGGTAAATAAAATTAGTGAATAAAACATAAATATGTATAAAGAAATTTAATAAACTTTAAAATATAAACGCTAAATGAAATACTAATTTAAATAGTTAATTGCCTAGAAAAATATATGAGTGTATTGTTTTATTTAATTCATTTTAAATATAATAGTATAGGTAGTAGCTTAATTGTTTAAGGTATTCTACTTATTTATGGAGTAATAAAATAGGTACTTCATAAAAGCAGAATCATATTTAGTCTTAATTATATAATAGTACTAAATTTTCAAACAATTTGCTAGGGCATTTTTTATTTTAAAAATTACTTGACCTGATGTTTGGATAATAACATAATTGTAATATATTTAAAAATTGGATTAAATAAATGGTACCTATAGTTCGAATAGGTATTAATAAGTAATAACAAACTTAAGCAATATCAATAAAAAATAAAAACATGCACATACATTTGGTGATTATTATTTGTATAAAGTGATAAAATTATTATCTATTATATTCCCACCACAGAAACCATTATTTAATTGAACTTACTAAGCTTCAATAAAATAATAATGTTAGAGTCATATTCTAAAAGGTGTTAATAAGTGTTGTTAAAATAATGTTATTTGATTTAAAATTTTTTAATATTGATAAACAATAATAACAATAGGTAATTAAATTAATTAAATTTTAATAATTTAAAATTATATTTTATTTGTTAAAATGATAATACCTATTTTAAGACAGAAATTGTATTAGTATGCATTACATATTTATGTAGTTACTAACAGTAGTATATTATTAAAGTAATTTCATAATTTGTTTTATTTTAAGTAAAAAGCATACTTTAATTAATAACTTACAATCAGTTGCGTAATTACAGGGGTTTCAATAAATAATTACTCAAGATGTCCAACATAAAAAAACAAATAACGTGTTAATACAATCATATTATTATATATTATTAATATAAAATGCATTATAAATCTATATAATTCTTCTTATATAAGTACATATAATTACTAAAAACTATGAATTTAATTTAATCTTTTACAGTTAGAATACAAAATTCAGAATTTTCAAATTATAAATGTTTCACTGTTGATCTCGTATTTAAATATATTTATAGTAATGATTTATACATTTATTGGTTATTTCAATTTTTGTTTGCTTTTTAATACTCATACGGTGAAATCTCTTTATAGTGGAGAGCCATGAGGTATTAAAAATGTCTACTATAGAGTTATCCACTATTGAAAAAACCTCAACATAGTGGATAAATTTGCGAGACATTACAAAACGTTCATTATAGGGAGGCGCTATAGAGAATTGGTTATACATATACATACACATTATAATTGGTATTAATTATTATAATTCATAAAAAATGTATTATTATTATACTGTAATTTTTTAATTGTTTATGATAATATGATAAATATTAAGTTTAGTTTGTTTTTTTTAGTTATTACATACATATGTAGGTATATGTATAAAAATGTTAAATATTTATGTACAATTAAAAAATATATAATCTATTTTGTGTACATTTTTATAGTACACAACTGATGACCAAAAACATAACCAAACCATTTGTCATTTATTGAATAGGAAAACCATTAAGAGGATGTTATACCCGCATCTACTGTCAGTCCAACTATGAGGTAATATGCAAAAATAATGCTTACTCAGAATAAGTAAATTAGTTTAATTTTGAATTTAGAGTAAAAATACCTATCATGAAATTTATAACAATATTTTGGAGGGAATGGTTTTTATATTATTCAAAATATATAGCTTAACATAAAAAATACAATTTTTTTAATGGTTCATAATTCAAAAAACACCAAAGACATTTCTTCCAAAATATTGTTCTCTATACATTTCATAATAGGTACATTTATTCTAAAATTAAAATTAAGCTAGTTTTACTTATTCTGAATAAACATTGTTTTTGTATGTTACCCAGTAGTTGGACTGAGACAGTAAATGCGAGATAATGTCTTCTTAAGATAAGATAAAATATGAACGAAATGTATAACAAATAAATATGTATAGTATTTTTATTACTTAAACATTTTCGGTATACACATGTATTGTGCCCATTTATAAGGGGTGTCCATTAATAGAGGTTTCATTGTAACTAAAATATTCCATAACTTAAATAAAAAAATGTAATTATAATAATAAATCAAATATTTTAAGTAAAAATATGACTACAGAATAGTTTTAATCTAAAAATAGATTTATTTTTCTTTAATTTATAACAGTAAAATAGTGAATTGTAAATTTTATTCAATTATAATATTTTCATTGGTGGAGTATTGATAATATATAATTTTATTATTTTCAAACCTTTTTTAATATTTTTTGCTAATGAAAAACCATAAATACAGGGGTCAATACTTTTGCAACACCAGTATTATCTTTGGGCGTTGCAAGTGCGATCCCATAATTACGCCACTGCTTACAGTTAATCATTTAATCATGTTATAAATTTTTAAATATAATAATTTCAATTACTGTGTGATAACTTGAAAACTTACATCACTGTCACCAGATATTGTTGAATTGCTATTGCTTAGACACTAAGTAATACAATTTTAATCATTAGATTAATAGCGGAATGATTAGCTTTTTACATGTTGTTAAATAAGCAAAACATATAGATATAAAGTAAATATGGAATTTATCTTTTAGATCTTTTAAATATAAACAATAAGAAACAAATCTCAAACTACTTAGATATACAATGAAATAGTTTAATAAATCAAATATTAAAAATATAAAATTGTACCTACTACTTGAGATGTCTAGTAAAATTTGCAACACCTATCAATAATTGATTCTACATTATATAAATGTATATATATATATATATATATTTGTCTATCAAAATTGTTTTTATTTAGGTACTTACACACCCAGGACAGTTCACAGTTACCTACAATATTTTAATTTAAATTAATAAAATTGATAGATACATTGTTTATAATAATTTTTAAAATATAGGTGCTATTCAGAATCTAAATAACATAGTGAGTAAACGACTCAGCTAGTCTATAATAATCTCAACAATAATAAAAACTTGAATAAAAGGAACTGTTTGTCAAAGCAGAATCTTTCACATGAAGAGGTCTGAAAAGGTCAGTATGATTTAAAGCTGGATTTCCGAAATTCAACCTTTAAGGGTGACTGAAACAAGGTCTTTGAGATTTTCATTGATTTCTGGGTTCCCTTGGTGACTGATTAAATAGAAAAAAAAAATTATTAATGAAATAAAATAAAGTGTATAAGCCACGAGTGTTATCATAAATAACTATCTGTGAAATAAAAAAGTTTAGATACCTGATAATTATTTGTTGTCAAAATACCTATAGGTATTCAAAGACAATATAAAATACATAATATGCAGTACATTATGTTCTTAAAAATTAGGTGTGTTGAAAAAAACAAATTTGAATGTGCTATTAGTGAATTTTTTTTTCAAATACTGAAAAAAAAGTTGCTCGTGAAATTTTAAAGTTAAACAAGTACTTCCTTACGAATCATAGATATAGTTTTACTTCTCCATTGTATATTCAGGCAAGTTCCGCTCAGAATCTAAAATTGTAATTTTGTAATTTATGATTTTTCGATTAAGTCGGTAATTTATTCTTAATATTGTGGAACCGACGTATGATTTCTAATAGGTAATTCTGATTTCAAGGTGACTGGATAATAGTAATACAATTTATATTAAGTAGGTAAATACTTACTTTGGAAGTTACGTTTCCGCTAGAGACGACAATCGGCATCGGCATTGTTTGTGACGACAGAATTCCGTTTTCCCGTTTAGTTCTGTCCGGAAAATGATTGTCGGGGAAGGTGTTGTATGTGGGGTTCTGGAACTCGACCGGTATGCGGCCGACATGACTGGGGTCCTCGTGAATGGACAGGGACAGGACACCGGTAAAGCAAACGGAAGCGAAAAAAACGATGTAATTCATGGCGGTGTTGTTCACAATATTATCAACTCGTCACGGGAGACTGCGACTAAAGAAGGGCACATAATAACAACGCGACGATGATTGAACAACGGGACACGGACGGCGCCCTCGGATTATATTATTAGGTATCGAAATTAAACAGCAGCTAGTAAAACGGCGACGAAGGGACGAACGCACACTGGGATGACGCGCATAAAGAGGTCGACGGTTCAACAACGTTTGAACGATTCGATTTTTGTTAGGCTGTCGTCGTCCTGTAATCCGATTTTGCACTTTACTTTAGCATGTTATCTCTGATAATGAACGTAGTATTATGTGAGGGGAAAACAAACATAATAATAATAATAAAAATAAAAATAATACACCACAAACGAGTGTGTACACTAAGCGCACTACACACAACAAAGCCGATAAGACGCTGACGTCGGACGCACGCACGCGATTATGACACAAAATGCTTGGCGCACGCTCGGCACTATATTATTCTTTTTCGATGCGACCAATGGTGCGTTGTTGGCGGCTCCCGTCGACTGCCTTGGCCGGTACTGGCGCGGTGACGGAGGGTCGAAGGGGCGTGTGAGCCGTGGCTGTACGGATACCGACTACCGCCCTCCACCGCACAAACTGACGTACACCAGCTCGACCGTCTCGTCCGCCGTCTCAGGGCCACCGCTCCCACCTCCGCCGTCCCACAGCCATGCTGGGGCTTACGAGCTGCGGTCCGAACGAAAAGGTAACCGCGAACGCCACGCCGCGTCATGGAACCAACGCGTCGACCCGGCGCCTGGTTTCGTCCATGACCGATTGCCGACAGCCCTATAATATTCTTCCGTTCCACGCATGCTCGCTTGTAAATAATTATAATATTATAATAATGTCCCGACTAATTCCCGAGTTAAAATAACAAACAAAATTTGTCACCGCTTTGTATTTGTTATTTTACCGCTGCAATACATAAAAACTATTTTTGGATTCCATCGTAAGCGACCTCTTTGTGTTTTTCGCAATCGATTTATTATCGATTAAAGCGAGAAAACAACAGGGACTACAAGTTTTTTTTATTACTATTATTATTATTATTATTTATCAATTTTATAGAAAATCTCAACAATTAGAATAGTCGGTACTTTAATACTCAATTTTTAAATTCTTATTTTTACAAAATGCTCGTTTATTGAGAAGTTTATGGCAAAAATATTACCATTGTCTAGAGTAGATTCCAAAGAGTATGTTTGATATACCTCTTTATAGATTCGGAACGTAGCGAGGTAAGTATTGGTCTACCCATTATGCAAAGTATGTTCGTATTTTTTTCCTGTAAATACTTGATAATATAGTCTTGTCAAATTAGGAAAAGTTATGAACTTATCTTTCGAAAGATAAACTTTGGTACACAAATTATTGATTAGTGAATGCACATACTCAATTTTAGTGACATAGCGAGAGGGTGGGGGGCTGAGGAGTCTAAAGCACTCCTTAATATTTAAGATAATGTAAAAAATATGTTTATGTTCTATGAAAGTCGCTAATTTGTAATTAACTGATCTGATTTTAAATTGTTATCTTTATTTAAGAAACATTGCTTCAATGTCTACTTGTTCAGTCAACAGAAACCTTTATTATAGGTACATATAAAAGATATAAACCTATTTAATTCTTACTATCTTGTAACTTGTTCAGTTAACAATACTCAATTACACCGGACCGTCAGTAATACTTGTTTTAAATTAATAAGTCTATTAGTTCAAGGGGTTACTTTTTCGTTCAAAAATCTGAAACCTTCCACTACTAAAGGTAATTGTTTAGACCTTCCATTACCAGCTACCTCACATCATGTAACTAATCAGTATCTTTGTCAAAAGTGGTATTGATTGCAGTCTTTTCCTCAGTAGTCAGTGCCAATTCGATTTTGTTCGAAAAATTTTAATAGTTTATTCTGAACAAATAAAACACATTAATGTTAGAATATTAAATGTATCCTATAAACAATATAAAGTAATTTCACCATTTAAAAATATTGTTGATCAATGATAATAACCATATTATCGCTGGAAAAAGAATTTATAATTGAATGTATTATACTGTAAATAATTGACACAGTCCCTGAGTACCGTGCTGCTTCGTTCTTTTAATCATAAATACGGCCACACCACTAACCGCTGAAACCCAAAACTTTAGATTTCAAGTCCAGATGAAATAGTGTTAGAAGTTAGGTACCAGGTAGTATAGTAGTAGAGCAATCGTACGGCAAGTGAGAGACACGGGTCGATACCCGGTCGGGCTGCTTAATTGTTTGCACAATTTTTCGGACCAAAACAGTTGCGTCATAATTCTTTAATTACAATGAATACATTACCTATACCAAATAATACGTCTAAAACAGTTTTAAATGGGAAACAATAAAATACGTTAGGTAATGTTTAAATATCAAATATAGTAAATATTCTATTAATATTATAATAAAAATTACACAGTTTTTAATTTATTACGGCTTCAGTTGTATTTTCATAGCCATCTTAATCCTGAATATGATTAATTTATGATGTAATGCTATAGGACTGTAAATAATTTTTCAATTACAATAAAAATAATTTAATTGAAATGTGTAGACATTACATACCTTCAAAAACTATTTATGGTTTAAAGACGATTCTCTAATTCGCATATGAAACTGACAATGTATAGAATGATAATTGTTATTTTGTAATTCTTTTAGACTGGCAAATTTTCTACAGATTTTCTACTATTATCCATAGAGAAAACATACAATTTACAAGAAATGTTCCTACTTATTATTATACCAAAATGAAAAATGTGTATTTTATTTCGTATGATATAAATTATAAAAACCAGTTAATACAGTATGTAAGGAAAAAAAGGTCTGAGAGTGATATACATCATCCTCTAGATAAATCATTGCTATTGTATCAGTGGCGGATCCAAGGGAAGGGTAATAGAATAAATACCCCCCCCCCTTGAGCTTATTATTTTAAAATTTATTACATTTATTTTCTAATTTTACATATTTAATATGTTATACGACCACAATAGTCAAAGAACAAAGGCCTACACCGAGGTTAAAATAGACTTAATATAAAATACAATACTTATAAATTTAATAATAACTTATAACGATAATAACGTATTCAAATAAATTACGATAAACTGTTAATTGGGACTTGATAGTATGACAATTTTTACGCACTACACTCATTAAAACCACAGGTACACTAATAAATAATAATAAAAACTATATCTTATCTTTTTGTATGTAGTTGCGATATAATTCTTTAAATTTGAATTTAATATTTTATTTTTATTATTATTTTATTGACATATATACTATTGTATAGAATGTAAATATATGTAACCTTATTATATTTTTAATTAAACAGTATGTTATTAAATATGAAAAGTATCTGATAGATACACTCCTGTATTGTATATTTAACTAATCATTTCTTTCATTATTGCTCATTATTTGTTTCAATAGATAACAACTACAGCTTTAAATTAATCATACATTTTCATTTATAATACCATTTGTTGGTCAAATTATTGTTAAGATAAATATGTATTTTATTAGGATTATATAAATTTGTTTTAGATTCTGAGTGAAGCGAAGAATGTATTGGTTTTACATAATTTTTATTATTTTTTTTTAATGTGAATAAACTTTCTACCAGAAAGATTACTCCAATGTAAACGATTTAGACCCTTTTTTAAAAAAAATGTCTTGGGGGTTTTACTTTAACAAGGTCATTTTTTGTTTTTTTCAAGAATTTTCTCATCAAATGTGAAAAACCAAAAAAAAAAAAAAAAAAAAATGGAAAATGTACGAATTATATTAGTAAAATATTATGATTTTTTTTTTTCTGTGGACAACTTTTCTACTAGAGATGTTGCTCCAATTTACAATGATAGCACTATTTATAAAAGGAAATCTAATACAATAGAGTGAAATAGTCTCTATTTCTGGGGAAATAGAGACAAATCGTTAGTAACTTTTGAACATTTTACCATGCTTACTATTATCGACAATTATTCGGTGAAAGTTTTAGGAATTTATGAATATTTTTTACTAAATCACAACGAAAAAAAAAATTGAAGTGAATAAAAGAAACTGCGAATATAATATGTAAATATTTCCGTTTTAATCGACTTTTTTTCTTGGATTTTCTTCATCATTTAAAAAACAAAGAGGAAAAACCTTTTTAGTGTATCACCAAAAGTTAATAGAAACCATCCCTGTAGCTAATTATCAGAGCAAGGTAAAAAGTTGTTCACAGACAAGAACACGCATCACAGTAAAATCAATAATATTACTCGAACCACACAGTAGTGGCCTAAAAAATTAGAGTAAAACCTATAAAACAGTATACAAACTTATGAGAATGGAAATAATTTGATAAGTTTATGTAAAATACAATATAATATTCGTTATCTTTGCCCTTGGTGCAGGATATTCCTTTTTTATATTATAAATTTTAATAATTAAGAATGAAAGAAGTTCACTGAGCAATTTTTAATGTTACAATATATAAGTACCCTCCACATAGCTATTACGTATACAATATTCTGCAATAGGCTTTTTATTTATTTTATAATTATTGTATACATATAGTTATGGAGATGATAATAAAATTTCATTAAATTATAATATGAGGTGTTCCTGTTCCACGACCGTTTAATAATATTATTATTATACATAATAAAATGTAAAAGACCTATATACTTTCGCGATTTCGATCGATACAATAATTTACATTTATATGATCGGTGATAAGTACGTGAGTACGTGGCACAAGTTAAGTTTTCCCAAAAAAGTAGCGAAATCGAAAAGTTTCGGTTAAAAATGAAAAGGAACATACCGAAGTCTACCGAACAACACGTGAACGAGCTTAAACTAACTAGTGTATAATATATAATACACTGCATGTACACAAATTAATTACCAATGTGACATAAATGCGAATACTCCGAAATCCGGATTTCGTAATAATTTAGGTTTCTTTTTTAGATTTTAAGTATAGCGAGGATGATCAAGGACAAGTCTTCGTTTTGCCCTTGTTAAACTACGCCTTTTCGCCGTCACTATTTCATCATAAGAATTTTTAAAAACTTATATACACGATGTTTTCTACCAAACATTTTATTTCAATTAAAAATGGACAAGATATCAATTTTGTTTCATATTTAATATCAAAACAATGACAAAGAAAATCATTTTTGATATTTAAAGTAGTTTTAATACAAATTAGGAACAACTAAAAAAGACGAAAAATACGATTTTTTTTCAAATTCCTGCGTAACGATTTCATTATTTAAAATTTATACGGCTTGTGTTTTCTACTAAAAATTTTGCTACAATAAAAAAAAAAAAACAACAAAAGATCTTTTTTGTTAAATTATTTATTTTTATAATTTTTTTATTTTTCTGTGGACAACTTTCCTACCAGCAATTTTGTTCCGATTTAAAATGATAGCAATTTTTCTGAAGGGAACTCATACTGATAGGTATTAGTAAAATATGTTGATATCAACTTTGAAAAATCCAAATACTAAAGTTAAGGTTAGTATAGATGGTTGAACTGCAAAAAGGACGGTTAAAATATGTAAATGTATAGTACGGTTAGCTTTTTGAACTTCTATTCAGAAAGATCGTTGCACAAATAGTTTCACAATAAAACGGAATAAACGACCTTTTGAGATTATTTTTTCACGAGTAAAGGTGTGTTAGGCCTTGTGATGCGTTTATGATTCCTAAAATAAATGATTCACAGTTGACTGAAATGAATTCGCAAAATATACTGTTAATATATTTTAATGTATTATAGTTTAGACTGTTTACAGTAGATCGGTCAAAGTGAGGTTGACTCGTGAACTTATTTTGGAAGAGTTACGAATATACGAATATACGAATATAGAGTGTAACAGGATTATTTACCAATTGAAATAACTTTTATTCTATTTAATATTAATCATTTTTTTTTTTGAATGGCTGTTATAACTCTAAAATTAGCTAAAATTAGTATTATATACTTCTTTTAGGGGGGGGGGAGAGGACTAAATAAAAATTTTAAATTATACAATTGGGGCACAACGGTAGATCGCTTCCAGGCAGTGTATCCCGGGTAATGTTTATCGGCTAAAGATCCACCATTGAACACGCAGAGAACCTTTTAGCTTTGCATTAAAAGGTGCGCAATAAAATTTCTGCATCGCAAGCAACCACCTTTTTTATAGATTTAAAATAAATTTTAGTGTTGACATTTTTATTTCCGTCAAACCGTTGATGAGATATTCCACTTTTAAGTTTGTATTGAAGGAGAGTAGTGGAGTATTATTTGTGTGGCGGTACGGCGCGCAGCGCGTTAATAATGCATTACCACTCTCCTCTAGCCCAAACTTAAAAGTGGGAATTTTCTATTTATCGAATTTTTAATGTAGGTTGCCATTTGAAAATCAAAAGTGGTTTTACCTCCAAAAATAAGGGTGACAAAAAATAACATAAATATACAATTGTAGAGCAGCTTGTTTCATGAATATTCTAAAAAACAAATTCCGGAAAAAGTAAACATTTTCCGAGATAATCAGTGTCTTACGACAGATTGATTACTCTGTATATATAGTTATTATATGTATTGTTTTTTACTATTGTTTTTCGTTAAAAAATCTCATGCAAAGTTTGCAAAATAATAAAAAATCACCGTTTTAGAAAAGTCAAAAAAGTTGGTGTACATGCAAATAGTACATACTATGTGAAAGAAGATGAGGCATTTTATTATTTTGCTCCATTTGTTCGAGATTTATATAACTAGAAAGATGGACATACTTCGCACGATGGGTGCAACCACTGTTGTTGGTGAGAAGTTGGGAATGTAGATGTAGGATATAGAGGGGAAATTGATTTGTATCTTTAAGCAACAATAAACCATTGCTAATGAAAAAACGATTCTGAGCGAAGTTCAGTTGATAGAGTTGCTTTATCAAAAATATATGTCATAGTATAATAAAATAGTAACATTTGCATTAAATATTTTCTTTAATTATTTCTTTAATATTCTTCCTTCGTTTTTACCGTTGTTTCAAATATATTGAGAAAACTCATTAGAAAATAAAAAAATAACCTCCTTAAAGTACCATCTAGACAATATTTTCTTTCAGAAATCGTGTCAAGCGTAAATATCGGAGCAAGATTTCTGGTAGAATTTTTATACACAGTATAAAAAAATAAAAAATAAACATCTTTGTAAAACCAATACATTCTTCAACACACTCAGAATTTAAAATACAAAGTTACAATGGTGTGATTGTGATTTTTTTTCACAGAGAAAAGAGCTCAACAATATAACACGCTATTTACCGTTTATTTTTGGGGTAACACCAATTGGGAAAAACCGAAAAAAAACATAAAAATGAAAGCTGATAAATTTATTTATGATTCCTTTATTTTAAACTTTTACGGCTTATGTTTTCGACAAAAAATATTGCTACAATAGAAAAACAACAAGAGACCTTTTTAGTTGCATTATTAATCTAGTTGGTGAATAAGAAAGTTGTTTTTTTATTATCCAAATAATTGTTTTAATAATTTTGGAAAACCGAAAAAAAATATAGAAAGAACGGTAAAATTTAAGAACATGGTGGTTTATTATATACAATTTCGTTTTTTGTTAAAATTCAGTTAAAAATTTTTATAGATATTTGAAATTTTAACAAAAACTTACATTTGTTTTTTTTAAACGTGGTAAAATTTTCGAAATATTTGAACCATTTTTGAGCTATTTATAAACATTTTAATTTTGCGAGATTTTTATATTATTTTTATTTAGTACGTACTTTGTGGATAAAATTGTTTAACCAAATAAAAACTCTTGAAAATTTAACAGGATATTCATTAAAAATTGTATTTAGCGGTCAAAGAAAAAAAAATTGTGTGTAATGTAGTATTTTTTTTTATAAGAGTTTTAATTTCAAATTTATGTAAAAATAATAAATATTACGGCTTTTCAAAATATGTACAACCGAAATTTGCTTCAAATCGTTGGTTACTCTAATGCAATGGTTTATCGTTGTTTACTGGTATAAATTAAATCACTATATGTTTCTTACTTTCCCAAGTTTCTACATATAACAATGGCACACCCATCTCTGAGTATCAGCTTATTTTTGTTTAATTTGTTTACAGAACATATTTTTTTTGTGATGTACTATTACATATAACTATAACAGAGATAAAAGTATCAGTACAGATACAGTACATTATTAGATTGTGTTTATTCGTTTGCGGTGGACAATGTAGACGAAAATATTATTATTTTGTTTTTCCTTAATAGGTTAAATTAATGCAATTTATACATCTATTTAACTCAACGCATACAGGAAATACTCAATAAAAACACTTGAAGTTGGATGAATTACATTACCTATATTATTGTCATCAATCATACTATACAAATAGTGCATACCTTCGGGTTGTTGCACGGACGTGTATGCAATTTACTTTAGTTTGCACTCTGGATGCAAAAAAAAAAAAAAGTTATTTAAGAAAATATGAAAACGTTATGGAAAAATTAAGTTACCTAACAATAATTTCTATAAAAATTTATATTTGGTTTGGTATACTGTAAGATTTTATCTTTTCAGGTCAATCAATCATACTTTCTTTTGGTCATAATATTCTTCTATGAAGTTATAAAATATAATGGATAAATAATTATACGACGAAATTTAATAGCTTACATTAGGCACTGTTATAAAAAAATAATTTTAAAATGTACTAGGTCTCATGTCCTATTTAAATATAATATATTGAAAGATAATTAAATATTCTATGGGCATTCCTACATTTTTAATACCTACATCTATTCTTGTTGCACAATGTTTATCCTAAAATATGAAATAATATTATAATAACGGTAAAAAATATGTTAAAACTTGTTTAATTTGATGTTACGATTTTTATTATAAAATCTATATATTTTTCAGTATTGATCACAATAGTAGAGGACCTGTAGCTTATTTAAGAATGGGGCGAATTAGTGTCATGGATAGTAACAAGGCCGTAAGTGAAAACAAATTTCAGGGGGGTTTAAATTAGTATTATTATATAACACGTTTATATATTTTTTTAACTTTTTTAATAATTTCAGGGATCTATGGATCATCGAACACAAGGTACGTACCCAGTTTATTAGTCTTTTACACTTTTGATTTTTGGACTTTTAGTACAGGGACTTTGTTAAGTAACTGCAATCACTGATCTCATCGGATCAGAACGTTTAATTTATTCATATTCTCTTATATAGTTATTACTATACTATACATAACCGAATATTTGAATAAAATCGATATTCATCATTATGGCTAGACTTTGAAGTCGTTAATAGGTACAATAATCTAATATGATGGTGGTACCTATTTTGTATCGGGTTTAGAGTTCGCGGTATAGGTATAGTTTAGTTTTCTAATTATTTTTTAGAGAATATAATACAACAAATAATATAATTAATATACACTACTTACTTAAATATTACCGTAATTGCATTAATATAAATATAGATAACTGCATATTATAGATGTATTTATATAATGTGATAACGCAATTGTACAATGAATCGACTGTTTGTAGAGTGATTCGAGGTAATCTGTAGGGAAGGGAAATATTATAAATATAATAGAGGGGGAAATATTTATTTCATTATAATATATGCTCGATCTTCTAAACTTTAAATTTTAGCTTTTAAGAAATAAGTTATTATTACCATTCTGTATATTGGGTTTACAATGATTTACATTTTTTAAATTTTTTTTATTTTTTTTTATCTGTTAGCAACGTTTTTACCAGAAATTTTGCTCTAATTTTCAAGTACAGTACTTGTTTTGAAAGGAAATTGGACTTCAGTGGTACTTTAAAGAGGTAATTTTTTGATTTTCTCAGGAGTTTTCAAAATAAATGTGAAAAACCGATAAAAAAATGTAGGAAAACCGTGAAAATTTACGAAATTTATTATTTTTGAATCGTAAATATCACGGAATTTCAAAACATGTATATAATTGAACTCCGCTCAGATCGTTTTTCGTTAACAATGGTTAAATGTTGCGTACAGATATACATTACATTTTCCCTCTACTTTCCTAACTTTTCACCTACAACAGTGGCTCACCCATCGTAAGAAGTATATTCATTTTTTTTTTTTACCTATATATTGAATTATGATATCAGGGGTTTTAATTAAGGATAGGCCGATAAATAAACCGATACTTGAAATCGGTAGATTTGTATTATCTATAATATCAGGTTTTTTTTATACCGATATTTGAAACGGTAATTTTGGGGATAATATCTATAATGTCTTTGGATTATGCAAAAAGTATTAGTAAATCAAGTTTTCAACCAATATATTGGTTAAATTCAATATTAACTCATGGTTTTCGAATTCAACTATCGGATATCGAGTATTGGTTTTATATCGGTAGTACCTATTTATCGGAATAACGGATATCGATAAAAAGTGGTATCGGCCCATCCCAAGGTTTTATAGATATATTATAAATATTTACCAACCAAATATAAATATAAATATGATAATATATTTCCAATATTATAGGTATTTCGAGTTTATAACTTGTTTACTGAATCACGAGTCTATAATTTACATGTTAAAGCTAGAATATTTCTACATAATATATTGATTATAATAAAGCCATAATTTTAAAGGTTTTTATATATTCCGCGCGATTTTTTTATACCTAGTGATAGGCCCCAGTGAAGTTCACTGACTGCACTTATGATTTGTATATGCCATTTGTCAACCACTTTGTCACCAATTTATATTTTCAAGAAATTATGTTTAAGTATTAAAGTATTTAAGTAGTAAGAAAAAGTATTGGTTGGATTGGCCAAGTTTACAATTAAAACCGACGGCTTAGATTTCTCTTCACTCGATTCTTCAGAAATTAAAATTATTTGGTTTAATAGGTAAATACAAGCACCCACGATAGAAGTAAAATTTGTACAAAAAATCGCAGTGCATATGAATAACACAACTAGTTATTGTTAATATTAATATTCTTGAGTATACTGAAATTATTATTTTTGTTAAAAAAAAAAAAATACAAATAACAAAATTGTCATTAATGTATCATGTCATTTATGACGATTATGATATGATGGTTTTAATTTAAAATATAGGTAGTAATTTAAGATCCACAATTTATTTGACCTTTGAATTGTTGATATATTTTTAATGTGAAATATGACAACACGTATTTATTCGAGATTACTATGCTCTATGCAGTCACAATTTGTTTTCGATAATGTTGGGAGTGTTGAGATACATTGATAAAACAAATTCCATAGTGGCTAAAAAAAATATAATCTGTAAAAAAAACAAATATTGAGCAATAAACTACAATATCAATTGATGTATTTATAGTAAAAATATCAGTTCATCAGTTTATTGTATACATTTTATACAATAAACTGATGAACTTATATTGAAAATCACATTTCTATAATCATCTTACACAAAATCTAAAATAATTCATTAGATGATACTTATACTATTTCAAATTAAAAAAAAGATAGTTAAATTAATTAAGTAAAATAACATTTTTTAAAGAAAAAAAAATTCTCATCTAATACATATTGAAGATTATGCTGGTATACGAAAACGTAAATCACTTGGTAAAAGCATTACGTTATAACTAGGATTCGGATTTTAGAGCTCAATTAATAAAAAAAAAAATATGACCAAAAATTAGCTTAAAGTAGGTATACAATTGAATAAAAAAAATAAAAAAATAAATTTAAATTTAAAAAAATATCAACTATCATGTATTTTGCTGGATTTTTAGATGCGAAACTGACTCTATTATTAGAAAAAGTATTCTTATACGAAAACGAACACTCTACATCCATTGAAGTGATCGGTGCATACTTTATACAAGCGGTTTAATTTAAATCAAACCCATGATAATCAATATTTGATAAAACGCCACGCAGTATGTTGTTAATGTCTTGTAATTGTTTTTAGCCTTTGTTTTTTACAAGCTGTAATATAAGCTTATATAATATAATAATTTGTTTTAAGTGATTACATGCGCGATAGAAGCGATGAGGATTATTAATATTTGGTAGATAAATTATGGTTTAAATTAAATCAATATAAATGTGTTCTTGAAGCTAGTTGTTCAATTAACTACGATTCATATGTCACCTGCAGTGATAAACTGATAAAGCTGATAATCATACTAAACAATTAACTACACAAATTATTTCATGTTTTCGTAAAAATGCGTAAAAAAGTAAAAAGTAAAAATATATTCCAATGTAGTTCAATTAAACGTAAATTTACTTAATTTAAAATTAAAATTAAATTTCTGTGTGCTAAAATGTGGTCAGGTTCATCTAGTTTAAAATAAAAAATATAATATATACGCAGTGATTTTTTTTATCAAGAACCAGTAATTATCTCGAAGAATGTTAAGTGAATTTGATTTATGTTTTTTTTGTTTTAATCATTGTGGAAACGTTAAAGCTTTATTTTAAAATGATTTTTAATTTTTTATCTCAACTCCATATTATACCCTAAATAAGTACATACTTTTGTTTTTCAAATATGAATCTTAGGGTGCTTTAATGTTTAGATACAGATACAAGTGAATTAAATACATTAGCATCCTTTGTCCAATGTTTTGCTCATATATTAAATATTATATTTAATAACTAATAAAGTTTTAATATTAAAACAATTCAATACAAATTTTTGATTCTTTTTTAAAAAAAAATAACTGATACTGGTTATTTATTATACTTGTAACTAACGATAAACCATTTTTAATGAAAAACGATTCAAAGGAAGACAACATGATTTGAAAAGACGTAATATTTACGGTTTTTATAAAAAATTAATTTTACAATTAATAATAATAATAATAATAAAATACTGGATACATGACACATAAACTTTTTTTTTGACCGTATAACTTACAATGAACATCCTGTTAAATTATCAAGCGTTTCTATTTGGTTAAACAATTTCATCTAAAAAAGTACCTACCAAATAAAAATTTTGTAAAAACTCGCAACATTAATAGCTCAAAATTGGCTTAAATATTTTGAAAATTTTACAACGTCTAGAAAAAGCAATTATACGTTCTTTGTAAAAATGTCAAGTCTCTATGAATATTTTGAACTGAATTACATTACAAAAACAAAATTTAGAAAAAGTTGAAAATTATTTTATATATTATACCTTTGAAAAATGGTCAGAACAGACATTTCACGGAATGATATGGTTTTGAAATAAAATAATTAAAATTAATAGAGTTTTGAATAAAATATATTGCTTGGAACAGCCGTGGCATGCAGAGCTGTTATTTTATGGAATAATATGTTTTTGCAACGATAATAAATATCTATTCAAAGTATTATGATTCTAGTACATTTTTGTTCCAAGTATTGTAATTACATTTTACAAGAAATATAAAAAATCAAAGACTAACAATAAAAAAAATGTTTGTTCAAAGTATTGGAATTCTAATAATTGTCTGTTCCATACCTAATATATTTCAATCCCAAACACATACCTAACCTTGAAAAAAGGGTTATCAAAATCATTTCATGCACGTCACTTTACGTATTTGGAACTATTAAGCGGAACTCATTTTGAGAAGATGGCAATTTTCAAATTATTTAATTTATTTATACTATAAAGCTTACATGTGTGTCAAATTTTAAAGTTTTTACCTACACCGAAAGTTCTTTATAATTTCGATCATGAGTAAGTCAGTCAGTCAGTAATAAAAATACAAACTTTGAAATCTCCCCCTTTTGAAAAAGCTTTATATTTAGGGCTCATTTTTTTTAATTTCCTAAGCTACTTAAGTTTAATCTATGTTTCAAGTTTCAAAAGCCCATCTTAAGAGATAACAGAGATATAAGGGTGAGACAAATAGGGTGAATTGGTTCATGTAAAGATACACTGGCATATGCTGAGCAATGAGTATTCCTTAGATTAAATACAATAATTCTATTAGAAACGTTACAATAATCATTAATTTCGGCAAATAATCATGAGTATACAAATATAATCTAAATATAAATCTACTCTAAGATATTATTTTTTACATAAGTAATATAAGTGTTATGTAAAAAATAAGTGTTTAAGTAATATAAGTGTTATACATTTTGTTTTTATTTTATTTTCATAAAACTATTAAATACCTACGGTTCAATGTCTCCAGAAAATTGTTGTTTTTTTTTTTTTAAATATTATTGTTTCTGCGCTAGTGTAAAAATCAGTTAGGTTAGGTAAACATTTTTAACAACAAATTAGGTGGATAGGGTGTGTATGTATGGTAACCTAACCTATCATTGGATATGTTAAAGAAAAAATGCCAAGTACAGAAACGTCTAGGCGCCTTATTTGCCAGTCTTGGTTCATTTGGTTTTGAGAGGTTTTTTGCAAATTTACCGAAACTTCTTTACAGAAAAAATAAACCTCACGCCATCACTGATTAGTATTGTAATAAAAGTAATAATTTTATTGTTTACCAAGTTTACTGTGTGCAGTGTTTACGTATCGAGATTATAAAAACTGATTTGGATTTTATAAAGGACGAAAGGAGGACGACGTACGGAAGAAGTATATATTTTTTATTATCAATATTATCTACAAATCGGCCAAATCGGATTTTGAAATTTCTTATTATATTATTATTATAATCTCGTTATTTCTTTTAAACAAGACGAATTTTATTGTGTCGCTTTTTAACATACAATAATATACGTAAATGCGAGTTCTTTGTTTCTATACATACGGAATTGATTTATCTTGGCTCAATTTTTCGTTATTTATTTTAGATTACATTATACGAGTATTATATTATTTTATCATCGTATTGTTTTTACCACTGAGGAATGTATTAGTATACAAATTCAACTGGAAATCTTGTTCCGATTTTTACGTGTAGCACCTTTTCTGAAAGCTCCAGTTACCGAGATGGTATTTTAGAAAGGTCATTTTTAGAAATTCACATTAATATTTGACATAATGAGGAAAACCTTTTAAAGATTGAAATATGAAAAATTAGGTTGTCTTTGGCACTCGTTTTTTAATATTTTTTTTTTTATAACAAATAACAAATTTAACAAATTGAATAATAAAAAAAACAATATTTTTAAAATTATTAATAATTAAGAAATAAACAAGCAAATAATTTTGTCAGCCACTAGTTCCTATAACTGAACTTTAATTTTGAACTCTTCATTATTGTACCTTTAAAATAAAAAAAAATTGAAAAATTAATTAACGGTATAAATTCTGTAATTATAATTAAATAAAAAATTATACCTTTTTTAAAAATTACTTGTTTTATATATTTCTAGAAGGTTTTCAATTGATGATGGTGTATTTAATAAAATTGAATTGCAATTGGGGTTATTTATTTTTTGTAAATTGTTATACTTAAAGTGTTGGGTAAGATTGATTTGTTGCTGTCTGTATTGTGTTAGAAGTATATTAAATTTTTCGTAAAATTGTTCTGGGTCAATATTTAATGTTTCTTTAATTAATTTATTAATTATTGCCTGTATATATTCCATTTTTTTTTTTATTAAATCACCCTGATCGTTATCTATTGTTTGTTTAGTGAATTGAGTAATTCGATTATTGTATATGGTTGTAGGTAATTTAAAATATTTAGAGAAAAAAATTTGTGGTATTTTAATAATATAATTAAATAAATTATTTTGTGCAACTATTTCTGTTACTATTTTATTTCAAAATCTATATAATATGAATATGCGTTTTTTTTTGTTTTACGTTAACAGAATATAATTTTTTTACTTGTTAACTTAATTAAAAATTTTTTGAATTCTGTAATTAAATATTTTGAAAATTACATTTTAATATCCTTGTTATTACAATAAAAGTATTATAATGATGTCTTGCCTGAAATGATAAAAATGTATATATTAGTTTTTAAGTTTAGGTTACTGAGTATATTTATTTAAAGGTCATATTGCATTTATTTTGTAAATAAATTGTTCCAAATATTAAAATTTCTGCAAATGAAGCATGGTTTTCGTTGTATTCAGTTTCCAACATTATGTTAGATTTAAGAGTTTGAATAAGGACTTGTGTGTCTTCGAATTTTCGTCTATAAGTTATTATAATATGTTATTATTATTTGTATAAATAATTATTATTGTTCTTTCAAAACTAGACTCACACAGTTAAATCATATTTAAAGTACAAATGGAATTAAGTTATTTAATTCATACTTCGAATTTAATTTTTTTTTTTTTAAATTCCATTTTATTTTCAAAAATGCTTGAATAATAATGATGATGATGAGAATTATTAAACCACAGCATTTCAAGTACTATTATTCAATTGATATAGATAAAACCTTTTTGTGTTCAAAAATTTGAGACCGAAAAACACGGACAATTGTAATTTATTTTGTAATTATAGGTACAAATTAATATAATTTTCAGTGCGTTATACATATCAATACATGATTAATCGAAATTTGCTCAGAATCGTTTTTCGTTAGCAATGATTTACTATCGTTAAGTACAGATATAAATTAAGTAACCCTATATATACATATCTTATACTTAAGATCTATCTATAAGCAGTAAGCAGTAGGTATACTACATGATGAGCGTCACAACGGTGCACAGCACATCTGCCCCCCCCCATTAAGAAATCCTGCCTATATCATTGTTTAAAAATAAAATATTATTTGTTAAATAAACATATTGTTAGGTATATCTAATGATAATATTAAGAATAACAATAATATTCGATAAATGATATGAAACACCAACTCAAAACGTATAAATATTTTCCTTGATACAATAATATTATTATCTTATTTGTTATCAGTAACTTTATTATACTTGTGTTATTAAAAAAACAGTATACATTTGGAAAACAGAAATGTTGACCGTTGATGTATAGAATATTATTATTATTAATGATCTCATTAATATTTAATACCATAATATTATAATAAACAACGATCGTAACCATACAAAATGTATGATACTTTCAACTCGTATAATTTATGAAATGATTAATTTATATAATTTTCATAATATATTATATAGATATGTAGTGAAGAATAATTCTTCTTCTTCTTTGGATTGCGGCCTTTTAAGACCATTTTGTAAGACAAATTCTCCTCTAGTTCACTTAATCTTCCGCGAATTAAAAATAATATTTTATAAAAAAATATACAATTTTACCTAATAACGTGCGAGACATCTGACTAAATTAAGTACCTGAAAATGTATTTATAATACATGGAGAAACATTGAAAATGGCTAATGCTAAGTCTAAATGCTGCAACTTCATATGGCTAAATTTGTTTACATAGGTAGATATAAAAACTGTGTACCTACTGTACATATATAAGTATAAGTAGACCGAAGTATGACTAATGATTGATTATTAAGTGACTAATAATCTAATGTACCTTTTATCAGATTAGTGCACTCATCTGATAAAAGTTGACTGCAATGATACTAATGATGTGTATTTAATTTACAGTTTAGGAAATTGGTTTCACTATTGCATATAATTGCACTGCAGTGTCGAAATTATTACAAATAATGACGACTTCAAAAATTTGTTTAGACGGTTTTTCCGATAATTAGGTAGATTAATACAATTAGCAAAATATAATTGATTATTTCACACAAAAAAAACTCCTATTCGGCCTTACACATTTTTCTCAAATTGGTATTAAATTATTGGAAAAGTCGAATTTTATAAAATTGGAAATAATTTCGAAAATCGGTATCAGGAGGATGTCATATTCTCATGTGTTGTCTTTGTCTTATTAACGTAGGTACGTTTGAATATATATTATGGTATTTAGATTAAAATTGGAGTTTAATCACAAATAACGTAAGTTATAGAATTAAAGTGATTAAAAAAATTCTAAAACTAATATGGCTGTAACTTTTTATGTGACGATTTTTTTTAGATAAAAGCTACGTAGATATAGTCCTCAAAAATATCTTCCTCTTTAAATTTTGTTTTGCGTACTTAAACTTAAATTTCAACCTAAATGCTTTGAATTTACATTACAAAGAAAAAACCATTACAGATAGACGGATCTGGTCTTTTGTATATATTATACATATATGTCATACACTTATATAAGTTAGGTTAGGCATGCACCTCGTCGAAAAATATTGAATTAATAAACTGTATTGTTTAAACTCGCATAATATAGATTTATTATAGTATTCACTTATTACATAATTTGGGTGGATGGGGAATTCAATTATGTAGTATGAAGAAATGTACTCATTAATAGTATAGGTATTATAATATATATATATATAGGTATTATAATATATTATTAATATAAATTGCACAAACTACACTCAACAGTGTATATTTATAACAATATTATATTTTTTTCATAATGATAAAATACAAAATTTACTATTCCACAACATATTAGCAATACATATTCTTTTATATTATTTATGTTGTCTATGTATTCTGATAACGATCAAATTAAATTTGATAAAAAAAAAAAAAAATGACTAAAACGCAATTGGTGGTAATCTATAAAGCTATTATTTTTTCCGTTACATATCTATTTATGTAATTATCGCTAAATTATTGTGATAAAACCACATAAAACATTTTTATATAATTTATTACAAAATGATTCTATTATTTCGGAAATTCTATGAAATTATTTGTATCTACATATTTTAAATATATTAAAAGCAATTTATGAAATGCATTAGCATACCTTTGCATACCGCAAATGACACCACTGATGCAGCAATAACCTATGTATTGTTATTTTTATTTATTATCGTAATACATTTGATGATAAACGAACGTGAGTATTTCGTTTAGCTTATATTCGGATTAACATAATGCATTATAGCATGTATCTTAAATAAAAGCCCTCAAACATTATATTTCACAAAAGTGCACATAAATATAAATCGTATTTCACTATATTATATATATAGCTACACGTACTATAAATACAATGTTGTTTACGCAAAATATATAATTTGGCATAAACACGTCTTTGTCGAAATTTAAGTATGCAACTATTTCAATCCATTAAAATACTTACTTATATATACTTATTACTTCTAGTCGTGTTTAGACTAATTTGTTTAAACGTTTTTTTTAGGTTCTAAGTGGAGCGAGGAATTTATTGGTTTTACAATGATGTTTATTTTTTAAAATTTTTTTTCTGTTAACAATTTTTTTTACCAGCAATTTTGCTTCGATTTACAATAGTACTTTTTTGAAAGGCGTGATACTTTAGGAAGGTAATTTTTGATTTCCCCAGGAATTTTTCCAATAAACGGGAAAAACTGAGAAAAAACAAGAGAAAACCGGGAAAAAACGTAGGAAAAACAGGAAAATAGGTACAATATTATACAAGTATTATTAAAGAAAATATATAATGCATATGTTATTATTTTATCATAATATGACATATAAATTGGTGACGACAAAGCAATACTATTAACCGACCTCCGCTCAGAATTGTTTTTTTGTTAACAATGGTTAATCATTGCGTACAGATATACATTAAATTTCCCTATTACATTCCCAACTTTTCACCTACAACAGTGCAACCTACCCACGTGCGAAGTATGTCCATTTTTTTTTTTTATTATTATAATATGACGTATTGGTACCTTCTATAAATAAAATAGTTTAATCAATATCACCAATATCGAACCATTACCTTCAATCAATAGATTTAGTATTTTACAATAGATTCAGGAAATGGGGCACAGGGCACATATACTGAATATTTTATAAAAATTAAATTTAAAGAAATTAAAAATACCTATGCAAATAATAATAAAAATATAATCAACTCGACTAAGTTAGTTATAGTTAAACAAATAAAAAAAAGCTTTAGTTTATATACAATTATTTAAACAGCAAACAAATGTTATATCTATTGACTCCGTCAAGAAATTTTTTATTGTAAACAAAGAAAAAAAAAAAAATCAGACCGCAATGATCCGTCATTAACTTAACTGTATAATTTTTATTAAAACTCAACAATGGCATTAATACATTATGTACCATTGTAAACAAATACTAAATTATGAAAACAAATTTAATTTTCGTTTTAGTGCTTTATAAGTAAAACAATATAATGACGTACTTTCTTTGGATTCACTTAAAATATACCTATACCTATATTTGTTTTACGATTAACTAATAAGGGGTAGAAAGACGTTTTAAAATAATTTTCAATATTATTACGATATTAGTAAGTAGGCACGAATAAAAATAATAAAAAACGTCCAATAACATAATTAATATGATAATAGTAACCAATTTTGTATAATTCTGTTTATTTTAGTTTAATATAAAATAAATAATCAATATTGAAATTAATTTGAAGTACGTTTTTGAATTGTATTAAACATTTGAATATATAATGATTAGAAAATAGAGTTAAGTGTAGAAATTACTGATTTCGTATTTAATATGCTACGCGAGTTGATTTTACCTTTCAGTATAAGTTTTGTACTCCATGAAAATATGTGAAATAATGCATATGTTGTAGTTGTAGTTTTATATTATAAAAAAATTAATCTATTTGAAATTTATCGGATGATTCGTATGGTACATTATATCATTATTACATTGAAAACCAATATATGCGTACCTGTATACAAGTTGATAAATATGGGCATCCGGAAATTGGGCCACAATCTACCTTTTTTCAAAAAATTATACGGTAATTGGGAGAAAAATTGAATCGATATTTTCCAGAATATGATGGCTTAGAATCAATAGGTATCCAAAGTATGATTCGAAACTTTTTGATTGTTAAAGTTTATGAGTTAACTGATAATATCCAAAAAGATGCCATTTACAGTTGCAAAACAAAAATTTGTTTTATAAGTAAAAAAAAAAAAATAAAAGCTTATCAGGAAATCGAGGTGGTTTGAGACCTATCGATAGTTCTTTAAGTGGTTCGTTGTGCCAATAAGGTTAAGAATCACTGCTATAGATAAAAGCTATGTTCACTGTTTATCCCGAATACATGGTAGTCTCGGTAGAACAGTCAGTAACTCGATAATACACTTACTTATTATCATTTAATAACGACGAATTTAAGTGTATGGCGAATGTAAGTGTACGAATTCGATTTCGTAAGTTACAGTCACTTACAGATCTGTAAATAGTTAGTTTAGAGGTCTACAAATAATACAGAACGTTTAGCAACGAGAACGCGTATAAAAACACAAATTTCCAATCGAATCATATTTGAGCCGATAGTATTTTAGTTAATATTCTTATTATGGATAAAAGATACAAACACGGTCTTAAAAGATAAAGGTCGGACCACTTCCCTTTCACTCGCCCACTGCCAATGTTCTGCTTATTTGTTGGTTAAAATACGGTTTGGATAAAATGTTCGGATTTCGGATGATATATTGTCGGTTAAAATGTAGTGCCACTCTTAGTGACACCCAATATGGTTTACAGATCTGTAGGTCTGATAATGGTCTGTACATTGACCGAAATTATTAATTAGTAATTTGAGGAAGGGTAATTTCTCTGTATATACGTTTCAAGTTAGCTTAGACTTCTCAAGCTTCCCCCCCATAATTTCCGTTACACACAAGTCGTTACAGAACGTTTGAACAACTAGGTGGTTTTAGTTTCTAGACTCCTTTGAATACTCCCCTTCACGGAATTCTTTAGTAAAAGGCGAAAGATTTTTTCGTTTGAAAGCGAACTGGAGTTGTAGTGGTGGTCTTAGTAGTTTGAATTTCAACGATAATATACATATAATCAATTTCCAGACGAAATAAAAATATTACGTTTCTGAGAATAAACATGAATAATAATGTTTACAAATTGTGTTTATTCTAATTTCTAATAATTCGATTCTTGTTTATTTAACTAACAAAGGTAGTTCAGTAATTAAAATAAATTTCGTTTTAAATTAAATTTAAAGAAAGAAACGATTTATTCGTAGATGTGTAATATTAATATCTTAACTCAATACGATGGTTATAATAATAAAATGCATGTTAAAAAAAAAAAAGTATAAAATGTAATCGTAATATTTTGTATTATATTAAAAGTTTAAATTAAAAAAATATAAAACTTTGAGCTAAAAGAATATATTCTCGCAAAATTAATACACTAAATAACGAGAGCTGACATCGGAAACCTTTCACTGAGACTGAGGCGGGGCACTCTAAAAGTTTAATTTCGGTAAACATTTACCTTTAATTATTATTTGATATATTATACATATAAATATTATGAGCATAAATAAATTATGAAAGCTATTCATATAAAGGGTCAATCACTTTTTCTCGAATTTTCTCCGAAAATAGAGATTATTGCATTATATTCTCTTATGGTATATATACCGGGGTGATACATTTAGTGGGTGTTTTTTTGATAATTAAATAAATAGCTTTCAAATGTCATCATTATTTTTGGGGCCCTTATTTTGGGGATGAAACGATTATCTACTATTGATTTTCAAATGGTAACCTATATTACAAATATATTATATTATACTAAATATATATAGTAAACAGATGAAGTATTAGTTTACATAAATTTTAGTATTGATATTTTTGATTTATGTTGGTGAGATATTCCACTTTTAAGTTTGGGTCAGGGGAGAGTAGTGGAACATCATGTGTGTGGCGGTACGACACGTGACTACTTTTGGACATTTCTAGCTGCTCTTTCTGGATCAAATGAACTCATACCGAGAAGTTAAAGCTGTTTTAAAGACGGATTGAAGTGTTACAAATTTGGGTGAATTTTAATCTGAATTTAAATATATCGTTACGGGAGGATGGTGTTTTTAGCTTTTTTAATTCTTATAAATTCCCCCAAATTAAGCTATCAGAGAGATTAAATGTTGTATATGCATGGTGTAATTATAAAGGATGTACCGTTTAGGTTTTTAAACTCCAACTCTTAAATACTCGGTTTTAAATGTGCCCCTATAAACATAGCCTGAAATACATTTGATTTCAAGGAATACACTTTTTAACTCAATAATTGAAATAATAGATTTCTAAAGCAAAACCTGTGGGGGGTGTAGCTCTTTGTATACTACTTACTTTACACATTTATATTATTTATTCAAAGAGTAAACTAAAAATTATCAACACAAATTAAATATAAGTTGAAGAGTAAACATTTTTACTAATATGAAACAATTTAAAATTAATAAAATTTATTGGTTAGAGTGAGATCATTAGTTGTTTGTTATCAGTTTTACTATTATTTCTACAATTAAAATTAATATACACGTTATAAAACTTGGTAGACTATATTTGTAATAAATCAGGGACATGTACTTTGATTTTCAAAGCAAACACTATTTTAAACTCTGAATCTAAAGAAAAAAATCGTATTAAATTTTGACAACCATAACTATTTAAGATCAATTATAGAAAAAAACAAAAATTAATTATTGTATTGGTGACAATAAGTCGGGTGGATGGGGAAAGTCCGACCCCAGCTTTGCTGCTTATTTTTTATTTTTACTAAAACAGTGATAAATGATTTTATATCTTTTATATTGAACAAATACACATTTTTGGTCTATAAATAAAATGTAAATAAAAGTTAGTAATATTAGTTTGGTATAATAAATCGCTTTTTACGATAAATAATTATTCTATTCGAAATATTTGTTATTTTTATATTCATAGTTTTATTATTATTATTTTAATGCACCGTGAAACAGTGATAACGCGATTATTAAAACATTACAAATTTAATTCCATGTCTTTATTTTATAGTAAACAAAACCTTGATATTCTATACATTCAATATTTAATTTGAATGCTCGCCACAGCAATAACAATATGTACCTATATACCTATATGTATTTAAGGATTATATTTAAAATTCCGAACAATTTAATTCCATTAATATTTTATTATATTACGTAGTGTATTAACAACATAATTACATCATAAAATAATTTTTTGTTTTTATAAAAAATTCAAATTTGTATTATATTGTGTTATGACTGTAATAAGTACCTATTTAATATTAAAAAAACCCAATGTAAACATCTCACCTTACGTGGGCTACTGTTATATAGGTAAATAAAAGTTTTAAAGATACCCATATAGGATATATGATAGAGAAATAATATAGTATAATATAATGATAAATCGTAGTTACAATCAAACACGATTCTGAGTGGAGCTTTGTTAACCGGTAGGTTTTTATGTAGTAGTAATGATTTTCCCTTGTAGTAAAGGCAACCGAAAAATCATCATAAATAGGAGTAGGCCAATATAATATCGTCATTTTTTGTCAGTTGTTTTATTTTTTTTATAAATACTGTTTAGAATTTTTAGAAATCGTGTTAAAATAAAGTAACGTTTGGCGAAAATCCACATTTTTTAAGGTATGGTATAAAAAATTTGGATGAGGCATTTTTACTTAACCAAAAGTGTTTTCCCCCGGTTATTCATGAAAAAAACAGATCTTGGTTAAACTAATACAACTTCTTGTTCTACTTAGATTCTAAAAAAATAAACAAATAAAAGTATCGAATATAAATTTTAGTCAAACAAAGAATTGTGCTAAGTAAGTCTGTAAGTTTTTTAACTATTAAATTAATGATTGTATGTTATATAAAGTGTGTTCATGTTAGAGATACCTGAGAGCTAATGGTAAAATATTTTAGCTGGGCAGATTTCGATTGAAATAGGAATTTATGAGGAATTAAAATAGAAAATCGGAAAATTGTTAAGAAAAAAAAACTTTACATGACTAGGACAATTTTTGAGAGGTAAACAAAATTGTATGCTAATTAAGTTTATGTCACAATAGATAAAATAATATGGAACGTTTTAATCAAAATGTTTGTTATTTAGGACTATATCACTATTATAATAATTAACAAATTATTTATAATTTATAATTTATTTTTTAATTATTCTTTTTCATATATAATTATAATAAAATATGAACGATTAATTTCCTATCAGTATGGACGAGATTACGAATTTCTAACCTAACCTACCTATAATATACATGTTATCATTTAAAAAATCTTAATTTTAAATATAAATAATAAATACAAAAACTCGATTTAAGATCTGATACTTCCTCCCCCCATGTCAACATATTTCTGTGAAAATTCAATGTAGGTACCTATTTACCTATATATGACTTCATTCGTTTGAAAATTTGAAAATAAGTAGTGATTTCACCTTCGAAAATTCGGGGCGAATGGAAATGAGAGAAATATTATACGTAGGCACATACAATTTTAGAACTTCGTAGGTATACCCTATATATATCTTAAATTTGTTAAATAGAAACTTTCTAAAAAATATTAATATTTATTTATATACATTAGGGTGGTCCTCTATTATGTATGAAAAAAAAATAACCAAATTTTTTAAATTACTCCCCCCTAATAAGTTCCATTACTAAAAATAATGATATAAATAAAGTTTTAGACAAATCAAATAAATTTAACCCGTGCCACAACAGCTCTGAAGTTACAAATATAGAAAATTTTTCAAAATCGTTAAGTTTTTGTTATAAANAAATTGTTGAGTATTAAATTTTCAAATTTTGTACGTCATACATTTTATTTTAGTGACTTACAATGGTTACCAGGGATAGTTTACGTGAGTCGAAATATATTTTTTTAATTGGATATAGTACAAATCAAATTGTTGGTAGTAAATTACCATCAAACAAACAAGTTTTGTCGGTACTATTTTTTAATATGCGTGAAGTAAACTTAAATTTGCATCAAAGTGCTACATTAGTGATACAAGAAGCAATCATTTTTTGGTGGAAGACACGCATTCCAATGAGAACAGAACAAAAGTGTGTGAACGAGCTGGAAGGTTTATACAAAGAGTGGAGAAATTTACAAAAATTAGAATATAAAAAAAGTGCAAATGGAAAAAAATACGCAGTTTCTATCAAAATTAGATGATTTATTCGACGTAGCGAGTGCAAATGCATCAGATTTACTGTCTTTTGAGAATGACAAAGCATTTTTAATAGCCCAGAGACAGAAAGGTCGACCTGGGTCGTTGCTTGGTATTGATAAAAAAATAAAAAAATCATAGAAGATAGCAAACAAGCGACAAATAAAATAAAATATTGTGCCCGTGATGAACTTGAAGCTTTGTGTACGTTTTTAGTCTATAATATTAATTTTGATTTCAATAAATGTATAATAATATNGCAAATGCATTAGATTTACTGTCTATTGAGAATGACAAAGCATTTTTAATAGCCCAGAGACAGAAAGGTCGACCTGGGTCGTTGCTTGGTATTGATCAAAAAATGATAAAAAAAAGAAAAAATCATAGAAGATAGCAAACAAGTGACAAATAAAAGAAAATATCGTGCCCGTGATGAACTTGAAGCTTTGTGTACGTTTTTAGTCTATAATATTAATTTTGATTTCAATAAATGTGTAATAATATAAAATTAATTTCAGATAAAACTATAGAACTACAGTCGTCGAGTAGTTCTGACGAATGTGACGATGTAGATAGTAAGGAATTTATACTTTTAGAAAATCACCTAAGAGATGATTACCGAGAGTTACTAGAATTAACAGTAATTTTTCTGGGTGGAAAACTTCCTAATAATATTCGATTTAAAATGCCAGGTGCCATTCATCACGCGCGGTGGATGGCCAAAGTTATTTATATGTTGAAAATATATTTATTTCGCGAACAATTTCATTTAACACCAAAAGAAGAAAGTGCTTTGAGAAGTATTTGCGTTTTTATTGTACGATTATACATAAAAGTATGGTTCAACTCACCATCTTCAATAAAAGCACCATTACAAGACTTGAATTTTATAAAAAGTCTTTTACATTATACCACTATAGACAAAGATATATCTCAGATCGCAGTTAAAAAGTTTTGTGGTCACTTATGGTATTTATCTGCAGAATTATGTGCTTTTGCTTTTTTCGATGAAGCTGTGCCACTGGAGATAAAAAGAAAAATGGTTCATGCTCTAAACAACGACGAAAGTTCATCAGAATTAATTTCAAATGCACAACGTTTAACTATATCGCCAAAAAATGCAAATGAGTTATTAGAAAAGGAAATCGATGATTTTATATGTGTTAATACTAAAACACTATTTAAAAGATTTTCCATCAACACCATTTTTTTGAATGAAGATCCAATTAATTGGGAAAATAATGAAGACTATTCTAAAGCTTTGTTAGTTATAAAAAAATATTCCAGTAATAAACGATGTAGCAGAAAGAGGAGTAAAACTTATAGAGGACTATAATGACAAAATTACCAAAAACGAATCTCAAAAACAATACCTTCTACAAGTTGTTAGTGATTACCGCAAAAAATATCCTGACCACAAAAAAGAAACACTTACTGCACTATCACAATAATTTGGTTTTATCATTTATAATTAAAATATATTACAGATAAAATAATTAGGTAACAATGTTATTATAATTGTAAATTGTTATTATAAATAATTATTAGTTGTATTTTAAGTTGCCTTAAATATTAAAATGTTTAAGATTATTCTTGTTTTTACTTTGTAATAAAAATATTTGAAAAAATAATATATTTGCAAAATATTATATATGAAACAAATTGTAGAAAATGTAGTGTTCTATCGTTTATATTTTAACAAATTTTTTGTAAGTATTTTTTTCCTGGAGTTATATTAAAAAAAAATTTAAAAAATTGATAATATTGAAAATTTTCTATTTTTGTAAATTTAGAGCTGTTGTGGCACGGGTTAATATTAATGAATTTGCCTGAAACTTTTTTGTAGCGTTTTTTTTAGTAATCGAACCTTTTTAGGGGGGGTAACCTGAAAAAAATCACAAGCGAAAAATAAGGACCATCCTAATATACATGTATACTTCCCGAGGTATAATATCCGAGTATCTTATGGAAAATCGATCACCTAATATCGTATTATAAATTTGAAAAAGTATATAAATTGGCCTTTGTATCTACTTAACTGATATTACGCCTCAGAGTTTTATCTCTGAGGTACTCTACGATATTTACAATATTCATATTTTACAAATATTGTCTATATGTATATTATGTACAGTATACAAGTTATTTAAAAAAGACTATATTATTATTATATCATGTTCGATAATGCGTAAGTTATGCCATTATCTAGTCCATTAAAAACATTATGCAGCTTTCCTATGATAACATTTTTATTTTGCGTATTTTTCATAAATTAAATCTTCTTTCTATTTTGTATATATTTTTGGGAAATATTATCTATAATATTATAGAGAACTAAATTGTACGAATACTAAATTGGTACGAATAACTAATTGCTTATTTATTTATTTTTGTTTATTCAAGGGTTACCTTGGTGTTACGGAAAAGAAAACTATTAAATTATTATTATTATTATTACTATTTTTTGCACTATCAAAATTTCACAACAAAACAAATTTAGTTTGCCGAAGGTGGACTACCTACTTTCCACTTATATGTTTTCATTCAAATCTGACAAACCAAAACCAAAAATGAATATGGGTAAAATAATAATAATAAAATTTGGCACGGGCAATGCCGGACGCGGGACATCTAGTATATTATAAAATAACAACAGTCAATACTGCTTTCGGGTAGGCCATTGTTATAAGTGGGTAGTCGAGAAGGTATGATATACAAGGCAATTTAATTTATATTTATATATGCAAAGATAATTCTCTGGATAAATCATTTTAAACGAAAAAGAGGTTTTGAGCGGAGTAGTTGTCTTTTTTTGTATTGCCCTGTAACCAAGGTAACCAATAGATCAACATTTATCAACTTATGTATATAAATGTGTTGTTAGTTTATTAAATTTTATAGAAAAACTGTGGGAAACCTATATATTTTTCTTTATGAATAATAATGTACCTTTAGGCAAATAAACAGCATTTTTTAAAGGCATTTCACCAAAAAATCGGAGTATTTTTTAACCAAAAGTGTTTTTTCAAAAAAATAATACGTTTCATAGCCAAATTAATAGCTTTTTTTTTATATTCAGAATCTAAAAATAAAAATCTTAAATATTATTGCCTTTCAAAACATGTATAACCGTGCTTCGCTTTGACTCGTTTTTCGTTAGCAATGATTTATCGTTGTGTACAGATATTAATTAAATAATTTTCCTAACTTACCAACTTTTAACCTATAATAGTGGTACCTATTCCTAGTATTAGCTCTTTTTTTTTTTTTTTTTATTAATTTTAAAACCGTTTTGGTTAAAAGAAAAAAAGGTTATAGAGCGAACAGAAAGTTATTAGTTTAAGAAAAAATAATATGTTTTTTCAATCTTGGAATTTATATTTTTTGGAACCGGAAAAATGTTTAAAAGTTTCATCTGGCGTGTTTTTGCTTATACATAAGTAGATGTAATTTAACCCACGGAGGGGACTTTAAATTATTTAGTTTTCAAAATGTCAAGTTCGATGCCTTGAAAATCACTATAAAATGGAAAAAGAAATAGCGAGACAAAATTAAAACACGTTCCAACAGTATAAATACCTATTATACGTACTTAGCTATTATGTTTAACTTGGTAATATGCATATACGTATGTAAATATAGGTATTTTGCTTTTGAAATTTCAAAGTTACCTAACCTTTATATTGAAATATAAAACTACCAATAGACAAACCAAATAAAGGCAATTGAAATTTCAAATATTAACATTTCATGGGAGGGGGGAGCGGACTCGACCCTATGCCTGGCCTCTTAAAATTTTTCATCATTGGTAAGTTAACAAATTTCTAATATATTAAAACAAATAAATAAATTGAAAAAAAAATACCAATGGCTCTAATTTTGTCAATTTTGAGTTTAGAAAAATTTAAGTGGTAAAAAATATGTAATTTCAATGTACTCGTGTACTGTTTTTAGTATAATAGTGTAGGTGCCTAAACAAACAGTTAATTTGTGGACGTCCGTAAAAAAATGGGTGTATAGTACAATTAGTGTAGTAGAAACAACTACTAAATTTCAAAATAAGCTCAAAATTGGCTAGAAAGTATTAAAAATTTGATCACCTCTAGAAAAATCTAATAAAAATGTTTTGTTAAAATTACCACAAAAAAAAAAAAATCGAATATAACGAAACCATCAATGCCGAAAACGAAAGTTTGCATTTTTTACGAGGTTTCCAAATACTATACTAAAAATCAAAAACGACTTTCTTACCAACTAAACAAAATTGTATTTCCGAAAAGATGTTTCTCTTTAAATCTACAGCATGATTTCTTAATACGTTAATGAGAAATCCAAATTTTAGATCCAAAATACTTCAAAAATGATATCTTATAGAGCAAGATTTCTGGTAAAAAAATTATACACAGACAGAAAATAAAATTCGCACCTATATTAATAAAACCAAAACACTGCTCAATCCTCATTCAACTTAGAATCTAAAAAAAAAAATATAGAAAATTTAAATAGCCAACATTCTTATAGTTCAACAAATAGAATATTCTGAAAATTGTACCACTTCTAGGGAATATTAAAATAAATATTCGGCGAAATGTTTAGGTTTTTATAATTTTTTTTTACTAAATTACGGAGAAAAAAAAAACATCGAAAATATTCTCAGTTTTTCACCGGTTATCTCCTATTATTGAGAAAATTATACAAGGAAAAAAAAAAGCCCGACTTGCCCGGTATAATTTGCCACCGAAAACTATTTCTAAAGTTGAAGATGGCCTGAGCAATAATTCTGGCCGTAAAAAGTCATTTACAAAAACAAGAAATAAAACAAAAGTACACATCATAATATAATATTTTTAGTAAAATATTAGCAGTATTTTAAAAATTCTATTTTTTTATTTTCGTTTAAAATGCACATAGCATTAAAATATTCCAAAGTAATATTACCCCTCCAGGAGCGGTGAGGCGGTGCACGCATTGAACGATTTAGCCAGATTTTGAGATGTCGTAACATCCCTTTTCACGAGCTAAACCCTCTCGGCAGGACCGCGCGTTTCGCTTCTCTTTGGCAACGTCGCGCCGCCGCCACCTTGGCCGGTGGCGGCGGTGGCGGCGGTGGCGGCGGATACGCGGGCCGGTCGATATCTGCCGTTGCTCGATATTATATTATTATTTTCTCCTCGTCCCCTACACGTCACGTCGCCGGCCGGCCATTACGTCTGCAGGAGGGGTGGTGATGCGAAATTCGCTAATTATTATGTATATATATATATTAAATATACGGGTTTTTCGATTTTTTTTTTTTTAATTTTTTGACCCATCATCATCACACGCATACATAGTCGTTCCTTCGTTCTGCTGCAGATAGTCCCTAGTTATATACATATACGGGCGCACTTACGCCTTCCCCGCCGACACCCCATCCCGCCACCTCAAAAAACGACGATCGTTTGCAGCGCTCGTAGGTGATTAATTATAAACAACGACGGCGGCTGGCCCTTATCCCCCGAAATTATAAGTGTATATAGGACGACGGCAACGAAATGCAGAAGAGAGAAAAAAAATATTCTCTCAAATATTCCGCCTGGTTAGGTTTTTAGGTTGGGTTAGGCCCAATGATTACGACGGAGCTGCGTTGCATCGACTGTGCTTCACGCGGATGTAAAAAAATGTGCAACATTTTTTCCTCCTCTTACCATCCCTCGACTGACGTTTCGCAAACGAAATCGCTTCCAGGTGTTCTATAGACGCGCGAAGTAAACAAAAAAAAAAAAAAAATATACTAAATAGTTTAAACGGTTGCCCTACTTTCGGTGTGCGCGACAATGGCGCTATATTTGTCACGCGTACTTAAATTAAAAACGTGATACCGTCCCGTACAGGTATACTTAGAGCCGTTGCGCCGCGCTACACTCGTATAAATGCTCGATTAATAATGGCTTGGAAACTTTGCGTATACGACGTTTTTCCCTTTACCCCTCGAAAAAGCCGTGCCGCCGTTTCGCTCGGTCTCATTAAGGGCCGGAGAAAGAAGGAAAAAACCCGTAACCGTCACGGCGTAATAGATTTTATAAATCACGTAAGGAAATACTAATATTTTTCACTCAGTTTTAGAGAGAGAAACTTTTTCCCCGGGGTTTATAATAATAATATATTAAATGTCGTTATTCCGTCAATTTCAACGTCGTAGTCACCGTCAAAAATATTTTTTTAATCGAGGTTAAATGGTAAATAACTACGTCTTATTTAGCCGTGATTCTAATTAACTTGATGAGTTGGCGGGTGAGAGCTGCGGTTTATCAACTAACTTATAAATATTCACCGTTTTATAATACAAGATTATTATAACCATACATAAATTCCATTACATACTTTTAAACATACACATATTGTTAGTTGGTTTACCAGTATTTACCACCCGAGGTACGTTATTATTTAGAATCCGAATATTATTTGAGCTTTATAAAATATACAAAAAAAATAACACCACTTAAAATTAAGCAAAACCGATAATCCTAAAAAAAATACAAATAATTATTAAAATTATATGACATCGATGTAATAGGCAGTGCTCGAGTTGTGAGAAATATAGTAGGAAAGCTCTGTAAAGTAAAAAAAGATGGTGCTCTGGAAATAAATTTTCCTACATTTATGATTCTAAGTAGAGTTTGATTAAAAGTGTTGCTTTGTCAGCAATATGTATGCCAAATTATGGTAAAATAATTACACGTGCATTATATATTTTTTTTAATAATATTTGTTTAATATTGTATCTATTTTCCCGTTTTTTCCCAAGTTTTACTATGTTTTTCCATTTATAGAAAAAACTCCTAGGAAAATCAAAAAATGAAACCACTTTAAATTACCACCCCAATAAGATATCCTTTCAGAAAAAGTGCTATCATTGTAAATCGGAGCAAAATTGCTGGTAGAAAAGTTATTCACAGTAAAAAAAAAGGCCGTTATATTTTTTTACTAATACCAACATTTCGTACATTTTCCCGATTTTCCTTCGTTTTTTTCCAATTTATAGGAATAACTCCTAGGAAAATAAAAAAATTACCTTTCTAAAGTATCACCTCAGAAAAATTTTCTTTCGAAAAAAGCGCTATACTTAATACTTCGGATCAAGATTTCTGGTAGAATTTTTGAACAGTATAAAAAAAATAAAAACAAAATATATTCAGAATTTAAAATAGTATAGAATTTCCATTACCTTACATACTTACCCCCATAAATCGAGCTTTCTAGATAGTAGATAACACAATAAAATATTTCTTATATGAATAGTGTGTAAAAATTAAAAACTATGACATAAAATGACCGATTTTTATCTGTTTCCACTGACATTATGATATAAAAATAAATGTTAACTGATTATTATATATACTTATATACGTATAACAAAAAAACAACTTGACTAAAAAATAATTGAACACAAAACAGCAAAATTTTTTGTACCTGTAATTACGTGGCTACGTATAAAATAATTAAATTACTGCTAACTTAATGAAAAAAAAAAAAAAACAAATGCCTCTAAAATTATAACTTAAATATTTTTAATTTTTATAGACATATTATATTGCCTAACAATGTAAATAAAAAAAATATGGAAATTTAAAAAGTATAATTATTAAAGATTTACGCAACAGAGTATAAATATAATTTTAATTCTAACGACAATCGTATATTAATAATCATTAGTTTAATTGAAATTATTTTTTATAATTATGCGTTATTCATTCGAAACATTTCAACGTACCTAAATTGATTAATTCCTTTTTAAGATCAATATTATTAAAAACTATTTACTTTCTTTCTTTCTTTTTATTCTCAGTAGGAATTTCTCATTAAAATTAAAGAGATACGGACGTTTATATACTTTAATTGAATATTTATATAGTCAGTGGGTTTCTTTTTTCTCATTTAGTGTATTTTTTTTTTAAATATTTTAATCACAGTTTAAATGTATTAAATACATTAAATTAATTAATCATTTTTCAAAATATATTTATTATTATTCAAATAAATAAATAATATTATAATATTACACAATAATATATATAATTATTAATATATAACATCCTTTTTGATATAGGATAAACCAAATGTTGTAAAAAATAGAAATGTACAATATTATATTAAATGTAAAACTGCAAACAATGTATACATTTCTTCTATACCTAATAACCACTGTAGTTGATGTTACAAAACAATTAAAAAAAAAAAATTAAGGCCACATTCTCGTATTTATTTTACTTGGTAAGTAGTGAAATTATACCTGTATGGCTGCAGTTGGGAAAAACCAGAAAGAAAATTATAGGTAAAACGGCAAAATATATGGCGCTCCGCTGTGTTATTGATTTCATTGTTTTTAATTTTTACAACTTATGTTTTCTATTAGAAATATTGTTCCAATCGAAAAATGACAAGAGATAGATTTTGTTCCATTTAATATCAAGCCCTTGATAGAGAAAACTATTTTCGACCGAGGAATGTATTGGTACCATTATAGTTATTTTTTTTTTTTTTTTTTTTTAATACTGCGTACAAAAATTCTACCTCAAATCGTGCTTCGAAGTATCAAGTATGGAATCATTTTTGATAGGGGATTTTTCCGAAGTGGTATTTTAAGGAAGTCATTCTTTGATTTTCTTAAGGGTTAAAGTTATGAAAATAATGCTTATATAATATTAATTTTTTTTTTTTTTTTTGTTATTTTTCAGTTAAAAATGTTCATAGAGACCTGAAATTTAGACAGAAATATTATATTTGCCTTTTATATACGTGGTAAAATGTTCATAACATTTGAGCAATTTTTAAGCTGTTTATAGGTATTTTAATTTTGAGAGTTTTTTATGTAATATTTATTCGGTGATGGATAAAATTGTAAGACCAAATAGAAATGCTTGAAAACTTAACAGGAGGTTCGTTATAGTTTGTACTTGGTGGTTTTCCGTATCAGTTGTTTTTTTAATATTATAGAAACCAAAGATTACGAAAATAACGGCTATGAACCACTCAACTAGTAAAAATCTATACAAATATTTACTAGATAGTGGTTGAGTTTTATATTGTAGTGAATAATTCGAATTGTTAAAAGCGCGTTCTCGTTAAACATCGTTTTGATATATTTAAAATAATATTGATTGATTACTAGAACTTTTTTAGTTTTGTTGTTGCAAACTATCATGTGCAGGATAATATTATTGTATATAGTTGCTTAGTTACAAACATTGAAATTATTAATGAAAGTATATGATTAACGATAGCCGATAGCAAAGGGTATTGCTGTTTTAACAATATTTGTTTTTCTTTTGTTTACTGACACATTCATTTTTAGATTCTGAGCTAAGCAAGTAATGTATTGGTTTTACGATGAAGTTTATTTTACCATTTTATTTATGTTTTTTTTTATCTATGAACAACCATTTTGCCAGAAATCTTGTTCCAATTTATAAGTGTAGTATCTTATCTGAAATTTGCTTATTTTTTAAGTTTTTTTTATAAAAATTGGGAAAGACGTAAGAAAAACCAAAACATATGTACGAAAATCTTGTATTATTTTCAATATTATATTTTTGTTGTGATTAAATTAAAAATATTCGTAGACTTGAAATTTGGACAAAATATTTATATTTGTCTTTTTCGGATGTTGTATAGTTTTCAAATATTTTAAATACTTTTGAACTATTTATAGACATTTATATTTTGCGAGTTTTTTGTGTAAGTTTTATTCAGTAGGCTGTTAAACCTAATAGAAATACTTGAAAATTTAATATGAGGTTAATTATAAGTCGTATTTTGTAGTCCAAAAAAAGATTGAATGCAATGTAGAATTTTTTTTATAAATTTGTAATACCTACTACATTTTGACGAAAATCGTAAATATTACGGCCTTTCAAATAATGAATAACCGAACATCGCTCAGATTCGTGTGTATCGTTGCTAATAAATATAAATTAAATAACTTTATGTATCCATGAATCTATACCAGGCAGGTATCCTACCCGAAGTCCCCCATGTTAATGTGTTTGGAAAATAATCCGGACTCCCCCCCCTCCGTAACAAATTCCTAAATACGCAATTGCGTTTATATATTTTTAATAATATTCTTTAAAGTGTAATAATATTCTCGGCTTAAGTTCCTTGCTTAGATTTTGCAAGAAATGGTTTTTGAACTGCATCATTTTTCGAAATACACGTCACAGTTTCCACCGTGAAACATTTTGTTATATACGCAGTAAGAAACGAAATTATGTTTTATAGGCTTTTTACGTCGTGTTTAATAATATTAGAGGTAAATACCGGATGTTTGAATATTGATACCATAATATATTGAATTGCTATTTGTATATCAAAATAATATTATATTGTTTAATTGGTTAGTATATCAAACTTATTATACTTCATAGTTTATACGCGAAAGCGATTTTTATTGAGGAATATTTTCATTTTCATTCAAAATACTTAGTATTTTGCTCCTACTTTTAATAATAATAATTTTTTTAAAAGAAAATTTCACTGAGGAGATACTTTCAAAAAGGTCGTTTTCGATTTTTTTTTCGGAGTTTTCTTAACAAACGAGAAAAACTGGGAAAAACACGGGAAAACCTGGAAAAACTTAGGCAAACTAGGAAAATTGGTACAACATTAAACAAATATTATTAAAGAAAATATATAAAGCCTATTTAATTATTTTACTATAAAATGACATATATTGTTGACGGAAGCATCATTATCAACTGAACTCCGCTTAGAATCGTTTTTCCGTTAGCAATAGTTTATCGCTGCTTACAGGTATACATTAAATTATCTATAACAGTAGCTGCAACCGTCCCTATTATCCTAGGACTATTATGTGATTCTATATACATTTTTTAAAAAATGAATTACCTATAGTTCCACAAATAATACGTTTTGGAAAAATCGATTGAAAGAACAAAATTACAATTTCAACATATGCATGTTTCAAAGTGGTTTTTTTGTGGAAAAAAATAGACTCAGAAATGTTGGAAATGCATTTAAATTGTTAGTTATGCAATTATTTTTATCAACGAGTTTTGAAAAATGAATCCCTTCCTCCCGCATTGAAAAATCTTGTGTAAGCGACAATGAAACGAGGTGACAAACCCACTCGTATTCCTGATGACCTCGATTTTAAATAATGACGGGGAAAATGATGAAGAGTTGTTTTAAAAAAAAATAAAGAAAGAGAAGAAGAATGACATGTACAGGTCAGGTTACTAACTTAACGTGGGAATATTTCAGATATTTGACTTATGACTCAGGAACGTATTCATAAAGAAATTGAAAACGGCTTTTTAAACTTTTTTTTTATTTAAATCGCGATAAAGAATTATAATATTTATTATTTTTTTGTTCGATCATATTTGAATGTATTTATAGTTCAGTAATTGATTGGTCAGTACAATACCAACTATATGGTATGACTGGAATTGATTAATTTAAAACGGTAAAACATGTTTCCGCGACAAGCGCGTTTTGGTTTATTTTGAGAATACATTATGCAGGCTCCCCGGGGCGTTGGAAAATCTTTTATTGAAAGTAAACGTGACATAGCAGAACTATATATAGTATTCGTTTCTTATTTGTTTAAAACAAAGGTTGCGAGTCCGGGGATTGAGCAATTTGAAGTGACGAATGAAAGGCATATTATACAAATGTCCTAGGATCATGCGTATACTGTGTATTCATAAAATAATTAATTGTCAACGAAATTTTGTTAGGTATATTCAAGTTTCATGGATAGACGTTACACATCTTCGCACCGCTGCCATATAAATCGAACATTAGGAAGAATATAAGTAACAAATTGTGACATAAAAGTAAGTGTAGTTGGGGAGGGGGGTATGGTGGTCATAAAAATTACCTTTATTATAGTTAAACGACATAAAAAAAGGGTGGCGGTAAAACATTAGCTCAAAAGTATTAGAGACTGTTGCAACTACGGTGAAAAATGTCCCTATAATGACTGCATGAAAGAAACTTTTAATGACTAAACAAATCTAATATTAGTATTTTACCTACCTATTTAGTATTTTAATGAAAAGTTTTAAAATTAAATTTTACTTTTTTTTCAGTCGTTCGTCACTACCTGATATAATATTATTATTACTTTTGAGATTTTTTTTTTCATGTTTTCAATACAACCGTCAGATAAATATTATGATATATTGCTGGTGAAACACCAAACATTTGAAATGCGTTCTAATTTCAAGTACCTAATAATTTAACTAGATTACCTACCTACCGCGCAAAGCTTTTTCTACACGAGTATATAATTAAATATTATTCGTTTATTCTTAGTTAAATCGGTATGTTTATCAGTAGGATGGTTTGATAAAAATCATACTTTAAAAGCAAACATTTAAACTAATTTTAGTCCATTTCATAAAGTTATTTAATTTTTATATTAGTAGATTGAAAACTGTCTAAATAATAAATAAGAAAATATAAAAATACAAAAAAAAATGTTAAAAATTTATTAGTGTTGTATTTTTGTAAACACATTTTAACCAACGTACGAGTTGGTAATTATAATAACAGTTATTGTTGATCATTTAAACACCATCACTCCCAGTTGTCGATAGTTTAAATTTAAAAAAAAAAAAAAAACATTATCGAGTTTTCAATTTGGAAAGATTTATCTCAGATTATATACATATATTTTTTAACCTATTCATATTTGATGTACTTTTTAATTTCGAATACTTAAAGATCCACTGTATAAGTACATATTTAACTTGTATCCCGGAAATGATTTTGATAGAGTAATCTAATAGTTGACACAAATACAACACGAGATCATTTTGTTTACACATTTTCGAGCATTTTAGAGAAAATTTTTTCCCACTATAATACATAAACGTGTGCAAAAACTAAAACTGACGATGTACGCGCGTAGGTAGTTGGTTTTTGAGAAATCGATTTCGTGCAGTAAATTTGGCTGTCATTCAGAAAATAATTAAATTTTACGAACTATCTGAAGTTTTATCATTTAATTATTTGATCTAAATTATTTTTACAGAAGTGATGTAATTTCAAAACTATTTCTAGACTATTTAAACGTAAATGTTTAAAAAATTCGAACATTTATTAGTTTCATCTGTGATTTATCAGCTGTATATTATCAACTTAGGTTTTTAAAAATACTCTAATATTGTATTTTATATTCCATTGAAGACGCCTTTTAGTGAAAAAAAAATTTTTGGGGGGTTGTCTTCAATATTTATTATCATTTATCGCTTTAACAACTTTAAAATAATTTATTGTAATTTTAATATATTGTTAAAATGTGTTCTAAAAAATGACTACCTATGTATATTTTTTTTTTCTCAAACAACTTCAATATTATAACTTTTTTTTTTGTACTTTAGTGGTCAAGTGTGTTATTCCGAAACAATAGTTCTATTGTTCACGAAACCCATGAAAAAATATAAGATATTTACTTTTATTACTTCAAAGTTATATAAAGGGGCGTGATGACTGGGTATTTCAAGGTACTTTGGATGAATACCTAAAAAAGGTTTAAAATTCTATGTTTAAGCATTTTTTTTTTCTGTGTTCTATATAACTATACAGGATCGTCCGTAAGGTTTTATACTAAATAATTTATAAATAAGCGGTTCAAAAAAAAATATACATACATATTTTACATCAAAAATTTGTATAATGTAATGTGAAATGCTGAAATGTACTTAATAGAAATTATAAATTATAATTATTTGTGTGTATTAATGAAAAAAAAAAATAATAATAATAATAAGATGATTAACGGGTAAAACTGGGTCAGTTGTGTTAATTTCACATGGTACATATTTTTAGTGCATTAATTACTTATATTACTTTTAAACCTGCTGATTTTGATTTCGATTGTTTATATAGTATGGAAATTCGATACGTTGTTTGAAAGGTCAACGGTGGGGTGAATTTTATAGACTGTTTGAACATTAGTTAAGAAGGTACGTCAACTATAAGCTCTATATATATATTGTTGAAACACGGTACTATACGTTTGAGTGGTGTGACATACATACACAAACAAAAAATGTATTGTTATATAGGCTAGGCGGTAAAATCGTTTTAACAACAATCTATCATTATTATTTTTTTTTTATTTATCGGAGAGAACGTCTTTTTGTTAACATAACATAGATGCTTATATTAAATTCACTTAATTTCTTACTATAATTAAAAAAAAAAAAAAGGAAGAAAAAATAAAGTATTTTATACGTAGACACAATATAAATTTGTACATAAACATTATTATAATTATTTTAGGTTATGAGTATAGCAAAAATGTATTTTTTTTTTTTACAGACGTTCATTTTTTTTTTTTTATATATTTATAATAAATATGTGTACAAAAATTCTACCAGAAATCTTGCTTTGATATATCAAGTATAGCATCTTTTCTGAAAGTGTCATTTTTTTGATTTTCCAAGCAGTTTTCATAATAATTAAGAAAAAACGTAGCAAAAATCGGAAAATTCATCAAAATAATCGTTTAGTTTTCAATTGTGATTATTTATTGAAATTCAGTTAAAAATACAATTTTCAAAACATTTAAGCAATTTTTTAAATTATTTATGGATATTTGAATTTTGAGAGTTTTTTTACGTAATTGTTATTCGGTAGGTACCCACTCTTTGGATAAAATGGTTAAACAAATACAAATGTTTGAAAATTTAACAGGAGCTTCATAGTAGTATTAAGTGATCAACAAGAAAAAATTGAATTCAATGTAGTATCATTTTTTTAATAAGAATTTTAATGTCAACTTTTTGATGAAAATTGTAAATATTACGGCCTTTTAAAACACGTATAATTGAACACCGTTCAGAATCGTTTTTTGTAAGCGATGATTAACCATTGCATAAAGATATAGATTAAATTTGAAAATTGATAATTAATCAGTTGTTTTGTCACAAGTTTCAAAATAAAGTAGTTGCATTCTCAGTTTTGGCTAATAATAAACATAAAATATAGGTACACAATAAATTTAAAAAAAGGACGGACATAAATCCTACGTGGTCAATATTGTAGGTGGGAATTTGGGAAGGTAGGATTTAAATGGAAATTTAATGTAAATCTGTAAGCAAAGATAAACCATTGATACCGAAAAAACAATTCTGAGCGGAGTTCAGTTGATAGTGTTGCTTTGTCAACAATACATATGTCATATTATGTTAAAATAATTACAACTATGTACGTTTCCATGACAATAATGATTGTTCAAAGTAATAAAAACTTAATAATAACGAAAAATAAATAAAAACGATTGCCAATGACAAATTTATTTTTAATCTTTCAATTTTGTTTAATCTAAATAACCAGGCTTACTTATTATCTCGAATACTAATGAGAAAGCCATAAAATGACCTCTTTGAGGTACTACCCAGCGAACATTTCCATTCATAAAAGGTGCTATACTTGATAATCCGAGGAAGATTTTTGGTTGTAAAAGGGTTCATAAATATATATGTAAAAAAAAAAAATAAACATCTTTGTAAAACCAATACATTCTTTGCTAAACTCAGAATCTAAAAAGTAATATTTAGGTAACTATGAAAATGTTGGGCAGTAAAATACAATTTTTAAGCTATTAGAGAATTAAAAAGCCAGAGGTCAATCAAAATTAAAATTTTATAAATTGTAGATTGCAGACTTACTTACCGTTTTTTTCTTTTAACTAAAAGTCGAAAAAAATTCAATTTTTTTTTGCCATAATGAATAATCAAATAGTTATTTTAGTATGTAAAACTATGAGATACGTTTTATATGAAAAACCTATACAAAATATTATAACTTTGATATTCAAGAGAAATAAGTGAAAACAAAATTATATTCATACTTACTTAATTGTTTTTCATTAATTAAAGGTTATATTCGTATTAGTATTGTCTACAACATTCGTGGTCTAACTTAACGACGCACTAATTGTTGTTAACATCAATTCAGTAAGTTTAATATGGCAATTTGCAATCATAGATATTATCTAAGGTTGTGTGGAAGCCCGTGTATGCCCGGTAACGTCAACCACCGAAGTTTTAATAATAACAAAACCATTGTTTATAACAAGTGTGACCACAGTTAAAATAAATAGTTAAAAATAATAATCTTATAAATCTAATAAAATCTTATTTTGCAATATAGTTGTATCATAAGGTTATTAATAGACAGTGGTGTTAAATTAAATTATTTACTTACGAAAAAAAGCGTTGAAAAAAAGTCCTTATTTACTATTTAATGTTACAGTTGAAACTTGAAAAATATAAACAAATATGTATGTATATATATATATGTACGGTAAATAGAGGGGAGCTTCAGACTTTTAGCCTCCATCATCCTGCGTACGCCACTGTAACCCAGGGAATATTTGTTTGGATCGATTTGTACGAAAAATTAAATTTGAACCTATCAATTAGAATCATTTTTTTACCACGTTTAGTCACTATGAATTACATTTAAAAAATATACAAATATATAAATTCCAATATATTCAATAAATAGGTATATTATTCACGGTCCACTATTGATTTACTTGGGGTTAATGAATTTACATGGCTACGCTACACGTTGTTGTAATACTCGACATTTCGTCGTTGTTGTAGAAGTATGTGTGCTGTGTGGTCAATTTAAACATTTATAAATACCATGAAATTAAATATTTATAATTTATAGATATTTGGACCAGTATAATAACTGGTAGTTGATACAAATCGTAAATATTATGTTTATAATTGTGTGTTTTTACAGGTTTACTTTTGCTATTATTGTGATTATTATTACGTTAAGGGCCTTCGGCAGTAGCATTTTCTAAGCTGTCCTAGGATAATGGGGACGGTTGCAGTCACTGTTATAGGTAATTTAATGTATATCTGTAAGCAATAATTAACCATTGGTAACGAAAAAACGCTTATGAGTTTGAATTCGGTGATAGTGTTGCTTTGTCAACAATATATGTCATATTATGGTTAAATAATTACATATGAATTATATGTTTTCTTAAATAATATTTTTTTAATATTGTACCTATTTTCCCATTTTTCCTACGTTTTGCCCGGTTTTTTTTACTTTTATGGAGAAAACGGGAAACCAGGGAAATTAAAAAAATGACCTCCTTAAAGTATTTCCCGAATCAGATTTTTTTTTGTATAAAAAGTGCTGTAATTATAAATCTTAGTACAATTGCTGATAGAAAAGTATTTCACAGAAAAAAAAATAAACATCATTGTAAAACCAATACATTACTTGCTCTACTTAGAATCTAAAAAACATATTACATTCAAACCATTTTTAGGCAATGACGCGCAGCATATTCAGGACGTCGTTCTCAAAATGTAATATTGTATTCTTCATTACATTTTAAATTGCACAATACAATTAAAGCAATTAGCATAATAATCTGTTATCGCTATTAACTTATGAGTTTTTTGCAGTATAATAATACTACAAAAATACAAAAATATCTAATTTTCTTCTTGGAAACTAAGTACCTTATTAAGTAATTTTATTTCCTGTTTTATTTTATTTTTGAATCTTTTTTAATAAAATGTTAGATTTGCATTAAACTGTGATTAATTTTATTTGAATTTGAGCTAGTACAAAACATTAAACCACTTTTTAAAACATAGAAATGTAGTAAAGATGGATTTATGATAAACGATAAATTGGAACCTAAATAAGTATTTATTAGGTATTTTAATAGTATTTATTACATTATAAAATATAGTAAAAGTTTATGTTAGTCTGCTCCTATTGAGCGTTTATTTTCATTTGCTGGTTTTGTACATTCATCCAGTAGAACAAATCTATCGGATAAAGTTTGAAAAATTCATTTTTTTTTAAAGAACCCAAGATTTAATTAACAAAAATAACTTTTAATTCAAAACTAATTATACAAATTTTTTTTTATATTTTATTTATTATAATGTTTATTTGTATTAACTATTGACTGTTAAAATACGACAAAAATAGATATACATAAAATAATTAACAAAATGCAATTTGGAAATATATCTTTGATACATGTATCTTGTATCTAGATACTTACACTAAATGTATGTATCATGATACTCTTTTTTTGAGTATCTTGCCCGACTCTGAGCCTACTTACAACATTATTAAGAGGACATCAACGGCCCAGTATTTATGGGATTGCGTATAGGCAATTTTAATAACTATTGAAACAATAAAAAATTTTACTCAAAAATTGTCAAATTTACATTCGAATGAATTTACAACAATCACTTGGTTTCGTTGTATAATTTTAATTAAGTAACGAAAATCGATTCAACTTAAAAATAAGGAAATTTGTGTTGTTTTAATTTTTCGATATAGAACTACGAACAAAGTTATTCGTGTTTAAAAAACATAAAATTATTAGATTTTAAAATAATAATAACCATCTTACCAATTTCGATAATGGATGCAATTTTATACTAATTTAAATATGCTGTATGTTAATCATTCATTAATGCACTTAAGCTATTTAAAAATATTAACAATGTTAACTATTTACTCTTAATAATAATTATTGTTATTATATTAAGTAAAACTGAGACTTTCAAATTGAATTAATTTATAATAAATTAATTTAGTTTCAAGGAACTATTTATATAAGTTTCCTTTTTAGTTTGCTTTTTATCTAACTAAATCCAAATTGAATTTGACAGATTACTAAGACCACTAAGAATACTTCACCACTTCACATTCAATTTTACGTTATAATATTATTAAAATTAAAATTGTTTACTTACATTATTAATTTATTATGATGACTGATGAGAAATATAATACGATTTTAACGTGGATGTATAAACCCAGAAATGAACCAATCCAATAATATTTTAAGTAAATTATTAATGAGGAAAAAAAATGAGAATAATTTAAATGTCTAAGAATTTATTGATATGGCCATTTATTTTGCAAAATGTTTACCAAAATTGTGTGAATATTACGCTTGGTATTTGTTATTTGTGTATATAAACAGGTATGTTATGTTTAGGTATAATACGAGTTGTCATTTTTCGTCCCTTAAGCTGATTTCATAATATAATTATAAACGTGCTATAGTATACATAATCTCATTTAAAATAGAATAAAACATTATTTTTCCCAACACGATTCACTAAAATCATAATTCACTCAGCTCCTATACCAGTGTCAAGTACTAATAATAAATTAATACCGCTTTGATATCTAATTATATGTTGTAACATTTATTGTAGGTTTATCGTTCAAACACAAATGGGTACGGCGTTGCGTTGTGATAACGCCAAAACGACGCACTAACATAAATGTTTTAAGCGATTAAAAAAAGAACGACACTGCAGTGCCAATCGCTCGTTTCTTTCATAAAATAAAAATTGCTTATCACGGCTGACCAACCGACTACCGCCGTTTATGCCAGACGAATGAATCAAGACTATAAGCCCGTTTCGTAGCAGTCGCACAGAAGAATAGCCCAAATATATTTATTTTTTTAGGGAATTGAGGGTCTTAACACCTCATAGTATTGATTATGTATATTTATAGTATTTACTTAACAAGGACTTGATTTAGGAGGTGCTTGGATGAGTTTTGGGAGGGTTAAGTATCTCCAAATCCTTCCTTATTAGCACCTTTGATAGTGGGTTTTTTAAGTTCCTAAAAAAACAAATAAATGTCGAGCCAAGTAATGCAGTCAAACATATATACCCATGTATACTACATATATTACGTACCGGATACTTTATTTCGAAACCGTCATTGCCAACAAACGATTATCGCAACCGCACTTTATTAGTTATTTTATGTAATCCACTGTAGGTTATTGAAAATACCAGTGTATTATCGAGGGTATCAAAATCCTATGATACCGGAAAACACCGCGGGGAGACATGATATTTTGTCTAATATGTGTACCGTATAGTATGATATGGGACAGTTAGTAGTATCATCAACATTTGTCCGTACAATAATTATAACGACAATATAAAACAGCAAAATCTAGAATTGCAAATCATAATAACAGTGCAAGTCACAATCAAATCCGTTAAATGGTTCTCATCAGTGGCGTATATAGAAATTAATTTAGGGAGGGGGGTTATAAAAAAATGTTTGGGTTTTAGTTAATACATAGATTAAATAAATTCATAAATACGCACGTGTGCCATACCAATCATATATTTCAGGGGGTGGGTGAACCCCTAAAACCTTCCCCTATAATACATTGTTTAAAAAAATGATACATTTCTATTTTTCAAAAAGAATATAGCAATTATAGGTAAAGCCAAATTTATAAAGTTTGATAAATACTAATTTAGTGAGTTGGTTATATAAATTAATATGATCTTACAATAAAACAAATGAAAAATACAATGACATTAATTTTGAGTTAAAGAGATTTTGAAAATTATTTAAGCAAATAAATTTATTTTTAAATTTATTTCTTTAATCCAATTCGATACTACCTTAAGCTACCAATAAAATAATCGAAATTGCATTTCACATGTCTATTTACAAATAATAGATCAATGTTTTTTAACCTGGGGGCGTGTCATAGATAAACAAATGTACCTTGGTGGAAGTATTAATTTTTCTTTTACGTCTCTATTTAAATATCACTACGTACTTTTGATTTTCAAATGGCGACCTATATTAAAAATTCCATAAATAGAAGAAATATTGGTTAAACTTTTGGTGTTGAAATTTTTGATTTCCGTCAATCCGTTTACGAGATATTCCACTTTTAAGTTTGCGTTAGGAGAGAGTGGTGGTGCATTATTAACGAACTGCGCACCGTACCGCCACACAAATGATACTCCACTACTCTCCTTAAACCCATACTTAAAAGTCGAATATCTCGTCAACGGATCGACAGAAATAAAAAATGTCAACACTAATACTCAATTTATTTATGGATTCTTTAATATAGGTCGTCGCCATTTGAAAATCAGAAGTAGATAGTTTTTTTACCCCTAAAAATAAGGGTGATAAAGTAAAATACAAATATAAAATTGTGGAGCAGCTTGTTTCTTAAATGTTCTAGAAAACAAATTTCGGAAAAAGTTAATACTTTCCAAGATAATGAGTGTACCCACTCAAATTAATCACCTGGTAATTATCTATTAGAAAACGTTGTCCAAATTTTAATAGTATGTTTTCTAGGAGAAAATGTTATCCAGTTTGTGAGTAAGAAAATCGTTGTTTGATTTTCCGTATAGTTTTCTTAATAATTGCGAAAAACCGAGGAAAAAACGTAGGAAATACGGTAATGTGGATTGCATATGGGTTCTTTGTACTTATTCGGTTAACAATTATTGTAGAGACTTAGTTTTCACAAAATACTTATATTGGCTTTTTGTAGACATGATAAAATGTTCAAAACATTCTAGCTAACTTTAGGTATTTGATATTCATGTGTTTTCATATGTGTTTTTATTTGATAGGTGTCTATTATTAAAATTATATGACTTAAGAGAAATGCTTGAAAATTCAACACAAGGAATATTATAAATTGTATTTAGTGGTCTAAAAAATAAATTTGAGTATAATACATTAGTTTGCATTTCAAAATAATGTATTTTATTGAACTTCTTTCTGAATTTTTTTTCATTAGAAAAAGTGTATCATTGCGTACAGATATAAATTAAATAACACTATGCATCCTATCTTTTCAACTTCTCACCTACAACAGTGGCTGCACTTGTATCCAGTGTCAGCTTTTTTTTAAAAAACTCTGAACATTTTTGAGTGTTTATTTGGTTTTATGTTGACCAAATTTGTTATAGCTGACTAGAATTGCTTGACAATTTTACATGAGGTTCGACATAAGTCGTACTTAGTGTTAAAAAAAATGTTGAGCGTAATATAGAATTTTTTTTTATACGCCTTTAAAATTCAAATTTTGAAAAAAAAACACAGCATTTCTAAATATGTTTAACTGAACTTAGTTCAGAATCATACTTCCCAACTTCGGATCTACAACAGTGATACACCAATAATAAGTATAATGGAATTTACTTGTATTACAAACTACGTATATAAAATTGACTTCTGTAGCCCTTTTTCCATGTGACCAAAATAGTTTAACGTGAAACATCGAGTCCAATATTGAAAATACGATTGAATTTAATTTAATTTTTCGTGTCATTTGCCAATTTATTTTGTGTTATTGAAGTAAAATATCTATTTTTTTATTACTTTTGTTCTGTGTCTATATATATTCCATAATATTACTACTAAAGGTGTAATAAAGGATATAAAAATAATCGTTTGGCATTATTGTCTCGCCTTGGCGTAGGATGTTATACACGCATGGTGTTTTTTTTTAAATATTAAAAGCAACGATAAATCACTGCATTCTAAAAACGATTTTAAGCAAAGCTCTGTAGTGCACGTTTACCAAAATTCTCGAGATAATATAAAGTAAGTTTGAAAAATATAATACATATAATACAAGTGTCCTCGTACGTACATTATTCATAGTTTTTTATTAAAGTTCATTCATAAATAATCGACTTTTTTTTTTAATATTATGGTAAATAATTAATATACCTACTATTAACGTAGGTACTTATATAATTGTATATATTATATAACGAGTATGCATGTAACTAATTTAACATCAGATTAAGTAGGTTGAAACCTATCTTGTAGATTTCAGGTAGTAAATTTGGTATGGGTTACAAATATGTTTAAATAATTTCTTTGGTAGGTCCTAAGGAGGGAGAAGTTTAAAAAAAAAGACTAGGGTGCACAAAAAGCTAACTATGATTCTGTGAGTTTATACCTAATAATAATATACTAAATTTAAGCTATAGTAGAATGCTAAAGATATAATGGATTTAAAGAATAACAAATGAAGTTGTACTAGACAGAATAAAGGAAAAGAGTATTTTGGCATACTATAAAAGTTAAAAGAGACAAAATTATAGGATATCTATAGGTCATATTAGAAGAAGAAAACCAAGGTTGGAGTACAAAAACCAAATCATTTTAGACATGGGGAAGAATAGCTACAAGGAGCTAAAAGAACTGAGCAACGATAGAGAAGATTGTAGCAAACCAATCAAACGGTTGAAGACGTGAAAAAAAAATTTGAGCAAAATAAAATCATATTAATCACTGCATATAATAAAACTTAAAATGTTTATTATTTTTTAGTCAATTAATCATGATGACAAAAAATTGAATTGTAAATACAGTATTATTTACAATTTTTCGTAATTTTTAAGAGTTTCTACAAAAATTTCAAATTTCAATTCACATAAAATAAAAAAAATTTAAATACATAATTCTTCGCTTTTTTAGATTTTGAGCAAATGAGGAATGTATTGTTTTATTTTAATGTGTTTTATATGTATGAGTGTAGCTATAAACAACTTTTCCTGCATGGTTTTTGATCTTGTTCTAAGAAGTCAATTTTTTATTTTTCTTGTAGTTTTCTTAATATATTGGAAAAATTTCTAAAATCAATTGCATAATTTTCGTTGATTTCTAGGTTACTTTGGCTACAAGGGGAAAAATATGACTAATAATAATATGCTGAGAATCGCTTTTCGTTAGTAATTGTTTATCTATTGTTGCATAGAGTTAAAAATATATTATTTAATTAACTGTTTAATTATTTATCTTCCCTTCCAACTAAAACAGTGGCACACCCATCAGTTTTTCATTTTTTTTTTTACATTGCACTCAGAATCTAAAGACAATGTAATGGCAAAACAAATATTGACAATATTTTCATACATAGTTTACGCGTAAAAACGATCTCGAATAGGTTTCCATTTATTTCTTAAAGAAATTGAATATGTAAATGTACAACGTTGAAATAATCATTATTTATATAGACATTTATTTATACATATAATCCATTGATACATTCAAATGCAACTCCCATTATTTATTCACGTCGTGAAATTTGAATATAATATAATACACAATGAGTTCTTCGGTTTAATAATACATACTATTATTGTGTGATTCCGACTATATATGGGTACCTATTTTCGTAAATTGTTCAGCAAAAATACCTACTATACTTTACGTTGTCGAGAAAAAATAAGAAATTAATAAAATATAAAACACCGGAAATAGCACCTGTCGGAAATAGCATTGCCGGTGGCGCCGGAAATAGCAACATCATACTATTATGCGGACTTGACGCACTATTGTAGAGGACTGCCACATAAAAAGTTCCGGAATAAAAACCGTAAAAGGAAATTGGGACCATTAAAAAATAGTAGTCGGCGAATCGTTGAAGAAAATCTATTTAAAATGGCTATAGTATATTATACAATACTCGTATATACGTAGTAGGATTATTGATCCGTCAATTATAATGTTTGAATAAATATACCTACCTAATAACCTATACTTTTATGGGGGTATTTTGTTATGTGATTTTTAATGTTATATACCAACGTTTATAAACCATTGGTTCCCTCCAACAGTATTCAAATAAGAAAAAGACAAACATTTTACAATAAAAATAGGTAAAAACTTAAATCTGCATAGTTTTTATACCCGATAACGTAAAAACACGAAATATAATTTAACTTTTTTAATTTACTTGAAAACGTATTAATATTTATACTAATTTAATTTAACCGCTATAATTGATGTAAGCAAGGGGTGTTTGATAGGTTTTAATTCCATTGTTTAAGAACGGTTGAGCACCGTTGTAATGTACTTTATTTATTGAAATCTTATTTCAACTAGTTTAATATGTAAATACAAATATAGGTACGATAATATTTTAACAAAATACTTATAGAAATATCGCACAGCCAACGATTATATTTGCGGATACTTATGAGATTATTTTGTTCGCGGTTTTGATTTTTTATTAATTAATTAAAAATCTAATTATAGATATTGTGCAGTGTAAAGCAATTATACATCATATATTTGATTTTAAAATGAGTAGATTTTTGTGATTCCTTTTTTTTTTTTTTATAAATATTTGTGTTGGATATATTTTTTTTTTATTAGTAAAAGTGCTCTAATAATTTTGTGTAAGGTTATCGGCTCATGTTCTCATTTCTGTATAGACATGGGATTATATACCTAATATGTGGCATTAGGCACATTCAAATAGGCCGTATTTCACAAAAACCAATTGACTTTGTTACAAAACACGCATCTAATTAAAAAAAAAAAATATTTATTTAGATAATGTTCATGCTGTAACTCGAAAAATAGTAAATTATTTAAAACGAAATAAAATGCATTGTTTTATTTTTTAAAGGACTTTCAAATATCAAATAAAAATCATTATATTTTTAATGAGTATTGTTTAGCTAAAGTTAAAGCCGAAGGCAGTCGTTTTATCATTAATCAAACAATGTTTTTAAATATTTTTATAATTCTATAAAATCAATAATACGATGCATTTTCATATATCGCATCAGATACAGTGTTTAGTGAGGGGGCGTTGGGACCATGGCCTCCTTAGACATCAAACTACCTATAAATAATAATTTCCTTTAGAAATCTGTATAGAAGTTTAGAGTGTTAATAAATTATGATCACGGCTTTTATTCAAAAGAATCTACTCTCTTCTAAATATTTTATATTTGACGAGTTCCCTGATTACGTTATAGGGTAGATAGTTAAAAGTATAATTTTTAGACCAAAAGGAATTTGCCCTCCCCCCTATAAGATGAATCAAATCCACCTCTGCATCACATTATCAAATTGATAATCAAATATATATATATATTTGTTTACAATTAATGTTCATAGTATTGATTTTTGTATAATTAATAAATATTTTCTACCAATTTGTATACAATAAAATTGAATTGTTGAATACTCGTAACTATAGATTTTCAAACTCTAAATTAAATTTGTTTTATTGAGGTTATATTGCAACAATAATAAGATATTTGTTTTCTAGTTATAACAATTTTAAAACGATTTATCGAAAAAGTGAGTAGTAAACCAGTCACAGAGATTGGTTTACTACTTACTTTTATATGGTAACATATACAACTACCGAATCTCTGCATTAAGTATACTATTGAATGTTTAAAATAGCTTTCAGATATTATAAGGAAGACTAAAAAAATAAAACCCTTTTGTGGCTTGTCGAATAAAATGACAATGGGTGAATTATATTGTACGCTAGAGCCCAAAATTCTCCTACCGACTATGAGTTATTTGTCAAGTATTATTTTATTTTATTTCAGATTTTTTTCTTTTTGTGTGTAATGAAGTACCTAGATATAATCATTTGACGTTATTTTATTGAATAAATACAAGGTATAAAACAAAAACAAATCGTATTATAAAGATATTTCGCAGTGACGCGCGAACCCTCTGAAAAAAAATCAAATTAAATCAATATCAGTAAAACTGAATACGTATTTAAATCTGAATGGAGGCGGAGAACAACTCATAAATAATTAATTCACGTGTCAATATTATCATAAATAATATTGATGATAATAAATTATGCATATATTTATTGTTTTAATTATTTTTGAATAGAGTTCTCAAAACGAAATCTCTGCGCAGTTGTTAAAAATATATGCCCCTGAAACGGCTATCAGTAATGTATGTTTGGTGGCGTTTTTAAATAGTTTTAAGGGAACCCCGAACAACATACACACATTGGTCGGATTGATATTTATTTATTTTAAATTCGGTACAGCAGCCCTGTAGATTATTTATTGTTGATTAATGAATCTATACATATTTTATACGCTTTTACAATTTATTTGTTTTATGATTTACTATAATTTTTATATGATATAATCTGATTATATTTGCATAACGAAACGAAATAAACATTAAATCACACGTTTTTAAATTTATTACCCAGAAATCTGTCTACTATTCATCTATTGTTGTATTTTGTACATTATGAATGAAAATAATAAAAAAAAAGGTGATATGTTGATGGGTATGTAACTTTTGTATCTAGGTGGAAAGTTGGAAAGATAGGAAAGTAGGTGGAAAGATGTCTAATGTATAGAGTAATTTTATTTATATTGGTACGGAACAATAATCATTATATAATCAAAAAATGATTCTAAGTGAAATTTGTTTAAATGTGTTTTGAAATACTGTGATTATACAACATGTATTCAAATTTGAATATAAAACGCTTATAAAAAATTACATTACGCTCAATTCAAAAACACCATGTACAATTTTTAACCATTATTGCTGGACCAAAATAATTGTATCCAAATAAAATTTTAAAAACCTTATAAAGATTAAATGTCTATAAATAGCTTAAAAATCGACAAAATCGATAAATAACGAAAATCGCTATCATGTACATTTATCAGATTTTCCTACATTTTACCTAATTATTAAGAAAGTTACCTAGACAAATAAGTATTGAGGAGGTTAATTTTTTACTTAAGAAAGTACAAGAGTTTAAATATCTGAAGTCACTTTTGACACAAAGGAATGATAAACTTACTGATATAGAAGCAAGGCTCCAATCCGGTAATAAATGCTACTATGAATTGTAAAGGATGCTAAAGGCTAGAACAATATCAAAGAACCTCAAAACATGGCTGTATCATATTCTCATTTGTTTAGTGGTAATGTACGGTTGTGAAACATAGACATTAAGAAAATCTGAGCAAAGTAAACTTTTAATTTTTGAAAGAAAAATACTCAGGAGAATTTTCGGATCATGTTTAGATGAAATCACAGGAGAATAGAGAATTTGGAACAACGAATGGCTTAGACAATTGAATCAAATGCCTGATATAATTAGGGAAACAAAGAAGATGAGACTGCAATAAGCAAGACATGCATGGAGAAAAGAAGGAATGCTAATTCGGCTGGTCCAATGCGGTGCATCAAAAGGAAGGAGACCAATGAGGCGACAACGACTAAGGTGGGAGGAATAAGTGAAAAAGTATGCAAAAATAGTAGAACCGGATTCTGATTGGCATGTTTTGGCGATGAACAGAGGGAAGTGACAGGAATTATGTTTAACAGTATGATCTTAATGGTCGAAGAAGAATAATTTTTTACTCGATGTAACATTCAGATAACATTTTCTATCAGTAACGGCAGTAAATATCCCTAAAATTGATGATCGGAGTAAAATCAATAACATTCTTTGCTACGCACAGAATCTAAAATCGATAATTTGTTAAAATGTAAACATATCAATTAATGTCGTTGCGATTATAATATAACAGCTTAAACGCCGAATGTGCAAATTAAAATAATTGCATTATAATACTTAATTTTTCTTACTGTAAATTGATATTAACTGTATAAATTATATAACTTATTATATACTCTATACTCGTACTAAATATTCGTTGAATCTTGAATAATTTGTATGCATAATACAATCGAAGATGAACTTCGTGCGGACTCTCGTCATAATTTCGTGCAATGTTTTAATTTGCGATTGTCAAGAATAGTGTATAAACGTCTTGGGTACATTAAACATTTTGGAAAATCAACGTACCTGTAGATTTTATAATGAGGTAGGTAGGTAATATCTAGTTACAGTTTTTCTAGAAAATTGTTTACTTGTGAATTTTTGACATTCTCATCGACAATAAAATAACATTAGGCGTAATACGTATCAAAATTGCTTTATCGGTATTAATTGTTCTTATGATACCTTTCCATATATAGATCGAAAATATCTAAATCTTGTTTATGTTGGACCGTGGTTGGCAATTGAAACTATCGCACAGCACTAAGGCCTAATCGAAAACCGGAGTTTGTATCTATACATATAGTTATAGTTATGTAGTTTGTTGTTTGCGTTTTGATAGAACCATTTATTATATAGGTACTTTGGGTTCGGAAAGTGGATATGGTGCGTATAAATTAGTTTCTATTGATTGGTATATATTTAATTTTCTTACTGATAAATTGAGTTACTGTCCAAGTAGGTATGTCTATGTACCTATATAGTTGGCCAAGTATAAATTCAATGTGTCCTAAAGTAATTGGATATATCGCTAGGCTGAAGATAGGTAGGTAGGTAGGTAATTGAAATGTATAGTGGTGAGTACTACGCGTAGTTGGTCCAAGTGTCAAAGTAAAATGTATCGATTTTCTTTCGTTTACTACCCACGAATATATATTATAGTTCTCTAAAGTAGATTTGCATATAATTTACAGCCTTATTTATAAGTATAGTATATTAAAGTTACGAGTTGAAGACGAGAATAATAGGTAGGTAGGTACTTCATCGTCGAAAAATTCCTCTAAAAAGGTCGTACAAGTTGTTCGTATTGTATAAATTAAAAACACAAGAGGGCAATTAACATATTAATCCTCTATAGAGTACGCTAAACTTATGTCAGATACCTATATATATATATATATATAATTATATTCTGTAAAGAAGATAGTCGTGCATAAATATATATACAAAAAAAAAAAAGATTTCGTTCATTTAAAATATTGCAAATTTATTAGGAACAAAAAATTTGATGGAAAAATAAATTTATAATACTTGATTATTATAGATTTTTCGAACATTTTGGTTAGATACGTCAAAAAACATATCGAATACATTCAAATGTATAATATCGACTGCTGATAAAAAAAAGAAATATTGAAATTGAAATAATTATAATAACGAAAAAAAAAAAAATGGTTAGTTGGGTTTTTATATAAAATGTGTATGGATTTTCCTTAAATCCAATAATTTGTAATTTCAGTTTTCATTACTTATTTATTGATATAATTTTTAACGATTTTGCTGGGTTTTCGTTCGTTAAAATGTTGCATGTATACGAATAATTATTGTAAACGAGTTTAGAAACTTTTATAAGAAAACTTGAATAGACGATCAAAAAATTGCTCGTTATTTATTTAAAATCTAGCATGTTGGGTGAAAAAAAACAAAATTAATCGTCTACAATCGTCTGCAATTACTGCAATGGATACTTGTATATAGAACAATGTCTCGGGGTTTCTCATCTTTCATCTGGTTACCAACTGTAACAGGAAGTTATCAAACGTTATTAGCTAATTACGACATTTAACAGAAAAAAAAAAAAAAAACCGGGCAAAGAGTTTGTTTTTGATACCTTTCATAAAGTAGCATTTGATTCCAGTCGCTTATATTTTGGGTCTTGTGCACTTTTAAAACAATGCTATTAAATTTTAAAAACTACTAAAATTTTACCTTTTTGGTAATCATATTATTATTATTATTATTAGAATGGTATTACATACACTTTCCTATATCGTTGTAGCGAAGCGAGCAAATATTCAAAATATTAAAATAGTTAAAAGAGTTTCATAATGATTAAAAAATTAAGCTCGGAAGTTTTGGGAAGGATAGAAAAATATTTGTATACAATTCAGTAGCTCTGTAATCAATAAAATCAGTTTTTAATACCTAAAAACAAAATTATTACATAGTGATTTTTTATTTAAAGCCAAATTATTTTAAATAAAAATTTTATAAAATTATCTGGATAGGCAAGTAAGATAAAATTTTGATTCGGTGGATAATTGAAACATGTAATTCGTTTTTATTAATATAACAGCCAACTAAAAATAAAATAATTATTTTAAGACAAAATCGTAAAATCATTCTGAGTGGAGCAAAGAATGTATTGGTTTTATAATGATGTGAACACTTTTTCTGAAATTCACATTAATTTTCGAGACAATGAGGAAAACTTGGTTCTTTAGGTTAAAAATATTAAAATATTAAAAATAAGGTTGTCATTGGCAACCATTTTTATTTATTTTTTGTTATTATTAAGTTTTTATTACTTTAAACAATCATTATTGCCATGGAAACGCACATTGTAATTATTTTAACATAATATGACGTATGTAATGTTGAAAAAGCAACACTATCAACTGAACTCCACTCAGAATCGTTTTTTCATTAGTAATGGTTTATCGTTGCTTACAGATATACATTAAACTCTTTTCCGTATTCTATCTTCCCATCTACAACAGTAGCTGCACCCACGTACGAAGTATATCCGTCCTTTTTTAAATTTAGCAACACTAAATTCAGATAAATGACCAATTAGTCTCTTTTAATTTGAATTTTTCTTTCCATATGAATAAACATGATTATTGTTCGCATTTTTACTTTTTATCAGTCAGCAATTTTTATACTAGTGGTAACCACCCCCTCGGAGGATCGAAATGCTCTCTAACGGGCGGTGCCGCCTACGTTAAGAAACACTGTTTTTCACCAACTCAATAAACATAAGTAAAACAAGTAAAAATAAAAAATATATCTAATGAATAAGATTAAATGGTCAAATATTCGGTGAAGTGATATTTTGATCCACGGAGACATTATAGATTTGGTTGGAAAATGGATTATATTTTTTTTTTTACAAAACCGATCAAATTATTGTTTCTTATCCTTATTAAATCAAAATGTTTTGTTACCAAATAATTCAGTGAAATAAACGTAGTTGATGAAAACTGACTGTTGGCTGCTAAAGTTTAATTATTTATTGCTATTGTTTATAGATACGGGTGAACTGTAAAATATATATCACATCTATTTACAAAAAAGCTGTCTTAGGATAAAGGAGATGGGTGCAACCACTGTTACAGGTAATTTAATATACATCTGTAAGCAAGGATAAACCATTGCTAAAGAAAATACAATTCTGAGTCGAGTTTATTTGATAGCGATGCTTTGTCAACAATATATATATATGTCATATTATTGTAAAATAATTAAATAGGTATTTTATATTTTATACCGATTTTCCCGGTTTTTCTACGTTTTTCCTGATGTTTTACATTTGCTGGGAAAACTCTTGAAAAAATTGAAAAATGACCTCTGTTAAGTATCTTCCCTGTCAGATTTCCTTACAGAAAGAGTGCTATCATTGTAAATCAGTAACATGTAAATGGCTCGTAGAAAAGTTGCACACAGGAAAAAAGAAGGCCGTAATATTTTTACTAATAGTAGGTGTTAGTTTATTTCGTAAATTTTCCCGTTTTTTTTTGTTTTTTGTTTTTTACATTTGTTGAGAAAATCTCCTGGAAAAATCGAAAAATAACCTGTCTAAAATACCTCTCCAATAAAATTATCTTTTAGAAAAAGTACTATCATCATAAATCGGAGCAATACAAATTGCTGATAGAAAAATTGCATACAGATAAAAAAAAAAAAAACATTAGAAGTATGTCGGTTCGTTTTATTATTTGTGTATAAACTCCAATTTCAACTTAAACGTCAAAATGTATGTTCTAATCATATATGCAATGTAATTTGATGTGTTGTGCTTTAATAAGACGTAGACAAGTCACATGTGGGCGTGACATCCTCTTAAGGAGTTTTATGTCTTCTTTTGAAAAATGTTATAATTTGAACATGTGCTATGTCTGTATTTAGCGATTCATATATGTATACCGAAGTTTTAACTTTATTAAGCTCAATTCAGAATACAATTTATCATGTTTATATACTTAAGGGTTTTCTGGATTATTTCTCTATAAATATATGTATGTATATATATATATATATATATATATATATATGTAGTTGCTGTCATCCATTGCGGAAAAACGCCGTGGTTTATTATTATTACCTAAAGTGCAAAAGTCCGCTGTTGTATTTCACTTTTTCTTTTTATATTTATAATATATATATTAAATTTACGAGATCTTGTACACAGCGAGAGTCAAAAAGGGAAAAACGACGACGATGGTCGGAGTCTGATATAATTAATTTAAACTCGCTGGGGCAATTCGAAAAGCGGCACGATGGTTTTAGTGTTATAGTCGTCGATGCAGATTGTTGGTTATTAGAGACTCACTATACACCAGAGGCGACATTTTGCGCGCGGGTAGAATTATTTGCATCGCGTTGTTTATTCGAGCGCCGCGCGCCGTCGTTGTTATTGTTATTTTGGTCCCGATGCCAGTGAGGTTGCGGAGTTGGTAGTCGTGGTGCGGGGTTTTTGGACCGTCATCGTCGTCGTTGATTGTTTTCTTCTTTGAAGTTGATTTTTGCCGCGCGAACGAAGCGGCTTTTGTGTACACGAGTTTACTTCTCGTAAATTTCAGGCGGTTATTTGAATAAAATAAAATAAATATATTTATAGTGTGAGTGTTGTGTTAGATGAACATTTGCGAGAGTCGTATCGTCGAAATAATAACAATAATAATATTATTATACGTCAGTGATAATATTTCTTGTGCCTCAAAACACACACGCCGAGGAAAGGGCAAGTATGAGGAGGGCATTCTGAGATTAAACTCTACAATATCGTTGGTTAAAAATCGTTGGAAATCTGGTTTTTTTCGACTTTGAATACGGGATTTTTGGATGGATTAAATCGTTAATTTTGGATTCAAATGTCTATGTAATAACCGTTCTATGTGTTTATAGTACAGTAAAAAATTAAAACCGAGGAAAAAAAAAATCTTTTTAGAAACTTTTAGAGGGACTGGAATATTCGGACCGGTTTAGGGACTTCCTATCCACTCGAACCCTATATCTTAACTATGTATAGTACAAACGCTACTATATAAGATGTTATCCATTGAATGAATCTTTAAATATTTCATTTGATCTTTATTCTATATTATTAATAGTAATAGTTTCGAGCAACACGATATGACATCTGTGTTGCACCTTATTGTAATCACGGTTTCCTATTGTAATTCCCCCCCCCCAAAAAAAAAAAAAGAAATGCTCACGACAGAATCAAGTGACAGCGTCAGGATATGATGCAACTCCCTTCAGTAAACTTAAATATAGTGTCCTTAAATATATTGTGCAATGATTAATCAGCTATATTTATACATTCAGTTATAGTTGTATTGATAGTTTCATGAAATTTTGAACTGTCATTTAACAAACCAAAAACCGTCTACAAATTGTTCGATCATTTTCAGTTTTTTGGAAAAATAATCTTCCGTAAAATTACGAAAAAATTCTTATGAAAGTAAAATATTTCAGAGTTCAAAATTATGTTTTGTCTGTTAACGTTAATTTCATTAAATAAATTTAAAAATATACTACTTTCTTAATTGATAATAATTACCTCACACAATAAAATAAACCACACACATATAATATGAAATAACATAAATTTCATACGATGAGAATACAAATATTTAAACGCCACGTACAGGATGAAGCGGCGGCAGTGATAACGACCTGCGCCGTGGTGCTATTCGCTAGTTGACGAAGCCGCCGGTCGGCGTCAATGAAATTGGTCCCGTAATAGTAGACCTCGACAGCTTTAAATTGGATCGCCTTGACGCTTAGCCACATAAGCACGGTGACAGTTTTGTACAGCCGTGTATTTTGTGATCAATGAGAGAACATCGTGACGGGCAAGGCGTAGTCAATTCCACGTGTGCAAATGGGCGTCATTGGAGAGCCGGTCCTTCCGGTGAATAAGCCACAACTGCGATATAGATTGGATGCGTGGAGACGCACGTAGCGAGTGTAAAGGGTAGTACCGAATACAAGTCTTGATCACACTAATGTTTTACACACTTTTTTACCCCTTTTGGAACGGTGTGTGAAAAAAAAACTGTACGGTAAATAAACGACCAGAAGATGCGGACCGAAAGCTTGCGCTGCCGGGTGACATGCCAAGATAAGGCTGCTCATGGAAGGTGGGTGGCATGGGCATGGGCATCTAACGGGCGTCCGTGACATTCGTTTATGCTCGAACAAGGAAAGATTTTGTGAACCGTGTTTAGCAAGAACACAAACCGGACTACCGTTTAAGACAAAGAAGATATATTCAAAATTGAACATTTTAGAGTTTTCGGTTCAGATGTATTTGTACACATTCTAACAAAAATGAGAATCTAATTGAACAAACAAACTCGAAAAGGAAAAATGTTTGAATATACACATAACGGGTAAAGAATATGATTACCTTACGTAAGAAGAATAGTCACAGCCAGAGAAATGGTTTTTGATGAACCAATAGAACACTGTAATGAACAACCAGACAACCTGAAAAAAGATACGCAGCCAACATCGACCAATGAAGAACGGTCAGAAAAACGAATGGACAACCCACAATCAACAATCAAGAGTTGAGCAGAAAGTCACGAAAAAGACACAACAAATATCATAAAGACAAATTAAAATAATAATTTGATACATAAGATTGAGGTGAACTCAGTTACTACCTCGGAATATATATGACACATATAATTACCAACTTAGGGCGTATTTGTAATAGGATAACGAAGTAAATATATTAAATCTAAACTGAAAATGGAAGACATCGGTACCTAATCGAAACTTTTATTAGGCAAAACAGCACGTATAAAATGGATTTAAGATAATACCTACATTTTCGAATAAAGTTGAAATGGGTTTGACATTATTAAAACGGAGAGGAGATTTTGCGGGAGGTTTCGACGAATTTAAGAGGAGGTGTGTATTGAAGAATGTGGTTTAAAATTCTGATTGGCTGGTTTTCAGCGGCGTCATTCGGAGAAATGGGTTTGCGGGAGGTTTCGACGACTTTAGGAGGAGGTGTATGGTGGAGAATGTGTTTTAAAACTCTGAATGGCAGGAATTTTACGGCGTTATTCGGAGAGGAGGGTTTGCGAGAGGTATCAACGAATTTAAGAGGAGGTGTGTGTTGGAGAATGTGGTTTAAAATTCTGATTGGCTGGTTTTCAGCGGCGTCATTCGGAGAGGAAGGTTTTCGAGAAATGTCAACAACTTTAGGAGGAGGTATGTGGTGGAGAATATGTTTTAAAATTCTGAATGGCTGATTTTCAGTGGCGTCATTCGGAGAGGAGGGTTTGTTGTAGGTTTTGACAACTTCAAGAGGAAGTATGTGAAGGAGAATGTGTTTTAAAATGTTGACCAACCTCTGTTGGTTTTCGGCAGCGATTTCGGCTTGCGCTATATCAATGGCGGTTTTGGGATCGAATTCGTGGTAAGTGGCTATATTGAGCCCAAATCGTACTTGTTTCTTCGCTTTTGAACCGGCGGTTGGTGTGTGATTGGCGTCTGTGTCAGCACGGTAGTCACTTGCAGCAAAAGTCGTTGCCAGGGTCGGCCGGTCAGCGGCTGGTCCGGCGGAAATATGTCGAGTGGAAGACGCTACAATGTCGTAAGTTAGCGGTCGTTCTGCACTGTACTCTGCGACAAAAACGTGCGTAAACTGGGCGTTCACGGTAACCAATAGGCGGTTAAGCGATCCATCACAAGGTACCGAGATAATCGAGTTAACGATTGAATCGGGTGTGGACACGGGTTGCAACAAAACCTTTTTCATCTCTAGCTGGGTCCTGGCCACGACGGACGTTCCGTCCTCGTAGGTACTCGCCAAAATCATCGTAAAATTGGTTTGCGTACTTTGGTGTCGTACGCATTACGTAGTAGTAATGTTCCGTGAAACTGAAACCCACTCGAGCCACGTTCACGGTGATCGTCAACGGGTCAGCCATCGTAACGGTTCCGGAATTCTTACTGCTGTATTGCATTTTGACAGACATATTCATGAGTGCGTGCAAAAAATAACTATTTTCTATTTCGCAATCGTGTTTGTTATTCGTTGGATCGTATGTTTCGTTGGTGGACACCATAGTACGACTATAATAATAGTTGTTGTTGGTTAGTAACGAAAATAATATTGGCCATCTAATTTTTTTTTGTTTTGGCTACGTCACACCGCGGTTGTGATCGTCATTCACAGTGGCGTGACCGGGAATTTTCAGCGGGAGGTGACGTGGCAAGAAAAAAAAGAATTGTAAAATCTTCTTATTTGCGTGACTCGAATCTATGGAAGTTGGTAACTTAAAAACCGGATGCTAAAAAGAGAAAAAAGAAAGGATAATGGGAACGGGTGCAGCCATTGGTGTAGGTGGGAAGTTGGGAAGGTAGGATATAGACGGGTATTTAATGTATATCTGTAAGCAACAATAAACTATTCTAAATACCATCTAAACCATCTAACCACTCTAAATAACCATTTAAATATGCCACTAATTCACAACCAATCTCATCCAAACAGCATAAGAAACAAGTGTCATCCTTATACCGTAAAAAAACTGTCCTTGAATAATGAGGACGGGGGCAGCCACTGTTATAGGTAATTTAATGAATACCTGTAAGCAACGATAAACCATTGCTTACGAAAAAACAATTCTGAGCAGAGTTTAGTTGATAGTGATGCTTTGTCAACAATATATATGTAATTTTGTAGTAAAATAATTGTATAGGCTTTATATATTTACTTTAATAAAATTTGTTTAATGTTGTACCAATTTTCTCAGTTTTCTTACGTTTTTCACCGTTTTCCCATGTTTTATCCTGTTTTTTCTCATTTGCTGGGAAAACTTCTGAGAAAATTGAAAAATGACCTCCCTAATGTAAACCTTCCTATGCCAATTTCTTTTCAGAAAAGACGCTACAGGTAGAAGTCCGAGCAAGTCTTCTGGTAAAAAAGTTGCGCACATATAATAAAAAAAAAAAAAAAAAAAAAACATTTTTGTAAAACTATAAGTTTCTTCGCTCCACTCAGAAATATTTCCAATAGGGTATGGGGGTATAACACAGAGTCCATCCTGGCTATGACATGGAACTTAACCATTATGCTCAATCCTAGTTTAATCAGAACATAAAATCGTGGTTTTTGTAAAACTATTTCACTCTAATATAGGTTTATATATAGTACTTGGACATTAGTACATTACATTAAATGTGTATTTTTATTATTAGATTGCGTACCAAGAACATATTGATAAAGCTCTTTATTGTTTTATGGTACCACAAGACATTATAATATAGAATATAGAGGCTTGTACTGATGATAATATCGAGACCAATTTAAACCGATGGGTTTTTTTTTTGTTACGAAGAACAATATCCATATATTTTTATGACGAATAATATGATTTTACGAAGAAATACTTATTATATAAATATACTAGATGTAAATGTATTATTTTTATCTTCCGTAATAGTATTAGTTTATAATTCTAAGCATATCGGAATACGTATTTATTTTACTATTATGATATATTTTATTTATATTTATTTCCTCTGCCTGTGAACAATTTGTTTTACAGAAATCTATTATCTTTATTATCAAGCGTACAGTATTTTTAGAAAAAAAAAAATGATATCTTGAAGGTCATATTTTTGATTTTCCATATAGGTTTTTTAATAGTTGAGAAAAAACATCAAAAGCATAGGAATATTTACGCAATAATTTCGATTTGTTCTTTTGTCGTTATTTAGTTAAAATATTTGTAGAAATACGAAAAAACATTTTAAATGTCAAACATTATACATTAACTCTATTTAGACGAAGTCAAATTTTTAAGTTATTTTGGATATTGTTAAGCTATTTATAGGCCCATTTGAAATTGTTTAGTTTTTTTTAGTTTTATTTGATTTTATGTGGTAAATTATTGCTTTAGTCGAGTGGAAATACTTGAAAATAAATATGTTTATTTATGTTGAAGGTTGTAATGGTTTTTTTTATAATCGTTTTAAGTTGAAATTCTGACGAAAATCGTAAAAATTACGGCATTTTAAAACACGTTTTAATGAAATCCGCTCAGAATTGTTTTTCGTAAACATAATTCGTATAAATTACTCCATATGGTGAATATCCTCCTTTGCCAACAATTTCAATTTCCCACTTACACCTGTCAACAGGATCAGCTTTTTTTATTTTTAATTAAAAGTTGTTTTAAACGTTTTATTAAATTAAATTTTAAAATATTAACCACTTATCAAAATAATATACATCATTTATATTAAAATAAAAATATCAAGATCTCAATACTAATACTTATACTTTGTGATAATAGATTCGAAAATTCATCTGACTACTTTATCGACTTTGAGAAGTGTGTTTACCCAAGTCCAAGTATAGATAGAAAACGCATGATTTTGTACAAAATAAATACATTTTCTTACAAATTGGAGTAAAATACAAAGTTATAAGTTTAAACGTTTTGGGTTATTATTGAAATATGAGCTAAAACAAAATAATGTATACAGAAAAGTGAAATGCTCTGGAGAAGGTTAGGAGGGATATCTCCCCTAATGGTCTTACAAATACCACTGTGAGTATATTTATGTAGTAATTTTGTCTTAAAATAATATATTTTAGACAGGTCACGATAAAAAAAAGCTTAATTTATTGAATAAAAAATTACTTTTAAATTCTCATTGTTGGTTTAAGTAACACAGAATAATATTTTAAGATGTATTCATGAATCATCATAACTTATTATTCACGGCATAGTCCTATTAAAAATTCTAAAACACGTCACTGATAAACTGCGTTCCTTGATTATATACTAGCCTAGCCATTTTGATTTAAAACTATCTAATAAAATGCTTCTCAATCCAATTTTATTATCGTAGTTTTTTTTTCTTATGTACCGTTTCGTATTATTATTATTATTTTTATTTTTACGTGCCACCCTGAACAAAAATTAATACTTTAAAATATTTCACATACATATTTTAAATTATCTGGTCGTAAAGTTACTACATGAAATTGTATTATAGCGTATACATGTTGTTGAATGCATTCCTATAAAAAAAGCTGTTCGAAATAAAAATATAATATGTACATTTTTGATAGATACCATAGCTAGTATTCCTTTTCCCACAGAATCTATATTAAAAATTCAATTTTATCAATAATATTTTCTTATATTTCTACAGACCTATAGACCAAACATACCCGTTAACTTTTGGACTTTTTCCAGTTACCAATCATATGGTTACTTTTAACAATTTAAATTTATTAATGTTGCATAACTGCAGAATCAATCATTAAATTACTGAAATAATACACGAAATATCACGAAGTGAAAATGTTTTATACATTATTGCACATAAGTTTTACATAACATATTATATATCAGACATTTTCGGTAACAATTTAACGAATTAAAACCTGCAGTGATCGGAATTGGTGAACAAATTTGGTACCTAAGAACGAATGTTGCTTTTAGTTCGGGATAACAATCTTATTATAATAAAATAAGAAGCTGTACAACGTAATACATATACATTTTATAAAATGGCACACTTTTTAATTTTCGATAACAATTAACATCTGTTGTCTGTTGTAAAAAGTTGTAATAGTTAAGTTAATAAAAACAAGACGGCCACTGTTGTAGGTGAGAAGTTGGGAAGATGGGGTATAGAGGGAAATTTAATTTATATTTGTATACGTCACGATAAACTAAATGAAAAACAATTCGGAGTGAATTTTGTTTTACACGTGTACGTACATTTTATCGTTTTTTCTACGTTTTTTTCCGGTTATTTCCATTTATTATAAAAACTGTTTGAAAAAACGAAAAATAACTTTCTCTAAGTACCAAGTAGTTTAAATTTCCTTTCAGAAAAGGTGCAGTATTTGATATATCGGAGCAAGATTTCAAATAGAAAAGTTTTTTACAGAATAAAAATAATATATCAATTTAAAACCAATGTATTTCTCGCTATACTCCGAATCTAAAATCAAATATTAAAAACTAAATTAAAAGTTAAAATTACTTAACTTTTAAACTTGTTAATGCCCAGCCTTGCTGATTAGTATAATATGCGTGGAGTAAAAAGGTTTGCCGAGATCTATTAAAATATTTTTTTATTTAAAGATAACGCAGACTTTCAAACGAAACGTTATTGATTTCGTTGCTATTTTATTGGTATACTATATAATATTGCAATTGAACGATTTGAATTGAAGGTATGAAACGTATATATTCGAGACGATATTATACTCATATAATAACAAAGCGTAAGTATAATAAGAACCCTCACAATATCGTCCGGGATAATCGTTTTTCGCTGAATACGTCTTTATAATATTACATATGCGAATTTCACAGCACCATACTACCAACACTATAATTTAGGGCGTCTTTCATTTGATTTAGTCTACCGAGTTCCGACTATAACCGTATGCGTTTATATACCAGTATATCGAAATTATAATAATAATTATAATATTACAAAGTAATAATTTCTCTAAACGCGATCAAAACAAAACTACCATATTACTACAAGTTATCCAGTAGGTATAACATAACGGTCACAAAAGCGGAAATGAATGCATAAAATTTCGAAATTCTTGGTTAAATATTATAAGAGAATACTGTACACTGTAACTGTACTATCATGGGATGGCTTTGGTTTTTTGCTCAAGGAAGAACGGGAATAAATACTATACTAATAAATTTGATTATTGAATTTTCTTCACTTCCATTATCTAAAACTATTTTCAAATCGTTTTGATGGTATAAACCATACGCCAAATTTACGTGAATTTGAGGAGGTAGGTACGAATAATGATTGGACACTAGCACCAGATATTTACAAAATAGTTCGATAAATATTGTGGTTAAATGAATTATCGTGACCTATTAATTTGATTACTGCAATTATTATTTCATTTTCTGTAATATCTTGTTTTTTTTTCTGTGTCTGTAAACAACTTTTCTACCAAAAATTTTGATTCGATTTTTAAGTACTAGATGGTGCAGAGGTTGTTTAATTATTTTTTAGTTTTCTTAATAACTGGAATAAAAAGGAAATTACGTTATTTGGTAAAAATAATCGTAGAAACTTGACATTTTGATCGAATAATATATTATAATATTAAATTATTAAATTAAATATTAATTTAATACTATGTTAATATACATATTAGGCATTTTTAAACGTGTTACAATTTTCAAAATGATCTGGCAATTTTTGAACTATTAATCTCAAAAATTGTTCTGTTGCTGGGGATGGGAAATCGCTGAAAACGTTATAATTTATAATGTTTTGTTACTAAAATTATTTAAATAATTGAAAAATATTTTATACAAAGAGCCAATAAACCCTGATCCCTTTACTTATCAGATGGTTCAACTATTTAATATGTTGTATCATTTAAAATTTCTATTTTGTCTAGTAGTTAAATAGTTTTCATAGGCGATTATACCGATACTTATATTCTTTTAGGTCGTTTGATTTTCTTTATAGTGTACACAATTAAAATGCCTGATAGAAATAAAATAAAATGCAAGCGATGTATTGGATTATATTCAAAATTAAGGAACTTAAATAAATTTAGTGGAACCTCGATCAGTCGAAATTCAAGGAAAAAGCAATTTTTCAACTTATCGAGGTTTTTGAGTAATGAAGATTTTATGAAAAAACTTCGACTTAGGATTGTACGTATTATAGTTTTTAATTATAACATAGTATATAATATGTACATATAATTGCAGTGTGTATTGTTTATATTGTTATTATTTTAGAATTGTATTACTAATTATATCGAATGTAGCAACAATAAACCGAATGAAAAATACGATAATAAACATGATTAGATAAAATTATGCGAACAAGCCGATTAGACAAATGATTATAGAAATTATCCGTCATTATTAATCTATATTTGGAACACAGATTGTTTGAGTTATCCATGGTTTTGAATTTGAGTAATCGAGCTTTTCGCAGGGAAACCGCATTTATTTCGACCAGGGGATTCGATTTATTGAGGTTCAACTAATCGAGGTTCTTATGTACCTTATAGAATTGTATACATTATTTACGGCTAAAAAAAATTTCCTAGAACGGGAACGGCTGGAACAACACCATTTATCCCCAAATTATCTGTAACTTTCTACCTAAAACACTACAGTGGAACACAAGGTGGCAGGGTGCAAAATACGTTCGTATTTTTAATTATTTTAAAATTAAGTACATTGAATCACAGCTATAATGATATAACCGAGCAAAAAAAACCCTATGGATTTCAAAAATAATTGGCATGACCTAAAAATTTCTTGGGTCCGTTGTCCGTTATTAACACCTCTCACTCTCTGTCTCTCTCTCTTTCTCTTTCTCTTTTTCTTCTCCCTCTCTCTGTTAGTATGTCACCGGAAAACGGGTTGTAGTGAAAACGTAGGTAATGGGAAAATGTCAAAGCCTGATGGAATAGAAATCGGCGACGACCAGAACAGAACTTACAGGTCAAGGACCGGAGGGGAGTTAATTTTACCCATTCGTTCGTCGTCCGGCGGCGTACTCTAACAATATTACAATAATAATGATAATATTATAAATGAGAATTAGCTTTCGTCGAGCACGTTACACGTGCAAGCCCACATTTTAACCATCATTGTTGGGCGAAATAATCGAATTAAAATAATATAGCGAAAGGGGTTTTAAACGAATCACCGGCGATGAAAATACGTCTCGCCCTTATTTATTAATGTCGTAACCGTAACGATGACGGTCACAATTTATATAGTTTCCTCCGCTGGAATAATTATTTAAGTGTATATAATATTGTTATTTATTATATATTGCGGCGTTTTCAAACTTGGAGGGAATTCGAAATTTTCAGGAAGTCAAAATATTCGTGTGTCAATAAATGTTTGCTTCTAAGAAATAAGGGTATAAGGCATTTTTTTTTTTAAATTTATTTATTTATTATGTCATTTTTTTAACTTTATTTTTTGGTTTAATTCATACAAGTGTATGTATTTTCTAATACATGTTACACTGAAAATTAAAATATCTTAGGATACTATGATGTAATGTTTTTTTTTTTTTTGCGAAAAAGCTCAAGTCTATATACTTGTAAGGCAATTAGATTGCTTGCATTTAGATTAGGCCGTTTAGGTATTAAGCCATTTAGCAATTACGCTATTATGTAATTTAGCAATTTTCAAAATTTGATTTGCTCATATTGAAAACTATACAAATTAACACAGGTCTTTTTTTCCCTAAAGACAATAACTATAAATAACTGCACGGCGACTTTCGCGACAAATTATATGCCCGTTTATTAACGTACATTACACTGCCTCCTCTCCTTTTAACTTTTAAAAAAAATACTATGTCACCAATTAGCGTGCTATTAGCGTGAATTTGGTGACTATTTTTGAAATTAGCACGACGCTTATTTACGAGTTGTTTATAAAAAGTCATGAGGGAGACTGACGTAACTTGACTGCAGCCCCCCCTCCTAAGTGAAATAATCACTTTTTAAAAATTTTTCCAAATATTAGCACGTCATTAGCATGAATTTGCACGACTATCGCCAACGTCGACATTTTAAGAGTTTTCTAAAATAAAAACTCGTTTTTTACTTTTACGCATTACCCAGCCCATCATATATATATAAATAAATATCATGATTTTATGTGTTTTATATATAATTTATTATATTAGTATTTTATTATTTATAATAACAGCTTTTATAATTGTTAGATATTATATTGAATCAGATTTCAAAGTAAATTGGGCTACATGCGTCCAACCATCCCAGGCATTAAACCTGGACTTGAAATGTCCAATAAAAAAAAAAAACGAGATCTTTTTTGTTTTTTATAATTTAATTTTTAATATAATCAGTATTTTTTGATTTTCTTTTTAGTTTTTGTAATAGCTGAGAATAACCGTTAAACGTTTTAAAATTAAATTTTGACGAAAATCGTAAATATCATGATCATATTCAAAACATGTATAACCGAACTTCGCTTCTTTCCGTTAGCAATGGTTTATCATTGGTTACAGGTATATTTTTATATAACTTAATGTATCCCACTTTTCCAACTACCTATAATAGTGGCCACACCCATCCTCGGTATCAGCTCTTTTTTTCTTTTTTTTTTTTTGTAAATACTGAAAGTTTTGATTTGTTTTGATTTATGATTTGGTTATAAAAATACGACATAATGTTTGTAAAACAATATAATGTTCATATAAATATATATACTCTATACGGAATAATTCACTAAACGTGTGAACACCCCATTTTTTTCGGTTAAATTTTGTTTGCACAGTTTCCTGTGGTGATGCTAATTTTGGTTTTTCAAATGAGAACCTATATTAAAAATTCCATAAAAAGTACTTAAATCAGTTTAAATACATTTTGGTATCAACATTTTTGATTTCCATCAACCCGTTAATGAGATATTTCACTTTTAAGTTTAGGTAGGGGAAGAGTTGTGAAGTATCATTTGCGTGACGGCACAATGAAATCGTGGCGTGCCGTAAATATTTGCCGTTTTACTTTTAATTTTCTTTCGAATTTTTCCCAATCATTTTGAAAATCCCTTGGAAACAAAAGGTCATCTCTCTAATGTACCAAATAGATAAAATTTTCATTCAAAAAAGGTCCCATACATCAGAGTAAGATTTCTTTTCAAACGTTGCTTACAAACAAAAAAAAATAATAATAATAATAAAACTTACATTTTGGTAAAACTAATAGATCTGTTGTTACGCTCTAAATCTTAAATGAAATCGAAAATATAGAAACCATTTAGTCTAGACAGACTAGTCATAGTCTAGTCGTAGAAATATTTAGTCTATATTTGTTCTCAGTTTTTCCCTGTTATTAAGAAAATTACAAGGGAAATAAAAAAAATACGTCTTCATTCCATCAAATTGACAAAAATCATTTCTAAATATTGATAACCAACACAGGATTATTGATATAAAAGTTGTAAATAGACAAAAATACACACACATATCATAGGTACGCCAATACATTCCTTACATGAGAAAAATCTGACGTGGTTTTTGGTCGCAAAAATGTAAAAAGGATGCATGGATTTTTAATAAAAATGTTAGGAAAACAACTGTCATAATATTACATCCGCAATTTGGCACCATATTTATATGACGTGTGTGTATGTTTTATAGATTTTCCAACTTGACGATTATTAACACGCACGCTATACGCAATGCACGAGTGTACAACTTTCACAACACTAGGTTTTTGATGCTGTTTTTGATACCTATCGTGTACGAAAATATGAACTTCACTACTATGGAAAAGTATATATATATATATCAATTATTTATATTTTTAAGAATATAAATTCAAAAATATAATACGTGTATTTATTACTGTAGTCAGTATGATAAAAAAACATAGTTCATATGGTAAAATTGGCACGTCCGAAATTTAACAATAGCTTACTAATAATAAATGATAATAAACCTAACCTTACTTTTATATAGGTACAATCATAACCCGTTCCTCTGGACAGTGGTGGATTGGGAAGTAAAATATGCCTGATGTATAATTTGTAGTAACTTAAATTTAATTGAGTAATTTTTTCTTTCAAGCATAGTAAGTAATAGCATAAGTAACACACTTTTATTGCAAAATGTATATACAGTCCTTCAGATTTCACTGAATTTCAAACAAATAAAATAACAATAATAATTAAGTCGATTGATGTACTTATGGATAATATTATTGACAACATTTATTTTGAATGATATAGTGATGTCTTTAAGATCATAATGATTACCTATTGATAAATAATTAATGCACCTGTTTTATTTTTATTCCGTTTTTACTATCAATTTTTTACGATTTCATTGTTTCATTAAATAGTTTTCCATATTTTATAATATACATATATCATATTATAAGTATTTTTATCGGTTCACAAAATTATAATAGCCCGCAAACTCAAATAAGTTTTGTTCATAATTTTCAATCGGTAAATGCATGAATCTGTATGTATATATATATATATATGCGTAAAGTGTATTATACTCTAACAAATTTTTAGTATCTAAGTTTTTCCTGGTACTTATTTGAAAGGTCAATCGAATTACTACGACCTGCAAGTCCGGTGATCCCTTCTAACGGCTCTAGCTATCGACCAATATCAGACTCTTCATCGGGATTTTTTTAAGCAACTTTTATCTCATATAATTTAGTTCCCTTAATTTTTTGGTCTGAATCGCATAAATGTTCTCATATGTCTATGCCAAGGTATATTCTAACAAATTATGATATACTGAACATTTAAATATCACTATGTCACAATAATGAAGTTTTCAATTGGAAAACTACTCCATAATGCCATTCAGCAAATCTCAACATTTAATTTGCTTGTATTGAAAATTGTATACGAAATCAACTTAAGCACTTTTTCTCTAGGACTAAAGATATATTAGTAACCTATATTAGTTGGGAACCTATTAGCAACTTATTAGTAATAAGGAACCATCTATATTATAGTAATTCAACCGTATGTGGCACACATCAACAGGTTGCACGTTTACCGCACGCGTGCATAACTTTTTATCGTTAGGTATGGGAAAAAAAACCGGGCATTAAAAATTATAAATGAACGAAATTATTATTATATTATTTTACACGCGACGACGAATGTCGTGAATATTGCATTATTGTTCACGCGGGGCACGTGTATATATTTTGTATATTGCAAGCATATTTACGCGTGTGTGTGGCCTAGCCGGTGACGTGATACACACAAACAGCGGTACGCATAATAATAATAATAATAATATATAGTATGTACAGTACCTGTGTACATGATTCCGGACGCGGGACAGGTGTACAGTTACGATATATAGCTGGGTATATGATATAGGTAATGACGACAATAATTACTATTATAAATATTAATAATGACGATGACGACGACCGTGACGTGGAAAAAAAGTACGATGCGTGCTGCAGGAGAAAGACAGAGCCGTTTTAAGCCATTTAGCATTTAGAAGCATCAATTTTTAAGTACCCTCTCTTAAGTCCTTAATCAAATCAATTTTATTAAATTCTTTTTATCAAATAAAAATTCTTCCTAAATTCTGAATTTTTTTTTTTTAAAGTACATATACTATGCGTTACTAGAATGCACTTTTAATCACCAAACAATATGTATATTAATCTAAAAAAAAACGTTTGAAAATAGAACTAACAATTAGTATACCTAATAATACAGTGATATTTTTAATTTTATTTTGATATTTGTGTTGAGCAGAGTGCCTTTTAAAAGCTTTGGCGTCCCGAGGAATATGCCCCGTCCCCCCCTTTAACATGGCCACAAAAACAACGCGAATAAATACAATTTAAAATTCGGAAAATTCTCTAGCACAAATTAATTTGAATTTCTCTTCAAAAAGTAACCCAGTGTAGTTTTTAGAAATATTCGTCGGCGTAAAAACATATTTTAAAAATTATTTTCAAATTTTTATCATACACTCATGAATTAAAAATGGAGAGAGTATAAATTGAAGTCAGGCCATCTGTAATTTAATTACAACCATAAATCAAACCAATTAAATGAAAATTTGACGGTTTTTTATATTTAGGTAACTTTGTCAATATAATATCTTCAATTCCCATACGACTCCTAACCACCTCAGCCATTGTGGTTTATACCAGCGATCCCTACTACGCGGCCCGGAAGCCACATTCAGCCCTTTAACAAATTTTGAAAAGTAAATAAAATAAAAGTTGTGCAATATTTTTTATTTAAGTTACTTTAATTGAATTGCCGGTTTGACAGATTAGTAGGTAAGTACGAGCAAAAATGTATTTAATAAAAAAAAAAATATACCTACGAAGATCATTTTTTTAAAATTCGAACTAATTTACTGCATGCGGCCCACAAGTAATTTTCAAAAATTATTTTTTGTCCTTTCCAGAATCTTAAGGTGGGGAGGCGCCGTCTTGTACAATCATTAGACTTCAAAATAGGAATCGGTCCCACTATTTGTCAGATTGAATAAATCAAACGGTTCTAACCACATAATACCTACCAAAGAAAAACTGCGTAAAAAACTAGGCAAAATAAAATGCCTATAAACATCTTAAAAATATGTTCATAATATTGTAAATATGTTACCATATATATAAGATTTCTGTCAAAATTTTAAGTCTCTACGAATATGTCTAACTAAATTACAACAAAAAATTTAACAATATTTTCGAAAAAGATTCTCATTCTTTTTAAGTTTTTTCTCGATTTTCCTCAATTATTAAGAAAACTATACAGCAAACCAAATTATACATTTTTACCATCAACTAGATATAAAATGCAACCAAACAAAATCGAAAATAATGAAACTATGAAAATATTGTTTGCAAATAGAAAAAATATCATAAATCAAAGTAAATTCAATGGATTCCTCACTGCAGTGAATCTGAAAAATAGCCCTGAAACCTATTACTGCAATTGGATATAGTCGCTATAGGCCACTATAATTACAGTTAGAATGATAGTACATAGAAGTTATCAGTTAGGTTAGGATATACATAGAGTTGGTGGTACAATCGAACAAAATTGAGATTTTTTATAAAATTTACGTTATATAGTTGCATAATTAATATTGAACTAATATACGGTTCCTAATCATTTTGAATACATGTACATTGTACACAGTGCATGTCACCTATTTGTTAATTTGTTTGAAATTCATACGCCCTCCTCTTACTTTAAAAATTAATCCCGGTTGCGTTACTACATATAATGGATAATTCAGTGTATAAATCTTCTTCATCAGGCACCCTTGTCTTTTCGAGAATACGTTTTAATACTGATCACGAATCTGCAATAATTGATAGTATTTAAAGTATCAACTATCGATTAAAAAAAGACAAAATCGAAAAAAAAAGTGATTTGATCTCAATTTAGTTCATATTACATCAAATGCAACCATTAAAAAATGATTCTAAAAGAAGTTTGATGTGTTAATGTTTTGCTAAAATGAAACTTTAAAATTAAAAACTGTGTTAATTTGTTTATAACTATACAAAATAGTTAAATATTCACGATACAAAAAATAATAATTTTATCTTGAAAAATAAAATTGGCATAGAATATCTAGCGCCCGAGGACTTTCGTGTTATAAAAATAACAAAAACGATAATTTTGCTATAATAATTTAATTAAATAATTGTATGGCTTCACAGAAGCGCGGTGAAAAGCACGATTTTGTTACCAAAACAACGCACACAAATAAACAGTATAAACAGGGTGTAATTCATTTGGATGAATAATAAAAAAAAAAAACCTTTAAATTGTTTGGGTGAGAAATTAGCCCGATTATTTTGGTAAATGAGTACCCGCCTTTAAGCGGGATAAATTTAAATAAAAGTGAATTTTGCGAATTTTTAATAATAAAAACTGCATAGTTTAATATAATATTAGATTTATCATTTTTAGTTAGTAAAATTTATAACAAATCGTAATTTATATAATCTGTTATAATGTTTTGATATCATGTTAATAACAAACGTACTACTAGTTTTAAATGTTAAAATAACTAAATGTCCAAAGATATAAAAGAAAATGATTATAGATACATATAGGTACTAAAAAAAAAAACACATTTAATTGAACAAATTTTCTCGCTCAACCGTTTTGATTTTGTTTTCAATTAAAAAAAATAAATATGTAATTTGATATACCGAGTATATAAGTACTCACTGTCACTATACAATGTGAGTATCTGATTTCGAAGTTTCAATAACACAGGTACAACCATGGATGTATACTTGCTCTTATTTTGAAGTCTAATTGTTTTGTTAATTGATAGATATTAATGATAGCATCACTCGAATAATTTAAAATGAAAAGAAAAAAATCCAAATTGGCTTCTCGAGGAATACTGAAGAAAGAACCAGAGAAATGTGTACGCAGTACTTCCACGGTTTTGACAGGTTTTGATTGGTTTAGGCGTGCTGGGCACACCGTCTCGGCTGCACTAAAAATATGAATTGCTGCGAAACGGCCTGATGCGTGGCGACAAATAGTCTTGTGATACAAATATATCGACAGAAAAATGTTCAAAAACCATAAAAAAAAATAATAATAATACACATATTAATATAATATTAAATTTAGCGACAAAAAGAAATGGCACGTGATAGATAGACTTTGCTTCGAAGTTTTTGATACCTATTAAATTGTTGACGTTTATACAAGGTGATCAGCATAACATAAAACACTTATATTACCTCGAAAAATATGAACTTTTTCAGAATTTGGTTTTCAGAACTTAAAAAACAAGCATCACTAAAATAATACGTTACCCTTATTTTTAATGGACAGGGAAAAAGTAGTAAAGCATTATTCAAACGCCACGTCAATACAGAAATGATGCACCAGCTAGTATTCTCCCCTTGTCCATACAACTATATATTTATTTATTTTTTATTAAAACTGTAAATACAAACAATTAACACAACCACAAACTTAAAAGTTGAATATCCCGTAAACGAGTTAACGGAAATTAAGTGTCAAAACCAAAGCGTATTTAATCTAATATATAGAATTTTTAATAAAGGTTGCTATTTGAATATCAAACATGAGTATAGGTTTCAAAGGTGAAAAAAAAATGGTAATGTGATATTTTAGAACTGATTGTTTCCTAAATTTTTCAAAAGGAGAATTTCAAATAATTTAGTACTTTCCTAGATAATAAATGTCTTACGTTTTGTATTTACTTTACGGGGTATATGGGGTAGTGTTTATAGTTATTATATGAGGTCAAAAACGGGTCGGAGTGAAGTTCGATAATATATGTTTTGAAAAAGGCCGTAATATTTACGATTTTCGTCAAAATTTGTTTTAAAACTTATATAATAAAAAAAATAACATTACATAATTTTTTTTGACCACTAATTTGACTTGTAATGAACTTTCTGTTAAATTTTGAAGCATTTCTGTTTAGTCTAACAATTTTATCCTTAGAGTACCTACCAAATATAAATTAAATTACCTATAAATAGCTTAAAAATGGCGCAAATGTTTTGAAAATTTGACTACGTCAATAAAAAGCAAATATAAGTTTCTGTCAATATTTTAAGTTTTTACGAAGATAATTAACTGAATTTCAACAAAAAAACAAAATTGAAAATATTAAAAATATTTTTTCTTAAATTTCCAGGTCGTTTTACGTTTTATCCTCTAGATTAAAAACGCAACAAAATATGTATCATGTAGTTTTTATATTGGAGCAATGATTCCTGTAAAAAACATAGTTTACAAAAATTAAAAACAATGTAATCGGTAACACCATGGCGGGCATGTCAGAAATATTAGCCATTTTCTTTGTAATTTTTTTGCTGGTTTTTCCCAATTATTATAAAAATCCATTGGAAAATTAAAAGAAATAATTTCCTCAATGCACTATCAAGATAAAATTTTCATTCAGAAAAAGTACTACACTTTATACATTCGAGTAAGATTTGTTTTCGAAAAGTTGTTTACCGACAGATAAAAAAAAGAAAAACACAAAACTTAGTAAAACTAATAGGTCCCTGGCTATGTTCTGAATTTAAAATAAAATCGCTGCTCTGCAAATATTCCACAGTATTCTTCTGAAGATTTTTTTTCCTTTTCTGTTTTGTTGTTTATTAAGGAAAGTAAAATGAAATTTGAAAAGAGACGTCCTAGGATAATGGAAACGGGTGCAACCACTGTTATAGGTAATTTAATGTATACCTGTAAGCAACGATAAACTATAGCTAACGAAAAAATGATTCTGAGCGGAGTTCAGTTGATAATGATGCTTTGTCAACAATATACGTCATTTTATAGTAAAATAATTAAATAGGCTTTAATATATTCTTTGATATTTGTTTAATGTTGTATCGATTTCCCTGGTTTTTCTACGTTTTTCCGGTTTTCCCACGTTTTTTTCCAGTTTTTTACATTTATTGAGAAAACTTCGGAAGAAATCAAAAACCGACTTCATTAAAGTACCTCCCCAGTGAAATTTCCTTTTAGAAAAATTCCTATCATTAATAGTTGAAGCGAAATTGCTAATAAAAATGTTGTTCACAGAAAAAAAAAATCGTAATATTATACAAATATATTTCGTACATTTTCCCGTTCTTTTTCGGTTTTTCATATTTGATGAGAAAATCAAAAAATGACCCTTTAATGCACCACCGACGTGAACGGAAATCGCTCAAACATTTGATACTAATCTATCGAGTCTTCCGAGTCGAAAACTTGTTTATAGACAAAATAAAACATATTAACTCCAAAGACACGTCGTAAAATTAATACCATTAGGTTATATGACCAATAAGCAATAAAAATAACAATGTCAATAACGGTGACAATGGTATAATAACAATAATAATAAAGTCGCGGTGGACATTGCGTGTAACGCAATAGTAACGCGAGCTCAGGTGCAATTTCATCTGTTGGTGGGGGAAACTCGCCGCGCGTACAGTCAGTACTGTGCGAGCGCCGTAGCGGCGGCAGCCAGCACAGCTTGTCCGAGCGTCCTGCGCCGCGCGGCCGCCGCAAATGGCTTTTCCGTATATATGGTTTTTCCGTTAGCCCATCACGTCGCAGCCGGTTTTTCACTCGTCCCGTCGACAAAACCGGCCTCCGTAGGCGAGGTGGTGTGGACCGCGGGTATATGGGAGGCGTCGTTGACGCAGGGTGGTCGGCTTCGGCCGTCGGAGGGGGAGCTATACATTGTGCGTAGTGCGTGTGCGCGCTCGTACTCGTGTGCGTGTACAAAGTGCGGTGTGTCTGTTTGTGTGTGTGTGTGTGTGTGTGTGTGTGTGTGCGTGCGGTGCGGTCTGCGGCGGCGGCAACGGTCTCTATCGTTTTTTTGGTCGCGGAAAACGGCAGTGCTGTGCGAGTGTCACGACCGGATGAACGCGGCCCGGCAACGGTGTACTTGTATTTTCATACGCTACACTTACGCGGTGGCAACGGTATTCGTGTACGCGTCAGAAAACACGCCGATCATCGCGGACGAAGAAGACGAGTGCAGCTGTCGCAGCGACTTGCGAGCGAACAGCGGCGACGGGAGAAAAAATTCAAAAATCCTAGGAATAGGAAAACGCGGGTAAGCCCCGTCCCTGGGACGGGCAGTTTAGCACGCGGTTTGCGCGATGGGTTGCGATCTGGGTAAATTGGCTAGCTCCACGGCGTCCGGGAACGACCGTGGTGGCGGCAAGCACAAGGACAGGCTGGAGGAACCGCCGAGTCCCGGTCCACCAGATCCCCGGCTCCCGTTGACGGCCAAACAGAAATACAGCATGATCGCGTCGTGGAAGGGCATATCCCGGGCAATGGAACCTACCGGGGTGTACATGTTCATCAAGTGGGTACCATTTGTATAATAATGATACCAATATTTATTGGTAAATGTAGAATATTTAATATAATGATTAATATATATACAGAAAAAAAAAGAAAACAGTATACTTCAGTTACGCTTTTTCAAACGATTTCGTTTCTCGTGACTGTCTTGCAGAGCGCGGGCTTTTGCTCGAACCGACGATTTGTCTCTAGAATTGACCTCGATCGGCTCGACTGCGTCCGCTTTATAAAACATGGCAACTAGTAATCTAGTCATACGGGGCTGGGTGTCAAATGCCCCTTGAAATTTTTGGGTGTTAAATATGAATACAAATATTTTTGATTAAATTCAAATCAAACAAATTTTTTTTTTAATTCTACCTTTCTCCCACCCCCCCTTGAAAATTTGTCTTATAGCTAATGAACTCGTAGCCTCCGTCACTTCTGTACAATTTTTAAAAATTGTCCAACCCTAACCGCCAAAAACTAGCCCAAATCACGACACTGATGTAACATTATCACACGGCGAAAGTTGTTTTGCATACTCGTCTTACTATAAAGGACGCAGTCTATATCATTATAAAAAAACTCCCGTGCACATTAACCGCGGGTAGTCATGATTATTGTACGATTTTATACGTGTGTACAGAAAATACTCGACTCTCTGAACTTGATTTTATACGATTTTTACGTGTAGGTGAATTTGTCCCGTTTCGTGTATATTTTTTGATAGCAAATTGTACCTATAGTTGGCGTATCGTTTTTCGGTTTTTATTAAAAACGGGGAAATAAACGTTTAGGAAAATCGGGCACGAAGCCAATATACGAAAATAACGGTTTTATTTTTTTCGATTTTTGCCTTTTCGTAGTAATTAGCGGTCAAAAACAACCATGCTAGAGAATTAAAATGTCTACAAAATGTACTCGCATTTTAGGTTTTACTGAACGCACTAATACGTTCAAAACTATATGAAGATTTTTAGGCTATTTAAAGGCATTATAAATGTTCTTTTCTCCTTTAAAATTATTGTTATTATTATTATAACCGCAGAGCTGTTAAGGTGAATGTAGAATATATTGAGACATCAACCCCGTCGTCGGTTTGTATAATATACAGTAAACATTTTATTATACAGAAACGATTTACACTAAATAGTAAGATTTTTCCTCAAATGTACGAGTTATACGTAATTAAATGCATGAGGATACTGTTCTATTGTGTTTAAAAAATAAAAATAGATATTGGAATATTTTTGAGGTATTACTCTCCGCTTATCTGTCGTCAAACACATGCGTTTATGTTAATAAAAGTACATATTTGTTAATGAAAATGATAAATACAATATTTAATAATGATATGCATCATTGGTTTTTTTTCTAGGTTGTATTTCGGTTTCAAGTTAAAAAAAATCTACGGTAGAATATCACATTTCGAAAAATATATTTAACAAAAATTATAAAAAAAACTGCCCTCTCATTTATAATATCAACACTAGTGATATGTTTTTTTATCAGAAAATTGTTATCGTATAATAGAATGAATATTTTCGACAATATATTTTAACCATCATTCGTCGATATTTTCATAATTAAAAATATAATATGGTTTACCTTTGTATAAAAAAAAAATTCAAAAACGTGCTTTTTTAACGTTTAAACTAAAAAAAGAAAAATAATATATATATATTTTTTTCGTCATCTTCAACAAATATTTACAATACGGTGACAACGAAGTTTCCAAGGAAAAAAAAACATAAAAATACTTAGGTGTATATACTCACACAAAAATGAATAATTCCTTTTCTCGTCGTCGACGCAGAGCTTGATTTATAGATTTCGGGTTTGGGTCATTTTGATACAAAAGAGGAGTCATAAAAAAAATAAAGTTCTCGTAAATTATCACATCGATTTTTTTTTTTCTTAAATTATTTGTTAAAAGATACGAACAACAAAAATATATCTCGTACAAACGCGACACGAGTTTACATAAAACTCAATAATATAATATTTGAACAAAAATATAAGGCCTGTCAAAATTTGAGGTAGAAACCTATACCTATACACCTACAAGAAGGTAGGAACTGATCTAAACTCAGTGTTTAATTGTGTTGTATTTGGTTTTTTTGGGAATACAATTTTTTAGTATTTCAAAAAACGCTCGAAAATTTGATAGGCTGTTGACAAATTGTTCTTATGGCGATAAACAAATTTTATAATATCAAAAATATATAGTTACGATTTATTTCCGTTAGTGTTTTAAGATCGAATTCTAACGAAAATCTTAAAAATCACGGTATTTTTTCTGGTAATCTCGATTTTGTTAAAATTCAATGAAAAACAAAAGAAAAAAACCTGAAAAAATTTCTCCGAACACTTATAAAATTCAAACACCTAATCTATATATGTGCTATGCAATTTTCAAAATATTTCATCGGTTTTTGAGTTATCAACAGCTATTTGAAATGTTAAAGTTTTTATGTTGTTTTTCGTTTTTATAAAGACAAATTAATTTTATAATTTACTTTTATACTGAAGAAAACGTAATAATCAATTAAAACTTATCAAAATATATTCACCCAACTTTTCTCAGAATTTTAGATTTTCAATGAAGTGAAGAACATATTAGTTTTATTATGGTGTTTGTTTTTGAATTTTTCGTGGTGTGTATTTGTTCATAACTTCTACGAGAAATCTTGTTCCAATCTTTAAATGTAGGAGCAATTTTTCTGAATAAATTTTATTTATTTGGTGTATTGAAGGGATAATTTTTTTTGATTTTCCTTATAGTTTTTTTATTAATTTGGAAAACGTAAAAAAAATGATGAAATAAATGCAGTAACAATTCTTAAGTAGTATTTACACGACGTTTCAAAAATGTTCAACCGAAGTTCGTTCAAAATTGTTATCAATGATTTATCGTTGCGTATAAATATAAATAAAATAACTTTATATATCATACTTTCCCAACTTCCCATCTTTATTCTATAATCGTGGTACATCCATTAGAATTATCAGGTATTTTTTAAGTTTTTTTTTTTTGTTTACTACGTTCAACAATATCCATAATACATTGTAAATCCCTATCAAACAGACTTTATCACGTGTACTTATCACAGATTGTGTGTATAATAATACATACACGAAATATCATATCATTTAGTAATCTCGATAAAAATATACGTAAGAGGGTCCGATGACGCTTCGGTTATGATCCCCGTATAACTTATCCACGACGTTTAAATCCAAAACTGAATTATACCCGCTCAAAGGCTTTTTCCTCGTCGAGATATAATATTAATACGAAACCGGGGGTTTGCTCGCGTTGACATTATATTTATCCGAATATATATTATATACCTATAGTTGGTAGGTATTAAATATTATTGTTAACCGTTTTTCGAATTCTTTATCAAAGGCTTTTTTGTGCATACGAGACGACTGGATGGAAAGAGTAATCTACCGATTTCTAAATGTATACACGAGTACAACACAGGTATACGATACTTGAGAATATAATAATCGAAAAAAAAAAATAAATTTTCTAATATTATATGTATTGGATCGATTGTGCGTATCAACGCGGCGTATGCGTTTGAAAACGAATATCACCGCGCGACACATCAGACAGAGGATTTCCGCTAAAATGCATACAAACCGAATGAATAATCGATGACCGACCCCCGACAAGATGTCACCAAGACCCCTCTCATCCATGAATATAAATATGAGGGTAATATGCTGTTGACGATCTTACATGCGTTCTGTATACTATTATACACGACTAGCTGAATTACCCGGCGTTGCCCGGAAACAAATTCGTGACAAATTAGATAACGCCATGTATTACCATTTACCGTCTTAAATTCATAATTATCGATAATATACATAATAACCTAATAAAATAGGAGTATTGGTGTACGCGCGATGCTTGAGATTATTTTTATCGATAAACTTCTCGGAACAATTTTATTCTCGGAATCATCATTCTTATCTGCACGACGACGACGACGAACAAAAAGGATGGGTTGCAGGTAGCTGGAGACCCGCGGGCCGCCGTGCCGCACAATACGTAGTGGCGGTGAATAATTATAATTGTTAATTACTCCACTAAAACGCAACATTTTTGAAAAACCCTCTTTATTGCACGGTGAAAATATGAGAAGAACCTATATTCCAAATTTCAAGTCCGTACGTTACGTAGTTTTTCAGATACAGCGATCAGTCGGTCAGTGGTATTTGGATTTTATATGTATAGATTGAAAACGGAAAGAAAGAAAATAATTAATACATTAATATACCTATGTGTTTTGGTTCGGTAATGCAGTGTCGGTATTCTACCGACCGACCAACGACGAGACGTCTATAGTACAAGTAGGTATAACGATGACGAAAAACAACAGGTATATATATATAGATAGATAAGTGTAATAAATAAGCGGATATCGTATAAGTAGGTATTATATTGAATGTGACTGTTTTTTTCAATATCGATGCTGAATAAAACGTTCGAGAAACGCGACGACGGCGTGCGTGCAGTTGTTTTGTGCGACATCATTTTTCCCCCTTTGTCACATGCACTAGGCGCGACGACCGCAGTATCGAATAATATATATTCGATTTTTATTCGAAAATACGGGTTAACGATAATATCTAAACACTTTCAAAACGTTTAAACATCGGAGAAAAAAATCGATATCAAAAAAAAATGTTACTTAACTTATGCATAGGTTATGAATATACGTTTAGTAGAAATATAATAATCGTAGATTTGTTTACTGGTTGAAGGTTGATCCCTCGCCTCCCCCTAGACAAAGCTAGTTGTTGAAAAGTTATAAACTTTTAAATAGATAAAGATCATATTATATTTATAAAAAAACAATAAACATGTAAATCTGAGTTTTACAAAAGAGAAAATTCGCAAAAAACAGTAGATAACGAGTAATTTGCTTTTTTTTTTTTATTGAAAATCCATCAACAATAAAACTGTTTTAAAATGATTATACAGTGTAATACAAAAATTTGGAATTTGAAATAACTTTTTTTCTGTTCAATTCCTCCAAAAACAAAAATGTGAAATTTTGTTCCCTAATAATTTCCCTTCGTAGCTTTGTTATATTATTATATTTATCTTTTTGTTATACCAGAATAATTATATATTTTAAAATTATCCTGTACTTATGGAGGAAGGAAGTTGATAGTAGATACTCTCTACCTCAAACACCACCGTGATTACGCTTCCAGTTAAGTCGTCTTTTTAAGTGGTAACTGTAACTGCCCCATAAGAGTAACCAGTCCAGACCTGGAACTCATAGTAAAGATGTATTTAGTGAGCAGTGACTAGTACCTATACAATCGGCGATGATTGATTCGACGAATGATTTTAAGCTGCAAAAAAAAATTTCAAAATATAAGGTATACATTGAGAGGTGGTTTTTAAAAGATGTATAGAAAAATTATTCTAACGAATAGTGTAATCAAACATTGCGCGTAGACTATGGAAATTCAAAATAATGTAAACCCAGGTATGGAGATATGAAAAAGCCGATTTCTCCTCTCCTCCCCCAATCACAAATCAATATATTATTATACTTGAGAAGTTTTAGACTCGAGGTACACACTAAATATTTCAGTTAGATGAACTAGTATTGAAATGGAATTTTCGGGGAATGATGGAGACTACCCAAATACACATTTTCAGACATATTTCAAATTTTTAACCATCTTGGTACACGCATTGCGCACTACCACTTATTTTTTTAAAAATATTAACACCATTTTGTTTCTACAGATTCGGATAGAATATTTTTTTTAAAAACAATTTTTGTTTATAAAATGTTTTTTCTAATTAAAAAATTTTAATTTACGAATAATCTGTTATTGACGAAATTTTAACTTTATTCAACTAATATTCGAAATGATATCTTAGATATTTTGAAATAACTATTTGTAGATAGATATAAAACACAAAAAAACACTTTTTTTTTCGTAATTTACCCTTTTTTTTTATTTATGCTTCAGAAAAAATTAAAGGTAATGAAAATTATAAAAATTTACACAATATGAATTTAAAATTAAAATTAATTTATTTGCAACAATAGTTTTATTAAATACATTTTTCAGAGTTTCCGTCTTGGTGTTCCAAACATGATTCCAAACCTTTTAAAAATTCTCCTGATGCGCTACTCTTAATTTGTTGTTTATATCTTGGACATTATTAGGAGGATCCACATACACAATATTTTTTAAATGCACCTATAAAATGAACTGAATTGTTTATTTGTGTCTTATCTGTCTACAAACAGGTATTTCACAATATCAGATATAGCATTTCGATATTTTAGTATAAAAGTTGGACATAGTTAAAATTTCGTGAGTTACAGATTATTTGTAAATATTAAATTTCAAAATACTCTAACTTTGCCAATTTTGAAATTAGAAATAAATTTTTTTTATACAAAAATTGTTTTAAAAAAATAATCTATCTAAATCTGTAGAAAAAAATGGTGTTGCCGTTTAAGAAAAAGTAAGTTGTATTGCGCATGCGCGAATCAAAAGGGTTAAAAATTTGAAATTCATCTTAAAATGTGTATTTGGGTACTTCCTATTATTCCCCGAAAATTTTATTTCAATAATAGGTCATCCAACTGAAATATTTAATGGTACTTCTTAGCGTGAACACACTTCATATTATGATTATTTGATGTTATTACAAAATACGCAAACTACTCTATGGCACTTGTCACAATATAATACGTTTTTTGATTAAAATTTATGTTTTTTTCGCATTCGGTAAATTTTAATCAAATTTTAATACGTTAACACGTAAGGAGCTTACGAGCTATACGGCGCGCATATAATCGGAAACTAACGATATTTTATTATATTCTATAATACGCACTATGATTATATCCAAAATAAATTGTTTATTATGGTCGCTGTAATAAAAAATATTAGTTAATTATTAGTTCGGCTTAAAGTTGATTTGTGTAAAAACCAAGTGCTTTTGTATATTTTATAATAAATAATAACTATAACTTTATTACAAAACAAAGCATTTGATGAGAACATTTGACATTCTAAATAGGTACATGGCCTTTTTTTATGTTTTGAAAAAATACTCCGATGCCGAATTATTGACCTACGGGGTCATTCGAGGTTACACTAGGAGTAGTTATTTTAATTTTTTTTTTGTTATAACACGTATTATAACTTGTATATATTATGCTATATTTATATGAAAGATATTTGAATATTTTAGCGGGCGTATATAGTCTTATCAATTTAACCCTTCTTGCTTTATTATAATCGAACAAAACGTAATAAAATCAATTTTGAAAAATAGCAACTCATTCCCTCGATAATTTTATTATAACGAAAATGAATTTTCGGCCGATTTTAATTGCAGTATACAAATAATCGAATTATTGTTAGTCACGTTGTATACTCGTTGATAATAATATATTCGTTTAAAACGTGCGTCAACAGGATTATAATAAACATACTTATAGGTAACTATATTCACAAAGAGTTAAATTAATTTTTCTTCCGAAAATTTTGTTAAAATGAAAATTATTATTATTATTTTTTTATTGTAAAACATACTATAAAATTTTAATATATTCGTATTGTACCTAATGACATTGGTTTTTTTGTTTTTTTGTTGCTTACAAAATATATATTTAAAGGTCGAAATTGTGCGACAAGTATGCACTGTACAGTGTACACTATACCTGGATAGGCCAGCAAAAGTTTCGTCTAGTATTTTTAAATTTGTATTTTATTGCACGTGGCACCGCTGTATTTTTCTTCGATTTGATAAACCAAACAAAAATACGTGCAATATTTTTAATATTTATTTTTATAATGTATTTGATTCTGAATGGTGCGAAGAAGCGCTTATGGTTTTACAAAGAAGTTAATTTTAGATTCTGAGTGTAGTGAAGAATATATTGGTTTTACTAAGATGTTTTTTTTTTTAATATATATATATATATATATACTGTGTACGAAAATTCTGCTCAGATATATATGCGCGGCACTATATCTGAAAAACCCGGGAAAAACGGCAAAATCGGTACAATATTAAACAAATATTATTAAATAAAATATATAATGAATATATAATTATTTTATCATAATATGACATATTTATTTATTTATTTATTTCGGGACTAGCCCAGATTACAATGTACATATTTAGTATTTATACAATAAAATATAATATAACAAATATTATATATTTGTTATATTATAATATATACCATATATATATAGAATAATAAAATTTTATGAAAATTAATTAAAAAGTTAAATCAAAAGAAGGGTCGGTATTAGCGGTGCACATAAGACGGATAATTGGAGAATGGAGAAGGTAATTAGATGAAGATAAAAGGATATGGAATGGGATCGATGAAAGTGTACGATGGCAGGGAACGTTAAAGGTGATGCGGGATTGTTAACAAAACATCACTATCAACTGAGCTGCGTTTAGAATTGTTTATTCGTTAGTAATAGCTTATAATTATCTATAACAGTAGCTGCACCCATCTCCATTAATCTAGGACGTCGGTTTTTAAATGTAGCACCTTTTCTGAAAAGAAACTGGACTGTTGAGGTACTTTAGGGAGGTTACTTTTTTATTTTCCCAGTTTGTTCAACAAATGGGGAAACTGGGATAAAACAGAGGAAAAAAAGGAAAATTACAAAATATAGATGTAAGTTGAAAAATATTTCGGCCTTTTTTTTTCTACCAGAAATTTTGCTCCGGTTTACAATGATAGCACTTTTGTATGTATTAAAAGAGTATTTTATTAATAATTATTTAACATATTATTGAATCTATTAGAATAATTAAAATATTTGGGAAGAACATTTAATGAAGGTTCAATTTAATGGATAGGTTCAACTTGTATAATCTAGACGAAATACGGTGTGAATCACTACCAATAAACATCAAAATACTTTTGGTTTAAAAACTAATGACTTATATAAGTGACTTAATTACTTATATAGTAACCAATAGGTAATTCGGTAAAAGGGAGACTTATTTATTTTAACAATTTATTGTAATCAGGACAATACTAAGATGTCCTAATATTAATGGAACTACATGCAAATAGACATTTTATGTATTTTGTACAAGGGTCTGTAGTAATGATGCACAACCTTTTTTGATCCACGACCCCCAAGATTATTTATTTTAATGAGACCCCCTTCCTACCAACATTATGTAAGTGTATAATATATACTTAATTAACATGGTTTTAATGTATATAAAAATTGTAATCATATACATTAAATCGTTAGTATTTCTGTAATTTAGTTAATTCAAAACATAAACAATAATACAAAATTAGAGTTTTATAAAATCTGAAATAAAAAAAAAATTCTTGAAATTGTTATAATTATAATCAACATTTTAATATTTTTAAAATTATAAAATTACTCAGTATTACATAATTTAATGAGCACCAAAGCACCACTAATTGCGCCTATGGGGATGTAGTAAATAATAATCGTGGTTCATGAATAAATCGTTTTTCTGAAAGGAAATCTTACTAAGAAGGTACTTTAGGGAGTTCACTTTCTGATTTCTCTTATAGGAATTTTCTCAAAAAATGGGGAAAACCAGGATAAAACACGGGAACCCGGGAAAAATATAGGAAAAACGGGAAAATCGGTACAATATTAAAGAAAATATATAATGCCTATTTAATTATTTTACCATTATTATAATATATGTCATATATATTGTTGACAAATCATTACTATCAACTGAACTCCGCTCAGAATCGTTTTTTCGTTAGCAATTTATTTAATGTAAGCAACGATAAATAAATATATATATAAATTAAATTCTCTTCTATATTCTACCTTCCCAACTTTCCACCTAAAACAGTGGCTGCACCCACGTGCAAAGTATGTCCATCTTTTTTTTTGAAATTCATTAAAACGTGAATCAATTTTGCTATTCAATATGAATTTTGTTAAACCGTATACTAAAACAACACCCCGTATATATGGTTATCGCTGCATTTTTAATATTTATTCATACCTATATAGTACTTTATGGTCTTTATGTAAAAAACTCGGCACAATGCGTGCATCTATATTTTATATCCATCATTGTTTGCTTATCGTATGGTACGTGAAAAATAATGGTTTTATTCACGCAATATTCGATCACAATATATAATCGCATGTATGGTAGGTGGGTGGATATGGATGACGCACACAAGTGCGCAACTCGGAAAAATCCGTTTGCGGTCACACATTCCCAAGTCTACGCGTAAATGGAACGTGTATACCTATATACCGTCGTACGTGTGGAAACTGTGGTTGGTTTTAAGGGCTCAAAGTACTTCAAAAGTGTAATTGAAAACAACGAGTGAAATTCTCAAAGCTGAGAAATAATAATACGAGACGCGCACTCCTCCGATTATATAACATTCGCAACTCAGTCTCGCGAGAATGTTAACGCGCGAGAAGAAATATGTATTTGCAAGTAATACTGTACTTGTAATGTCAAAACAAATAAAAAGTTAACCAAAAAAAAAAAAAAAAATGATTTTTATATTTTTTTTTATTAATTCTTGGACGGGGCTAAACAAATTTTTACGATTACAACGATAATAATCCGTACAAATATTTATCGATCAAAAACGATACTATACAAGTGTTTATGGACATAATAATAATAATAAAAAACGAACAATTCCAAATAGTAGACCTAATATACGGACACTTTCCCTTTGCGTACGGCCGTTAAAATGATAAAATTTAATATTCTCAAAATAAAAAGTTAACCAAAAAAAAAAAAAAAAATGTTTTTTTTTTTTTTTTTTTTTTTAGTGCGTATACCTACTCGGTGAATTTAAAATAACTTTTTATCTCTAACACTTGCCGTTCTGACCTATACAAAAATTATTGTTTTCGTCATACTTATAACGTTTAATTATATATATATATATATAAATTAATTAGGATATTTTTTATGCACTTTCATGTTATTATCAATTGCTAACTCACAATAGTGCAATGAGTTTCATGACCTAACGATTCTATATTATACAAAATTATATTTTACATACTTTTACATAAGTTTTCGAATTTTTAGGACATATTTTAAAGATTTTGTACATTATCATTTTATTATATATTTTTTGTTTTTACTGTATTCTGGTGTTTTGGCTTTTAGTGTATATCTGCATACATAGATAATATACATAAAGGTTTTTAGTGCATATAAATATCTGAACTAACAATAATACTTACATACACTATGTAAATTACGCTTACTCTTCTAAGTCTGTCGAATAGGTACAAAAAACATATACGGTATAGTAATGCTATTTAAGTTCAGTTATAAGGTTTAAAAGTAATAGTTAATTATGTTTTATAATTATAGCCGTACGTCACACACTCAATTTTTGTAAGGTAGATTTAGGAATTTCAACAATACCGTTTACGAACAAATGAAAACTTGTATCGACTCAAAAATATTTAAATTCACTTACGTAACAATTTACAAGTAGTATCCATCATACGTATTAAGTAATTGTTATTTATAGTGTAATTAATAATTACTAATTATGAAAAAAAACCTCACGATTATAACAAAAAAAAAAAACAGATTTTAATTTATTAAAATATTTTTAATTTTTTCTTCAAAACTACAGACTATTGTGTCTGTTATATAATATATAAAGGCTGTCACATGAAGATATACCTCTTGAATAACTCCGGAGATAATAAAAATAATCAAATTATGTTTTTTGTATATTACTCACAGATATAACAACAACACGTATTTATTTTTAAATTAAACATTTTTTTTAGTAAAAAAATTAAGTTTATTTTATTATTTTGGAAAATGTTAAGATAGCCATTTTGTAGAGTTTCTTTTCCTGAAAATTTTAATGTATCACACATTTTCATCCAATGAATAGTTTCTAAGTAACAGCCGTTTTAAATTCTAAATAAAATAAAAGTTTATTTTTTTTACTAAAAAAAAATTAAATTTAAATATAAATATTTGTAGTTCTCGTCCCTGTGAGTAATATACAAAAAACATAATTTGATTATCTTTTTTTATCTCCGGAGATATTCAAGCGGTAAATCTTCGTGGGACAACCTGTATATTTCTTCTCGTTACTTTCGGGCACTTTTAGCGGATACCTCTGGACCAAATGAGCTCAAACTCGTAAATTAGAGTTTTTTTTTTTTTTTTATATAGCCGATGTAACCGGAATTATTTACTCCCGTGAAATTTTACGAAATAAGTTATAATATTTAATTGATATTATGTCGTAATGATTGACTAGTAGCTGCTGCCAGTATATATTCTTATTAGTCATAATATATTGATTTTTAATTTAAAAAAAAAAAAAAAAACATCGATACGATAATGGAGATACCGCGGTTTATCCAGAAACGAAGTAACATTAAAAATTACAATAACAGTAATCATTAAAAAAAAAAAAAAACTCTACATTAATTATTGTTATATTATGAAAATACCACTTTAGACACGTACATATATTTTATCGTTAGTGTTTATACCTAATCTGTGTTCGACTAACAAAAGTACAATTCCGATTACTAACGTTCTTAATTCCACATATTAATCTCGTATATTTTTTTACCGATAAACTGTATAAACAATATACGCGTGTAGACACCAAAAACTTATTTTGTAATTTCTAAATAATTTCCATTGATTTATGAGACCGTGTAAAACAACTACCTATATAGATAATGTTAATTAAAACTGTTTTATTTTTAACAATTGACGTAATTAAAAAAATAGGTACTGATGCACATTATTATAATAATATCACGATGATTAGAGTCCGGATGTATCTATATAGGCATTTTTCACTTTTTTTTTTTTTGTATTGATCAGAAACGAAATAATATATTATAGTGAGTACGTGACCAACGTCAGACATAGAGATGTGGGCTCAGTAAATTTATCCGGTAAGGTAAATTGTTTACCGATTAAAATCAAGTGACCCATCATTTCAATTGGTTATTTTTTTACACGTAATAACTTTTGATTTATACATCAAATTATTGTTTATTATTAATTATTGTTAACTATTATTATATAATTATATGTATTTATATTAATATATATATTTCAACATTCAACTTGGTAACGCTGTCAACATGATAAATATTGCTAAATACTGCTACTACAAGATCAAATCGGTTTTTGTCTCACTCCACGTCACGATTCCATTTCAAACAGTATACGAGCGTACGTTAGTATATATTCCAAGTGTATATTATGTAATTGGATTTCGGTTTTAGAAAGAAAAAAAAACTATTTGAATTATTATTAATTAAAATATTATAACATACTATAACAATCTCACAATATACAAAACGAAAATTAAAAACATATGTACTTCATGTGTTTTCAATATATATATACGATATTTACGTTGAGCGAGAATTAAAAAAGGTATGAATCTGTTTTCAAAATTATAATTGTCAGATTGCGTGATACAGAGTCTGGTTATATTACGATTAGAATGTCATTAGAACTCGTGATGAGATGTTTTCGACCAAAACTACGCAGGTCGGTAATATGATCCAGATAAGGAATTATAGGTAGGTGCACTGTTGTATTAAACAAATAATTACAATCGTCAAATTTCACAATGAGTTTTTTTTTAAGACAATAGTATTAATTTTTTTTTTTTATATTTGTTACAACATCTGAATAAAACATATTATTGTTATTACGAAAACCCTATAATATTAATTTTGTTTATTTTCGTTGTGTAAACTCGTAAAAATACGTTAATTTTACCAGTTTGAAATCGATAATATTCTACGTGAAAAAAAAAATGGTACTTTTTTTCTTATTTGGTAATTTTCATTCGTATAATATAAGAACATCGCTCATTATAATACGTGCCCCCTCGAATAATAACGCGAAAAAACGGACGGCTGTACCTTAAAGTTAATGAATTATTTAAACGCAAACAAACGGTTAGGTATATGTGTATAATATAGTCACGGAGGCACTGCAGGTCTGTCAAAACTCAAAATATCCATTAAAAGACAACCGTCTCTTAAATCACCTCTATCACCCCTCGGCAATTCTTGTGTTATATATATATATAGGTACTTATTGTAAATAATTTCGCGAGCTTAGGTCGCGACATCATTGTCATTATTAAAGATAAAGTATTATACATACCTCACCACATACCTGTATCTACTCGGATGAAATACCTACGACGTAGATAAGTAGGTATATTATAATAATTGCTGCAGTCCGCGTAGTCGTAACTTGGGGGTTGGGGGGTAGATTTGTCGTATACGACGTATTCAAATCGTTTTAAAAATATTTTTATCATCATGTCTCTCGGCCGTTGGGGCATTTTCAGTACCTAGGTAATATTATAATGCCGGAAAACAGTGTCCGAATATAATAGAAGCATATAAGAAAAGTTCTTTTCCGGTTACGATGGCGAGGAGAGAGTAGAGTGACCGCCGAGTATATTTACTGCAGCGAATTCCTTGGGGACGAAATGTTCGCGCACGCGATTACCGTGTGTACACTGTACACATATTATTATTTATTTCTCTCTCTCTCGTAATGTGGGTATTTTGAGTCCGTAATCGTCGATATAATATACGCCCAAAAAGCGAATTAAATTAGCGTATATATGACTGCACGTGCGCGATTATGATGTTATTACAATAGGAAAATATGCAAGTGCCGCCGGTATAAATAGTATAATATAGGTGCCTATATAGTGCAAAAAAAAAAAAAAAAAAAAAACGGCCGATACTAATGATGGGTGTGCCACGGTTTTGGGAGGACAGTTCGAAGGGAGAATATAATATAGAGTAATTTAATTTATATCTGTTAGCATTAATAAACCATTGCTTACGAAAAGCAATTCTGAGCAGAGCATATTTGTTAGTCGTTTTTTTTTCCGCCAGTGTTCCCGAGTCTAACCCGGAAATCAATAAAAATTATCCGAAAAATTGTCAGTTTTTCACGTTTGTAATGATGGAAAATCGAATAATAGTGATGTCCAGAAAATTCCAATACACTTTTTGATCGGAGCGAGATTTTTGATAGAAGAGTAATTTAATGTCACAAATAAAAAAAAAAATGTATCATAGTAAAACCAATACATTCTTCGTTCACTCGGAATTTAAAACGTTAGACTTAACAAGATTTTTTTCGGGCGTATATTGGAAATGTTCATGAAATATGTCTGTCAAGCATATTAGTATAATGTTTATCAGTGTAGATACATTTTGGACGGAAGATTAAAAATATTAAAACTATTTAAAAATAAAAAAAAACCCCTATGATGCATATAAGTATAATTATGTGTATCTATTGTAAGTTTTTGGCTATACTTACCTACTTATCCTACCTATCTACTTCAGTATATTTTTTTTACATTATACATTTTTGATTCTGGTTTGAGTGGGCGGGAGCTATATAATTATATTAAGATGTGTTTTTTGTTCTACTATTATTATTTAAAATACTAAAGAAACAAAATATGGCGCACATTAAAATAATATTCAAAATGACAATATTAGGAATAAAAGATAGTATAACTGTACTACGAATACCATGAAATTTTGTTGAAAGTGAATATAAACATCACGACACATTTTCAGTGACTTACTCATATTTTTTATATTTAGATTAAAAAAAAAGCCATCTATATATACATATATATATTATATATGTATATTACGTGTTATAATAGAATTCTATTATTATAATAATATATTATTATTTACAAATACACTTTGTACTAACACGATTGCATTACTTTATACGTATTATAGGTAATAATATTATACCACACCAACATGCAGTATTTTCAATATTTTTCTGAGTTTTGTATACCTACCTACGTGTTTGCGATATTTTAAGGTACACATACGCGCAAATGGTTTTATTTTGAATTAAATTATTTATGTATATAGATGGCAAAAATATAATATTTATTACGACAAGAATATTCGTCGAATATATTATTATGCTGAACAATATTTTATACGTATTTGCATACAATAATCAATAAACAATTATATTTTAAATTTAGTACATAATTTTACTTATGAAATCAATTTTTATGGCAACGGAATTGTACAATATCTCATAATGAAAAACTAAATCGAGACCGACCGTAGTATGGTGATAAAGAGCTACGTATACATATTATAGTCAAATTATTTGGGAACTCAAATAACACTATTACAACAATAATAGGTATAATGTTAGGTTTTAGGTACACGTATAATGTCATTGTTTTTGAAATGTGTTTAATTTCTATGGTCGAAAAACGTTTATTTTTCATGCAAAACTGCAGTCCAAATTATTGTAATAATCTTAGACGCAAATAATTTTCAGAGGAGGCTTCAGCACTCCATGTTTTTGGTCAAATAACTTACGTACCTATATACTTGGCATTAACTTAATGGAGATTTGGCTAACTCCCCCCCTTTAAGATATATATCCTTTGTGTGCGTATATTTATTATTATAACAATAACATATATAAGTATTTGTCTCTGAACGACTAAGATTTATCATAATAAAACAGTAATAGAATTATGGTATTTATTTACTTGTATTAAAAATATCTAGTAGTTAATCTTCGTGAACCCATCCGCTAGCTATTATACCCCCGTGTATAAATATAATTTTTTTTTAATTTGTGAAAAGGTTTCAATTAATACTCCAAATATTATGAAGAGAATTATATTAATTTCTTGTGTAGAATATATAAAGGCATATAGGTAAGTAAACTCTACAATTATTTGAATGCATTTTTTTTATAATCCCTATAATATTCATATTTTTTTTTTTTTTTTAATAATACGCACAGTATAGTTACATAGTATATATAAGTGTAAAATTTACAGATCGTCACACATTCTCACGACTGTCATATAGGTAGTATAGTAACCGCAAGAATTTACTGATCACAATAATAGTTTTGTTGAGATGATTCTGATGATTATAAATTACCCGTATAATATATTTTTAATCAAAATACGAAAAGAAGGCTAGATAAATTAGTTATTTTTTAGATTCAAACAAAAAACAAGTTTGCATTTAGGTTAGTTTCGGTTAAAATAATATATTATTCTCTCTTGGTGACACTAAAATTAACAATACAAAAAATACGAAAATATAATTATTTAGCTAGTTGAAATACTTGTCGATCTTTTAATTTTACGTTTACAAAAAAAAAAAAAAAAAAAAAAAAAAAAAATGAAAAATAATACCTAATAATAATATTTTATTTATTTACATAATTTTTAATTTTTTTGAACAATATTAGGCCTCACTAGCTAAGGAACCTCGTGTAGAAGGGTTAAATTTAAATGCCTTTTCGAATAGTTGGTTAAATTACTTGAACAGTAAATTATACGGGGAATTTTATACAGATGATAAAATCGAAACAATAGTAATATTTATTGCTCGTATAAATAAGTATACGATATTGAATCATATCGAACAATTATCGTTAGAGTATCGAAAATGATAAAAAAAAAAAGGCGGTTTAATAATCGAAACGACCATTTAAAATAATAAAATCGATTTCTGTTGTTCTACGGTTTTATGGTAATTTACACATATAAAATTAAAAAAACTTAAGGTTACTGTATAACGATTATTTATTTTTATATTATGATACGTAGAAATATAAGCATGATATTATACATATTATATTAGTGAGAAAAAAATTTGTGTTTTAGATTAATCTTAGGTTTTGATTTGGAAATTATTGTATAATATGTTATTTTTTTCTTCTTCTAAGGCATTTTAAAAACCATTCAGGTCCATCGCTACAACAACAACGTCCCTCCACTTCTCCCATACCCATGACGCTTACTCTACTTTCTCCCCACCAATCATCCTGAGGTCTTCCTTGACTCTACCAGCCTACCGTTGTCTGGGTCGTACTCTGTGCCGTTTTGTGCTCGATTGGTTTCCATTTTGTTATATTATTCCAACAGATCTCCAAACATGACCGGCCAATCTTATTCTACTACTCTTTATGATTCCTATAATATTGGCTTCTCCAAATAATCTCTTCAGATTTTGATTTTTCCTAACTTCAAATTCACCTTCTTCATTATGTTTTGGTCCAAAAATTGTCCGAAATATTTTGCTTTCAAAAACACCCAATTTCTTCTCATCCATTATGGTGGTTACCCACGTTTCACACGTACATAATGCTATGGGTCTAATTAAAACTGTGTAAAATATCATCTTTGATCTGGTTGATACAGGAACAGATACAGAGAAGCCCCTAGGATCCCAGGCCTCCAGATATATTATTTCTCCGATTTTTGTACGAGAACTGTATGAAAAAATATTAAACAAGATGTTTTATATTATATTTTAATTATATTTGTATTGTAAACAAATTGTTGAATCCCCCCCCCAGATATTTGCTCTAGATCCGTTACTTGATTTGATATAGTATCTTATTAAATTATAAAAAAAATAGTAAAAAAAAAAAAATTACTAATAGGTTTAAAATCATTATTATTTAAAGACATTTAAATACCTACAAAGATTATTTGTAAAATAAGTTTCAAACTGACGTAAATATAATAGCTGCTAACAAAAAAATTAAAACAAAGTCGGTTTTTTGACTTCACGACGGGGTTGTATATATCCATATCTATTAGTATATTTTATTTTCATATTAGGGGCTCGGCACAGTGCTGGTTTTCCAAATTGTCTCAAATTTTGTCAAATTTAAAAATTATTTTATAATTACTACTTTAAAAATGGGAGTTTAACACTAATCTACTGACAATCATTTAAAGAAAGGGGTACGGCCATTTTTACGACCGCAAATGACTTTGTGAGGATTGAGATAACTTATTGTGAAACTAATATTCTTTTTCTATTTTTTTATTTATTTTTTTATTGATAGAACAAAATTCTACAGACCGAATTTAACTCCGATTTTTCATTTTCTTTTAAATACTGTTATAAAAAACTTAGTTAAAAAATATTTACATAAACCTTTTTTAAAAACATATTATAAAGTTTTAAATGGAAATATTGAAAGACGAAATTCAATGCGATCTTCCTGTTTTCACCACAAAAATAATCATCGAAATCAGACCACTTTATACGAGGCATGAGAGATTTTTCCGTAAGGCATGTTTTTAAGCCAAAAATGCGCTGGCACCGGGCCCTATCATAAATAGTTTCCAAGTTGTAGAATTTACACAGTTCTTTGATCAAGGGAAGTATATAAAAATTTAATATACGATTAAAAGCATGATAAAGGTGTTTCCTTTTTACTCGTAAGAATCTCGACTACTATAATTTAAAAGACCTACATTATTATTTACCCGGTAAAATTTTAAATTATATTATTGGTATAGAAAAGCGCTGCAGCAATCGGGTAATTTCAAGTGAATATTGAATTTTTTAATAAGTTTAATAAAATGAACTTTATATTTAATATTTTTTTTTTTATCATATAAATTATTAAATAGAAAAAAAAATTACTTTGATGATAACTGTAAATTAAACACACTTTTACGTACTTTCGTATGCAGGAACATATCGTTAAAAAAATTGTATCTAATGTTTGGATACACAATAATATGATGGAAAAAAAGTTAAAAGCTTCATTTGAAGTGAAAATAAACACTCAAATGATAGAATATATGGTTTTGTTTCAGGATTTTTATGTTTGATATTTATTAATTTTTTTTTTTTTTTTTGCGTTAGTAAATGAAAGAGCGTCTTATTTTACCATTTGATTTGTACAAATAACGATTTCTATACTATATACATTTTGTGTACTAGCGTTATATAAGAGTATTTATAATATTTTTTTGAAGGGTTGTTCAATCATCGTTTTCGTAGATTTCTTTTTTTTTTATTAAGTAGTAATGTTTTTCTGAAATCTGATCAACTTTAACTTATATATATATATGTTATATGTTATAACTGTATATATATATATACAGTTATTTCATTTATTTATTGTAGCTGACTGATTTACTATTATATTAACTAAAAGCATTTTATACGGGCGTTAATATTAAGTAGACATTTTTCGGGGAAGATTATTGGCTTAATACCTATATTATATATATGCTCATTAAACTTATGCGATCAATCGTTTTGTTGGATTTGTTAAAGTTTTACGAAGCTTAACATTAATACTAACTCTATATAGTACCTACTATAGATTCAAATATTATTAGACGGATTGCATTTCCGACGGGGTTGACGTTGAATATAAAAGCAAACGATTTTAATGTCTATCTATAGCATTATTTAGTTGTTCATTTAAAATTATTTTTATTTTTACCATACCTCATATCTTTCATTGTATAATATGGATATAACTTGAAATACAACTATATTTATAATATTTGATTTTTTAGATAATAAAGTAAATTATTAACCAAAATATTCGTGTGATTAAATTAACTAAAGTTAATTTATGGTTATTTCAATTATAGCAACTATTGTAAACAAAATTCCAAGTATCTAAGTATAAAGTGTAATCATTTTTATTAATCTTTGGATGATTTAAGAAAAAATAGAAACTTCATATACGAATTTAAGATTAAACCTATATTACGAGAACAAATATAATGCAAGCTCAGATGAGCTTATGAAAATGCAATCAATTTTTTAAGTTTTCAAACTAAAAAAAACACATTTAATATCGTTTGAGAATTACAAAAGGTATATCATATTATATTATATTCTTATTTTTCCCCCGAGAATACAAAAGATCTATAGATACTAACTGGGTACCTAACCAATACTGTTGTACGTTCGGCGCGTCATTTGAAAAATAATAGCTCTCTGTGGGGTTGCTTCAAATAAAACCATCAGAAATTCAAAAACGAACATTAAAATGAATTTTAATGTACAAATAAAATTGTAAATAAAAAATAAAATGATTTTTAAAAGTTTCAAGTTATAATAAAAACATTCAAAAATATTTCGTCGACAATTATTATCTATTGCTAATTATTAACTAATAAATTAGTTATCTATTATACTCAAACATTTGTTTAAACAAATTTTTACAATTTAGTTTTTTTTTATAAAAAATAATTTTCCTAATTCGTAGTTTTCGTTATTATAAAGAAAATAAATTTGAAAAATAAATTATTATCTAATAATTTTTATTCACTCGTTACAATAAACATAAATATATTATGAACAAAGAATAGTAAACAAAAATCAAGCCATATTTACAACTAGAAAAAAAAAACAAATCTTTGTATGACTACCAATAGCTTTTTCATTTGTACTCAGAATCTAAAATAAATAATTTTTATTATAAAATAAAAACTCATATTGTTAAATAAAATACTAAATCATTATATTTTAACTTTATAAACTCTTCAATAGTAGCTCTAATTTTTAAGTCCAACATAATTTTATCAAAGATATGCATTTATTTTTATTAATAGTATAAAATAAGCCTTAGATAGTTAGATATTATATTATATTATTATATTTAAAAAAACCAATACAAAACACCTTTTTTATTTATAAAATTCTAATTCATTTTCGTGATTTAGAGCAAATAAAATTATCATTTCATAAGTATATTATATTTTAGCTAGTATAAAAAAAAATTGTTTATTGTGAAATTCTTCTACTTAGATTACATGGATATTATGCGCTTGGTATTATATCTATGTTATCATCAATAATAAATTACTGTGGGTATTTTTACGTGACCGTTCCGAGTTCAAAATCAATAGTTGTATAGGGTGTAGAACGTTCGGTTCTCATCAAAATTATCGAAAATATTATTGACGGTGAATGAAAAAAAACCGATAGTAAAAACCATAATATACAAGTATTCGTAATAGAATTTTATAAATGACATTTTGGTTAATAAATCTCAAATAATTATTATAAGCAGCTAATATTAGGTAATACATAGGTATAAAAGGTATATAAATAAATAAATTGAAAAATACGTGTATTGGTTAATTCAAAAATTAAATTAAAAATAGTATATATCCTTATATTAACATGGTAACCTGATAGATTATTTTTGTCTGATTAAAATAAATCATTTTCATGTAAGTAAATTAAATAGCCCTATATGACGTATCCTACCTTACTAACGTCCTACCTAGAACAGTGGCACACCTATTTACAGTTTATAAACTCTCGAAATTAACATTGAAAACATTTTGATATGTACTGTTTTATTTGTAATCTTTGATGAGAAGGCCAAAAAAAAAAAAAAAAAAAAAACCTTACTAATATTTGTTCGTGAATTAGAGTGAATTTATCAAATAATTATATTTTAAACTCATTGGAAAACATATTAAGCGATAAAGCCCCGCAGTACACATTAATAAGCACTTGGGATATCTAATACGGATTTTTAAACGATAAAATGCAGCAACAAAAAAAAAAAAAATTGTTTTACTATTATCAAAACAGATTAATTTTCGTGTTCGTGTTCACAAAAAATAAGCAAAATCGATTAATTTAAACGACTTATCGATGTTAAATGATGACATAAATATTGTTCTAAATACTAATTCAAATCAAAATTTAATCAGATAATCAGATGTAATCTATGAATACCGCTAAATGAATATCAAGAATAAATTGTTGGGAGCTGAATAATGGCTGTAATAGAAAATAAAAGAACTCAAACAAGTCAAAAGTGACGGGACAGGTTTTATAAAACTTAAGTGACTTTACAAAAATAATTACAGGTTCTTCTTACACACTCTTGAAATTTAACTTAAACTCCGTTGATTAATAAGAAAACAAGAAAATATATAAGTTGAAACACTAATAAAAGTTATAAGGACATATTATATTATATAGTATTTACTTGTACAGTTTCATCATACTTTTTGACGAATAACGAATTCTCGTCCAAGTTCGTACGGTTTATAAGTATAAGACAGTTTTTTTTATTTAAAATACATTTTTACTTATTAATTTTATTTTATTTATGTATAATATTTTTTAAATACTATAAATATGTAAAATGCAAACAATTTCGTAAATTTAAGCTTTCAATTTAAAAGTTTAAATTTAAACATATTATTAATAATATCATTTATTTCGTGATATTATATTTTAGATTCTGAGCATGGTGAGGGAGCTATTGGTTTCACTAAAATGATTATTTATTATTTTTTTTCTAAACTATGGACACGTTTTTTCCTAGTAAAATTGCTTCAATTTTTACCTATAGCAACTTTTTTGAAAGCTTTAGTTGTCTAGAAGTCATTTTTTGATTTTTGACGCCATTTTCGAAATAAATGCACTTAACTGAGGAAAAACGTAGGAAAACGTACAATTTCATTGTTCAATTTTCATTTTCAACGTACATTATTTTATAAAAACAAATTTTCTATCAGAAAAAATGAATTTATCGAAAAATCACAAGATATCTTTTTGATTTAATTTTTACGGTATCGTCGTCAAAAATTTTGAGCTTTAAAAGAATTTGAATTTTTGGAAGTTTTTTGCTTTAATTTTGTTATAAATACACTTATAGAATTGAAACTCGGTGATAATACTTATATTGGACTTGCCTAGACGAGGTAAAATTTCCAAATTTCTTCGGACGACTTTTATTCCTTTTTTAAATTTTTTTACAATGGTACTTTTTTTCATATATACTGTCGACCACTTTTATCCTAGAAAACTTGCTCCGATGTATAAGTGTAGCACTATTTCTGAAAATCAATTTTATCTACTTGGTTAATACACATGCCATTTTTTGATTTTCAAAACGTTATTAAAATAAAAACGATTAACTAGAGGAAAAATACGATATTTTCACGATTTCGTTATTTTAAACAAGTATCTACCACGTTTTTTAGCACAAATATGACTACAATTGAAAAACGACAAAAAACCATATTTTTGTTGAATTTTTTTTTTTTGAAATCAAATTTAAATGAATCGAAATGATAATCGCGAAAATTCGTAGCACTTCAAATTATGTGTTACCGAACTGCGCTCTTTCGTCAGCAATGGTTTATCGTTGCTTAAAAATATAAATGAAATAATCTTATGTATCCTACCTTAACATGTGGGATGTTTTTTAACAGTGACTGCACCCGTCCCCAGTATCAGCTCTTATTTTACTGTTTAAATTTTTAAACTGTAATTGTTGATAACAAAATAGTTCTATTTTTCAAAATTTCAAATGAATCGTAAATTAGATTCGGAGAAAACGGCTTTTTACTTTTACACCATACGTGTATATTCTTTTATTGTTCCGAGAAAGATCTTTTTGAGGTAGCAAAAATTCTCAAAACGTTTTATCCGGCTCCACTCGTTTAATGTAATCGATAATATATGAAATTAAAAAATATGGTAGTTTAGGATTATGGAGGTATTTACATTTTCCGAACTTGCCGCAGTCAGATTGCCCCGCGAAAATCATGAACAAATGAATTGTCGAGAGAGGAAACATCTTAAAAGCGAACATTATAAAAACTAATCCAGTGAGCTCTAACACTCAGAATCTTTGAAAGAATAACGATTCATCATTCATTGCTTTCAATTTGGAAATAATAATAATAACGAAATATTTATGACTGCGGTTTATATTTTGAATAATCCGTTTGAAATAGAGTGATCTATTTAATGTAGATGCAAATTACTTACCTAAATATCTTCGTTTTTATTTTTCGAAATATAAATTTAAAAATTATCGAATAATCGGTTTGCAAAATGTGTTATTTACATGAACGTCATCATGTCAATTGATTATTTGTTTTCATTATCATTTTTTTATTGTTGGATCATTATTATTTTTTCTTCTAAACTAATATCCGATATGAAATTATAATGATTCGTAAAGACCATATACAAAGAATAACGATGGTCTCGTTAGTGATATTGAAGTGGAAACTTGCTGTTCGAGGCATTGCAAGACATTAACGAAAAGTGGTAAGCAGCAAAATACCTACCTATATTCTAAAACAAGCTTCTTTTGCCAACTATACAGTTTTTGACACATATATTGACGACTTTTTTTTCTACAACTGGAGACTCGTCTAAAAAACAACGCCTAGTCTGACGTTCCTAATTTATGTCATTTCATCAGAATTCCTTCATTTACAATACATTTTTCATTTCTACAACAATATTTTATTCGATGTTTATATTGTTGATAAATTCAACAGAAACATGAAACATGAGATAAGAACTAATCCATAACATAAATATTATTATCTAAAAATTAGATGAAAAATCATAAATTTTATTTTATTTTTATTTTATTATAATTATAATAATGATAAACTTCGCATTTATCTCTTGAATATTATATTAAAGTCTAAAAATGTGGATCGTTCTATAAAAGTATCTATTATTAGGTTTCCTTTCCATTCTGTCATTTTACTTTAGAAATCCTTAATATAGGAACACGATGATTTTATTTTCATACAACTATAATTATATTAATATATTCATAATCATAATACTATTATAATGTTAACATTTCTATCATAAAACACATTTCGTCCCATTACGATTCGAATAAATAAAATAATACGTGAGTATTTTATTTGTCATTGAGTAGGTATTTTTAATTTTTTTTATCCTTCATGTTTATGTTGTAGTAACATAGATAAGTATTCCTTTTCGAACTCTATTCGATATTTGTCCGTTTAATTTCAATATTGGAATATTTTATGCCCTATACCTATATGTGCTTTTTTCGTTGAACTCAAAATGAATAAAAATTAAATGACGTTTGGCAATTGGAAAATAACTTTACTTTAAAAACTCAGTGTGTGTTAAAGCGTTTGTTGCTTCATTCATAATTTACGTCTTGTAATAAACAATCAGAATAATGGCTTTTAAATGACTTCTCAAATAAACTCATATAAACCTATATAAACCTTCGAAAAAGCACAAGTTCAGCAAAAATAATAATATTTATATAGTTAATATTTTATACGTTTTAATTTAATATTCAAATAAAATTGATCCGAGTCGTAACTAGAATGAGACAAGCGAGACGCTTGGATTGGGCGCCTGGTGCTTAAGAAAAATTATTATTGACAATATAATATTTTTCATTACTAAGCATCGATCCGTAGATATAATTTTATATTCTTCATGTAAAATTTATCTTTGCATCAATTACTCGGTTATCACTTTACATTTATTAACAGTTGCAAGAGCTTACACTGATATCGGTTGTTAAACAATTGTCATTTATTATTAAACGGAATTTTCTCTCAATGCCCGTCACAACAGCTTTATGTGAAAGAAGTTTTAGTAAATTTAAATTGATAAAAACTTACTTAAGATCTACAATGATTCAAGATAGATTATCGAGCATGACCATACTTTCAATAGAAACGGAAATCGCTAATAAATTTGATTATGATGAAGTTATTAACAAATTTGCAAAAATAGCAAGGAAAATTCAATTATAAATAATAACTATTTTTAATTTTTTTAATTTTTTATTTTGAAATATCTAATAATTTGTGATTGTAAATTTCAAATTGATTTGTTTACTATAATAATATAATAATGCATAATAATATATTGGTTCTGATATAAGAATTGTTATATTAGATATATAAAAGACAAATTTACATTTGTATAAAAACAACACATACATACACTCTAGAGTGTAGAATATATATATATATATATATATGAGATTCTGTTATGAATCACCACGATAAAAAAAATGGGGAAGGAGTTGAGAATTGTATATTTGTCACTAAAAATTGTATTCCTTGTTTTGTTCGAAAAATAATTACCAATTTTCAGATTATTCTGACTATTTTTAAAAACTGAGTGTGTCACCCTCCTTCCTCCCACGCCACATCTTCGATGTCTCACTATTGGGACATCCCTGATTATGTTAGTTAAAATGATTATAAGGCGTATTACTAGAGCTTTAAGTAAATACTTAATATTATGAAATTTTGATGATATACCTACCAAAATAAAACTGTTTATTTTAGACAAATGGTAAGTAAATTATAATTAATATACTATTGTATATTTAAAGATACAATTTTTTTAAAAAAATCAATTATGTTATTAAAGACAAAATCTATGTGTTTTATTTTTTTAAGTTAAAGTGTACCTTTAAAAAGTGTAAGAATTAATAGATTGCTCGTCTGTTGATTTTATTTCAGTATCATAAAAGAGTATATAAAAATTAAAAATTAAAATCATAATTTATTTACATAGGTATTTCATTCAAACGAACCTATAGAATAATCATAATCTAAAAGGCTTTAGAAATTTATTATGGTATCGTCTGTAGCGTTTCCTGCACCTTAAAAAAAAACACTTAAAACTTAATTTAAATAACAATAGAATCATTAAAGAGATATTCTGGCGTGTCTCGATGGTCTTGACTTTAAAAAATATACCACTCAAGAATGCGAAAAATAATCTTTAGAAGTATTTTTATTTTTTTAAATGACATTTTTTAATTGATTTTTATGGGTCAGTAGATTTGTAGTTGAAATTAAAATATGAATACCAATATTCAAAAACCTCACAATACCTACCTATATCATTTGTTCGTTCAGTAAAACTATATAGGTATTTGTACTGCATTTTGTCCAATGAAGTGGTTTAATTAAATACAAACTTGAAATGAATACCCCCCTTTCAATAGAAAAATATATTTACTAAATAAAAAATATATTAATAGTATATAAAATATATAAAAATACATTTATTATTATACTATCGCTAAATAATTAAAATGATTAATAAGAGTAAGAAGTCACTTGCCCTACATTTAAAGTGTTAATTTTAGGTAATTTTAACAAGATGTTAAAATGAAAATTAATTAACTGTGGAAAACTACCGGGAAAATAAAAAAAAAGCCTTTCTAAAGTATCTCTACAGTCAAATTTCCTTTTGGAAAAAATGCTATTATTGTTAATCGAAGCAAAATTGCTGATATAAAAGTTGTCCACAGAAAAAAAAAACATTTTAGTAAAACCAATATATTTCTCGCTCTACTCAAAATCAAAAATGATAATAGTATCAAACATAAATACAAAATTAATTTCTGAGTTTTCACTTTGTTTTTTTTTTTTTAATTTTTTAGTAAGATATCTTTATATTTCACTTAAAAATTAAAAATAATATTCTTACCTGTAAATTTATTAGTAAGCTTTAATATTAAAACTAATAGCTCAAAATCAGTTCTACTGAACGAAAAGAGTACATTATTCAATTTTTAACATTAGCCGTAAGCCCGTAACATATATAAATTATCTATCATATAATATATCTAAATGGATAACTACGTACATTACCTAAATAAATATGTGTTCTTTAATAATTTATAGCTAACTACACACGATCAATTTAATTACGTATGATTAATCCTGATATTTAATTCAAAATGACGGAGAAAACGCTTTAATATAATTATTCGGTTTCATTATATATTTATAGATCTAAAATATTTACTAAGATATAGGCACCTAATTAAATTAACAATATGAAGTAATCCATTCCCTAAAATTATTTTCAAGATCCCTTATAAATAAAGGTGCGTATAATTAACTATAAGTAATCTAACTATTTGTTTAATGTTATTTTAATACCGAGAAGGTTTAACTCAAATAAATATCACTTATATTATACAGTATATTATTATACATTTTATTTATGTACTTAAATAGTATTAAATATAAACTACAACTCAATATGTACAACAGAATCACAATAATCTATTTACTGTTCAAAAAATGTTGCAAAACTTTTATTAATAAGAGTAAGTAGCCTTTACAGTACTTTATAATTGAATTTAATTATTTATATATACTTTTTAATCACTATAGGTACCTAGTTTGTTCAAACGATGATGGTACATTTAATAATAAAGTATATTCACTACCAAATAAAACTTTTATTAAATGTTTATTAGGTTTTAATAAAAAGTTCAGAACCCTTATAAGGGTTATAGTGTTCGTCTATCTAAAGTTCTAGCAATTCGTTACCCGGTATACGTTCTCGTTAATTAATCAACGGAATAATAAAATAAGTGATCACAAAGGAATTATGGAGGATGCAACCAGTAAATTTAAGTATGACTGCAGGATGAAGTGACATAAGTGTTGAGTAATAAAAGTATACATTAAAAGGATAAAAAGGAAATTTTCAAAAAATATGCTGAAAAAGTTTGATATGACTATAATGGGTGTGAGTAATGCCTACTATTATAGGATTATCGAAAAATTAAAAAAATTATCAAAAATAAATAGCCTAAAATTATTGAAATCCCGATATAATCGAGATTCTATAATTTATTTTTTGATTTAAAGTGTTTTGTGACAGCATAGAAGCTATAACACGAGATTCTTCACTATCAAATAGAGCCCAAAAATATATACAATTTATAAGGTAAACGATCACGCTCCTAAAAGCATTACATCCGTTTGTGTTTAGCATACAAGTTACTACGTCGACCGAATATCTTATATTGCCAATAAGTTATTTATATCACGTAAAATATTGAAATGGTTAGAGTCACGAAAAGTTGTCTCTCTTATTTCCCAGTGTATCGGGCGACACTCAAATAAATGATTCTTATTCCAATAACCACCACCAGCTCCCTGCAGTAAATTTTCAAACCGTATGACCAAAAATGATTTTTCGTTTTTATTTTGTCCTATAGGCTTTTCGAAGAACATCAAGAGCTTCTCCAATTATTCACGAAATTTGGTGAACTAAAAACTAGAGACGCACAGGCCAACAGCATGGAGCTGGCTGAACATGCTAACAAAGTGATGACTACATTGGACGAAGGCATTAAAGAACTGGACGATCTAGACAGCTTTTTCCAGTATCTAACTCAAGTGGGTGCTACACACAAGAACATACCGGGTTTCAACCCGGACTATTTTTGGGTAAGTACACAACTTTACCGTATTCCTACTTTCAATATACAGGGATTAAAATCGATTACAAAATGTATGTCAAATAAGCTAAAATTTGTTGAAACCTACAACTGAGTTTACCTAATTTCGTCATAATAAATATCAACAAATTTGCTTACATTCATCTTTAATACTAATGTGTGCATGTTATTTTATATTTTATTTCCTTTGCATTATATTAACGAAGAAAAATGGAATTTTATAAATAAATTCGCTTATTTAAAAACATTTGATTTTAAGGTCACTTTGGGAAGTTCATAATATCATTTATTCATAACATCATTTATTATAAATTACATGGCTATCATTATCTAGAAAACTTAGGAAACTTACTTGAGCTATCTTAATACATTTAAAATGTTTATAGCTACACAGTAAACACGATGAATAGGCACGATACAAAATGGAAATTAGTATTAATGATAAACTGTGTGATCATTTTTTTTGTTTACTAGAAAATCATTAAATTCAAGTCATATTACAAGTGATTTCTTATAAATTCAATACCTAAATATTTTTTTCTAGTTAAAATGTATACTGAACCAAAGTATTAACGAAACACCATGAATAATAATTCAAAAAATAAATGAAAATAATATCCAAGTAATTGGGATTTTTTTAAAAGTTAAATATATTTTTGATTATGCAAACGCTATAAGAAAAAATAAATAATTATACTTTTTATAAAACCAAGTCAAATTGTTTTACTTTTAAATTTAATGATGAATAATTTCCCTTTACATAAAATATAGAATTAAAATTCGTGAAATACTCAATACTTCGAAAGTTTTAATAGTATTCACATTACTAAAAAGATCACGATTTATAAGAATATGCATTTTTCTCATTCAAAAATAATTTTAAAAATCGTGAAAAGCATTTCAGTGTACCTAGAATTGCAGTTAAAAGTTGTATACGATTTTATAGAGGGTGTCCTACAGTGTTATCCTTATGCCTTTAACTGTCAATGTTAATTTTTTTTTTCAAACGGATCCTATGCGAGACATATGCAGATAAAAATAAAAATTGTATTTCCATCTCTTAACCACTGAAAATTTATTTTTTATTTTAAACTTTTTAAAATTAATTAGCCATTATTTAAATGGCCATCTTGTAAAAAATATTGTTCTAAACATTTTATTGCATCGTACATTCATATCCGATTAATAGTTTCTTAGTTATAGTAGCTTTAACGTATAAAAAATATGCGTGAAAACAATTAATATTTTAATTATATATAATATATTTTCTTAAAATATATATATATATATATATATATATATATATAAAATATATAATATTTATTTAAAATTGTACCGATTTTTCTGGTTTTTCATATTTGCTGGGAAAACTCTTTGGAAAATCGAGTAGCTTCTCAGTAAGATTTTGTTGCAGAAAAAGTGCTATCATTATAAATTAAAGGAAAATTGCTGGTAGAAAAGTTTTTCACAGGAAAAAAGAAGGCCGAAATATTTATTACTAATACCTACATTTTGTACATTTTCCCGTTTTTCCTCCGTTTTTTTTCGGTTTTTCACATTTGTTAAATACTCCTAGGAAAATCAAAAAAATACCTTCCTAAAGTAACTTTACAATCGTATTTGCTTTCAGAAAAAGTGCTATCATTTTAAATTGAAGCGAAATTTCTAGTAGAAAAGTTGTACACAGAATAAAAGGTCATGATATTTTTTAATAATACCTATATTACGTATATTTTCCGTTTTTACGACATCCCGGTTATATCCCAGACATATCCCGGTTTTTCCCAGATATTACGAAAACCGCTTGAAAAATCAAAAAATTACCTCCCAAAAGTACCATTTAGACAATATTTCCTTTCAGAAATGGTGCCGCACGTATATGTCTGAGCAAGATTTCTGTTATAATTTGTGTACACGATAAAAAAAAGGAAAAAAGAAAATAAAACATCTTAATAAAACCAATACATTCTTCGCTACACTCAGAATTTAAAATGAATATTGACAAATTTATTAGCATAAGGATAGTTTAGCCTATTGAGAAATCACTAAAACCCATCTGTACTTTAATAAAAATGTGTTTGTGATTATTTAAAAAGTAAAAGGATAAATACGAAAACGTAATAGAAATGCTGAAACCGTTTAAATTGAACATTAATAAATTTCACAATATAGTTAAACTTACTCAAAAAAGAAAAGTTGTTATAAATTTCCTCGAAACAGGCGACATCTGTTACACCTATTTACATTAAACGAAACATAAATAATCCGGTTGAACATTTAATCTACAAAGAAACTTTAACAATATAACATACATACTCTAACTATAATTTCCGTGCCAATAAAAAGTTATATAGGAACATGTAGGTAGGTAACCTAATAAACTTTTCAATCAATCAAAAATATTTAGGAAATTATATAACAATACAAAAAAAAAAAAAAAAAATACTATAAAACTATTGGATAAATAAAAACATACATTTTTTCCTACTTAATTCAATGATTCAATTATTATAAATATCTAATTGAATGGTGATAAATCGCCTTTTGCTTATGTTTCTTTGAACAGCAACAATTCAAAATAATACAATTAATATAAATTGTAATGTAAAAACTTGGCATTTTTCGTGGCTTTTTATTTTATTATTATTTTTAATAATTTACATCGTCTACTATTTTACAGATCAATGAATAATATGTTGAACTCACATAATATAAAGCAATGTTCCTTTATATTTGGTTTTAATAAAATGGATGAACTAATGTTTGTTCATTAAATGGTACATATGAAAATAACTTAAACTCTTTTATAGTCGCTGCCCTTAAAGTATAAATTATTTTAGGGTTGGTTCTATCAACAAAATTAAATTGCTTCATTTCTTATAAATATTAAAATATAATAAAAATGCAGTTTTGTTATTTTTCCTATCAATTCATATTTTAGACGTAAATTTAATTAATTATAGTAAACGTTTGATTAAGTCTATTTATAAGATATTTGTAATAAATATTGTTGTTTTATAAAACTCAGGTTTTTATTACCATAATTTATTATATTTATATGTAAATCAATTTATTTAAATTAAAAACATTGCGTTCTACATCGAGAGTTTAAAACTATTTCTGAATTGTTTTCAATATAGAATATCAAAGTTAATAATTCAACTAAATATAGGTAATTAAAATAATTCATCATTTTCCACGAACACTATATTTTACAAAAACGTTCTTTTTAATATTACTTTTTTATACGTTAATTTTGAGATATAAATTGTATTCGCATGTCGATTAAAAACCAAAAATCAAAAATATCCATCGAAAAAAGAGATGTATAATTCCATATATTATATACATGATAAATTACAATCCAACCCCAACTGCTTGCCTGGTATGCTATTAAAGTTGACGACGTGTCGTCCAAATATGTTGTAATTCGAAAAAGGTGACGAGTGTTTTCGGGGTTGATAAATTTGTTGGGGCGAAAGCAATAGAAATCGTTTTGGGGACACATATCAATGGTAGGTCCATTGTTTTTAGTTGTTCTTCGACACAAAGCAATCAACTGGACTCTGTGATTTGTCGGCACAATTAAATACAATATATTTCATAGGATATAATATAATGACTCGACAATTTATTTAATGTTCCGTACAAATCAATTTTAACGTCTAGTCAATCATGCAACGCACTACTGCATTAGTCGATAGCCAATGAAGACAATTTCGTGGAATAGTGAGAATTTCAAAAAATTTAAATGCACCTCACTGTTCAATAATTAATTATCATTTCGAGCGGGTAACGTTTAAAATTAATTGCATACAAATCAATTGTATATAGGTAACTAGGTATTAAAAATTGACAAATAAAAATATAAACTTGCTACTTGCAAGTTGGCACAGATCCTAAAAATAATTTATTGATTTCTTATTTACCAGTGTTGTAAAAAGGATAAAGATACATTTTAACATATCTAGATTTTTCATAAAGGTGATGTGATTGATATAACTTATTTATTAATTTATTAAAACATTTTAATATAAATTAAATATTTAACCAATTATTTTTTTACGATTTAAACAAATTTATCTAAATGATTCAATAATTATCTTAGATAACAAGCTCAGCTAACTAATTTCTCATTTATCTATATAAGATAAAAGATAAAAATTGACTTGTCTAGATAAATGCATCTACATAAAATGTAATACTGCTTATTTCATGTTATATTTAAACTCATTTAACGAATACGTGGGAAGTTATAGATAAAAGCCATTAGCCTACAATAAATGCCATAGTATATACGGCAGTCCCAACTGCCAATAATGTATGTTCATATAACAAATTGAGATAAATCTGACTTATAACACTTAACACACTAAATATTATATTGACATGCAATCAACCAACATTGACTAGATAAAGGCTGACACAACTGTGATGGATGATGGAAAAGAACAGACCTAACAAAACACTAGATAATCACGTTTGTGAAACTCAGAACCATCAAATATGAACTCACACGGGTAGTACGAGTATGTGTGTGTTACGTTCGAAAAAAAATCATACACTGAATTAACTATCTAATAACGCACATAATATGGTGATGTTTTTAATAAAATATATGAGCATTACTTAAGAATCTTTGACGATTGTAAACAAATAGAACAATATTTAATTTGTCAAATCAATTAAATCGTTATTAAATAGATAATAGATTTAATAAAAATCAGCTTGCATCAAATACTGAAATTAAAATTTACATTTTAATGAAACATAATGAGTTTAGTTCAGTTTAGTTGTTTAAATTTTTTGAAATTGATATTTTACAGGATTTATAGTTATTATGTTAATTAATTGGATTAAGTATAAAATATTTCCAAAACTCTACCTATATTTTTTTTTGTCTTGAAATTTGTATACCTATAGGCTATACCTAAACGTCACATTTGTTTTCGTTTAACATAATATAATAAAATATTGGTTTATGTATACACAATACATATATATGCTTTAGACTAAGGAATTAATAATTTCCAAAAAAGCAAAAAGAATTAGAGCCAAATATTAACGTAAATAATTGTTTTCATAAACTATACAATATAATATATTCTTTAACCTTTTAATTTAAAATATTTCCAGTAAAAATAACTAATTCTGTAGTGTAAGTAATTTATAAAAAATAAAACAAGTTACCGCTTTATTTGAATTGTATACAATTATTTTTGTGTCAGACATTATTGTATTTGTATTTTTTTTTTTAGAAAATTGAAGTGCCATTTTTAGAAGCAGTAAAAACTACTTTAGGTGATCGGTTTACGGAAAACATCGAGACAATATATAAAATCACCATTAAACTCATCATAGAGACGTTGATAAAAGGATTTACGGAATCGCCCGGACCATAAAAGCCTATATATGAGTTTAATGAAATCGTATAGGCATTCCAAATTCCATATCAAATACAATGTACAAGTGACCGAACATAATTATAATAATATAATATTCCGCTGTGTAATAATATTATTATGATATTAAACTTATAACTCTTATCAAACAATATGTCATTTGGAAATTAACTTTAAAAACAATGTTAAGCTCAAATTTAATTAACTGGGCGCAATTTGTATTAAAATATGTCATAATGTCAATTTGATTTTCAACGTGTACCTACATAAAAAAAAAAAAAAAAATCATATTTATAAAAAATATACAAACGTGTAATTATTATTGTTATTGATTGTTAATTGGCTATTATTATTATTTATTACTTAATATAATATTAAATCAATAATTGTATAAAAGAACATTGTCTGTTATATATAAATATATATAGCAACTAATAGATATCAAATATAATATATATATATTAGACAAGCGATTATTTCGAATTGAGTTTTTTATTTTTTATACATATTAAATTTGTGTTTAGAAAACGTAATAATAATAGTAAGTATGGAATTATTACAATCGTTACGTGAGCATTTGATTTCGTTAGTATCTGCAAGTGAGTTAAAATATTAATAATACTTATTTTTATTTTTGCATACGAATTCCTTAATACAAACGGGACAAAATGTTTAAATTTTTCAAAAAAGCTAAACAAAAAAAAATCCTCGAGCACCAAAAGTTTTACAATAATATTTTATAAAATAATTTTAAAATCGTATATTATTTGCTTATATAACTTAAATTATGATGATATTTAACATTATAACATTAGTTATTGGTCGGACACGGATTTAAATGCACTTAAAATCTACAAACTAGCAGTTAAGAATGGCAAAAATGCCCTGAAAAAAAAAACCTAAAATAGTAGAAGAGTTTAAAATTCTCCTAACGGCTATAAAATATTAAACATTATTTTTTAACACTACAAAAATGGTTAACACAGTATTTTTTTTTAAAAATAAAATTGTGCGTATAACGAAAAAAATCACTTGTGTTAATCATTTTTTTCAAAATTTTTATCATGTTCGAAAATTGTGTTCAATAAATTAGATCCGATAAAGAAAAGACTCTACCTCTCTTTGGCTTTTTTAAATATTTTTAGGGCTATTTTGTGAATTTAAGTGCATTTAAATCCAGACTCTAGCTATTATTTATTAACGTAAATTTTTGTTTTTCTCTCTTGGAAAATTTAAAAATTTGAAAACACGCATTTAGCGATTCATATAAAATATTATAACGACAATACTGCTAAACACAATCGTGCACACATATTCGTATTTACGATGCCAGCTGCTACATAAAAGCTTATTCGTAATATGTTTCGCGTGCGTCGTAAAATATTGTAAACAACAAGGTGTGTGTAACTCAAAAACTTTATAGACGGAGAAGACCAGAGTGTTTGTACACAGATTGTTGACCACTTGGATGATCTACAGCGACTCCACGAAAAGTTGGTAAGAACGGCAGAAAGTGACGTCGGCCGAGAAGACCCCAAAACGATCGAAAGTAAACAAAAGGGTATTTTAACAATGTCAACACAAAAAGGTTCTTTGGCCACACCCCGTGAAGCCGCAGGACCTATAGCCTCATTAATTTCCCTCAAGGGTTATATACCACAGTGACCGATTTTTCAAACTTTTGTTGTCGGGATAAAACGTATTTCCAGAGGCTTGACATTACTGTACATACTCTACCCCGATATCCGCCACATTATACTACAAAATAATAAATAAAAAAAAAAACCAATAATCTTGTCCATGTCACTGCATAATGATGAATGGTATATATTATAGTTTAAAATAATAATAATAATAAAAATCATTACCGAACTAATATTTCTAAGATCATCCAATATTTTATTTCGTCATTATTTTATTTATTTATAGCTAAGTACGCCAACGGAAAATTAAACCGGACAATTCCAAAACATTTAGACAACTGTGGCTTTAATAATATCCACAAATTTTAACTATAATATAAAACTTATGAAAAATTAAATTACCATAGAAACTATACGAGTACAAAAAATTGTATTATAAAATTAATAAATTTGATAAATAAACTATACGAAATACAACCAAAAGAAAAATATTGATTAATTATTAATATATAATTCCTTTAATTATATTTAGCACAATACACAACTTTTCAGTAAAATCATATAGTCTATTTTACATTGGATCACTCTATAAATAGTAGAACTTCAAAAATCACAGACAAATTAAAAGTATAGATAAAATTACATTAAATTTTAAACAAATTTCAAATTGCCTTCATTTTAATAATTATAAATATGTATAATATATATAATACATTTAAATATTCTTTTGTACCTAATGATTTTTAATTTTTTTAAATATAATAATAATATTTTGGTTTATCGCTAACTAACTATTCGTATCAGCATATAAAAAATCAATACACCATTTTCAATTTTGATAAATATGATTTAGTAAATAAACGTAATATATGATTCGTAAAAAAAAAAAATACAAATTGTATATTTTGAAAGATCGTTTTTAAGTTTTTACAAATAGATATACTGAAATACTAATTATTTAGGTAAATACTAAAATACAGATTAGTAGAAATTTATATCAATAATATTACTTTCAATATTAATTCAGTGTGAGTAAATTCACAATTTGTAAAATTGTACATTAGATACATAAATGCATTCTACTAAATTGTCTTAAACTAGTTCAACAGTAATCCTATTACACACTATTTAAGAGGACACAGAGGACACAAGTACAAATCTGGGAAAGTTCTCATATCAATTTTTTTTAAATTAAATGTGTGATGTTAACCTATACAAAATAAACAAATATAATTAGTTTATCTATTTACGACTTTATAAAAAGTAAAATTTATGTAAGTTTTTTTGTAGGAGGTAAACTTTTAAACAGCTAATAAGAGATTCTGAAGACTATTTTGCTGATATGAAGTTACAATATTTCAAGGGTGACATTTAGGTTATTTTAATTTTTTTTTTTTGTTCAATATTTTAAGTGAGCAAAGCTGTGAGAGACAGCTAATTTAAACATATTAATTAATTTGAGTATCTGAGTTATACATTTTCAAGAAAATGATAACTAAATAAAGTTAAAAGTAATTTTTAGATTCCGAGCATAGTAAGGAAGCTATTGATTTTTACATTTCATTTTTTTTTTTTAGTCTGTCGAGACGTTTTTTCCTAGTAAACTTGCTCCAATGTATAAGTGTAGAACCTTTTCTGAAAACTCAAGTTGTCTAAATGGTACTTTGAAGAGAAATAGATCATTTTTTTGAATTTCAACACAATTTATTAAATCAAAACACTTAAGTAAGAAAAAACGTAGTAAAACGTACAATTTCACAATTTCATTATTTTATAAAAACACGGACGTTTTCCAACAGAAAAAATGATTTAATAAATATATCATATAATATACAATATAATACAATATAATAAAATATACATAAATATAATTTAATATCATGAGATACCTTTTTTGATGCCTTTTTGATTTACTTTCTTACGGAATTATTTCCAAAACTTTTGAGTAAATTTTTGAATTTTAAAGGAATTATAATTTTTGGGAGTTTGTTTATCCTAGTTAACTTCAAATTAAAAAATGAACCTTAACTTAACTTTTTATTGCCCAATTTCACATGTACACGTGCATTTGATGCCTGTTTGTTTTTAACAGATGACATTGGAACTTTGTGTTTGGCTGAACTAATTTTGTGTAATTAGTTTTAATATAAGAATGAATTTACCTATTATCAAACTTAAATGGAAGAGCATCTAAGTGTTTATGTTGATTTTTCGTTATTTTAAAATTTAAACGAGACATAAGTATGTGCAATATCACAATTTAAAACTGTATATATTTTGCTACAAAATTAAAATATCGGAAAAACCAACTTACAAATATTTACAATAATAAAATCAAACGCACAAAATAAGTTCGGCTGCATGTGCATATGCTATGTCTCACATTTGTAAAACAAAGACAACAAATGCATGTGTTGCGTTCTCTTAAGTCGAAAACTTACATAACAAACATAAAGATAAAATTTGTTTAAAACTTCAAATTTGGTAAGTATTATTAGTATTAACCATAAATAAATAATAGTAAACATTGTATTTCGTTATTAACGTAACTATATAAACTATAATAGTATAATATAATATCTTGTCTACGCTTATATATAGTATATAGTATAGGTATTAAATATAAAATGTGATCTTAACATAATTATAATAAAATAAAACTCAGTTAGTAATAATAGATTATAAACGAGGGTGGCGGAGTTATTGGCGAGTACAGACGGCGAAGTTGTGCGAATTTTTTTTTATCCCGTAATCTGTCGATGAAGTTCACATACGTCCTATTATACATACATACTCTATAGCGTCCGTGACCACCGAGTCAGATCGATTTTATCGTTTTTACTTTGAAACACACGAATATCTATAGGTGAACTACGTGCTCGGTATAAGCTGAAGACAAAACGTGACCGCATCAAACATTGCTTTTTTCTCTGTTGAACCCATTTTTGAAGGAAATTATTTAGTTTCATGCGAAACTTTATCAATAGATAGATAATTCCAAATACAATAAAATCGATTTAAGAGATGTTTTTTCGCAATTCTATAGTAAACAGAAATTAAAATGAAAAAAAAACCGATTCTAATAGAAGTTCGATCAAACATATTTTGAAATCATGCCGTATTTTCATGACTTATCAACATTTGAACTTTAAACGCTTATACAAATACTATATAAATACAAAAATGTGTTCAACTATTATTTTACCATTAAGGAACACTTATGTTAAACATCATGTTAAATTGTAGAGCATTTTTAAAGGAGAAAAACAATTGTATACACATAACCTAAATAGTAATCACTATAAAAGGTACCACGTCTAGAGTTGAGGAGTATTAAAGTACTCAGTAAAAATCGTTATCTACGATTATGATTACTAATATGTTTACTAAATTACAATAATAGAAAATATAAACTCGGAAATAACAGAAACTTAACCTATCCCGTTTATCATAAATTAAAAAATCTACAAGGAAAATCAAAAAAAAACATTTTCCCCAAAAATCACTTTTAAAATGTATGATTCGAGGAAGTTTACTAGAAGAAAAATTGTTTAAAGACAAAAAAAAAAGACTGAAATACTTCGCATAATTTATGGGCCACTAATTCAGGTGAGAAGTTAGGAAGGAAGAGAAAAAATTTAATGTATATCTGTATGCAACAATAAACCATGGCTAACAAAAAAACGATTCTGAGTAGAGTTTGGTTAATAGTGTTCCTTTGATAACAATATAAATGTCATTTTATGGAAAAATAATCACATCTACATTATATATTTTCTTTCGCTTTTATTTGGTAGGTACTCTGTGAATACAATTTTTAGGCTCAACAGAAATACTTGAAAATTTGACAGGAGATTAATTATGAATCATAGTAAGTGGTAATAAAAAAATGAGTGTAATGTACTAAGTATTTTTTTTTTTTTTAAGATTCAAAGTCAAATTTTGATGAGAATTGTAAATATTACAGCTTTTCAAAACATTCGTATAACCAAACTTCTCTCCGAATCGTTTATCGTTAGCAATGGTTTATCGTTACTTACAGGTATAAATTAAACAATTTTATGTATCCTAGCATTCCGACTTCTTCGACTAAAATAGTAGCGTACCCGTCCCAAGCATCAGCTTTTTTTTTTTTTTTAACTATTTAATGCAACAAAAACTTATCTTTGATCATTTCCAAGGTATCGTTAATGAATTTCTAAGACCTTCTACAGGTTTTATTATTAAACTAAGAGACTTTCGATTATTTTTCGAATCACGTTCCATATAATTTTATTGATAATTGTGGCAAATCGTCCCGTTTTTCGTAAAACTATAATCTATAACTGTGCACATAAATAACAGATCTGTTACAATTAAATCGACAAACACATACATTTTATCACTCTTCAAATTTTACATTCATTGAGATTTGAGTTGACTTTAGAATTATACAATTTTTCTAAATACAGTGAAACCTCCCTTAAAAGACACTTTCAAATAGCAGACGTTTTTTCAGGAACGGGCACATTTTCACTATTTATGCATAGGAAAACCTCTAATTACAGGAGACTCTAAATAGTGGATACATTTTTAATTAAGAATAATTTTAGAATACCTAAATAAAAGTCTACACTACCAAGCTATCTTTTATTACTATATATGAAGATTATTATACTGTACATGACTTATATCTTCTATTATCCGTCTAGTCGTTGACATATTATCACGTCGATGAAGTGTTGTAATTTTAAGATGTATTTAATAAATGTACAAATAAAGTAAAATAAAATGTATTTAATTAATTCATTTAATAAAAATACAATTTCTCCGTCTAAATAACGAACACCTCTGAATAGTGGACAAAATGTCAGCGACCGAGAGTGTCTGGTATTTAAAGGTTTCACTGTATAATAATATTATTGCAATTACGTAACATACTTTGATTAAATTGAAAAAAAATCATCATAAGAAAAATGCTCATGAGCGCTTATTAGTTTATTACTTTTAGAGCAAAATGTTTTTTTAATAAGAAAATAAAAACATAAAATTCTATATTGTACCTATATAAAAATATTATACTTTCAAATTGTAATTTATATTATATTAAATCAAACTTATTTTTATAAGGAACTCATTTAACTGTCAATAAAATCGAAAAATATTGTTTTCAATAATATTATATGATATGAGCTATACGCATATATTTAGTTTAGAATAGCGGACAAATGAATAACCTAATAATTAAAAAATGATAAATGAAAAGATTATAAATCCAAAAATAACAGAAGAAAAAGTAAATTCGAATTGAAATCTGCTTATAGGATTAGAATTAAATAAAACTAAAATAGAAAAACAATTTTGTGAGAAGAGGACTGTAAAAAGGCAATCAAAAAATAAATGGGAAAAATGACAAATTGTTTTCGGTATATAATAAATGAAGAGCCTAAGCGAGAATAATATTTCGAGTGTAAAAATATAGGCGGCAGGCACTTTAATTCCGTCAGTCGATTTTTTTGAAATTTACATAACACCAACAAACACATTCAATAATAACAAAAAATTGATTCGATTTTACGTAATATGTTTATTTTTGATATTAACTTTGATTCTAAAAAACTGATTATTTATACCTATATACTATAATTACTTCAAATGTAATTATACCAATTAAAAATAATTAATTTTGTATGCTGTACCAAAGGAATATAACATACAGTTATCATAATTGCCTAAAATTATTCGTGTTGATATATTACCTTGATCTAGGTCATATTTTAACTGATTTTCATTATTTGGCCACTGATGTATAGATAATATGTATTGCAATCTCTCTTCTAACTCCTAAGCCCCTGTAACTTCCATAACCAGTCAATGACAGTAATTATCAATTGTTTTTCGACTTAACCACTTAACATACCTAATATAATAGTATAGGTACATTATTATACAAATTAAGTGTACCTATTTGTATATAATATAAATATTAATGAACTTTAAAATTTCATAGAAAGTAAAAAGCAATTTGTATTGTTTGTAATTTTGAATAATAATGACGATAATGTGAGATTCTGAGATTATATAGCGAGAAATTTATTTTTAAAGTATATAAATACAAGTAAATAAATTACGATTTGAAGTAAAAATAATTGGTATAAATAAATAATTGACATTTAAAAAAAATTAAAATTTGTGATTTTTAGGACTTTTCAATTAATGAAAAACTTCGAAAACATATATACTATTATTATAAAATTAATCCTTTAATTTTGGTCGAATAAATTTACACCAATCCTTTAATTATTTTTAGATTTATTTTATTCGCTATAAATTTAAAAAAAATCTATATGAAATTCAAGTCATATAAACAAATATTTTAAAATTTCGCAAGCATACACCTTCTTATGCAATAATTGTGTGTTATAAATTCGTTTCAATGAAGAGATAGGTGTACCTATTCAAATATATGTTAGGTTTAAACTGAATAACTTAACCAATTTAAAAATTATAACTAAATTATAGTATTTACTGTGTGTTTAGCATAAAACATATCGCTAGAATAAATGCATACGGTAACTTTTATATTTATACCTACGTAATAATATTATATCTCTATATTGAAGCTTTGGAGGACGTTAAAAACAAAATATTATTGTCAATAAAATACCTGCTGGATACTTTCAAGAACGGATGTTTAGATCGCGGGCAAACAATCGAGCCAGAATCGTACGTCTTTAATCATATACAAGGAATCGAACTTCAAACTGAGTATATCAATATTTGTACGTTTATTTTTGTATAATTTATACATTAGGAATGAATAATTTTTAGAGCTGATTTGCAAATGATCACACGTCACGTACAAAACGCAACGGAAGAATGCATTAGAACTAAAAATGATATTTATGCGATTGTCATGAATCACGATCGTGTCAGATTTAAAAACCGAACCACCGAAACAGAGGTAAAAATTAACTAATTTCGATCTTATACGCATGTATAAAGTTAGTTTCTTATAATATTATAAGAAACCTGTAAACGATTGCTCTTAATTTTCCGGAAAACGTTTATTAACTATGAAATGTTTGTTTTTGTGCAGATAAATTATTGGTGAATACTAAATATTTAATTTGCATATCTAATTGAACTTCAAGTTATGCGCCAAATCTCATAAAAAATTACCTTGTATAATTATCTACTATAAAAAATATACTTACTTGAAGTTAAATTATACACTCAACAATTTAGTTCTAAATTAATCGAATACAATTACATGTTTTATTTTTGCTGTTTTGGACTCTTCTATATTTTTAGACGGTTTATGTGTGGATTTTAAAACAATAAAAAAGAGACGGACAATACATAATGGATGCAACCACTGTTGTTGGTGAGCAGTTGGAAAAGTAGGATATAAAGGGAAAATTCATTTGTATCTGTAAGCAACGATAAACCGTATTGTTTACTAAAAACGATTATGAGCGGATTTCAGTTTATGTCAAAAATATATAGCATTTTATGGTAAAATAATTAAATAGGTATTATATATTTTCTTTAATAATAATTATTGTTTAATATTGTACCGATTTTCCCGTTTTTCCCAAGTTTTTTCCCAGTTTTTTAGATTTGCTGGGAAAATTCTTGAGAAAATCAAAAAGTGACCTTTTTAAAGTACCACCCCAAGAAAATTTTCTTTTAGAAAAGGGTCTACATTGTATACATCGGAGTTAACTTTCTAGTAGAAAAAGTGATCACATATAAAAAAAATAAACATAGTTGTAAAAAACCAATACATTATTCATTACACTCAAAATCTAATATATTTATTAACGATTTAATAAATTGTATTAATGGTGACAAGAAATAAAATAATTACTTATAAAAGATAGTAAAGTAGTTTATACAAACTTTTATACAAATAATTTCTTCTACAAAAAAAAACGAAATTTGTGTAAATTTATTTATACATTTGTATCACGAGTCATAAGAGCATCTAAAAATCACGACATAACCTAAACCTACTCTTAGAAATATATACTGCTTTAATAATCCAGATAATTATTTTTTTAAAGAAATATTGTTATATAAACAACACAAATTTAATTTTCTCAATACACACCTTCAACAAACAAATCAAATCTTATTAAATTATAAGTTTTGTTTAAAGACCAATTTTTTTTTTTAAATATTTATTCGATAAAATAATACCATGAAATAAACAAACCCAAATTCATTCTCAAATACTTTATTGTATTTATTTATTTTATTGATAGATGAATATGATTTTTTAAGTTTTCAACAAAACACAAAATATTTTTATGTGCTATTAAATTTGACGAGTTGTTATTACTTAAAAATTATTTTTAAATTTGAGTTAAGATTTGAAAATCAAAAGTTTGTATGGTTTGTTATTTATCAAATATGGAACAAAGGTAAAATTTTGAAAATATTAAAAGTAAAGATGATTAAATTATACTATAGAATGGTTAGATGAAACCAAAATTAAATTTTGTATTTAAACCTACACACAAAATCTTCAAAAAAAATTACTTAGAATATTAGTTGTTTTAATAACGTATCACCTTAAATTTGATGGACGTACTAGACAAAACAATTAAAAAATCAGTAGTATTTATCACATCCTATTTCTATCCTATTTGTTTATAGATTTGAAATTACATATCATGCTTGTATTCAAAGTGAAATTTAAATAGGACATCAGATAATAATACGATTTATGCAATTTATTTTGGTTTTATTTTTCAGCAAAATATGTCACGTATTCATTTATTATGTATTTTACTAGATAATAGTATATTATGATATCTAAAGTAATTTATATTTTTACTTATGAATTATCATTAACGTAAATAATATTATAAAAATACCTTCTAAAATCTAACCACAATAAAACCAATATAATCATAATGTTATGTTAATTACATATTCACTAGTAACTATTTTTGTGTGCACTATAACTCAATTTGTGTACTACAAAATCCCAAATGTCAGAGGCTATTTTTGTGTCCACTACGATACACTTTGTGTACTACAAAATCCCAAATATGCACCTCAAAAAATTAAAATGTACACCTGCCACCTACTTGTTTATTATAGACGAACCACGAGGTTCCGCAGATGTAAAGAAAACTTTTTTTAAAATTATTTATAGTTTATTTTATCGATTCTCGATACATATTCATTATCTTGGGTTTTTTTTTTTTGAAGACCTTATAAAACAAAAAAAGAGACAAAATTTGCACGTGGGTGGGTTACTGTTGTAGGTAAGAAGTTGGGGAAGTAGAGGGGAAATTTAATGTACAACTATACCCAATAAATAACCATTACTAACGAGAAACGATTCTGAACGGAGTTCGGATAATAGTGTTGATTTGTCAAAAATATATGCGTCACATTATGATAAAATAATTATATTTTCTTTAATAATATTTGTTTATTTAATATTGTATCTATTTTCCCGTTTTTCTTGCGTTTTTCCCAGTTTTCAAATTTATCGGGAAAACTCCTGGAAAATCCAAAAATGACCTCCTTAAAGTACAATCCCAATCAGATTTCCTTTCAGAAAAAGTGCTATCATTGCATATCGAATAAAATTTCTAGTAGAAAAGTTGACCACAGAAAAAAATGATAATCATCATCACTGTAAAACCATTAAATTTCTCACTCCGCTCAGAATCTAATAGCTCTAAAATTTTACATTGTTGTTATTTTTTGTTATTCTTTTTTTTTTTGAGGGGGGGATGAAACTACTGTTTTTGATTATTGAATAGCAACCATCATTAAAAATATCATAAATAAATGATTTTATAATTTAAATATATTTTTATTTTGAAATTTTGAATTTCTGTCAATGCCTTGTATATACCAAATTTAAATATATGTGGAACATACATACTACAGAAATTCTGAAAAAATATACACACATACATATATATATATATAAAACTTCTAAGTAAATATCGCATAGGTTATGGCATCCATATTTCCTATTTTTTTTTTCAAAATTATAATAAAATGTCAATTTTGAAAACCATAATTTATTTATTTTTATTAAACATCGTAAACTATAACTGTATTGCTAAAATAATAATGGAATTTAAAATAAAATGAATTATGATATAACGAATGAAAGAATAATATCTTTTCAATCAAAGTTAATATAAATAATTCTCAACCTTAATATTATAATAACTTAATTATAGAATTTAAGATTTTAAGTTACTTTTCACTTGGACCACACCCTTAGTGTACGGATATATACAAGTCTTCTATTTCGAAAACAACGCTTGTTAAAGTTTAATGAACGAATAGTAGAAAATAAAGATCAGGGGAAAACCGTTTAGTTTGTCAGAGATGGAAACTCATTACTCTTCAGAAAGTTTTAAAGGTACCAAATCCCCACGGAAGGGATTGGCCAAAATTTTAGTGGGGTCATCAAAAAAATAAAAGTATAAACACACTATATAACCCGAGACGGCAAAATTTTCATTAGCACGGTGTAATCTCAATTCCGGAGTAATTTTATTTTATCCTTCTCCATCGACTTCAATTTCGCTCTTTTATTACTTTTGAACAAGATTATCATGGACTAAATAAATATGTACTTACGAGAATACCTATAGCTACTAAAATTCACACAGTAAACATGACCTAACATACGTTATATAACAAAACTACCCAGACATAATATGTTTATTATACATTTATATTTATCGATTTCCAATAAAATGTAAGAACAGATTTATATTTTTATATGTATCAGCTGTCCCGCGTCCGACAATGACCATGTCAATTTGTATTATTATTATTTTACTCATATTCATTTTTGGTTTTAACCGTGTTAGAATTGAAAGAAAACAAATGGGTGGAAAATGTGTTTTATTGTGAAATTTGAATAGTGTAAATAATAGTAATAATAATAATTAAAACAGTCTTTTTTTTTCGTGGCAACCCATGAATAAACAAAAATCTTATCTTATATATAAAATTCTCCGGTCACAGTGTTTGTTATTCATCCCTGTTACCGGGGTGACACAAATAAACAAAAAAAAATTGTATTTATAAAATATATATAAGCAGTAAACAATAAAATTGCGATTAAAAAATAGTAGTGAGGTGGGTAGGAGGGGTAGGAGGGTGACAAATACTTTATGGCTAATTCTCAAACCTACAAAATATACACGAACAATTTCATGAAAATCGGTCGAGCCGTTTCGGAGGAGTTCAATAACAAACATCGTGACTTAAGAATTGTACATCTAAGAATATTACAAATGAATTAATCTAAATTATAAATACTACATAATATCGTAATTGAATACGTGTATGTATTATACTTTGCATATACTGTACGCCGCGCTAAAATTAAACTTCTTTTTAAATTCATAATAATAGGAGTATTAATCATAAAATAATGGCAACCCCATCATTAATTAATTAATTTTTTATTTTATACATATATTTTTTATTTTTTTTACTACATTTGAGTATTAATCGTTAATTATTTTTTTGAAATATTTAAAATACGAGTATGAACTGAATTCAAGGCCGTAACTGATGAGAGGGGAGTCCAGAAATCCAAACCCCCCTCTCCGAAGTTTTTTAAAAATAGAAAAATTTTAGTATTGAATATAGTTTATTCATTATAATTGCATAAAGAATAATTTTACATTTACGTTCTAGTAGTAAAATTTCAATTTAGCTAGTTTGAACTTTTCCGTCGCTTATTTACTGAATAATTCATAATAGTGGTGTTTATAATATTTGGTCAGAAATTTGGAGGCAAAGGCAATCGTCAAAAACTTTCTTCGATAGTTGTCGAAGAGCTTAATAATTTTAAACACGCAATTGAAATATTTAGTAAACATTTTAAAAATAATATTTTGAAGCTATTGGAGAAAACCGATTAAATTAGTGTTCAAAAGAATTAAAGTGGATTAAGAAGACGTCTTAAATAGATTTACTCTTCAAAAAAATAGAGCTATTTTAATAAAATAAAATAGTCAAAAGCTTTATGTGTATAAATTATAAATTAATTTTTAAATTTAATAATAGAACAATTTGCAGTTTATACTTTAGATTCTGAGTGGAGCAAAGAAGCGTATGGTTTTACAAAGATGTTTACTTTTTTTTTCTTTTTTTATCAGTGCGCAACTTTTCTCCTAGAAGACAATGCTCGGATTTCTACGTGTAGCACCTTTTCTATAAGGAAATCAGCGTAGAGAGGTACTTTAAAGGGGTCTTTTTTTCGATTTTCTCATAAGTTTTCTCATCAAATTTGAAAACCGAAAAGAACGAGAAAATTTACGAAACATAATAAACATAATTTACGATTTTTTTTTCTGTCAACAACTTTTCTACCAAAAATTTTACGCCAAATTTTAATGATAGCAATATTTCTAGTAGGAAATTTCACTAGCGAGGAATTTAAAGAGGTCGTTTTTCTATTTCCCTAAGTTTTTTCTCAGCAAATTAGAAAAACCGAGATAAAAAAATGAGAAAACCTGGAAAAACGTAGGAAAACTGGAAAAATCGGTACAACATTAAACATATACTATTAACTGAACTCCGCTTAGAACTGTTTTTTCGTAAGCAATGGTTTATCGTTGCTTACAGGTATTCATTAAATTACCTATAACAATGGCTGCACCCGTCTCCATTATCCTAGGACATCTTTTTTAATAATGATAATAGTTCAATATGTATATAAAGAATTAACCATTACGTAAATTGAATATTAGAATGACGATTTATGTTTTTAATAACAATAATAAAGAGGTTTTATATTTCTAACGTAAATATGAAGAATGTCCACTATCTATTTTAAAAAAATGTTTGATCTTCCTCCACCAAAAAAATTATTTTCCAGTTACAGCCTTGGTTGAATTATTGGCTTCAATACTTGGGTTGAATATTTGAACTCAACATAATAACAACATTATAATATTACCCAATTAAGTGATGGGTAATAATCTTTAAGTACCTAAATACAAGTGGCTATCATTATAGTAATTAAACTTTTACGATTATATTAAATTATGCCTCTTAATTAATTTAAATATTTTACGTGACTACTGATTGACATAAACTTTAAGGTTTTCATTATATTACCTTATATCTAACAGTAAATTCATATCCACCCCAAGTTACAACAGTAATAACGTCCCTCCCAGAAATAATAAAGGGGTAAACTTAGGAAATAGTTAATGAAATCTAGCCTTACACGACCAAAATAAATTAGGCGGCACCTAATATTATCATAACGTATATCTATAATGTAACAGCGTTCTTTTATGTAAAAAATTTGATTTTATATATAAGTATCTATCTACATTCTAAAAAAAACCTCTCGAGCATTATAATGGATTACTGTTTTTATAACGATTACGAACAAGTTTTCTGTTGCATCTCATGTTTGATTAGCTTGGGAAAAAAAGACGATAGAATTATTTTATGATATAGTTATAAAATGTTTAGTGCAATAGAGCTAAAGAGTGCTTAATGTAAAGATAAACGTGATAAACAACAAAAATAATTCATGTTGGAAAAATGTTTATCTTTCAAAATTCAACGTAGGTATAATTTAATAATTACTATTATATTAATTCTGATAATATTATCATTTTTATAATAAATATTTTTAAATAGTATGGTTATTTAAACGCGTATCATCAAAACAAAGTACAAAGTCAACGATAAAAAAATTTTTACACGGAAAATAATTATTACTCGCGTGACTAATATTAGATATTTCGTGTTTACTAACAGTATCACTCGAATTGTGAAAATAATATTGAAGACATGGAAAAACGATTAGAATATGAAAAAAAACACTATACAGATATTATCAATGATTTAAAAAACAAAATATGTTCAATAGAAGATGTAAATCAAGCAACGTTTACATCGTATTCTAAAACAATGAGGTAAAAAATATATTATTTAGAAATAAAACGTAATATTAAAAATACAAAAAAAACGCAACCCTTCCACCAGGACAACAATGAAAAAATACTAATTAACGAGTTGCTATTTATATATTTTTCGTTCGAAAAAGTTTTATTACTTAATGAATCTAAACAAAAAATGTCTAAAACAAGTCGTCACCTTGCTTCTACTTTAACTAAAATATTATATATTTCCTTGCAATACAAACACAAATATATGTGTACTTAATAGCTTATTCAGCGAGAAGCATCTTTTATTTTCATACACTCAAATCATTTTTAAATGAACTGTTTCAGCGATTTGATGAACCTTCAAATGAAATACAATTGTATAAATAAAGTTATTAAAACTTGTTCTGCAACATATATCAAAGCATCTAATTTTGTAAATATTTGTCAGCGAACAGGCAGGAGTTTGGATTTCCTAATTAATAACTCTAAATCTATGTTTTCAGCGAATATGGAAAAGTGGTAATAATAATAAAATATTTGAGCAAGAAGAAATAACAATGTCTAATAATAATTATTAATTATATAGTTATTTAAGAAATTAAATTATAAACCCATGAAATAGTTGACACAAAAAATATGTTGATAATATTGTAAAGAAAGAGAAAAATGATTATAAAATAAAATAAAATCATAGATGTTGATTTTAAATATTTTAAAATTTCTGTTGTAAAATTAATAATCAGTAGCGCCGAACCTAATTTAAGGGGTGGGTATATCCCCTAGAATTGGTAGTTTTTAAGTGTAAAACATTGAATAATTCTATAACTAATATAAAAAGGAACCGTGGACATAATATTACAAATAACGCAAACTTGTCGATTCCTAGACTGTCGTAACGTGCAATATGTGATTGCGTTAGAAAAAGTAGATAACTATTTAATTAATAGTATTACCATAAATAGTCAATAGTACCTAATACATTTTAAATCTACAACAGTGGCTACAGCTAGGATACACTGGCTATACAAAGTGAATAAGTAACGAAAAACGATTTGAAGCGAAGTTCGGTTATACATGTTTTGAAAGGCCGTAATATTTACGATTTTTATTAAACTTTGATTTTAAAGCATTTATAAAAACAAAAAAATACTACATTACACTAATGTTTTTTACCATTAAGTACGATTTGTGGTAATGTCGTAACTCTCAGTCAAATTTTCAAGCATTTCTGTTTAGTCTAACAAATTTATCTACACAGTACCTACCAAATAAAAATTATGTACAACCCTCACAAAATTTAAATGTCTAAAAACAGCTCAAAAATGGCTCAACAATTTTGAAAATTTATCACGTTTAGAAAAGGCAAATATAATTTTTCTTAAGTAAATAAATATAGTAAATAAATATTTAAATACTATTAAAAAATGCATAAACGTGTTAAAGAAAAAATAATACACAACTCACCAAATAATATTGTTAACTATTGTAGTGTGAAGTGATCAAAATAAAATTTACATTAATTCAGTTTTAGAAGAATTACATATTTACAATGAAATAAAGAAAAATAATTTTAATAATATTTTAAATGTTTAAACCTATTTTAAAAAAAATATCTTATATCACTACATTTTAGATAATTAATAATAACCAAATTATTTATATTTCTTAACATATCTATGTCTAATAACAATTTTAAATAATCTCTCTTATTGAAATAAATTTTTCTATATTCTATGTAAAACGACCAATTTGAAAATTGTTTTTTTCTATATATTTCTTCATTTAATTTTTAATATTCAGTCGCGTTTTACATTTTGACTGTGATATACCTGGTGATAAATTTTTAATTCGAAACCGGTTGTATAATACACTTATCATAATACTCCAGGCAACGCATTTATTTATTTATTTATTTTATTTTTATATACAAATTTTGTATTTACATATTATTTACTATATTTATTTACTTTATTTATTTACGAGTATTAACCATTTTAATAATTTTGTTTTTACTTTATTATTTTATTATAAGTTTTCTGTCAAAATATTAAATCTTTACAAGTATTTTTAACTGAATTACAACAAGAAACAAAAATTAAAAATAATAAAAAAAATAATTTAATAAATTCTTCCGTTCTTTCTACGTTTTTTTTTTTTTTGGTTTTATTCAAGTATTACAAAAACTACTTGGAAAATCAGAAAACGAATTACTCACAAACTAGTTTAAAAATTCAACAAAAATGTATTTGTTATTTTTCGATTGGAGCAATATTTCTGGTTGAAACATAGTTTGCAAAAATTAAAAACAGTGAAATCGATTATTTTATTAAATATATTTACCGGTTTACTCATAATTTTGTTCCTGATTTTTCCCAATTGTTTGAAAATTCTTTGAAAAATCAAAAAATTATATTTTTAAAGCACCAACAAAAGAAAATTTCCTTTCAGAAAAAATGCTCTACATTGGAACAAGATCTCTAGTAGAAAAGTTGTTTACAGACGAAAAAAATATTAAACATCTTAGTAAAACCAATATAACCCACGCTATGCTTTGAATTTAAAATATTTATAAGAATATTAATCAATATTAATCAAACAGTTTTAATTGGTAAGTACTGTATGGTATTTATAATGTAGATAAAAATATAAATAACTAAATCAGTAATTATGTCAAATGTCAATATTGGTTTCTCACAATCATATAAATAATTTGTATGCTAATAAAAAATTAGAGTATCTATTTATACATTAAAATATTAAATAAAACAAAAATGTAAACATTATTTAGTTATAGATAATATAATTTTTGAAAACATTATTTTGTAATTTAAGAAATTGGTAGCTGGTATAGAGGGCTTTGCATGACTTTGGTTTAATACCACGTAGAGGTAAGTGGAAATAAATGTTCATTGTCACACCTAAAAAAAATTAGTTCGGCGCCACTGGTTGTCAATACACGGAGTAAATATAAAATACAATAATTTTAACTAAAAATAAACTTTTCTTGCTTTACCAATATTGATTTGTTTCATTGTTTTTGATTTCAAAGTGAATACTTACCTATATTAAGTTATTATATCATCTGATAATAATAATAATAATTGCAAACAATTAATTTTATGCTAGGGGATTGTTAACATCAGAATGGAATATATTACAAGCTCAATCTGATCAAATATTAGATAATATTTTCAATTATGTTAATCAAGTAAACATTAAATTAATCTATTTTATAAAATAATTAGGTATATAATAATATAAATAATATATAAATTTATACAAATTCCATATATTATTGATTATACAGGTACAATATTTCAATTTACAGTGTATATATATATAATATATGTATATTACTGCGTGAAATTCAAACTATGGATATATTATGGAAATAAAATTACCGAACTCCCCTCAAATTCTTGCACTTTTTTAAGATGCCATAATAAAATAATATCATGGGACACTCGGGAAATTAGCCGAAATTTACTCATTTTAAAAGTCTTCAATTTTGGAAAAACCCATAAAAAGTTCTTTTTTCAAATGCCTATCACTTGATCTCACTAAAGCAAAGTCTACTCGATCAAATAGACACCACGCTGACACTAATTCAACGATAGAAGTATTCAGAAAGCGGGCACACACAAAATAAACTTATTATTACTTTGGAGTCCTCGTGTTTATTTGATACTGTTGTATTCCCTGTTATGCAAATATATCCGTATGTCAATAATATGCATACTTCGCTTGAATGATAACATTACGCAGTCAACCACATATTTTGTAGTAATGAAAATTTATTTTTTTTCGCGAGTATCGCGAGTTTACGCGAGTATCAACATTAAACTCTGAGAATTAATTAGTGACGAGCTTCCTCGTGTACACACACAGTTTGCGGATTAAGGAAATTTACTTTTCCGGTGTACATATTTCATTGTTACTTTATTAATTTCAAAACATCATCCTGAATTCAGCGTACTTACACCCTCTATTATTATATTCTAATTTGTCTGTTATAATGGAGCAGCTGTCGATTACATCTGTTCATAAATTACAATAAATACCTATTGACAGTTATGAAGTCAAACCACACAAATAAGAAAATAACCAAAAAATAGTAATAATAATGAATATTAATGAAATGTAACTTTATAATTTATTAATATAATATTGAATGTAGATATACATAAAATATACAAGAATATATTATATAATCTTAAATAAACATACCTCGGTATTTTAATTCAAAATAGTTGTTTAGATTCATTAAAATATTCTCTACTTGTAGATTTGTTTATACCTAACCACTATACAAGTGGTTTGTAAACCTGACTTTTTCTTACTTATTATAATAGTCAATAAAAAAATATTTTTAGTTGAAGATTCCGCATAAACAAATAGTTTATAAAAATTCTTTACAGGCAATATGTGAGGTAGTAATTACAGCAGTGATATTTAAACACTGAAATTAACAATAAACTATATTGTTACAGCATTTGAAAACGATTGAACGATTATAATAAGTAAAACAGTTTGCTTGAATTTATTCTCGGTATTTTTTCATTCGGCGGTATTTTAAATATCTGTTAGTTGGTAAATTATACAAGGACTATGCAACTAGTATTAATATTTTGATAAGAATTTGCTAAATTTGTCTAGGGTATTTTTGGATTTTACTAGGACCTCTGTCACCTCCGGGAGATGTTTCAAATTTGTGTCAGCACCAGTTCATTGTCTGATTCAAAACAAAATTATATTTTTATGTGTCAAAAATTATTTTCCTTCACCAATTTCATCTTATTTGTGCAATTGTTATCAATGTCAATTGTTGTTTGTAGGAAAAATATCGCCCAATAAGCGTTTTTTTCTATTATTGTATCAAGGAAAATAATTTTTTTCAAAAATCACTAATAATGTTGATGAATGGGCGATTGTTGAATGGGAAGTTATTAAATTTATAGTTGTACGTAATGATAAATAATTAGTTATGAAATACTATTCTGAGCAATGTCAAGTATATGTGTGTTTTGAAATACCGTCATCATTACAATAATTGTCAATAATTGAATTTCAAACATTTATAAAAATATTTTTTTCTTAGAAACGTTTTTTTACAAAACGCTTAACTTTTTATTATCTTATTCCTTATTATTAATTATTATAAACCATATATTTCTGTTCGTCTAAAAAAAATTCAGAAATTTTAAATTCTAATAGTTTTAGATTTAGTTTGTAAGAAATTAATTTGTAAGCTTCTCCTGAAAAGTTGTAATTTTAAAGTAACGACCATTATAAATTAGGCCGAAAATATATAATAAGCTTTAGTCTACACAGCTTTAGTACTTAAATATTATATTTTTTTGTGATATACAAAACTATAGGAAAAGTAAAGGTTTGATTACAACTTTTCGTAATTGAAATTATTATATCATTCATAAGGTAATATAATTACACAATAGAATTAATATTATATTTTTATAGTATGTTGAATTGAATAAATTGTTAGATGAACTGATTCTGCAGAAAAAAAACAAATTAGAAGATTTAAATAATAGTAAGTAGCTACATGTTATTATTAGTATTAAGTAACTTAAATATTATAATCATTGAAATTGCAATATTAGTTTATAACCATTTTATATCATTACTCATTATTATTTAGCCATGAAGTTTATAATATGTATAATTGTATATAATTTCGACTATAAAATATTTATCTTAAATCCAAAACAATAACACATTGAGACTGACCGACAAGTTCTAATTGGAATGAATTATAGTATACTGTAAAATTTTTCAAATATGTATTTCAGAATACATTATTATATTTTGGAACACTTAAGTTTTTATTGCATCATCTTTATACATTTTTAAAAATTACCAAAACAAGTTTTGAAGTTTAAAGCTAAAAATAATGATGTATAACTAAAGAACTACAATAATATAATATCTTATCACATTTCTATTTACATTAATGATTTATCTCAAAATACAATCACGATCACTTCACGCATTTGCCTCGGGTAACATACTGCATTAAGGCAAATCGATTACTGTCGATATTAAATTCAATTATTTGGCCAATGAATCGTGATCAACATAATAATATATATTATAATACGTGCGTATTATAAATTCTCTACGAAATAAATATTTAAAACTAAAAAAATTTAAATACATTTATACGAAATACGAATATTTTACAACACTAGCATTATGTAAATGATATTCAATTATTTTTTTCTGTGAAGGGGATTTTGATGAATAATGAAGACTCCTTCTCCCCAAAAAAGATATTTTCACATATCTTAAATTAGATGAAATTTAAATACAAAACCTAATTTTTCCTATTTGTATTTATTCGAAGTGTGTGGAATATCAATAGCTTATTTAAAAGATAATTAAATACCTGTATAATATTTGAAAAGTTTTTTTTTTTTTGTAATTAAAAAAAAAAGGTCCGATTATTTGTTTTTCCGACCTCACATATTTCTATAAAAAAAAAAAATAATGACCCAATGATTATAAAGCCTATGTTTTTTTTGTATTAATAATTATACACAGAACTTATGAATAATGCATAATATATCGTAGATATTTTATTAAGCTCTATAAATTATAAATAAAATAATAAAATAGCTTGTGTTACATAAAATAATTTCTTTTAGACAGTTTATATTTTCCGGATACTTGACCAATATTTCGTTTAAAAAATATTTTCTTAATACTGAGTGAAATGAAAATATAACAAAATTAATAAAATCGAACATCGTATTATTAGTATTATTATACGAGACCTAAAGAATATTTTCTTAAATTGCAGTTGATCCTCTTTTTATTAAGTGTATTGTTTAATATATGATTGCAAATATTGATAAAGCAGTTTTAAAATAAACAAATGCAAATGACATTCGCGAGCACATGTTTTTATTATAAAACCCCATTTCAAGAATAATTTAATTTTTTTTTTTTTATGAACTCAAAAAAGAAACTTTAAATTTGAGACATTTATTATATTAGTGTTAAAGTTTCAAATATTACAATAAGCATTAGCAGGGAAATATTAAAGGCACGAAATAGTGTTAAAAAATAACAAAAGATTATTAAAACCATTTTCTCATCACTACACGCTGAATATTTACATACTTATACTATTTATTTTTAAACAGAATTAATTGTAATTCTTTTAGTAGAACTAAGGGAATAGTTTTAATTTAATGAATCAGCGGGTTGGCTATATGGTAAATCAATTGATTTTAATTTCTCTCCAGCTTCCTTCACCTATAATTTAAATATCGTTGAAATACTTTTTTAAATAATTGTAGTAATCCCGTTTTGACATTTTATTTACCTTAATAAATAAATACCAACTATTTTTGGTTCTTATTTTCTTAGATTCAATAAAATAATACATTTTTTTCAAAAATATTGACTATTATCGTAAATATCTAACATAGGATAAATCAGTTATTAATTATAATAATTTGTATTATTTCGACTGGTTTACTTTTAGCAGAGAATAGTTTTATTATTTATATATTGTTATTATGAATTATAACTTTTGATAGAAATTTTAATTTTAAAACAAATCTTTAATTGCTGACATTTTTTTTTTATTTAGACTACGATACAATTTGCCAATTAAAACAAGTAGCGCAAGAAAAAATGATTTCTAGTGAAGCAATTTTTGATAAATTAAGATGCGCATTAACGGTTGTGGAAAACACAAAAGACATTTACATTTTTCAAGTTACCCAACAGAACACACATGAAGAAAAACTATTAAATTCGATAAGGTATATTTTTTTTTTCATAAAATATTACGGTAGTTAAATATTTATTATTATATTATATAATGGATAATTATCTAAATTGTTTCATTATAATCATATGCAAGAACAACTAAAGGTCAACATTTCTTGTGTTTTTAGATTTATTAAGTCTTCAAATCCCTCCTCCTTCCACCAAAAACAAAAAAATTTAAAAATGTACATACAAAAGAAATATTAAATATTTTTTTTTAAATTTAAATAGCCCATTAAATTTTATTGAGATTAGGTGACAGAGTTCAAATAAAATATTATCGTTTTATATGTTTACATAATATTTCCTATAGCTTTTTTTTTTTTATTTTAATGCAAACAATTTTTGAATATTTTTGAAGTATTACAAATGTTTTTTCTTGCAATAATTTACTGTTACTATTCTTTATAACTAATGTTATTAATAAATTATTCTAACTTACACCAGGTAACACCAAATAATATTCATAATATTAATAATTATATAAGCAATGGTTTTATTTTTATTTGTATCATAGATTGAATTTGGAAAATATTGCGAAAATCGTTAAAAACTATGAATAAGTTCTATTAAATACTATTATGATGTATAAACATATAAACATGCGAAATATAAAATCGTCTACTTTATTCTAGATGAGATATTCTTTTTGTGCGTAATCTTTTCTTTTTTTTTTTCAAATAATACTTACAATTTGTGTCAGAATAGTACAATAAGAAAATGTTATAATTTATATACAATATAACTGTGAATAATATGAAGATGAAAGCCTAATCTAGAGGGGGGTGTATTATATCTATATTATTTTCTTTAAAATTAAATTCGAGATTGATTTCAAATTGCTGTCCGAATCAGAGTCAAAACACTATTTTCGTATAACATACGCTAAAAATGAGTGTCAACTAGAACTTTTCATATAGGTATCTAATTTTAATTTTACAATATTCATTATATATTTGACTATTTCTTCCCTAGATAAACGGATTGATAATATCGTACGTTGTTTGCATATACAAAAGCCTGTGTAATAATATGTGAATGTCAAACAAATGAAACTCTGTTATTGTCAAGTGTATAAAAACGTAATTTTAGAAATTTACGAGCCTTATTTTTTTATTATTGTTCGCGATGTATTATATTGATGAGTATTTATCAAACGCGGACCACCGTTTATTCATAGATAATGTCCAAAAGTTCCCATTATAAATATATTCTTCTTTTTTTTGTTGTTGTTCGTGGGTCCGTTCAAAAAATATCCACCTTAATCTAGAATATTTACATTTATTTTTTAAAAAAAATGCATATTTATCTTGTATACTTACCTAGTTATAATAATAATAGAATGCAAAAGCTTCGTTTATTTCCGAGAATAAATTACGAATGGCCAAAACATATTATATTATATGGCGACAGTAAATTTATATGTGAAACGTATCCTGAATAAATCATAGACTTGTCAGAAACGGTTATTTATATTATAAAACTCGGCCCGTTATTGTTGTGTCCATAACATTATGTCCACGTGGAATCAGTTCGATGAGGAAACGAAAGGATTTGTCGGTCCCCAGACGGGTAGTACACTAGTATAGATTATATTATGCACGTGTGCATGTTATTATAATATACAGTTAATAAATACCAGTTATTGAGCTATACAAAAGTACCTTTATAACCAATGTGTTTAGTTTTGCAAAATACACTGTTGTAAGTGACGAAAGTTAGGAAGGTATAAAATATTAAGCATAATTTATTTAAGACATTTAGTTTAAACAAAAAGTTTCAAATAAAAATGGCAAACATACTTCGTATGATCGGTGGGTCGCTCTTGTAGATGAGAAGTTGGGAAGGTAAGATATAGAGAGGAATTTAATGTATAAATCTGTACACAACAATGATTCTTATAAAAAAAATTCTACTTTACACTCAATCTTTAAATTCTGAGTGAAGCTAATATGTAGTAATTTTACAATGATGTTTATAAACATTTTTTTTTGCTGTGGACAACTTTTCTACCAATAATTTTACTTCGATTTACAGTGATAGCCCTATTTCTGACTTTATCTGACTAGGGAGATAATTTAGGTAGCTCGTTTTTTAATTTTCTCCTGAGTTTTCCTAATAATTGGGAAAAACCGGGAATAAACGGGAAAATGTACGAAATGTATTAGTAAAATGAACTGATACAGAGGACAGGTGAGATCACTGTTAATAAGGTTGGTAATGAGAAAGGTGTAATACATAAAGTTATTTAATGTATGCCTATATCCAATGATAAACCATTGATAACAAAAAACGATTCGGAGCAGAATTCGGTTATACATGTTTTGATAAAGGTGGTAATATCTACGATTTTTATCAAAATTTGATTCTAAAACTATTATAAAAAAAAATAAAATAAAAAATACTACATCGAAACTAATTTTTGAATAAATATAAAATTATAGAGCTGTTTGTTTCTTAAATGTTCTAGAAAACAAATTCCGAAAAAATTTAATACTTTCTAAGATAATGAATGTACACAATCAGATAGATCATCTGGTACACAGAAAACAATGAAATCTATTTGCAAATTATAGCTATTAATACATAACAAATTTAGTACAAAATATAAAGGGGGGCAATGATTTTAGTGTTAGGCTCTTATTTGTTGATTATTATTAAACTATTATTGCATTTAAATCATATTTTATAAACAACATTTCAAACTCAAATTTAAACACCTGTTATATTTCATTTTATAGTTTATATTTATATAGTTCATGACAATTTTCTGGACATCGAACAGGGAAATTCAAAAAATGATCTGTAAAATATAATAGACGCCACCTGTGTTTAATGGTTTCTCCCTATAAAAAGATGTATATACATATTTATAGTCTACCTATTATAATAAAATGTCAAAAGAGTCTGATAAAAAAAAACACATCATTGAAAAGCGAATAAATTGTCACGCCCAACAATCAAAATCAAAAAAGCAAAAAATATCAATCTCGACTAAATAGTACGGAAATTGTACTATTAATATTTTTTATTTTAATTTTAAAGAGACCTTCAAGAAAATATCGATAAACTAAAAAATAAAATTGTTGAATTTACCGAAGAAGATAATGAGGATTATTACAATGTTAACTATAATATATATGAATTCGATTTAGCATCAAGTGAGAAACTTAACCTTATTTCGCAATTTGAAGAAATAACTAATAAAGTAAGAAATAATATTAGATTATAAAAGATTAATGATCTAATTAAGTTAAATATTAAATTTTATGCCTGCAATTTTATGTACATATATACTGTGCTTTTATAAAAAACAAAATAAATATTTTTGAAATAAATTAGGTAATATTATCGTAAACTTTAGTAATAAAATAATATTTTACTTTATATTAATCGAATATTCAGTATCGAGAGGTATAAAAAATATATTGTTTTCCCTGCTTCTGTTATTATACAATATATTTAATAAATGTTTTTACCTACTTTCTGCTAAAAAATATCTAAATATTTTAACGATATGAGAAATATTGGTATAATATATTTTACATAGAATCCAAAAGTCTCGTGTAGAATATACTATATGTAAAGGTACCGAGGTGAGTAATTAACGAAAGTTAAACTTAAGTTTAACCATTATAAACAAAATTTAAAAAAATAAATCCTTTTTTCGAAACTTACGAGGAAAATATTTAAAAAACGAAAAGAATATAATAATAATTATTACTATTAAAAACAATAGTAGTTTTCTAGTGATCGGCAAACTACAGTATACATATATAATAACTTGCTAGTATGGTATTATAGTTGTTATTATTTACTAACGACCGACGTTTATAAACTGAAAACTTTTTAATAGTTCGCTATTTTGTTGCAAAATATCACCAATACGCCTTTATAGAATCACTTGTATTGTTTTTCCGTGATAACCCTTTTTATTATTTCTGAATAAAAATATAGAGTTAAATATCATATAATCACTTCAATTCATATAAATTATTCATTTAAGCATTCATGATGTAGGCTATAGCGATGCTATTTATTTAAAAACATAAAGATAATCCAATAATTAAACTACATTAAATTTAATACCTATATGCAATCATATTTTTTACTGACAAACTATGTACTAATTAATCCAATTAAATACATTCATAATATACAGCAATCGATTTAAATAAGTATCCAATTACTGTCAATAATATACCTAATAGATGCCTAGTACCTACTTTAGCATAATATTGTTTAATTACGAATAGACAATATGGGATTAATTAAAATAATATGATTTATTATACATATGAACTACATGGTTATGCCTCTATGGAATATTTTATTAAACTTTACCTATATGGTTTTTGTCAAATTTATAGAATCATCAACTAGATGGAATAAGTTTTCTGTTTAAAAAATAAACTCTGCAAGCGATACTTTTTTTTGTTGTAGCTGTAATATTCAACTTTCCCCGTATCTGGTCAAATACAAAAATGTCTAGGTGAATTAATATTAATCTATCGAACTTTTTATTACTTTAGATACAAGTATTGGAGACGGAAAAATATGAATTGCGGTGGTTATTAGACTCCAGTATTTACAAACTACAGCAAGAAGAAAAGGAAAAAAAAGAAAGACAAAAAAGTCAAATAAATTCAGAAATATATGAAAGACAGCAGCTATTGGATTTAATAAATAAAGAAATAGAAAATGTTCAAGTCAAGATATCGCGTTGTAAAGATAACTCTGCGGCAGTTATTACCATGAATAATAAATTTGATGTCTCTATTAAAGGTATAATATTATTATTAGTTAATAGTTACACTTAAGACACATAATAATTATAATGTCATATCAAATAGTTTTACAAACATTTTTTCGTGAAGAAATGATTGAAAACCACGGGAAAACTCTTGAGCGATTAATAAAAGAAAATGGTGAACTCACTTCGACCGAAGTAAGATATCATAATACTCGTAATATGGCATTTTATCATATTTACCAGGAATATATAAATAAGTATAGATGCACATAAGCAAAGTTTATCAAGGCTTGTGAAAATGCGAAATGTGGGCAATTTTTTAAACTTCAGTTTAAACAAAATTTGCATCAGTACAAAAAGTTTCAAAAGTGTAAATAATTTAAATAGCTTAATTTCACTATACCTATCAATTTTAATACTTATGTCTACACCATGATATATAAGCAATATTCAAATTATACAAATGCCATACCAATAATATATTTTATAAAACTAACAGTTTCTATAAATAATATTAGTAATATTTAGTTCGAAAACTGTAAATTGATTCAAAAAATAAATAATCAAATAAAAATTAATACGGCTCACGACCAGGCAACTGTTGTAAATGATTAATTGAGCAGATAGAATATACAGAGTAATTAATTTTTGTATACTGTATATGACGATGAATTATTGTTAACAAAAAACAATTCTGAGTGGAGAATAATTAAACCTAGGGCATGAACTGCTGAGAACGTCGATAAATATTTCAATTAAAGTTTCATCAGGGAAAAAATCAGCATCTTTCAAGGTATGATATGAAGAAATTTGAGTACTTTTACTAACCGAAAGTGTTTTCTAAGTAAAACACACATTTTTGTAAAACAATAATAACTCCTTCGTTGTTATACTCAGAACCTAAAAATAATACCAGGTATGAAAAATACGAGAAAACATAAATAATATAAATAAATAAAATATAATTATCAATAAAAAGTTAATGTAAATTAAACAGTTAAGTAGAAAGCTAGATGAAAGAAATTATTTTATTTTATAATTGAGGCAAAACTCGAACAAATCGTAGAAAATCATTAGAATGAGTTACCAGCTATACCACGTGTAAAGAGAAAAAAAAATTAATTTCAAGCATTTAAAAGGTATACATATATTTTATAATGAGAAATAGTATAAAAGATAATAATATGACTGAAGTCACAAATTACTTCATTGTAAGAGCACAAAGCAGGGCAAAGTACATATCGAATCATGTTCCTATAGGTACCCAAGCCCGAAGAGAGGGGGGGGGCGGGGTTTCGTGAGAGAATTACCCCGGGCCCAGGATTTTCATGTAGGCCCGGTATATGACCTGGAAAAGAAAAAAAAAATAAATATTTACGGAATTTTTAAAAATCCGAACCCACATGAGCATTCTGTAAATACAAGGGTGGTATACAGACAACTGCAATTATATATGTTACAGTCATTGTAAAATAAAATATTAATCCGTAAATTAATATGGGTGACATAGATTAAATATATTATACGGGATTACGTGCCTTAATTAAACGATCACATTATCTTCATGATCTATTTTCTAAAATACAGAATGATCAACATAACGTAAAACGTAATATCTTAAATTGACTTAGTATTAAAAGATTAGCACTAAGATAATACATGACCGTTATTTTTTAAGGGCAGAAACTACTACTTACTTTTGATTTTCCAATTTTAAGTTTGACATTTTGTGAGTAAGAAAATAGTAGTGGAACACTACTATTTTCTACTATTCATACACAAACTCCGCACCGCCACACAAACGATATTCCACTCTTACCCCTTTACCTACAAAACTTACAACTGAAAAGTGAAATCTCGTTAATAGGTCGACAAAAATTAAAAGTTTCAACACCAAAATTGATTTTAACTAAAACACAATCTATTCATACAATATTTAATATAGATTTCAGAGTAGATTTTTATTAAAAATCAAAAGTAAGTAGTAGTATTATCCCCAAAAACAAGGGTGACAAAATATGGTAATGTTACATTTTAGAGTCACTTGTTTCTTTAATTTTCTGTAAAACAAATTCCGGAAGAAGTCATGTCTTTCTGACGATAATAAGTGTATTACATATTATGATCGGCCATGTATGAAAGTTGTGATGTATAATAATATGTAATTTATACTATACCGTATTATAAGTACGTACGAGGTCTAACCAATAAGTAATGAGACTAATTCAATAAAATACGTATATTTAAATATTAAGATACATCGATGTGATACCCTTCAAAGTACTCCCCTCCCACCCCTATACACTGGTTCCAACGTTTTTTCCAGCTCTCATAACATTTCTGGAAGGCTTTGACTGGAATATCCTGAAGTACCCTCGTTACGGCGTTCTGGATGTCAGTTATGGACTCAAAATGCGTTCCTTTCACGGCCAATTTTGTTTGAGGGAACAAAAAGAAGTCGCAGGGTGACATATCCGGCGAATAGGGCGCTTGTGGCAACACTGCGATGTTCTTAGAGGTCAAAAATCGCGACACACTGAAGGCACGATGGCATGGNTTCATGGACAAATCATCAGTTAAAATTTTTCTGACGGTTTCTCGTTTCAAATTAAGTTCATCAGCCAACATTCGAACGGTTAAACGCCGATCTTGATGCACGAGAGTGCGCACACGCTGAACATTGTTGTCAGTTCGAGCTGCAACCGGTCTCCCACTTCGCGGTTCATCCCCGACGTTTTCACGACCATTTTTAAAATTTTTATGCCATCGAAACACCTGAGCACGACTCAGGGCTTCATCACCGAACACTTTCACCAATTTATCGTACGTTTCCATAACGGAATCGCCGAGTTTAACGCAAAATTTATATTACGTTGTTCCATATTTGTGACACGCCTTACAAACACGTTGTCGAAAACATAACACAACTGGAAAACTAATTATTGTACGAAAATCGCGAGCACATTTATCGATAGAGGAGGGATGAGAGATTAACTGAACGAAGTTTCAGATTCGCAGTGTTACCACAAGCGTGGCAAATAAGCAGTCTCATTACTTATTGGTCAGATCTTGTATAGTGTATATTATTAATTTTATACAATCTATGTATAGTATATACGGAACGTATTCATAGAAATGGGGAATTTAGTGGGCTACAGTCCTTCCCCATCCCCGAAATTTTAATAAAATCTAAAAAATATTTCCAATTAACTATAAGGCTGCTGTAATAGTCTTAAATTACTTTTTATTAATTTTAAAACTAACTTTACAGACATTAATCAGTACCTAATATACATTGTGATAAATGTTATTTTATGATGCATTAAATATAATTTTAGATTCTTAGTGAAACGAGTAATGTATTGGTTTTACAATGATGTTTATATTTTTTTTCTGCGGACAACTTTTCTACCAGCAATTTTGCTCCTTTTTACAATGATAACACTTTTTCCAAAAGGAAATCTGACTGGGAAGGTACTTTAAGAAAATCATTTTTTTTTATTTTCCCAGGAGTTTTCTCAAAAAATGGGAAAATGGTAAAATAAATGCAATAATAAACAAATATTAAAAAAATATATATAATGCGTATGTAATTATTTTACCATATTATGACATATATATTGTTGACAAAATAACAATATCATCTAAATTCTGCTCTGAGTTGTTTTTTCAAATTACCTATAACAGTGGCTGCATATACAATTATGTTTTTCATTTTTATTTTATATCACAGTTCTTGTTTTACCTATTTTTACTACAGACCATTAACACTTAACATGGTACATATATAAAATATATTATATATCCGGATTATTTTTTATATCTATACACTGTAATTTACCTTACAAAAATTAGTTACCGATTATTTATTACAAATCGTTTCTTTACCAAAAATCGTATATGTTTTATACGTGTAACTACCTAGTTTATCATCCCAGCCCTGTATACTGTAATATTTCACCAAATCAATATTGACAACTCAGGAAAAATTAATTATCCAGTGATTTCCATAATATTATTTTAAGTTTGGCAGGATTAATGAAAAACAATTTATTAATATATAGACACCCGTAATTTATTAGATTTGGTACAAACGTATATAGGTAAGTACCGTATAGTAAAGTTTTTAATTTTGAGCAAAAAATGAAGGAAACTATATTTATGATAATGTAGATTTTTTATCTCGGGAAAAATGTGATTTTGGAAGCGGAAAAAGTTTAAAAAGCTGAATCCAGCAACTTTTTAAACATGAACGCAAATGACATAAGTATACCCGCAAATTTATTAAAAATGTAATTTTACACATTTCTTGGTTCGAAGCCTTGAAAATTTTGTATACAAAACCAAAAAAGACTGACTTCACCCCAAGAGTTAGCCACTATCTACCTAGGTATGTACATATAGTATCCGAAAAATAGATTAGATATTGTTTAGGTTATTATTCGATATAAGGGCACAGGATAATTTAGTTAAATAGTTATTTATTTTAATAATTATTGCAAACAATAACGAAAAATAGTTCGGTTAAAAATGTTTAGATTAACTTAAATAAAAACCGTATTAATTGGTAACTAAAAAATAAATTACCATTTATCGTGTTATTTGCCTCAACATGTTGAGCATTTGCATGGAGCCAAATATCTCTTATTCACATTTAGTGGTGAGCAAAATCACATTATTTTTTTTTGGGGTGAAACCTAAATTCCACAAATAGATGAAGTATTAGTTCAAATAAATCTAAGTGTTGACATTTTTGATTTCCGTTAACCCGTTGACGAGTTATTCTACTTTTAAGTATGAGTACGATGAGCACACACAAAATATGATCCACTATACTCTCCCTCCTCCAATCCGAACTTAAAAGTGGAATATCTCGTTAACCTATAAACAAAAATTAAAAATGTCAACATCAAAATTTATTTTAACTAAAATTCAGTCTATTTATAGATTTTGAATGTGTATAAAATTAAAATTAGTTAGGTAATCAGTTCACCCCCGAAAATAAAGGTGACAAAGAGAAATAAAANCGTTAAATGAATCGCCCTGTACATTACGCAGGTTATTTATTAGTTTATATACTATAATAAAAAAAAAAAAACCATTCCGTTATAATACCTACCTATGTCCAATTTTAAAGCCGAATCAACAATTTCTTCAAATATTCTACAATCGCATTAAGTTTCGTTTAATGTACAACATAATTAATAAAGTTTATTCAAAATTAGATTACACTATATTTCCTTGTATCAACACATACTATAGATAGGCGTTTTACCCTCAAAAATAATGATATAATATAGCATTTTTGAGCTGTTTGTTTCTTATATTATCAAAAAATTAAAAAGTCAATACATTCCAAAGTAATGAGTGATGCACGTAGATTGTACCACCATGTATAAATCACGAAATCAAATAAAAACTAAAAAACTCGAAAACAATGTAAAATAGATAAAATAAGAATAAGTAATACCTAGCAAGTAATATATAAAGCGTTCTCGGCCGCACCCTTTCCATTTAATTGGGCCGTAAATTAGTCGACAAGTTTTATATTATTAAGGTGGTCATCAAAAAATGTAAAAGAGCAATTTTCGAATTTTACAAAATTGGAGAAAATTTGGAAAACAGATAAATGGAAATAAATCGAATCAATCAATTAATAATTATTAAATAATAATTAATAATAAAAAAATCTAAGCTTTTAGACGTAAGAGAGAAAGAGAGAGAGAGAAAGAGAGAGAGAGAAAGAGAGACAAAGTTAGAAAAAAAGAAAAAGGACAAAAAGAAATACAGTCCTCTATGACGCAGGGTCACAAATAAAAAAGTAAAAATCGACCAAACCCTAATGTATCACCTGTTCAGAAGCACACGACCCACATACGCGACAGTTGAAAGGTCCAAATACGAGCCTTTCGTGGCTCTCGAAAGATTGTGCATAAAAAAAACGTGTAATAATACACGAAAATAATAAATTACAAAATTTCGGTTTAAATGTTTCCTCGTCGTATAAAATATGTCCAATCGTATTTCTAAAAGGATATATATATATATATACTCAATCGTGTTTTACCAGGCTAACACACACAAAAGTCAGAATCATCCAGCCCCTTGCGTATAAGCTGTTCACACTTTCACTCAGTTAATATTGTAAACACAGCGGCTTGGAGGCTATTTTTTTTTTTAAATATTAATTTTTGAAGAACTTACTGCGACTGCCATTACTTCGACCGAGTATCACGATAGTTTCGACAAATGTTTATCGTTCGACGGCACCCAATTATTCATTTTATGTAATTGAAATGCAATAAAAAAAGGATAATAGCTAAACAAAATTCGAAAAAAATCACTAAAGAACATTATTATGCGCGCTCTAGAATCCTAAATTTTTATATTCGGGTTTGACCTGATCCGTCCTCCTAATTGAAAAGCATTGTCTTACTATCATATTTTAAGAAACCCAAACTCTCCAAATTTATAATTATAAAATGAAGGCCTGACCCAATTGAGCTCATTTATTATAAATACAGCCCAGCCCGTTCCATTTGTCGAATCCATATAAGTCCAACCAAGCTCATTTGAGCTTATCGTAGATACTAGATAGTAGTAGTTATACCTAAGAGTATGTAAAAAATTATTATACTAAGTTAAATAAATTAATGATATGCACTTGTGGCAAGTTTTTCGGTATTTCACCTGACATCGACATTTGGCATTATAAAATTTACATAACGTCCCAAGCCTGGTTTTGGACGGCCCGGCTCAGTCCATCAAACAATAATTAAAAAGTCCAGCCCTACACAATTCCCTTTTATACAACCAAAGCCCATTCAAATTCAATGAATAAAATGAAGCCCATCCGGCCATGCCCTCTTGTAAAAAATATGGAGCAATATTTCTTGTAGAAAACATAATGCGTACAAATTAAAAATAATGAAATCGATGCTGTAAATATTCATCAGTTTTTCCAGTTTTTCCTTGGAAAATCAAAAAATGACTTCTTCAATACATCAACTAAATATCCAAACTGTTACAAAAGAGGTATTTTTTTATTATTTTATTGGATCAAAGTGGTTTTACAATGATGTTTTATTTTTTTCCGTGAACAAATTTTCTACCAGCAATTTTACTTCGATTTGCAATGATAGCACTTTTTCTGAAAGGAAATCTGACTGGGTGATTATTTGATTTTTCAGGAGTTTTGCCAATAAATAAAAAAAATAATGGAAAACTTGGAAACCGGGAAACAACGCAGGAAAAACGGAAAAATAGGAACAAATATTATTAGGTTAAATATATAATACATATTATGTAATTATTTTACTTTAATATGACATATATTATATTGTTGACAAAGAAACACTATCACCGAACTCCGTTTAGAATCGTTTTTTCATTAACAATGATTAATCGTTGCGTACAGATATACATTAAATTTCCCCTCTACCTTCCCAACTTCACACTTACAACAGTGACCCACCCTTCGTGCGAAGTATATCCGTCTATTTCTTATTTTGAATTTTAGGTCAATATAGAAGCATACTTTATAAAAAAAAAAAATAACATAATAATATTATTTAACTCGAAAATATTATACTGCGCTCTTTGTTCATGGCGAAAACTTTTCACTATTGTGACAATTGTTAACATTATATAACAATGGGGTAAGACTTATGAAAATAGAGTAACCATCGTAAAAATCAAAAGACAAACGCGGTTATTTATTCATTAAAAAATCTAAAAAGTAAAAAATGTATCACTAAATACAGAAAGGGCATGTATTCAAATGTTTAAATTTATTTTCAAGAAAGACAAAAATCGCCTTCAGCACCCATAATTTTTTAATATTTCATAAAATGATCGTTAAAACTTATAGGTGATATCTAACATCGGTTATTAACGTGAAATTTGTTTTTCAATTTATTCAGAAATATTAATTATTTGTGTACTTCTTGAAAAATGTTAAAATTTGAATATGTACTCGTTTTATATTTATAGATTCATAATACGACGTAACTATATGCTGTAATAATTTATTTTAGTAACTCTATTGGCCATCGGTTTTTTAGTAACACATTCAATTCCTAAAAAATATATATTCTTGTATACCTTCAAAAAGGAAAATTGGCCGTTTATTTTTTTCATTAATAAATTATAAACTATCCCAATGGATTCCGAGCGAAATTCCTCAGGGATGCATCTATTGGTTTTTTATTTTATGTGTTCACACTTTCAGCCAAGAGAAGTATTACTGCTATAGTTTTGTGCGGAAATATCAATAAATATTGGAAGTTTAACACATAAAACACTTAGAAGGGGGACATTTATCGAATTTCCTAGTATCTCAAAAAACGCTTTAAAATATCATACACAAAATTAAAACAGTTTACGGACACGCCCGTAAGTGATAAAATCAATATTGGTCAAGTGTATCGATGTAATTTAGAAAATAGAAACGTATAATAATTCTAAAATCTAAACCTAAAAAGTTGTAATCAACTATTCGTCTAAATATTTATCATTAACTATATGGATACGTGGTTATAATATTTGACAGCATCTTAATATGTTGCTAAACATCTGGTTTTACGTAAATTATAGCTAAATAGTTATTATAATTATTATTATTATACTATATATTTTTTTCAAAATAGTATCAATTTTGAACAATGTTAAACATTAACCTAAAATATTAATTTTAGATTCTCGAACAGATCATACAGGTTAAATATCATGTAAATTTATTTTAATAAAATATGTAAATACCCAGTGGCGAAGTAAACTATGTTTTTTCAGAATAAATTGCTTCTAGATTTTTGGTGGGGTGGTATATGAGTCCTATAAATTGGTCACTTACTCTATACTCACCTGTTAGTACCTATTAGATGGGGATACGGCAATACTTGGAATATATTTTATTATTGGTAACGCAATTGATATAATGCAATTTAAATAATAATCATCATAAACAACATTATTTTCCGAATATTTTATTTCAGTGACCGCCAGGCGGCCGTTATTCAATGAATTGTGTTTTCGTTATTACTTACGATTGATACCACACCTTAAATAAATTTAACCACTTTGGTAACCTATATGCTTCGATCAAGGCAGCATTCAACTGACACCGTGTGCCGTGTAGACCGTGTGAGCCGATATTTTACCGAATTACCACAATATGTGATTGATTACTTAACAAAATTTGTTAACCTTTGATAAAAAAAAAAAAACAAATATAGGTTTATGGCGGACTACTGATTAATTCGAAATACAAAGTCTAAAAATAATAAATATATTATATTTTTATTGACTATTCACTAGTCACTACTTATTAACTATGTCCAAACGAAAATATGATATGGATATGGAAATTTATCAGGAGCAATTAAAATTGCATCAAAGAAAAATTATAATATTAGCAGCTATTTTAGATCAACAACGATACAAAAGTACGAACATGACAAAATAATAAATAATAATGAAACTACTTTGTCACGCGTACCAAAATTACCATAGATATTATGATACCATTAATAACCACACGGAAAATAGTTGAATATTTTTAATTTTATGGTAACAAGCAGTAACGTCGGTTATCGTTTTACCCAAATTACGGTTATAATATTACTCACCCAATCATATCGTTAGGGCCACGGTGTCAGTGGAATGCCGTCTTCACACTTGAATACATGGTGTGTCTATATATTAACTACGGATTATTCTAATTTTCAATATTATGGTATAAATGTATAATGATAATCAAGTATGGACTATGGATTTTTCCATAGAATTCTTATCCATACCTCTATGGATTTTCCGCAATAGCCATTAATTGTATTATTAATTCATATTACAACTTTTTTTGCAATGAAAATAAATCAGATATGATTAAATACATAGCTGATATATACTAAAAATATTCTGCCTGTTTCGTTTTATAATGCAATTTTTTGGAATTTTACCGCGCCACTGGGCGGTAGCTCCCGAGTAATTTGGAGCGGTTCTTAAACCATAATTGGGACAGGTAAATAAAGATTCGGCGAAAACGTACCTTTTCCGTTTTTCACGACGGCCGCCAGTTGTCGGGCAGGTATCATTCGCGCCGCGTGACCGGCAGCAGTGGCGTGAATATGGTCGCAGCTACTAGGTTCATGACCAAATCAGGCGGATAGGAGTGTGTAGGTACTGGCGGAATGTTGTCAACGAGTTAACGAAAAAGGCGTAGCACAGAAACGTTTAGTCACTTGAGTTGCAGCACGCGATTTTTCCGGGGTCGCGTCTTTATGAGGGTTTTTGGTTTTTTTTTTTTTTATTTTCCCGCAACCGCATCGCATAAATAAAAACTTCGCGGCGCGCGCCGCCGCGGTTAAACGTGAAACGAAATTTAGCCGACACGCGCCACCACGCAGAAAACAAACGCAAAGAAAAACCGCGTAGAAATCGNAGGGAACAAAGCGACTTCACGGACAGCGATCGCTGACCGACGGATAACTGACGAGACGCATTTGGATTTGTGCCGCGGGCGCCGTTACGGCCAACGCGAATTATTTCCCGCGGACACACGGGTATAATATTACAGTATCGAAAATTTCATCAGAATAGTAATGTAATAATGTTGGTCACGCTGTCGACAAATTTCCTCCCCGTCCGGTACCCAAATTCAAGAACGTTCGTGGAACTGTCTACGATGGCATGGCGTGTACAACGGTAACATAAATATAGGTAGGTGGGGGCGATTCCGAAGTGTAAACACCGCCAGAACGGGCGCACGCAATGCGTTTCCGCCAAACGTGGGCCTTCATACTCTTTTCCGTCATTACCCGTTTTTACCGATTGCGCACCCTCCTTACTCTTTTCCGGCCAGACGATAAAAGCGACCTAATCATAACGGATTACAAAAATGGAATAATTGGACAGTAACGTAATATTGTGTTTAACAAAATGTTGGTTTAAATTTTTGATAAGGATTTCGTGAAAAATAAAAAATCTTACACAATTTAAAATATATATATATATCAACTAATTATAATTTATCAGTACATTATACATGGTAGCCGATGTAAACCATAATTTTTACACAATTTTTTTAAACAAAATACAATATTTTCTACATTAAACAATATTACATTACTTATATTCTAACAATCTAACCAATATAGGTATTGTAATGATTATAATGATGTACCCATGCAGAGTTGCATGAATAACCACTGAATATATTTTATTGAATTAATAGTGTTCTAATTAATATGGTTTTGGCGGAAACTGGTACCGGTCGCCAAAATATCGGTTGGATGAAATGGCAATGAATAGATCTAATGTGAACTCCGCCAGTTTTATTTTCGTACCTGCTATGGGTAATAAAACCGAAATTACCAGAGTTGTCAATTGATATTTGGTTTAATACTTCGAATCGATTAATATTTAAAAATAATTTCATCTCCGTAATATCTGAAAACAGTATTCCCAGTGACGATATTGCCAGTAGGTACCTACTACGAATTGAGATATATTATCTTAATCCGTGGTAACTACCTAAATTTGACGAACATAATCACTCGTAGTCACAGGCATAGACAATATTAATAATTTATTATCTATATCTGTACTCGTAGTGTTATCAGTTCGTGTTACGATTTAAAATATCTTAAACCGTGGTCCGTGTCCACTGGCCAAGGAGGCAATTTATTTTTTTTTCTCCCCCGAGGTCAATAATAAAATTTATGATTTTACTATTATATTACACCAATTATATACTGTTAGGTTAGTAATTTTATATTTTTAACTAACTTTTTTTTTTTCTAAGTTTTATATATTTTTTGGCATATTTAGGCGTAATTATTATTTAACGTGGGCGATTATTAATCATTATTAAGAAAATTATTACATTTATCAAACCTCTTTGCGTTGAATTGCGCGTTCGCGGACAATTATTGAACACCGCGTCAGCTCTCCCATTGCTTTGTATGGGCTATCCATATCTTATCAATGTTTCAAGAGGGACGTGTACCGTGGACTCTATGTTTCATGAAGTGAGGCGTTCTATCTGTATTTTGATGAATGATAAATCGCATCAGTTTACCGCTCCTCAGGGAACATCGCCTCACTTACAATAATTGTTACAGGAGCCGCCTATCCATTTCTTTATTATCTATGGCCTATCCGCGGCACGGCGGCTGTTATTATTTTTGTTTACGACGAACGCGTCAATTACATACAATTTCGTATTATACGTTTCAATTAACCAAACGACTGATTTGTAATGGACTAGGTATACCTACGTGATCACAATCAAAAACACAATGATTTACCAAAACAATAGGTTGGTTGTTCAACATTACATAATCTCACCTGTTTAGTCTTAGGTTGTAACTGTTAAGAGGACGTTATACCAGCATCCGCCTCGGGCCAACTACCAGGTAACGTGCAAACACAATGCTTACGCAGAATAAGTAAAACTAGCTTAATTTTGATTTTAGAGTAAAATACCTATAGTGTATAGAGAATTTTATTATTAATATTTTGGATGGAATGTCATAGGGTTTTTGTATTATTCAAAATATACAACCTTATATAAATAAAGAGCTGATACTGGAGATGGGAGCGGCCTCTGTTGTAGGTGAGAAGTTGGTAAGGTAGGATACATAAGGTTATTTCACTTATATCTGTAAACAACAATAAACTATTGCTTGAAAAAAGAAGAATCCTAGTGCTGTTCAGTAACACGTAATTTGAATTATAATTTTTTTTGCGATTTTCGTTTAGATTTGATTTCAAAACGCTTATTAAAAAAAAAAATCGTCCGATCATTTTTGAAATTTTACCACGTCTATTTAAGTTCAATATAAGTGTTATTACCACGTTTCAAGTCTCTACGTGTATTTATAACTGATTTACAGCAAAAAACTCCCAACTATTAAAATTCCTCAAAAGCTCAAAAGTTTTGATAATGATACCGTAAGAAAGTAAATGAAAAAGACAACAAAAAAGTATCTTGTGATTTTTCAATTAAATGATTTTTTCTGGTAGAAAGCGTAGTTCGTGTTTTTATAAAATAATGAAATCGTGAAATTGTATATATTCCTACGTTTTTTTCCCACTGAAGTGCTTTTATTTAAAAAAATGGCGTTCAAAATAAAAACTGACCCGTTACAGTACCATCACGACAATTTGAGCTTTCAGAAGAGTTACTACATGTAAAAATCATTCAAAAAACACCTATAACATTCCTTTCAAAATATTGTTCTCTATAAATTTCATAATATGTACTTTTATCTAAAATCAAAATTAAACTAATTTTACTAATTTTGCAAAAGCGTTATTTTTCTATGTTAGTTGGACTGAGATAGTAGATGCGGGCATGCCGTTCTCTTAAGGTAGAATTTAGCGTAGAGCCTATAATTAGTTTACTAAAATGTGACCCCTATCAAAAGACGCATTCAGATAGTAAACATTTAACGAAAATACTATCTGCAAGGTGATTTATTTGTCGTAAAACACTCGTTATTTAACAAAATATTGATTTTAACAATTTTTTTTTTTTTTGAAAATTTAAAAAATGGTAGAAAATATAAAATCATATATTCACATTATTTTTTTGGGTGAAACCTAAATTCCACAAATATATGAAGTATTAGTTCAAATAAATCTAAGTGTTGACATTTTTGATTTCCGTTAACCCGTTGACAAGTTGTTCTACTTTTAAGTATGAGTACGATGAGCACACACAAAATATAATCCACTATACTCTCCCTCCTCCAATCCGAACTTAAAAGTGGAATATCTCGTTAACCTATTAACAAAAATCAAAAATGTCAACATCAAAATTTATTTTAACTAAAACTCAGTCTATTTATAGATTTTGAATGTGTATAAAATTAAAATTAGTTAGGTAATCAGTTCACCCCCGAAAATAAAGGTGACAAAGAGAAATAAAAATGGTAATGTAACATTTTAGAGATGAATACCAATTTCTTAAATTTTCAAAAAATGTCAACACTTTGTGAAATAATAAGTGTCTTACGTTAAATGAATCGCCCTGTACATTACGCAGGTTATTTATTAGTTTATATACTATAATAAAAAAAAAAAACCATTCCGTTATAATACCTACCTATGTCCAATTTTAAAGCCGAATCAACAATTTCTTCAAATATTCTACAATCGCATTAAGTTTCGTTTAATGTACAACATAATTAATAAAGTTTATTCAAAATTAGATTACACTATATTTCCTTGTATCAACACATACACAAAAGTTTGTGTTGTTTGAATAAAGAAATCAGCCATTGTTTTAACTCAACACAATTAACACAAACATCTCTTTTCAGAAACCATAAACTATTTTTGTAAACCCAAAGTTAAATACAAGCCAACTTATTAAATAATAATAATTTCTGTATGGAAAAACACAAAACTCAATTTCAATTCAAAAGTTTCATATTATTTTAGCGTTCGTTTTAGATTTCGAGTTTGCTAAGAAAGTTTTTAATTTTATGACACGTGTTATTTTACTCGGGTTAACTTGGTTAAGGGGGAGGGGTATTGGTACATAAAACTCGTTGATATGCGTACCCACTTTACTCGGGTAAATAATTTTTTTTTTTATTCGCTGGTAACGACTTTTCTTATTTGTTTTTACAACATTTTTTATAAATTTCCGAAGGTTTAATTTGATCCAAATTTCCCAGTTTCAATGCATTAATATTCTTTTTTTCCTATTTCAACATCTATTTAATAGCATTTATAATTCGTTTGGAGATTTAATTGGAGATTAACTATAATATTAAACTATTTTATTTTAAAAATTGGAAATTTTCCACTTGAATATAAAAAAAAGGAAAAAAGGAAATTGAAAATAATTCGATACCCAAAACAAAAGAAAACAGGATGTATAAAATAGCGGTTTATCATATTTTTGTTCAAATATCATTATTATAAATGTCGACTATTTAAATTAAAATGGAACTACCGTTTTTTTTTTTTTTACCCATTTTTAAATAAGATTGTTTTGAATATTTTTATTGGATTCCTATCAAAATAATATTAATAAATAAACATTAATAGATATCGGTAAGGAATATTACCTATACTTATAAATGTCAAGGGCTCTGACTGGAGGGTAGGTAATTGAGATTCTCCCATGCAGTACAATCCATATTATAGTTTACGGAAGCCTATCGCACGTAAATAAATAAATATCTTTATATGGTACGGTGGTCCTAAATAATTGAAACGGCTCTCTATATTGATTCTTACATACAATTCAACACACTTTATCTCTTTTCGTTTATTTTAAAATAATCTAAAACTTTATATATTAACATTAACACAAAACTAAACGAAAATTATCAAATCAAATAGTAGAGCTCAAAAACAATTGGATGTCGTTTGTAATATTTTTTTTTAATAGAAGTGCTGTCAAATTTAACAGTACATTTTGTTTAAAATCGCTTTATTTATCCTTAGTTAGATCTCATTGAGAATTTGGTTCACAAATTCGGTCCCCAAACTATACAGTTCATATTTCTAATACTGAAAATATTCAATTAATTTTTTTAAATCTTTGGTTTTTAAAATGGAGCTACCTATCTCTAAGGATTTGTATTATTTTATTGCAAACTCAATTGGCCTTGGCACGTGTAAAATTAGACGTAAAGTTGCTGAATTAATGTTTATTTATGACCTCATTAACTATAATATTGATTGTCTTGATTAGTATTGTTTTTTTATACCTACTTATAAAACTAACTTAGCAGCTAGAACTTTTTTTCTCTGAAGCATTAGTTTAGCAAACTCTGTGTGTATGTACGTTAATTTTTTTTCTATATTTCTCGTGATCGATTTAAGAACAATGTTTTGTCAATTTTACGTTCTAATTCTAAATCTTTATTTCTTTTGTAATTTCGTGTATTTTTTGTTTTTTTGTTTTAGGTACTATGTACAATGTACATATTATTGTTTAATGCTAATTAATCATATGTATTAAAATTTAATTTGACGGGCGTCATATCCATTCATGAAAATATAAAATAAAATAATTTAATCGTACTTTATTTATTAATACAAAGTACTTAACTACATTTTATAGTTAATATTTCGAAGTTAAAGCTTCTCGAATATTCTATACAATGAACAGAACAAAAAAATAAATCATACTTCATATAAATTACTTAATTTATTTTAAATCTGTATCCAACGATAAACCACTGTCAACGAAATACGATTCTGAGTGAAGTTCGATTTAACATGTATTGAAATAAGTGTGATTTATATGGCTTTTGTCAAAATTTAAACTTAAAACGCTTTAAAATGCTTTTTTTATCGCTATATGTATGATTTATTATAATGAATCTCATATTATATTTCCAAGCATTTCTGTTCGACCAAACAATTTGATTAATTTAAAAACCAAACAAAAAACTACAAAATACTCGAACATATAAAATCGTAATACAAATAAAGCTCAATTCATACTTTTACAGCACGGCACAACATTCAAAAATATCGCCCAGTTCGCATATGACCGGTAACGATACAGACACGCACTTTGCTACAATATTTTAAACCAATATTAGTTTTATTACAAATTCGTTTCGATCAGTCATTTTTGTTTTTTAAAATTTTTTTGTGCTTTTTTAGAAGTCCGCATACTATACGTTTAGTTATATTATTTATTCTAATTTGCCAGTTAAATGTTTTGACTTAATATGCATATAAGTACTACTATTTATGTATACACAGTTTTCGAAATTGTTTATTCAAGAAGTTATTGTTTCGGGGCAGCCATGTAACAACTTAAAATGGAAATTATTTTTGCTTTCTGTATTTTTAATAATAAAAAAAAACCCCATGTATCATGCATGAATTATATTATTATTTGCGTATCAGATATTATGAACACTATATAAAATGTGTAAAATTCAGAAATTTTTTAGTCAATTGAAAAAATACAAAAATTATATTAATAAATAGGTACTCAAAATGAGTTATTATTTCAATCTGCTTTAAAATTTATTTGATAAACCTAACAATGGAATTTGATTTTATAAAAAAATGTGTTATATGGTACAACGTTATTCGCTTATTTTTTTTTTAACATTTTAAATCTAAATATTTTTTTTTTTTTAATTTTGTTTTTCCCAAAACATGGGAAAAACTTAAGAAAAACGGGAAAATATGAACTATAAAACAAATATTATTAAATAAAATATATAATACATATTATGTAATTATTTTCCATATGACATATAAGTATATTGCTGAGAAAGCAACACTATTAACCAAATTCGGCTCAGAATCGATTTTTCGTTAGCAATGGTTAATCGTTGCGTACAGATATACATTAAATTTACTCTTTACTACCTACCTTCTAAATTTCTCACTTACAACAGTGGCTGCACCCGTCCCTATTTCCTAGGACAGCTTATTTTGTGTGCATGTAAACAACTTTTTTTTTACGAGAAATCTTGCTCCAATCAAAACTTTATAGAAACTTTCTTGTAGTATTTTTGATTTTCCTTAATAATACATAGAATAGTTGGCAATTTACTATATGATTTTAGTTGATTTCTGGGTTAACTTGGCAACAAGGAATAATTACCACTTGTAATACTTTTTTCAGAATCATTTTTCGCTAGCAATGGATTATTTTTTTGGACAGATATAATTTAAATTATTCTATTTATCTCCCCTTTAACTTTCCCTCCTAAAACAATGGCACATTTATCAGTAGTATCAGCCTCTTTTTTTTCAATACTGCGAAAATGTATCTTTAAAGTGGTTTTTATAGAAATTCACAAAGGATTATTTTGAAATACATAACATTGTACAGAAAAAAAAAACCACCCTTTAGTTTCTGACTGAATTATACTTTATTGCAGGGGGACATTGACGGCATACACCCTGTACATATTATGTTAAGTAGGTATACAGTGTTGGCACTTGTCCAGGACGATATGTAATAATAGACTCGGCAGAGCTTAATAATATATTATAATATCCGTTACTTGGCGGTGGTATTCCTAGTATAATATATTAACAACACTAGTGCTCCAAAGATAAACTATAATATTATATTCAGCCGTAAATTACACAGATTTCTTTGACCAACCAAATTCATACTCTGTACATTGCCACTGACTTAGAACTGCAAATGGAGGCGCTACTGGAGGAAAGGATACAGCTGCTGCAGGACCGCATGAAAGCGATCACTGCCCAGCGAGAACAAATTGAAAAAGCCAACAGGGGGCTCGAAGAAGAACTAAACAAGTCAGTAACTTACACATTATAATAATATAACAATATATAAACAAAAAACAACAATGGTAGTATTATAGTATAAATTATCACAACATAACTTAAACAGGTATCAACCTAGATCTGTTTTGTTTGAAACCCACTCACATATATTATTATAGTAATGATTGTGTATTGTACCGTACAATTTGTATGCTTCACTAATAATTATTATTGTCTCTGGGTAACTACTAATTGTGAGCAAAAGTCATCGTTTGGAAATTGGAATTTTATTATATTTTATTTAGTGATGGAGACCAACATTTTCTTTAACATTTCGAGTACTTATACCTAATTAATAAAATATGTGTCAAACTTAAATTAGACTCTAAATAAGTAGGAACTCAGCATGCACACATGCTCTCTTATTTTGACAAATTAATGAATCATGATAAATAAAATAAATCTATACAATATAATATATAGGCACATTGGTATTTTATTACAAAATTATAATGATGTTAAAATAAAAATGAAATAATTTAAATTTTATTCTACATTACATTCAATACATAGGCACATATCATTGATACCATCAACAAATCTTGTTTTTATAAGTTTTACTTGTATTTAGTTATTTTTTGTTAATAATATGTTTTGAACTTCAAAAAATTTAGAATTTATTTTTAATTTAAACGTGTAACAAGCTTTAAATAAACGATTCTATTAATAAATTGAAAATTACATAAATAATTTATGTAATCTGTAATAATTTAAAAAATATTAGCATATTATAATATGTACCCATATAATGTATTATGTGTGAGAAGCAAGAAGAAAAACCATGATAAAGTGTTTAAAGTAAGTCAAAAACAAAAAAAATGATCAAAATATCAAACTTATTTTAACTAAAACATAAATTAATAAATAGTAAATACTACCTACTTAAATTAAAGTCTTGAATGTTCAAATATCAAAAAAAAAAAAAAAATTTGTTTTAAGTAAATACAGCTGCTAAATGGGCTGTTTAAAAATTATACATATTAAATGGTACAGTAAAATACCTATTTATATCAAACTAAATTTAATTTAAAATTAAAAAAAATCAGTATTATAGGTAATTTTTACAAAAGTTAATTACCTATTTAAACATTGTTAATTTAAATCAAATAAATAAGTCTTCAAAAAAAAAAAAAAATATATATATATATATAGTACCTAAATGAAGTTATTACAAATTAAAATATATTTAAACAATTTACAATTTATAAAATATTTTGATACTTAAAATGTATAAGTTAAAATTAATGTATATTTATAATTTATTTATTTTGGTTTTAGACTTACTACAAATTTTTACAAAATGGAGAATAATGTCAAAGTTACTGATGAAACTGATGAAGAAAAACCAAATTAACTAATTCCTTGGCATATTCAATTATATTAATTAAATTATTACAATAATAATTACTTGATACTACTTGATACGCTGTATTTGTTTGTATTTGTTCAATCTTTGTATCCAAATTGCCCAGTAATCAAGGCATGCTTGTTTTGTTAATTTAAAAACATTAGCAGGATGACCATCACTATATGCAACAACTACTAATCCTTCTTCGACCTATATAATATAGACGTATATATACATTCTTATACTGATTATTTAATATTTATAGAATACAAGTAATAATATATAATGTTTAAAGTATATCAAACAAATAATTTATTGTATTTACTCATAGGTATTACAATCAAAACCATCTCAATAAGAGATATTATTATTTAAGCCCCAAATCATTATTCCACTATATCATACATTTATAAAAAAATCTATTAAGTTTTCATTAAATTGTCTAAACAAAATTAAACTTTAAATTATTAAGCTAAGTTTTGGGCATTTCACAATAAAATTAATATAAAGATTGAATATGGACATTTTGAAAAAAATTATTGGTAGGTACTGATCAAAATTAAAATAGTAAACTAAATAATTGAATAAATTCAAAATTAATCTATTTTACAAAAATTATATTTTATTTACTTACCATAAAATCATAAGAAATATCATTATTAATGGCTCCCATATAAGCTGCTAATTGAAGAGGTGCATCGTATGTTGACTGTAAACTTGATTTATCACGAGATGACTTCTTCCATTCGATTACAACAGGAGTATGTCTAAAACACAAAAATTTTATAAACAGCAAAATGTATAAAACATTATATTGATTTAATTACTTGTAAAATGCAACACAATCAACAATGCCTTTGTACAACAATTTATCATGTACAACCTTTTTTTCGACTAAAATTGGTTTTGAAACATTTTTTAACACAGTTTCTAAACTTTTCAAACATTTTTCCACCTCATCATATTGGCTTACATTAGATTCAGTACCATTTAAATGTGATTTTATTTTGCTGTGCATAGCACTTCCTATGGCCATTAACTCTGAAAAATAAAAATAATATTTATTTATAAACTTTTATAATTACCTTACAACTAAATATTCAAATAATTAAACTTTTTTTTTTTGATATAATTAATATATTCAATAGATTTTTCCACTAAACTAGAGTGCAATTATTCCAGTATACAATTATAAATAATTGTTGTTTTTATTAATGTCAACTACCCAATGTCACTAGCCATTGCTGTATTTTAAATATAATTTTAAGGGATGTCCAATAGTTAAACTACTATAAAATACATACCTAACTGTATTTCAATTTTCAGTTATTTTACATAACCATATATTCTAATCAATAAAATACCCAAGGAAAATAGCTTTTTACACGTGTTTTGATGAGGTTTTCAAATATATTGAAATAACATAAAAATCACAAACCTTATAGACTAAATTATAATAAAACTCATAAATTCTTAATTTCACTCAGAATCTAAAATATTTCACATATAAATATCAATAAATCAATATGCTGATCTATGTACATGAATAGGTTGAAATTGTTTTTGTCGTTTTACCCACAAATACAATTTTTAGTCGCTGCAGTTTAAAAATACAGTAAGCAAAGTAAGTTTTTACAAAAATGAAAATAAATATTTAATTGAATAGATAATTATTATGATATTTTGTATCATATACCAGTTTATGGGACAGTAAATGATGTACGCAGATGTTTTCAAAAATTTATTAGAAAATTTTCTGTTTTCTTAACTTAGTATTTTATTAAATATCTACTAACAAATAATTAAAGGCAAGTACCAACCTGTTGTTGATTAAATAAACAAATGTATAAAACACAGTAATATTGTAAAAATAAATAAACATTTATATGGATTACATTTAATTGTGATTGATCTATTGAATTGTTTAAAATGATCTAATAAAGTAAAAACAAATTATTAAATGATTAATACTCCTAAATAAATATATTAATTAAATAATATCATTGATGATAATGAATAAAATACAATACAAAATAATCCAATATATCAACCAAATAATTCAAACAATAATATACATGTGTAATATATTTTAAATAGTTTCATACAACTAAAAATAATAGAAAATATATGATAATAAGGTACTACACAGGAACAACCAATTTTATTTTTAAACTACAAGATTAGGAATTATAATATACATATTACATGTCAAAATTATTATTTTTAATAACATATTTAAGGGAAGAATAATGGAGTCCAGGAGGAAGATCTAGAATTAGTTATTTTCACGATTTAGAAGAGAAAATGGACTGCACATCCTACCAACAGCTAAAGGAAGCAGCAATGACCAGACACATATAGTCAAGTTGACAAGGTGTTACCTTTAGGACATAATAATTATGAATATACTATAGTGAAGACAATATTGTGATTAAATAAATTTGTTTGCTTCTAATATTTTCTGTAATATTAATAAATTGGTGTAATATTTTTTCAAATTTATTTTAATAACTTTGTAGGCTATACACAGCACATACACGAGCCTTGAAGCCCTATTGTTATTAAATCTGAGAATATTGCAAGAATTAGATTTAGGGTGTTAAATTGCATTTTCAAATAACAAGATTAGCGGCGTATAGAAAACAAAAGTGGTGAAAAACAAAAGAATACATTTTATAACATAAGATAGATATTAAATATTAGGTATAAAGAACCCTGCAGTGTTATAGCCATTTTAGGAGAAATTTTGGAACTGAAAATGATTTGAAATTTCTGACAACAAGGCTAATAAAAACCTTTTTAAACCATAATTATTTTACAAAAATATAATCATTTTCTTGGATATTAAACTGTGCATGATGTTATATAAATAAACTTAACAAACAAGTTTTAAAAAAATATGATTTATTTTACCTTTACTATATTTATTAAAGCCGTCTTCTCCAAGCTTTTCAATCATATTCTTTTTCCAATTTTCTAAAGCTGCTTTTGACTTCTCTGACATTGTAACATTAAGAATGTTTGTTACTGAAGGGAGAACACGATTGGGGATTTCTTGTATAATCATTTCAGAAGACTCTGATGCAATAAACTTATCATAGTATTTTTCATTTAAATATTGTTTTGAATCATTGATAAAACTAAAACCATCTGAATAATCTAAAAAATGTAGCATTATGGTAAAATAAATGAATAAATTAAATATGACTAAAAAAGATCATACCTATCTTACTTTTCGACATTGATTTAATATTTGACTTAAATGATTGATCAAGATGATTATTTTGACTTTTTTCCCCATCGTCCTTGTTTACAACTTTGAGTTTATGATATTTTTTTCTAGATTTTTTCGTCTCCAAGAGTTCGCCGAATAATTTCTTAGTGTCCATATTCATTTTTTTAAACAAAATACCGAGATTTACTTTTTTCGAATCTGTTGTTTTAAAACGTAACGAAGAATATATTCCGAACATACCTGCGAAAGAGATCACATATTATAATATTAGTGCTGTAAGTTTTAATCTTAAAATAGATTCTTTGTAAATGTTTTAGACATTAAAGGAACACAGATGCAATATGTTAACAAATTGAAAACAAGATCGAAATTTCAGAGATAACAAAATCAAGAAAAAAAAATGTTACTTTTTACCTGCATTAAATTTTATTTTTTGTTCATCTAGATTCCTGTTTAATCGAATTTGTTTATAAAAGAACTGATACTGGGGACGAGTGTGCCACTGTTGTAGGTGAGAAGTCGAGAAGGTAAGATAAATAAAGTTATTTAATTTATAACTGTAAGCAACGACAATCCATTGTTAACGAAAAACTATTCGCAGTGAAGTTCGATTTACATGTTTTGAAAGGCCGTAATATTTACAATTTTTGTCACAATTTGATATTAACTCATGAAGAAACAAAAAAAAAAACAAAATATTACCAAAATTGCAATCGATTAAATTTTGTTTTGACCACTAAGTGCAACTTAACTATATTAAAGAGATAAGGAATATTGTTTTAGATTCTGAGTGGTGCTGAGAAGTTTATAGTTTTACAAAGATATTTATTTTTATTTTTTTTTTTTTTATCTACGCGCAACTTTTCTACCAGAAATCCTGCTCCAATTTTTTTTTTAGCGCCTTTTCTGAAAGAAACAAGGGAACTGAAAGGGCACGTACTTTAGGAATGTGGTTTTTTGATTTTCCCAGGATTTTTATGGGAAATAACGAAAGAAAATATACCTATACAAACAAATTGGTATTGCTCAACACTGTCAAAAAATATCAACAGACAACACGACGGTCGAATCCCTGGCAATGCATGTTGCTACAAGTTCGCGACAGGAAACATCGTGTTGCTTCAGTGTGAGAATATTCATTATTTTCTATAAGATTAATCAAATGCAAATATTATTGCTTGTCGCCGATTGCTAATTGCTCGTCGCCTATTGCTCCGGTGTGAATGCCGCCTTATCCCCATTTGTATTGCAAATATTTATGTAAAATGTAGATCAGTTACAATCAAAAGTTATTCAAATACTTAAATACAGATACATAAATATAAAATTGTTTTAAGAACTATTACATTTTTGTTCAAAAATTATTTGAACAGGTAGTTAAATATTACTTGTTTAATTAAACTATATTTTATCAGCGTAATTATACACGTTTATCTATAATAGATGAAATAATTTGTATAAAATAGGTATCTACCTAAAGCAAATATCTGGTAAATATTATTACAATTATTGAAATTGAAAATTACTTTAACTTTTACCTACCTACCTAATTTATTAACTATCATATTTGTTCCATAACTTTTAAACCCTCAATAAAACTATTTATTCATTTTGAGTATAACAGTTTTATTAAAAACAATAACTAGTCAATTTTATAACGTTAACTACCATTTTCTATTTCAAATATTACGTTAATAAAAATATGGAAGAAAATAAAAATTGACCATTGATTATATTGTAATTTATAATCAATGGATTAACATAATAAATTCTAGGGTGCAAAAATTAAAAATGTCTATTAATTATTGGTATTGGATGATGATTATATTCTTAATCATGTGGTACAAAAATATCGAAATCAAAGTATACATTGCACAGTTTATTTCAATACTTTCCAATACCTACATCACTGTACTTTTAAATACAATTTTAGTTTGTAATTTGTTTTAAAATTTTCCCTTGCAAAAATCTAAGAAGACCAAACTAAATAACTACCAAATATTATTTAGGTTAAGTTAAATTAACTCCTTTTTTTAATACTCAAAAACCAATAAAGAAAAGGTGGACATTATTATGATGAAAATACAAGTATGTGTGTACCTGTATCTATAAAACTATTATTTGTTTGGATCAAACGAAACGAGGTTGCAACTGTTTACGCAATTGTACTAACAATTTAGCATACCTAATATACCAGCAAACTATAAAACAGGTATCTGATAATATATTGTTTATAGTATATACAGTCAAATACTGAAAAAGCTAAAATAATGGTTTAGGTACGCTTAATAATAAATATTAGGTATATTTATTATTTGTAAATCATATAATATCAGCTTACTTAAAACAAATTATGATAAAATTGACTATATATTTTTCTTTTGTCGTTACTATAAATATACCAAAATAAAAGCTTAACAGATTTCAGTATTGTACTTATAAAAAATTTAAGTTAATATTTAACGGATAAGTTTTTTTGTAATTAGTTTTATTACCCATTTCAAATAAAATACTATATTATTAGAAATCACAGATTTAATGAACCTAAATAAAAATGATAATACATTTGTATAAATATTAGGGAGCCTGTTGCCATGGTGTTTCGACACAAAAACATGGTTTACAAGAAAAACTCTCATGCCTCGTAAAATTATTAAATTTCGATGATTATTTTTTTATTCCAAAGATCTAGACGTCCTACATTTTGTATTGAATTTCATCTACAACGTTTTATCACAAACTCTAAAATATGTTTTATAATGGCTATAGCCGCACGAAGTGGTGTGACCAGCTAGTTGTGGGTAGTGTAACGGAACAGTAAAATAGATTCTTTCAAAAAGATCTGGAGCCTCCAGGGACCTATTTAAAAGTGACGTAATAAATCATTAGTCAGCTTCAACATGGTGTGAAGATAAGAGTTTCGAAATAGAGAACTTTATAAATTTATTTTTTAACCATTCAAGGTAAAATTGGCATTTTGCAAGAAAAGAGTGCCAAATTCAAAGTGTATTTAATGAGTGAAAAATTTAATGAACAGAGCAGATTTGAAACTTTTGGTGTTACATATAATAAATCCAAGTATTTCCAACGCTTTATAAACGGTATTATCAACCAAGCATTTATTAATTTATAAACATAGTTTTTTCAGGCCTTGAATGCTTCAAACAAGTAATAAAATATTAACACTGCACAATTATTTTTGTGCTCGTCCAAAATTTACTATACTACATGATATAGAAAATATTTTGGATAAAATTCTTTGATAATTTACCATTGGACTTTTAAAAAAATATTTAACATTAATATTTTTTAAAAAAAAAACACATACACAAAGGATAACACAACTTAACAAATATATATGCATTTATGTCTCCATATATACATGTATAATTGCTCAATATGGTTAACATATAAAAATATAATTTAACGTTTATACAAATAATATTTTTTATGTAAAATATATTTTGAGCAAAACAATCAATTATAAATAATAATAATAAAAAAATGTTTAAATTAGTTAAATTTTAGTTTTTTGTTCATATAAAAATGTAAATTTCAATAATTGTTTTATTTGTTATATGTTACACTATGATTTGGTTAAAGCATAATATAAAAATGTATAGAAACTATCTAAGTGCATTTGTTTTATAAAATAAAAATACTCAACCAACAAAACTTGTATAAACAATTACTTTAGGTTTTTTTTTATAAAATTAGTTTAAAATTAAAAAATAATGTTTTGAAAATAATACAAGTTACATATACAAAATTTAAAAATTAAAGTTAAATAATTATTAATTAAATATTATAATACTCATTAACACATAATATTACAGTCTAATTTTTACCACATTTATACTTAAAAAAATATAATATCATCACTTTTTAAGTTTTTCATTGCCTTGCGTTGTTCTTCAATTGCTTTTCTTCTAGCTGCGTCATATTTTGAATTTGAAATAACTGGTTTTTTCATTTTCGTTTTTACTTTAATAGTATTAATAGGTGTCACTTTGTTGTTTTCTTCTTCATTTTCAGGCCAACCTTTATTATTAAGTTCAACAATATTTTGCATTTCAGTTTTAACTTGATCAACTTGAATCTTGACCATATCCCAAAATCCTTCTAAATCGTTATTTTTGGGTCTGGATACATCATCAAGTGCACAGGATATGTTGTTTTCACATAAACCAAGGAACTGTTTAATTTTTTTGGACATTAACAGGTTTGATTTACCAACAATTGCTTGAATTCGAGCTTGGCCATATTCAGGAGCAATTGGTAACAAGCATTCTACCTGTGATATTAATTTTTTTATCAAATCACATTCTATATTTACTAAATTAATAAAGTAATTGCCCCCATGAATTTCTACATCACTACCATTAGTAATAATTGGTGTAGGTTTGGTTTTCTTGGGTGGTAAATGCGTTGTATTTATTGCCAATTTTGCACGGAACTGCGGGTTGAGCAACTTTAAAACAGGCAAATCAGCATGTTCACTTTGTATTACAGTAGAAGTAGGAATGTGATTATTTAATTTTTTTTCCTTAGGTGATACTTTAACACTAGAACCATAAAGTCTTTGAATTGTATTAACAATTATTGAATTTGGCGACTCAGTTCTATAATCAACTGTATCAGTAGTTGTACATTTAGTCATAAAACTTTGCTCGTCCATATCACTATTAATTGTGCGTACACTGATTGGACTGCAATCCCTAGAGCGACTCTCTCGTTTTCTGCTATCGTATTGTGTTAAAGATGATGTATACCCATTTATAGATCTGGATATGTTCACATAAGATGGTGGCTTTACTTTGAAGGGTGGCTTTTTACTTGTCCGAATTGGATCATCAATATAGCGGTCATCTGTTACTTCTCTGGTACTCATCACTGCCACAATGGCACACCAATTTAATTACTTGATCAGCTTCGTCATTCCTGTTAAATTTACTCAATTAAAATATTATAGAAGAACAAATTTTCTGATATAAATTAATAAATAAATTATATCTATAGGAACCTAATTATTCATTATAATTTTATACCATAAAAATGTTAGAAATAATGATATCCAAGGTTTTCAAAAATAGTGTATCAAATAATATTTTATTTAAAGACTTTTATAAATTAATAGAAACTAAGGTAAAAGTTTACGATCAAACAAAACATAGGTTCATGAATATACAAGTTCATCAAATTCTGTGATTTTAATTTAAATCGGTGAATAGGCTCAAACAAGGGCCCTTTTGTTTAAGTATTTCATAATTTAAAACTAATTATCTCTTCTAAAAATGATTTAGAATAAAGTATAATAATAATAAAGAATAATACAGTACCATAATCCATTACCTTTTTAAAAATAAATGTGTAATATTGTAGTAGATATATATAAATACACAAGTGAAATTTGTACAAATACAGAATTATTATGGATACCTACCTAGTATAATTACTTAGTTATTAAATTGGTACATCACTTTCCTGAAATAATAATATGAATTGAATGGGAGGAAATGACTTGTAACTTGTTGAAAACCTTAAGGTAATCTTGACACACTTAAAACCAGTAGTCTAAACTAACAGTTTTTTTATATGTGTAATATTTTAATATTTAGTATTAAAAAGAAATTAATTTCTTTAAAAAAGGAAACAATTAATATTTTTTTTTAATTAAAATTCCAGTTATTAAAAAAATGTATTTATAACACAATAAAATAATGTACATTTTAAATTAAAAAAAGTATCATTGTAAAATGAAATCTATAATTTTTTAATAAGTACCTACCTAAAGTACTAGATACCTACATATGGTATTTGTTTTTGTTTTTGATTTTTTTTTTTTTTAAACAAAATAATTAAATTGTTGATTCAAAACATACATAAACACACTCAATGTCAAGTTGTGTTTACATCAAACATATTATTAGGTATCTACCTAAGATAAACAAATGTGTCAGTTAATACAGATTTTTGTTAACACTAGCATATTGTATATTATTGAAAATATACATTTAAAATATGTGCCTAAACTAATAGTACTTTTTAATTTAAAATACATTATATAGGGACAGATAATAAAGAATTATCTATGTACATGAATAGTACTACTCACTTAAATTATCAACAAAAAGAATACTTATACATTTATATTATTATCTAATTCTAATATCTTTTAATGAAATAATATTATAAGCCTTTTTTAAATATGAAAAAAATATCATCTGATTTATTTATATGGTGGTAAATACCAGCTTGTTTATTTTTTTTGCAATTAAATTCAGAGTATACAACTTTAGAATAATAATTGTTTTACCTGTATATCCATTATTAATATAAGCAGATGAGATAGTAACAAAACTGACAGAAGACATAGAAGCTTTAAAATACTAATATATTACTATTTAGAAATAATTATAAAAATATAATGATGCACAAAAAAGAAATTATACACTGACAGGAGTACAAAGTTTATAATACTTTGAACACTAACACAGTAGGGAACAATATCGTATTAGGTACCTATAATTACAACACTACAATATTCTAAAAAATAATATAAATGGAGAGCAATGAGAATAGACTTCATTCGTTAGAAAAAAAAAAACATAAGACACCCCAAGGGGAATTATTACCTTGGAACCCACGGCGGTTGGTTTTTGTCATCGGATAGTTAGGTGAGTGCAATAATTTTTGTAACCACACAGACACAACAATAGACACCGACGACAATGAAGACGTGTACGTGCACCAGAAAATTGATTATGTAAAATTATTCTTTTGGGCGGCGGACCGAATCGCGGGCGCCTAGTTTGTTGTACGTGCCCCAAAAGAAGACAATGTGGAACGAGGATCATTATCATAGAGGTAATAAGTCAATTATTTCGGAGGGAACACCCCCGAATGATCTTGGGTAGAATCGGGAGGGGAGAAAGGCAAAACACGTGCAGGAGCAAAAAAGGAAAAAGTAAAAGTTTCCAAAGGCCTTGAAATCGCAGAATCTATATTACCTACCGTATATTAGGTATTGTATTTATACAAATTCCAGTGTACTCACTCGGTTCGTATTCACCAGCAACGTCGTTTTCCCAACACGAGTTTTAACTGCTTAATGAAACGTTCACGTTAGAAGAAACCGGAGTAGGTGAACGGCCGGCAATTATTTTCACGGGATAGCCGGTGAGTCGTGAGTGGTGACTGGTGCCTGGTGGCACGGGATCTCAGTTGAATTATCGTCGGCGAAATCGACGATTTCGGGAGCAGTAGAGATAACGTCCAAACACAACTGTCTTGATATATATTGTTATTATTAGATATTGTTATTTGTTATTATTATTATTGTTATTACCGTTAATTGGTTGATTTTTCATAGCACCTAAAATAGATACGGAATTCCTACATTTTCAGTTTCGATTTTCGACTGTTACCTTTTTGGCTATCTTGTTTCGAGGTTATGTGATTTCCGTTCGAATGGCACTCAGAAGTTCAGTAAGCTGGTTGCTAGCGCGGCGATTCACGTTTTTCCTCCAGTGGATATGTTCGTTGTTATCACCGATTATCACTAATATTTTGTTATCAACGTCTTATCAATCTTTTCCACTTTTGTAAATAAGTTTACCAGATATTTTCACGTGATGGTCGATCAATTAATGAGTTCGAATTTTTGTCTAGTTCTTTTGTGATTTTATATTTATTTTACACCAATAATGAATAAAAACGTTGCTTCTACGGTACACAAAAACGCCAACGGTGCTAACAATTGGATAAAGTTCATAAACGCTTCACCGCCACCAACTACTAACTTAAGTAACCCTGTTGTCCAGGTAAATTTAATATTTGTTGTTATAGTTGCTGATTGTGCTGCGTAAAAAAAAAATATTCACATAACATGTTGATTTAATATTTTTAGAAACATGAGAAAAAAGAAATTGAAGTTGTTGCAATTGATTGTGAAATGGTCGGCATACAACCTGATGGCCAAAGAAATATGTTGGCTCGTGTGTCAATTGTAAATTCTAAAGGTGAAACTATTTATGATAAATTTGTTAAACCTACAGAAAAAGTTATTGATTACCGAACACCTGTTAGTGGTATTAGACCTGAAGACATTGAAAATGGTGAAACCTTTGTTACAGTTAAAAGAGAAGTCAGTGTGATACTTAAAAATAAGCTATTAGTTGGTCATGCAATTGAACATGACTTAAGAGTGTTAAAAATTTCACACCCTAAACATATGATTAGAGATACATCAACTTATTGGAAATTTAAGCAACTCACAGAAGGCCGAACACCTGGTCTAAAACGATTGACATTACATTTTCTCGGTGCCAACATACAGGAAGGTGAACATAGCTCTGTTCAAGATGCTAAAGCTGCACTACAGTTGTATATGTTGGCACGAAAAGATTGGGAATTAATTTTAAAAAAGAGAAGGAGCCGTCCAAGAAATGGAAATAAAAGTGGACCTCAGCAAAGACGTAATAGATAAATAAATAAAAGTAAATGATTTGAATGTTTTTTTTTTTTTTTCTGTTCAATAATAATCTTTTAATTTGTATTATGATAAGACTGCTATTGAGATTTATCTACTTTTATAAAAGTATGTAAAATATAATTTTACCTGATTTTTCATGATAATGTTTAAATGTTACATTTAATTTGTTTATTAATTTTAATACCATATATTTCAATCTGAAGATGATTTATATTTATTTAAAATTTATGTACAGAATGTGTTCAAATAATGTCATAAATAGTTCAGGAATTGCTAATTATATACATAATTAGAAAAATTAATACATTTTTAATTTACTTAGTCACTTTTTATATGACCACGACAAAATAGGTAGGCTATAATATATTGGGAAATCACCAAGAACATGTGTATGTACTGTTAAATATAAGAACAATCATTAACAATTAAGATGAACTTTTAAAACTAATAATAATGTATTATAAAACAAATGAACCTATGTAAAACAGAATAATATAAATTTGAATATCTTTATAAGAGATTTGTTATATTTCAGGACTTGTAACCAAAGGAAATTATATAAATAAAAAAATTATAATTTGTAAGACAGCTAGTATTTAGAGTTAATATAATAGTGGTAGGTTAGGTTATTGGAAAAACAAAATATTGGAAGATCATTTTGCTGAAATTACAGATATAGATCATAGAATAATATTACTCTATATTGTAACATATCTCACTGTAGACTACTTTCCTCTACTATTATCATTTAAATGATAATAGTTGACATCTGGGCCATAGAGTTACTCTATGATATGGATGCCATTAAACTATGTTATCACAAAATTCCCTAAAACTTTACTCCATATTTTTCCAGAATAAAAATATTTATGAGAAATTGTATTCTGTATAATTTGGTCACAGAAAAAAATTTAAAGAAAATGTTAATCGCTCATTGTGTTCATAGATTCTAAAAAAGACCAGTTTATTTATATGTTATCTGTAAAAAAGTATTATCTAAAGTAGATGGGTCCATGCCAATTATATAGTCTATTAAGTCTTTAATTTGAACTTTCCAAATAATGACTGTTCTTTGTTTTGGATGTTCAAACAATTAACTATGCAAAGGAATGATTGGTCGGAAGAACTAATTTCCAATGTTTTATGCACATTTAAAATGTATCTTCAAACATATAGCTGTATATATATTTATGAACATATTGGTGTTGATTTGTATGATATACACAATTATATTTATACAAATTTCGAACTTTTTCAAATTAAATAGCTTATTTTAAAATGAATAACTTGGAATTGAGTAATGTCAATTTGACTAGTTTATTCTCATGTCCTTAACTATATAAATTTAAAAACTTACTTTCAGGGATGCATGAATTCAAAAATCAATTATTTTTTTAAAATATAACAATCGAAATAATAATGTAATTTATTAACTATAAATCTGAATTTCAAATTTTTTTCCAATACACAAAAGTAAAATTATTAAATAATTTATAACCTAAATATAACTAAATTACTTATTTTGGTCCCAACATATCTTCTGGTTTGACCCATTTATCAAATTCTTCTTCAGTTAAATATCCAAGTTTTAATGCAGATTCTTTGAGTGTAGATCCATCTTTATGGGCAGTTTTAGCAATTTTAGCAGCCTAAAATCAAAGTTAATTAACATTTAGAAATGAAGAAAATTTGAAATTTAATTTAATAGATATATAACTTACTTTATCATAACCAATATGTGGATTCAATGCAGTAACCAACATAAGAGAATTTTTTAAGAGATGAGAAATTCTGTCTTTATTAGCTTCGATTCCAACAACACAATTGTCTGTAAACGACATGCAGCTGTCTGCCAAAAGTCTAGTAGATCTCAGTACATTAGACACAATCATAGGTTTGAAAACATTTAGCTCAAAATGACCATTACTGCCCCCAACTGTTACAGCTACATGATTGCCCATTACCTGAGCACACACCATTGTGATTGCCTCACACTGAGTAGGATTTACTTTACCTAAATTTCAATAATCAGATTTTAATATATATTATAATTAGTAAAAACCAAGTTCATTATAAATAGGCACCAGGCATAATACTGCTCCCAGGTTCATTTTCTGGTAGTGATAATTCACCAAGACCACTTCTAGGTCCGGATGCAAGGAATCTTATGTCATTAGCAATCTTCATTAAACTGCAAGCAAGCACATTTAATGCACCTGATACTTCAACCATAGCGTCATGGGCAGCTAGTGATTCAAAGAAATTTGGAGATTTTTTAAATGGCAACTTAGTTAATTCGCTTATCTTATCAGCACACTTTTCAGCAAACCCAACTCTTGTGTTCAAGCCAGTTCCAACAGCTGTACCACCCAATCCCAATTCGTAAAGATGTGGTAGAGTATTTTCAACTCTTTTAATACCATTATAAAGCTGTCTAACGTATCCACTGAATTCTTGTTCTAAAGTCAATGGTGTAGCATCCTAAATAAACAATGATTTACTATATTATTAATATATGCAATAATAATCATACAGTAGTATAAAGTATTCTACATAACTTATATTTATCATTAATTATTGTCATCATTGGTTTTAGATTTAATTATGCAATTTAGTAACATAGATAATACATAATGATGGGCCATATTGGTTATCAGACTTTATATTATTATATTCTTTTGTCTCAATAAAAAAATATATTATTTTGATATTGCATGTTATTGCATTCTCTTTTTTATTTGATTAAGTGACCCGCTCGCACTACATATACTGCTATACAAAATATGCCTTTTCCATTATATACTATCAATGTTTTATAGTTCTAAAATGTTTAATTACTATATTTTAATTTCAAGCCCATGTGTAAGTTCTTAATTATAAATTAGCATAAAATATGTAGTATTTTATTTGAAAAATAATTAACTTATTTTTTTTTTATTTTAACATAATTCTTATAAAATAATAATTTATTTTAATTTAGGTAGTTTTTTTTTTTAAAAAAAAAATTGAAAATAAATAGGTATCTTCAAATCATTTTTAGAATGTAAATATTAAAAACTTCAAGTTAAAATAAATTTTAGGATAGGAAAATATAATATGTAATTGTGCAACATGTGAACAAAAACCCTTACAAAAACTAATTTAAATTCAGATTACTTTGTGATTGTACTGTACACATTTAAATGCAATTATCCTTACTTGTGTGTGTGTTCGTCCTATTTTTATTATACCAGTGAACTCTTTGGATTTCTTATCTAGTTCTTTGTGTAGATGTTTTAGTGCTGGCAATAACAAGTTATTTAATTCCATAGCAACTGCAATATGCATAGCTGTTGGGAATGTGTCATTGGAACTCTGACTTTTATTTACATGGTCGTTAGGATGAACTGGTTTTTTAGATCCCAATTCTCCTCCCAAGATCTCAATAGCTCTATTACTAATCACCTATAATAAATGTCAATTAATATTACCATCAAATATGAAGTTATTTGTGACATCCTATATACTTGAATTATTTCAATTATACATACTTCATTAGTGTTCATATTTGACTGTGTACCAGACCCAGTCTGCCATATGACCAAAGGAAAATGACCTTCGTTGTAAAGTTTTCCACTAATTACTTCATCGGCTGCCTTACTTATAGCATCAGCAATATTAGCATCAAGACCAAATTCTTTATTTACTTCAGCTGCAGCTTTTTTCAATATTCCCATAGCCACAATTACAGGATACTGAAAAAATTAAATTAAAACAATTTTGAAATTATAATTGCAATAATTTGTATATATTTTAACTAGTAATAATTTGAGACCCTTCTATGAGGGACTTGAACATACATATGATACATTTCCTCAAAACGACATAAAAATAATAATGGGTAACATAACTGCAAAAATAAGATGGGAAATTGTGTATAGACCTACAATAGGTGAAGAAAGTCTATATGGCATATCCAATGATAATGAAACTCGTTATATATATTTTGATGATGTCCTATGGTATCATCATCAGCAGTATCTGTTTTCAGAGAAGAAACAATTAAAAATGATTATCTACATAGATCTCCCCAGATGGATACTAGGTGGATAATTAGGTCAAATGGAAGTTTCGGACGAGGGTAGATAACCCCAAATAGTTTAGATGAAAATGAAAGAGAAGATATGAACTAATATAAATTTGAAACTAAAACAACAATCAACAAATAACTCTTATATTCTATATTCTACTAATTCTGTTATTGATTATAATATGACACAAGGGAAAAAACAAAAAAAAAAAAAAATGAAACATGTTTTTTAAAAACAGGTGTAATGTTATATAGTGACATACAGTTTTCAAATTGCTATAACTTACAAAATAATAATTTCTGCAAAAATTAAAATATGTTCAAAAAAAAATTTTAATTTGTGTGGGGTATGGTAAAGTGCATTATAGCTATAATTCTTAACAAATTGTATTTTTATAATGAAAATTTATTATTAAAATATAGTAGATAATAGTATATTATGTAAATGATAAAATATAATATAACAGGTATCATATTTTAAAGTTGTTCACACTCCCACATAATATAGATATAATTGTAGACAAAAAACAAAGCAAATATTTTAAAAGTTGTAATTTAAATCCATAGCTGGTGTAGGGAAAGTGGCGCTCCCATCGCCCAGTGCACCTTATAATACGTGTACTGCAGTAGCCCTACCCTTACCTTAACTAGTTGGGGTAGTCTGGTCCTCCAGGTTGAGGGTTGAGCGTCGGGCTAACAACCCGACCTCATAAAATATTTCATCGTTAAGAAATCATCAAACAAGCCTCGGAACTGGATCAATCATGGAAAACAACTGGATCGGAAAAAGGACTAAATTTGGGAACTTAGAACATAAGAATTTTTAACAAACCTGGAGCTCTAAAATATGTACTCGAAGAGCAAAACAAGTATAAACTGGATATATTAGCTATACAAGAGATCAAGTGGACTAATAACGGGAATATCAAAAAAGAAAATATCACTCTTTTCTATAGCGGATCTGAAAATGGAGTGGGTTTTGTGGTACAGGACAAAATACTACCATGCATAAAACATTTTTCAGCAGTCTCAGATCGGATTTGCTATATCCGAATAGCGGGTAGGCTATTTGACCTAGTCATTATAAATTGCTACGCACCAACAGAAGATAAAAATTACTGAAAAAAGGTGGGGCTGAAATAAGAAGAGAAATTATGGAGTTGATTTCAATTATATGAGATACAGAAACCTCTCCAGAGAACTGGACTACTGCAATAATATGTCCTATATTAAAAAAGGGGGACCCGACCAAAACAAAGAACTACAGAGGTATATCTCTATTGGACACGTGTTACAAAGTGTATACGTCATTAATACTAGAAAGGATTAACCCATATGTTAACGAAATAGTTGGGGAATATCAAAGCGGCTTTAGAAAAGGTAAATCGACATTGGACAATATTTTTACTCTGAGACAGATAATGGCTAAGTTTTATGAATTTGATAAAGAACTGCACCTTATATTCATAGACTATAAGCAAGCTTATGATAGCATTGATAGAGACAAACTATGGAAAGCACTAGAAGTACTAGGCATTCCTAAAAAATACGTAAGTCTTATAAAAGGATGTAACAATAGAACTGTGTGCGAGTGCGTTTCCTGCAAGAAATGTCTGAAACCTTTGAGGTAAAATCGAGCCTTAGACAAGGTTATGCTCTATCACCCACCTTGTTTAATCTAGCATTAGAAAAAGCAATGAGAGAATTATGGGACGGTCGAAAAATGGAAGTATGTGGGAAACGAATAATATTGGTATACGCAGATGACATTGTAATAATGGGAGAAACTAGAGATGAAGTCATAAATACTACGTCCAAACTCTTGAAAGCAAGTAAAACCATAGGGCTGCGTGTAAATGAGGAAAAGACGAAATACTTAATGGTAGCAAGAAGAAGCCCAAACATAGACCACATAACAGTAGATGACTATATTTTCAAAAAAGTGGAGGTATTTAAGTACCTAGGTGTTAACATAAATAGCAACAATGATATGCATGAAGAAATCAATGATCGAATACCATGCGGCAACCGATGCTACTATAGCATAAGGAGACTCCTTAAATCAAAACTACTGTCACATAACTCAAAGACACTACTGTATCATAGCTATTTACGACCAATAATCACATACGCGAGTGAAACATGGTCACTGACCAAAGGAGACAGCAAACGATTAATGACCTTCGAAAGAAAAGTACTGAGAAAGATATACGGCCCAAAATTTAATGCAGAATCACAAACTTACAAAAGAAGGAAAAATCAAGAACTACAGGAGTTATATAACAGGCTAAATATTATTTCATATATAAAATGCAAGCGACTAGAATGGTTCGGCCATGTTTGGAGAGCGAATGGACAAGTAATAAAAGAAGTGTTAGTTAACAAAATAAATAAAAAACGTCCATTAGGAAGACCCGATGGATGGACGTTATAGCTCAAGATATAAAAAACGTAGAAGAGTCATCTTTTGATGACGCATACGATAGAGAGAAATGGAGAGGTGTTGTGATGGCAGCGATGGCACTTAATGGGCCGATAAGCTGAGGAAGAAGAAGAAGAAGACTTATAATTAAAAANATATTACTTCATATATAAAAAGCAAGCGACTAGAATGGTTCGGCCATGTTTGGAGAGCGAATTGACAAGTAATAAAAGAAGTGTTAGTTAATAAAATAAATAAAAAACATCCATTAGGAAGATCAAGGACCCGATGGATGGACGTTATAGATCAAGATATAAAAAACGTAGAAGAGTCATCTTTTGATGACGCATACGATAGAGAGAAATGGAGAGGTGTTGTGATGGCAGCGATGGCACTTAATGGGCCGATAGGCTGAGGAAGAAGAAGAATTTAAATCCATATAGTGCAATTTAAATTATAATTGTAATTTTAAAAAAACCATTTCATCTAACTTAATTTCTTCTCCAATGTATAAATAAAATATTAGTGGTAAACATAACTATGGCCTATGAAAGTTAATTGGTGAATGAACAAACCATGAACCATATTCATAGAAAAATAAAAAGTTAGTTTGATATCAAATTGATATCTTAAAAATTGAACTTGTTCATGTCCAATTCACACAAAATTAATGTGGTTTTCCCATCACACCTTATTATATTCTACTACACTTACTGGCATTTGTTCTTTTTCACCACCAATACGGAAATTCATTGTTGATCGTACTGTTTGAGCGCCATAATAACGATCACTGGGTACATCTAGTTCTCCAAATGTGTCGGATTCTTTTCGAACACCAACATCACATTTCAACGCCTTAACATGGTTATCAAAATTAAGAACCATAATATTTAAAAATATTTACAGCAAACGTTCATAAAAAAAATGAAGACTTTCAGAACACTTACCATAGTCCTTCTAATTAAGGGGGTTTTCAAAGTTGCACAGCCTCCGCTGTGTTCAAAACCAGTAATCAGTACTGGTTTAATTTGAAATGACTTGAACAACTGACACGCCCTCATCATTGATGCTGATTGTGTACCGGTTTACTTCCTATGTTCGTTGTTTCTAGTTTTATTGTCAGGGACAACGATAACACAGATATTAAGAGTATAAAACGTAAAAATGATGAAAATTTTATTTGAAAAACATCAACCTAGCATTCTATAATCTATTCATTATCATAGATCAGCTGCTAAGAGGTCGCGCATACCGTTACCAGTATCATTGTACTATGGTTGAGGTAAACTAACCTAACCGATATTCAAAATTTGTTATCAAACGAATGTTACAAATGTTCATAACATTTTTCATTTGATGCCAAAGTGCCATACTCAGCCACCAAGGTGGATTTATAAATCCAATTATAAATCCATCGCGTGTCAACTATCAACGTCCAATTTCCAAACATTCATAAGTCAAGTGGGTCACTTTAAATATTACGTACGTTAATAAATAATTTATTTTATTATTAGTTTTATTTTTTGAATTAACTACTGTCTTCTAGAGAGCCTAGATAATACCATTGGTAATGCCAACTCAATAGTATCTGTGGGAACTATTTTGCTATAGTTATTTAAATTTCAAATGTCTTGCTTTAATTAAAACCGGTCTACCAAGAATAAATTTATTCAAATTCAATATAAATTAAATGTATGCCATGTGACTATTGTCAATGTATTTGTGCTATGTGTAAGTAGTTGCTATATGTAGTATGTATCAAATTACAATTAGTTTATTTATAAAGCTACTAGTATGATAGTTCCAAATTTTATTGACATTACTTATATTATTGATTTTTATTACTGCTGTATACCATGCCAAAATAAATTTGTCCTTACATTGATTATAGTGCTCATTACACCAATGTATGTATCATCTTATCTGTAATGTCCAGTTATTTTCCAAATTATTTTTACTATTGATTATTATGACTACAGTACCTAGTTCAGAAGAAATATATTTATTTAGCATATAAAACCACATTATTTGATTTAACTTGTTTATTTTCTATTTACAGACAAATATTTCTATCATATGAGACAATTGTTTAAGTTTATTTAATTTTTTAATTTTTAATGGACAATGCCCAAACATAAGGAATGTACATTGTTACATATAATAATAATATACATAATTTCACAAAATAAAATACAATCAAGGTTAAATAATAGGGTTTTCATTAATATGGTTCATTGTGTTGTGGATTGAATAAATTATATATATATGATATGTGATTTGGGATGAGGAACAAAAAACAACTCTTAGAACCTAATTAGAGCCATTAACTTGCTTGATTAAAAATACTTTATTGGCAGAAACTATTGACAATGTGTCTAATTTTAAGTATTTAAGAAGAATAAAGCATTCCTTCTGAGGATTTTCATTATTAAAATATAGTCTGCAAAAGAAAGGAAACGTCATAACCTAAGTAAAAATCATTGGATATATTTTATGGATGCCAAAGAATAGAAGAGTATTCAAAGATCAAATATATTTAAGAGCTACATTAAGTGGCTTTTAGAATTATAAATTAATCCTTCATTGGTTGATAGGTCCATGATTATTTTATATTTTTTAATAACTATTTTAATATTAAATAAAAACATATATGTTTCAGATAAATCAATACTATGAAACCTAAAGATCTGTGTGATATTGATGACTTGGCTACATCTTTGGTTGTGGATGTATTCCTTGGATTTGAAACCCACAAAATGGATATAAATTATAAAAAATGTTATGACCGTAAAATGTTACAATCTATTATTGATAATTTTCAAAAAAATCCTAATATGCAAATAGCTTTTGATTCTTTCTGGAACAAAAATTATATTAAACCTAAACGTTTGTATAAAGAATTTTATAAAAAATTAGTCAAAGACCATATTGAAAGGTATATGGGAATGTTTTACACAGATTCTGGTTTTACTATTGAACCATGCCATAGGTATTCATTAGAAAATAATATAGGAGCCAAAGTTATTGCCATTAATTATTGGTGTAAAGATGAAATTATTAAGAGATTAGTTGGTTGCGTTGCTGAGTTGACTGAAAAAGAAGAAGGTGAAATCTTGCATATTGGAAAGAATGATTTTTCAGTGATGTATAGTTGTCGCAAAAAGTGTGCTCAACTTTGGCTTGGTCCAGCAGCATACATTAATCATGATTGCCAAGCTAATTGTAAATTCGTTGCAAATGATAAAGGGACTGCTTGTGTAAAAGTGCTCAGAAATATTGCACCTGGTGAGGAAATTACATGTTTTTATGGTAGAAATTTTTTTGGAGAAAATAATAGTAACTGTGAATGTTGTTCGTGTGAAAAATTGTGTAATGGGGCTTTTAAAACTAATGAAGAACAACCAAGTTTGGGTAGATATAACTTTAGACAAACTAGTAATCGAATTAACGCGTATCGGTCACCAGTTAGAAACAAAAAAGTAAAGAAACCAAAGTCACCAAAAAAGATTAAGGACACAGTTTTGGAACCTGTAACTCCAAATAAAAATCCTGAAGCTGACAGGGGTGAGGCATTACTTGGTTCCCCATACACAAAAATACTTCTTAAGACTAAAGGTTTAGATTTAGATAAATCACCGGAGAAGTAATACTCCTTAAGTAATACTTATTCACTGCCAAATTAATATTTTCCGTTGCAGTATTCCTAATATGTATATTTGCCTATCTATCAAGACTTGATTTTATATTAATCTAAAAGTTAGTAATTAGTCATTATTTTTTATTGTAAAATTGTGTCTTTGTGTAAAGATAATTGTAAATAGACAAAATTAGTTAGAGTATAAGGAAGATTTTTTTTTTTTATTCCACTAATTTTACTTGTATTTCTTTTAAAAAAAAAAAAGCACTAAATGTTTCCAAATGAAATTATATAGTTGTATTAAAAAAAAAAAGAATATATGTTCATGACACATAATTGAAAAACCTATAATCTTTAACATTATAATTATATTATAAATACACTACTAAAAATTGATTGATTAATATTTGTTTTTCTTTTTATCATATTTTCCCTGAAATTATTGCACTGTATTGTGTTTGTGTTATGTAATATTCTTAAAGCAAAATTGAACCATGATTTCATATAATTAAATATTAATATAATTTTTCGTGAAATGGATACTTAAACTATACACAACAAAACTTGTTCTGTCTTTTAGATGTTTATGTAACTAATACATTACCTTTTTTTAGTGGATTTTATTGTTTCACTATTTTATTAATTTGTCAAATGTATTATTATTAAATAAAAAAATAAAAGAATGAATGTGTCGCTTGGAGTGTTTCGAATTAAAAATCCATTATCAGGTATATCAGTCAAAATGTAAAACGAGACTCATTTTAATAATTTTATTTTTACTTTATTATTTTATTATGAATTATTATTATTGAAATACTACATCATATTAGCTTATTTTTATACATTTTATTAAGTGTATGTTAAAAAAAAAAAAAGGAATTTTATAAATACTTGATTTAACTCTGATAAAACTACACAGCTGCAACAAAATTAATACTACAATTTCATTAGTTTAAGCTAAATAAATAAGTAAATGGTTTCATTAATAATAAAAAATTTTGTCGACTCAATGAACCAAATCACCTCAAACTTAAAAATCTGAATATTTTATAGTCAAATTAAAAAGATAACATTTAAGTTGATTTTAGATATAAATTGCTTATCTTTGTTGGAAAATATATTATTTTTTAGCTTAATACACCTCTACAAACTCCCCAAATGAAACCAAAGGTATGAAATTTTGCATATGTAAATATCAAGGATGTTTTTTAATGGTTTTAACTTTCAACTCCTCCAAACATTTTTACACTCAATTTTCATAGGAAGTTTCTTTATACTCATGAAAGTAAGTAACTTGGTTAAAAAGTGTATATTTAAATAGAGACAGTACTTTCTGGATGATAAAACTGGATTTGCTAAATATTCTAAAATTTGTAAATACTTATGCTTTATAAAAAAAATAATACAGTTTGAGCATTGTTCATAATTGCGATTTTAAGAGCAAAGAAAAAATATAATTATAATTTGTCATTTTTTTGTTGTCTATTTTGACTATTTTGTTGTCAATTTTTTTTTAAAACTTAAAAATTTCAGGTATTTCAGCTTGTAAAAAATATAAGATTGATGCAGTTTTCCAATATTATAAATTAATAATAAATACTATGCCAGTTTATCAAGCTCTAATTATTAGTTTCATTTTATTCTTTAAACATTGATTACCAAAACAAGTGTTTGTTTTAGTTTTTTAATATTTGTTATGTATTGTTAATAACACGGAACTAAACAATTGTATTTGATAAACATATACTAATATATACAAACAATTTCTACTGCACATAATAAAATATAGTTGATTATTATTTAACTCATATAATTTATTGAGTAAGAATTAAAACATTTTATTTGTTATAAGTACAATATTATAATGTATGTGCCAGACAACAATAATTTGACCAGCACTCGACAGTCTTGTAAAAATACAAATAATGTAAACCAATAAGGGATTCACAACCTTGGTCAAATGTTATTATAATAGTATGTATTATCTACAAGTGACAAGTTTTTATAAAAACAAAATAGATACTCATTAATTATTAAAGAGTTCAATATTTGTGTACATTGCATCATCATTTAGAAATAAATCAAATGTACAGAACTGACGTGCAGTTGTTACTATTGACACTGCATGGTCATAATTTTTCTATTTTATAATGTTCAAATGCATAAACATAAAATTAAACACTTAAAGCAATTAAAAAGACAAATTATATATATATATATATAAAATGAATTAGATTAAAATACTAAACAAAATCACAGCAGTGGGAACTTATTTTCCGTGTTCTCGGTTTCACGTGCCAAGCAAAAATTATCTATTTAAGTTTGAGTAGTGCACAACATTGAATATCTTGATGTTTATACATAATATAGTCGGACTTTTGATGAAGATATCAACAAATCATCATCATAGAAATTTGTTTCTATCACAATATTACCACTGAAAAAAATGTATATAAATATAAATTAATATTTGATATTAAATAATTAAAAATAATAGCATAGTAATCTACAAGGCTCGTATGTTCATGCATTTGCATGTTTAATTTGCTACATGAGAAAACAGCATATTTCTAAAATTTGTATAACATATTTTGTCAATTTTTAATGCATGCTTATTTAGGCATACTTTAGGCCATAAACTTACGAACCCTGGTAATTTAATAATCCTAAAAATGATAAATTTTAAAAACCGCGCAAAAATGGTATTGGTTACTGGGCAGGCTGTAACAGCAAGAACATAGATTTTTTTTTATCCCAAGTCTAATAATATTTTCATAATAAGTCATATGTATTCATTTTTTTGAGATACAACAAAAAAACTATGAAACATGTAATTTTTTAAGTTGTGTACATTTTTTTATGTTTTAAATTAAACAATGGACATCATATCATGTCATCACTAAGCATAAAAATATTCAATAAATAATACTAAGCCAAACACAAATATAGGGAGAGTGCCTACATACAATACCATCTAATGGTTCAATTCCAGTAATAGAAATTATGCTTGCAGAACGACCAATATTTTACTTAAGTATTTTAACAAATTCAAAATTATGAATCAATTTATAATACTTATCATATCTATTATACTGATATAAGTTTTATAAAATATAGTTATAAATGACAGTAGAAGTCGCTTATTAGGAATACTTTGGGACTGAGGAGAAATTTGTCAATTAACCGATTGTTTCTAATAAACGATTACTTTTAAAACATAATCAGTCCCTACCCATACATTTTCTTTGCAATAACGTGATTGTATTAACTATTCGTGTTTTTAATAAGCAGCTTCTACTCACATTACTGTTAATACTCATTCATTATTCAATAATTAATATCAGGTAAACAAATAACATTTGTGTTTGCTGATCATGATATAGAACTAATAGGAATAGGGATGATTTATTAGTATAATTAATGTCCATATTAACAATGTCTATACCAACTTTGGGGTTGCAACTCCTACCAACGCCTAGGGAAAGCTATCTTCCTTTAAACTTATGTGTTTGTACACATTAAAAATGTTGATAAATGGTCCTGGTAATTTAATATAAATCTGTACCCGCAGTCATTGCAAGACGGCATATCAATTAAATTGACCTGTTCACGTACACTGACGTCATTAAATACTATAGGTTTAACAATTAATCCTCTTTTTTTAAACACATTATACAATTGTTTAAAAATAATTTAAAACAAGTTGTGATGTATTAATGTTTGAAATTATAAATCATTTTATGAAGTCCACCATACCGTTTCTTTATGTGACTTTTCATGAACATTGTATACATTTCATCAGTATATAAATAGTATTTAACTTCATTATTTTCCGATCAATGTAATGACTCAAAGTCTATAGTCTAATGAAGTCTTATATGTTCAATGCTTAACTTCAAGTATGGCATTTATTATTTTTTTGTAATCTTTTTTATTAACATTATGGACATTGAATTTACACTAAAATTAATATTTTTAATTTTTTCAACATACAAACTTAAAATTAAAATTATTTTCAACTGCACTCATTTTGACTGCATAATCACAATAATATACGTTGAAATACTACAACAGTGCAGTGTACAAAACACTAATCTGTACTAAAGTCTGTTTAAGTTATGTTTCTAAGTCGTTTAGATAAACTAAATCATTTTTATTGCATTACACCAATTATGTTAAATAACTTGGGAAACAACTCAGAAGAGATAATAATAATATAGTTTACTAATATGTAAGGACCTAGATACATCTATTTTATATAATATACCGATATGTAATATTTATTAGGAAAATACTTTTAAAAAATAACTATTACTACAGTTTCACATATTTTATTTTATTTCACAATGTGTAGTGATTTTTGTACACATTGCTAAATATACAACTCCAGACTTTGTATGTAACATATACACAATAAAAATGTGTAACAATTAACAAGAAGTAATTGTATATAATATTGTATAACAATGAATATTAGATAACTGATTTAATTTAGTAAAACTCACTTTAAAACATTGGCAGGCATCATTTGAGATTCTGGTGCAGCTTCAATGAGCGACTGCCAGGTATTAGTTGAGTTGGGGATAACAAATCCAAATTCAAAATACCACTCTTCGAGACAGCGACCCTGCAATTTATAAGGAATTAAAATTATTAAATATTCATTTATAAGAACCTAACTAACCTATTTTTTAATATTAAAATTAAAAAAAAACAGTTAACTAATAATAATTTGACAGTCATCTACCTTGAATAACACTTTTTGTTGCAGCCGAAGTTTTTCCATAGGTTCAATGGACGAAAAATTAATCTCTCTAGATACAGCTCTACATTTTAATATTTTTTTAGGTACCCTGGCTTCATGTTCTTTGTCAGGAAGTGAACTAATAAAAAAAATATATAACTTAAATTATACATACTATACATATCGAGATTAGATATTCATAATATGCTTACAGATCATCATTGCCTTGCCACAATACGACTCCTGTATCAGCATCTCTCAAATTCATCCAATTGCTGAAAGATAAAAAATAACTATATAACATTATACTGTATATAATGTTTAATGGTAAATATCCACTTACACTTGAAATCCGCTCAAAATGTCCTCAGGCTTTGGTCCCATGATAATATATTGCACGACAGTTGTATTGGGCAACAATGAAAATAATTGATCTACAAACAAACGTTGAGTCTATAGTCTATATCGATGTTTTTTTTTTGCGTCAAATGACTGAACGCGTGCGCCAATTCATGTTATATTTTAATAACGACTAATGAATAAACTAGTCTAAATAGTCAGTTCTCTATTATTCACTGCACGTCTGTACTGTTGATATTATTATAAACGATATTATTGATAAAAATTATGGGATTTGGCGCGCGCGCGCGCGTTCACGGTTCGACAGCTTTCTCTCTCTCAACAACCGACTACGAGTACGGCGGGCAAATTTTGAATCATGTCACACGGCCTCTTTATTTCATTCACTCTCTCACATCGAGTGGATGGTTAATATGGTTAATGTTGATCTATGAAATATCATTAGGTAAACGACATGACAAATTAAATTTAGTATATGGCTGTCTATTTATAGACACAGTAAACGCTGCTTAATTAAAATAATAAATGCATTTTTGTAAAGTGGCACTTACTATGTTTCATCATTGATTAAATATACTTATAATAAATTTAATCAATGGTTTTACAAATAGACATCGTGTAGGTGTTCGATATAGATAGGCGAAATATTTTAAATTCTGTTTATTTACATTTTTTAATTTTTTCTCACCATTTTTTGACGACTGTATACTAGATATGACCATCTCAGAGGGAGGAGGGGCAAACATGTGTGAGGTTTAATTTTACAATTAGGATTAAAATATAGTCTTTGCAGTAGTATCAGGTATTCAGATTTGGGTTTAAGATAGGTAAGTGCAAGTCCGAAATAAGACATTTAGAGGCCCTAGAAAAGAATAATAAAAACAATTGTTAAAAAAGCTTTCCTAAAATAATAAGGTCGGATGCAGCCATTGTTATAAGTAATTTAATGTATACTTGTAAGCAACGATAAACCATTGCTAACGAAAAATTCTGAGCGGAGTTTAGTTGATAGTGTTGCTTTATCAACTTTATTATGTGAAATAATTAAATAAGCATTATAGGTACACATATTTTTTGTAATAATATTTGTTTGATATACCAATTTTCCCATTTTCCTATTTTCTCATGGTTTTTCCCGTTTGTTCACATTTTTAGGGTAAAATTTTTGAGAAAATCGAAAAATGGCCTCCCTAAAGTCCACATCAATTTCCTTTCAGAAATGATGCTACACTTAAAAATTGGAGCAAGATCTCCGGCAGAGAAGTTGTACCATAGAAAAAAAAACATATTTGTAAAACCATAAGTTTCTTCGCTCTACTCAGAAATTAAAATTATTACCTACCTACTCATGTTTTAATGTAATAAAAACAATAATACATAAAACCTACATAATATTATATAGGTATATATATATATATATTTTTCATTTTATAGAGATATCTAATAATTTCCACAAAAATTCATCAACAAAAAGACATTAAAAGCAATAAAATATCAAAAAATATAAAGTTAATGATTAAATGTATAAAAGCTAAAAACCATAATATAATACATACTATGGAACAAACTGAAACCCCTAGTCTTGTGAGCTGTGCCCCTTGTCCTTAACCAGGGGTCTGGGTAAGCTATTCCTCCTTTCCCCGTAGGGAGGGCTACGACAAATTGGCGAACAAAACCGGCAGGTTATAAACTAGTTTATATTATTTATAAGCCTATTCAAATTCCATGCATAGACTTATATTAACGAATAAATAGGTGTAATGACTCTGTGTCATATATTATTTTGCGAACGGTCGCGGTAATGGGGTTACGAGGCGCTCTGTTCACTGGAAGAAACGGTATTACCCGAACAGTATTTCCTCCATGGGCTGGATGCGCGCGGTTTTCGCACCGCGCGCGACACTGCCGACACTCGATAATTTCAGGGGGTCAATACGATGCTGCAGCGGCCAGCGGGAGTTTTGCAGTCCTGCAAACAGCGGCGCGCGCCGATCAGATCATTCGCTGCTGCCTGTCGACTACAGCTATAGTATAGTATACAGTGACTCTACAATATTCTGCGGTTCTGACCGCACTTCCGTGTTCTATTTTTCCGTGAAAATGACGTCTCCGTCAAATAATTTGCAAGGGATGTCAGATGCGGTAGCTGCTTCCCTGGCTACGGCGTCCACGGACACGACAATCGGTGATGGATCGGCGGCATCCAGTCGCAACCCTCTGCTTTGCTTTTTGTGTGAGGACTACTACAATGACCCTTGTATTTTGATATGTTTCCACACATTTTGTGCTAAATGCCTCCGAAGCAAAAATCAGAACTGCAAGATTAGCTGTCCTCTATGCGGGTAACGTTATATAACTCATTTATACAATTTATTTTATATACAATGCTTTAAGATTAATAATATTATTACTAAATACGCGTTAATGTCATAGATGAAGGAAAATAAATGTACTTAACAGAAGCTTCCTAATACACTGTTTTGTTGCCTAAACACTATAAACACGGAGCATTATAAAATCTGCTATCCTGATACGATTGCTCCGTGTATATAGGTAACCATAAGTGCAATTATCATATGAGTTTAACGCATGAGTTGTTATTTATAGTACTTGTATAACGTGAATATTTTACAAATACCTTGACCTAGGTATAATAATAACGTATACCTCTGGTACTATGGAAGAAGGGTTCATTTATGGAATTTTTTTATTTATAATTTTGTTTTAAATAATTTGTTTCCCATTACATTTTGATCTAAATGACATGTGTATTCTAACATATGTTACATTGAAAATAAAATATTTCAGTCACTGTACTGTATTTTTTGCTGTCAAAAAGGTATAAATCCCATAATTATATGACATAAGCCATTTATAATGCCATGTTTAGGTTAGGTAATTTGGCAATTGTGTGATTTATTGATTTTCAAATATTAGATTTATCAAATAATTTATTAGATTTGCTTGAACTAAAAATTATATTAAATTGACATAAGTCCTCGATATTACGATTTATTCACGATTCTTATTTGCTACATCTCCTCCCATTGAATATTCCTGGGTACGCCACTGTCTGTTCTATATGATGAATAATAATCAGGGCCTAATTAACTAATAGGCTGCAACCTAAGGTGGCATTAAATAGGGGGGGGGGCACAAAACAATTTTTTTTTTAAATTGATTTTTTCAAACTCGTATCTGAGATAGATCAATGACCAAAGGAGTAGCCAGACCTATTTGGGGGAGGGGTATGAAATAATTTATGGAGAGAGAGAAAGGAGCGAAGATTTGGTGATGATAGTAAAAAAAAAAAAAGATCATCGCCAAGTTAACCTCAACTGATAGCAAATCCATTAATCAGGCCCTGTGAATAAATAATTGTTGTTTTTGTTAATAAGTAGAAAGGTTAGTATAGGTAATATTGGAGAACTTTAAATTAAATTTCCGGAATTTTCAACTGAAATTGTGTCTATTTCAAATTTTGAAATCATATCTTCAATGATGCTAAAATGTTCGCAAACAAATTGTACGGCATTTGGGTTTTTTTTAGATTCTAAGTAGACCGAAATTTATGGTTTTACAATGTTTATTTTTTTAATTTTTTTTTTCTGTGAATAACTTTTCTTCTAAAAATCTTGCACCGATTTACAATTGTAGCACTTTTTCTAAAAGAAAATCGGACTGGGAAGGTACTTTTCCGTACGGGAAAATCGAGTAAATATACAAAATGTACGTATTAATAGAAAAATATGACCTTTTTTAATCCCGTGAAGAAATTTTCTACCAGCAATTTTGTTCCAATTTACAATGATTGCACTTTTTCTTTAAGCAAATCTTACTGGCGGGTTACTACATGGAGGTAATTTTTTGTTTCCCGTAAAGTCGAATTTTTCAAGGGGCTTGGTTTTTTTTATCCTGCCCAACAAAACCTAACCTCAAAACATGAAAAATTGTATTGTACAATTTTTCTTTAAACTAAATAAAATAAAAATTAGACTGGTACTGTTGTGTGTTTTCTCATTTCGACAGGAAGTTCATATTTTTATAAATACTGAATATTGGAATAATTAATAAATTCCAAAAATAGGCTAGTAAAGATCTCTCTAGAGATTACTTTTTGATTTTTCCAGAATCAAATATTAGAAATGGCTAAAAATATTTAGAGAAGATAATATGATGGTACAAGTATAGACAGTGCATTGTTATATAATGAACAACAGACAAACCATACAAAACATTTGAGTTTCGTAAAATCTTTACTATTTATAATTAAATATTTGTTTATATTATTGTCAATCTACATATTGTAAAAATATTTGTAAATTAAAAATAAAAAAATTACACTTTTAACTTGGTAATTATATTTAAAACCTTAAGATAAAAATTGAAAGATTAAAGTAAAAAACTTAATTTATGATTATCTTATTTTAAATATGATAAATTTGAATTTAACATGAATAATTATAATAACTTGTGTGCACAGTAATACATTTTACAAATAAACATTCATTTTTAACTTTATTAGTAGTTTTCTTAGTCAGTTCATTTATTTTAGTATAGAATAGGTTGGATATTTGAAGTTTAATATTACATTTCAGAGTGACATTTTGTATTTTTGCGAGTCATGTGTATGTGTAACATAGAGACCATATAATTCATCAATATCTAGTTTTTAGTTGCTTATCCCAATTCTGAGAAATATTTCTGTTATTGTCATTAAATGATTCTTAATAAATGTTACTATTTTTGATACTGCTAATTGTCTGAAAAAACAAAATTAAAAATAAATAATATTACTGCAAATTAATAAATATTAATTAACTATAAAATGTTACATGATATTTCAATACCTAATGTAATAATGTTAGAATATCATTAAATATTTTAGACTATTTATTAGTTTTAAAAAATTAGGAATTTTATCTATACAATTGTAAAATATATCAAAAATTAATTATGACTTTTCATTTTCTATCCACTGATAAAAAAATATTATTTTGTGCGTTATTATTAGACAAACAACTAATTAATTAATTAAAATTAATATTATATTTCGCTTATTACTTTTAAATCTGTAAATCATTAAAGCAAATAATAAAACATTTATTTTATAATGGTACTTAAAACAATATATAATATTTACATCTGATAAAAATGCAAATCTTTTCACAGGTTAAATAAGTACTAAATTTAATAATACAAGTATTTAAATTACCGAATTTTCGAAACTCAAATTATCATTACTTGTTGATACATTATGATCCATATTAATGGTACCTTGAGCAGCATTAATCAATGAAATATCTGTTATAGATTTTAACCTTGATCCTTTTTTAATTTTCTCACTATCAAATATCTAAACCAATAATAAATTTAAAATTTAAATAACTGTACTTTGAGTATAATATTTTAAATATTTACATGAGTATTTTTATTTTCACTGCTTTAAGAATTATTGATTAAATTTTATTTGTATAATCATTTTCAGACGGAAAAATTTCATTTTTCCCACAGAGTTCATCATTTTCTTTCAGGCCTTAAAAAACTTTTTTATTTTTTGTACAGAATGATCTATTTAGTTATATTTCAATATTTCAAAAAGTATTAAAATAAGAGTTTTTAAGAAATTTGGTTTTCAGAACAATTCAAAAAACGATTTATGCTCTAAAATTTTACATTGCCATTATTATTTATTATACTTATTTTAGGGGATTTAATCACTACACACTTTCCAATAGCCACTCATATTAAAAATGCCGTAAATGGATGACGTCATAATTGAAATCTCTTTTAAAATTTTTAATTTTTGTCAACCTGTTAACCTTATATTGCACTTTCAAGTTTGGCTGAGGGATGAGTACAGGAGTATTATTCATATGTTGTGTATCTCAACAATATAGAAACGATGCTAAACTTTCCACTTAAAATAACTTAAAAATGGAATACGTTATCAATGGGTTAACGGAAATTTAAAAATAAAGAAACAGAAATTATTTTGAAATATCTAATGTAGACACTTAAATGGAACACCTTGAATACACACTGAAGCATTGTAGACAAATATGTATCCAGATTAAAAAAAAAAAAAAAATTAAAATATTAACAATTTAACTTAATTATAAGAAATTTAAATAATTTTTATTTTGTTTTAATATTTACATTCATTTGATTGAAGTTTTTATAAAATCATATTATTTTTTGCTGAAGACTCATATTCAGATTGTGAAGGTTCTTCAATATCTTTTTCAATATTTCTTAAGGGAAGTGATGGTAATTTTGGTGTGAAATATTTTAAAATTACATGTTCACTAGAAATCTCCTGTAAATTATAGTCATTAATACACATGTTAAAATTTATTTTACAAATATAACATTGGATGATTGGTAAATTTTCTTCATAGTGTGGTTCTACAGTTGAATGACCCACCTTAATAAAATATTCTATACATTTTTCATCTGAGTGGTTCCTTACATGCTCAAAATTTGCTGCTAAAAATGTAGATATATGAGAGAGACCAGTATAATTTTTATTATGAGATTCCTAATGCATTTTAACTAGCCATTTTGAACTATACATATATACATTTCAAATTGTGCAATAATATGAATACACATTAGTCACATTATGATAATTTTTTATATGCATCAACGAGATAATGTGAATTTTGTAATCAGAAAAAGATTGAGTTGTATAGTTGCATATTCTACAATCGTATGTTTCAATTACTGTTTTATGCATTTTTGGTGATAAATAACTTTTATTTGTGCATTTATATATTGTATGATCCAATATTTCTTCAACATTTTGGTTGATAACAATATTATACAACTTGCATTTCACCATAAACTGTGAAGTATTCATAAATTTATCCAATATAATTAATGACAATTTCAATGGATTACGTTGTACATCAAGATTATTATTATGTTCTTTTGTATCTTGAGTATTACTAATATGTTTTTCCAACTTGTTCACTTGAATATTTAACTTATAAAAATATGCATTTTAATGTTAGATGTTCAGCTTTTAATAAATGGTTATCTAATACTTCAGTACTACACAAAAATGTGATATTGCAATATTCACAACAGTATAATACTTGTTTTGTGTGATGTGTTTTAATAAACTTATGAGGTGGTTTATTTTTGAATGTTTTACAATGACTGCAAAAATATAAATGATTTGTCCTTGGGCAATTTATTTAACTAATACTTGATCTATTTATAGAATTTTAAATATAGGTTGCTAATTGAAAATCAAAAGTAGTAAAGTAAAGTAAAGTAAAAATAACTACAATATAAAGTGCACTAAATTAAACTATAATTTATAATATAAAATATTTTTTTTTAATTAGGCAGGTACCTACCTATTTAGTTAATTATATTTTAATTTATTCTGTAAACATTATACATGTTAAAGAGTGTTAATATACTTACATTAGGTATTTAAATTAAGCAGCCTACGAAAACAATGATTTCCAGTTAATAAATGTATTATTTTTATTTAGGTTATATTTTTTTTTGTATATTATGAAATTATACAAGGTCTGTTTATATAATTTGTACCAGTTTGTACTATTAGTTCTCGTACAGACTAAATATTAAAAAACTTCAAATGGTAAATTTTGAAACTGTAATTTAGTTGATAACTGATAAATTGGAGATCACATATTTATATGGTAAAATAAATTTATTTTATCATGATTGATCAAACCATATCAAAATAGATTTGGCGTCATTTATTCTGCCAATGGAAAGCTGCGCAAACCGGGTACACAGTTCCCTAGTTTTAGAGAATTCCAATCATTTTAGGGAAATGAGGAATTTTTCTATATTAACTCATAGTTCTAGGAACTTTTTCATTCTGTAAGGTTTTTTTTATTTAAAATAAACTTTATTCTGTAATAAATTGATCGTTGACCGTTAAAAATTCTTATTATTATTATCATAGTCATATTAATATGATATAGACATAGCATTTTAGATTCGGAGTGTAGCAAGTGATCTATTGGTTTTATTATGTGTTTGATTTTTATTAAGAACTAAATTAATTACAATTTAATTAAAAAATATAATAAAACCGAGTATGTTGTTGTTTGTTTGACTTGTGTAAATAACTTTAAATTGAGATTTTGATAATTTTCACAAAATATTTAAAATATTAATAATTTAGAAAAACCATTTAAAAACATCTGGAAACAAGAGCCTTTTTTTTAAAGATCATGTGGGTGTGGTAGAGTGCATTTAACTCCTTTAAAGTGGTCAACATTTTAATTTACTATATATTTGTACACTATCACCTATACTGTTCAAATTATCTATAGTATAACTTATAACCCATATTTTAAAATTATCAATTATTTTTTTAGAACACAAACTACATTGAAAGAGGGTGTTCAGTTACCACCTCCCGATTATTTAATGTGTAAACTAATTGAAATGGTAAACATTGAGAACCCTCCATGTGCCAACTGTGACAAACGTGATCCGCCCTCAATGTATTTTTGTTCCACTTGTGGTAAGTGCATTTTTAAAGAATGTAGTAATAAAACAATGCATACCTAACAATGCATGGTATGTACTTATACTGTTTAGGTCAAGCATTATGTAAGTCCTGCCGAGAAAATACTCATCGTGCTAAAATGTTTTCTTCTCATGATATTGTACAAATGTCAAAGCGCTTGGTAGACAAAACGGAAATAGTAAGTCAAATTTCAATGAAATAGTGTTTTTTTAATAGTGTACTTATGTAATTATATGTAAATAAAATCAATATTATAAGTATATAAATTTCTGTAGTGCCCAAAGCACGATGAAAAGATCAGTTATTTCTCAAATACTCAAAAACATGTGATTTGTACCAGTTGCGTACGCGAAAAGCCTCTCGAAAGTCGCAAGGCATGCATAGACATAGATGTAGCTTATAACCAAAATTTGAAAAAAATAGATAGAGCACTTTTAGTAAGTGATATTAAATAATATGTTTTCTATGATTATTGAACTTCTATACTTATTATAAATCTGTTTCAGTCTGTTTATGATATGCAGACCACAATTCGAGAAGGTGTAGTTGCTTGTCACACACTGCTAGAAGAGCTGCGACAAAATACAGACACAGAAAAATTAACTATTCATAATTTTGTGCAAACACTCCACGATGCTATTAATAAAATACAAACTGACATGCATTTAGAAGTTCAACGGTAATTTATTTTTCAATCAATCACAGTTTAAAATTCACACATGATTATACACAATAGTATTAAATTTAATATTTTGCCTCTTTTTAGAACATTTTTTATCAATTTCAAATATTTTATTTCTATGTTTTTTGCAGACAATATGAAATAAAAGAAAGGGCTTTTCGTAATCAGCTTTTGACTTTAAGTGCAGTGCTTCCAATTTTGCAACATCACATTGTTCTTTGCAGAAACTTTGTTTCAACTTCAAATAAATATTATTTTCTTGAAATTGTGTCTTTAATGCTCGACCGATTAAACACTATAGTAAAAATTCCTCAACCAACAAAGTAATTTTTTTGTATAATAATTTGTCTATTGTATTAGTACAATAATGTAAGTTATTTATTTGTAGACCCCTATTGACCAGCACAATAAAAACTAATTACCGTTCTGAGTTTGCTCAGTGTTTAGAACCATGGTTTGGTAAATCAGATCTTATGGATTCTGGTATATATGAATCATCAAAAAGTATAAGTAATCTTACAGCTAAATCTAAAGAAAACCTTAACTTATCAAATTCTACATTACCCAGCAAAAGACAACATTCTGCTCTTAAAGCTAAAGCATTAGAAGGCGAAGGACCTTTTTCTAATCATTGTCGAAGTTTTGACTCCCAGATCAAGGTAAATTTATAAATTATTCATATTTAGATTATAGGTAATGTATAATATATACAAATTAATAATTTTAAATATATTTTGTTTAAGTATTTAAAAAAATTCAATAAGTATTGTCCATTGTATTTATTAAGGAATTGGGAACTCAATTGAATTGTGTGAAAGATCGTTTAAATGAACTACAAAGAGAAGTAAGAGCTCTTCAAGGTACTAAATCTCCAGCTGTGCCTCCTTTGATTTTGAGACATCAAAATATAATTAGAGACTGTCTACGGTTAAATGATACTCTTGAAAGAAATCGAGTAGAACTAGAAAGACTAAGATCGGTGTTCCAAACTATTTGGCAAGAACAATTATATAGAATCCATGTTGAACAAGATATATTCCAGTCACAAGCATGTTTAATTTAAATTATTTCACATATTTAAGTTCATACATTAATTGCTTGTAAATAATTCATCTATCTTATTTTTAGATGACTGATATTACAAATTTGCAAAGTGAAGTTAAACAATTGGCTACTTTGGCACAACAATTAGATCCTTATGTCAAACGTTTAACATCCAAGCCTAGTAATAATGAAATGGCTGATTTAAAGAGTTTATTGGATCGTCTTAGTTCTCTGCAGCAATCTCAAAGGTAATTTGTTTATTTATAAATTATTTAATGTGTTCTACACAATTTATTGTACCTATTATTTTCTTCTAGTCATGAAATATGCATAATCTCCATGTATTAACTTTAATTTTGTTTTATTATGTAGGTTTCCTATGGGATGTCACAAATTAGAATCACATTGTATGAGTAGTTCCTCACCTTTATCTGACACAATGTATGCAAAAGATAACCGCCCAGAAACTCCAGTTAGAGAAAAAGATCAACAAATGTTATACTTTCATAAAACACAATTACAAAAGGGTGTAATGTCTCATATTGTGGATAAAGTTTGTGTACGGGACAAAACGTTTCAAGAATTTAGAGAAAGAAGTAAATCTGAAGGTCGCATAAAAGATTGTCCAATTAGAGGAAAATCTAAAAGTGGTACTGATATTTCTTTTATTGTATTATTTATTATAAACTTATATAAATTGTATCTAGTGTTGTAATCATTTTATAGTTGTAAGTGAAGAATGTGTCAAAAATACAAGAGCATGTTCATTATATCAAATGATAGATATTCGTGATCTACAACATTCTGTTGCACAATCAACTTCTAATATACATGAAAAGGTTTAGTAGAGTACATTATGTTTGTGACATTTTTTTAAAAAAAAATTTTCTATCTTTTTTAGAATTCGAACGTTGAAATGTGTGATAAGTTGAGAGAATATTTAAAAGATCATTTGAAAAAAAAATTAAATGTTGAGCTTATAGATGATGATAAAGGTAATATAAAGTCATTGATATATTTTTAAAATTAATTTAAGTGAAAAGAATAACTATTAGTTTTTAATGATACACGTTTTTGTAAGTTTTTTTTAAAATTTATTTTATGTAAATCATAGATAATAACTATATACAGGGTGTTTTTTTTATTTATGAACCAATAATTATCTCAGAATTTTAAGTGAATTTAATTTCTTTTTCTCTTAATCATTATGAAATTGTTTAAGCCTTATTTTAAAACAATTTTTAATTTTTTACCCTACTTCATGTATCTTAAATAAGTACATACTTTTGATTTTCAAATACGAACCCCCCTTTTGAACACAGATTTAAATAGAGAATATTTTTCTAAAAATGTTCATATACATAACAATAATATTAAATTTACCATTTATGAGTTATAATAGTTTAAAGTTTAGACCAGAGGAGTAGGGAAGGGTAGTAAATTGCCTAAAAAACACTCTATATTATTAATATATCTATGATTTAAATGAATGTATACATCTGATAATATTTTATACAAAATGCTCACATATGCACCAAAAACCCGGTAATTTAGTTAACTTGAAAATATATCGTCCAATATCTATCATTTTAATATTACTAAACACAAAAAAATTTAATTTCTAAAAAAATAAGTTCTCTGTTCAGTAATATAATATTTAATAGTCAACATGTTTTCAACTTAAAATTTTCAACAAATACACATTTAATTTCTTTCTTTCAAACTATTTTGAACTATACAGATAACAATTATCAAGCAGATGTGATTTATACAGATTTCTCAAAAGCATTTGATAATTTCTATTGGAATTAGTAATCCGTTGTTATCATGGTTTACATCATTTGAAACAAACAGAAAACAAATAGTAAAATATAAACAATTTTTTTCATCGCCTATTTTTGTATCATCTGGTGTTCTCCAAGGAAATAACTTTTCTCCACTCCTGTTTAACATATTTTCAAATATCAATTCTGTTTTATGCTTTGTGAAATTATATTTCTTTATTGATGACTGCAAGTTTGTTGGAATGATTAAATCTATAGTTTACTTAGAGTTACTTTAATCGGATATTGATGCAGTTGTAAATTGGTGCTCTAATAGAGAAATGGATTTGTATCTAAATGTAATATCATCTTTCACTGTAAAAAAATAAAAAAATACAATAATTTTCTCGTATCATATTAGTAATATAATGTTACCAATTGTTACACATAGTATAAAGGATTTAGGATTTATATTTGAATCAAATTTAATATTTAGTTTACATATTTTGAAAATTATCAACAAAGTATGAAAGCAATTATGTTTTATTAGATGTTACTGTAACAGCTTTATTAATCCTTTCATTCTTAAATCATTGTACTATGCTCACTAGTTCTTGTTTGGATTATAATTCCACACTTTGGTATCCTTGTCAATTAGGTTTAATTAAAGAAATAAAGATTATTCATAATTTTCAGTATTGATACTTCAAAATATTTAATACATATAGGTATACTTTTTTTTAAATATCTATTGAGCATTACAAAATTAACTAACACCATACAATTAAATATAACATACCATATAGTTTTCACCAATTTTAATATTATAATAATGTAAAATAATGTGAAATATAATACAAACGTTGTAAGTTACATTGTATAACACATAATTTCTAGAATTACAATTATAATAATTTTTAGAATTGCGCAATCTATACATTTTTTTTCATATTTATAGTATGAAACTGAAAAAAAAAAAAAAATTAAAAATGATTTAAGTAGAATTTAAGTAAATTTAATATACTATGTATTGAACCTATTCCTAGATAAACATCTTGTAATAGAATTCTCTTCCCCACCATAAGCATAACATACAAGGGATGAGTAATTTTTATTTTTTATAGCGTTGATATTATTAGTTAAATTTGTTTTCATTGGTTATAAATTATATTGTTATTGTTATTATTATTATTATTATAATTAATTAATTTCCTTGGTATATTTAATTAAAATTGTCAAATTATAAAAGTTGGGTAGTTGAATAATAAGCTATTTGTATTCAGATAAGTGATTTCTAAAGTTTTTGTATGTTTAGAATATCAAAAATCAGAACACAAAAAGAGTTTTGAGTATATAGAAGGAATGATTGGAGAAGTTGAAACTATTAGTTGTGAAGCAACAAAAGTTTGCCGTAAGCAAGGAGGAAAAATTCACAAAAAAGCCATGCCACTACCAACAGAAGATCCTGTACCCATTCCTGTAGCTGCTCCGAGAAAGTATAAACGATATCCGCATTCAGACACTGAAGATGGTGCTATGTACCAAGAATCAATATCATTCAGGTTAGTATAATTTTTAAGTAATTAAAATATTATATAAACTTATTAAATTGATTATCTACTTAAAATGGCTTCACGTTTCTATGATAAGGCTGACACTCAATCACTTTTTTCCAAATCAGTCACTTTTCTTACTTTTTATTATATATTTTATACCAAGAAAGAATTTGTAAAGAACCAACTTTGTGCTTTTTTCTAGATGTGTATAATATGTGGATGATAAATAGTATAAAGATTTACTTTTAATAAAAATTGTTGTAAAGTCCATTTCATTTTGGCTGTCAATATTCATCAATAATAACTTTAAGAAAAACAAAAATTATAAAATTAAACCAGCGACCGTTGTATCAGTTTTACTAATTATGTTGACTGTTAGTTAGACTGAGACAGTTGATTCTTTAAATACCTAAAAATATAATTTTTTTCACTTTTTTTTTCTGTGGACAATTTTTCTACCAGAAATTTTGCTCAGATTTTTAATGATAGCACTTTTTCTGAAAGAAAATCTGACTGGGGCGGTACTTTAGAAAGGTCATTTTTTAATGACCAATTAATGGGAGAAACTTGGAAAACATAGGAAAATAGGGAAAAAAACTTAGGAAAAACAGAAAAATAGGTTGAATATTAAACAAATATTATTCAAGAAAATGTTTAATGCATATGTAATTATTTTTCCATAATATTGTATATATTGTTTACAAAGTAACACTATCAACCAAACTCCGCTTAGAATCATTTTTTTTATATAAAATTTAATAAAATTTTTATATAAAATAATTTGTGTTTTCTAGACGTATATCTTCTCCCGAGGGTGATAAATGTACTCGTACATCAAATTCAGTTCGATGTAGATCCAAAAAGTCAGGTCCTGTTCGCAAACAAAGGTCATGGGAAACATTTCCAACTCGAAAAAAATCCATGACTCCGGAACCGAGTAAATTTTGTCGTGATCCAGAATCTTTTCGCAGTCAATTTGATCTTAATACTTTTCAAGATGGACTACGAAAAGCTGATAGTTTTGAAGGACATGAAGAAGCTGTAAGTTCACTTGTTAGAGAATTCAATAAAGTTCGATCACTGGATAAAAAACCTAAAAAAATAGATTAATAGAATTATTAAGTAGAAATAATGAAAATTAGGTAATATTATTTATACTCAAGTTAGATTTGTACAATTATATATATTTTTTTTTGGTTTTTATCTTTAATGCTGTGGACTATCGAACTAATTACATGTTTGTTATTTCGAGTTCATAATTTAGAATAAGATTCAATTTCTAAAATTCTTTGGCCCAACAAAACATATAAATTAAATAGATATATTAACAAAAGACGGACATAATTAGCATGATGGGTGAGCCACTGTTGTAGGTGAGAAGTTAGGAAGGTAGGATATAGTGGGGAATTTAATATAATATTATATTTTTACGTTTTTATTACACATTTGTTTGCTAGTTATTTTATTTATTCTCGTCCTGTTCATTTGTACTTATAATTTAATTATAGTTTTTGTTTGTGTAAAACATGTTTATGATCAAAATTTGATAAATAAATATTATTAAAGGTTTTTGTTCTATAACTTAAATTTGTGATTGAAATAATACATACACTGAGTTATACATATTAAAATGAATAAATGAATGTATTCATTAATTTTCAGTTTCAGTTTTTTTTAATAAACTTATTTATGTTTAAATCAATAGTTTGTCAACTACAGTTTAAGATTATTCCATGTGTAATATTTCATTGTGAATTAAGTAGGTATGCCTGAAGTTTCTATTGTTGTATTATTAATACTGTATAATATTTAGGGCCCATTCATTTTTCGCACGATTCTATTGTTCCATTATTAAATTAACCTAATAACAGTAATAAAGTGATAGCTGATAAGTGAGAGAACTTTATATACTTATTGCCTTATAAATTATGTTTTACATAATATTATTTGGTGCGTGTTTTAGATAGTTTATATACCTAATTAGATATATTAATGTGTAATAATACAATAATATAGATATATTACAATTATATAACTTTTTTTTTTGTATATAAAATAATCATTTATTTTCAATCATCATGTTTTATAATTGGGGGTTATTTATCTATGTTGTACCATTTTTATATTTACTTTCAAAAGTGTAAAATTTGAAGTATTATTTCGAATAATTTATAAGCTACCGAAAATATTGATATCGGTCTATAACTCTTCTGATTGTTTTCTGGTTTTCTTTGCTGAAGTATTTTAATTATTTGAATGCTTGTTGCCATAATTAAGTTATTATTTTGTTATTTTTGACTAAGGAAAATAAACTAGCCAGCCAAACTTTACCATTATGTGGTAAGTATTTGTTAAACTTCAATAAGATTTCGTATAGGCAGATTTGCTACTTTTGACAAGCTTCAAAGCAGCTTCCACATTTTCCAACCAAAAATCTTCCATACTTTCAGATTTTTCTGCATAGCTTTTTTTTTATCTTTAGTTTTTCTAACTTCAAAGGTTTTATGTTTGAGGTCTTGAAAATAATGTTTAAAATTGATAGTTTGGTTATATTTTGCACTCCTTTCACCCCGAGTGGTGGCTGATCTTAGTTTTCTAGACCAACTTTTCCTATTCAAGTAGGTGAATTCTATCTCATCCATTTTTCTTATCCATTTTAATAGGCGAGAATGTTAACTTTATCAATAGAATAATAAGTTTTAATCTAAAACCCTGCTGTAAAGTTAAAATTTTAACTATTTTCTATAATATTCTAGAATATTCTAATTGTAGTATTTAATATTTATAATTTTTAAATAGGTACTTCCAAATTTGTAAGATACTTGTTAAATTATTAAATAATAAATAAATTATAAACTTTATTGTTTAACTTATAAATATATTAAGAGATAAATATTTTAAGACACAAATAGTGCCATTAATTTTAGAATATATATGTATATATATAATATATAATGTATTTTAGTGTATTCTAAAATCAATTTTATTACTTAAATTATAGATATATTAATAACACATTAAAATAGTGATTCATTTTTAGTTTTTGAAAGTGGCAATTGGTTTTAAAATTAAATTGCATTTGTTACTGAAGACAGTTTTACATAAAAAGGTATTGTTTCTACTATTGTGTGTAAATAATACCTTTAATACTTTAGTATCTAGTAGATATTTTAGTTTTTATTTATTTATTTTAGGGATTAAACAATTAATAGACAAAATACAACAAAGATATAAGCGTTGAATAAATATTAATATTAAAAACTACATTATAAATATTCATACTAAAAACTTTTAAATTAATAAAAACAACAGTTTATAATTTTTAGCAAAAAAAGAAATGGGATTTAAAGAAAAAACATCAAATATGTTAACGCAATTATTATTAGTCAAATATTTACCATTATAATTACCTATTCAATGTTTAAACATCTGTCACCCTTTATGTATGTAAATTATCTAAAGTCTAAGATCACCAGATACAGATAATAATAATAATAATAATAATAATAATAATGATATGAATAATAAGTATAATTATTTACCTAATATTAATGATTAGGGTCCGGATTTAAATAAGTTAAAAATCCACAAAAAACAATTGAAAATTAAATAAAAGTCCTTAACAAATATTAAAAAAAGCAAAAATGTTAGATGATATAGAAGTCTTCTCCTATAACTTATTAAATTACATATTCTTATCACTACAAAAATAATAAAGTAATTTTTTTAATACATATAATTTTATTTTAAAAAAATTACCCCTCAAATATGTTTGCTTTTTAAAATATTTTTACAGTGATTTTTCAGGGCTTTTTATTTTTTTCAAACATTGTTTTTGTAGATTTTAAGTGGATTTTTATCCAGTCCTTAGTAATGATCAAATATTATAAAATATTTTATTTTTTATTAATAATATGATAGTCATATTATGATTTATTTTATACACAATTGTGTATCTAAAATTTAAAATAAAATTCTGAACATTTATATTTGTTGTATTATAAACATATTGTAAATTGAAAGCGAAAATAATTTATTATTGTCAACACTAATATTACTTACAATTTTTAATCTCAATGAATTATTTTTGTTTTTAATTATTGATAACTTTTGTTATAAATATTTCATAAACAATTTGTATGTTTTGTTTTTATGTGTTATTATAATATAATGAATAAATTATATTATTATTTATGTAATATTTTCATAATATAGGTAACAAATTATAATATAATGTATGTGTTACGATAAATGTTGTTATATTTGTATATTATTATTATTTTGTGCTGTTAATTTTAATATAAGAGTTTATTTGGTTGTTATCAAACTTAAAGGTGAGAATATTGTTTGTGTTTATATGTTGGTTTTTTTTTTCAATATTTTAATTTTTAAGTGAGATAGAATGATTTTAAAATTACAGTGTTTTACAAATATATAATTGGCTTGAAAATTAAAATATTGTAAAATAGCTAATGTACACATGTAAACAATATTCTTATCTTTAGGTTTAATAATAGACAAATATACAAAAAAGTATAAATACAACAACATTAACCGATCTCACAACATTTACCTTAACATATGCATTAAGTATACTTGTTTTAGCTGTTTGTTAAATTTGTATACATATTAGTTTATATACAAAATCATTGGTACTTTCTTTCTTTTTAAATTTTTTCTCTCCAATAGATATTTTCTATGCTGACATTATAAATTATAAATGTAAAATACAGTGTGTTTCCCTTTAAAGGTAACACATACATTTTTTGTTTGAAATGAGGTTTTCTAGAAGAGTTAGGGAATACTGAAATACTTACTTTTTTTTTTAAATAGTACATGTATTTTTAAATCAGATTTGGATTAGGCCAAGTTTGTTGAAGTCTTTTTGACCTTTTAACCATGGCTTTATAACTATAATTGACTGAATGACAAGTTAAACTTTAATTTTAATTTATCTATACATTAAGGAAACTGTAAACAAGTTAATGAAATTGAGTAATGTGTCGACTGCAGTTATGTATGGATAAGGATGGGCTAAATTTCCATGTTCTTTCAGAACCTGAATTGGTCGTCTGACAGTGACTACATTTATATAATTTTATGAAATCCAGAACCCTACATAACCTAGAATAACATAAACTTGCCATTCGTTACGGTTTGATTGGGACAGTCCCAGTTTTAAGGATATGTCCCATTGTTTATCCCACGGCCGGTTATTTAATTTTTTCCGGTTAATATACAGGTTGAGAATAAACTTATGAATAACACTGTGAGCGTTCTATGCTGTGTTGTTCTGACTGAGATCAAGGAGATAAAGTCCACTTACAAATTTCAGGAATGAAATTACATTAATTACAATTATAGGGCTATAACTTACAATTTGTTTAGAATTTGTTTTGAACAATTTGGTTGTTGTGAGGGGCTAACTTCATAGATGTTTGGTTGATACCCAATTTACTAATTATATCTGGATTTTCATATTTCTAATCAAAATCATAAGAAAAAAAGAAGACAGACATACTTCGCACGTGGATGCAGTATCCCAGCCACTGTTGTAGGTGAAAAGTTGGGACCTAACCTATGAAACTTCAATGAGTGCAATAATTGCATTTAATTAATATATGGATCTTGCCATTTCAGTGGATTATTAATTGATGTTGACAACGTTGAAGTTATGAAGTGTTAATTAATTTAAATTTTTAAAGTATGTATACAATTAGGTAATATCTTATGAGTTTCAATAATTTCAAATAGTTTTCTGAGCACTGGTATGTGTTTTGTTAAAAAAATGTACTATAGGAATTTTAAATAATATGACAATAAAATAACTTTTTAGTAGGTATTGCTCAAGTTACATAAAAAAAATTTAAAATTACAATTTTCGAGACTTATTAACACAAAAATAATTTATAAATTCACTAAATGCACACAAAAAATATTAGACATAGGTACATAAAACATTGATATTTATACAGATTTATTAATTATTATAATATTTTCGCAACTCATTAATATCAAGAATTCAAGAACTATATAATAGAATCAAGCTATTTAATAAAAGTATAATGTAGTGTGTCATGACTAAAGACCGGATTTAATTGTTGTGGCAACTTTTTTTTACAATAAAGATAAATCAGATCTGATTAAATATATAGCCGATATATACTAAAATTATTCTGCCTATTTAATTTTATAATGCAATTTTTTTTCAATTTTCGACGTTTTTGAAATTTTTCCACGTTTTTTAATCGGGCGTGTTTATCATTAGTCTCGAATTTTCTAGAAGCTTGGAGAGCCCAGTGAGCGATAAGCGTCTATATATATATGGTGGTAATTAAATTCAACATAGTAGGCAGTGATTCGTGTGCGTTTGAGTGTTGGTACCACCTTAGAACGTATTTCTTTGATCAGTTTGACCGCACAGTAAACGTATTTGACGTAATGCCTAAAATAAAATTAACTTTAAAAAGTAAAATTTCAAATTGGATTGCTCTTTACAATGAAAATAAAGAAGTATTTTCATCAGATGGAAAGGTTATAGGTATTGTCTATTATGTTACAAATCTGTGTCTACTGGAAAAAAATGTCTATTAGATCATCATTTCAAAAACAAGTAAGTTTTGTATTTTATGCTCATACTACACGTAATAAACTACATATTATTTCAAAAATACATGTATATTTTTGTTTAGTTCAACACATAAATGCAATGGCATTACGAAGGCACAAAGAAAAAAAAACACCTTTTGATTCCTTCTCAAAATTCAAATAGTAAAAATGTATTTTTTGAAGATTCATGTAATGTATTTGTTGCTGTAAATATTCCTTTGCATAAGCTGGGCAATCATGTGTTAAAATCATTTTTGGAAAAACATACTGGCAAATCAATTCTCGACGAAAGCACTTTAAGAAAAAATTACATACCAAATATTTATAAAAGCGTTATGAATCAAATAATTTGTGATGTTGTAAATAATTCTGTTTATATAATTGTTGAAGAAATAACCGATCCAAGAGGTTTGTATAAATAATTTTTTTAATTTCTTATATATTAAAACATATTATTTTCATTTAGGTTTGGCTATTGCAAATTTAATAATTGATAAATTATATGGCACACTTAGTAAATCATATTTAGTTTCGTGTAAAGAACTAAAATCCACCTATTATGAAACTATTTGTTAGTCTATTAATTCCTCATTAAAAATATTCCTTGTATTGAACATAAATTATTACTTTTTATTAATGATACTGGTACTTATATGATCAAATCAGCAAAAACATTAAAAATATTTTTCCCGAAATTAATTCATATTACATGTATGGCTCACGTAGTTAATAGAATTCTAGAGAAAATTTGAGAATTGTATCCTAACATTAATAAATTGATGAACAATGGTAATATGTTGTTTACTTATTTAAAATTTAAATACATATGTAATTTATTCTGTTTATTTCAGGAAAAAAAGCTTTTCTAAAAGTACCATTGAGAATAAATAAATACAGAAAAAAAATGCCGGGTATACCTTTATCGCTCAAACCTATGATTACAAGATGGGGAACATAGGTAAATGCTGCACATTTCTATGTAAATAATTTTAAAGAGTTTAAAAACGTGATCGAAAGTTTAACAGATGATGCTACAAGTGTTGAAAAGCTGAAATAGTTTGTGCAAAATAATGCAGTCAAATGTGGTTTAGCATTCATAAAATTATACTTTTCTGATTTATATATGAATCTTAGAAATTTGGAAGAATTTAATAGTGAACTACTGAAACAAATGTATTTTTTTTTAAAAAAAATTGAAGATATTTTAACAAATATTCTCGGGCCAAATAGGAAAAAAATTAAAGAAAAATGTTTGTATGTAATTAAAAAAAAAGAAGGGTATGGAACTTTAAAGTCCTACTATGAAGTCATGTTAGGTAAAGCAAATGTTAATTTAGATATAACTAGTGTAGATGTAGAACGTAGAACTTTTACTTTTTGAACTTATGTTATAATTTAAATGTATATTCACACCTTACTATAGTAAGAAAAAATGTTAATTAATTTTTGAACATATTGTCTAAATTTATTTTCTAGGATTCAGTTATTATTATAAATAGTTTTGATTTTGAACATATTTATTATTAGATAACAAATATATGAAATTTAAAAAAAAAGGAAAAATTATATTAAAAAATTTATTATATTTTAATATATTATCAAAATTTAGTTAAAATCGATACCTGAAATTATAATATTTTATAATATTAAATTTAATATTTTAATGAAGAAATTGCTAAGATGTAATGTCATAAGACAATATAATTGTATAAACTCAAAAAAATATAATTAATAACTACTGTATACCAATAGGCCAATGAAATAATATCAATAGTAAGTACTCTGATATAAATATTAACCCTTATCATTAAATAATTCCCTGTAGAATATATATATAATTATTAAGTATTTTCTATTTCTTTCAAAAGATTATTATATTGCCTCGTGTGAAATTATTTTATGTGGTTTTCTAAATTACCATTAATGGTTGTCTGTTCTCACAGGATGCATACAATTTATAATTTGAAAGATTGAAAAGTACATTAATTTTTTATATACCTATGTTATACTAAGAGAACATATAATCAAGTGGATTCAATTTTGTTTTGGCCATATTATAGAAAGTTTAATTTTTTTTTTCTTAAGAATTTTTAGTTTGACTATTAAGTCTGACAATTATGATTTACAATTGTAACATAATATAGTAGGTACCTACAGAAAAAAATTAAAAGACAGGTTAATAGGCAAAAAGGAGAGACGAGAGCCCCACCAAGTGCTTGTACTTAATAATGGTCTAAGAAAATTAACCCAACGAAAACAAAAGGAAATGAATGAAATAATGTGTGGTAAGCATCATTATTTGAAATCAAGTATTACTACTAAATATGTGATGTTTGAAGCGAAATGAATAGTATTATTGTCAAGGTAAAAATTAGGGGAATCCAAGTACATAACTAAGTATCTTCATCTAGTGAAGATTACAGATTTACATTTATCAAAAGCAACTAAAAATGATAGACTAGTATTAAAAATAAGAATTAATGACGTGAATGTTCTATAGGCTTGAAAATTTGTTTTTCTCGTGTTTATCATGTAAATAATCCAGCCAGTCTATACAATTTTAATTTTTAGAATTTTATGTATATTACTTACTATGTATAGGTACATATAAAAGCTAAATTTATAATTATACGCAATTCAATAAGTTGTGAAACAGATATTATGAAATTGTGAATTTTTTTTTTAAATTTTATTTAAAGAATATTTACAATCTTTGTTGAAATAATATAATAAGCCGATCTGATAACACTACACTTAAGTAAATTTAACTGTGAGTAATATAGTTTTGATTTTAAATTTAATTTTTTTTGTACAACATACAATAGATCAGAAGTTCCCAACCTGTGGTATGCAGAAGGCTCGTAGGTGGTACGCGAAGAAATTTTTTTATTACTATTTGCATTCAATATTATTTAATTTAATTTAGTTTATCTGATATTAGCTAATTTTATAAAATTATTATTTTCATTAGTTTCATTTTGGATGTNTGAGAGTGGATTTTCTGAATTGCTGTAATTGAAAAATAAGTACAAAAGTAGGCTCGATATTCAAAATGACTTAAGAGTGAAAATTAGTTCCATTCAGCCTGATATTGATGTCCTTGGACTAAGTAAACAACAAATATCACATTAATTTTATTATTATTTATATTTATTATTTTTTTTAATAATTTGAAAATTGTAATTTAAAATTTAAATATTTAGATTTAACTAAAAATTAAGATTTTTTTACTTTTATAAATATCAAATAATAAAAATGTAAAGAAATTAATGAATAATAAAAATATATGCTAAAAAAATTTGACTCCTAATTAAGTTATAGAATTGAGGTGGTATGTGTATTTATTATATAATTGTCTGGTGGTACTCGATGATAAAAAGGTTGGGAACCCCGGTACTAGACATAAGACAATTTTTCACTCTTACTAAGTACATAAATTATTACTTGTCTTCTTTAAGTACGAGCTGCTAGTCAAAGCCCATAAGATAGGATATAGGAGAACGTAAACAATAATAATATTAGGATATAGGGGAAGATAGATGTGAAGATGAATTTGAATGTCTAAATGTCAGATTTTTAAGCTCTGGGGGTTTGGGAGTCAGCTGTGAATGAGTAGTATGACTGGCACTTGGCAGTAGGAATGTAGGATACTGAGGAAATAATGATATGTACTGGACTAAATGTCCATTATGTACTAAATATTTTATAGTTTATACTTATCTCTTTTGTCAGTAACCTAGCTCCATATTCGTATTTGAAATGTTTAACTTTATTCTACATTCAACAAATGTAACACTAAACACATTATGATTTAAAATCATAGATTGTGTATCTATAGGTAGGTATATAGAATTGAAGAAAAGAACTATACCAAAAAACAACAGGAAAAGCCTTGATAAAAATATATTTGGAAAAAAGCCCTATTGTAAATCTATGTATAATTAAAAATCATAATGAATCTTTAGCCAAATTACAATTTTTTTTTTATTGATTTAATTAAATTTAATATCGGGGGTTATATGAAAATTGTATATATTATGTACATTTTTTTTGAGTATAATGAGTATATGTAAGTAAAATTGGACTATAGTTAAAACTTTATCACCTTGTTTAAAGAGTGGAATCGTAAAAATTATTTTTTTGTCAAGAGATTCATCAACAATTTTCCAAATAGTACCTAATTTAGTATTTCTTCCATTGTTAATTACATTTTGATAAAAAAAAGTACATAGGTACCTAGGTATCTTTTGCACATTTAACATTATACATATTTCAAATATTGTAATATTATATAATAATAAATAATATAATATTTTGTATAATAAATTTCATACTGACACCAATAAATATTATGTTTAGAATAATATAGGATGATATTTTACACATACTATTGGTATTATTTCTGTTTTCAAACCAATGATTTCATTATTTCCTATTATTAAATTATGTTGTTCACATTTGTTTTCGTTCAACCCCGAGTTCTGATACGGATTTAAAAATAGGTATTTAGGTAAGTAAACATTTGTATATTTACGTAGACAGAAATTTAAGAATAAAAATAAAATAAAACTATTCCATTAGTTATTTCTGGAATTCATGAAAACGTGTATGAACTTGCTATAAACGTACAATTTTCATTATGTAAATGTAGTAGGTACCATTATTGTAATAACTTACAATAATAAAAATAATAATAACGTTTTATTGTTGCTTAATGTTTTATGATTTTTGGTGTTTTCTGTCTCAATTTATTAGTCATTATTTTTAGTTTTACTAAAATTGTCGTTTATCGTATTATTTTATTTAGTGGTAATTTAATTTTACATTTTACTGGTATCGGGTGGTTAATCGTATTTAGATAAATCATGCATTTATTTTCACCCATATTCGCACGACCTGTCTAAATTTTAAGCAGCCCGCTGAAATTTTTTACCAATTCTCTGGTTACTGGTTACCTTGGTCTGACCAATCCCCGGCTCTGTCCAGATGCAACGGTCATGTAGAACGCATTCATTGGTTTGATGTAGACACCATTAATCATCATCGTTGTAACAGATGAAGCTCCGAAAGTCCGTGGCTTTGATTTCAGTTTCTGGCCGGGCTCTCGTTGTGATTGTTAAATAAGTTGTCATGCGACATGGTATTTTATTGTGTGGTGTTAATTTTTCAAGTGTGTTATAGTGTAGTATTGTTCATCAAGACTCAAAACTGAAAATTAATAGTTTTTTTTTGTCAAAATATACAGCGCCTATTGATGGTAGACTGGTAAATACACGAAATTTTTCCATGCTAAATTATTTTCTAATTTATTGAGGAATGAGAATGCTCAAAAAAAAGAAGAACTCTTATTTTTCTTTTTTGTTTTGGCTCAAATGTAATTTACCTTGTCCTCACGATTTTACTGTTTTTTAACTCTGATTCTGAACCTATTTGAATTTATTTTTGCGGAAACCATTACAATGAATTCAAGACAAAAAAACATCGACATAAATGTAGCTCGTTTTTCGATTATTATTATTTTTTCTGTAAATGTGTGTTTAACATTTAAAAAAATTGTCGAATTTTTTAGTGATTTTTGTACATTTTTAGTTTATTTTATTTTTTAAGTTATAACAATTTGAAAACGGCTGTATCCTATTATGCAAAGGTAATACGTGGAAAATTATACTCGCAATCCGTCCGCAAAAACAGTATTATGTATTTTTTCAAAATATGTTTAGACATTCTTGAGCTATTTTATAGACACTTTAATTTTGTGGTGTTTTACGTAATTCTTATTTGGTAGGTACTGTGTGTATAAATTGTTAGACCAAACAGAAATGCTTGAAAATTTAACATGATTTTCATAAAAAGTCGTATCTACTTTGTCTTTGTGAATAAAAAAAAAAAAAAATTATCTGGAACAAATTTAGTTGCATGAACTATAGCATTAAAATTTTTATTTTTTTTTTGTTTTGAATATAATATGTTAGTATATTGCCGATTTATTATGGTGAATTCAGAATAGAGCTGTATGACTTAGTTTTTAAATTATAGCTTTTAAACTTCTGATATTATGCGGATATTGTATATATTATGTTTAATAACTCAATATAATATACTACGTATGGACAACAATTTGTTACCAAAACATACCTATCATCTAGGTATGAACAGTAGTCCCGCTTGTACCTACTCTCACCAACTCCTGTAGTAAATGTTGCGATGTTCTCCAATTATTAATTTCTTATCCTTTTTGTCATTACAATATGTTAAATTTAAAAATTATTTTTCTTTTCTTTACTTACATTTTTCTTATTACGACACCTTTTACTCCAATAAAATGAAATAATAATTAAACATTTAATCAGTTGTATTCTTCAAATTGTTTGAAAATCTAATGAGCTATGGGTTTTATAAGTGAACTTAATTTGTAAATTTAATTGTTGAGATATAATAATTCATGTTGATATTTCATAAAAAAAAAAAAAATTAAGATTAATGACAATAATAATTTATTAAGGATTAAATTTTATTTAAACATTGTTTTTCTGTTTCAGATTTGGCATGGTCATTAGTTAGTCCAAACTGCAGTCACAAATGTGGTTAGTGGATATTTATATATTAAATAGCTAGTAATTCATCCCCAAATCTCCATGTAGTATTATTAAAATACAATTTATTTCTATAGTAATAAATACCTATAAAATATGTTAAGAATGAACATAAGTTTTTATTTAAATTAATTATGCAGTTAAATAGAATACTAATTGAAGTAATAATTGTATTAATATTATATTTACCATGTGTTAAAATGTTACATACATAATTTCTTTTATGATAAAATAACCTTAATTAAATTGGTTTAGGAGAAATACCTCATGTAAAAATAATACAAAATTATGCTTAAATTGTTTATTATTATATAGTAAAACATTAGATGTTAAGTAGAAATTAGAGAAATCTAATTTGTATTTCCTTGAAAATTATGTTGAAGATGTTATTGGCAAGTTTCCATTTGTTTACATTTATTGTCATTATTTATTAGTACTTACTATAGACCTATAAAGAAATAATGCAATTTCTTGATAGGTTTACCTATGGTTAAACTTAATTATTTAGAATTTTGTGGTATATACTTCGAAGATCATTAATGATATTACTATATTGAGTTTGATAGGTCTTCTATATTTGTATAATATTATAGATCCAATATGATGATGTCCAATGATGATAGATATTTTCTAATTTTTTTTAGTAAATTTAGATAGGCAATTAACATTCTTAATATTTTAGGTAGATAAATAGTAATTATTGGTAAATGTTGATTATTTAACTTTAAAATTAGTTTTTCATCAATTTCGGCGTTTTGAATTACCTATCACATTTTTTGGTAAACTTAAAATAATTTTGAATAGTAATTGAAATATAATTAAATATTAAACAATTTGGATTTTTGAAGACTTTATTAAAAGTATTTTTATTTATTTATTTTCAATAGATTTATTATTTTGTTATTATGGTATTATAATATAAGAGGCAATATTGGAATGAATTTAGTTGAGCGATTTTTTGATTTTTTTTTTTTTCAAAAATCTTTTTTGTTTTTACTCGTATATTAAAATTTTAAAAACTAATACTGAGGAAGTATGGAATAAATTATACTTAGGTGAGTATGATGCTTTAATCATATGATCATATAATCAAATAATCAATGCATATAATGAATAAATCAATCATCATCAAATCTAATATAATTTATAATTTGTTGTTATGGATACAAAATGTCCGATTCCATAAATGAGATAATATGAAAATTGAGTCACTACATACGTAAAAAAAAGCTGACAAAAATACATTAATAAAATAATAAAGTGAAAATAAAATTATTAAATGTTATAAATATTTATTTACTCGTAAATACATGTATAAATTATTTATTCATATATCAATACATTATTGTAAAACCAAAATATTAATTTTGCTTAGTTTAGAGTATAAAATTATTGATATTTTAATGAAAACTTAAAAAGGTAAATTGTATATTGTTAAATTTACATTTTTTATTTCCTGAGTAACATAATAGTTTATTAGTAGATTTTAGAAACATTATGCATAACAATAAATGTAATTAACTTTTTAATTTGTGTACACAATGTTTAATGTATTAAATCTACAGTAGTAAGAAATTTATAAAATTGAATATAAAAATAATAACATATTGAAACTATAAAATAAGATTGATTTTAAATAACTTTTTTTCAGATTACTTTTTTTATAGCACTAATATGAATGATGTTTTCCTCATCAATATCTTCTAAAATATTATTTTTAATACATAAAACAGATTGTGCAGACAATTTTTCATTTGCTAATGAAGATGTTGAATAGTTTTTTACCTTTTTTAATACAAACAAAGAATGTTCTTCTGATGTATTTGAACATGGAAATGAACACAATATTCTTAAAACTATCTCAATATTTGGAAATTTATTATGTAATTGTATGTCAGTAAAAGATTTCAAAATATTTAACTGAGATGATTTTTTTTTTTTCAATGTCAAAATTATATATTATATCCTAAAATTTAACCACTTCTTCAATTAAATCACACTCATGAGGATGTAATTCAATGAAATTCTCTGCACATTGCCAATTGGTTTTAATATTTTCTTTTTCCAAGTAAAGAAAAAATCCAAAATTTGGTTTATGAATATAACATTTTTCTAACATTTATATCAATAATTAAATGATCCAATATTACCAAAAACCAAAAAAAATAAAAATATTTTCCATTTTCTCTGCCCCTTTAAATGATACTTCATCTGTTAATGTTTCATAAAATAACATTATTTATCTTCTTCTTCTTAAAGTAGTCAATTTAAAATAGTTCTTCCCACTCAGTTTTGAGCTGTTTGTAAATAATAATCAAAACTGTTTCTTATATTATCCATAATATATGATTTTAATTATTCATACAATTGATAATTTAAAAGTTTTTGATTGCAAAGTTGTACTAGTTGCATTAAAACATTCAAAAATTGACATCCACAAACATATTATAAATGCAAATTTCAATGTGTCAATCTTAATTTAAGAATGTCATTCAATATATTTTTTATTTGATTATATCCAAGAGAAATAGTCTTACATATTTCATATCTAGAAGACCAACCTGTAGTAGACAGTTTTTTAAAATAGACTTTTTCATTAACGTTACCTTTATTATTTAAGTGTCAACATAATAAATTCCATCTATAAGTGGATACTGAAAAAACTTAATAAATCATTTGAGAAGAACAAAAAATTGTGTACTGAACAAAGTAGATTCAGCTGCATTAGATCCCATTAGATTCAAGGAATGTTCTGAGCAAATAAATTCAATTATAGGAGATTAACGCTTAATTCTAGATTGAAGTTCATTATGTATATCACTCATATTAGAGACATTATCATATGCTTGGCCATGCCAGTTTTTAATACTTATATTTAGTTCTGAAAATGTATTAATTATTGCTTTTTTCATATCCTCTCCTTTATGGCCAACTAATTTAAGATGGTAAATCTGTCAAACATAATATATCTTACTGCTTTGGTTAGTTGATTAATTTTAGTTATGTCTAAGATCGAGTCGATAATAATGTAGAAATATTTCCTTGATTGAATTTGATTATTTAACAACCTTAGTATTCATATATTATTATTTATTAAATGCTTACTTATAAATGAGTCAAATTTAAATTAATAATATGTGTTGAAAATAATAAATAATACATAAAGATATTTCTATACAAACAACTATAAACACAACCAAAACCTACAAACTTCTCCATTCTAGTACCTACAATCACAGAAATCCACTAATAGCTGAACCCTCCACCCACACTATCCCTTGGGACCCCAATAGGCGTTTAAAGGTACGTTTTCCCTTGCGCGATCACGAACGCGACCCGCGAACGCGGTCAGTGAACGCGAACTAAGATCGCGTTCGCGTCATGTTGGTTTTCTCTAGACCAGCGGTTCTTAAACTTTTTATTACGCGGACCCCTGATGAAGGAAATTTTTAAATCGCGGACCACCTTATTAATTTTGTTAGGAATTACCATTTTTTTATTAAAAAATATTTCATGTTACAATTACCAATATATTTAAAAGAAAGGTAAATAAAAATATAATAAGTATAAAAAATATTTTGTTAATTTTTTTTGTTATATTTAATATTATTAGTATTACATTAACATTTTGTCTTACATAGANATTTAAAATTATTATAGGTATACTTAATGTGAAGGATGATATTGCATTTCTGACATTAATTTTTCTATATTAGGCTCAATATTTGAAAGTTTTAATCGAAGTTCGGACTCTACGTTTTCCAAACGATTGCGAAACTTGTTTTTGACCCATACAAGAGCGGAAAAAGCCTTTTCACATAAATAGGTTGTGGGGAACGGAATTAAAACTTTCAGAGCTTTACTTGATAATATTCGATAATCTTTTTGTACGTGCTACCAAAAATTTTCTAACGACTTTTTACTACCATTTGTTGAAATTTCTATAAGATTATCTTCTTCCAGTGATGTCAGTCGATTAATTTGGCTAAATTATCACGCATTGTGGTTTTTGTTCTTCTTCAGAACCGCTACAAGTAAAACCCATCGATAAATAATTATTATCATACTTACGAAATTTTGTTAATTTAATTTTTTTCGTACATGGTGTCTTCTTATTATCAACCGTAGAATTATTCCTCTTTACATTTAACCAGCTATCTATTTTTTCTTAAAAAAATTTGAATTTTAAAAATATATCACGTAAAATTCGTAAAATACGTAGGTATACAACTAATTAAATACAATCGATAAGTATACGNGATTAGAATACTCGAGGATTAACTTTTCTAAAGTTGCGATAAGACGCGTTCAATACTTGTATAATAATATAAAATATAAAATTTTACATTTCTAACAATATCATTATTACACACACATGCTGTCCACAGCTGAAATTATTTATAGTGTCGCGGACCCCCGGCAAGAGTGTCGCGGACCCCTAGGGGGCCGCGGACCACAGTTTAAGAATCGCAGAGTCTAGACGATTCTACGTTGTTACCGAAAGATTTATAATTTATATTTTAACAATCGTCATTCAGTAGTACTCGATATTTTGAAGTTCACGGAGCACGAGTACTGTTCGTTTTTAAAAATTATTATAATGGATACAGTCGATAAAGAAATCTTAAAAATTCTTTTGCTAGAAGAAGAAGAAGATGATGAGATTTTGCACTGGTATTTGTCGGAAGAAAAAAGAAAGCAGCATGATCCATTATTTACAAAAAAGAGTACCGAAGGTTATCATGAAATACTTATTAACGGCCATCTGAAAAATAATGAAATTAAGTTCAGGGAATTATAAACAATATTTATAATATTTTGCTTACCACTTCGCCCAATGTTGCTTATATCCTTCCAAATTGCATCTCGTATATTCAAATCTTTATAATCCTGAAAATAGGGATTATAAATTGGGGGATGTTTCGCTACATATTCAACCAATATCTCGTCTTGCTCCTTATTAAATTTGACCATTGCAGAACTCATGTTTGAATAACCGATGTCAACGAGTGTTCAAACATAAATGAGAACATTGCATAATTGCATTATTAATAATATCAAAACAACAAGTCGATCGTGACACGAACGCGAACAAATTTAGATCGCTGACCGCGACCGCGCGAGGAAAACCTACTTTATTTAATTTACATTGTGTCAGTAGTCGCGCGATAATGATGCGCGATCTTAGATTGGATCGCGTTTGCGATCGCGCAAGGGAAAACGTACCTTAAAGCGAACGTGGTGACGGGACTTATTGGCTGACTATCACTAAAACATACCCTGAAGTACCATCAATGGTTGGCTTCTTTGCTAACGCTTACTATCTCGATACTTGTAAACTGTTAACTTCTTCCATTTGTGCTTATTGTAAATATTATTTCGCAAATTGTAAAATAATTAAATAAAAAAAAAAAACTAGATAAAATAAATTAAGTGCCCCCTCTTCTCCGCAAATTTTTTCTAGTTACGTTATTGGGTGAAAGTACAGAGGTAATATACATCTGTACTTCTAAATATCTTGATATACATTTTTAGCTCAGAATTTTTCCAAGTCCAGAGTAAAACTTGTTCTCTATTTATCAGCTTCCATTTTAAGGTAATTTTCTTGTGTTAGAAACTGTTAGAAGATTGCCTAAGTACTTAAAATATGCCGATTATTTATCCGTTGTAAAAATTAATATCACAAGCGAGCTGTGTAGTACCTACAATATGTCGTATACACACAGTGCTTCTGCAGTGTACGCTATATTATCTTGTACAGCGTGATAGATGCACATAGTTCACGCAATTAAGTGTCATAATGTTTATCGAATCGTTTTTCATTTTTAAGCATAGGTTCAGTGAAACTAAAATTAGCTACGCAAAATGTATAATATTTTTATACATATAAAATTAAACTACCGTTAAGAATTTTACGAGTGTCCATAATTAAATAACGAAAAAGGGTTTCGGCAAATCCAGTAGTCGTTTTTCGTTTACTGAAGTTTTACAGTTAAAATTATAAATTATACTTACTATGCAAATGAAATAACATGTATACCCGGAGGAATGTAGGTAGATACACTATAAAGATTATAAACATAATATACAAAATATTTCACATCGTCCACTACAAATTATGCAGGCATTAAAAATAATTAAAAATGTATAGTAAACGAACACTGTACACCTATAAGTATTCTATATGTCGATTGATATTTTTCTTACAGTAAAACCTGTATATAACGAACAGTTACGGGACCATAAAAAGTGTCCGTTATAAACCGGAGTCTGTAATAGATGGGTACGGGGGGTGCCATTGCAAATAAACAAATTTAAATAAAAATTAAAACTAAGAGAAAAATTTACTTGCAAAAGGTACACAACACTATAATAACGAAGTGATATAGAATAAGTACTGAATGGTCTTTACATTTGATACGTGTTTCTGATTATTTCTGTCATTGCAATTAACTTTATCCTTATTATCGAACATGTAATCTGTCATATAATTGGTATTCGAATAGACCGATGATGCTGTTGTATGTTTTATATGTACATTGTACACGTTTGCAATATACCTACTTGATTTTGAACTAAGATGTCCGTTATCAAGGTATTCGGGAAAAATATTACTGTCCGTGTCCGTAATAGAAAGAGTTCGTTATAGACAGTTTAAAATACATTGATCTACTTATCCTTTTGTCGGGACTTTATAATTTAGTCCGTTAAGAGATGTGCCCGTTAAACACAGGTGTCCGTTAAGGCAGGTTTCACTGTATTAATTAACAGACACTTATACAGAAGGCCTCAATTCCTCCCCACACAACATTTGAAAAATACTATTTTAAACACATAACTACTTTCTATTTTTATAGTTCAACATTTTACATTTTAGATCCGGAGTGTAAAGAGAGATCTATTGGGTTTACTATGATGTGTGGTTTTGTATTTTTTTAATTTTTTTGTCTGTAAAAACAAAAAAAAAATTGAAAATAATACATTTCGTAAATTTTCTCGTTTTTCCTATGTATTTTCCTAATTATTGTAAAAACCGCCTAGAAAATTGGAGCAATATTTCTGGTAAAAAAATTGTTCATAAGTAAAAGAAAAAAATTAATATCATTGTAATACTAATACATTCCTTGCTTAGCTTAGAATAAAAATGAGTAAGTATATAATATACACTCACGTGAAACTAAATCGACTCACTCCTCTAATATGTACAAAAAGGCAACTTATTTTCACAAAACAAATTTTTTCTGAAAGCTTAATATTTTTACTTTACAATAACACCATTATCATAGAAATGTCTGTATTTTTAAAATTAATCTTATTTTAATTTTATCGTAGCAAAATACAGTCTATTAATAATAACAAATTTCCTGCCGTTATCTCTATATTATTCCACGTACACCGTCTCATTTTTCGTTTCGTCATGTTAATTACTTAACGGACGTTGACCTGAATACATCTCTAGAAGTTTTATTAATTGTTTTTGCAAAGCCATGGTTACTATGACAGAACAAGCTTCAACAGTTATTGGTTTGTTACAAGCAGGATTTGGTCTACGAGAAGTAGTTCCGTTTTGTTTTTAGCTATTTTAATTGAATAGTATTGATATTATAAATGTTTTCAGTATAATTTATTAACCTCAGAATCCAAGTTTTTGGAAAACTTGCATATTATAAAATATACATTGGTAATAATATACAGGGTGTTTTACAGTGTTATCTTCGGGTTTTATACGAGAGGTTTACATGTGTAGAGAAAAATTAAATTTGTATCTTCATTCCTTAATCACTGAAAAAAATAAATTTATTTTTCCATTTTTTTAAATTTTTCAAGTTACCTATTTTTTTCAGCGATTAATAGATAAAGATAAAAATGTATTATTTTCTACATGTACATATGTAAACCATGAATACATGTAAACCTCTCGCATGAAACCTAATTTAAAAAAAAAAAATGAATACCTGTCAAAGTTATTAGCATAAGGATATCAGCATAAGACTCTGTATATCTATATGTACGAGCTTTTGCGTTACAATAAATTGCGCTTTGGCAAGTGAATCGTGTATTATACATTTATAATGTGCCCTTAATATAATATATATTATATATATATAGATGTAACATAATTAATCAACGCCGTGTCGTGCTCGCTCTTGGATACGATATTGTCGAATTGTTATTCGGTGTAGAACACTATTGCGCTCTACGAAGACGTATCTAATAAACTTATTGGCAAAAGAGCTTTTTTTTTTTTAATAATACAATTGTGAACATTTTATTTGCTTACCTGCTGAATTTCGCGTAACATGTTCACGTACCGAATCGATATTATTGATATGTATAACTATCAGTAGCGTGCCGTGATATTGTGTATTTGGTAAACGTTTAAATATAAATTCTCAAACTAATCTTTTTTAAAAAAAAGGTATTTTATTGATGACAATTATAATTTGAAATTTATTTATAGATAAAATCCATTCGTCTTTCTTGTTTCATAAACATAATATTAATATTAAAAAAAATATTATTAATACTTTAATACCTAATGTACCCGTACAGGGCTCAATTAATGGATTCGGAAATTATTGGCTTTAACTATTTTTGATCGTATAATCAAGGTTAGGATTTTTAAACATTAGCAAAAGTAGGTACTGAAATATCCGATATTAACATTTTTTAGATTCTGATTGTAGCGGTTTTAAAAAGATGTTTAATTATTTTTTTATATTCTTATACTATGTACACAAGTTCTACCAGAAATTTAGCTCCGATATATACATGTAGCAACAATACAATATTCCTGAAAAGATATATTGTCTAAACGGTACTTTAGGGAGGTCAATTTTTGATTTTCATAATATCTTCGAAAACCCGGGGTAAAACGTAAAAAAAAAAAAAAAATGAACAATTTACGAAAATAATGTTTTTATTATTTTCAATTTTGTTATTTGTTGTAATTCAGTTAAAAATATTTGTAGGGATTTTAAATTTTAAAAGAAAACTTAAATTGGCTCATTCAAGACAATGTACAATTTGAGTTATTTATAGACATTTTAATTTTGCTAGTTTTGTACGTAATTTTATTAGGTTTATATTCTGTGATAATTGTCAGACTAAACATATATGCTTGAATATTTGACAGGAGGTTCATTAAAAGTCGCACTTAGTGGTAAAATACAAAAGTATATTGTAGTGTTTTTTTTTTTAAAAAGTTAAAATCAAATTTTGACGAAAATAGTAAATATTACGGCCTTTCAAAATATGTATAACCGAATTTCGCCCTGAATTGTTTTTCGTTAGCAATGGTTAGGTTACAAATGGGTTACAATGGGTTGGTTACAGGTATAAATAATAATATGTGTACAACTGGCAACTTCTCACGTACGACAGTAGACACTCGTCTCTAGTAGCAGTTCTATTTTTAAAAAATTGTTGTCTCAGGTTGTTTAGTTTCTGGAAGGCGTGCGTAATATAGGTGGCACTACAGCAAAAGTTTAAAACATGGTTTATCTCTAGCGAAAACGTTTTGTCAGCTATCCAAACGTAATGTAAAAGAATTGTTAATTTTATATAAACTTTACGGTTCAGCTTGTATTATCTATAATTATATAATATTGTACATGAACAGTGGACAAATTTAGTTTTCGATTCTAGAGTTAAAAAATATTTAATTACTTAATTTTTTTGAGAGAGAAGTTTCTTTAACTGTTCGTATATTGTTTATATTGTGTCAACAAATATAAAAACGGTTTATCTTCTAATTGAATTAAAACATTAATAATAATTTATTAGGCATCAACTACATGTATGGTTATTAGCCGGCAGACGATGTGATGATATAGTTTTTATATTAATTGTGTGCTGTTAGAAAGATAAAAAAAAAAAAAAATATATATATATATATATACAAGGTTTTCTGATTAAATTAAATTAAAGTGAATTGAGGAGTTCAGTCTCAATGATGAAATCGGTTATTTTTCTGGATGTTTCTGGATTAAATGTAAGTATTTAGTATAATGTTTTTGGGAGTTTAAATTTGCTGCGTATTTCTACGTATGATGACATTTGAGGAGAATGTGTTTGATTGTATTATGTGTTCCGCCACTAGGGCATGAAGAGTATTCTTTGGCCATGAAGTGACCGTGAGTCGTATTCATGTCCAAGCACGTATTCAGAATTAATTTTCTGGGGAAGGGGGTTAAAAAATATTTTGAATAAATGAACTTGTAGTTAATCTTTGTTATATTATAAATATAACCTACTTTAAAAATGTTGGGGGAGAGGGGTTAAACTCCTAACCTCCCTGTATACGAGCTTAGTATAGCCAATACGGGGACGATTTAAAATAACTTAGTCTTTGAATTTAAACATTAATATAGTATGGGAGCAAGGGGACAATGTACTCTTCTCTTAGTTCCATTGGCCGTATTTTAAACCATGCGTGTATCGACGAGCTAATTAGTTTTACTGAGATGTTTTTTTTGTTTTATAGAAAACATTTTTTTGGTAAGTAAAATCTCTTGATTTTTCTGACCGTAAAAGATGCTTAATTACCGAAATATACTTTACTTAAATCCTTTTTCGAAATTTTGATCAGTTCATCAAGGTCCTTTATTCAGTTTATACAATTTCTTTGCATCATATACTTACCTTTAAAGCTACTGATTTCGTTTCGATGTTACAGATTTTTAATACATTCCATATTATTATTTGCGGGAGAGTGAGAATCACCGGAAGTATGGACTGAAATTGACTAAAAAAACATGTTTAAATTTACTTTGAATATTTTGTATATGTTTGTGTTTACATTATATAGTTTGAATATTAAATGGTTTTTATAGTGTATTAATGATGACTTTGAAAAACGAGTTTAAAGATTAAAAACGCATTAGGTAGATACAAACGTATATTAAAAAAAAAAAAAAAAATGTTTTTATTAAATTCGCTTAGACAAAACGTTTTTTTTCCGCTTAAATTTGCTTAGGCTATATTTTCTATAGAGATTTTAAACACGTTAAGCTAGTTACAATATACCTACAATCTATTTGATTTTGAACCGATAATCTTAGCCATCATTGTTATACTTGTATAATTAAATATGAGGGATGTTCAGAATGTAAGGTTACAAAGGCCGTGCAGGACGTGGGAATTTTTTTATTTATAGTTGGCACCACTGACGTGTAGAGAATACAGATTTGAATAGAGAATATTTTTCTACAAATTTTGATATGCATAGCATTAATATCAGATTTACCGTTTTTAAGAGTTATAAGAGTTTAAAGTTTAGATGAGAAGAGCAGGAAAGGGTTATAGATAGGAATTTCTAGAAAAATATTCTCTATTCAAATCTGTATTCGAAAAGGGGGGAAGAGTTCCTATTTGAAAATCAAAAGTATGTACTTATTTAAGATATTGGAGTAGGGGTAAAAAACTAAAAATGGTTTTAAAATAAAGCTTAAACAATTCCATAATGATTAGGAAAAACAGAAATCACATTCAGTTACACAAACTCCGAGATAATTGCTGGTTCATGATAAAAAAAAATCACTCTATATTTAACATACAAAAAAATATTTACCTAATATTTATTAAATTATTTTAATTAATTTGCATATTATTTTTTACTTATCTACATGAATGTACCTATGTTTCAATCAACAATAAAGTTTAAGTTTAATCTTTTCGTCTTTTCATATCAAAAGTATCTTAACACCAAATTCTTTTTTTTTTGAGGAGAAAACGTCGTCCGTGTTTTTAAAAAACAATAAAATCGTGAAATTGTACGTTTTCTTACGTTTTTTCCACTTAGTACTTTTATTTTAAAAATGGCTTCCAAAATCAAATAAGCTCTCTAAAATAGAATCTAGACAACTTGAACTTTCAAAAAAGTTGCTACACGCAAAAATCGGAGTAAATTTACTAGAAAAAAACGTGTCCACAGACTAGAAGAAAGAAAGAAAAAAATAAACATCTTAGTAAAACCTATAGCTTGCTACGCTCAGAATCAAAAAAAAGTATTAAGATTTTTCATATAAAAATAACATTCAAATTTACGACTTTTTCGATAGATTTTCTAAACATTTTATTTTCTAAAAACCTTGTCTTGACAATTACGAATACAACAAAAAAAAAAAAAAATCGGCCAAATTGGTTCATTCATTTTCATGTTATGACGTGACTATAGGAAATAGGCATTAATTTATGTATACATATAATCCATATATATATAGAGATTACTTTATAACAATATATATACATTTCAAATTAGTCGCAAATAGTCCACCTGATATCATATATCATGCGATCATGTAAATGCATTTATATCATATATGCAATCATATAAAAAATGTAATATACAATTTTTAAAACCTTTATAGTATATAATGTTATAAACAGTAGTATTCTCATCAATTTTTTTGAGAGTATACTGTAACATTGCCTGTTCCTTATATTGGGTATTTTATATTATAGGTATCATTCTTTCTTTATTAGGTGTATAAGGGAATAGACATTCATTTTATACAAATTATTAATATACAATACTTAAGTTAAAATGATGGATATACTTCGTACGTGGGTGCAGCCACTGTTGTAGGTGGGAAGTTTGGAAGGTAGGATGTAGAAGGAAATTTAATGTATCTGTGAGCAACGATAAACCATTTTTAACGAAAAAACGATTTTGAGTGGAGTTCAATTGATAATGATGCTTAAGTATAGGTAAATAAATATAATACAAAGATAAATATTCAAAGGAGTGTATTGAAATACAATTTATTTTATAGCTCCGGTCTTATAGCATTTCTTTTTCAACAATGTGTGTTCCCATGACAATAATTATGAATGTTTAAACAAATTTAAAATAATAAAACTTAATAAAAATAAAAAATAAATAAAAACGGTTGCCGGTGACAACCTTATTTTAGATTCTGAATGGAGCGAAGAATGTATTGGTTTTACAATGATGTTTATTTTTTTTATGTAAGGTTAGGTTAGGTTAGGTTATGATTATCAAGTATAGCACATATTCTGAAAGGAAATATTCTCTGGGTGGTACTTTAAAGAAGTCATTTTTTGACATTTTCATTGATATTTAAGATAATGACGAAAACATGGTTTATTAGGTTAAAAAAGATTGAAAGATAAAAAATAATGTTGTCATTGGCAACCGTTTTTATTTATTTTTTTTTATAATTTTTTTAAAAAATCATCGTTGTCATGGAAACGCACATTATTGTAATAATTTTACTATCCTATGACATATATATATTGTTGAAAAAGCTATTTGTTGACTATCGACTGAACTCCGCTCAGAATCTTTTTTTGTTAGCAATGGCTTATTGTTGCTTACAGATATACATTTAATGCCCTTCTGCATCTTACTTTCCGAACTCCCCACCTACAACAGTGGCTGCTTGCAAAGTATGTTCATTTTTTTATATAATAAAATGCTCAATTGAAGAAATAAGTTTTAATTATACTGTTTTACATAGTATACTTAATTATTATATTAAAATAAATGTACACATTAGCGCACAATGTGCCATAAGTGATACAAATATTTAAATCAATTTTTGAGCCAGCGTTTAAATTGTTTTGACTTGCAAATATATTTCCAACACTATTTAAATATATATTAATTTGAAAAATTATTGTTTTATTATTATTATTATTATTATATTGTATTATCATGGCTTTAAGTTTAGTTATAATCTTGATCCCAAGTTACATTAGATTTTGTGTACTGCAAAGCGTTTAAAGCACTTGGTTAGTTATGCGATTGGCCAAAAATTTTAAGAAAAGATTGTCTCTAAAAATGTTATTCTATTCTGTTGTTAGACCTATTCTTGAACATGGTTGTATAGTATGGGATCCTTATACTGATAATAACTCACTGCAGCTTGAGCGTGTTCAACGAAAGTTTTTACGTTTTGTCAGCTTCATACTCAAAATACATTGTCCTCTACACGATTATGCCTTGGTAGCTAACTTGCTTGGCCTTTCCTCCCTAGCTGAGAGTAGGTGCACGGCTGGAATTAAATTTATGAGTGGTTTATTGAATGACAATATTGACTCACATGATATATTGTTACTTTTATGTTTTAAGGTATCCCAGCGAGCAACAAGAACCACCATTCCCTTCTATATCCCTCATTTCTTCACAAATTATTTAAAAAACGAACCTATAGGCGCCTAATGTTGAATGCTAACGCTGACCCCACCTTTGGTAACTAATTAAGTTAATTTATATTTTAATTGATAACTTAATGTTATATTATATTGTCCAAATAACATGTACAAATGATATATGCATACTAAAGAGCAATTGCCCGTGTAATTAAAAATAAAATAAAATTAATGTTCCAAATATAACGTTAAGATTCACGACCTCGTTCATGTACCTGCTTGCAAACTTAATAATGCCTATTCGAATTGGTTAATCGAATGTTAACTCTAGGTAATAAACTTAATAATTTTGATTTTTTCTTTAATTTTCTCTTGGAGATGAAACATTATTTAAAAAATATTTGTATTTTATAGTTCTAAGTTATTATTGTCTTGAATGTTTACTTTATAGTTCATAGTGCTAATATTTTCTTACCTGGCTTATTTTTATTACTCCTTTTTATATATTTCTACAGTGTTCACTAAAATAATTTTAACTATTTTATATATATATGTATTCATTTTATACCTACTCTATACCCATCAGGCGCTCATAAAAAATAAAAACAAATAGTCAATATATATTTTTAAATTATTTGAGTGTAAATGCATTATATACGTGATAATATATCTACATAATGTTGAGAGTATACGGTGTAAATAATATGTAGTACCTTTATTCTATACCCTATGGGAACACCACTGGTTATAGGTGTTTTTATAGAAATATCAATCCAGTACCCAAATATGCCAAAGTTGTTATAATTTTTGGTGCTCAAAAATACCAGAGTCCTTTGTTGTACGTTATCCAAAATTGCTCAAATAAACATGAATTAATCAGCATTAATCAACAATTATTAAACAGATAAACAGTATCCAAACGTTTTTACCCAAATTGTGTACCTAATCAAAAACATAAAAATCAATAATAATAAATATCCATATAATTAATAATTATATAATATTATTTATTTTTTATTTTTTTTATACTGTGTACACAATTTCTACCAGAAATCTTGCTCCGATGTATCAAGTATAGTGCTTTTTCTGAACGAAAATTTTATCTAGTTGGTAACTAAAGGAGGTTATTTTATTATTTACCTTGTGGTTTTCATAATAATTGGGAAAACAGGGAAAAACTTAAAATAAAAACTGATAAATTTAAGTCGTTACGATTTAATATTTTGAATTTTGAAGATTTTATTTTTTTCTAGAAATATTGCTCCGATAGAAAATTAGAGCTATAGAGCTATAGAGCTATTGAGCTATTAAAAGAGATTTTAATTTTGTGAGTTGTTTTAAGTAGTTTTCATATGGTAGGTAATTTGTGGATAAAATTATTAGACTAAACAGAAATGTTTGAAAATTTAACAGGAAGTTTATTATAAGCCGTACTTTGTGCCGTACTCAAAATTATGTATTTCGACTATTAAAAAATATAATATTATATGACTATTATATCATTATAATATGACATATATATATTGTTAAAAAAGCAAAATGTTTAACCCAGCTTTGTTCAGAATCGTTTTTCGTAAGCAATAATTAATTTATGTGTACAGATATACATTAAATTCTCCTCTATATCCTACCTTCCCAACTTCTCACCTACAACAGTGGTCAACCTATCGTGCGAAGTATGTCCATTATTTATTAAATTTAAAGTGGAAAACTATTTTACTATTGATAAAAATAAAAATACACCAATGATGTATCTATAATCTGATATAGGTTTCAGAACTATATATGATTACAAGATGATAAAAATGTACTCCACAGAAATTGTTTTACTCTCTCAGATGACAGATTGATTATATTATTCTTGTTTAATGCAAAATCGGATTTGGGTTGTTGTTACGAAAAATAGTGACGCATACAAAGGACAATCGAACATGGAACCCATAAAAAGCCTAAATAACAATATAGTGAGCTGTATTTCTATTTTTTTAAATTCTGTTCACCTGAATATGAGAGATAGCCGTACGGATCACTTGTTTCCTTTGTCTAGTCAAATTTGATTAATGTAATTGCTTCAGTGTTTTTTCGTCGTATTATTGTTTTTTTTTTTGTTAATGAAAATATATATTACTCCCGAATGGATTGTACCAAAATATTGCCACTCTGCAGGCGCGGATGGTAGATAAAACACTGGCTCGCGACATTTTTTTGGTGATGATAATATAATATACAGATAATTTCCCCTAATGTATACCGTTTATATCTTAGTATTTCTGGTAAAAAATATGAACATTCAAAGAACAAAGAGATGTTTCTGTTTAGTATATTTATGTAATAATAATATTTTAGACGTTCCTTTTATAAAGTTAATGACATAAAAATAATTATTTTGGGAACAAAAAGCGTTATTCTTAACCACGTTACAACATAAACCCGACTCTCTTAAACATAAATTTCTAAATGAGGAGCCTAAAGATAATAATATCGATGTATTATTCTGAAAGAACTAATAGTTGAGCGTCTATGGCTGTATACAGAGGATATTATAGTTATACTCATATGCCCGTATTAATATTAGTACTTGTAGAACAAAAGAGAAAGTATTGTGGTTACTCAAAACAAAACGAGAGTATACACTAAAACGTATAAGACACAAAATAAAAATGAACACAAAAATGCATTAAATAAACTTTATTAAAACTAAAGACCGTAGTCCGGCCGCGTCGCCGTACGGACTCTTCCCTTCCTTCTCTCTTTCTACTCTTATAATCATACAATATTAATAATTTATAATCCTTAATCTCGTAAATACTACCTAGACAATATTTATTATTACAATTTTTTAATGCTGATTAACAGTATAACCATTGCACAATATGTCATTAACACTCCGCATATACAACAATGAGTATAACTCATTATATTACAACTATATGTACTTTTTAGTAGGGTAACAATGTTACGAAAAATTAAGTATAAAATTCGTTTTTATAAAAAAAAAAAATTAGACATAAAAATGAAAAAATCAGGACTTAAAACCGGTAACTGAGGTTTGTAACAAAAACCGGTAAAAAATGGATAATTAAAAAACCGAAAACCGATAATTGCTTTTATTTTAGTAACTCTGGAAGTGCTTATTCGTTACTGGTAATAAATATAATTATTCAAGTATTAATTTCATTACCTTTTATTATTAAACCCGGTTTATAACCAAAACCTATTTCCGATCAAAATAATTAATGGTATTCGGTATCTGTGTTTAATATTTTATAGAATATGTATAATATATATTTACTTTTATATTTTAGATTCTGAATGTAGCAAAGAATGTATTGATTTTACAAAGATGTTTATTTTTTTTGTTTTCATGTTATAACAAAAATGTTTACTTGAAATCTTCCTCCGATATGTACATAGAGACTCGTATTATATTATATATTTTTTTTTTTTTATTGATTTTGGTTTCTTTTATTCTTTGTAATATACAGTGTGTAATTCGTAAAATATGATTGTAAAGAAAATATGTAAGAAACAATAGTAGTCGCACTGGCCTATTTGAAATGTAAACAGTCATTTGATCGTATCTAAATTACCTAATATTCAGAGAAGAACAGTTGTGAAATGATGGAGAAAACCCGTACCTATCATTTAATGGTTATTTAAGATATCCAATAATAGAAATAAAATTGACATATTTAAATTCTAATGGAGGGCAGTTTGAACAATTTATTAGGTGATGAATGAATATAATTTTGAAGTTATAAAAATAAAATTAATTAACATTGTTTTTTTTTTAAAAAGGCCTAAGGAAACAAACTTAAATAAATTAGTTGCTAAAGGAGAAGAAGATCCTTCCGAAAAGTAGGCACTAAAAATATCACTAGAAGATATCATTAGTGCTAAAAATTTAAGCCTTTAAGTTGATGAGTAATTCAAAAATGTCAAAAAAAAAATATCAATCTTTGAAATATCCAATAACTCGGCTATTTTTTAACATAAGAAGTTGGTTTTACCAATTCTTAAAAATAAGATTAAAAATATGTAACTAAAAAAAGGTGGGATTGCCATTTAAAAAAAAAGTTAATATGTGCATTCGCGAAATGACATGGCATACAAATTGTTTAATTAGTCAAATAAGTTATAAAAAAGTTTTTTAAGCACCAAAAACAAACAGAATTCAAATATATTTAAAATTTGTTAAGTTATAGAGTGTTTCCAACAAACGATTACACACTGTATATAATAAATATAATATTTAATTACAAATTAACAATTTGAAATACGTTCAAATGAAACATTGCATTTTAACTTGAACTATCTATATGATTTGTTGGTAAAAAAAAAAAGAATTTAAAATGATTATAATAAAAATACTCAAATTTTTTTAGATTACAATTTTATTTAAGTTTATTTTTAACTGAATGTATGTAGTTTGTATCTAAAATATTTTGAGCTGGAACCGAATTGTCTACTATAGTTCCGTACTAAATATATTATCTGCTTATCTGCTACGAACTTTCCTAATATTATTGTATGACTCGAGTGGGGCGTGGGCGTTCTAATTTAGTTTGCAAGTGACTGCAGCGTGTACGAATAACAATGAATTCCTAATTGACCAACTTCATCAAGTTTGATGATTTAGTTCAATAACTTGACCTACGTTCATACAATCTGTAATGCTATGGATAACCAATAATAATAGGTTTCACGCGACATTAAGGAATAAAATCGTATTTTATTTTATTAAATTAAATTGCATTAATCTACAATAATATATTTTTGGAAACTTATGTATCACCACTACCTATATATTGTTGGAAACTCATTTTATCGGAAATTGTTTTCCAATACAACGCTTTCCAACTAAATACAATTCTAACCAAATATTTTCCATAAGCAATTGGCAAACTTGTATACGAACTATTCACTTACTATATTTCCGAATACGAATGAGAAAAATTAAATTCTCAAAACTACTCGTATTCGTATACGAAACTTTGTTTCACTAAACGTAGGAGAATGATATTTTATTAAATAATTGCGGCAACGTCGCTAATAATTTTTCATTGATTAGATAATTTTAACACATTCAAAAATAAATTAGGTACGTTTTTTGTTTTTAATAATTTAAAAAAAAAAGAAACGCTGATAAAAATAAATTATACATTTTTTATCCACATAACAGGTATAATTTATAGAAATAATAAATATATTATTACATTATGTTTTTTTATGTGTTAAAGAAAATATTATTGGAAACATCATAAAAAACAAACAAACATACTGTCGCATGGTGGGTCACTATTGTAGTTGAGAAGTTGGAAAGATAGAGGGGTATATCCGTACGTAACAATTAATCATTGTTAACGAAAAAAGGTTTTGAGTGGAGTTCAGTTATACATATTTTTAAAGGCCGTAATATTTAGGATTTGAAAATAATACATTTCGTACATTTTCCGTTTTTTTCTATTTTTCCATTTATTATGAAAACCCTTGGGAAAATCAATAATTTACCCCAGTCAAATTTATTTTCTGAAGAGATGCTACACTTGAAAATTGAAGCAAAATTGTTGATAAAAAAAAGTTGTTCAAAGAGAGAAAACAAAAACATCATTGTAAAACCATTACATTCCTCACTCCACTCAAAATCTAAAATCAATAATTTTAAATAGTTTTTAATGACTCAATAAAAACCTGAATATTTTGAAAATCGTTATAGTGCTATTTTAAGTATTTGTAAAATGTTCAGGTATCTGATTATTTTTAATCGAATTATATCACAACTTGTTACACTCAGAACATAAAATCGGGAAAAGCGAAATTCCGGGGAAGTTTACGCCATTAATGATTTCATTATTTTATAGTTTGTTTTTTTTTTTTTTTTTGTTAATTCTGTTATAAATAATCGTAGAAACCTGACATTTGTTCAGAATTTTATATTTGTTTTTTTTAGATATGGTAAAATGTTCAAAACATGTGATTATGATACTTTCAAGTTTTTAAATTTTATTTGGATAAAATTATTTTGCCATACAGAGATGTTCGAAAATTTTATACGAGGTTTTTCATATGTTGTAAACTAGGGGTTTCCAACCTTTTTTTACGGCGGGCCAAATTTGATATACGCTTTGGCATCGCGGGCCAACATTTTTAGAAATATGTTGTCTAAAAAAAAAAAAAAAAAATTGTTGTCTATTTAGGATTCTAGGAATAGCTGATAGGTTANACTTAGTGAGACGTTTGGAACTGCTTGTTTTTTAAAATGTATTGATAGTTTGCATCAAACTTCGTGGTTCCAATTAGCAGCGTAGCTTGTAAAAGTTCGTCACTTAAGTTAGTTCTGTACTTAGATTTGACGTATTTCATTTTTGAAAACGTCTGCTCACATAAGTATGTTGAGCTAAATATTGACATCATTTCACTTCATGTTTTTTGAGATTTGGAAATGATTCCTCTGGCAACATGGCGTAAAATTGTTGGAGACTGGATTCCTTGAAATAGTCTTTGAAATTGTTATTTGATATGAGCTCGATAACTTCAAGCTGGAGCTCTGTCGGTAAAGTTTCTATTTTTATGGCAAAAAGATTTTCAAAAATTCGAATACGGTCTTCTGCACTTTTAAAATCTCTAAATAAATATATTGATTGGAAATGTATTATTTAACAGGAGTGGTACCTATTTAATAATAGATAATCATAAATTATAGTACGAAATTCTAACGTTTAATCTCTACTATAAAATACCGACAATATATATTTAGAACTGCTCTAAAAAAAAAAAAGCTTGTATTTCAAAAATCAAGTTTTTTCTTTTTGAAAAAAAGAATAATCCGATGAAGGAAGATAGATTATTTAATATTAAAGTTTTGTACATCGAAAACAGTTTTGGTCAAAAATTTATAAACTATTTGGGTCCAGTAAAATTCAACCCTTTATCAACTGATGTAAAAAAATATATTCTAAATGATAATACTAACAGTAAGAAATGTATCAATAATGTGTTATTAAATTAATTGTGTAAATTTGTAAAATTTGTTAGTATGCAGTCTTTATTTTATTTCTCTGTTTTTATTTTACTATTAAGTATAATTTAATTTAATTTTTGTCTCGTGTGTACTATAACTTCCTGCATCACCACAAGCTCTGTTTAAAGGTGTTGGCAATTATTTATTTATTTATTTAATACTTTGTATGTAATACTGTATCCAATATAATAATATAAAAAAAAGATGTACCCATTCAATTACACTCTTGATGCTTAAATTATATTATTTGAAACTCAAAACAATAATTATTTCATATATTCTACTAATTATTAATATAAAAAATACTATACAAATTTAAATGGATTAACTAGATTTAGTGGACAATTTTTTTATAATAATAACTATAAATAATAAATATGTACTTTTTATAGGTACTATGATATCCATTTTTATCCGTGAACAATTTTTCTATTAGAAAAGTAGCCCTAAAATATTAGAGTACCATTTTTTTACTTACCGACTACTTCCTTTGATTTTAAGACGGCAATCTATGTTCAAATTTCCTTGAATAGACGGAGTATATGAAGTATGAAGTTTTAATCTTCTTTTTATTTGTAGTTTTTAATTTTTAAATTATTCTTTAATCATACTGGTACTAATATGATTTTTAATTGTGTTCATTGATATAATTATGTTGGTACATTTTACAAGCCAATTTTATTAATTTGTTGTTTTTAGAAAATTATAAAGGTACTTACGTTGGCTGATCATTTAACAATAAACGATAATCATAATTATATTATTATTATTATTTTTTAATAAAGTAATAATTAATAAAAGCAGTACAATTATGTTTTTAACAAAAACATTTTTGGTACCTAAAGAGAAAGTTTATAATGATAATATTAAATTATTAGTTATTATTGATGTTTCTGTAATAGTGAATTAGTTAACATTTTGTTTAGAAGTTAAGTATAAGTTTTGCAATATTTTAACAAGTAGTTTTCTCTTGCTTTCCGTTCGGAACGTTCAGAACCAATGTAAATATTAAACTTATAATTGATGAGAACCCACACGAGTTTAAATTGTTTTATGATGTGCCACAATGATACGAATATAATATATGTTTTATTTTTTTTTATTATCATTTGAAGAAAGTGGGTAAAAAGGGTTCTAGAATGATATTGATTCCAAACATTTCGATGCATATTGCTTTATTACTATTGTTAGAATTATGGAAGTTGAACATTTATTATAGTATAATATGTAATAAAATTTTTAACAATGATATTAGGCCGATATAAATTCAATACCTATATATCACTGTTTCCGCGGAGTCATGTATTAAATTATATAGCATTTTATAACGAGTACTATTATAACCCTAGTTTTTGAAATGAATAATATTCATATTCGAAATTATAAGTTTGTGTATTCGATTTTAAGTTTAACGAATAAGCTATTAGTATTATATTAAAGTGTATTGATTTTTTTCTCGAAGAACATATATATTTAATTTAAAAATATGATTTTTTGCCCTTTGTACTTTATTTAAAAGATTACCAAAAATTCGTCAGTTTTTTTACCATTAGATTCTGAGCGGAGCGAGGAATGTATTAGTTTTAGAATGATGTTTATTTTTTTTTTATGTGAACACTTTCTGCCAGAAAGCTTACTTCGATTATGAAGTATAGCATTTTTTCTAAAAGAAAAAATTCTTTGGGTGGTAGGTTAGGTTAGATTAGGTTAGTAAAGGTTAGGTTAGAATAGGTTAGCTGTAGCCTACCCATCGTACGAAGTAATCTGAATTTGGATTCTGAGTATAACGAAGAATGTATTGGTTTTACGAAGATATTTCGTTTTTTATCTTGTGTACACAAATTCTACCAGAAATCTTGCTCAGATATATACGCGTGACATCATTTCTGTTAATTGTTGTCCAGATGATACTTTCGAGGTCATTTTTTGATTTTGATTTTGATTTGGGGAAAACCAGGACAAAACGTCTTACGGGAAATTTAAGAAAATAGTGCTTTTATTATTTTTCAATTTTATTATTTGTTATAATTCAATTAAAATATTCGTAGAGACTTGAAATTTGAATAGAAAACTTTTATTTGCCTTTTCAAAATGCTGTATAATTTCTAATAAATTAAAGCTATATTTGAGATATGTATAGAAATTTTAATTTTGAGAGTTTTGTACGTAATATTTATTCGGTAGGTACTCTGTGATAAAATTGTTAGACTTAACAGAAATGTTTGAACATTCAACAAGAGGTTCATTAAGAGTGTTACTTTATGGTAAAAAAAAAAAAAAAAAAAATAGAATTTATTGTAATATTTATTTTTATAAGAGAATTTTAATATTAACATTTTGACGAATAAATTATTTGGAACAAATCCTATGTTTCAATTTTTTTTTTTTTTTTAAACCTAAGTATATTGCCGATTTAAGAACGATGTTGAAGTCAAAATTAAGCGGACTTACGAAGTTTCGAAATTATAGCTTTTTGATATTATGTGGACATTTTATGTTAAAAAAATCTATATTGCTATTCATAAAGCATATTTGTCGTGATATAATGGTTATTTATGTCTATTATCATCCTAAGGGTTTCTAGTTCTCAAAGATAAAAAATTGTTTGCATTTTTTTTCCCTTTTACCTGAAAAAGGAAAAAAAATATATGCATTTTGGATGTACATCCAAGCCGACCCAAGCCATCGTTCCAATTCATTAATCAAGAAAACTAGCTGTTATCTGTAAGATGCATTATACGAGTATGATGTGTATAAGAAACGGTGGGCAAAACGCAATTTAATTTCAGGCTGACGGTAAGCGGCGAAAATAATTTAATAGCGCACGTACGTAGGTAGTTATAATACCTACGGAAACGTAGGTCTTAATTTTTAACATCGTGTAATACATTTTCGTATACAGACGCGTGATTAAAATATCACACTAGATAAGTACACCCTGCGACTTTGACAATATTTCTCGAAAACATTTCTCCTTAGAAAATACCGTTATGTGACTAACTGAGAAGAATGTAATATATTCTTATGAAGGAAACGTATGTTTGTTTATTTTAATACTTAATAAATATTATATACGGTTTATTCGTAATTTTATAGGCGTACGTAACATTTAATAAAATAAAATTGTTTTTCTTTTTATTTAATATTAAACGCACGTAATTCACTTAAATTATTATAATAAGTACAAACTACTTACTTCACAACACGGGTAAAGCTGTGCGATCTTATTGAGAATTTTGAGTACCGCGGTCCACGGTATTATTAAACTACCAATAATAATGTACCTACAATACAGATATGCAATTTCGACTGGAGAAATCTTAAATATGACCAGCCCGTCCCTGATGTCATTTCTTTATATCAATAATATTATAAAAACCAAAATAATGACTATTATTTATACCAACTATACACTGTTTACAGAATACATATTAACATAATCAGCATATTAACATATTAGTAAATTAAGAACATTAATAAAACTTATCGTCCACAAAAAGTTCATTTTTATAATCATATAATTAATATTAATATTATCAAAAAAATTAACAAACTCGAAACAAATCGAGTATCAAGTATGGAGTACTTATCAAATTCTAAATTTTTGTTATTGCTTAGCAATATTAAAAATTATTAAAAGCATGAAAAACAAAACGTCCCAAAAAAGACAGTTTGAATTGTTTACAATTGCAATCGAAAAAAATTTAGTGAATCCTTTGGATTTAGAAAACATGGTGGCATTGTTACGTTTAAAAAGGCTAGGAAAAAAATCTTTCTAATATGCCTAAAATGTTTAAGATATATTTAAATTTTGAAATAATGTGTTTAATGATATTATTGATAATAGTATAATAATAAATACAAAAGATTATAAATAATAAACTTAATTATTATATTTATAACTTATCTTAAAGTTTAAAAATAAAATATTGATCAGTATAGAAAATAGACTATTAGCAAATATTTAAAGACTAATTACACTAGGTAGTATATAGTATATAACGAAATACTTGTAAGTTGAAATTAAGCGAAAACTGAAATAAATAATTTATAAAAAGAAAAAAGAAAAATGCCTTTCAAATCGTATTGTCGTGTGCCGGTCTTGTCATAATGAAATTAGACGTTTTATGCGATAATAAAACGCTAATATAATACGAGTTTTTTTTAATATGAAAACTCAGTTAAGTGGATTAGTGGTGCTGGTTCTTTTCTAAAATTCAATACATAATTTATTGTAGTACGGGGGATTTTAAAAGCAATTGCTTTTTTTTTATAATGAAGGTTTTTCAGCTATAAAAATAATAAATACTATTTATATTATACCTATTGTAATATAAAATATGAAAGTAAAAAATTTTCTGTAATTTGTTAAGCTTATTTAACACTTTTTTAGATTCTGAGTGGAGCAAAGAAGCTTATGGTTTTACAAGGGTTTTTTTTTTTTGTGAACAATTTTTCTACCAGAATTTTGCTTCAATTGTTAATTATAAAATTTTCTGAAAGGAAATCTAACAGGGTGGTACTTTAAGGAAGTCATTTTTTGATTTTCCCAATAAATGGAATAACGTAGGAAAACCGGGAAAATGTACGTAATGTATAGGTATTATAGTAAAATAAATATTATGGCCGTTTTTTCCCCAGTAAACAAATTTTCTACTAGAATTTTTGTCCCGATTATTAATTATAACATTTTTTCTGAAAGAAAATTTAACTGGAATGGTACTTTAGAAAGTTATTTTTTTATTTTCTTAGCTGTTTTCATAATAATTGGGAATAACTGGGAAAAATCGGAACAAAACGTAGGAAAAACGTGAAAATAGGAACAATATTAAACGAGTACCAATACAAATCTGGAAATAAAAAATCTGGACCATATATATCTGAACCCTACAAATCCGGAATTTTTAAATCTGGGTGGTACAAAAGTGGAACATATTATGGAAGGTACAAAATTGGACTGCATAAATCTGGACCGTACAGATGTGGACTGTTCGAATCTGGACTATATATTATATATTATAACCGTTTAGGGAGTAAGTGTAGGTCGTAAATATACCATTACATGAGATTGTAAATTTAAGGGGCTATATATAGGCAATTTGTATTAAGAGTTTCAACTAAACGCTTGTACAAAAACCCTTTAGTCGCCAACGTCAAATTATGGTCTTAGGTCTTTCCATATTTATAGTAGAAAACAAAATGTAAAAATTCCGTGATTATATTTGTTGTAATTTGAACGCCCAACTTTAAAATTTGATTTTACTTCTTAATCATTTGTTGCCAATATTGTTATTGTACAGATTAGTTAAATCGTTTATATTATTTGTTTTAAACATTGATGCAAAAATTATTTGAAATGGCACCACATGGAACGGCAAAATGTGGAATGACTTTTTTATTTAGTTGATGGCGGGTAAAAACAAAATATACATTTTAGGTGCATTTAATAATCGTCGAAGTCATTCGTTCGGACTATGTGTAATCGAACATTGTCTTATCATATTTTCTTATATAATAATTTATAAATGAAGTATTAGTTTAAATCAATTTTTCGTTGACATTTATTATTCCTCTATCTCGTTAACGTGATATTCCACGTTTATGTTTTGGTAGTGAGAGAATAGTAGAGCAACTTTAATTTGTCGTGGGATACAAATTTCGACAATCGTTGTTACATCGACGATTCAACACCGACCTACGGCGTGGCACGTTTGTTGTACCGCACTATACGTCTATACCGATTACCGAGACACGCGCCGAAACTTAAAAGTGTTACTCTAGAATCTAGGTCTAGATTGACCATTTTGTATATGTGTGGATGTGCCTTCCAGTGTTGGATTTTCTCAACAAAACGATTTCATTAGTTAAAATGTTTACGGCTTACATTTTCTACTATAAATATTGTTCCAATAGATAAACGACAAGAAACCTTTAGTGTTACATTTTTAATCTAGTTTATGAGTAAATTAATCGTTTTTTGATTTTCTCTGTAGTTTATTAATAATTAGGAAAATAAGTAATATTGATAATTAAAACTGACAAATTTACGGCGTTACGATTTCATTACTTTAAAATTTATTTTAAAATTATAATATTTATGGCCTACACTTACTCAGATTTGTAGGGTCCAGATATGTACGGTCCAGATTTTCAAATTACAGATTTATACGCGCTCCCATATTAAACAAATATTATTAAAGAAAATATATAATGCTTATATGTAATTATTTTACCATTATATGATATATGTATATAATTATTATTGTTGAGAAAGCAATACTATTAACCGAACTTCGCTGAGAATCATTTTCTTTAACAATGGTTAATCGTCACGTGAACTGTACAGATATACATTAAATTTTCCCTCTACCTTCTCAACTTCTCACCTACAACAGTAGCCTATTGTGCGAAGTATTTTCGTCTTTTTTTAAACCTTGTATACTCACATATAAACTTATATGTTCAAATTGAGCTCATGTCATAAATAAAATCTAATAAATTTGAAAAGTTATCCAACAAATTTGTTAAATAGGTTAGATGTGCTACCAAGTTCACAAGGGTGGTTTTCAGTGTATATTTCTATTGGCTCTATAGTATCTACTATTGTTACATATCAATCAGATAGCTTAAAACGAAATAATAATTAAATGCACTTTATTACATCATAAAATTATTATCTGGGCCAGTGGTGCGACCGGGGGAGGGGGGGTGTTTGGGGTGTTTGGACACTCCTACATCCGTATTTAAGTAATATAAACTATTGTGTTAAAAAACGTGGTTTTTTATTGTAGACATATGACACTCCCATTTAAAAAATCCCGGTTACACCACTGGTCTGTGGTACAGGAATGTCATTAAGTATTAGTTTCAATGAACTATACGAATGCACTTGAAATTTGTCATGTTGGAATTATATCTATTAAAAACTATCTGATAGTAAAAGAGATTAATATTTTCTTTGCTTTGAATTATTATATAGAGTGTTCCATTTAAGTAGGTATATTCATTATCTTGGAAAGTATCAACTTTTTCGTAATTCATGAAACATTTAAGAAACGAGCAGTTCTACAATTTTTCATTTATATCATTTTTAACTTAGTTTTGAGGATAAAACCACTGTCTAATTTTGATTTTTAAATGGTAACCTATATTAAAAATTCCATAAATAGCTGGTATATTAGTAAAATACATTTCGATGTTGACATTTTTGATTTTGGTCAATCCGTTGACGAGATATTCTACTTTTAAGTTTGAGTCGGAAGAAAAAGTGGTGGCAGCACGGGCACGGCATTTTATTAATGCACTACTACTCTCCACCTACCCAAATTGTTTTACCATAAAAAGTAATGGTAACGAAAAAAAAAATATAAATGTAAAATTATAAAGCTGGCTTTTTTTAAATGTTCTATAAAACAAGTTCCGAAAAAAGTTAATAGTTACTTTCCGTAATATTGAGTGTACCCACTTAAATGAATCGCCCGGTATGTCATATCATGGTAAAATTATTAAATTCAAATTAACATTCTGTATTTATACATTTTTTTCTGTCGGGTACTTTTCTCTTCTACAGATTTGTTTGTAAAATTGGTAATTTAATGGTAAACAATGATTTAATATTTCTTATTATACTATTGCTTCGCGTTTGCATAGTCTTGTTTGCGGACGGAAGAGAAAGAAAATGCAATCCATACAATTTTTGAGAGTATGCAGTTAGAGGTTATTTGAAAGGTTATTACTTTACAATATTTAATTTAAATTTATATTACTTTGACCAGATAATCATTGCAAATGTAAAGGATATTTATTGAATTTTTTATAATCGCATGATGCATATAATAAACAAGAAAAAAAATGTAGGCCGTGCACTTCCCTGATCATCCATTTGTTGACGTCAGCCCGGACCAAAATAATATTCTAATTTCTAAACATATAGATTGAGATAGATAAATATAATATTATACTTTTGAACATAAAAACTATCAAAAATGTTAATTTACAATAATAATAATGATTAATTCGTATTTATTTGAAATTACGTTGGTACCTATGTTATTTTATTTTTTATGTTTACAAAAAAGCTGTACGAATGTGCGGTACTAAAAAAAAATGTAATTAATATTAACATTGATAGGTGTGAGTACTTATACTATATAATTTACTAGTGTATATTAACTAATAATGATGTAGATAATAATTATAACGTTAATTATGACATGAGAAAGGCGAGGCAAAAATTCCTATAAAGTTTAGTACTCGTTGGTACAAATTATTGTTAATTTCACGGAAGTCTGAAATTCTCACTGTATAGTACCACTATACTATTCCCCCCAATAAATTCGAGAACTGTTCTCGTGTCTTATAATATTAGGGCTCGAAAGTTGTAAGTTATTTTAAGTTGTAATAAGGCATTTTTCTTTTATGGTAGGCCAAATTTGTGAAATCCAAATTCAATATATTTTAGATATTTTTAATCAAACATATTTCGTCTGGTTTGGCCTCTATAATTTCTGAATTCTATCTATTTCATATGATTCGTATTGTATTATATTTTAAGTATATATTAACAGGCTTGCGCTATAGCTGAAAACCTTTTAGATAATGAAAAAATGACTCCCTAAAGTACTATTTAGATAAAATTACCTTTCAGAAAAAGTGCTACACATTGATGTATCACTAAGTGATACATAAAATCAAGATTTCTAGTAGACAAATTGTTTACAGATAAAATAACACTGTAAAACTATTACATTCCTCGTTATGCTTCAAAAATGTACACATCATTATAGTGAACAAATATGTTTTTATTTAATTATTTTTATAATTTATGAATATAAACCTTCATTTTTTATTTATTTTAAATTTTTTAAGTTTATTTTATTTATAGGCACCACTAGGTTTATTTGTTTCGAATTATTTCTATGTTACCTGATGGTATTGTGATGTATTACATTATTCGATAATATAATATAATATAATTATAACTTGTAAACATTGATTCTTGGGAATTTGCTCCGTGAAAACTTTTGAACGTGTTCACAGCTCCTGTTAATAAATATTGTAAAGCGAAAAACAAAATTCGTATATTGATCGGAAAACTGATTTATTTTTTCATGCCCGAATAAAAAAATGTTTAGTACGTTCAAATATAAAACCATAGATAATGAATAATGTATAAAAATACAGATAGTTAAAACACATTTTAATTCAATACGAAAATGATGGATTATTATTGCCATCGTGTGTGGGTGGTGGGCACTGGGCCGGTAATGTTTTGTAAATTGGATTTAATTTTCTTCTTAGTAGGAAACAAAATATCCAATATATTCAAAGATTAATCGTGAAAATGTTTTTATGTATTTGTGATGATATGTGATTATATAGTACGAAACATAATATACATTTTATATTTATAAAATTCATAAAATTCATGTACGCGTTCGAACGCAATTAATTGCCATCGATATTTTTTCTATAGAAGTCGAGGAATAATTCAGCTATAGTTTTAAATTGATCAAACATATTCAAGTATTCATATTTTTTTTTGTAAAATTGAATATTCTATATTGATTTCCTATATGTATATGTACACTATGCATCACAGTTTATTATAGGAGCTAAGTAAACACTACATATACAGTGTGATTTTTTTTTATCATGAACCAGTCAATATCTCTGTAAGATTAGGAATTTTAAAATAATTTTTTTTTTAACTTTCTAGTTTTTTCTGTTCTACACTTTGGTATAATTTTGAACATATAAAAACATCTATAAACATATTGAAAAAAATAATTTTGACATTTACAGTAATTAATTTGTATAATTCGTTTGCGGTTTAGTAACGTTTAAATATTTATTAAATTGTCTGCTATTGGGCAATTTATTAAACCCATTAGGTAGTCAAAGGTAAAAACAGAAAGTCAAAACGGAATTTTATCTTGTTGACAATAACGAAGCCCATAACGGCCATAACCGATAATAAGTACAATAGTCATACTAATTGGACGTTTCTATTCTATCAACACTCTCTCCCTCACCTAACACTGTATCAGCTTTAATGTATAAAAATACCATTTCACAATTTACCATCATGGTTGCATAATTTAACACTGGTTACTTAATCTTGATATGCAGTCTCATCACTCATGATAACAAAATATTGTTATTATCATTATCAATGGCATAAACTAAATTGCTAAGTTCCCTATCAAGGTATCTTAGTTTCCAATAATAACCGTATAAGCGTTTGATGCCACATATCCGCCATTAGTAGGTCATTTGTATCTTATTCTGTCATAATTTTGGTAACACAATTTTTCTCAGATATAGTTGATATAAATAAAATTTAAATCTTTAAACAGTCTTTATTTGTGAAGGTAAAACAAATAGCAATGTTTAAAGTCACTAAAAAATACTTTTACATGTTGTAAAATAAAATAGTTTTATAAAGCTTTTGTCTTTTGCTGGCCACCTTCATTATACGTTTCCTCTTCAATTTCTGTGTCGGTGTACAATCTTAACCACTAATTTGAAAAATATTATTTAAGTTTAAAAAATGTCTTATTAAACTAAGGATCCCAGATTTATGTATTATAAATATGGAAGATTTTAAATCTCACTTAAAATGTACATATATTGCAACAAACTATGTGATGAGAGGGGGTTATGGTAAGGACGTAGTCCTCAACTAGTCCGTAATTCAAAACCTAAAGTTTAAGAAAAATAATGTTGAAATCAACCTGACATATTAATAAGTCAACATAATTTAAAAATATAATTTGCCTACACTTTTACAGTGATATTTACTACCCAATCTCATGATAACACGCTAATTTGAATTATATAATTTAAGAAAATGAAAATTAAGGGACACATGGACTGAGAGATTCAAAATACGGGACAAAAGTGCTGTTTAGACTATTTGGTCGGGACACCAGGATGGTTATTTCAAATACGGCACAATCTCGTATAATACAGTACGTATGGGATCCCTATAATTAAGCTATTAATTTAATCAAATGGAACTAATTGCAGAATTCATATTATCATTAAACCCAATCATAAATTAATAATCAAGATGATAATAAAGAAATAAGTTATAATTAAATTGTATACCTAGCGTTTTCATAATATAATTTGGAGGAGATGATTTATGGTCAGAAATGTTTTACTTTTTAATGACAAGTCCATAACTTTATAGTTTTTTGAACTTGTACTTGGGCTAGAACATTCTAAGTTACTTATTATCGCCATTGAGTTAACAATATTATAAAAAATAATTATTATGCTTAACTAGAGATGCCGTACATTCTATATTATACATGAATTTCCCGTAATTCTTGAGTGTCCCGGTGTCCCCGTAAAGCCGTGTTCACACTATGCCGAATGGTGTCGATCGACACGGTCGATTTTCAGCTTGGCCACCATATGTGTGAACTAGTTGACCGACACAATTGTACCAACACGTATACGAGTGTGTTTTACTGTGTTTTACGAGTGTCTGTTATTATTATTAATATATTCAATATTATTGATTCACCTATTTAATCACCTATAAAATGAGTGATTCAGAAGACATTGCAGTGGTAGCTGCTGCAATTATAATTGGAGTCGTGAAAAGCCAGTGGTTTTTGGAGTATTCTTATCGGCCAAGAACAACATACCGTCATATCCAAACCATTTGCTAGTATATGCTTCGTCTGCACCACTCTCAGTTTTTCTCGACTCCTTCTCTTTTTTCTTTTCTCTAGCAAACTGGCTTTGCAAATTTTTTATCTTTTTTTCTACATCAAATTTTTCCATGCCAAAAGAAATCGCAATTTCCATAAGTCCATCATGCCTTTTGTTTTTATTTTTGTATTGCGAATTAGTTGGGTCCCACAACAAACTTCGATCATGATACATTTCAATAAAAGAAATTGTCTGTTCATCACTCCAATTCATCATGAATTAATGATAAACTTATTTAATAAAATTAAAATCAAATAAATGCACTCAGCAAAACAAAACTAAACAAAATAAAAATGTTTTTCTCAAAAATCAGTTTTTGTTAACATATAATTAATTTAATAAAACTAAACACGTCAACACGTCGACACGTCTACACTACTGTTGTCGATTCGATTCTCTTTGATCCATACCGACTTGATTTGGGTTGCGTTTGACTCGACTCGACATGTTTCGACATTGCCGGGCGACACGTACACATTTGGTTGATCGTGTCGATCGACACCATTCGGCATAGTGTGAACGCGGCTTAACAGATGATATTATAATAGACGTAATAGACATATTATCAAAAGTTATATACATTTGGAAAAACCAATAATTTATAGTATGATTTATGTTTTATATTTAAGATGTGTTGTATAATTTGTTAATTTATTCAAGTTTATTAATCGTTATTTTATATTTATTTAATATAATTTATATTTGTATATCAGATTGAAGAGTTATTAATTACAAAATAAATATTTAATACACAGTGTATTTTAATATTAAGTACTATATTATATTTAACACATATTATGCATTTTAAAACAAAATTAATTAACAATTTTTATGTATTTAAAAATAATTCATAAATATTCAAATACATATAACTGGGACTTGGGACTTGAAGCTTTTTATTTTGACTTGACATTATATTTAGAAAAATGTTGTTGAAATTAATCTCACATTATGAAATTTAAAAAATCCTTATTATTTTTCCTCGGGGAGATTTTGAGATTGTTATTTTTGCTTATTTGAATATTTTCTAAGTGCTTATAATAATTACAAAATATAGAGCCATTTGTCAGGAAGTTGCATACAGAGTCTGAAATAAACTAGTTCTTCTCTATATCCAACTTCTCATTTATAACAGTGACCCACACATGAGCAGTACTTTTAGCATAACACCTTTGCCTTTTTTTTAGTTTTAAATTTATGTGATGTCCCTCCCATATAAGGTTTTCTTTTCATTAAAAAAAATAATTACAAATCAATTTATACTAAAAAAAAATGTAGATTTGATGAATTATTTTGATTAGATAAATAAATGACGGGAATAAAAGAATTACGATAGCTTTTCTAAGTGACAGACAAACCATCTAGATCACACAGATATTATAATTTTTGTTTAACAAGTACTTTGAGGAACTGAGTTCTGTTTTATCAATATAATGGTGGGCTATAGGTCCAGAGCCACTTATACATAGTACCTACCTGACTTCCCATTTATAATTATATATTTTAATTAATGAGAAAGTTTAGTATTCTGTGATATAATTTTTGTATAATGTATAACTTGCATTTTATACCAAAACTATTTGTGTGTGAATAGACCAAATATGGGCATTGATTTGTTATTAAATTATCAAAGATACTGAATACATTAGTTATTAATTTTTTTCCTTTATCTGAAAGCAATTAAAAAAAAAAAAAAAACCCATTTAATTATTTATGATTGATTTATTTTATATATAAAATATATATTAAATATATACTTAATTGATTCTGTTGTCTATTTAAAAATTAAAATAAGATAAAAAAATATATTTCATTTCATACTAACTTGAAAAGTTATCAGGTTACCAGTGTACTACATGACTGTGTATAACCAACAATAACAATTTTCATTTGTTCATCCAATTTAGTTACAGATATTTGACTTATAGGTATTTATAGTAACACTACTACTAACTGTAATTGGAAATGCCTCTCTAAACGAAACCTCGTCTCAACCTCATTAGAAGTTCCGCTCAACCCAATCCAATTATTTACTATAATTTTATAATTTAATAATAATCCTATGTATATCAATATTGAATATGTATACTATATCCTTTGGCAACCCACAAGGTGGACTTAATAAAGTTGTTATATATAGTTCAAAATAATATTTTTTATTCAAGTAAGGAAAATATAACCTTTACTATTAAGTTATCATCTAAATAATAATAGCCTCAAAAAAAAAAAAAATCTCAGATCTCATAAACAACAAACGCTTTGTGTCCATGTGAGTCCTTCGGCCGATGATTATCGCTATCCATCCAAACTTGTGTGGATTCGTGCCAATTCTGGTGACGTGGGATAGAGATTTTTGACGTCCACTATTTGGACGTCACGCTGCACACCACGATCATAATATTGTTTTCAGCATACACGATAGTACTGTCAGTGTCGAAAACGGAGCCCTAACGAAGAAAAGGACAACTACGCAACAGATTCTTAAATCGAAATAGGTATTGATCGTATATGATGATAGTCTAATATTTCAGTTTGAATAATAATTATAAATGAACTACTGTGGTTGACTACTGTGTTAGTTTCTGAGCCCAGTAAAGATTGGTAGGTATATTTAGCGTTATATATAGACCAATTTGACAAATATTTATATAGATATCAATGATAATTTATTAAAAATTATCTAAATGAAGATAAACAATTAGGAATATGTATCTAAAAATAATAATTTTATTTATTACCTATTATATAATAAAATATTAAAAGTAGTAAAGTGTACCAGGTTTTGTACACACCTAGATTTTGCATAAAGGTTGTGTTACATCAAACTTAATAATTAATTTATTAAACCATTATTAATAAAAATATATATCAATAAATATGTAAATCATGATTAAAACAATGTATCTAGGTTATTAAATTCTTTACTTTAGATAACGACTCATATAACTTATTTCTCATTTATTTAGATTGGATTAAATATAAAAAAAGATCTTCTTGGATAAATAATAGAGACGGGTGCAGTCACTGTTAAACGTTTTGAATGTATAACTGTAACCAACGATTAATCATTGCTTATAAAAAAATTATTCTGAGCAGAGTTGATATTGATGCTTTTTCAACATAAAATGCTATATTATATTAAAATAATTAAATAGGCTTTATATATTTTTTAAACAATATTTGTTTAATGTTGTATTGATTTCCCCGGTTTTCCTACGTTTTTTCGGTTTTTCTATGTTTTTCCCAGTTTTTCACATTTGCTGAGAAAACTGGAGAAAATCAAAAACCGACCGCTCTAAAGTAAAATAATTCGCTCCACTCAGAATCCAATATATCTATCTAGATAAATTGATCTTCTTGATAAAACACAACACTACAGGTTAACAGGTTATATTTCAGGTTTTACTATGATGTATGTGCGATTTCTTTTGATTTGATTTTGTTTAATTATATTATAGGTAATTTCAGACCTGGATTAAAACAAAACATCTGGTTCCCATAAGTTGTGAACAAACAGTGGTGTATACCTAGAACTTTCTTACGGGAGGGGGGAGGGTGAAATATATTTTCATCTACTTTTTAAAATAAATTTTTTTTTTTAAAAAGTAACGTCACAGCTACAACATTTTTATTAATAGACATAGAAATTGGGCTCTTTTATATTTGTAAAATATAAAAAATAAGAAATTTGTATTTAATTAAATATAATATTATAATGTATGTTATAAATTTATAATACAAAAGCCTACCTCCGGGTTTTCATAGAAGAGAATATGCCAATGATACCATCTACTGGTATACTTATTTCCCGGTATACCCGGTATATGCAACAGTGCAAGCTCGCATAAATGATCCTGGCACATTTATTTTGTAACTAGAAATCAATGATTAGAGAAAATGGTCGAGTTGTCAAAACAAAATGATGAAACCAGAAACCTTGACCCGGTTTAACCATAGATAATAAAAACAAATAATAATGCCCACGGGGAAAGGGGCGAATGCCCCCTTCACCCCCTCCACAGGTACGCGACTGTGAACAAATAAGTGATTTTTTCATTTCCTAAGAATATAGTTATTATTTATGAGTTTTCAGTGACGACTATGCTCCCACAAAATTTTGATAATCCCTACTTTTACAAATGTTCAACTAAGAAATAAATAACTATACATTTTTACTTATTTAAGTCGTTTTCCTTGAGCAATGGTTTATCATTGCGTGTACAGATATAAATTAAATTACTGTGCCAGGTACGTAGTCCCTTGGGGTCGGACCCATCCTGAAATTTAAGGTTTTCACCTCAATATTAGATTATTGGCACAATTATTTGTAGTTAATGATCAATTTTATGTTTGGACCGCTTCTCCTTTTAATAAGAAATTCTGCAGGATTTGTACCTGTACTGTGCCTATATATTATATCATATCTTCCTAACTTCCCACCTATAACTATGGCACACGGCAAGTACCAATATCGGTCTATTTAGACCAAACTGATTCTGACATGATTATATAAATATTATATTATGCCAGTATATATAGGTAGATACATGATTTGGCTTCCAAAATTCAAACTTCATTAAAAGTCTGCTAACCAAAGTTTTGACGAGTTATGAATGGGTAAGTAAATAATGTATCTTAGTCCACTCGTGGTCATGCACAGTTGGTCTTTTGACCCTTTATATACGAGAGAAGATAAACAATTTCCCCGCGATTTTGTATTTTCTACTTTAATACTTACCTAAAATTTTAATGACTGACAGAGGGTAGTGCTTTTCGACTATTGTTTACGTCTACGTGTGTGTAGGATATGTGTGACAAATTTTAAGCGAACGATTAATACCTGTAAACTGTATAACAAAAAAGTGAAAAGTATAAATTAGTCCCCCCCTCCTAATCAAGTATCTGGAGTCTATTTTTATTCAATAACAATCAAATATAAAAACTAATTCTATATTAAAATTCATCATAATCTGTATATTTTAAATTTTAATTGATATATTTAAAAATATCATATTTATATTAAAAAAGAAAATGTATGTTAAAAATTATATAATAATATTTATATTTAATTACGTTAAAGTTAAGCGACATCCAGAAACTGACACACTGCCATTGAACTCATCAATAACTTGACTACATCAATAAGTAGATTTTTTTCAATTTGTAGTAAAGATAAACTTAGACTTTTTTGGCCTATTTTTGTCTGCAGATATGTTTTTAAACGTCGTAAACATGAAAAGCTTCTTTCACATGGAGCAGTATTCGTAGAAACTGTTAAACAAGTTTTAAAAATTGAATATATTAAAGGAAATCCAGATCTTATTTCATGGATTGCAATGTATTCACTTTTTTTTTTAAATATAATACTTTCTAAAGATATATCAAGCCTACAAACATTTTATTAAAAATGTTCAGTTAATTTTTTAATGATTGCTTATCTAACATGGATGTATTTACATGCTAATGTTAACATATTTTCTTCAGGGTTTTCCTTAATAATTCAATTCTTCAGTCCATTTAAAATTTGTAGTTGATTTTCCTTAAAACGTACTTCTATTTCTCTTATTATTATATCTAACACTGTGTAGTATATATTTATTCGATAGTAATGTTCAACCGGAAAATTTTGAAAACCATTTTCATCTTCACCATATTTTTGTGGTGTATTTCTATTTGTGGGTAATTTAGGTGGAGTAATATTATTTTCTTTAGTTACTTTAATTACTTGAATCCATATTTTATGAAATTTAGTATCTCTTCTCATATCTTTTAAAATATTAATTGTCTGTTTGCACATTCCAATAACATGAATATAGTTAATATTTATAGACTGTAAATATTTGAGTAATACGTTAGTTTGTTTCATTATTTCTTGAAGAATTATCAAACATTAATATATTATCATATATGCCATCAATAGAATGTAAAACCTAATACAAATATTAAATTATTTTAAATGCTTAAAGCATCAAAGTACTATTTGTATTGGCTAATACTACATTATATTGTAAATTTAAATTTAAATTATAATAATTTACACTTAAAAAACATCACATGCCCATTTATATTTTAACTAATTATTAAGAAACATAATAGTAATAATTACTTATTAATAGATTAGTACTATAAATAATATGAAATATTGACTGAACACAATCGCCAGTTTATTTATTAATTTATTATTTTTGTTTACTATTCATATTCGAATATTCCACAGAGAACATTGAATTATAGACTTGTATTTAAAAGTTGAATATTAATTAAAATACCTTCTGCAGTAAAATTTAAGTAGGTTTTTTCTGAAGCCAGAAAAATTGCTATACTCTTATTAATTTGTATATCAACTACATTATTGCAATGGTTATCATTAAATATTATTAGATATAAAATATGTGAAGTACAAACAATATATTACAACAAAATGTTGATCATGTACCGATAATTGTACAACAAATAAATGTTCATATTTTACTTGTACCGCCATGAAACTTTACAACTTCCCTAGCAGTAAATTCAATATATAGGTTTGGTATAGAATTAAACATGTCCTTACAATAAAATACGAGCTTTAATATCCGAGTTTTTGATGACAAATATCTTCAGACAATTACAAGGTCTGACCAATAAGTAATGAAACTGTTTTTTTTGCCACGCTTGTGGTAACACTGCGAATCTGAAACTTTGTTCGGTTAAGCTCTCATTCCTCCTCTATCGATACATGTGCTCGCGATTTTCGTACAATAATTAGTTTTCCAGTTGTGTTATGTTTTCGATAACGTGTTTGTAAGGCGTGTCACAAATATGGAACAACGTAATATAAATTTTGCGTTAAACTCGGCGATTCCGTTATGGAAACGTACGATAAATTGGTGAAAGTGTTCGGTGATGAAGCCCTGAGTCGTGCTCAGGNACAAAATTGGCCGTGAAAGGAACGCCATTTTGAGTCCATAACTGACATCCAGAACGCCGTGACGAGGGTACTTCAGGACATTCCAGTCGAAGCCTTCCAGAAATGTTATGAGAGCTGGAAAAAACGGAACCAGTGTATAGGGGTGGGAGGGGAGTACTTTGAAGGGGATCACATCGATGTATCTTAATATTTAAATATACGTATTTTATTGAATTAGTCTCATTACTTTTTGGTTAGACCTCGTAGATAAATCCAATTCTCTTTTAAAATTTATCGTTTTCAATACATAGATGTGCACACGATATTTTCGCGAGGTGTGCAGAATAATTTTCGTTGTGATAACTCTTCATTGTTTTACTTTGACTGCAATCCAGTAATATAAATTTTATGCCTGTGAAGTAATTAAATTAATGTGTCTATTGAAGATGAAAATGACAATACGGTTTTCAAATGATTTTTAATATTGGTATTAGATTTTATAATAGGTATCTATTAATATTAACTAATAAATATATAACCCTGAAATTAATTGACTTGATAAAGAAAGTATCTTACACATGGAAATCAAGGTCAAAGTTGACAATATTGTTTCACAGGAGTTACCAGTAATAATTGGTTTGGGACAAAGTGATGCATTATTACTAGATAAATTCTTTTAATCCGTATGTTATCGTGTAACGCAGTTAGGTTATTCCTTAGATAATATCGGTTTTCACACGGATTAGAAGAATTTAAAACGGTGTTACTTGAAACTGTTCATTGGATATAAATGTGTGATAGGTACCTTAAAATTTTCAGAAAAATAAATTCTACCGAATGGCTATCTTAAAATTTTCCCAAAATAATAAAATAAAAAGTTATTAAAAAAAGTTTGAATTCAAATATAAATATGTGCAGTTCTTATCCCTATGAGCTGTGAGTAATGTAAAAAGAAAAAAAAAAATAGAATTTAATATCTTTATAATCTCCAGAGATATTCAATCAAGGGGTATAAGATAGCTTGTACTCAGTAAAATAACTAATGAAATTGAATACATTATCTACGCACAGAAGTTGGACGCATGAGGGAGAATCTGAGGAATTGAGGAGTAATCAACGAAAAGGAAGCGTGATTTGTGATTGTGATGAGCTACAGATAACGGTACATCTTCTAATTTATAACAATTGCTCAACCAAATACGAGATAACAAATTTAAAATCTGCAATTTGCAAATAACGTCATGCTGTATGAAAATACCATATACATGTTATTTTGCTACCATATTATAACTTTTTTGTTTACTTTATTATTATTTTTACTTTTATTTGTTGACTTGAATTATTTGATATTATGGTTTATTTATATATACCTATGTCATGTTATTTATGTATTTATTTATCTATTAAAATGGGTCTGTCACTTCTGATTTGAAAAACAAAACAAAATGAGAATCATGAAATTCGCATTATTTCGCCTACTTACTATTTTTTAATTTAATTTGTGAGTATAATTTTTACACTCATCAATAGTATTAACTCTATTTTTCTACATAATTTGTTTACGTGATCAATGTGGTACTTAAAAAAAAACAGCTCCGTTTAGATCTTATTTTTCAATTCTTTGTTTTTTTAAGAAATTTCGTCAAACTTTCTATGTACTTGCGTGTGTAGGTAAAACACTTTAATTACGCTTTATTATCACTAGACATTTTTTTAAAATTAATAGATATTTTTAAACTTATCTTTAACATGTTTAATATTTTATTCAAGCAAATATTGATTTTTACGTGATATATTATACATGTAGTATTCGTGACGCAGACAAATGTGATTCGCGTACACCTCAGACTTATATGCGCATATTCTGTACGTTTTGCATTTTTATTATAGTGTTTTGTTTATAATATTATTATGCAGGCGTCCTGTATAAAATACCGGAAACCGAGTTGTCTAGGACAGATTCAAGCCAATGATGACGACGATGACTTTGCAGTATATGATATTATTATTATAATATAAACGCAAGGAAAACTTGAACAGCTAATCTATTTTCTTTCTTCTTTACCTTCCCCCTCCCTGTTTTTTTACGTAATTCTTTTGTATGCAAAATGTTTACCTCGCAGAATGCTTAATAAACCTAAACAGCAATAGACAGCAACTATATTATATCTGTGCATAACTGTGAAATCTTTAGAGAAAAATTACAATAATAATGATGATAAATTAAAAAATATTACGTTTAAATTATGATACCTCGCGGTATTTCTATAATACGACATATTGTACGGCGATAAGTAGAAAATCAATTTTATAATGTAAAATGTTATTAATATTAGGTAGGTACCTAGTGATAATGAGATTCCAGAAGCGGATTATAAATTTTGAAGCAATAATTTTGAATTAGGTATTAGTTTTATTATAATTAAGTGTGTGTGTTTGGCAACACGTGGATAAAATGGAGTTTCATGGTAGTCAGACAATTTGTTTTAAGTTGTGTAGCTTCACTTAACTACCAAATTCGAACGATTTTATTCTATAACTAACTATACCTGTATCTTATAATCTATAATAAACTATAAACTGTAAAATAATTGTTCCTAATCTTAGATCTTGTATATTGTATCGTAATTTTGAGTATTGTTTTATTATTTAAATAAGCCAAATAAATAATAAAAAATGTATAATAAAAAATTTGGATTTATGGGTAGTACTATTTGTGGGATGAAGTAGGATAGTTATTATTTTATACTACTTGAACCATTAAATAAAATATCATTAGCCACCACCGATCTGATTATGATAGTTAATTTTGAATCATGAACAATGGGGGCTGGGTGCAAGAAAGGCATTTTCACGGAAATGCCCTTTTTGATTAAAATGTTTTTTTGAACTCAGCAAGTTTATATACTATATGTGTACGAGGTCTGGTTATTAAACAACGAGACTGCTTATGAAAAATGGTTTTATTTTAAAAATTATTCCATAGCCAAATGTTCCCCTTCAATATACTCTCCTCCCCTCTTCACACACCGTTTCATTCGTTTCTTCCATTGCTCGAGGCAGTGCTGGAAGTCTGTTTTCGTAAGACCATTCAGGAGTTCCGCCGATTTTTGTTTCACCTCTTTCATCGACTCAAACCGAATTCCTTTTAAAGCAGACTTTATCTTCGGAAACAAGTAAAAGTCGCAGGGTGCCAAGTCGGGTGAGTAAGACACGTGTTCGAGTACTGGAGTGCCTTAAGCGGCCAAATAACGCTTTACAGACAGCGCGTCATGGGCAGGTGCGTTATCCTGGTGCAAGATCCACGACTTGTTTTTCCACAATATCGACCGTTTCTTACGAACTCATTCGCGCAATGTTGCCAAAACTGTCAAATAGTAATGTTGGTTCACAGTTTGACCCTCTAGAACCCATTCAGTCATCACAATGCCGTTGATATCGAAGAAAACGATCAGCATGGTTTTGAATTTGGATTACGACTGAATTGGATTCCGGTGCACTCTCGACCTTCAGAAAATAATTTATGCCACTCAAAAACACACGCCCGAGATAGGAAATCCTCGTTATAGGCCAACTTATAGCACTCAGTTGGAGTTTTTTTTTTAGTTTAACGAGAAAATTTTACGTTTATCCGTTGCTCATGTTTTTCGTCACACATCGTTTTCGGCAAGAGAAAAAAACATGTTCGTTTCTAAACGCTACAGAAAAAATACTAATGCACCAACAAAAACCCAATTTTGTACTGGTATAATAGACACTTCCAGCTAACTAGCGCTGTATTCGGTTTTCCACTAACCTTCTTGGGACACTCTTTGCGCGGGCAGTCTCGTTATTTAATAGCCAAACCTCGTATACAATTTTATTTCAAAATTTTAATAATAGAGCACTGTAGAAGTATTTATGTAATTGGGTGTAAATGGTACATGAACGTTATATTTATAAATTATATTGTTTTATTTTTCAATGATTTAAAAATAATATTATGGTAGATAATCTTGTTATTTTACGTTGTAGATTAATAGGTTTGGTAAAACCGTTTCTGAGGAATTAAGATAATATTTAAAATTAAAAGTAATAAAACATACAATTTACATTTGTATTCTTACAATTATTATTATTTATTTGTTTATTTATTAATATGTTCATATTATTCAAAAGTTATGAACAAATTAATAAAATTCAAGTTCTTTAATCATTTAAATTGAAATAGAATAGGTTATTACTGTTGATGAATGCAAGAAGGGTATTTTTATGACCAAATATCTTTTTTGTTTAAAACTTAGTGGACACAAAGAAAAATAAAACAAAGACATAGTTATTTTCTTTAGATTCGATCTCTCATATGACACAAATTTTATAACCATATGAGCAGATCTAAAAGAGTGTACACATTTGAAACTTTAACTTCATTTATCTCAAAACACGTTTTTCTAGAAAATGTCCCTCTTACATCCAGCTCTTCAATTAATGTAATTTATGTAAAATGTGAGAGTTATCAAATTTCACAAAAAGAAAATGTCGATAAAATTCAATATACTTTTTTGTAAAAACCATATAAGGTAATTTTTTTTACATATTAATGAACTTATTATTACGCTCGTTTATTACAAAAAAATTAATCTGATGTAGCATCAACCTAAAGACCACCGTTACATTTTACTTCGAGAACGCGATATTTTTAAACATCGTTAAAGCGTAAATCAATCGATTGATGGTTTTTTTTTTGTTTTTTTCACCGTCTGCTAAACTCAAGAAATTTCATTAAATTATTAAAACGATTGTAAATGAAATACCGATGGGAGAACGTCTGTTGTATTATAATAGTTTAATGAAGAGGTCTGAAGTTGTAGTTATTTATTTTTTATAAATACAAACTTAATGGAATCTAACGTAAAAGTCTGCAGCAAGTTTTACGCTGTAGAAAAAAACATTGCAAATAATAAACGATTCTGAGAGTAGTTCGGTTAAACATTATCAAAAACGACTTTCTTTTTTATATGTTAAAAGGAACAAAATCGGTTTAATACTTTTATAATAAATTAATAGTACTTTTAAAATTGGAGTAATAATTCTGATAAAAAATATCATCTATACAAATTTAAAATAATGAAATATAATCTATATTGTATAGTTTTAGAAATAGGTAGTTGATATGAGAGGTTATGCGCCCAACGACTTAGGTTTAATGCCGTGTAGAGATATGTAGATATGTACTAATATTTATTGGCACACTTACAAACAATGAGTTCGGCGCTATTGTACCACACAGTACCTACCGAAGAAAAATTACGTTTAAAACTCGCAAAATAAAATGTTTATAAATAGCTCAAAAATGGTTAACATTTAACCATATCTAGAAAAGGTAAATATAAGTTTTATGTCCAAATTTAAAGTCTCTACTAATATTTTGAATTGAATCGCAACAAAAAAATAAAATTGAAAATAATATATTTCGTAAATTTTCCCATTTTTCCTAAGTATTTTTCCAATTATTGTACAAACCGTCATGAAAATCGGAGTAAGATTTCTGGTAAAAAAGTTGTTCACAAGTAAAAAAATAAACATCATTGTAAAATTAATACATTTATACATATAATAATATGATTTACACGTTATTCCTGGTAGGAGTGTTAACATTATTTTGATTCTGTGAAAAAAACAAAATGTTTTCTTAAACATTTCGAATGTGTAATACAATACCTATAATAATATGATGATAATAAGTAAAATAACTTTACATGTATCTATATTTGTTCAATGTTTTGACGTGTTATAATATTATATAATTATTATGATATAGCTAACTAAAAATATGATTTTAATAAAAATAAAAAAAATGAATAATGGTAAGATTAAAATAGTATTTATAGTTTTTATTAATTTTTTTTTCTAAATAATGTCTATAATTCTTTGTTTGTGATATCACGACTCGTTATCTTGCATCAGTAATGTAAGTATATTATACTTTATTGCACATTGCTTACTATAACGTTCGTTTGGTAATATTCATAAAATTCTACTCGAAATATTTTGTGCCTAAATATATTATTATCGTAATAATACAGATAATAATACTTACCTCCAAATCGATACTGAGGTGTTTAGAACAGTTTGCAGTGAAACCAGAAAATTAATATTTATTATAATTTTAATAATTTATCAGTTGTTATTTACTACGGGAGGTCCATCCCGGTTGAACTGCACAAGAGATGAAGAAACAGGGGCAATGTTCAAATCACACTAATAATTAAAAAAAGTTTGAAAAAACTCAATTTTCTTTGCGCTTAAAGAATATGAGGGTTGACAATGATTTTGATTTTTGACGTGGTTGAAAATTAGTTTTTTATTTGTTTATGTTTTAGTATTGAAAAGCGTTTTTTGAACTTGTCAAATGCTTGAAATATGCTTATATATATGTATATATTTATATAAAAAGAAAAATGAAAAAAATTGATCTAAAGACGTATATAAACATTTTAATATTATTTCATGTCGAATTCGATCAATATAATATTTTCAGTAAGGTAGAAATAAGTAGGTGCCTACATATATACTTAAACGTGTACTTTTAACGAAAAATAATACTATTATGTATGTGAGACGTTATTTTTTTTATTTTTTTTTTTTTGACATGTGCGTGGATTACATAAGTAGGTAAAAAGAAATCGCATAAACTGTCAGTAACTATATACAGGGTGTTAGTGACATATCCAGGATTTTTCATTGGGCACGACTAAACTAAAAATAAAATGTTTTACAAACAATAATTATGTAGTTCAATATTTATTTGTATATATGGTTGAATAAGCAGTGCAAATGAGCAATGATTTTTATTTTATTACTAATAATGTAATAAGTAGGTAATATAGTTTAAATCCTGAGTTTAGTTTATATAATTTTTCTGTAGGTACTTAATTAAGCAAATAAAGTCAACCTCTCCCCCCCCCATTGGCTGTCGACTCACACGAAACTCGGGAATAAAAGGACAAAAAAAATAAATTATTATAATGCACGAATGTTTAATAATATTATTGTTCATTGTTGTATAATATTTACATTCAAAAATAGCAAATACACAATATATAATATATTATTAAGGAATCGAAAACATATTGATGTTATTGAAAATATATTTATATATATTATAATCATTAATCAATATATTATATAAAAAAAAAAAATTGAATTATTATAATTTATTTTATTTTTTATATTTCTTAATCAATATAACTACATGCGTATGATAAACTTAATTAACTATAAATGTGGTATATTTAGTGTATTTGCTAATCACACAATTTAAAAGTAATATATGAGTGCTTGCAATAAAAAAAACATTATGAAATATTATTATTTGAAGCTTTTTTTTTGATAGTCCTTAATAAAATAATGTATTAATACTAATATATTTTATAGATAAGTGCATCATAAAAATAATAAATAAAATATACATTAAGTATATATATTTATATTGAACAAAAAAAAATACAATAAAAAAAATCTTCATAGGTACATTTGTAAATATTATGTAATTTTTTTTTGCGCTTAAACGGATTGTCTACTTTTCACCGACAATCGAAACCTGTTTAATTTAGTTTTGTATTTACATTGATTAGTTTCTTTTCTTTTCTTTCTTCGTTATTTTCTATTACTATGTTAATTATTTTTATTCCTATAATTACTATATTCTCTGGTTTTTTTAATTTTAATTTTTATGAACACAAAAATTGGGTGTACGAAATACAAAATTGTTTGGTTATTAAACGCGTTAAAAAGAAATATTTAAAACTTTATTGCAACTGTTCGCGATAATAACACTGTTATAGTATCTAGTTAGTAGTACATATATTTGTAAACCACAGCCGTTTAGAATATAATAGTTATAATATTTATTTATTTATTTTCGCCCAATTAGGGCAATAGGGTGTGCATGCAAAAAATACAATAAGTTATAATTTAACTCACAAAAAGAATTAATATATATAGAGAAAAAAAAAATAATAATAATAAAAAAAATGTGTTAAATGACAGTAAATTTATCGTATATAACTAATTATCATATTTGCTAAATATCTTATAAAACTTATCCTTATTCCTTTCCTTATATTATTCAAAATCCATACATAAATGCCGAAGTTTAAAATCCAAATTATAATTAAAATCGAGGTTTAAGAAATTACAAACCCTTAGCATTCGGCATTCGGCATTAAAACTATACGTTGGAGAATGAAATGACTCGTAAAAGGTTTTCGTAGACCTGTTGTAAACAGATGGAATTAACCAGCTAATTTCTTCAGGACTTCAGGACAAATAATATTATCGTTTAAAATTTTAAAAAATAAATGACATATTTATGTCTGGAGGAAAGTGATTGCATACCTAGTTTCAAAGCAAGTTCCTTTATTGGACAAAGTAGCCTAAACTTAAAAGATAAATATCTTAAGAACTAAGATTGTATACTATTTAAATGGTTTATAAGGCCAAGCTGGGACGGATTCCAAATTATTGACCTATACTCCAAATTAGAACGAACGAGAGAGAACAAAATAGCATTTTTAAGATACTCAATGTTATTGAAGTCCGAGCATTGGCGCAAACTAATAAATTAGTACAAGTTGTTTTGCAATTGCGAAAACCATACTGTTCATTTATAATAACACTATTAAATAAAATAATTAGTTTAGGCTCTATTAACTTTTTTAAAAGTTTGGGTAATGAATATAATTTAGAGATTGGACGATAATTACTTACTGTGTTAATATTACCAGACTTAAATATGAGTATTATATTATATTATGAATAGAATTCGTTTTGAAACCGCTGAGTTACAAATAAAAATATACTCAAGTTATTATTATTTTTCTTAACTTCGTAAACAAAGATAAAATTGCATTATATCATAACGATGGGAATATAAACGCAAACTTGTTGAATCAGTTTTAGTGATTCTCAACCTTCTTTTTTTGCTTATGCAGTTCTAAAAAAAATTGGGGCACCTTTAACACTACATCATAAGTATAATAACTTCAATTTTATTATTGAGTAAATCGAATACTGTTCTAATTCTACTTTCGTTTATTAATAGTTAAAATGACATTTTTAAATATTCATGCAACATAAAAACTAAACATAATATTTCGTCGTTGTCCTGTAAAAAGCAACGTTTTGGAAGCATGTATTTTTACCTTTATCTTTGAAAATGACAGTCCAAAAATCTCCAAACCCATTATAAGATTAATGTAGCACTGACCCAACCTAAAATAACCGAATTTTCTAGTAATTTTAACTCTTGATTCCACATCAGGTTTAACTGGAAAGACTAGATAGTTATAGAATGTGACTAACTTCGGGGATTATTTTCTATTGGCTGATACCTTTTTAATTATAATTAATACGAATGCTGCAAAACTACATTTTTTTTTTAAACGTAATAAATGTAGGGATTTATTTGTATTTGAGTTTTAAATTATTAAAATATTAATATTTTAAGTATTCATATTATGCACTAAACATGACGTGTTTCTAACGAGTTGGTAACTCTTTAGGTATTCTTTATTTATATGTACACTTTCTAATTTCTACAAATTAATTTTAATTCTATCAGCTGTTTTTATGACGAAGTTTACAGGTGTAGAAAATCTTAATTCACATAAATAGTTATTAGTTAGGAGATCTGTAGATCCTAAATCAAAATCAGGAGTGGCGTCATTTGGGAGGTAAGTTATACTCGAACCTTATTAAAATGTTTATCCATTATTAGCTCAAGATGGTAATCGATAATTTGGCTATAAAAATGGTAAAGCTTATATGTTTTATTTTTTATTGAAATTTTATTCCTGTATACATTCACTAGCTGTATTGCCCAGATTTACTTTTGTATATTTTTGATTTTTATTTAATTTACTATGTTATATTAACCTGAAGTTATGATACACAAATTATTCCTAGGTATTCCTGCCGAAATTCTTTTAAAAAATGATGATTGTTTTTTTAAATTTTTTATATTATGATATGAAGCGTTTAAGCGTTAAAACGTCCAAAAATTATTTGGCTTGAAATCGATTCGTATTATGAAGACTTTGGAGGAAATGTCATAAAATATCCATTTTTGCAGAACCTAGACAAAACGCAAGTAATCTGAATGTAATCCCAGGTTAAGGAGGGGGGGGGGTTGGAAATACTTAAAATGTGTTCATTCAGAAACTCCATATGCAGAGCTTACTGATTTACTGATTTCATTATTCTTTATTCTTTATATCAAAAACACCCGTGTGCATATTATAGTTTATGATTGCAGCGGCCGCACAGTGGACTAATTTTTATTTCAGCCCACTGTGGACCGACGATGGTGGTGGTGAAAAAACAAATTAATAATATGGCATAAATATTAAAACATATAATAAAATTACTGTTACTGTTATTCGGAATTTCGTCTAATTGCTTATAAAAATACCGACTCGCGTTCAGCAGTCTGTCTGTCAGTGTATATATCGTATATAAAGTGATAGCCGACCGCAATTTTTCAAGGAAATATTATAACATAGGATTTAAATAATATAAACCGGAATCGCATTGGAATATTCATGTATATACATAGTATATATAGTATCCGGTTATTAAAAACGCCTATTAAAATAAAAGACAGAGAGTAAACTGAGTGGAGCAGGATATATAATAAGAATGGTTGATGACTTGGTAAGACTGGAGGATTCCTTAGACAGGGATGGATATAGAAGTTTAGTAGAAGCTATTGAAAGCCTTAATGGTATGTAGAGAATAAAAAATATAATTGAACAAACTACCTATAAATATAATGAAATATATGAACATTACTATTATTAATGTTTATAGGACACCATTACACTCGCATTCCATTATCATACTTCAAGATAATATTAATATTACCTGTGTAGTTGTATTTGATTTGTTCGATTATTTAAATTTTTAATCGAGACATGAACATGCGAATTACTGAAAGTTAAAAATGTTTATATCTTGTTTAAAAATTTAAATAATTAAAAAAAACCCTACATAGTTGATCACACAGATAATAATGTTCTTATCTTCAGGTTTGATACTAATCAATTTACTCTATAAATATTAAAACTAAAATTAAAAAGTTATCCATAACGCAAGTTTATTGCTATGTTATACTTTTGTAAGTCATTGCTTATCGTATTTTTCCAATAGTCTCTATATTCGCTTGTTTGAATGTTTAAAACCATTAGGATACCTATTTATAATATACACGCGTTTGCGTATTACACATTTGTAAACTTTTGTCGTTTGGTCAGAACAAAAATGGCTTAATTATACAAAAATAACCTGTCACACATCAAATATAGGATTCTGGCTAGTTACCTAGGTATCGAATTTTATTTTGCATATTTTTTAAAATTAATTTGGAATTTTTCCATTTAATGTTCTATTATATTATTATAACTTGACAAATCAGTGAAACAGAGAAACCGTTCAAGATTTAAGTTAAATACCTGGGCAGTGGGCAGGTAATTATTTAAGTTGAATAGAAAACAAAGATAATATTATTATCTGTTTCACTAAAGTGGGTTGAAAATATTTTTTCAGTTCAATTTTCATATTAGAAAAATCAACTGCAGAAAAAATAATGTTTGAATATAGTAGTTACCATTTTCTTTTTTTTGTATAGTATTGACTAGCATAACTGCTTACAAATTTAATAGATTTTAGAGCAACTCCGTTCTTCATAATCATTTAATAGTAAGGGAAACTGGGTACGATTGTAACACGGAACAATTGTAACATTAGTAATAATTTGCTCCAAAACCAATATAAATACGATAGTTGTCTCACTGTACAATAATTAATATTTCCTTATCAAAACGTTAATATTATAATTAACACCATAAAGAAATAAAATGTATTTTTAATAATTGATAGTAAATAAAATTAAAATATTCCTTTTTTTTGTAAGGTTTGCATTTAATTTTTTGTTTATGTTCTTCATAATAACATATTCAAAAACGTATGTAGTTTCTGTGGATGTTGTTTAAAATAAGCCAGTAATTTTTATTTATATTAAAATTATTAAAAAAATATTAAAAGGGACAATTGTAACATTCAATTTTTATCAAAATTTCATTAGGCATTTAACTATACTTTAATTTATATTTTTTTTTATTATAATTATTTAAACAAGCTAAAATTTTAACATTTCTATCTTCTTTGATTAGTTGCAGTTCTTTTTTTACTTTATTGTATAGTTTATGTAAATTTATAACAAGTATTTTAATTTTTAAAAATTTTAAAAGTCAAATTAATTAATTTTTATGCGCAAAGCTACTCGTATTATTTTATTTTATTATTAGTATGAATTATCAATAAAGATTAAATTAAACCATTTAAAATTGAATCAAATGATATATATTACTTTTGTCACAAGCTCTGTTACAATTGCCCCTACTTGAGGTAAAATTGTAACAATTTTTTTTTCTCATTTTTTCAAAAACTTGGAAAAGTTAAGGTTCAATACTTACATATTTATAAAGGTATTAAGTTAATTTAATGACTAAAAGTGAAACTAAACAAAAATGGTACAAATCCTTGTAGATAAAGATAATTTTATGAAAAGTGTTACAATCGTACCCACTCTCCCTTATGCGTAAATGTATTCATTATTACATATCAATCAAATGTGAAAAAAAATATTGTTAAAAAATTTGTACTAAAATCAATAATTGAATATAAAATAGGTATACGGGATTAACTATACACATATGTCTGTTATTTTTAATACCGTGAAATACGGGAAACTATATTATATACAGGGTTTTTTTTTAATACACTTAAAGTTTACAGCTGATACGTCATATTAGAGGGTCCTCATATTGGTTTTTTTATTTTTTATTTTGAAATCCCAAGTTGGATAAACATCAATTGGCTTCAAATGAAGAAAGAAAGTAAAATAATTGTATAATTATAATGTAACTTAAATGACTTCAAGTAACGTCAACTATAGTTAAAGTTGCTCGAAAAAAAAAATTAGGATTATTTGAATCTGTAGATGTTAAGAATAGATACCTGTTCTTTAAACCTAAAGATTTGAGAAAATGTAAGTTTTATTTCACATGATATGGTTAGCATTTAGAAAAAACAGGCTCAAAACGTGTATTCCAGTACTCCTGGCTATATCACCTTCCGAAAACCTTAATTTAAATCCAAGGTCATCCGGCTAAAATGTTTTTAATGTTACCTAAAAATCCGATAGCATTGTATATCATCCTTTAAGAAGCAACACCACGCATTTCATAATTCTTAATTTGGCAGGAGAGGACAAAAAATATATAGGCAACATGACATACCTCATTTCAGAGGTCTATGCAGGTGGGTTGAGTTGGTTTTAGTTTTTTGGATACGTGGTATTATAAAATATTCGATTATAGTATAATAAACGATATTTATAACCGCATTATATTATTGCAAGTATACATACCGTAGAACGCAAGTTGACAAATGGCATATTATTTTATTACTATACTATGATATTGGTACCTATTGTAGGAATAAAAATTCACAATATGCAATAGTATAATGACTGGTTTCCTTGTTGTTCGAACGTATATTCTTGTCTGAAACAAAATAATAATAATAATAATAATAGACAACTGTATAATTTTATATTCACTGACTTATAGAGTATTCAATATTAGTATGAAATTTCGTAAAAGTAGATGGTGGTTTTCGTGACGATTAAAAAAGAAAAAAAATTGTTTGCAAAACCTTGCATCTTCTACCCCTGTTCTTAGGACTATTATATGCTTCGCCTAGGTGTGCTAGTCTATGATTATTATTGCATAAAAGTAGGCAAAGTAAAGTAAAAATAAATGATTAAAATATTATAGGTAATTTGATTTCATTCCTTTATCTATACATATGAGGAGGGGGAAAGGTAAAAATAATAATTTGAGTCCAATCTCTTTTTAAACATTTTTTTTTTGTCTATATTGTGAATCGGTTGACCTGTATATTAGCAGCGACGCAATAGGAAATACAAATATAATACGAATAATTTGAATTCGTATATTGATTATATCGTCTTTCACTATTTCGAATTTTGCAGTCATTAAATTCATCCCTCGAAATCTTGAAGTCGGATTTTTAAATTTAAATTTCGATCCGAGGGCTAAATGGCGCACGTTTGAATTTTTGGGTTTTTACATTTTTTTTCTATCGTTAATTTTTGAGTTTTTTCGTTATATGAAAAAGAAAGGACTTTGTTTAACCATAGTTAACTGTGAGCTCCACTCATTCGTTCTTTCAATCGTTTTTTGTTTACAATAATATAATTTATCGTTGCTTTCAGTTTATAATAATATTGAACTAAACTAGAAATATGTATATATTATATACATCTATTTATTTATATTATCCTGTCCTATCTTACCAACTTATAGTTTATATATAACAGTAGTGATTACCCACGGTGTGAATATTTCCAATTTTTTTTTTCCAAAAAATTATTATTTATACATTTTTTAATAATTGTTTTTTTTTATTTACTTATTATATGGGTATCTAATTGACAAACCCATTGCGTCGTTGTGATATAGTAAAATTGTAGTTAAGGCAAAAATGAAAGACAATAATAACCTCTCGGGCATCGTTGATAACGTGCGATTTCGCATTATATACTTCGGGTCTGGTGGGGAGGCGGTGGATATTACACGTACTTAATTTCGTTCTCTATTGCCAATGGCCACCCTTGAACACCGTTAGTCCCAACTAGAGATATTGACAGTTATTATAATAATATAATTTATTCGGCTAGTTTAATACTTAAAAACGGTCGTTCGCTTAAATTAGTAATCATACAGGTCGACATCGCCCAATTTACCGCATAAAATAATAACTATTACAACGAAATGTCGAAAAAATAACAATAAAAAACCGTTCAAGATCCCACGGGGGCGGCAACAGAGTGTTAATTCGACGTACAGGGTTTTAATAACTGCAACACGAACATTATTACGTCATCATTGTGTTATTGTAATAATTATCATTTGAAATTATTCATATTCATACCAAACAATTATTATTATTATTGCAATAAAATTAAATAAATTACTTTTTGTGGATGGACGTTTAGAATTGTAGTTATACAGGATGATTCTTGTACCGTGATCCGGTGATTTTCTCAAAAGATTTTAACTAGACAAATGGAATTTCTGCTTTCTTTCAAAATCATTATAGTAGATTCAATAATAAGACTTTCAATAATTATAAAATCTCCATAAAATGAACTAGGTAAACGCTTGGCTCTTTAAGAAAACCTCTATAATCTGAAAAAAAACACATTTATTTTGGTCCCCTTGATAATAAAGTGTGAGACGGTGGGAGATATTCTACAATTCAAATATTATTTTCCAAAAGCTCTGCAGTTCGAATTTATAGTTATTTTATGACAATGGTGAGAATGAGATTCAATAAATGGATGAAGAAAAATTGTATGTAATTTTCAAGGTTATCAGTTTTTTAAATAACCCTATAAATCAGATAGTGGCTAAAAATGTATTGTAAACTGATTTTTAATGATATACAATATATATATATATATATATATATATATATATACACAATATAATTAATAATAACCGTAAAGTAAATTAAATAATTAATATACGTAATACAATTTTTCACATCTCTTTCTCTAGTTATTTTTTTCCCTCAATAATTCTAACACTGCACCGAAAACCGTTGTAAATCACTCAATCCCCTAAATTTAGATTTATCGAGTCTATTGTGTATGAATTATTTTAATCTTTATTTGTACATCTATTTCAAATGTATGTATACTATTTAGCATACATTATATACCTTAATTGAGTGTTGACTTTTGGTTTTCAAATGTCAAGCTGTCCCCTCTTCTTTTTAACATATATATGCCGCAATATGTCGGGTTTTTTATTTTTAATTGTATATGTTAATTTGTATACATCATCTTTATCTAAAGTTACTTAGACTTATATTATAAATAAATGTATGATAAAGGAATCACCTTATAGTTACAGGTCATCATTGTTTGTATATCATGTGCATACAATATCAAAGTTCGCGAAATGAGTCTTGCATTTTGTTCTCATATTTTAAAACGATAGTTTCAACGTTATATTATTATCATTTTCAACTTGAACTCAATAATTATTATTTTTATTTTTAAAAACTTTGAGACATAACTATTAGTTTAATTAATATCCAGCGGTTTAAAAAAATATTATATTTTATTGACATATTGAATGAGGAAATTCAAAAAAATCCAGTTACTTTAAGGTACTTCATTGTAGTGTTAAATTATGAAGTTTTATTTAACAGTATTAATAATTTTATGTTTCTTTTATTTTTCTTTGGGGAGAACTCTTTTATACAAATTTTATATTTATGAAAACAGACAATTATTACTATACTTATTATTGGGATTTAGTTATCACACGTTTATCTTGTCGGACGTACACATTTTACGTTTTATCGCTATACTCGTAACTCGTATAGATTGTATACTTAACTTGGATCAGAATAATTATTAATTGTATATTTCAGTGGGGATACAGGATCGCAGATGCTGCCTGAAATAGGGCTTAGTACCTATGAATCTTAAGCAAATAAATTCAAAAAGAAGACAAAATTGTAAATATTATACGTTTTTCAAAAATAAAATCATCTTATATTACGTCATTATTATTGATATTATTTTATTGGCCTCTTATAGGTACCAGTTACCCATTAGATAGTTATGTATTAGAAGATTTAAAAATCAAAAAAATACTATTATTTTTTTATTCGTTTTTTAAATTTAAAATGAACATATAACTATAACAATAACTATAATTACAAACTATATATTAATTTACATGTTTGCATTCATTTTTACATTTTATAACTAATTAAACACAAATTACAATTTTCTATATGATCTTGGAGGGAGTGAGCCTCCTGCCTCCCTGTCGGAATCGTTGGATGGTCATTATGTTTAACTATTTCTGTTAGAGTGTTCGGAAAGATATTCTTTCGAAAGGTTGTAAAAAATGTTTAATAGTGTCAACAAAATTTCCATGGACATGATATTGTCTAGTAATATCGAGTAACAGGTTCATTATATAAGTTTCATTTTTATTTTGTATCTAAAGTAATGGATTTAAAAAATAGTACAATGTAGGTTCGTGTTTTCATGAAAAAAATCATGTGTGAAAACAGCTTAACCGAGAATTTATTTGTTTATACTATCTATTCATTATTATAATACGGTGAAATTAAATTAAAGAACAAAAATATTCCTTATATTTGTTTTATAATATTGTTTGGTTTTTTGTAACCGCTTCAGTTCATATCATAGTAAATAAAGACACCTTTAATGTTGTTCCTTCAAAGATTAAAAACTATATTATTTTTTACCAACGAAAAAAAAAAATATTATACTTGAATCGTATTACACAAGAGAAATATTTGTATGGTTACAAGTACATTATCTTACGCCACATGATTTGTTTTTCAGTATTATTAATAAAAAATATATAATTATTTTTATTTTGATAATATTTATAAATGAAAATATATATTCGAGTGTGTAGTTTTACTGTATTTATATATAATTATACAAACAAATAAATGAGCTCGATTCAAATGCGTCAGTTCATTTGTTCGAATTTAAAATGTTAATTATACGCTCGCCCGTTCAAATAATCATTTAGACAATAATATACATAATCCAAAAAATATGGCCGACTTTTTTTTTATGTATATATATATTGCAGTCACGAATGTCGAGAATATATTATTTTTAATGCGGTCACAAACTAAAAACGTTTAAAACATTATTTTCGAGTTGTTGTCGTTATAGAATCCTCTTGATTGATCTGCAGTATATAGAAACTTTGAACAAATTGCAGTTTATGTATTGTTTCCTATGCAAATTAAAATATATTGTATAGGTACGAGCGAATTAAATTGAAAACGTATTCCAACAATGTTTATATAGAATATTATGTAAAATGTTTAAAACGACCGTGCATTAAATCTATACGATTTACGTTTATTATGTTATAGTAAAACAAACACGTACGAAAATTTCGAATGCTTTGAGTTATTAATAATAAATTGGTATACTATATGTATAATATACATAAACATTGTGTATTGGCATACCTTATAACTATATATTTTATTGAATATACACCTTCCCTTATATTTGCATCCTCCTTGAAAAATTGTAAGTAAAGATAATGTTTATGTTTTTTTCATAAATGCATTCCTTTTTATTTATATTAGCCATAGTCAACAACAGTAGAGTCTATTTTCTGATAGTGTTTCTTCTAAATACGTTTTCATTACTTATCAGTGTGTAAAATTTTTCAAATTGAAAGAAATAACTAAGAAAAAATTTAGTTAACACTTAAAGCGTAAAATAGTATGTAGACCTAAACACTATCCATTAGAGGATTAAACCTTAGCTACCTGTTTATGCCTCTATCTGTCAGTATATTATTTTAGATTTAAACATTTTAAATTATGAGTATATTGAAGAAGCTATAATATTATTTACATTATTTTGATTAGTAAAAAGCTGTCCTAGGATAATGGGGACGAGTGCAGCCACTGTTATAGGTAATTAAATCTATATCAGTAGGCAACGATAAACTATTGCTAACGAAAAAAACGATTCCGAGCGGAGTTTGGTTGATAGCCGGTTACTCTGTCTACAATATAATATATGTCATATTATGGTAAAATAATTACATATACATTATATATTTTCTTTAATAATATTTATTTAGTATTGTACCAAATGATTCTTATAAATGGGTATACTTATTATCTCGGAAATTATTAACTTTTTCCGGAATTTATTTTCTAGAACATTTAAGAAACAAGCTGCTCTAAAATTGTATATTTATGTTATTTTTGGGGTAAAACCACTACCACCTACTTTTGATTTTCAAATGTCAACCTATAATACAAATTCCACAAATATACGGAATATTAGTTAAAGTAAATTTTAGTCTTGACTTATTTTTATTTTCGTCGAACCGTTGACGAGATATTCCACTTTTAAGTTTGGGTCAGAGGTGAGTAGTGGAGTATCATTTGTGGCGGGAAGGCGTGCGGCGTGTTAATAATTCACCACTACTCTTCTCCAACCCAAACTTAAAAGTGGAGTATCTTTTCAACGGCTTGAGAGACATTAAAAATGTCAACATTAAAATTTATTTTAATTAATCCATTTGTGGAATTTTAAATATAAGTTGCCGTTTGAAAATCAAAATTAGGTAATGATTTTACCCTCGAAAATAAGGGCGACAAAATGTAACACAAATATGAAAATGGAAGAACTGCTTGTTTTTTAAATGTTCTAGAAAATAAATTTCGGAAAAAGTTAATACTTTCCGAGATAATGAGTGTATTCATTTAAATGAATCGCTCGGTATGCCATATCATGATAAAATAATTAAATAGGCATTATATGTTTTCTTTAATAATAATTGTTTTATGTTGTACCGATTTTCACGTTTTTCCTGGTTTTTCACATTTGCTGGGAAAACTTCTGGGAAAATTAAAAAAAAACCTCTTTTAAGTACCTTTACCAGTTTACCAAGCTCTAATTAGTATATAACCAAAATTAACCATCTCTTCAATTTTTCAACTATTTCATTAGTAACATATACCTATGGTGTTAATTATGTTCGGCTTTTTATATTTTATTTGAAAACAGTATAAATACAAGTTTATTTAATGATATATTATATGAGTTCAATATATTTATTTCATACTCTTCGGTTTCTAGCGTTCCTGGATTAATTAAATTAAGAGGCACCAATATACCTATAGTAAAATATATAAAAAAATATACGGGGATTCGTCCACCTATGATCTCTGAAACTCGACCACAGCATATATTTAGACAAATAATGGCAAGTGTACAAACACAAAAACTCGGCAATTGAATAACTTATTATTCAAAGGGTCCGATAACATTCACACTAACGAGCTTCAGGAAATGGAAAAATTCAAGTATACAAACCAATATTCTTGTTAATTGAATATCGATTTAGAATTAGAATATAAATTTAGTTTTTACTCGAATAGTAATTGCTCTTTTTTTTATTTGTTAGTTCATATTGTTTTGTTTGTATATTTACATTTTTATCGATTGACGAAGAATTGCAAAAAAAAAAAAAAATAAATAAATAAAAAACAACAATCAACAGATTTTTTTTATGACGATTCGTATTTCGGTTTTAAAACGAGTTTTGGGACGAGTTTGTTTTTTTTCCACTGTGATGTGAATTTAGACAAATGCTAAATTTTCATTGTGAATTCGTCAGTGGCAAACGATTGTTTTTATTATATACAGGTTTTATGTTAATTGACAAATTGGTTTTGAAATGAAAATCTCTCTATATTCTTATGTTTTTCACATCATGCGTATTAAATTATAATATACCTTTAAGTTTGGTTTACGCGAGCTACGATTATTATTACCAGTGGTGGATATCAGGGAGTGTTCGTGGCTTCCTAGGGGTTTTATTTACACTTATATATAATAAACTTCAACTTAGAACTTCAGAAATTGTACCCCACTCTCCATAACTGGGATATATCCGCCACTGGTTGTTACTGTCATGATAGTTGTGATACTCTTTGTCACCAATACAGTGGCGTGGTGAGCTTATAAAGTTGTAAATGAGCAGTAGTGGATATATCCCAGTTTTATGGGAGAGGGGTACAATTTCTTAAGTACTAAGTTGTAGGTTTTAATATATAAATATAACGAAAACCCTAAGAGGGCCCCGAACACATCCTGATGTCCGCTACTTTTAACAATAATACGTATTTCAAACTTTTCAGCCGAGTTCTAAGGAAAACTCATAATTAGTTATATTTCCTCTCACAGAAGTGAACTACATGACTACACGATAGTTTCGGTCCGTGTGGATCAGACTGCGACATTAATATTGTTATTATTTTGCATCACTTATAGATATTCGTTTTTCATGCGCAAGTTCACAGTATTTTCATAAAAGTCAACCTCCGTCATCCGTATAATAATCCGACTACCTACTGTCATTATTAATTTTTTTTTTTGGTATTTTCTCAAAATACAAAAAAAAAAATAATAGAGTTAGGTATGACATTTTTATAGCTCTACGTTCCTAATTTTTTGTATAATTAATAATAACTATAATATATTTGAAATTTCTTTGTTTCATTTATTATTATTTTCTCTTGCAATATTGTCAATTAATTTTTCAAGTATAATTTTTTTTTATCGTGATCGTACAATAATGTTTAGACCATATATTGTTTTATAATACAACATGTTATAATATGCATAAATCAAATATAAAATGCTTAAATAAAAAAAAGGTAATACAGCTGATGGGTGTGTCACTTATTTTGGAGGAATGTTAAAAGGGAAGATATAAAATTGTTATTGGTCATATTTATTTGCCTATTACCAAGGTAGAAAATAGGTAACGAAAATTGTCAGTATTTTTCATTTATTAAAAAAATTACAATTAAAGTCAAACATTTACTTTGTCAATAGATACAAAAAAAAAAAAAAAAATACAAAATGGTTGTATGACGTTATTGATAAGAGCAAGATTTCTGATAGAAAAGTTGTGTAAATAGGCACACTATGAAAAAAAAGACTGACATATCTATGATAAGAAGGGTAGGCCACTGTTGTAGGTAATTTTGTGTGCAACAATTAGTCATTGAAAACGAAAAACAATTCTAAATTCGGTTATGTATACATGTTTTAAAAAGGCCGTAAAATTTATGATTTTCGTCAATGTTTGATATTAAAAATATTGTATTAAACTCGATTTTCTCTTGCTGACCATTAAGTGCAACTTATAATGAACCTAATGTTAAATTTGCAAGCATTTCTATTCGGTCTAACAATTTTATCCACAGAGTACCTACCCAATAAATTTTACGTAAAGAACTCGAAAAATTAAATTAACAGTAAATAGCTAAGAAAAGTGTCTCATATCTTGACAATTTTACCATGTCTAAAAAAGATAAATATAAGTTTTCGTTTTGAAGTCAAAATCTATGAGCATTTTAAACTGATCTACAATAAAAGAACAAAATTGAAAAAAAAAATTCTGGTAGGATTTTTGTGTACAGTATATTAAAAAAAGACGGAAATACTTCGCAGGTTGGTGGGCCACTTTTGTAGGAGAGAATTTGTGAAGGTAGAGTGGAAATTTAATGTATATTTGTAAGCAACAAAAATTAAAAATGGCAACACTAAAATTTATTTTAACTAATACTCAATCCATTTATGAAATTTTAAATATAGTTTACCGTTTGAAAATCAAAAGTAGGTAATGGTTTTACCCCCAAAAATTGGGGTGATAAAATGTAATACAAATATAAAATTATAGAACTGCTTGTTTCTTAAATGTTCTAGAAAACAAATTACGGAAAAAGTTAATACTTTCCGAGATAATGAGTGCACCCACTTAAATGGTTCACTTAGTATTTCTATTTTCCGGTTTTTCCTATTTATTGGGAAAACTTCTAAGAAAATCAAAGAATGACCTTCCTAAAGTACCACCTCTATCAGATTTTTTTTCAGAAAAAGTTCTATATCATTATAAACTGGAGTGAAATTGCTGATAAAAAAGTTAAATAAAAAAAAAAAAACAATCATTGTAAAATACATTCCTCACTCCACTAAGAATTTAAAAATACAGGAAATTGTTTGAAATCAGCCTTCAAATATTCTATGAGAGTATACTTACTTGTTTCAATGGGGTGAAATTAATTTGTGGCTAGGTAAAAATTAATGAGTTCGTAAAAGGTTTATTGTGGGTTGCGAGGGATGAAGAATAATATCTATTTCAAAGTTATTATTTTTAATAGATGACCCCAGAAGGATTTTATCTCCATAAATCAAGGCGAGAAATATGGCCCGTCGAATTTCGGCTAATAGAAAAGCAAAACGATATTGCTGCGGGGAAAACCGTAGTAGTGTTAATTAAACGGATTCTTGATTATTGTGCTGGCCGCACAACGAGGTTTTGATTTTGACGTAGGATCCAAATTGCCCTCAAACGGCCATCCACCACATCATAATTAAATCGACATACTATTATTGCTTGAATATGATTAGCATTTTGATCGTTTTCGCGAAAACGTGTACACGACGTTTGATTTCGAGACGTCCCCATTCGTCGAATAGAGACGTTCTATATACCTTTAAAAATCATCTTCTATCATTTATATAATAAAAAAAATGAATGGGCCGTCCCTGTTTTATACGCAGAGCCAGTTTGGTAACCAAGATAGGTGGAATTTTCTCTTTTTAACCCATGAGAACAACTGATTTGATAAAATGATACCTAGTGAAAAAAAAATATAAACTTTATTATACGAACCGAATCAACTACACTATATTGGTACCACGTTTATAGATAATCGTGATAAAAACTAACAATGAGTTGCAATTCGTTCGTTCTTATTAGATTCTGAGCTTAGAGAGGTTTACAATGATTCCTGTGAAGAACTTTTGCACCAAAAATTTTACTCAAGTGTAGAAATCTTTCTGGAAGAATATTTTGACTGAAGTGGTACTTCATGAAAGTCATTTATTGATTTTCATACAAAATGGGAAAGATCGGGGAAAACTTAGAAAAAATGGAAAAATGTACGAAATAAATGTTTCCAATTTTTTGATTTTTGATTTTTGTTTTGTTTTGTATTGTTTCAGTTAATAATTAATGTTTGTAGAAACTTAATTGAAGTTTGAACAGGAAACTTATATTAGCCTTTTCTAGACGTGCCTGGTAAAGTTTTCAAAACATTGTATCCATTTTTGTGCTATTTATAGTTATTATAATTTTGCAAATTTTTTAAGTAAATTTATTCGGTAGGTTAGACCGAACAGAAATGCTAGACAATTTAACAGGAGTTTCATTATAAGTCATAATGTGTGGTAAAAAAAAAAAAAAAAAAGTAATATAGAATAAGAATATTTATAAGAATTTTAATATCAAAGTTTGAAAGCAATACTATCAACCAAACTCCACTCAGAATCATTTTTCGTTAGCAATGGCTAATTGTTGCGTACTGATGTACATTAAATTTTCCCCTCTACCTTCCCAAGTACTTATTTACAACATTAGCCCACCCATTGTATCATGTTTGTACGTAATTTTTTGATATCTTAAGAAGTTTTCATAATAATTAGGCCGGATAAAATTACGGCGCAAAAATTTCATTTGTTTTTTTTCTACTAGAAATCATTATCCAAATTTAAAAATAACATATTTTGAATAAAATTTTGTCTAGTTTATGAGTAAAAATTTCAATGTTGATTCTCCATATAGATTTCTAATAATTCCGACACAACAGTAATAAAAACGTAGGAAATTAGCAAAGTGTACAACATTTGGGCTTTTTGTTGTTATTCGGTTGAAAATTAATATAGAGATCTGTAGTTTTCACAAAATACTTATATTAGCCTTTTGTGAGTATGAAAAAATGTTCAAACCGTTCCAACTATTTTTAGGCGATTTATAGGTATTTTATATTTTCGTTTTTGTTTTTGCATTTTTATTTGGTAGTTATGCATTATTAAAATGATATGACTTGATAACGCTTGCAAATTTAACACAAGATATATTATAAGTACTTAATGGTCTAAAAATCAAATTTCCGTTTAATGCATTTTATTTTTCATAATCTTTTAGATATTAAATTTTGACAAAAATCTTAAAAATTAGGGAATCGTTTTTCGTTAGTAATGGTTTATCTTTGCATATATTTATTTTAAATATTTTTGTGTATTTCATATTCCCATCTTCCCACTTATAACAGTGGCTACACCCGTTCCCAGTATCAGTTCTATTTTTTGTTTATTGTTTTGGTTTTATATTACGTTTTAAAGTCATAATTTCAAATTTTAAATATTATATCCTTTATTCAAATTATCCTTGCGTCACGTGCCGTAATAAACAAATACAATAAAACCTCCCTATAAGATGGAGATTTCATTAAAACAGAAAAAGCAATAGTTTTGCATAACCCATATATTTTAGTTTCCCTGTAATGGAAACTCCTTTATAACTGAAAAATTCAGTTGGTACTGAGCGATTCCGTTATAAGGATTTCACTGTATCTATAATTCGAAGTGTTCACCGTCTGGTATGACTGCTGTCTTACAAGAACTTGTTTATCTTTAATCTTGGCCCCAATAATCAGTGTAGTTCGTATTACTATATTACAATCTGTAATCAATCATATTAATTTTACTTCACTTACCTTATACTACATTGATGACGTCCTGGAGGCCGCACCCGAGCACTGTGGTGGTGGTGCTCATGTCGGTGGTCCGCTTGGTGAACGTGCTCATCTGAACGTTAGCCATGGTTGTTGATTCATTTATTGTGCCCCGATCCTTTTCTCGAGTGCCGTTCTTTCGGCGCATAATATGACCGTTCCGCGAAACGGTTGTTGCGCCTGGTGACTTAACGAACCACCAGAACAGCTGCCGGTCAAAATGTTTGCGGAAAGTACCGCTGAGTAAGTACAGCGCAATGGGATTGATACACGAGTTGGTATACAACAGGCAAAACCCGGTGATCCGAAACACGTTCCAGAATGCGTTGAACTCTTCCTGGGCCTTAGGATTGTTGTAGAACCACAACAAGAATATATGGTTGGGCAGGAAGCACACGGCGAACACCAACACAAATGCCAGTACCGTTTTAGCCACTTTCTTCCGGGCACGCACCTGGCGCATCTGACCCTGTAGTTCAACATTTACTCGGTTATTGGATTGATAACAAATATTTTATTTGTACTATTTATACGAATAAAATACTAATTGGTTTATTAATAAATAGATTGGTAGAATACGTTTATGTTTATGAAGTAGGTTTTTTGCAACTTATGTTTTCTACCAGAAATACTGCTCCAATTGAAAAATAACTAGGTTTGATTTTGTTTCTTTTGCGCCATTCAACTACTGATAAATAAAATCGTTTTTTTATATGCAAAGTAGTTTTCATAATAATTGAATAAAACCAAAAAAGACAAAAAATACGATTTTTTTCCAAATTACAACGAATTCCTACTGATAAATATAAAGTAATTTTATGATATGTTTACTTTTATTTAAAAGCTCCACTCGTGCTCATATATTTTATATAAGTTTTTGCTGTCGTTAAAAATTAAGAATTAAGTAAAAAGTAAACATTTTCAAATTAATTATTTATTTTAAATGCGTTTTTCCATCACACGTTAGAAACAGTATTAATAAGTTTAAATATAAAGTACTCGGACATTATATATAATATTTAATCAATCCGGTTTTTTTTTTTAATCGTAAAAAAGGTATATATATATTATATTAGATTGTTCATAAATAAAAAACATACAAATTGTTTATAATTGTATGACTGCTGGCTGGCGGTTGGAAGGAAGTAATGGCTGGAAACTTGTCAGAGTTGGGATGCGATTCGGCCTCGCTATGAGGTGTAGCGCTATGTTAATGACATTTGCGTGACATATAATAAAAAAAAAAGAGCTGATACTGGGGACGGATGTGCCACTATTGTAGAGGGGAAGTTAGAAAGGGAGGATACTTAAAGTTATTTAATTTATATCTGTAACCAACGATAAGCCATTGGTAACGAAAAACGATTTGGATCGAAGTTCGATTATACATTTTTTGAAAGGCTCTATTTTTGACAATTTTCGCTAAAATTTTATGTTAAAACTCTCATAAAAAATAAAAATATTACATTGCACATATTTTTTTAATTCAGAAAAAATTTACGAAAATAATGGTTTTATTATTTTCATTTTTTTGTAATTCAGTTTAAAATATTCATTGGAATTTGACATTTTGACACAAAACTTATGTTTGATTTTTCTAGGTATAGTAAAATTTTCAATTTTAAACCATTTTTGAGCTATTTATTGACATTTTAATTTAAATTTTTTTCGTTTTTTACATATTTTTTTATTTGGTGATTATTTATTTTGTAAATTATTATTATTTGTATCTTGAACTGTTTATTAACTGTAAATATTATAGTCAATTAAATACATACATCTGGTATCCGGCGATAATAAAGATAATCAAATTCTGTTTATTTCCTTATTACTCACAGGAATTAGGACTACAAATATTTATTAAAAACCATTTCTTTTTAATATCTTAATAATAGTAATGATACACGTATTGTATTTTTGATATTTAACGTTTACATTTTTTTTATTGAATTTGTATTGTAATTATTGTGATTATTTTGTTTTATATCATATTTTACTGTAAAAGCCGTCTGGCCTTAATTAAAAATATAATAATATTATTATTTTCAAAAAATTTGAAGATAGCGATTTTATAGGGGTAATTCTTCTAAATATTTTGACGTATGAACTTTTTATTTTCAGTAAATTTGTGATTTTTAATAAGTTTAGAAAAAAAAGTGTACATTCAATTTGCCATAATAATAATCAATTAGCGAATGTAATTATAGCCTACTGTATGATTATAGGTACTTTTCTCTGAACATTGTAAAATTATTTAAAATCACAAATTCAATGAAAATTTTTAAAGTTGATATGTTAAAATATTCAGAATAATAAACTCGATAAAACGGCTGTATTCAAATTTTTGAAAAATAATAAATAAATTATTTACCTTTTTAGTTATAATTATTTTATTAAGGTTTTTATGAAAACATAAAAATTTAATTGAAATATAAATATTTTAGTCCTTATTTTTATGAGTAGTGTTAATATATAAAAAAAAAAAACATAATTTGATTGTCACTATGGGTATATCTTCGTGGGACACCTGTATATGTAACGTGACAAATTGAAATGTTATTTTTTTGCTTGATTTCCGTTATAATATTTTTCTCTTGTTAATTTGATTAAGCTGTATATTGGAATAATCTTTGTAAGTGTGGAGTGCATATTTTTTTAATACTATCACCCTGTAGGTTATGAGTGTAATATCGTTTTTTTAAAAAAATTTTTTAACTTGACCTATTCGAGAAGCTTTTTCGGAAAGCAATCACGTACACTGTTTGTATATTATTATATTGCAATATATCTAAAACGGATTTAAAACGAAAATGATGATGGTAAAATCTTACAAAAATAACTTTTCTTAAATATGCAATATACGTGTAAACTTTTACGAAGCTATAGGCGGTACTATAGACCTTTGTAGTAGCGAACACTAGCAAATATATTAATTTAATTCAGTCCGAAATGATGACGATTGCCTCGACATTCATTCAAATCTATTTCTGGTAAATTGGACCCTTTGTGAATTCTAAACGGCTATAGATTAATTAATTTTAGTTTTCATTTAACGATTTTAATTAATCTAATTAATATTTCTGGTGATTATAAAAAATGAATAAATGATTAAAGGGTTAAATTACTCATCAGAAATACGATATGTAGATAAAAATGTTTTTATACATTTGAACTTTGAAACTTTGAAACTCCTGTAGAAAGTATTTATGTCATAACGTTCAAATTTTATTTACGAATAAATATAATGTACCTTAGATCAAATTTGTATGCAGCAAAAAATTTAATTTTTCTAAAACGAAAATAATATGTAACGTGTGGATGTTTTTTTTTTATGATTTTTGCTAAAATTTGAAATGCTTAAAACGCTTGAAAAGAACAATAATATCACGAATATAGAATTACGATTTCAACCGAGGTAAATCTTTAGTAAACCTGTTTTTTAATTTTTTCAGTTGTTTAATAATTTTATTTACAATTCATTTTACAATTTAATATTTAATTTATATAGTTAACAACCCACAATTTCTAATATCCTTTAAAAAAAACATTTTTATCTGAAATGTTGGATAATGGTAGACAGTTCACCAAAAAAGTATTATCAAATTTAGATTTGCCCGAAACACGACGTAATAATTTCCATTTTTTCATTCTTAATTTCTATACTCTACGAGATTTTTCAACGAATAAAGGTTGTAGATAGTCACTTAAATTATTAACTTCCTTATCATGGAGCAGGATCATGGACATGACGGTTTTTTTTCCACGTTACGTTATATTTATAGTTATAGTTGTGCTACAGGATTTCCAATGTAATTCTCATACATATTCGTGACCACTACATACAATATTGGTTCCCAGAAAGTATATCAGAAGCATGTTTTAGATAACACTTATGAGTCACAAATAAACCTTGGCTTTTCCACATCCTTTCTGATCTTTACTCTGGATCCATGCTAGGTTTGATTTGAAAATATAATATTGTTTATACATAACGCAAAACGGACCGAGAAACACCATTATATTGATTAATACATATTTTGAGGCTAATAATAATAACTAAGGCAAAGAATGCTCTATAAAATCATTAAAAAAATCTCTTAAAATAATGTTTTGACACTCTACAAATTTTAAATAATTAACTTTTATAAGACATCCTAGGATAATAGGGACGGGTGCAGCCATTGTTATAGATAATTGAATGCATACCTGTTAGCCGTGATATACCATTGCTTACAAAAAAATGATTCTGAGAGGAGTTCAGTTTATAATGATGCATTTTCAACAGTATGTCATTTTACAGTAAAATAATTAAATAGGCTTTAGATATTTTATAATAATATTTTGTTTAATGTTGTACCAATTTTCCCAGTTTTTCTACGTTTTTCCTAGTTTTTCTATGTTTTATCCCAGTTTTTCATTTTTGCTGAGAACTCCTGAGAAAATCGAAATATGATCCCTTTAAGGTACCTTCCCACACCGATTTCCTTTCAAAACAGGTGCTACACTTAAAAATCTGAGCAAGTCTTCTGGTAAAAAAAATTTAGAATTGGAAATCAATAACTTGGACTTCTTTTAATCTGAAAAACACGTACAAAACGTTATTTTCACACTCCGTATAGATTCTAACGCATATATTTTCCTAAATTTTCCCTCTCTTTCTACGTTTATTTCAGTTTTGCTCAATCATTCAAAAAAATATAAGAAATATCAACAAATAACTTTCTAACGCACCAATTATATAAACAAAAAAAAATGTATAATTTTGTATTAATTAGACCAATATTTATGGTAGAAAACATCGCGCTTAAAAATTAGAAACAATACAATTGGTAACACCAGCCCGAAATATTTACCGTTTTATCTATAATTTTCTTTATTTTGAAAACCTCATGGAAAATCAAAAAAATGTCATCTCTAATGCACCAATTAGAGATATTATTATCTTAACATAAGAAAATGTGCTACATTTGATACATTAGAGCATGATTTCATTTTAAAAAGTTGTTTTTAGAAAAAAAAAAAATTATTATTAAACTAGTGTGTTTATTTACACATTATAGTTAAACTGAAAGATCTTTCACCACGCACTGTATCTAAAATCATTATCAAGTAATATAACAACAAATACGAACAAATAATGTTGCTGAAATTTAACATGAAGAATTCATAGAAAAGATTACTATTTTTTACACGGGGAATAAACCAATTTTATAAGAAAAGTTTGTATAACGTGATGAGAATATTAGAATATTATGAAAATCCGATTTACAATATTTACAATATTTTACCAATAACAAGCTGTTTCAATCAAATACAACAAATTCCACTCTTTCCGCCATTACACTTTTTTTTCCGCGAACTCCCTAATATCTTCGCAGACCCTTAGGGGACCATTTTTTGCTTGGTACTTAAATAAATTTCTATATTTCCGATATATAGATACACTTTTTAGTGCATACTTATTTCGTTAATTTTGGGCATATTGCACTAAAAATCCATTTTTAGATTTCATGGATTTTAAAATTGTCAACTCTATACAGTGATTCGGAGGCGAGTATACGTATACTGACTTGGACTTCGCCGGGCATATTTTTGGTACTATTTATCAGGTGTCTGGCCATCATGATATAGAAGCATGCGATGGCGGACAACGGTATCACGTAGTGGATCAGGAACTTGACCAGGACGACGAGCCGCGCATATTCGGGTCCCAGTTCATCGGGATATGGGTAACAAACCTCTAATTGCGTGACGTTGCCGTTAATAAATGGTTTAATGTACGAGTAGGCGGCCGCTGGCACAGCGCACGCGATAGCAAGGCACCAGATGGTGATGGCCACGGTGACAGTGAACTTGGTGGCCCGGTGACCACCTACTGACGCGTGCAGCTTGCGCATTGGGTCCACGATGGCGAAAAACCGATCCGCGCTCAAGGCGGTTAACGTGAACACGGTCACGCCGATCGATACGTCTCTGGTAGTCTCGGAAACCTTGCAGATGGCCGTCCCAAACGGCCACGATGGCACCTGCCAATAACAACGAAATAGATTAAGTTAGGTCGAGTGCGGCGTTGGTTAGGTTGCAGATCGCCGTTCGACGTTTTGCAATTATAACAATATTATTTACTGTTATTGTTTTTGATGAAATATTTGGATAATACGACTGCAGTTGTTAGTGTTTTAGGTATGCAATGTTATACGAATTATAATATAATAATCGAAAGAGTTAAATATAGATATCACGTGCGGAATTTCGAAGTTTTTGTTAAACTCGTCTGTGGTTATGGGTAAATTCAAAGGCGCAAAGAAAGAAAAATTACTCAAACGAAAAATGATTCTTAGTGAAATTTGGTTAAACATGTGTTGCAATGGCAATGGCGTGATTTTTAGGATTATTGTCAAAATTTGAGTTAAAAGCTGACATAAAAAAAACCTATTAATACTAAAACCTTAGCTACTACTTATTTTTTTTTGTTGACATTGAATAGTACAATTTATGAGAACCTCATGAGTTGAATTTTTGTTCATTTTTGCTCGGTCAAACCAATTGAATCTATAAAAATACGGACATACTTTACACGATGAGCGGGCCTCTGTTGTTGGCGAGTTGGGAAGGTAGAAGAAGGTAGAGGGGATATTTAATGTACATCTGTACGAAAAGATTAATCATTGCTAACGATCAACGATTCTGAGCGAAGTTTAGTTAATAGTTTTGCTTTGTCAATAATATATACAGTATGTCCCACCATTATGTTTGACGGATTTATCTAGTGCTGTTAATATTACATTTTTTTCAATCGGCTTGTCTTCAAGAAGGACATCGATTTGGAGAAAAATTATATTTTTATTTTCATCCCCTAAACACATATACACACAAAAAAAAAAAATAACTTTGTTTATTTACTTTAAAAAATTTCAAAATGGCCATTTTATAAAAAATATTCATACAATTTGAATGTAGCACACATTCATATCTGATGAATAATTTCTTAGTTATAGCCGTTTTAATTTCTAGAAAATAGGTGTGAAAACAATTAATATTCAATAAAATAACACGTTATGCGATAGGGAATCACAATCAGCCCATTAATTATTTTCTTTCTATTGAATATTAATTATTTTCATGCCTATATTCTGGAAATTAAAACGGCTATAATTAAGAATCTGTTGATCAGGTATGAATGTATGATACATTAAAATGTTTAAAATAATATGTTTTATAAAATTACTATTTTGAAAATCTACAAATATTTTTAACTTACGCAAAACAAAAAACAAACAATTGAAAACATAATACATTTCGTAAATTTTTCCGTTTTTCTTACGTTTCTTCACATTTATTGAAAAAACTCTTGGAAAATCAAAAATGTTCACTTTAAAGTATAAGATTCCCTTTCAAAAAAAGTACTTTAATTGAAAATCTGAGAAAAATTGCGGGTATAAAAGTTGTTCACCGGTAAAAAAAAAAACACATCAGTGTTAAACCAATACATTCCTCGCTCCGCTCAGAATCAAAAAAATCAAAATATTCATAAATTTTAAAGTCCTTTAATAAGTTACTCAAAAATTTCCAGAATGTTTTGATAATTTGTCCACATTTATACATTTCTAATAAAAACATCATATTCCATAAAATTATTTTTCTGAACCACAACGAAAAACTAAATGGAAAGTAATGGAACTGTTTTTCCGTACTTTTTTTCTAATTGAAAAATTAATTCCCCAATGCATCGAATAGACAATACTTGCTTTGGCATAAATATTACAGTCAGACATTCGGACCAAGATTTCTGAAATTGTTAGCAGACCTCCTGAAATAAACCCTTTGGTACCATTTTATCGAATTTTAGTTTGCATTTCAAGTTTTTAACATATTTAACAGAGCTTTGTTTTAATTGGACCTATGTTTCATGTAAGGTGAAGTATGTTTGGTTATTTTTTTAAAAAATACGTTTTACAGTAACATTTTCAGGTACATTCGCCAAGATACATTGTCAATTATTTTTTTCGCTCTCTGAAGATTCTTATATTACGAACATAAATAATTATCATTCGCCTTTTTTTACATTGTAACGGATTGTAAAAACAAATTTAAAAAAAAAAAAAAAAAAAAAAATGAGATAAAATTAAATAACTAAATGCATATTGTCGGCTGGTGTGTTCCTCCGGCCGGTACATTTAAGTGGTAACATTTCGATGTTTGTAAGGGTGGGGCTCGTTTAATTGGAAAAAAAATCCCTGAATTTGAAATAAATAAAATACAATTCTGTCTGTCTTAAATTTTTCCAACTGGTAAATAATAATAATTGTTTTCCAATATTATTTTATTGGGAATGATAGTCTATCGGAGCACATACTGCGTTCATAATTGATTCTCTTCTATCACTTTCGTGGCCTCCGACCGTGCACTACTTGTGTACACAAAAGTCAAGTTGAAGTACCTAGTTTCGTATTCCAAGCAACATTATGCTCCGTGGAGCACATTATTTTTTGAAATAAATCTTTAAAAAATACATATAATAATATACACGAGTACGGTAGTTATTCACGTATTCACGTAGGTATACTTGAATAACACAAGTTAAATTATTCCCGATGACTATTAAATCATATATATATATACAGGGTCTTCTAAATTCCATGTTATAGTCAAATTATACATAACATATTAATTTTTTCAAAAATTAAAAACGTTTTGGAATTATGTATTTTAAAATTTTACACTGTCCTTATTTTTTCACAATTATTTTCATAACATCTTAGAGCTACTAATTTCTCAAATGTTCTGAAAAGCAAATTCCAAAAAAATATTAATCCTTTTCAAGATAATAAGTGTCTTACGTTATGTTAATTAAAAATTAAATGAATGCTATTTTTTTTTTATAAAATAGGTATATTAAGTATAATATTATCATAAGATAACGTATAATATTCTAAATGATAACGAAAATGACATCACGGTGACATTTTAAAATGCGTTTAAAGATCAACCGCTCTCTTTTATTTGTGTGTATACAATATATTTAAAATGAGATTTTGTGACACGCGATTAAAATAATAATATTCACGTTTTGTATTTTGAATGACGTAAGCACTCATATTAAAACGACGACTAACAGTTAACTGGTTTTATCTGTCAATAATACTGCTATCACTCAGGAAAGTCAAAAAACTATTATTATTTTCCTATCAAATATAAGGTGTGTAGTTTTAGTGATGTAGTTTTGACCAATCCGGTTACTAAAGTTTAACGAACAAATTATTTTGATGATATTGTTTACTGCGATTTTTTGAAAACTTAATATACTTTTATCGGGTCGCAGAAATCAGCAAACAATAATTAAAATCTGAATTTACTGTCTTTGGATATTGGTTATTGGTTATACATTGTATAGTTAACAAAAGGTTTTAACTGTATTGCAATCATGTGGCAAACAACAGTAAACAATGTAACAAACTGTTCACAGAAAATGGCATCACCAAAACATGTCTACTATTTGAAATACTGAATTAAACTTGAGTAACACTGATTAAGTTAACGTAAACAACAACAGTGACAGAAAATGTAACAGTAACTATCGAATACAAATTTATCGTGTTATATTGACGAATATAAACGTCAAACAAATTTAATTAATTCAAAAGTTATTAATAAAATTATGCCAGATATGTTCATGTTTTTAATTATCTCGATTTTGATGAACACGTTTTTGTGATTACATTCTTATTTTACAAATAATTTCTGATCGATACATAACCGAAATATTTTAATACTGGTTAAATAAAATATAAATTTATGTTACTACCGTCGTCGTAGTTGCACCCTGAATACTTTTATGATTTCTATACAAAATGCTAATGAATATAACTTTATTATTAACGGATTATATTCTTTCAGCCCCAACGCAAAGACTGATGGAATCTCAAAATTCATAAAATAAAGCGGTTGTTCGTAGCATTTCGAATGCCTTGACCGCTCGAAAAATTCCTTCAATAATCACTCTGTCGAGAACACTGTAGGGAACAAGTATGAACCACCAACCTTTTTCATAAATCTTTTTCGAGTCAAGCTAGCTCAGACTTTTAGCAGCTAATCACTAGTATAATTTCTATATACATTTATTTTAACGGTTCAATCGTTTTCCATTCTGATTCAAATATCAACATAATGTCTTTATTCGAGTGCACGTAGCTTTGGAATGTTAAATAGGTACATAAATAAGAATATTTTAATTGAATTGTCACTGATGTCCAAAAATCCAAGAAACAGATGGGGACAGTTGTAACTGTCAATATAACCCGAGCATTCTAATACCAATGGCTCGTAAAACAATTGTATTCCTTTTCAATTAACCTTGTTATCATTTTCGGATTCATGACTCCGAACTTCTCCAAACATCAGGTAGAAAGAGGAAGTAACACAATTATAAAGCTGAGCACCCCATTTTCACTTTAAAATCCTCTCTTCTTTCCTTTATTTTAATATATTCTCATTCTTATTTTTCCCCTGTTAGTCTTTGTATTATGACTGATATTAAATTACTTATTAGTTATTACCCCTTTACTTTTTGTGTTATTACAGATATTTGAAATTGTTTCTATCAAGTTTACATTGGTTTTTATATCGTTAAATTATTTAAGGTATGTACACAAACATTGCATGTGTTCAATATAATTTGTTCTTAAATATATAATAATAGCGACCAAACTTCATATCATTTATGATAGGTATAATTTTATATGTATATAAGTAATCATGGCGCTATAAACTTACCGGATATAATTTCTCCTAACAATTTATTTCGGAAACAATATTATTTATTGTTCGTCGTTATCCCAATATAAGTAGTTTAACACGTTTGGTTGACGAATGATGTTATTTCGGGAACATTTATAATAAACCTACCAACAGCGATTAAATATTTACCGTTGATAAATATCCTCGTCCCATTTACCACACAACTATACCATTTTAATACGTATTAGTTATTACTTATCTACGAGGGTTTACTTGTATATTAATTCTCGATTAGAAAATTATTGCGATTCCGACCGGTATTTTAATTTGCTAATGTTATAGTCATCGTTGAAGTCTCGTGCATAGGTATTATTCACTTCACATTACTATAACGTGGAGTTATGCTTTATTGAATTGAACTGTATAGAAAAAAATTTAAGGAATTTTAACGACCACTTATTACACCAAATAGAGAAAATTTGCTTTCAGAAAATATGCTATATTTGAAAATCGGAGCAAGGTTTTTGGTTTAAAAGTTGTTAAAGACAGAAAATTTAGCTCCCCTTTCATTCTTCGGGTCAAATACAAATCAAATAATATAAATTATTCAGCCTCGTCAAATTAATGCTTATAAAATAATATTCTTTACACTACTTGTTCAACTATGAGTACAAATAATAGTACTACGCAATGATGTATTTTGTAAAAAAATTAATTTTAATCATGTTTTGATTTAGTTTAGTTTCTTTAAAATCATTGTATTCATTTTAAATCTGAAAATTATTGTGTTCCAAATCAATTGTGTGGTTTTCATATGGTACTTTGCACATTGTAGTTTGTGTAGACTACTATTTTAGTACTGACTAATTTAATATTAAAACCCTAAACCACACTTGCAATACATTCTTTTTTTTTCAATTTAAATTTGCACGAAAAACTAATGGCATCTAATAATTTTAGTTTACGAGGGTGTACCCAAAAGAAACCGAACTGATGTTGTGTGGGACAGAGTTTTAGTAGTACCGATTTTTTTCTGGTAGGGGCGTATAAATATACTTCTCAACATTCAATATGCCAACGGCCGTCATCGTGGAAGGTTGTGTTACGTTGGTGTGATATTTTTTTTAAAAGTTATTTTTCGTACTCGTCGTTTTTGTAATGACTGATTTGCGTGAACAGCGCGCGGCCGTCAAGTTTTGCTTCCTGCTCGGGAAAACAAGTACAGAAACCCTTGAAATGTTGAAAACAGCTTACAAAGGTGATGCTTTAGGGAAAACTCAAGTATTTGAGTGGTTTTCCCGTTTCAAAAGTGGTAAAATGTCGATAGATGACCAAGTTCGCTCTGGACGTCTTTCGACGGTTCGAACCAATGAAAATGTAGAAAAATTCACAAAATTATCCTGGAAATCGACGGCAAACTATCGAAGAAGTAGTGAAAAGATCTGGTGTGACATGGAGTTCAGTACAGAGAATTTTAAGTGAAGATTTGGGGATGAGACGGGTGGCTGCAAAATTTGTTCCTCGACTGCTAACTGAGCAGCAAAACCAAGGCCGCGTGGAATCATGCTCTTCTTTGAAAGAAGAATTCCAAAATGACCCAAACTTCTTTTCCAAGGTTATTACAGGTGACGAATTATGGTGCTATGGATATGATCCTGAAACCAAGCAACAATCGAGCCAATTGAAGACTCCAGCATCGCCTCGCCCTAAAAAAAGCTCGTCAAGTGAGGTCAAACATTAAGACAATGCTCATTTGTTTTTTTGATGTGAGAGGAGTCGTCCATTCGGAGTTTGTNTTTGTGTAGCCATTAGGAAATCAAGCATTCCAATACTAAAATGTATTTTAATTAATATTTCATCTATTTATGGACTTTTTAATATAAGTTGCATATGGAGTTTGTTCCACCTGGTCAGACATTTAACCAGGCATTTTACCTAAAGGTGTTAAAAAGATTACGCAACAGTTTGAGGCGAAAAAGACCTGATTTGTGGCAGTCAGGAGACTGGTTTTTTCATCACGACAATGCTCCTGCTCACACAGCCCTTTCTGTACGGTGGTTTTTGACCAAAAATGATATGACCACTGTGTCGCATCCACTATATTCACCAGACCTGGCTCCCTGCGACTTCTTTTTATTCCCCAGAATGAAAAGGAACATGAAAGGAAAGCGTTTCGCGGACATTGATGAAGTTAAAAAAAAAAACGACGGAGGCGTTGGCAGGCATCACAAAAGATGAGTTTAAAAAGTGCTTCGAAAATTGGAACAAAAGATTGGACAAGTGCATTAACTTCAACGGAGAGTACTTTGAAGAAGATTAAATGTTTTTTTGTAAAAAAATTAAATAAATAACTTTGTACAAAAATAGTTAGGTTTTTTTTTTGGTATGCCCTCGTACATCAAGACAAATACTTATGGTATAGTTATTCAATACTGAGTTTGAATATTTTTGAGTTGATAACTCTAGTCTCACTATTTTTAAATTGCTTGGGAATTATATTTACGTGACCTTTTAAATAGTGGCGGAATCACGTACGTCTTTTTAATATGCTTATATGAATTAATAAGTAATGCACAATGTTGTTAGCTGTAGAGATGTGCAACTGTATTAAACAACGTTGTGGTAATATTACAAAAATAACGTCTTAGCAACAAATTATACTAGGTATTGAAACCATTTACGGATATTTAACCTTGAGAGTTTATGAGCCATATTTTATTCATGCAAAATTTATCGTGTCGAGGTTGATTTAAAAATAATGTACGTAAGATACAATGTCGATGAAAATCAAATATACTCGAAATATTCGTAGATTGCTGGTTTACGATATAAGAATCGCATTTTTTTTTTTTAAACGATGGAATTTTATACATTTATGAGAAATTTAACTCCACTTTATTATATAATATACTATTGTCCACATATTACCGTGTATACGATCGACGTGAATGGTATGCAACCTAACAGGACCAGCAGGTCACCCAAGGCCAGACTCAGTATGTAAATGTTGGGTACGTTGATCATGTGCTTGTGCCTGAAGAATATCAACACCAGTGATCCGTTACCGATGGTGCCCACAAAGAATATGAACGTGAACACTATCGGCACGATGTACGTCTCAGGCCGAGCTGACAAATCGTACGCAAACAAGGTGTTGTTGCTGGTGCTGTTGCTAGTGGTATTGCTCGTGTTGTTGTCCATGATAGTTTTTTCTTTCGGCTCACCTTCGGTCAACTGTCTGAACTGATGGCCATCGTTTCTGAAATAGGTTAGACTCTGATTAGATTTATTATTAACGCGTATACGTGAGTAGAGCGTATACAAATATTGAAATAGAAACCTACGTAGGTAGCTCATCATCAAGCAGGTCGTCGGGACACGTAAGCTAAGCTTAAAATACAAAATGAACAGAAAAAGAGCTGATACTGCGGACGAGTGTGCAACTGTTGTCAGTAGAAAAATGGGAAAGTAGGAAACATAAATTTATTAAATTTATATTTGTACATATTGCTAACAAAAACGATTCTAAACGAAATTCAGTTAAATATGTTTTGAAATGCCAAAATTTGTATGATTTTCTTCAAAATATGAAATTAAATTCTCATTGTAAAAATTATATTAGATTACGCTCAACTATTTGTTTAACCACAAAGTATAATCTATAATGAACTTCGTATAAAATTGTCAAACATTACTGTTTGGCCAAATAATTTTGTTCACATAAAACTTACCAAAATTAAAAACTAAAAAACTTGAAAATATCAAATACCTATAAGTAGTTCAAAAATCGCTAAAATGTTCTATCAAGTTGACCATGTCTCCCAGACAGCAAAATAATGTTATTGAAACTTTTCTTTAAGATTTGAAAAGCAACGTATAATGTTACAGAAATATTTTAAACTAATTTCAATAATATTATTGAAAAGTTAATATAATGTTATATAGCCATTTTGTCCACCTTTTAATTTTTAAATTAAATTTAAATTTCTAAAGTTTATAAAACATTACAGAAATAATGTGTATAATATTTAATAAGCATAGTAATAGAAATAAAAATGAAAATAATTATTTCTTTGTTACACGAATATGAAAAAATTCGAAAATTAGAGCAAAAAAAAAAAAAACGGCCAACTGAAAGGCTGAGCATCTGCACGGTGCCATCGGTGGTGACGGCGACGAAAAATATCGAACCAAACCTAACCTAGCCTAAAGCCCGGCCGACCTATTCATTACAATTATTCTATTGTTGGAAACTGATATCGTTTTACGGGTGTACGGGTAATATTTTTGTTTCAATTAATACGCATAAAGGTTAAGTTAGTATGGTAATACGCATTAAAGTAATTACAAATGTAATTAACATTAATGTACACAATATTCAGATACAGATTTAAGTGTTTTATTCATTTTTAAAATTTAAAATCCCCTCCTCTTAAAACATATGTGTGTAACACAAATGTTACATTATTTAAAAAAATCATCAGTATATTAAATAGTATAACATTTTTATTTTTCTACATAATATAAAATCTTTATCTAATTATTTCTTTATAGTCATGATGTAATCGAACCGCCGTTTTTCCGTTTGTTCTCGTTTATTATTTGTGATTATTAAAAATATTACTCTAACAAACAGTGGTGGTTTTAAGGAGTGGAAAGAGGTCTGGCCCCTTTTAGAATACGAGTTTAGACTATGAAAAGTAAAAAATAAGTAAACAACTAATATGTAAGTTAATTAAAATGAATTAATAAATATTGGGTAAATATTTTTTGTATGTTAAATATATTTTAAGTCAATATCAAAGGACTTCTCCCCTTGAAAAAAGTTCAGAAAACTTACCTAATTAGTGAAAATTTAAACTAAACTAAAACATGAACTATGATAACTATTAGAACTTAACGAACATAAATTGTATTGACTTATACGATAAGTTGTTACTACAGATATAGTGATATCAAAATGTATTATCAAGACTACGGGCAACCGACGGAATCATATAATTCTTAATGATTTCTCAAGGAGTGCATCGATTATGGACTCTGATCTAAGCACAACCACTATCTTGTAAACTACTTTGAAAATCAAAAAAAAAATGACTTTTTATCCATAAACTAGACAATCTTTTAATCGTTGCATACAGATATAAATTAAATTATTAACTATATAACTATTAACAATTATAAACTATTATATATTCTCCTTCCCAAGTTCCCTCTTAAAACAGTGGCAGAATCTTTTTTTTTTATTAGTAGGTGTAATCTTGTAAAACGGTTTAGCGAGATGACTAAGTTTGGGCACTAAAGCGAGAATAACTAATTAATAACTAGGTGTAATTAATAACTATTAATACCGCTGTTACAGATCACTACTTCGTGTTCATCCAAAGAGCCATTATGGAAAACGTGCCACGCCATATTATTGTAGCGGCAGTGGCACATTATATTGTCGTATAATAATAATACGTGATTTATTTCAAAACGCCCAGAATCAACAATATCAATATCGTATGAACAAGCGCGCTATAATCGAATTTTAATATCACATTTTTCCGGTATTTGTATGATATTTTAGATAAACTGTGTGCTCGGTGTTGCCATGGTGGCGTCGTCATTCACCCTGGTTGAAATTATCATATATTGCAGCGGAATTACAGTCCGTGTAGATACTTAATAATTATACCTACGGATTTCTTATTATTTTTTTATTTATTCCAATACACATATTATACAAATGTTAACAATAAAGTATACGAATGAAATTATGAGCCTCCTTTAAGCTTTGCTTGTAACGGAGGCACATAGTTACAAATATGTTTATTTACTAATTTAGTATACTGTTTTTATAATTACTTATGAGTATTTAGAATCCAATTATAGACGGATTTTTTTAACTTTTAAACTATTTTGAACAGTATTTTTTTTTTGATTTCTACAAGTAAAGAATTATAGTATATAGATCCCAGATAATTAACAAATTTTTTACCAAAAAGACTTTTTACAAAAACTTATTTTGGCATTATATGCTTTCTGCTTTCTTTTATTTTGAATGTTTGTAAAATCAACCCAGTTATCTAAGTGTTTAAAAATTCATATGATTGACATTTTGTAAACAACTGTTTTACTGAAATAACATGAACATTTTTAAAATTAAGGTTAGTAGAGCCTTCTAATACTTGCTTACGAAGACAGATTCTAATAATTTTTTGTTGTAATTGTAAAGGTTTTAAGGCATTTTCAGTTAATTCCCCCATACTAATGAACCATACTGAAAAAATGACTGATACAGAGCTAGATAAATCGTTTTCATAGTGTTGAAAGACACAAGATACTGCAAAAACTAAAATTAAGAGTACGTAAACGAATTACTAGGTAATTTGTATGAAGATTCCATCTCGTATTACTACCCATTTATTTTAGATTCTGAAAGGAACGAATGAATGGAGCTTTTTTTTTTTATCTATGCGCAACTTTTCTACTAGAAATCTTGTTGCAGTTCTTGCATCTTAGTGTAGCACCTTTTCCGAAAGGAAATTGGTGGGGGATCTACTTTAATGACGTCATTTTTCGATTTTTCCAAGAGTTTTACCAGCAAATGTGAAAGCCCGGGAAAAAACATTTGAAAACCGGGAAAACGTAAGAAAACCTAGAAAATCGATACAACACTAAACAAATATTATTAAAAAAAAGATATAATGCCTATTTAATCATTTTACTATAATATGACAAATATTGTTGACAAAGCATAATTGTCAACTGAACTCCGCTCAGAATCGTTTTTTGTTAGCAATGGTTTATCGTTGCTTACAGGTATATATTAAATTACCTATAACAATGGCTGCACCCGTCTCCATTATCCTAGAACAGCTTTTTAATTATGATATTTTACATACTTATACTCGAACTTCATATCTCGCTCGAAAATTAAAATATTAAAAAAATCTTCGATAGTTGCATAAATAATGTCATTACCTTTAAGTTTAATAGAACAAAGTAATTTTTGTAGCAGGACACAAATTTGTAACGTCGTACGTTTTTTTAGACAGAGATATCACATGCGGGTAGCTCGATTAGAATTTTGATAATTTATCTTATACAAAAAGTTGTATAGTTCTACGTTTAGTTGAAATAATAATAATCTCGAGGAACTCAAGAGTCGTACGAGTTACTCAGTACATATACCTTCCAATTAATTGAAAAAGTAATGCGTTGAGATGTTTATACAAGACAATATGTAATATAATGGAAAAAATTAACTTGAAAATTTGCAAGGTTGCTGATTTCTAAAATTTTTAAACCATTTTATAAAGTTGTTAGTCTGCAATTCTACATTAAAAATGTGTTATTATTTTTTATGAAATGCTCAAAAATCATGCGTTGAAATTCAAAGATATTAACAAACTAACAACCCATTAATAATCTGATAGTACCCACATAATACGAGAGTCAAAATTATATAACTATTTAAATATTCGCTTCGAAAACGACCACTGTTTTGTTCACGCGGCGCACGAAAGGACGCAATTAAATTGTCTGTACGAAGGACGAGTTATATGTTTTTTAAAATGAAATGTATTTTATTGTATTTAAAATAATGGGCATTAATTCAATATAAAGTAAAACGAATACATCATAAATGTAATAAGTAAACATCAGTCGGTATACATAATAGTTCTTACTAAAATCGGTATAAGTTTAATCGTTTATGCGGAGCAATTTTGAAATCTTGAAGAATGCACTTTAGATATTTGGGTAATGATATTCTATGGAAATTAGGTATTGGCATTAGGTACAATACTGACCAGTTCCATAAATGTACTTTGAAGAGAAAAGGGATTCAAGAGTCCAAAATTTAGACATTAATTTTATAATAATATCCATTTGTTTTCCTTGGAATATAGTTACCAATTCCAATTTTCCGTTCTTAATTTATTATACCGTGATGATAGTTTGTACCAATCGGTATATAAAAAAAAAAGCAAAAAAAGTTCATCGGTTACGTGTTTATTATACTTTTCTTTTGTAACTTAAGTACACAAGTTCGTATTAAAATAAAATTATCTGGCTAGATAATAATTTAGGTAGCCTGGTAAGTAAATAAAAGCAAAGTATGGGGTTTTCCCCCTCTCTTTTCTCCGTGATCAAACTATTAGACCCATTAAAATTTTATTTTTTCGTTTAATAAGGGAAAAATATTCAGATTGGAACGTAGCTGTATTGGTTTTACTATGTGTGTTTTTTTTTCCTATTTGTGAACAACTTTCCTACCAGAAAACTTGTTTCGAAGTATCAAGTTTAGCATTTTTTCTGAAAGGTAATTTTATTTTGTTGGTACCTTTGGGAGGGCATTTTTGATTTCACTAGGGGTTTTTATAATAATTGGGAAAACACGGAAAGAAATGTATAGGTAAAACGGCAAGTATTCGCAGAGCACTGTGACGTTAACGATATTAATTTTCTTAATTTGTACGGCTTATGTTTTCTACCAAAAATATTGCCCCAATCTAAAAATGACAAGAGATATTTTTTGTTTCATTTTGAATATTTTTGGTGATTAAGAAAATCATTTTTTGATTTTCTCTCAAATTCAACCTATTTCGATATTTAGTTTTGGTTGCAGTTACTGCTGAGAATCCACTTTCACATAAGTACGTTGAAGGAAAAGGAAGGAGGACTCTCAATGCTTTTTCACTTAACATCTGATATTCGCTATGAACTTTTATCCAAAACGTATCTAGTGATGAATTGTTTTTTAAGTTTTTTAACGTGAAGTCTAAAGAAAGAATCTGCCAATATATCCTCTTCATTCGTAGATATAGTATTAATGAGCTATTGGAACTGAATGGATCCAAAATCCACAAAAAACCATCTCTTGGGTTTTGATTTGAGGGGAAATACTCTTCAAATTTAAGTGACAACATATTTAAGTGATTACCAATAATCTGTTTAAATTGAGTAAAATTGTAATCTTCATTATTCTCATTCACTTCACTTATGAATTCCATTAATATGCTGAATATTTCAAAACAGTTGTTTTGAATTCTTGTGATCCATAGCTTAATTTATTTCTTTCGCCCTTCTATTTTTTTATATAATTATGAAACATGGTTTTCTGTGTTTCTTGAAAAGACAGGTTTAGCTCAAAAATTGAAATATGTTTGCGAGATAACATAATTTCATGTTCCGCTCTATGTCATTGAAGTACTGAACAAGGTCGCAGTTTTTGCTTGATAAAAATATTATTATTTCTTCTCTTAGTTCACACAGTCTCTTTAATATCCGACATCTCGAAAGTCAGTGAACTTCCGCATGTAGTAATAGCGTTTTATGTGTGGATCCCATTGCTGCATGCTGCAAAGGCATAAGGTGGGGTGGACCATATACCTGCAAATATTATGCACAACAAAGGCTGTTGTACAAACTGTTGTATAGTGTATGGTGTTGTTTGACGTGCTGCGCAATTAGTTGCAGAAATCCGAACATGTTCAAAATTATTTGTACAAATTGTGCAACGTTTAGTTAGCGCAATATATTTGTGGATGCATGGGCCTTTTTATGTAACCTACCTTCCCACCTTTCCCCCTACAACAAGAATGCTCCCATTTCTAGTATCAGCTCTTCTATTTATATATTTTTGTTATTTTTAATTTTTCGATCCTCATGTGATGATGTCTCGTTCTTCACTTTCCGCCATATTTATTAAAATCTCGGAACTAAAACTCGATTTTTGTCTGTTGTACAACAGGAGTGTTTTTATAATACTATATATTATATATCTTATGAAATATAATATACAAACATTATTATCTACTAGACTTCACTAAAGCCCTCTTATCTAATCCATACGGAGATTTGCATTACAACCAATATAATATAGATATTACATTTTGTATACCTATTTATAATTATATTAATATAATAAACAACAGACACAATACATTGCAATATAGTATCATCTATTTTCTGAGAAAATTCGACAATAAGACCATATAAACGATATAAGTGTGATTCGCAAAATATTATTTATTACATTCGCGTATTGTCTACTACTCGTGTGAAGTGCCAATAATAAACAAGAATAAAACTTCTATCTAGAATAATACGAGTATATGTATTTAGAAGATCAAGGAATGAAATGTAGTCGAGTATTTTAATTTCCAAAAAAAATTGTCGGGGGTGACGGTGTAAAACTGAAAAAATAATACCCCGTTAGACTTTTCTTTGGGCTCAAAATGTATTCGTATATATATGGTTATTTCATTTACCTGCAAACAACAATAAACCATTGTTTGACAAAAGACGATTCCGAGTGCAGCTCGATAGTAAATAGTTTTTGCGATTTTCGTTTAAAATTAATTTCAAAACGCTTATTAAAAAAACAAAATTCAACCAATGATTTAAGAAATTTTACCATGTCTAGGTAAGTCAACTATAAGTATTATTACCAAGTTTCAAGTCTCTACATGTATTTATGACCGAATTGCAGCAAAAAATTTTCAAAAATTAAAATTCTTTAAAAGCTCAAAAGTGGCTCAAAAATGTTAACGATGATACTTTAAGAAAAAAAATCAAAAAGGTAACCAAAAAAGGTTTCTAGGGAGTTTTCGATTTTATGATTTTTTCTGGTAGAAAATATCGTCTGTTCTTATAAAATAATAAAATCGTGAAATTGTAAGTTTTCCTACATTTTTTCTCACTTAAGTGCTTTTATTTAAAAAATTGCGTCGAAAATCAAAAAAGTTACCTCTTTAAAGTACCACCAAGATAACTTGAGCTTTCAGAAAAGTTGTTACACGTAAAAATCGAAGCAAGTTTGCTCCGATGCTAAGGAATAAACGTGTCCACAGACTAGAAAAAAAAATGAAATAAACATTTTAGTAAAACCAATAGCTCCCTCGCTACATTCGGAATCTAAAAAAAGCTTATACTGGGGACGGGTGCAGCCACTGTTGTAGATGAGAAGTTGAGAAAGTATAAGATAGATAAAGTTATTTAATTTATATTTTGAAATGCCTTAATTTTACGATTTTCTTTCAAAAGAGGTTTTACAACACTTATGCAAAAAATAAAATGCTTTAAACTCAAATTTGTTTATTCGACCACTAAGTTCAACTTGTAATATACCTTGAGTTAAATTTTCAAGCAATATTATTAATTATATAGTATAATTTCAATAATAGATACTATCAAATAAAAATATACATAAAAATACGAAAATATCGAATATAAATAGCCTAAAAATAGCTAGAATATTTTGAAAATTTTACCACGTCTAAAGAAAGAAAATATAAGTATTCTGTTAAAACTTCAAACTTAAAATCAATAAAAAAAGCTAATGGCGCACAAATATTTGCCGTTTTACATGTAATTTTCTTTCGGGTTTTTATCAACGTTTTCGAAAACCTTTTAGAAAATCAAAATATGACTTCGCCAATGCACCAATAAGATAAAATTACCTTTCAGGAAAGGTGCTACATTTGATACTTGTGAGTAAGATTTTTGGTAGAAAAGCTGTTCACAGACCGAAAAGTAAACACTCATCATTAGTAGAACCAATAGATCCCTTGCTACGTTCCGAAACTAAAATACTAAAAGAAAACAGAGTAAACCGAAAAAATATACATTATTTACACAATACTCATATTATAACTAATATTTCATTTTATTTTCAGAATTTTTCCCCGGAACTAAAAAACATATTTTATTAAACAAACATTCCTCGGGTCTTTTTTTTTCAAAACAAAAAAATATTTTAGAAAAACGAATCTAGTTGTACACGTGTTTAACTCCCACGCATGTTTTGTTATTCGTACGTGCTTATACTTTTCGGTACGACGACACTAATTTATCGGTTTTCCTATATTCCCGGCCATTAGTTTTGGAATTTTCGTCGAATTATTTCCCTGATGGCGTGTATAGGTAGGGATTTAAGCATCTCGCGACAAGTTTACCTTTTACTTCTTTTAGCTGTAATGTCAACTTCTTCCTAGGATGCATTTATTTTTAAATTCTTCCCACGATGTAAATTATAGAGCTTTTAAATGACTATCAATCCAAGTCGTCAAAATCAACATACACATATTGTATATTTTCCTTTAAAAGTACAATATGTACCAATTATTTATAATACAAATTATATATACGCTTATTTTGGTATCTTACTATATACAGGCTGTTCCACGAAGATATACCTCTTGAATATCTCTAGAGATAAAAAAAGATAATCAAATTATATTTTTTTTTATATAACTCACACTGATGAGGACTACAAATATGTGAATTTGAATTAATTTTTTTTTTTCTTGAAAAAATTTAAAAAATAACATTTTATTTTATTATTTTTGGAATATTTTAAGATATCCATTGTGTAGAGTTTATTTTTCTGAAAATTTTAATGTATCACACATTTATATCCAATGAATAGTTTTCAAGTAACAGCTGTTTTAAGTTCTACTAATCCGTGTGAAAATCAATGTAATACAGGTTATTCCTTCGTAGGACCTACCTACTATCCCGTAGAGTGGAATATTTGCTTCTAGAACATCTTGTATATATATTTTATTTTACATTTGTTTTAAATTCAAAAGACTGTTTTAAATTTGTGATAAAAGAAATTTTTAATATTTAAACAATTATAGATATTTTTGTGTCTATAAAATATAAACATATTTGCACACAGTTTTATTTTCAATCGAATTAAAACAATATTGACTCATACAGTGGTGCTGATCTGTAATTTGTGTTCTGGGGAGGAAATGATTGTGGAACATCTATCTAAAAACCATTTGAATATTTGACTTTTAAGTGTAACTAAAACACCAATACAAATATTGTTTAATTGAACATGATATGTATATAATATATTTTTTTTCTTATTATGCTGAGATATGGCAAAAAATAAATTTGAATTACATCAGTTGACCTAATATAACACGGAATACAGATCACTTAGTACTTATCAGCCCATTGTTCCACTTGCTAAAAAAAAGTTATTGGGACTATATCTCGGTCGGTGCCTAAGAATGGCATTACTGGATAATAGTATTATGATTATTTTTAAACAATGTAATTTTCGTATTTGTCCAATAAGTTTTTAAAATATTTATACGCGAAAAATATTAAAATACTTTTTCAATTTTTCAAGTACCTGTATTCGAATATGTTTTATAAATACCTTTTTACCTGAACTCGTTTATTAGAATACGTACCTATTCTGATTTTTTAATACAAAATGATGGTATTTTTTTCATGAATGGATATAGTTTGGACAACATTTATTACCATAGTAATCCTATCCAAACCGGAGTATCGAAGTAGTAGCATAAGTTCCTGAATGAGTAAAACAATTTGTGGTATATTATATTATGTACATCATAGATGTAAACTGATGATTATTTGTAAAATGAGTTTAACGAACTAATTAGAAAGTATTCATGAATGATGATATTGTAGAACAGGCAGGAGTCTTCAACCTTTTTTGATGGCGGGCCAAATCTGAGTTACATTTTGGCATCGTGGGCCAACATTTTTGAGAATAACAGAAAGGTAATGAAATTAAAGAATAAATAAAAATAGAAACGATTTTTTTAGATTTAAAAAAATGTATATTTATTTTTACTTTTATTGCCTATTTAAGATTTATTTTGTGATACGAGTAATTTACAATTAATGAGAAGTTTGGAATTGTTTGTTTTTTAAAATATCATTATATTTTCCATCAAACTTTGTTGTTCCAGTCAAAAACGTTACTTGTAAATGTTTGTCACTTTAGTTCTAATTTAGGTTCTATAGTTATTAAGAACATCACCTTACAGAAAACCATTTATTTTATTATTTTACTTTTATTAAGAAATACTATTGACAAATAAATAAAATTTTTAAAACAACAGTAAATTTGGTGGACCAGTTTGAAAAGCTTGTCGAGCCGGAACCGGTTCGCGGGCCGTTTGTTGGACTCCCCTGTTCTAGAAGGTACTTTTCAGTCTTTCAAATATTATGAAAACTAAAACATTTACAAACAAAATTTTAAATTATGAATTATACTTAGACAATAATTCTAAAATTTGTATGGTATAATACATATAAACTATATTCAACCTATTTGTTTTTATGCAAAAAATAAAAAAGGCAAATATTTAGATGAAATTAAGTATTAAGTATTCATTTATATTAAATTAAAAACTATTTACTTAAAGTTTGATTAACAAAATTTAAAAAACCCTTGTTCTATATTTTAACCCTACTATCATCACGCGAAAGGTGGATTATCGAGTGTCAATTTCTGCAAGATTATGTTTTCTTATCATTAAAAAATGGGGAAAATGCGAGGCAAACATTTTAAATTTTGTAGGTAATTTTTTTTTGAACAATGATGCAATGTATAACATTGTATCACACGATGATCTAATATCTGAAATAACTATTGTTCTTTCACTATTAAATATTTAAATAATATCTACCAATTCATCAATATGTTTATGAAAAATTACAAAAAATTATAGAAACTTAACAATTCGTTATTACTAATAATTTATTAGTAAATATTTGTAACACCAACATTTTGTTCAAAATATCAATGCATATTTATAAATTGGCTATCTTGGATTTTATAAAATCAATTTTTTAGACAGTTTAAATCTTTTATGTTTAGTTTCTAAAAAAATATAAAATAGAAGAATTAGCATAAGGCTGTAGTAATTACTATAAGAAAAACAAACTTAAAAATATGTCAACAGAAAAAAAATTATTTCAGGCGTTTAATCTTCTTATTACAGTCTACAGTATACTATATATGTATATTTATCAATCGATAATGGAAATAATGAAATTTACAAAGTTTTTTTTTCAAACTAATATTACTGTTTATCACTATTCAAGATATCGATTTTCCGTACCTAATGGAATTTTTTTTTTCAATTCTATGAATTTTAGTTAAGTAAATTATTCATTTTTGTCGTTAAAGTTATCGAAATCGTGCCACTGATTGGACTGAAATCAATAGGAACCTCTTTTAGAGCTTAATTTATCGGTTAGTCAAAATCGAATTCTATAACACGCAACTGTTGTATATACAGTGTATACTGTTGTAGATAGAGGGCATACAGACAAACAGTTACAGATAAATTCATGAAGTAGCTTACTCTACTTAATAATATTATCAGAATATTCAGAATTTTGTCGTCTACATTTATTTGATATTATAATAATATATTATTTAAGCATCTAATCCTATAGTTTTTAAATATTTATTTAATTAAATTATTTTAAATTCCTATAATATTTATTGTCATCATCTGAAGTGAACTTAAACATAACTACTTGTATATAATTATTGATTTTAATATTATTAAATTGTAACGTTAATATATTAAAATATTTTTCTTTTGTTTAACATAACAAATTTTGATAATGTGTCTCCCCGCGACATTAAAATAATATGTTATAATATTCTTGTGATTCTTATAAAATTCTACATTAATCCATGAATAAAAGAAGATTGGATACGATGTCAACTTAATGTTTTGAGAATCAAGTGATACGATTTTTACTATTATAATATGAGCTCGTTTACCATTGATAATATCCAATTTAAAAATAAGAAGATATGAATATTGAGCTAATATACTTAATATACTATATATCTATAATGATAACGAGATTATACCTACCTACATTTTATTTTATGAAGTGTAATTTAAATGTTTACAATTTATAATTTGTAATAATAATAATCATCATACTTATTCAGAAATGTTTGTACCTATCTTAAAAATTAACTATTATTATTCTATCTTTCGATCGAAGATCAATCTCTTCTTCGAAAAAGCCTGTAATTCCTTATGCAGTCTATATAAGAATGTAGGAATATGACATACTTTAAAATCCTGATACTAAATGTTTGAAACTATCGAGTTTATAGTCAATATTATGGTTTTAGACGATCGGTCGCCTCTGGGATATTTAAAATACGTTCAAATTAAAATAATGTATAATTGCTGCCGTTGAAATATTTATGAAAATATCCAAAATAATCTAATGGACAGTTCTGAATGTTCTCAAATATCTATATGCGTAGATATAATATAGACTCGTGGTAAGAGTATAAGTAAGCTCTTGGATTCGTATTTTTCCAGTGACCAGGTGCGTATACTTTTTCCCGAAAATCAAACCCGAACATGAGACTTTTTCCTTTAAAATACGATAACTGCACCCTCCCCCCTTGGTTATCATTTTTAAATAGTTGTTGTTTATATATTAATTAGGTTATCATAGTCACAGAGCAACGCTATGCTGGATTGCTATGGTGTATTCGATTGCGTCATGAGGTGGGTTTATGATTTATTAATTAGTATAATACCATAATTTCGTATTATGGTTCTTGTGCATTATCACTATATAACTTAAAAATGTGAACTAAGTGTATTGGTTTCTCGATGACCAAGATTTAGGATTTACATCTTAACTTAGGACATTAACATCTTGGAGAAAATTTCAGGTTTAGACCTGGCTAATTTTATTTTTTCATCGTAACGGTGTTGCGTAGGTCGGTAATTGTGGTTACAATATTCCTTTATAAATTATAATTTTATTAAAAACTTTAGGTTACTTGTCTGTCATTTTAAATCATATTCATTGTCACGGGTTGTGCAATACTGGGCGAAAAATTATTTAAAAATGCATACTAAATACTTATGTTTGTTTGGAGTTTTTACTATTAAGACCATTTTTTTTTTTCAGAATTGTTTAGATAATATCGAAAAATATTAAAAATTAAAATTTCATAAAGTATGACATTTTGTTAACTTTGAATTAATTTTTTTACGAGCATATATTTTTCATATTCATTATTCGTTTATCAACATTTTTCTTCAAAAAGGTTTTTTCGGGCGAACCGATAATATCACATTAATATTTTACACGGCATGCGTTTTTATTTTCATTCGAAAATTAATAATAATATTTTTTTAATGAATTACCATTTTAATTATTTTTAATATATTTATATACACGAGTATACATTTATATATAAATATATAAAATAATAACGTACCTAAGAAAAATAACGATAAATAAATTGTAATTTCTACAAAAATCGAAATAGGTATGTGGCGGGGTTTTAACTTTATATACACGACAGCTCAATAATTATTATTACGGAAAAAAAAAGGATGTCAAAATGATTATAATATAATCGAAATATAATACAAGTAAAACGCTAAAACAAAACAAAATCTTACAGAACAACCGCTTGCAGTAAATCGAATACAAAATACGTGGTATACATAACTGTCCATACACGTACCTACACACTGCTGCGGTAAACGTCACAAGAAAGACCATACATTTATTTGAACGGTATTTTACCTTTCGTTCATAATGTATTAAGTTAGGTTCACACGTGCAGTTAAAATATTCATTCAGATGACTGATTCATAAATATTTGCTTAAGGTTGTATAGAAGCTATTTCTAATTTTAATAAATTATAATGAGTATCAGTTTATCAGTATTTAATTAATATGAAAAATACTCTGCACGATGAATGAGCTACTGTTTTAAGTAAAATGTTGAGAAGATAGAGAGGAAATTTAATTTAATTTAATAACACAACAATTAACCATTGTTAACGAAAAACGATTCTATGATTCTAAGATGAATTCGGTTAATAGTGTTGCTTTGTCAACAATATATGTATACCATATTATGGTAAAATAGTTACACATGCATTATATATTTTGTTTAATAATATTTGTTTAACATTATATCTATTTTCCCATGTTTATTAACTATTCCTGGTTTATGTATTATCAATAGCTGAGAAAATCAAAATATAATCTACCTAAAGTACCACCCCAGTCTTTCTAAAAAAGCGCTATACTTGAAAATCAGAGCAAAATAGCTGGTAATAAAGTTTTTCACGGATAAAAAAAAAAAATATATATCATTGTGAAACTAACAAATGCTTAGATTTACCTAGAATTCAAAAATAACCCAAACGTATGAATATTTTTTGTGTGTAAAGTAATGGAAAAAAAATTAAAAAAATTCTTGAATAGTTATATCATAAATCGAAGAGATCGAAACAATGATAATTTTCAGTTTAAATAATATTTGATTTTTTAATAGGTGAGTAATAAATAATATCCCTTATCACTAAAAAAAAAAAAAGTATAAAACATTATAAGTATTATTGCACGTGGAGACCATGAGAACTATGGGTTAAAAAAATTTAATTTAAAAAAAAAAATGTAATAGTGTAATACCTTAAACAAATATTTATACGAGTATCGATTATGCGGCAAAATTGATTGAATATTTTTCACTGAAACAATAATCATTAAATATGATAAATTATATTTATATGAGTAATTATTTTCCAAAATGTTTTAATATATACGTACTGAAATGTCCACTTGATTTTAGTTTGTAGCGCAGGACGTATTAAAATGAATGAATATTTACGGGGAAATTTATTTCAAATTGAATATTATTTATATTGACATATTAATATACGATTACGAGTGCTCGAATTGAGAAGAGGACACAGGGACTCTACATACCTTTAATTTATTTTTAAAATGTTAAAAATGTTTACTATTTATTTTAAATGGACCGTATGAGACAATACATATTTTTGAATAATTAAAAATGTTTGACATTTTTTAAAAATTGTATTGTTTGAAAAGAGCTAATATTTCCGGCCTCTATGATTATTTTTATGAATTACAACAAATAAATAATATCGAATATAACAGAAACCGTATGTAAATATTACAATTTTTTTGGCGTTTTTCTTGGATTTTCATCATTACTAAGAATACTTCACAAAAAATCAAAAAAAGCATAACTTTAACTAGAATGCATTTTCTACCAGAAACCACCACCTTTAAAGTTAATAATCGGAGCTAAATTTCTGATCGAAAAGTTGTTTACAGATAAAATAAAACCTAAAATAAATATAAATATGGAAGCAATATGCCCGCAGTACTGTTATTTTTATTAAATTTGTAATCACTGAATTATGTTTAAAAATTGATATAGGTGGGACAAGGGGTGTAGAAAGTATACCTACCGCAGGTAAATTCGATTTATTCGAAAAAATTATTAAGTTGAAAAATCATAAGATACCTTTTTTGTTTCCTTTTTGAGCTCTTAAGGAATTTTAATTTTTGAGAGTTTTTTGCTGCAATTCAATTATAAATACACATAGAGACTTGGAACTTAGTAATAATACTTATATTGGACTTGTCACTAAACGTGGTAAAATTATCAAAATCATCGTATGACTTTTTTTTTTTTTAACAAGCGTTTTGAAATCAAAATTTAACGAAAATCTCAAAAAAATTACGGCACTTCAAATTATGTATTACCGAAAAGCTCTCGGAATCGTCTCTTGTCAGCAATGGTTTATCGTTGCTTACAGATATAAATTAAATAACCTTATGTATCCTACCTTTCCAACTTCCCACCTACAACAGTAGCTGCATCCGTTCCCAGTATCAGCTCTTTTTTTTTTTTCTATTTGAAAACATTGTATATCAGTCCTTTAACAGAACATATACAGAAAATACTGTTAATATCTTTTATATAATAATAATAATAATAAAATTAATACCTATTCCTACTGTATAATAATTAAAATTAAAATAATTGAATTTTTGTTTTAAAAATAACAACACTTTAGTTAAAAAAAAAATAATAATAATAATATAAGCCAAAGGATCCATAATCTAAATCTAGGACAGTCGGATATTTCATATTAGCTGTTTAAAGTGCTCTAACGAAAATATTATAAATAACTACATGAAAACAAAAAAATCTAATTTAAACACACGTGAATTGTGTGGAACCACTAACCAAAAAATGTAACGAATGGTCAAAAACGTTACATTTTATATTTTTGCCGTTTAAATATTTGTATTAAACAATAAAACAATCGCCAAAACAGGGTTTTTTTTTTTAGGCGTCGACAGCGGAATAGTAATTAATATAATTCCAACGACATTATTATGGCTATAGGTAGGTTTACTATTGACAAAATGTCCGGAACGATTCTACAAGTTTCCGTGGGCAACGGTTGTGCAAAAACCATTAAACTCACGTCTATATACTATAAATACCTGATCGTTTTTGGGCATAATATCAAACGCAAGTATTTTGTTAATTTATCTCCGAATACAATAATATTAAGTTTCAAGTATCAATATCAATAACATTGTACATTTGTATATAATATACAGGGTGATTCATTGAGCATGCTCAAGCATTTAAGCTTTAAACTATGCATGTATGCAAATTCTGATTTTGGTAAGTTTTAAGTGCAGTTAAAGTCGATATTTTTGTACACTTAGATTTTTCACAAAATTTAAGGAGTATCCTGTTGACAATCATCTATATTAACCCGTACCTCTTAGAGAGTACGGGGTAAATAATTACCAAAAGAATCTCAAGTAAAGATTAGAGGTAGATGTTCATTCTGTGAACGAATACACAGAAACACAACCAAAGTCTGTACAACGTGTATAATGAAGCTCATATGTCGGAACCACTTGATTAGCGTGTGTCCAGAATTTTACGCAGATGAAGAATGTTATTTCTTTTTGTGTACCTGTACCTACTAATTTGTAATTATTATTATTATGTAATTATGAAATCAACTATTAGCTGTAATAATTTGTATTTTTAGATTTATTACAATATATTGAATACTGATATATATAAATATAATATGTATATTTATACATTTATAATCATTCTGTATAATGAAACTTTCATTGAAATCGCCAAAATATTTTGTACACAATGCTAAGAAATGTACGATACAATTTTAACGAGTTATTATTACCAAAAACGATTACATATTAACAATAAAATGTTAACTATTTCTGACGGATAAATATTTACCCCGTGCTCGTAAATGAGATATCTAAAACCGTGCGTCTTACGACGAGCTAAACATTGTATAAATGGACAGAGTAAGAGATAAAATAAATTTTGATGTTGAAATTTATAATTTCCGTCTACTCGATATTCCACTTTTAAGTTTGGGTAGGGGGAGAGTAGTGGAGCACTATTGCTAGTGAAACGTCAGGTACTGTGCTGCAACACGACTTATGCTCCACTATTTTTCCTCTAAAAACTTAAAAGTGAAATATCTTGTGAACGAGTAAAAGGAAATCAAAAATGTCAACATCAAAATGTATATAATAAATAAATCTATAAAAATAAAAATAAATTAATGAATGCGTCGCATGAAGTATTATAAATATACACTTATCATAAATACATTTTTTATTCATATATTTATTTACGATTATTAACCATTTTAATAATTTTGTTTTTACTTTATTATTTTATTATTTATTTATGGAATTTTTAATATAGGTTTTCGTTTTTTTCGGTTTTTTATTTGAAAAACCAAAGTTGGTATTATCAACAGGATATTCCTTTAAATGAAATGAGAAATATAAGTATACGAAAATATCGTCTTTAATTATACTTGCACATAAAAATCCTTAAAATGAAAATTTGGAAACTATGAACACTATTTAGTAATTTGATCATAAAATTTTATATTTCAGTCAAGTTATAAAGAAATAAAGCTTGATTTATTAAATGAGAATATTTTGGATCTAGCTTTTAGTTTTGAATTCTGAGCCGAGCGAGGAATGTAATGGAAAATCCCAATTTCTTTTTCATAACGTGGACATATATTTTGGATATTTAGATGAGTGGGTGTAGTCCGAGACTTCCGGCAAAATATTTGTAATCACTTTGTATGGCATTCTGGAACTCCTCAATTTTAATTATAAAAAAATAATCAAATTGAAAACTAATTTATTTTTCCTAAATTCCTCACGGCATTCTTTGCTCTAGATCACGGAACCTTTGGGTTCTGCGAAACATCATTTGGGAAATACTATATCATAGTATTTTATTTACTATATGCATTAAAATCGAATGGGTTTTTTAAATAATTTGCCAAAAATATTAAGCACATAACAATCTGTCGAATAATTAGTGTAATATAATAATCCCGCTTTCGAACATACTAGAAGTTGTGGGTATATTCAAGCTCCATGAGCGTTATTTCCTAATATAGTTAAGTGAAATGTGATTATACTGTTGCAGACGAGTAAATTACTTCTTTTATACGGTTGGATGTTATACCGTGAGGAATCTCGTATCAATTTTTTTCGAAAAACACGTGTAATTGCTTATCTGATGAAAATCAGTATGCAGAGAGTTAATACGATTTTGTCGATTTTAAAAACACGATAAGTGCATGTAAGTTATTCAATTAATTATGTAATAACATTTATCTTATTGACTTTAGATAAGACGACGCGAATGATAATAGACGTATTATCATTCGTAGACACGACTGCACGAGTAAAAAAAAAAATCGTATAATCGTGACAAAAACGTTGAAAAATTAGTTTTAACCTATGAGACGGCGATAAAACAATTATGATAAGTAGATATCATTCGACTATATAACTCGTGGTGTATATTAATTTTATTTTAACAACAATGCGATAATGCTAAAAGTATTCAATGAGAGAAAATTGCTTTGATGTATAATAGTTAACCATATTTTATCCTGTAGTGAGTGTACAACATTTGCAAGAGGTAGCTTAGGGGGGCAGGGATACCAGAGAAAATTAAAAAAAACAAATTGAGATGATATTTTGTTGAAAAAAAGAAAGCAATCACATAGGGTTAGACAAGAGTAGAACTCATTGTTATTGAGGTTATTGGTTAAGGTAGGTCATGCAGAAGATATAGAGAAAAAGTGATAAATATATATTTTTTCAATCAGGTTTTGTGCCAGGGAAACACAAATTTAGAGAAAAACATTACATTTTTATTTCCATCGTAATACAAAAGAAGAAATGTTAAAATGTTGAAATCACTATTACTAAGAAACTATTGATCCGATATGAATGTATATTTCAAACCCTACACTGCATGAATTAAGTTTCATCTCATAATTTCCAATAAAATAACAATAAGAATAATAATATTTATTTATTCATTTTTAATTACACGGCCAATTGCGCTTAGCTAAACATATGTATCATTTGTACATTTAATAATACATGTTATTTGGACAATATATATATAACATTAAGTTATCAATCAAAATATAAATTAACTTATTAATTACCAAAATTTGAGTTAACATTGGCACTCACTATTAGGTGCCTAATTGGTTCGTTTTTTAAATAGACCAATAAATTTTATTCCAGCAGTACGCCTACGCTTAGCTAGAGAGGAAAGGCCAAGTAAGTTAGCTACCGAGGCATAATCATGTAGAGTGAATGTATTTTGAGTATGAAGATGACAAAATGGAAAAATTTTCGCTGAACTCGTTCAAGCTGCAGTGAGTTATTATCAGTATAAGGATCCCATACTATACAACCATATTCAAGAATAGGTCTGGTAACAGAATAGAATAACATTTTTAGAGACAATCTTTTTTTAAAATCTTTAGCCAATTGCATAACTAATCAAATGCTTTAAACGCTTTGCAGCACACAAAATCTAATGTAACTTGGGATCAAGATTATAACTAAACTTAAAGCCATGATAATATAATATAATATAATAATAATAATAATAATAAAATAATAATTTTTTATTTAATGTATATTTAAATAGTGTTGGAAATATATTTGTGGGTCAAAACAATTTACATGCTGGCTCAAAAATTGATTTGAATAATTGTATTACTTATGGTACATTGTACACTTATATGTAAATTTATTTTAATATGATAATTAAGTATACTGAGTAAAACATAGTATAATTAAAACTGTTTTCTTCAATTGGGCATTTTATTATATAAAAAAATGTACATATATCGCACGTGGGTACAGCCACTGTTGTAGGTGGAGAGTTTAGAAGGTAGCATGCAGAAGGGAATTAAATGTATATCTGTAAGCAAAAATAAGCCATTGCTAACAAAAAAACGATTCTGAGCGGATTTCAGTTGATACTGATGGTTTGTCAACAATAATACATGTCATAATAAAGTATAATGCGTAATATTAAATACAACTAATTACTCAGTAAACACATATGTTTTTGTGCAAGTAGTTAAAAATATTTTATTATTACACAATTTCATGTTTATAATTAATTTATAATAAAATAAATAAATAATAAATTACTTCAAACAAGATATTGATAATTTATCTTTTTTTTATTGTGTTTTTCAATTAATTTACAAATTAACCAATTTTTTTTCCAATTGTTTACAATTGTTTGTATTGTAAGTAGATAAATCATCATTCTTATCCTAATCATTATCCTTATAAAAATAATTTCATACAATGTATGTAGTTTAATTTAAATTATCAATTTATCTTTTTCAACAATGTTCGTTTTCATGACAACAATGATTATTTAAAAACGATTTAAATAATAATAAAAACTCAATAATAACAAAAAATAAATAAAAACGGTTGACAACGACTACCTTACTTTTAATCTTTCAATCTTTTTTAACCTAAAAACCAAGGTTTCTTCATTAACTTAAATATTAATTAAAATTTTCAAAAATGACTTTTTTAAAGTATCATCTAAAGAACATTTCCTTTCAGAAAAGTTGCTATACTTGATAATCGGAATAACCTTTCTGATAGAAAAAATGTTTACATAAAAAAATTAAAAATCAGTATAAATCAAATACATTGTTCGCTCCGCTCAGAATCTAAAGTAAAACTTTAAATTAAAATCTGAACTATATGGTTGATTGATACATTAATAATAAAAATAATTAAAAACGAAAAAATTTTTTAATGCATCATGTATTACAGATGATAATATTTTAGTATTAACAAAAAACTGTTCAAAACGTTCATTGGCGATATAATCACAACAAATATAAAAAATAGTGTACTTACTGTGAAATTGGTAGTTTTTAGTGCTAAATATGATCTTGAACAATATGAGAGTTTGAATATATTTTTCTGAATACAGAAATATTAAAACTACAGATGTAATCATACATAGAAAACCATTATTTCAAGGAATAAATGATAATATAGAGGTTTTGATGGTAAAACAGACAAATTATTTTAGATTATTGATAAAAACAATTAAACGATTTAAAATCGTTATATAATTGATAGCAACAAGAAATAACTAACTTTGTGATTCACTGTTTGTATCATAGATGATCTAACCTGCAGTGTAGAGATACAAATTGGTTTTTTTGAAATTTAACAAATCCAGTCATTAAGAGATAAAAATAAAAAATAAATTTTTCTCTACATTTGTTTCCCCCGACAAAAAACTCGATAAAAACAAAAAAAAAAAAAAGAATATTGACTAAGTTATTAGCATATGGATAACGTTGTAGGATGCCCTGTATAAAACTATCTTAGAACCAAACACTTAAATGAGATGCATTGTTATTAATAGTATAAACGAAATAAGTTCGAATAAATTAATAATTAAATATTTATTCGATATAATCAGTATAGGTTAGTTCAATTGTACAATTACTTGTTATCAAATCCATATTGCTCTAGCGAAAGTATACAAGAGTCGTATTTTAATGAGATACGTTTCCCCGTGTTTCCCTGATTCCACCCCATCCATATCACAGTTAATCGTTATTACTTTGCAGATTTTTTTTTTTTTTCTAAAAGGTCTTATTTCTTTAACGTGACAATCGTATCAGATATTATCAACTGCTTTTTTCTTATCAGTGTTACCAAAGTATCTTATTTACCATTAATAAAAAAGACGTCCTAGAATAATGAAGACAGGTGCAGCCACTGTCAAAGGTAATTTAATGTGTAACTGTAAGCATAAATAAACCATTTTTTTTCATGAAAAAACAATTCTGAGCGGAGTTTAGTTGATAGTGATAATTTGTCAACAATATATATGCCATATTGTAGTAAAATAATTAAGTATACTCTATGTATTCTTTTTAATAATATTTGTTTAATGTTGTACCGTTTTTTTACGATTTTTTCGGTTTTCCTATGTTTATTCTCACATTTGCTAAAAAAATCCAAAAAAAAAGAACCTTACTAAAGTATCCCTGCAGTGAAATTTTCTTTTAGAAAAATTGTTACCATTAAAAGTTGAAGCAAAATGGTTGGTAGAAAAGTTGTCCACGGGAAAAAAGAAAGCCATAATATTTTTATCTAATATCTACATTTCTTACATTTTCCCGGTTTTTTTTTTTTGGTTTTTTATATTTGTTGAAAAAATTCCGAAGGAAACCGTCAAATGAATTCTTGGAGGTACTAAGATAAAGGAGGTACTTACTTTCCCACACCAATTTCCTTTCAGAAAAGTCACTATACTTAAAAATCGGAGCAAGATTTCCGGTAGAATAAAATTTTTTTGGTGGAAAAAAATAATAATAAACATCTTTGTAAAATCTTCGCTCCAATCAGAATCTGAAATTCAAATTTCATACCTACTAAAAACACAAAAACTCTATGTGACCCACCATTTATGGGTTGAATTACGGGATCAAACCGAACACAGATCCGTTTATTCGCTTTTTTATGTAAATTTGGATACCTCTGCGAGCGATAGCTCTGCTGCCCACGCGTGTGTTTCTTTTTTAATAATTTTTTTTTTCTGTCCGTTATACATTTTTTTTACAGAAAATAATACTTCGATTATCAACTTCAGGGATAGTTTTTGGTAAAAAGTTGTGTTTAACTGGTGCATTAAGAAGTCATTATTAGTTATAAATTATGTACAAATTTCAAAACATTCGGTCGATGTTTGAACTATTTATAGCATTTTAAAATGTTCTTAGTTTTTAGTTTTTCTTTAATTATACGTGGATAAAATTGTTTTTGCTCAACACAAATGCTCTAAAATGTGATATAAGATCCATTTTATTTATTTGGTAGTATTAAAAAAAATTACTGAAGTGTAATTGATGAAAATTGTAACATTTCGGAATTTCGTCTAGATACTATTTTCCGATTTATATGGATTAAACTTATTTGGCTCTATACAAATTCTAAACAATGTCAGACCATAAAACAGAAAATTTGAATTTTATTTTACAGGTAACCTATATTTAAGTACATTATTATATTAAATTCTGTATAACATACAAAGTATTAAATTAATTAATAAATAATTTCCTACACCTTTAAGCAGAGCTTATGGTGATGTGGGAGCTATAGTACACACGAGATAAAAATTAAATTAAATTATACATACTGAGTAATAAAATAAAGACTCGACACTAACAAATTATACACAACAATAAAATAATAAAGTAAAAACAAAAATAAATTAAATGGTTAGTACTCGTAAATAAATAATAAAAAAATAAATGAATGCGTCGCCTGGATTATTACATGTGTATTGTACGACCGGTTTCAAATTAAAAATTCATCATCGGGTAATACATGTACAGTGCGTTCATGTTAAGAGGAACAACTAAATATTTCAGTTGGTTGACATAGTATTGAAATGGAATTTTCAGAGATTAATAGGGAGTACCCAAATACACATTTTAAAATAAATTTCAAATTTTTAACCCTTTCGGTACGCCCATACGTAATACAACTTATTTTTCTTTAGACGGCAACACCATTTTTTTTTCACAGATTCGGATAGCGTGTATTTTTTTTAAAATAGTTTTTTTTTATAAAAAGTTTATTCTAATTACAAAATTGGCAGAATTATGGTATGTTGAAATTTAATATTTACGAATAATCTGTTATTGACAAAATTTTAATTATGTTCAAATTATACTCAAAAATCGAAATGGTATCTACGATATTTTGAAATACCTGTTTGTAGATAAATATTAGACACAAATAAACAGTTTTTTGTTTTCGTAATTTACTCTTATTTTTAGATTCCAAGCGTAGCGAGAGAGCTATTGGTTTTACAATGCTGTTTATTTCATTTTTCTTTGTTCTAGTCTGTGGACACGTTTTTCCTTAGTAATTTTGCTCCGATTTTACGTGTAGTAACTTTTTTGAAAGTTAAAGTTGTCTGAATTTTACTTAAGAGGTAATTTTTTCTTCGCCAAAACTTTTGAGCTTTTAAGGAATTTTAATTGTTGGGAGTTTTTGCTGTAATTCGGTTATAAATACACCTAGAGACTTGAAACTTGGTAATAATACTTATATTGGACTTGCCTAGACGTGGTAAAATTTCCAAAATCATCAGACGACTTTTTTTTTTAATAAGCGTTTTAAAATCAAATTTAAATGAAAATCTTAAAGAAATTACGGCACTTCAATTTATGTATTACCGAACAGCTCTCGGAAATTCTTTTGTCAGCAATGATTTATCGTTGCTTACAGATATAAATGAAATAACCTTATGTATCTTACCTTTCCAATTTCTCACCTACAACAGTAGGTGCAATTCAAGCGGAAACACATTAAATTATTCTTTATAATTCGATTTGGTAGACCCTAAGAGATTGTCCTTCTTTAAACTATACTGTTTTGCCGAACTCTTAAAGGATTAAGAACAATTTTAGACGCACCACTCCAAATTACCATGCCATATTTAATTATAGATTGGTATAAGGATAGATAAACTATCCTCAGAGTATTCGGTGAAATTATGTATTTTAATTTATAAAATTTGAACATTGTAGAACGCAATTTTACTGTTAAGCTGCTTATATGGACATTACATTTAAGGTTACAATCCAATAAAAGTCTTTAATATTTAATTCTTTTCACTATATTCATCTTTGGGCAGTTACAAAAAGATGCATTTGATATCTTATATACATTGTAAACATTATAGGCCCTAGGACACTTCTCTGAGGTACTCCACACAGAATATCATTTTCCTGACCTAGTAGACCATTTACATGGGTTATTTGTTTCCTCATATTAAGATAGCTTTTAAACCAACTTAAACAAACCACTTATACCGTTACTAATAAAAACTTTAGATAATAAATTATGATCTATAGTATCGGAAACTTTTACTAAAAATATACAGAATGCTTTCTCTCCTTTATTGATTGCTTTTGATAAACATTCAATCAGGTTTATTTTTTGTTAGCTATTAATTTTTGATTATTTTAACTTCGATATTATAATACTATAATAATCAATATAAGAAAAATCTTGTTAGACAAAAAAAAAAAAAAATCATTACTTACCCTCGATAATAATGTCTGTTTCGACGACGAAGACTTTGATACGAAATATATAATTTAGGTACATGGACGTGTGCGGTCAAAATGATCGGTTAAATATGAAATTGATACACAAAACATAAAAGTATAAAATGTACACGATTTATGCGTTTTGTTTGATGTAAGTAGGTAATTATTAAAATATTATTACCTATCTCTTAGTAAATCGATGACTCTCGCAGCCAAAAAATAGCAAATAAAAATGTTTTAAAAAATTGTATACCTACTCGAGACGGTAGGTAAAATACGTAAACAATTATTGTTTTCCATGAAATAGACGTAACACTACTGATACACAATATTCAAGTGGTCTTGAAATATTTAAGTACGTTAGTATAATATTGTAGCACGTATACCTACAATACGCGCGTTTTGGATAGTGGAAATAAGATTCATGTGTATATATATATATATATATATGTACATGTATACAATATTTATATATATATATAATTTTATATACACGGGTACCTGCCTGTCCGTGTAGTGTGCGATTAATGTTACACGGGCATAAACAAACTAAATTATTATCAGATTAAATTTCCAGTTGATACGCGTGCGTGTTATTTCAAAAAAACTATAAAATATTGTATGTAGGTACGGCGATATGAATTCATACGGTACAATACCTTACTATACCTTAGTATACAATACCTTTTTCAAATATTATACTTGCGCGGGCTTGTTGGTTTATTTTTGACTGAATACTGCAGCATTTGAAATTATAAGGCTCAATGCGAAAACGAGACAAGTCTGCTATTCAAAATTATTCGACAAAACTAAGAACCGTAAAGATAAACATAACATACATTTGTTTGAGAATTGTCATATTTTTTCTCTGCAAAATTTGGTCGAACCAGACATGTACATGTCCACTTTATCACTATATCCGTGTTTAGTAGACGACATTTTATCTTTGCACCGATTATGTACTAATTTATAACCACTTGTAACGTTCACATAATTTTAAATATTAAACATCCAATGGAAAAATATCTAAATGGCAATTACATTTCCGTGGGAACCTCGTGTGATATTTTTGATCGATATTTTGAAAAACGTACCATCGTGTAAGGTTTCCTCGGAAATGTTATGCCACTATAAGTATTTGATTGATTTTGAGTCTTTTTTAAAGTTTGTACTTTTGTTCATTATATATGTATTTATTATTTGAAAAACTTCTTGCGGTATCTCGTGTTATTTGTTTTTAAATACATAATTGTATCTAATAATTTGCCATCTAAATTTCTATTGTTCACAGTACTACGGTGATTTGAGATTTCATTTCATGTCGGTAACTGATCAAAATCATCCACGAAAACAGCGATATTACTGTAAAATTGAAATATTATATTACATTTTTTTTTAATATGATGTCAAATTTGTCGTTATTTTTTGACCACTTACTGACATAAACTATCGATGTTATTATGGGCAACGTTATACCCCATCGACTATCGGACATCGAATGTGTTCCACAAAATTTCTTTATATAATTAGTCTCTAATATTTTAAACTCCAATAATTTTTCCAAATGTCCGTCAGCCATAATATTCGATAACGTTGAGGGGGTAGTATTTGAATTGGGAATATTTTGTTTATTATTCTCAAGTCTCGACGTTTTATTATTTCTCACAGCTATCGTGGTGACCATAATATTACCGCCGTCGTTATTCGGATATTTCATTACCTTCGAGTACTGGGGTACCTGACCTTTGTTTTTGATATTATTCTTGATTTCCTGTCCGTGCAAATCGGAACTCGTGGGTTGTATGTTTTCGATGGGACCATATCCCCAATCGTTGTCTATCAGCCACAGTACGTCCGGACACCTTGACTCGATGCAAAATCTCCTGCTGGCCGAAAAACACGTTGTGTTGTATATTTTTCACCGTTATATAGGTTAAGTTAGGATTTACTTGTCCCGCGCGTTCGCAAACGACCAAACGACTACGCCTATCCAAAGTATCACGTAAACCGACCACAAAACCGTAGCCGTGGTAATTCCGGTACGGATTTCCTATAATATATTATGCACAGAGATTTGTACTATAAATATAGATTAGGTCAGGCGTTTAAAGTTTTTTCGTGAATAAACATTTTCAAATATTTTACTTTGTACGCGCCCCAAAACGCTATTGACCAAATAAAGATCATACAGCAAACAAACAGGAACATAATGATCCAGGCCACTGTACATTATCGTAAACAAAACGGCAATGTAAATAATAACAAATAATACGTTTAAAAATATCTACACCGTGTGTGTTCTCGCTGTAATAAGAGATAAACGTATACGAATAAATATCCGAACGGATTGGCTTTGATAGAAATAAGTATTTTCGAGTAAGTTGGATGGGTAGGTACCAAAATATGTTACCCACATTTCGAGTCAATTTTTAATAATGCGATAAAACTTAGGTACATAATATTTTGTTCATAATGACTTGTATATTTTTTTTTTCTAAACAGTAACTTTGAATGGCACAATTTGTTTCTATTTCAAAAATTTCAAAAATTTCCGGACATCTAAATTTATTTTAATTTAAATAACCTATTATTACACGTCATATCCCATGTACGATCTTCTAAAATAGAAGAAAATATTTGTCAAACGTTTCATGAAATAACTATCATTTTTAATTCTTACAATCACTTTTTGAATTGAAAAAAAATAGGAATACTAAATTTTGGTGCTAATAACATAATATATCATCGGTTGTATTAAAACATAATAATTTTATGTTTATTTAATTGCGTGCAACGCGAATGATAAAAAATGTTGAAAATTGACTCAAAACGTGTCCTTATAACTTGTCTTCTTAAATAAAACATTCTCTATATCGGTTGGCGTGAACACACTATTTATTTATTTTTTAATGATAATCATACGTGGCTGTTGCAGTTCGAAGAACGTCGCGTTAACCAATAAAACGCACACTGACAGAGTCTAGAAAAAAAATCGATTTGCAATGCTATAAAACAAATTATTCTCGAATTTTCTTTATTATAACCAGTGGTTTAAGGTACAATTTAAGGGTATAATATAGCATCCTACATCTTACATGCTCATGATTTATTTTATACTTTATACCATAAGTTTTAAGGGCAGATAATACATTGATTGTACACAAATTTAATTAAAATTACGTTTAATTTTTATAAAATTAATAGTTTTAGTGGCCCCAATGGTATATGAACGAGCAATGATGATAATATATCGTGATGGTTTTATTTTTTTATTTGAAAAACTATTTGAGAATATACACAGTACACTGTACACCCGTATTTTTTTTTAACAAAATATTTAAAGTAAACGGCCTGTATGTAATATACATAATACATATTATACCTTATAAAAACACCACTGATTATAATTCATCATAAGTATAAGGCAATCGATATTTCCTTACAATAAACAATATGCTCAATAAAACTACACCGGTCTGAAGTGTTAACGTTCTCAATACGTGTTCGAGGTACCACGTCATATTTCATAGCCAGACGTAAACTTGTTGGCGTGTTATGTTTTACCGATTTGTTTGTATTCGTATGCAGACTTGACTTTGGTTTTATATACGGTATAGGTACGAGAAATGTTATATTACATTTTCAACAAACGAAAAATAAAATAATATTCATAATAATATAAATACTATTATACTATATAGGTTGCTGCGTGGTAACTGTATCTATTTTGAAATAGAAGCATAAACAATTTACGAGGAAATGAAATATTGAATCGAGAAATTCGTTTGAAGTAAACCGGTTTAGATTTCTTCAAAACCGGTGTGTTATAAAAAATTCGCTAGAGTAAATCTGTGTAAAAATTGTACAAAGTAGCTTATTATTATTTTTTTTTTTTTTTTACCGACGTAAAAGTACTGTATTCGCGGTTTTTACTCACCACAAACCTAACCTTTCCTTTCATTCAATTTATGAATTTCTTATCACATTTTAAGAAATTTTGGTTTACGGCAAAATAATCAATCGTCAAGTCACTAGAGTTGTAATTTAGGTATCACCAAATTCTGTAGTTTTTAGTTGTTAGTGTGCAATGTTATGAGTTATGAGTTATGACACTATGCAATAATAATAGTTTATCGTTATCTCGTTTTTTGATACCATCTAATTATTTTAAAAAACGTATATAATATAGTATTTTAGATCACTTCGAAATATTCTCTAGATTTTTATATCATAAATATTTCAACTCTTTCATATATTTCAACATTTGTTATAAAGGCCTATTTTGCGTAAACGTGTTTTTACATTTTACCGAATAAGATTATCATTTATGAGACATTCAATACCTACCTGTTTTGTTTTTGTTTCGTGCGAAATACATTTGGAGGCAATTGTATTATAATTCTGTATTTGACTGTCGCGAAAATTAGACAAATAGGAATGTTATTTTCACCGGATTTATGAGATAACCGACGTTACTGCATAGACTAGAGAGAGATATACACAATAGTGAGTTAGGTATAAATTACGACTTGTCTGTCGTTTCAATTTTTTCGACTCATTATTCATATAATTTTGCTATGACCGTAAAACTGTACAAATTTAATTATTTTGGTTGGTCTATTTATGACCATTTTAATGAGAGTTAAATCGTAATCTGATTTTTATTGATATCGAAATATTATTACCGTCCACCGATAGAATATATTTGGAGAAAACAATACGACTAATTTTTTGTAAATAATTATATACCTAACATTATATTATATAATAATATAAAAGTTCGGTGTTTTTTACACTATAGATATAGGCCACTGTAGTCAATGAGATGATTAAACGATGAATCAATATAATTAAAAAACTATTATGAGCGAAATATTAATAATATAATTAGTCGTGTTTTTCTTCCTTGACACCAAAGTAACCCAGAATTCAACAAAAATAAAATCGATGTTTGATATTTGTGGTCATTTGATAGAAAAACTGTTGAGAATCTGAATTTTTTTTTTCAAGTAACTAACCACTGCAAAAGAAATCCACATATTTTAAGCTTTATCATACAAAAATCGGGGCAATTTAACTAATCTAAAAATATTTTCCAAGAATAATAACACACATCTATGAGTAGAACTCGTAACTTCATCTCTAAATTTGAAATCTAAAAAATAAATGTATTTTAAATTTTGAAATGTTTTATTCCTGTAAAATTTACGAAGCAAATATTCGAATGGAAAATGTTAAAACAACCAGCGAAATCGTTCATAACATAATTTTGTCATTTATAACACATACGAGAAGTTGCCCTCCCACTTTGACTGATTGCATCCGGACAAATTGTAAACAATTGAAAATCCATTGTAAATAATTGTAAATTCAGTTTCCGAATTTGTAAATGCCCCACTCGGCCATTAAATCAAAAATAAATAGAGAGGATTATGATTTCTATGTAGTTGACGGCCCCTTTCACACCGTATCACAATGTTATACGGGAAGTTATACGTCACGCAATCTTGTTTCTAGATTGTACATATACAGATTGTAAACAATTTCAAATTATATATTAGTGCAATTTAACAAATGTATAAACTATCGTACTGCCCAAAACAAAAAATACTCTCGACTTTATTGATGGTTTCTGGACAAATATACAATGACTAATTTAGAATTATCTGACTTAATATGTATATACATTTATATTACGAAAAAAAAACCCATCCGAGAACTTAGTGTTAATATTCCAAAAGTAATTAGAATTGTCTATAATAAATAAATTGAATAAATCAAATAATAAAATAACTAAAACATTTCAAATTTTACTAAAAAAAAAAAAATAAATTTAAATGACGTTATAATAAATATATTCACTATTACAAATAAAATTACAAGAAAAAAAATATTTCCATATCACTAAAAATATTAACTACAGATTTTTCTTAACTAGTTTTTTTTTATTTATGAACAACACTTCTACCAGAAATATTGCTTCGATTTACAATCGTAGCACTTTTTCTGAAAATAAATCTGACTGAAGATGTATTTTAGTGAAGTCATATTTCGATTTTCCAAGGAGTTTTCTCAAAAAATGGAAAAAACATGGGGTACCAAGATAACGGGATAATAGACACACTGTTAAATAAATATTATTAAAAAAAATGCCTATGCAATTATTTTACCATAATATAACATGTATTGCATTGTTGAAAATGCAACATTAACAATTGAATTCCGCTCAGAATCTTTTTTTTCTTTGCAACGGTTAATCGATGCTTACAGATATACGCTAAATTATCGTCTATATCCTACCTTCCCAACTCCCCACCTACAACAGTGGCTGCACTTTTCCTCCTTATCCTAGGACAGCTTTTTATTATAACATAAAAAAAAAATTAAATAACACGAAGGAAAATCTTTTAAGAGTTCTAATACTATATATGTAACGTTACACTCAGCGTTAATTATTTTGATTTCAGACACCACAGTTTTTCTTAAACAATCTGAAGAATTTTTAAACGACCCTTGTATAATAATGAAGGTCCATATAATAGCTAAGGTTTTACAAAAATTTAAAAATTGATGCTGATTAGAATCAATTGATGTTTTATAATTAGGATTATCTAAACATACTTTAGAAATTATGACAGGAAATGATTTGTATGCACAAGTATCACTTACGAGGTACTTTTGGTTTTTATCAATTATAATTGAGGAATATAAACTGAATTACAGCAAATAACAAAATTGAAAAATAATAAAAACATTATTTTCGTACATTTCCCGTTTTTCTTACGTTTCATTTTCGTTGTTGTTTAAAGAATCTCTCCACGCCGATTTCCTTTTAGAAAAAGTGTTACGTATAGAAATCCAAGCAAGTCTTCTGGTAGATTGATAGAAAAGTTGAGCACATAAAAAAAAAAAAAAAACATTTTTGTAAACACAATCTATAATTTAAAAGCGGTTTGAAAGTCAAAACAAGATCCGTTTAATAATTTATAGAAAACAATATTTACAAATAATAATCTCATTAATCAAGTTTTTGATTTTTCCAGTTGTTTTCATAATAAACGCAAAAACCGTGAAAAATTATGAGAAAAAATGTAGGAAAACGGGAAAATATGTAAAATATTATACAATCTTAAGTTGGACAAATTTCTGGACAGTTTTTTAGAATAGCTATAAATTGATGGCATGCACAATGTATACATATTTAAAATTCTAAGAAAATGTCTGTCATATTGCATTACATATTATACAACTATCATACGTATTACGCAGAATTTGTAAAACAAAGTAATTTATGTTTTAGAGGTGAATTATAACCCTCCCTGCCCTCCTCGTTATGAAACTGATTTAGACTATTATATCCATTATTATCGTTATCGCATATTATCGTTGTTGAAATATTTTCTAAATCGACGATTTGATACTTAATTTTTAGTGAAACGCTCAAAACCGCTCAAATCACGAACTCTATCGTCTGCGTATACATGGTATGACATATTAACACGTGTTTTTTGTTTTGTGGTAAATACCTAATGGTACTTACTTATTCCAGTTAACTACTTTGAGAGTAGTTAACGATACTATTATGTTGGTACGTAGCAGTTTTTCTGCGTTTAAATTTACACGTCGCGTTACCTACCAATACAAAATAAGTCATTACGACTAACCTAATCATACCCTCGTCACCACTTCAGGAACATTTGGGAAATTTGTAAGTACCTTAAGCCAAACCGCCAAAGAAAGAATTTCTTCGTTTGATTTACAAAAAAAGATCGCTTGTTTTTTTAGGACCTTAAAAAAAAATTTGAAAAAAATACAGATTCATGTTTCAAATATTTCCAGTTGCACAATATTTATCCAAAAATATTCATCACCTATATACTCGAAAACTTATTGCTCGAAACTATTGCTTCCTAAAAATCACGAATCTAAAAAATTATATTATGCTTAAGTTTTTATATATAATTATAATACAAATTGGATGAGTTTCTATAACATAAATATCATACAAGTTTTAGTGATAGGACATTTTTCCTGTCCGTTTTTTTATAGTTGAAATCATGCTCTCTAAATATATGTATTCCGGAGGAGATTGTATAAATTTATATCATACCATAAATTTAAAAGAATGTATGTAATAAAATACATTTTAATAAATGTAAATTGATTTACCACCAAAGTCACTACATCTTTTTAAATCATTAATATTCTGTTCTAGCTTATTTTGTAGTTTTTGAAGTGATTGAATCATTAACAAATGTGCATATGAGCACGCCATGGTAAAAATGTCTAATCCTGCTTCCACCACTCGTCCACTGTCGTGTCATTCTATGATACATCAAATTCAAGACATAACGCTCAACTTTTTTTGTTTTACTAAAGTTATTAACACAATTTATTAGTACAACTCATTATGAATCTTGTACCAAATTTAAAAATGTGTCTAATCTAATTCCTTTCAGAATCGTTTTTCGTCAACAATGAATAATCATTGCGTTCAGTTATAAATTAAATAACATATGTACCATATTTTCACAACTAGTCGTCTATAAGAATGGTACACCCATTAGCAGTACCGACTATTTTTTATTTTTAATACTTTATACAATTGTTTTGAAATATCTGCTCGATAAATATGAATATTAAATACGATACATTTAAGATCCATTTAAAATAACCTCTGTAATAATAGCTGCGTCACTCTACTCGGAATAAAATACCAATATATATATATAGATACAGAATGATTCATTAAACGTACTCACTTCATTTTTTAGGTTAAATTTTGCATACAATCGAATTCTGATTTTTGGAATTTTTAAGTGGTTAAAATTTTCTGATACTTAAATTTTTCATAACATATAAGGAGTATTTTCGGCGATACCAACTTTAGCTTTTCAAATATGAACCTATAATAAATGTTTCATAAATAGATGAAGTATTACTTTAAATGTATTTTGGTGTCAATATTTTTATTTACGTCTACTCATTGACGAGATATTTCACTTTTAAGTTAAGTAGGTGGAGAGTAGTAGAATATCATTTGTGTGGTGGCACGGCGTGCAGTGTTTTATATTATTGCTCCACTACTCTCCTCCAACCTAAACTTAAAAGTAAAATATCACGTCAACAGGTTGACGGAAATCAGAAATGTTGACTCCTCAATGTATTTAAAGTAATTTTTTTTTATCTATTTATGGAACTTTTAATGAAAGGTTCTCATTCGAAAAACCAAAGTTGGTATTGCCGTAGTATACTCCTTAAATGTTGTGAAAAATCTGTGTATCCGAAAATATTGGCTTTCACCACACTTAAAAATTCCAAAAATAAGAATTTGAATATATGCGAAATTTAACAAAAAATATGGGATGAGCTTGCTTAGTGAATCATCCTGTATACACAAAAAAAAAATCCCTAATTGATCAGCGTAGGTAGAAAGTTCGTTATATAGGACTCGTCTCTCGGATATTTGTCGAAGGTTGGTAATCGAGGTGTTTGTGTATCGTTATGTATAATAATCATAATAATATATAAAATATAGTGGAATATATCTATGTATTCGGGCCGTGAAAAGAGAATCCGCCGTAGGTTAAGTAACCTATAACATAACCACGGTAACGGATTTCAATATAAATAAATGATGGTTTCCTATATATATAGGCAGTCTATAAAAAGGAAGAATCTTTTGGCGAAATTCGATTCAGAGGTGGGGGAGATATAATAATATACAGGGTAGAATTTGGTTTTTACCATGATCCAGCTATTATATCTAAGATAATTTTGAATAAAACTGATATTGATTTTTTTGATTATTTTATTGAATCACGTATAATAAAAATGATATTATGTGTAGTATTTTCAAATTGCATCTTTATTCAGTATTGAGTATACCATAAACACGTAATTATATGAACTTTTAATATTTGAACGGCAAAGGGCTCTTTTAATACCGGATTTCATTAGGGATTAATTTTCTAATACTTGGTAATATGTATAAATTCGGTTCCATACAACTGGTGTATTTGACCAATGTTGCGTTTGACAAATATTGGATTGGTTAATAGTCATGGAATAATAAACATTTAAATAATTGCGTGAATGTTGGCTATTGGCTCCCTGTTGACTGATAAATTGTACAAACAATTTTTTTATGACATTCGCGTATGTGCTGGATCATTTTATAGTCGGCCAGCCACTTGCCGATACGTGTGGAAATACCATAATATACATTAACCATCCCTGTGCACGATTCATTGACATTCTATAGAAAAGGTAAGTGATGACTAAAACAATTTCCGCCCACTTACTATACAGCAGGTTCTGACCGCTGTAATCATGTGGGCCAGGCTTACCGATAATATTAAATTAACCATATTTTACAAATTTCAACCAAAGGAATAGGGGAAGGTTATCATTAAACAATAAACATTGATAAAAGAATATAATGTACGAGTATTACTATTCCTTCAGATATTTCTTCAGTTTAAATGTTGATAAACTCGTATTTTTTTTTGAATCTGTGTAAAAAAGACGGTCATACTTTGCACGCGGATAGGTCACTGATGTAGGTGAGAAGTTGGGAAGGTAGAAGGGAAATTCAATGTGCGCAACGATTAATCGTTGTTAACGAAAAACGATTCTATGCAGAGTTCGGTTCATAGTGTAACTTTGTCAACAATATATATCTCATATTATAACACATTTTAGAAATTTGAAAATGAAGCTGAAAATCTTTAATGATTATTGAAACACAAAGAATATTATTTTTAAATGTCTTTAAAATACTTTTATATGTGTAGATCTGATGAAATAACTAGGTATGAGTTTGTAAAAAGCATGTGTACAATGTTTAAAAAATAATGATTTTTTTTTGTGATGACTTCAAATAATTTTCTATATTTTACACAAAAACTATTGCCAACTTAATTATAAAATAACCAAAATTTATTTGGGTGAAATGGCAAAGTTCAAGTTTGGGCAAAACGGGTCACGCCCTAAAATAAAGCATTTAAAACACAAATAGAATTTATCTTAAAAATCTTCTCTAAAAAAATTGCTGGATTGTACAAAAAGAAAGAGCTGATACTGGGGATGGGAGCGGCCACTGTTGTAGGTTAGACGTTGGAAAGGTAGAATACATAAGGTTATTTCATTTATATCAATTTATCAATCATTTATATCATTTATATAAGCAACGATAAAACATTACTTGACGAAAGACGATTCCGAGCACAATTCGGTAGTACATAATTTGTAGTGTCGTAATTTTTTTGCAATTTTCGTTTAAATTTGATTACGAAATGTGAGTATTTTGTCCATTTTTCAAGTCACTACAAATATTTTTAACTGAATTACAACTACATAGTTTTTTCTAGTTTTTAAAAATTATTATGAAGTTAAAAAAACAACTTGCGCTATGAGAAATAATATGTACAATGACACAAAAAAGATTTCTTGTCGTTTTTCTTAATAATAAACGTTTTCCGTATCAATGTAAAATAATATCATGAAATTATATTTTTTTCCTACATTTTTTACCCGATTATTATGAAATTATTATTATAAAAGAATAATAATAAAGTATCATGGTAAAAAATTTAAAAAAGTGGAAAAAAAGTTTTCCGCTGATTTTTGGAAATTTTACTACGCCTAGGTAAGTATAATATAAATATTATTACCAAGTTTCAAGTCTCTATATTTATTTATAAGCAAATTACAGAAAAAAACGCCCAAAAATTAAAATTCCTTAAATACTCAAAATTGGCTCAAAAGTTTTAGCGATGACACCGTAAGAAATTAAATCGAAAAAACAACAAAAAAGGTACCTTGTGATTTTTCGATTAAATTTTTTTTTCTGGTAGAAAACGTCCATGTATTTATGAGATAATGAAAACGTGAAATTGTATCTTTTCCTACGTTTTTTCCCATTCAAGTGCTTTGATTTAAAAAATAGCGTCGAAAATTAAAAAATTACCTCTCTAAAGTACCATCTAGACAACTTGAGCTTTCAGAAAAGTTGTTACACATACAAATCTGAGTAAGTTTACTAGGAAAAAACGTGTCCACGGACTAAACAAAAATGAAATAAACATCTTAGTAAAACCAATAGCTCCCTCGCTACGCTCGGAATCTAAAATTACCCTATATATACAGTGTTCGCTATATATTCATGGACGATATGATTCGGGGGCACGTTGCTGTATATTATACTCGGCGTTTCTTTGTGCGGTTCGTTGATACCGACGCCAATACGTTTCTTACCGAAACCTACCCCTGTGCAGGGTAATATGGTTTTTCCATCTAGTTTTACATATTATTTTTTCGGCGAATCCATCGCGAGTGCGATTCGAGTGTCAGCCAGCTACGCAACGTGCGTTTATTAAATTATAATAGTTACCTAACAAAAACGCCTCACATTTTTTCTGCAAATCACGCTGCGGTAGGTACCTACTAGGGTGTTCTATATATCATGGAAAAAAAAATATAATATGTTTTATCTCACCCTCTATATGGGTGTGTATATACATAAAAATTAACTACAAAACATTTTTAGATCAATCAAATGAAGTTAACCAGTGCCGATTTAACTTAAAGTTTGAATCTGTTACATATTTCATTATTTACGAAAATTTTCAGCATTTCCTTAAATATTTCGTTTATTGTTAGAAATTATTTTTTTCATTTCTCCTATCTATCCTAACCTAACCGTTCATGAAGTTCATTGACTTGATTTGATAAAAACACAATTTTCGTAGATTTTCCTAGGCAGACATTAATTATAAATAATAATATTTAATATTAGCTACTACCCACGTTATATTATTTACGTATAATATATTGTCAAACAAACCGAGTAAAATATGAGCGGTCTTTGCATTAAATAGATTATTGTTTGATTGCAGGACAAAAAACAAGTAAAAAATAATATAAGTATGTTAAATTAACTTTGTAATTAGCAAAAAAATAAAAATTATGTAAATCAAATTAAAATCCAACTTCTTTTGTTAAAAAAAAAAAAAAAAAAATCGAACACGAATAATATTCGAAATATTTCCAGTGTTGCCGCTTTAAAAAATTATAATATATGATATGTAATTTCGTTTTTTTAATTTTTTTTGTAGTTTTTTTTAATAAATGGGAAAAACTTGCCACCAACTGGCCTAACTGGGTTATCTTGTCAACACAATAATAAATACTACTAATAATACTCTACTCGAAATCTTTTTCCGTTAGTAATTATTGTTCATGGTTGTTTATAGATATAAATTAAATTACTCTATATATTCTCTCTACCAACTTCCTTTTTAAAACGGTGGCACAATTATTAGCAGATACCTACTGCTATCAGCCTTTTTTCGGTTTATTTTATTTTACAAATAATTTATAATATATTGTGTTCATATTTTGTTTCAAACTGTTGGAATTCTTGCTAAAATTAAACTATTATAACAACATACATATATCTAAGTGATTAGAAACCTTGTCGAGTAAAAGTATAGCTGATGTAGACGTAAAATTTGTCGTGGTGTTGAATATTATGATTAGTGTTTTACTGTTTATATGTATATAAGTATCTTTATCTACCCAAAATTACAGTGTTGGCGGTGCGTTTAAGTAAATTTGTATCTACTAATCGTCGATTTATCTTAATTTGGTTTTGTATTATCGTGGTTCATAAAAAAAATACTGATTTTCAAACGAATACAATTATTATTCGTATACACAAGTAATTCGATCGTTTATTTTAGACCAAGTTAAAAAAATATACCCTCTGCGATCTACAATTATATATTATTATATTATAATACGCATTGGAATGCAGTATACCGGGTGCGTGATATATTGGTTATCGTACGATTGAGCACGTTTTATCTTTTTGGCTGTACGATCGAGCCACATTCAAAATGAAACAATGAAATTACCGATTCTAATAATGAATTTAAGTGAAGTTTACAGTTAAACATGTTTTGAAATTCGATATTTACGATTTTCATCGAAATTTAAACTTAAATTGTTTATAAAAAAAAACTACTGCATTACGTTTTTTTTTTTTTATTTACATAACCAAACAAATGTTATACTTATAAAATCAGTGTTTAAATAAAAAAATAATAATATTGTTTTCCGTTGTAAGAAATCTAAACTTTATGAACAGAGATCGCAAGTTCGTGCATCAAAAAACGAATTAAAAGCACGTATTAATGCATTAATAACTGCAATTTTGGATTTTGTAAACACGCGCAAAAAAGTAAATAACAGTTAACAATAATTTCCTCAATGTATACGAACTATGTGTGTTAATAACTCCAAAAGTCTATTGTGTGCCAAATAAGTCAGTATACCCAAAATAAACAAAAAAAAAAGTATTCAAATTTGTATTTTCATTAGATATAATATTGTTACGAAACGAATTTGTACAAATGTTTTACTATGTAGCGAAAAAACATGCAAATGCATGAACTTATGAGCTCTGGTTATGACTTTATGATCAATTTAGCGTTTAACGGTATAAGGAATTTAAACGCGTTATATTCAATTTAGCGTAAAACATTTGAACTTTTTTTAAATTTAGCGTTAAATACTACGCAGAATTAAGTCTGATGGTACACGGAATACAATATTATTTTTGAATCTAAAAATAAAAATAACATTGACACGTGAACATTTATCGAGTTATAATATTGTAGTTCAGTTAAAATTTTGGGGAAATATTAGAAGAATAAATTTAATCTTATTGAAATACTACTTAATAATACGTTATCGTAAATTACTGCATTTTATGATACATTTTTACAGTGGCTGTATAATAATATTTTATTTGTGATTCTTAAACAATACCTAACGACCACTATCAACGCGTGAAGTCGAGAACGGACAAAACTATTTTTATTTTTATATTTCATAAGCATACATATAATATAATCTCATAATGGTACTTTATTTGAACACCTTGCGATTTCAACTATTCATCTATAGATCCTTTATATATATATATTTTTTTTTTGTTTTTTGTTTCTAAATAATAATTTTTTGGTTACCTAGTAAGAAGGTTCGAAATTGTTTAAACGCTTTAAAAAATACGGATTTTTCACTAGGTTTAATTGAAAAATTATCTAAATTACCAACGTCCTTTTTATTAAATCTAAAAAATTTCAAAAAATGACGATGCATTGGTTTTATTTTTGTTAATTTTTTTGTGACCTCGGCGTCGAAATAAAAAAAAACTAATAATACTACATACATAGAATTTTTTTTCGTTTTCAATCATTTATTTTTGTATATAGAGTGTATCAACTTAATTATTTTGTACATACTACCTCTTTAACTACTCACCTAGAACAGTGCTGTCCTAATAGTCAAGGCTTGAAGGTGGTTCAAGCTGTGAGAATGCATAGAGCCTAGTGCTTTTAGGAGCCCTGCGTTGCTTCTCGCTACCTGCTTCATAATTCATAATCTCTCATAATTATTTAGAAAAATATATTGACAAAGACAAATTGTAAATATGTATGCAGAATTCAAAAAAACAAAATTGTAGAATAAGGTGAAATCGGATAATCGAAACCATGAAATATTGACTGAACTGGGCCTCGATATTTTTCAAGACCCTGATAACAATGTATATTCTACCTCAACCTGTGAGAATATCAACTTTTTATACTTTGAAAGAATTTATCTATTATAAGAATGGATAAAATTGGATAAAATCTTACCTTGAATTACACCAAAAACGAAAAAAAAAAATATTGTTAATTTCCCTTCGTCAAATTTACATGTTTAGGTATCCATATGGACTGAGTTATTTTATCTACATGAGACAAATTGTAGAAGTTGTGTGACTTTGAGGAAGGTAAGTTGATAGTGGATACCTCCAAAACTACATCATAATATTATGCTACTGGTGTAGACACCCTTTTAAGTGGCAACTGTAACCGCCATACAAGAGTAGCCAGTACGAGCCCTATTATATGTTGTGACAATGATTTTCGTTTAAAAAAAAAAATGACCTATATATTCTCATAAATAATGATTCGAATATAATGGTGACAAAAATAAAATAAAAATCTTTATAACGGTTATTTTCCTTTTCTACGAATTAACGGGAAGAATTTCCCAATTATTTTCTTTGCTGTATTGTTTCCACGCTGTTTTAATAAATATTCATGTTTTTTACTTTGGTCGTTTGACTTCCGTTTGAGTATCACTCGTTGTAAAACAAAATATAATATTTTTATATTATTATGGTATCAGTCGTAATATTTAATGTACGGTTTCACAATCTGGAAATTCGTCTCTTTATATTCTCACAATTTTCTTTTAAATCATAACAATATTGTTTATCAACATCAATTCTCATTTACCTACTACCTAATACCCATAATATGATAATATTATTGCATGATATTAACTCATGGAAAAGAAATCCTTGTCATGTGCCCTGACTGATTAAATATTGTGATGGAATAACCACAATAGGTAATATTCACATTTGCAAAAACTTCAAGAAAAACGTAAAAAATCTAAAACTATACATTAACAATGGTTTCAACCACCAAAAATTGTCTAATAATTTATTTTACAAAATGGCTATTTTGAATTTGTTTACTAACAATCATAGCAAAATTTCAACTTTTTTATTTTAAGCCCCCCCCCCCAAAAAAAAAAAATGTTCGTTTATAAACTGTAGCGCAGAATTATTAAAAAACATTGTATTTATCAAAAATATTGATAATAACAAAAGTTATTTCAATTGGCAGATCATTATGGGACATTCTGTATTTACATGCACAAGCTGGCTGGAGCGCTGAAATGCTACACTATATTGAGGCCGAATTCCTAAAAATTTAGTCGGGAAAAATATATTTTAAGAGGTCCTTATGTAGCTAAAACAACTTGGATATTTCTGAGTTTCTTTTTTCATTGTAATTTATTTCGTCGTCAAAAAATAATGTACAATTTTTAATTTAAAATAGCCAAAACATGTACCAAATTTACTTCGGAGTCGCTTTTTGTTTGCACTGATTTATCATTGCGTTCAGTTATAAATTAAATTACGATATGTATATCTTCATCCCTAACTTACAACATTAGTTTATTCATGGTGTGAAGTTACTATGTCAGCTTTTTAAAACGTGTTTTGTTATTATACCTTGCCCTAATAATTGTTGATATTTGCCCTAAAATTATAAAGTATCCCATGCCCTTTTTTACCAGTCCACGCCTGTCTGTTCTTGTTGTTCATGAAAATGCTGGGAAAATATCCGGTGATCTGGCTTATGAGTGGCTCCAAGTAGTCAAAATTAAAAGCTTTTTGTTTTGTTACTTATAGATAAATTGTTTAATAATTAAAATACTTTTATAGTATAAATAACTCAGATATAGATCTGTATTTCTTGATAAAGGAATCATAATAAATGTATACTATATTGCATGATATACATACCAATCTATATTCATATAAAATTGTACAGAAGAAATGTCGATAGATACTGGTCAATTTTTTTAATTAAATCTGTCAGCGATAATTGACGTTCGTAATATTTTCTATTTCTAAACTAATCGTGCAATATTAAAAAACTTCGTCATATTATTTTAGTTAAGTAATTTGGTTTATTTTAACTAGTGCCAAAATTAGCGAAAGACGAAGGAAAACCCTACAAGTGACACACGAGCTGCGATACAGTATACTAGTATACTAGGCATTTTTAAATTCTAAGCGTATAGCATGTATTGGTTTTTTACGATGTACGTATTTTATTTTAGTTCTACATTTATTTCGTTTTTATATCTGTTAACTACTTTTATACTAGAAATTATACTCCTATCATCAACTTTAAATGTGGATTTTGATAGACAATTTTTAGTTGCTGTATTGGAGAAGTCATTTAAATGTTTTGTTTGTTTTTCATTTTTAACATATTTATACTCGTGAAGTTGTAAACGGTCTATCGTCAAGATATAACGATGTCTAATTTTATGTTTAAAATTGTCTAATAAAAGTTAAATTGCCGTGTTTTATACAAAACAAATATCCATTCAGCGTTAACCCCTATATGTATAAATAAAATGAAGTTCAATTTATATTGGCTTTTCATACAAATCTACAATTTTATTCCGATCTGGATGAAACTTTTCACATTTGTTATTCAAAGCAATATGACGGTCACTGTCTACTTTTATCTCGAAATTAAACACCTAAAAAACATTTGTATAAACACTTCATTAAAAAAAAAAAATTGTAATTAGGTATACAACTATTAATATGGCATCATGGAATGGTAGAAATGTCCGGCATGATATGAGTTTTCGATCCTCTCCGTAATTTTTACGATTTTCGTCAAAATTTGCACTTAAAACACTTATATATACAAAAACTACTATTTTAAACTCAACCTTTTTTACATTTTAAACATTTCTACTCGTCCAAAACAATTTTATCCACATTAAACCAAATAAAAACTAAAAAAAAAACTAGAAAATGTTAAATGCCTATAAATAGCTTAAATATATTTTGAAAATGTTTACCACGTCTATATAAGGATAAAATAAGTATTTAGTGAAAATATGGACATCAAGTATTATTTACCGAATTAGAACAAAATTATAAACTCCAGTATTTCGGTCAAATATACCTACAATATTGTCAGGTATTTCCGGAACGGGTGTAAAGTACAATAATTCTGTGCGCTAACGATTACCGCGGTGTTGAAAATAGCCGATCGTTAACATTAGAGAAATACTTTATATAGTTACGTATAGTACAAAAAGAGCAGTTTTCTGTTGAAAAAATAAATAAATGTGTACATCATGCTAAGCGATGTGGGAGCAAAAACGAGATTGATATACCTATACTCGGAGTGCGATGATCCGCGTGTTATGCTTATAGGTATACACAAGCAATGAAGTCCGTTTTAGAAACGTCATCCGCAATATAGTATAGTAACATTTTACAAAAATGAATGACTTTATAAACGCTCAAAGTTCAAGTATCCACGTAAGCATATTTTCTGCCTTTCAAGAGTTTCTACTCCTCGGCTCGTTATAGCAGCAAATATCAGCAAACTACAAGATCTACTTATACTTAATTACACCACCATACTCGGATTTTGACGTACCTAATCGATTTATTAAAATTTATTAAAATTAGAAGAACACAAATGTTTAGTTTACAACCTCCTTCCCCTCTGAATTAATTTTCCTGTTATGGTCTTAAAACTATGCCGTATATAATTTTTCCGCTTCTTTTGGCCACTTTTAGTGATTCTCCTACAAGATCAAATTAACTCTTAACTTAAATTAACTTTTGTATTAAAATTATTTATAAGCGAATTGAAGTGATACAATTTTGGTGTATTGAAATATGAATTAAATCATGTTTTTACGGGAGGATGATGATTTTTTAACTTTGTACACCCTTATACCGACTCTTCAAGAAGAGGTTTGGAAAATACAACTTCGTGTGTGCATGGTGTAATTATTAGGAAGTGCCTTTAAAGGGTTTCCTCTTTTGACCCCCTCCGCAACCATTTTAATGCTCAAATTTCATTTTTTCATAGAAAACACTGCAGATATTAAAAAATCCAGATATATCTGATGTATTCAGACAAAAAGTAATAAAACTTTGCAACTATAATTATTTTAAATCAATTCTATAAATAAAAAAAAAAAAAAAAAAAAAAAAATGAAATGTTATAACGATAACAAGTCGGCTGCGAGGAAATTCGACTCTAGTGACCAAGCTCTGTTACTCTAATTTTAGGTTCTGTGTAGAGAGAAAAAACTTATAGTTTTACAGTGATGTTTATTTTTTTTTTTTTTTTTATCTATGAACAACTAATGATAGTACTTTTTCTAAAAAGAAATCTAACTGGAAAGGTACTTTAAGGAGGTCTTTTTTTTGATTTTCCTAGGAGTTTTGTCTATAGATTGGAAAATCGAAAAAAACTGAAGAAAAACGGGAAAATGTATGAAGTGTACTCGTAGGTATTAGTTAAAAAATATTATGACCTTTTTTTTTCCTGTGAACAACTTTTCTACCAGCAATTTTGATCCGATTTACAATGATAGCACTTTTTCTGAAAGGAACTCTAACTAGGGAGGTACTTTAAGGGTGTAATTTTATTGATTTTCCCTGGAGTTTTCCCAATAAATGGGAAATAACATGGAAAATCCAAGAGAACAGGAAAATAGGTACATTATAAATATTATTAAAGAACATTTTTAATACATAATATGTAATTATTTTACCATACTGTGATATACATATTGTTGACAAAGCAATACTATCAACTGAACTCTGCCCAGAATTGTTTTTCTATATTTAATCGTTGCTGATATACATTAAATTTCCATGTGTATCCTACCATCCCGATTTCCAACCTACAACAGTTCTAGGGAACGGGTGAAGTGAATTATCCTAGGATAGCTTATTTTTTTCTAAATTTTCTGTTAAACAGCCTCCGACAACCCAAAAATCCAAATATATCTCATGATATTTCAAACAATTTTCTTAGATATAATTGAAAACCTACAAAACTAATTTTTAATTTGATTTTCTGACTTCTATGTAGGTACAAAAAAAAAAAAAAAATCAAGTTGGTTGATAACCCATTTTCTTTTGAAATATTATTTGCAATAACAGATGGAAAACATATAATTGCAAAACATGATTTTCTTAAAACATAATTTATAGAAATTATATTGAAATAAAAATATTTTATTCAAGTCTTTCAGAAAAAGATTGTAAAAGTATTAAAAGTTATGATAAAAAGAAATGATTACTACTTTCGGTAGCACTTATATTTGTGAGCACACAATTGCACTACTTAAGTATCGAAAAAATAAATATTATCCCGATTAAACGACGAACACTTGAATGCAGTTTAATGAATATCAACATCCAGTATGACACGATATAAACAGATATAAACGATCCTGCTGTAAAGGATAGTTTTTATTGATTTACCAGCAATTTTACTCAGATCATAAACAATATTGTTACACTATTGTAAATATATTTACATAATATAATATATTTCGAACGTGAAAAGATCAACAAAACTTTACAGTACGTAATCGTTATTAAGCCTTCTTAAAATTATAAGTTTGTTTTAATAATAAACACTAAAGTTTTGATAATACTGATGATCAACCTTTATTTTGTTTGCATAATACACGTGCCGTATCACGAAAACTAAAACAAAAGTTTTTATCCATAAATAATTATATTTTTTTTTTTTTTACGAATTTTGTGTACTTTAATATATTTTAAAGTACCTGCTTATAAATCATGTTATTAACACACATTGTAGCATTCTACATTTAAAATTAATCTTGTCCTTAATAATATATTTCGTAAGCGTATTTAACAATATTGTCCACATTGATACATGTATAGCAGGGACAGATCCGGGATAATAAAACGGAGGAGGGGTTATTTTGAAAACTCATACAAGGCACGCATTTATGATGAAAATCAAGCTCAAAGTAAATTGGGGCTAGGAGTGTATTCATAATATTTGGGAAAAACCAGGATAAAACGTAAGAAAAATGGGAAATGTTCGAAAATAATACTTTTTATTATTTGTGGAAATTCAGTTAAAAATATTTATAGACTTGAATTTTGGAGAGAAAACTCATATTTGCCTTTTCTAGATGCGGTAAAATTTTCAAAATATTTGAGCCATTTTCGAGTTATTTATAGACAGTTTAATTTTGCGAGTTTTGTACGTAATTTTAATTCAGTAGGTAATCTGTGGTAAAATTGTTAGACTAGAACAGAAATGCTTAAAAATTCAACATGAGATTCATTAAGAGTCTTACTTTGTAGTTGAAAGTATTTTTTTTTATAAGGAAATTTTAATATTTAATTTTGGCGAAAATCGTTTGAGTAAAATATTATGAAGAACAAATCTAATTTATCAATTTTCTTTCTTTTTTTTTGAACATATATACACTGCCGAATAAAAAGCGATGAAAAAGTCAGAAATAAGCGGACTGAATAAGTTCAAAATTATAGTTTTTTGAAATTCTAATATTATGCGGACATTATATGTTATGTTGATTAACTTTGTATTGTTCTTCTAAAAGCATATTTGTTGTGGTCGTATGGTTATTTATGCCTGTTTTCATCATAGGGGTTTCGAGTTCAAACCAGTGTTTGGAAATTAATTGTTTCCTTTTTTTTGCTTTTTACCTAAACAAGGAAAATACAAATACAATTTCGGTGTACCTAAATAGACCCAAGCCATCACTCACTCGGACTATTTTAATCACAAAATATCTCGACTTGTTGTGTAAACTTTACTACCAAGAATTTCTTTTCTATATAAAATGATAGCACTTTTTCAGAAACGAAATCTGATTGAGAAGGTACTTCAAGGAGGTAATTTTTCGATGTTCCTAAGCGTTTTCCTAATAAATAGGAAAAATCGTGAAAAATGGGAAAATATACAACATATATTAGAAAAATATTAAGATTTTTTTTCTACCAGAAGACTTGCTCGGATTTCTACGTGTATCACCTTTTCTGAAAGGAAATTGGCGTGGGAAGGTACTTAAAGAATTCCTTTTTCGATATTTTCAAGACGTTTCTCATCAAATTTAAAAAACCAAAAAAAAAAAAAACAGGAAATTTTATAAGAAATGTAGGTGTAAGTTAAAATATATTATGACCTTTTTTTTTTCTGTGCACAACTTTTCTACCAGCAATTTCGCAACAGTTTACAATGATAGCACTTTTTCTAAAAGAAAATCCGACTGGAGAGGTTCTTTAAGCAGGTTTTATTTTGATTTTCTCGAGAGTTTTCCCAGCAAATGTGAAAAACCGAGACAAAATGTGAGAAAATCAAGAAAAACGGAAAAATCGGTACAATATTAAACAAATATAAGATATTAATGAAAATATATAATGCCTATTTAATTATTTTACCATAATATGACATATATATTGTTGAAAAAGCATCACTATTAACTGAACTCCGCTCAGAATTGGTTTTTCATTAGCAATCTTTTTATCGTTGCATACAGGTATACATTAAATTACCTATAACAGTGGCTGCACCCGTATCCATTTTCCTAAGATGTCTTTTTAACTTTTTTTTTTGAGTGTACTAGTATATGGATTTTTTTACTCGTAAATTATTTACGATATTAAATAATATCATTCGGGCTATAAAAGGTTTTACAATGAAAATGAATATTAACCAATATTATGATCCGTGATCATTAAAACGTTGTTTTATGCATAAACAAGTGGCCCTATAAAAATAATATTAAGTATATTATTCCAATTCGTATATCAGTACCTAGGTAGCAAACTACTGCAGTATTAACCTACTTATAATATTATGTATTAAAATATAGTATAATGTTCGGAACAGCAAGAAGGAGAACCGTTCCTCTCCCCCATCTCACCAAGGTTTATGTGGATCAACAAAATTGATATGCAATTTTTATTTTTTTTTCGTAATATATGAAAACAAATTATAATTGTTTTCTTTTTAAAACATTGCTAATTAAATATTTTAGTCAAATAAGTCATATAGTTTGAGATATTGGAATATATTCATTATTTACTATTTTTACGGGTTTGTAATCGCGTACTAAAACGGTTCATATTTTTAATAATAACCAATAACTTGTAAGGAATTTGTGGACTATGTTGTGGTAATATATATATACATATATATTAGACCTTTGAACATTATTTAAAATATGAACTATTTCATAAGTATAAGCATTAAACATAACGTTGATGTGACTTTATGAATTAATTGATTTTTTTTCAAATTAACTTGATTAGTTCAAATTCATTATTTTGAAAATTAACTAAGTTTGTTAAAAGTTACTTTTACTAACTTGACGTAGTCTTTATAATTTTAATGAATATCATTAAGTATGATTGTATAAAATGTGTGGTATAGAAGTGCCATCTCTGTATTTCTAATGACTAATATAACACAATGTACAATACCTATAATATTCTTTAAATTTAAATAATTCTGTTGGTTAGTTTTAATAATGAAATTGCTTAAAACATTTTTCGAAATTCTCAATATAAAATTTGTAATTTCGTCTTTTAAACTCGCCATTTGACCTTGAATTCAATGGCCGTATTAAAAGGTGAGGCCCCATCATTAGTACTGTGTATAATATATTAACATTGAAGCTTGTTAATAGTAATAGTAATAGTAATGGGAACTAAAAATTTAGTATTTAATTTCTATAATAAGACTATACTATAACAGTTTCGACACTTGCACGATAATATACAAAAAAAAAAATAATAATAATAAACAGCTATTATAATGCCTATAAATGTTCAAAATATCATGCGTTTTGTGTCGTTTTCGTATAATATATTATTACTAAGTTCGACTATATACTACTCTCCTTCAGTAAATTGCCGCAAATTATAATAATAATATTATGGAACTCGTCGTTCCATATAATATATTATAGGTACTTACCTATATACTTGCACGATGTCACCATTTATAATTTTCAGGTCACGTGCGTCGCGTGTTTGTATTGTGTAAATTAATTTCACGAGCGTTTTCGTGTTCGGTTCAGATTGAAATGTTTGCGGATACAACACGATCATAAGTCTTTGCAGATTATATTACATTTACAGTAAATTATTGTTATATGTAGGTAATCGATAATTTGTTCGAGAATAATGGTAGGAACTATGCGCTGATTAGGTACAGGGTATAAACGCCGATAATTTCAAAATATTAGAATAACTTGTAATTTTTAAACCCCTACACAATACACGTATTATAATATTAAATTTTTCAAACATTTTGTTCTGAATTTTGAACGGTTGTCAATGTATTAATTCACGATACATCCAATTTTATTTAGTGTTATTATTGGTATGCATAACATAAATATGTATTATTTATTGTTACTGGAAATTATAGAAACTCCTTATACGGTTAAGCCGTTAAACAATGATATCACTGTTTATAGTAGATATTTCGTTGTCATTTCCATAGTTAAATTGACAATATCACCGAAACCTTTATATTTATTGCTACAAGAACAAAACTAAATCCATGCAAAGGCAAATTATTTATTTTATCGGGCTTCTGTTTTAATAGACAGATCAAGCAAAAACACTCAGTAAGTAATAACTAGCGGTATAAAAAATATGCATTAAAATCCTTTGCCTATAGTAAATAAATTGAAAAGTTATCAATAATGTTGAAAACAAAATGTTTTTAATTATGATAACTCTAATATGTCCTAATATATTCGAATATGCTTATATTCGATATAAAAAAAAAGAATGCACAAACTAATGAACTGACATTTAAGGGTCAAAAATGTATTTATTCTTGGTATTATAGTTTATGGTTTAGTATAATACTGGATAATAAAATCAGATATAATCATATCGTTATCGTTTCCCGGGAATTATCATAATTTCTTAACAATTGTTAAAATTTCTGGTAACAGATCTATGTTATTAATATCCTATACCCATAGAAAAATATTTTTAAAGACAAAATTCTATTAATAGTTAAGTAAAAAAATTATTATAATAACGAAAAAAAAAAAAATCAAAATCGAATATGTACATAAAATCTTCGTAAGTCATGTTACATACAAATAATTTTTCTATTATTCTAAAGTTTCTTGAAAAAAAAAATTACAAGTGGTCCCTGATTCTGAAATCTGAACTACCCACTGCAATTATATATATTGAGTCATTCTGTCAACAGCGGATCCGAAATCCAGATGATTGATCGCGTCGAGAGACCCGTTCGTTCGTCTCGATCACAGCACGGTATTCCCGCACACTTGCGGGTTTTCACAGTAGTCGACACGCATTAAACGCACGCAGAGACGTTTTTAATTAATCTTATTTTGATTATTATTATTATTATTGTACACGTTATATACTTAAATAACATCATAACAAAAACAGATATTTGTTATATACGTGGCGAAACCTGGGAATTTTTCATTTCGATCACGTTTTTAAAATATTGCATTTCCCAGTAGAAGTATAGGATTATAGGAACGCAAAATATATTATTATTTTATATTATTTATTACCTTTATTAGGCTATTATAAATTATAAAAAGGTATTCGCACGAAAATCCTATGTACAAAGTGCAACTATACATGTCTTATTCCGAATAATTTATGTAGTTTCGTGAAGAACTTCAACCACTGTATTAGATGCCTACTTGTAACTGGTCAAACAAAATATGAATTATGTCGATCTAACAATGATAATCGTAAAAATAAATCGTTTCTTTCTTTTTTTTTTTTTTTTTTAGAAGTGACGTGATGTTTGAGTTTACAATAATTGTATTATGGCGTGTGCTTTCTTCCTCTATTCAGACAACTTTTAGACCCTAAATCTTGGGCCATTCGTCAACTTCTGCAAGGTGTAGTTTCCGATAGAAAGTTTTGGCTAGTCAGAATGTAGGCGAATTCTTTTTTGAATTTTATTCTATTTTTCTTAATAATAATTGAAAAAACATGTCAGTAAAACGGAAATATGTATGCAATAACGGTTTCTATTATTTTCGATGTTATTTTTTTTTACAAGCTAGGTGATGAAAAATTCGTTTTGTGTATATATAAAACGCCCGTTATGAATTGACTTTTATTTTTTTATTAGTTCCTCCTCCCATAAATTAAATTAATCGGAAATAATAATGTGTATAAGTACGTAACTCGTTTTCGACATACACGTCATGAACATTCTCACTACAACTACAAATTTCACAGACACGTCTTTTAATTGGAACATCTTCAAAATAATGCCGACAAAATATTAGAAAAAACAACAAACCCACAAAACAGATTTAGTTGTACGATTTTTTTTCCTACTGAAAACTGTAAAAAAAAAAAATGTTTATTCTGTATAAGTGTGTCGATTCGGGTCTGAATTTATTATAGATTAAATTTAAACGCTGACAAATACGTCGAAATAAAAAAAAAAATTACAATGCAATTTTAGATTCTGAGTGGAGTGAAAAATGTATTGGTTTTACAATGATGGTATTTTAGATTCTGAGTGTCGCAAAGAATATATTGGTTTTACTAAGATTACTTTTAATATTTGTTGTCATTCAGTTAAAAATATTCGTAGAGACTTGAAATTTAGATAAACAACTTATATTTGCCTTTTGTAGTAGTGGTAAAATTTTCAAAAAATTTAAGCCTCTTTTGAAATATTTATAGACATTTTAATTTTGAGAGTTTTGAAAGAATTTTTATTCGGTTGGTACTGTGTGGTAAAATTGTTAGACATGACAATAATACTTGACAATTCAACAGAAGGTTCATTAAAGGTGGACGTTATGGTAAAAAAAAAAATTGATATTTTTTATAAAGAAATGTTAAAATCAAATATTAACAAAAATTGTTTGTGTAAAAAACTATGAGAAGAAATCTAATTTTTTCAATATTTTGCTTTGAAGATATGTATATTGCCGATTTAAAAACGATGGTGAAATTGGAATTGAGCGGACTGACTTAGTTTCGAAATTTAAAGTGCTAATATTATATATGTTAAATATCTCTATATTATGTACTTTAATATATGTTTATCGTAGACTTATGGTACTTCAAGCCTATTGGTTTCTTTAGGGGTCGCGAGTTCGAACTCGTGATTTAGACTTTTTTTTTTTACTGTGCACAAAAATTCCACCAGAAAGCTTGTAGCCCACTCATCGAACGAAGTATATCTATCTTTTTATATAAAAGTTTTATAGATGGTTATAATTTTGAATAATCCTCCCCCCTTCCCTTTCTCACTTTTCGGATATCCACCATCGCAGTGAAATAAGAGAAACTCTCTATGTTGACTATAGTTCACGATTATTGTTTAAATATTTAAATGTAAATACTAAAATATAATTAATAACCTCAGTAGCACAATCAAGTTTTTAGACAGATTTTTGGGTAGGATAGTAAATTACTAAATCGATAAAGTGTAAGCATATTCAAAATTTAAAGGAAATTTGTGCCTACGTAGAGCGTACAATATCTAAATTTTCGGGGGAGAGTAGTATCTCTTAACTTTCTTCCTGGTTGTACCATTGAACCTACCCACCGAAAAACCGATCAATTTTTCGTTTGAACACGTTAGAATAAAATATTTCAAGTATCTGCCTAGCCTATCTAAAACAACTCTTATATAAATTAAGAATTATTTTTAGATAAACTGATTAAATTTGAACTTATTATGTACATAAAGAACTTTTAAACTCAATACTAACTTTATAAAAAATAATAGTTAGTGTGCTTAGTATTGCAGGTCGGCCGGAAAGTTGATCTTTATAATATTGTTATTGTAACATATTTATTCGAAAACGTTCTATCCTTATCATGTTTTATTCGCTATTCGATACGTAATTTTTATTTTCTTATTTCATTGTGGCATAACGATTATTATTACGTAAAACGTGCACCGCACAATCTATGAGTTTTGTTTGAATAATACTCTGGTAATAATTATTATTCGTTTTTAGGCCTCGGAAATGTTAAACCTAACCGACCTATAAAAAAAAAATTATAATTCCAACGCCGCCGTATTATGTAGCAGTTGAATTCTAGTACCTTTATTTTTCCTCTTGCCAGACAATTTTCTCGGTTTTAATCGTTTCAACGGACTCGCGGGTCGTGTGTCTCATTGATAATAATTACACACAACTTCGGCAACCTATACAAATTAGTTTATTGGAAACTGCCGCGCCGCCGCCGAGTTCGTATCGTCTGTACGAATGTTATTGATTATTATGGTTATTGTCTTTGGCGGCATTTACTAACTACTACTAACTGCTATTTTCTTAATAGGAGTGCTATGTAAAACTTGACTATTTAAATAGAGTCCGTAATTATTTTGACAATTTGAGGTCCTTTCACATCATGTATCCGTACTGAGTGCTGTATTCACATAATATATCCGGACAAACAATCGGTCACTGAGAATATTTTATTTATTTTTTGAAGGGACAGAGCTTAAAAGCTCGAATCGGACGTATCTATGAAAGGACTTATATAATATAAAAATGTGTATCGTCCAATAAATTGAGGCCTACCATTGTGATAACAAACTAACCCCGTAATATAAATACTTAGACGTAAGAAAAAAATATATTCGATTCTAACTCTTACAAATTTTTATAATTTTATTATGCAATAATGTTTTAGCGGCTACCTTCTAATGAATATCAAGTTATAACGTGGCTTTGTCCGTTTACGAGTCGTATTTTATGGTGAATGGTTTCTATTATTGTACGAACAACTCAAACATGGAATATATCATGGTGCATCAGTCCGTTATTACATATTGCACTGAAAGTCTTATAGTGTACTTTTGTACAATACTGATATAAAGTTCTGACGAGTGTATCGATAAATGCACATATTTTATTATATTGCTGTATTTGTATTAAATTTTTCGAAAAATTTTCAAACCTGCCGATAGCGTAGGTATTCATTCCGTGTATTGAAAATAATATTATTATTATTTTATTAGATTGACCATCGACCGACCGAACGTTTGCTGTTCTTCAAAACCTAATTTAACCTCCGGGATCACGTCAGAGTTATTAATTTAAATCTATTTTCTAATATTAGTATTAGTATTCTATAGTCACTGTATTTTAATATTATACGAATATAATGCAACCTCATAATTTAATATACCCGAACTGTTAGCGAGTATAGTTGTGGGCGACCTTTCCTGAGAGAATGTATTATTATACATATATTGGACATTATTTCGAACAATATTCGCGCAGATCCTTCAATGAATATCCGTGTATATTATTTGAATAATTTCAATTCTATATAAATAACACAGATGAGCCGTTATGCAATTTATATTCGTGAAGGTTTAATATGCGATCTTCGATACGTCACAGATATAGGAAATTTCGACAAAATATGGTAGTCACGAAAATAGATGACCATATAATAGGCGTTTGAAAACAAAATATCTATAATGCACAACAAATGAGTTCAGAGTTGTGTATAAGCAATTTAAACGACATTAATATTTTGCTAATTTATAACATATTATGCACTTCTATAGACGTGTCTACAATCTATTCATAGAACTGGCTAAGAAAAATGTCACGGAAGTCTAATGAAATGTCTACCCCTATATACATTAATCTAGAGACATTTTTCCTAACTACTTTTTCAGGCCCTTATTAAAAAAAAAAAAAAAAACCTAATAATTGAAATATATTTTAAATCGTCAATATTCGATTAATGATTTTGAAAATATAAAACAGATTATGTCTATTATTTAAAATATATAATATAGTTAATAATCGACCTTTGAACTATGATATAAATGTCGTATAATGCATACATTTATACGGATATACGTCAATATTCATCGCTATATCAACTTTTCGCGATGTCAACTCTTCGCGTATATATATTTTTAATTTAATACTTTTTTCCTATTTTTTATAGACTTAGGACTGTTACATTTATTTTTTATGCTTTTATAGTTAAAAATATTTTTTTTTTGTTAGAATTAGTACTGTCTACAAATTTGTTTGTTTTATTATTTGTTTTTTAAGTATGGTTAAAATCCCGTTGATAATAGTAATAAAGTTAAAATAATTAACTAGGTATACAAGTTGTATAAATGTAAAATATTACCTATATTTGCAATTCAATATTGTTTGTTATTCTTTGTAGCCATGATATGAAAGCATATATTTCCCTCTATCAGTCTTCAACATTTGAATAACTATAACTTCACAAACCGAAAAAACGTACAAACACGGAAACTGCTGTCAACAGACTAAGACATAAACGACAGTCTGACCTCGTTAACGTTAATTTTAATCGAAATAATCTGTTAGTTTCGTTTGCTTATTATTTTAGTATACCTATTTCATTTCTGATAAACATATTTTGTGTTTTCACATTATTTTAACTAGCTTTATCTTATCTAATCTTCATCTGATATTAAACTGTAGGTATTTACAATTTTGCAAATTGTTTAACACATATTTAAAACATCATATACGCATTAATACTGAGTATAAATGCGGTAAATTGATGCTCGATGTGTTGACTCACGATGAATTGGCGTAACACTTTTTTTTTTTGTGAACAACTTTTCTACCAGCCTCAACTTTTAATGATAACAATGTTTCTCAAAGGAAACTTCACTAGATAGGTAATTTAAACAGGTCATTTTTTGATTTTATCAGGAATTTTCTCATCAGATATGAAAAACCAAAAAAAAAAAAAATGAGAAAATATAAGAAATATAGGTATTAATTAAAATATATTACAGCCTTATTTTTTTCTGTGCACTTTAGAGAGATCATTTTTTCGATTATCTCTTGAGTTTTCTCAGCAAATTTGAAAAACTGGGATAAAGCATGGGGAAACCGAGAAAAACGTAGGAAAACTGGAAAAATCGATACAACATTAAACAAATATTTTTAAGAAAAATATAGAGCCTATTTAATTATTTTACTATAATATAGCATATATATTGTTGACAAAGTATCACTATCAACTGAACTCTGCTCAAAATCGTTTTTTCGTAAGCAATGGTTTATCGTTGCTTACAGATATACATTAAATTCCCGTTTGTATCCTACCTTCCTAACTTCCCACCTACATCTGTGTCTGCACCCGTCCCCATTATAATTCTTTTTATATAGGGTTGAGCATTATCTTCGATACAATTATCTTAAAAACGTATCTTAGGTACAATTATGTCTTGTATTTTATATTTTGCCTATAGGTACCCGACAGGAGACAAAGCTTAGTTATTCCACCCTGCTAGATTTTCGAAAAATATATTTAACATTGAGAGTGACTGTGTATTAAAAAAGGGGCGTTATTGGGAATTTCGAAGAATGTTTCAAAATAGTTAATAAATAATCACCCGGATTTTTTAGGAAACTGCATTCGTGGAAAATTGAATTACCCATTCTTTTTTTTTAATAGAAAAATTAATCTATCTATTCATATTGAATGAATAGGATAAAATAATTAATGTGTATACGACATAAATAAAAAAACCAAGTAAATGAGGCCATTTAGTGATAAAACCCTCTGTAATGGGGAAAAAAAATGTAATTTAAATTTGAATGTACCAATCAAGTACCGAGTTACTAGATACTCATTTTGTAGTATCTGGCCCATCCCTGACTATATGTGCGTATAAAATAAATCTTGTGGGTAAATTTTATAATATAATGTTGATTAGGTAGTTTTTTTCATTCTTCAATTATGTCCTATGGTTTGGGTAGATTTTAGATTTTACGTGTAATTCAATCAAAAAATGACAAAGTAGTTTCCATTGTAGTATTTTGAATCTAATTGATGCCTAAAATAAGTTATGAAAATTATAGCACTTCAAAATATGTTTAGACGAACTATATCGTACCTATTTTACCCCCTTCATCTCCCCCCAAAAAATAATGGTGAACTAAATAAGTACAGTACAATATTTTAGAATATAATATGTTCCATTAAGTTTTCACATGCGTAAATTATTGAAAAACTAAGAAAATTTGACTGTAATATAAAATTTGGAAGACCCTGTCTTTAATACCTCCCCTAACGGATCCATCTCACTAACAGACGCCTTCCGATAGAGGGCGTTTTTTTTGGGAATGAGGACATTTTTATTACTTCATAATGTGAAAACTGCCGAATGGCGGACTCTTCGAGTAACTGACACCTTAATTTAAAAATTATTGACAATACGCACTCACACAAGATATAACGATAACAAACTCGTTTAATAAATAAACTTGTTATCGAACGATAAGATAAGATTACGACGATCATGACGAATATATCAATGTCTTGACTGTCAATGTTTCTTCAGGTTTGTTAGTTAGTGATTAGTTTTTGACGTGATGAGTGTGTTAGTGTGAAAGATATGGTTGCTTCACGAAAAAATTGAAATGTTTGACTTCCATTGAAACAATGGAAATGTAGGTGTTTGTATAGATACTCGCAGAAAAGTTTTAAGTTGGAAAAACTCTGATCGTTCGCGGATATCGTGTCAAATAAAGATGAAATTTACAAAACTGGGAACAGATTTTTTTTGCCGAATTGAATATTCACGTATGCACCTGATCGATTTATTATTATTTTTTTTAAATATACGTATGTTTTAAATCAATCGTTAATGTTCATCGATATCAGCTTTAAATATCATATTAAATCTATACAATTCGTTATTATATTTAAAAATAACATTATAATTTAATTTAACTTTTAAATTTAATTTTTAGTTAGTTAAATTCTAATTTTACACATTTACCCTCCACTGAATAGCGACAAAATTTCTGTGACTGAGAACTTCCTCTATTTAGAGGCTTTCTTATATTTTAAAAATATCTCTTATTTCGTTTACCATAATAAACACTTATTTATTAAGTATTGATTTTTATACGGCAATCCGGTCATCTAAAATTGCAGTTTGTGAAAAGTACTATTGCAGAATTTTTCAAAATGTTATTTATTACTCTGAATCTTCGTCAAGGATAATCTCATATGATTATGTTTTACGTGGATATTAAATCATTAAAAATTATTGATTAGGTATATAATATTATTGAACCAATATAAATTAAAGTTTTTATTATCAATACCAACAATTACTATAATAAAGTACGATAGGCACATTGAAAATTAAACTTTTTCCAATGTCAGTGTACATTTAAAAAATATTTATTCAATATAACTTTTGAAAAATATTTAAATGTATAATAAGCATAAAATATTTGTATTTATGTAATGTACTCATATACTGATTAATGAGATGGATTTCTTAAATGCAAAACAATATGAGTGAATTTAAGAAAAACTGGTTTAAAATAACAATTAATGTACATGCTAGTAATTATTCAAGTATAATAAATATTGTTATATACACAATTACAATATTATCCGATTAATTAAATTAGTAAGCCGAATGAGAATTTATAATATGATATTGTATAGGAGTGGGATGCCGAAATGTTGGATTCTACCCCGAAGATAAAGAGATAAAGAGCAGCACCACTCGAAAGAAATGAAATTAGGGTAAATATTTTAGTGGCAAGTGCAGCAGGACAATTAAATGCCTACGAGCCTGTTTATAGGGTCGCAAATGGCATCTTATTAAATTTATCGAGTGGTCTATAAAGTGCAGAGGAGTTAAAATCAACATATTGTACGGGAATAGAATGAACTGTATAGATTATGAATAGTAGCTAGGTATATATTATGCTTATGGCCTACTCTAATAATATGACCTATCTATAATTAATATTAACAAACATACAAATTTCGAATGTCTACAAAAATTGCGAGCAGATGAATTTCAAGTTCCTTAAGCGCAAACAAATTATATTAAATTATTATAAATAATATTATTTTGTTTTAAAAAAAAAATCGATCAATAGCTATAAAATTAACATTGTACGATGAATATTAAAAAAATGTAAAACAATTAAAATTATGAGAAAAAACGCAATAAAATTAATATATAAGTATATTGTTATTTAATAATAATATAAAAGTATAAGTATAATATAAAATATAAACTCATATAAAAATAATATTTATTATTCGAAACTTTTACCAAAATATTTGTAAGAAACGATGAAATTGATATTTGATATTATACGCAATATTCGATATAATAAAGTTTTGGAAATATGTTTAGAATGTTCGTCAGTAGTTGTGTCTATCACAAATAAAAGCATTTCCTGACCAAACCGTGTAAAAATGTCAAAATATTCGATTTCTTAAAATACGGTGTTAAATAAATCGTACCAGACTATCGTTTACGCGTTGAAAACGCAAGTAATGGCGTAGTAGAAAATTACGTTGCATTATTGTATTATAACTATTGTAGTACATAAATTGGTCTTTGAAATAGGCCAAGTAAGGCCAAGTTGATATTTCACATTTTAGATTTGGAGCGTAGCAAGGAAAGTATTGAATTTTACATTGATTTTTAAATTTGTATTTTTTTTTTTTTTATCACTGAATAACTTTTCTACCAGAAATCTTGCTTCAATTTTCAAATATACTACCTTGTTGGAAGTAAATTTTCTCTGAGTGGTGCATTTTTTTATTTTCCTAGAAGTTTTATTATTAATTAGAGAAACCGGTAAAATTTACAAAATTAATTATTTTATTAGTTCAGTTAAAAATTTTGGTATTTGGACAGAAAATTTGTACTTAACGTTTCTAGATGTAGTAAAGTGTTCAAAACATTTGACTTATTTTTGAGCTATTAAGAGTCATTTTAATTTTGCGAGATTTTTTGGCATTCTATGTAAGATTGTTAGACCAAACAGAAATTCTTGAAAATTTAATAGGAGATACATTATAAGTTGTACTAAGTGGTCAACAAGAAGAGTTGAGTTTAATGTAGTATTTTTTTTTTTTTTGAATCATATTAACTGAACTCCACTCGGAATCGTTTTTTTTTATCAATAGTTTATTGTTACTTACAGATATAAATTAAATAACTTTATGAATTATAATTTTCCAAATTCCCTCCTATAACGCCCACCAAAATTTTAAGATCGCATATCGAATACGCCCGTTTGCGTCGAACTTTATACTTACACATAGAATATGGAACTGTGGAATTTACTTTTTAATTGTGTTCTCTGTTATTAAATTTTCTAATATAAATATTTGATAACACGCGTTATTGCAATATTGAACACTATTATTATGAACCTTCGTTTCCCCTTGTGCATGGGTCCAAAATTTTAATTTTAATTAATTCATAAAAAAATTCTTCATATTTATTTTCTAAATTCGTATTTTTTTTTTTTTTTTTTTTCATAAATAAAATGTGCGTTACAGGATACGCTGAGTAGTATGAGGTCACAAAATAAATATATAACTTTATTTAGAAAAAACGTAATAAATAGTTAAGTGCGATTAAATTAAAAATAGTAAGTAAATATTTTTTTTAAAAAAAAGACAATAAAAGGCATTAGCAAGCCTCATATAATACTTATCCTAGAAATTCAAACCATTTTAATATTCGACAAATGTTAGGTGTTTTTGATCCCGCCTGTAGTCTATACTCTATATATTGAACATTTGAGATTTCTACGTGCCAAATATTTGGTTGTTTAGTCACATATATCATGAACACTTTTTTGAATACAATAGTTAAGAAAAAAAGCATAGGATATAATTTGTACGGAAGTTGGAAATTTAATTAATTAATTAATCATTGCTAACGAAAAACTATTCTGAGCGAAACTCGGTTACACATATTTTGAAAGGCCGTAATATTTATAATTTGAAAATAATACACTTCGTACATTTTCTTGGTTTTTTGCCATTTATTATGAAAATCCCTTGAAAAATTAAAGATGACTACTCCATAGATTAACTACATAAAATTTCTGGTAAAAGGTTTGTTCATAGAAAAACAAAAATAAACATCATTGTAAAACAAATTCATCTTCGCTCCACTCAGAATCTAAAATAGATAATAAAGTATTTTTAATATTACCGATACGTACTAACTACGTAGGTATTATTTCAATATCATTTTTGAAGTGATGATTTGAGTAGGTAATTCGATTTAATTGAACAAGAATTATTGACGTGGAACGTTAAAAGAAAAAAATAAGAAAAAAATAGTTAATTTATACTATATACGATGCAAGTCTTTATCAGATATTTATAGATTTTATTTTGAACAAAGAACTATAATCGTAACGAAGAAACAAATCAAAAACTACACGAACAACTTTCTTAATAAAAACTATTATACATATACCTGATAGTAATATATTTTACACATATTACTAAATAATTTTGAGTGAAACTTACATTATTATAATTTATTATAATGCCACCAAGTAAAATTGCAACGTGTTAAAAACTAAAACTATAACATTAAAATAACTATTGGGTAGGTTTCGCGTAATCTGTTCCGCATGACCTTTATTATAGTTTTGCAAAATCATTAGAAAATGATATGTTTGATATGATTAGTGAACACGACTAATGAAATAACATATAATATTATTATCACGATTGTCATCATTAGTTTTTTGTAGATATTTCATCCTACTGTAAAGAAAAACAAGGAGGACTAAGGATAGTTGATGTCGAATATCTTTACCGAATATTTCTTCTTTACAAAAAAAAAAAAATGATTGAAGTCCGACCATTACACGAGCCACGAGGCAAGAGAGTTTTTCCCGTTAAACATGTTTTGAACAATAAAAAAAAAAACAGGCCATGTGTAGGCCCATAATTAATAAAATTAAAACTGATCGAACTACAATTCGTCAAGATATGTCAATAGTAAATGCAAATAATTAAATAAAAAAAACAACTTTTATTGATAAAATGTTCTTCATCCGAATTGACGGTGCCATCGACACCTCGAGAAATTGCAAACTTGTCGATTATTATCGCGATATTTAAACTACAGTGTGGACTTAAGTGCATTTTGTTTTTTTTATGAAAACGAAATCATTCGAGTTTTAATTGCATTGCAATTTATTTAGTAATTTATTATTACTAATATAATAAGAATTACGAGAATAGTTTTTTAAAAAATAAAAAAATTGTAGGTAGAAATACAACAATGTGCCTAAAGAAAAAATAGCCGGCTTATAATTTAAAAAAAATATACATATCTCAACCAGTAGATATTATCATGGTCATAATAATATACAATGTCGTCACTCCGCTGCAGCAGTCGTCATTAATATTATAACAATTTGTGTTAAATATTTGTATTAATCGTTCGTCGTGTCCGATTAAAAAATTATATAATCGGTCTATATGTATTATATACGCTACGAGTTGCGACTTTTTGTTGCCCTCGTCGTGTGTGTAGGTTTTTTTTATGGTATACAGGGTGATCTTTTTTATACACACCCGTACCGTTCTTATATCAAGCCTAAACGCTAGTTTTATTTAAATTATGTGGTTTTTTCAAAAATATTGAAGACCGTATATAATATAATATTTTCCGATACCTAATAGATTTGTATATCATTTCAGGAGTATCAATTATATATATATGCCAATCAAAAGTTGTTTTATATCAATGATACAACAAAAATAATGTAATATTGATTAAAATGAATAAAATACGCTTAAAAATATCACCCTGTGTAATATATGTTAAAGTTTTAAATGGGTCCCGACGACATAATCGTCGTTTCGATTACGAAAAAAAACGGGACACGTGTGTTTTGTTTTAAGTCAAAAAAGTAAATCGCTCGTTATCTCTATAATTTCATTAATAATTTTACAGATTTATGTGCAGTGTACCATGTACGTGCCAGTTATTTGCGCATTAATGTAACGATTAGGACATTATAATATTTTTATATTATTGTGAATATTTTAGGTAATTTTTGTACCTAAGTATTTTTTTCATCGGTAAAACGTCAATATTAATGGTAAAAAAGGTAGAAAAAAATAGCAATAATAACACGTAATTGTTATAATAACAGTTTTGAAAAGTTAACTAGGTACTTAATTCTGTAAGATAATTTTCGAGCAATATCGTTTTCGTCGATTTAATTCGCAACATTTATCAGAAGTCGAATAAGTCAGATTTTTTGTATGATAATAATAACAAATTATTATTTATTACGATTAATGAGAGTACAATAGTGTTTCGTTTTATTTTTAATAGTTTGAAAAAAATCTTTATTGACATTATAGTTTTGCATTTCATGCAGAAATTATTAAATAGTCAATATTGCTGTAAATAAAATAACAATACAGGTGTAACAGGTAGGTATGCTATAGTCATTTGGTTAGTTGTGATTCTATATACCTAGTCTAACAATAATACAAACGAGTTTATAATTTATTTAATAATACTAAAAAAATAATTTACGTTTATTAAATTATTGCTGTTTTTTGATAACCTCATATAAATGGTCGTAATTCGTTAGACGAATTTCATAAATACATAATAAATTTATTCAAAAAAAAAATATGTATAATATTTTTTATTATTTATTTATTATGTATATTATTTATATTGTATCAACAAAGTAATAATAGTTATAAATAAATAATACACTAGAATTACTATTATACCTAATATTATGATATGTTAACTAAAAACAACAATTAAATCGATGGTTTGACATGCCACCAAAGTTTAATAGTTAAGTTTATTATATTGTAAATAATATATATGTATAGGTAATAGACTAACTGTTAAAATACTCGAAAAACATAGCATCTCGTATAAAGTTTGACACTTAAAACTACTGTATAATATTATTGGCACGCAATATGTTTTATTTATTTACGTTTGTGAAGTTGGCACCAGCACTACGTGCTACAAACTTTAAACCTATACCATTATTTTTCAAATTATTTACTAAAATTGTCTAAGTCATTTTTCAAATTCCCATATCTTCCTTTTTTTTTTGAGGAAAACAATTTTTCTTTTTGCGATAATATTTTCAATTATATAGATATTGATATTGTGTCAGCATACATAACCGAAAAACAAAATTAAGTTTACCTTACAATTATATCAATAATATTTAATATATTAAATATATAAAAATAATTATATATTTAATTCTAATTTGTATATCATGGTCAAATGTAAACATTTGTTCTAAAATTATCTATATTTCCCTATTTATAGTTTATAATAAATAAATCCACCGATCAGAATATTAAAATACCAATATCCGATAAAATTAATATCAAGTTACAGATTAATTTTATTTCATTATACATAGTTTAAAAAAATAAGTTTAGTAAAATAAAATTTATTTTTGAGAACAAGTTTATTTATATTGAATTGTATACTAAAGAATTGAATACTAGCTAAACTAAAATCGAAATTTAAATTTTATCAGCGAAATACACTTTTCTTCCAAATTATTATGTTAATTTTCTTATAATATACGTGGAAAAAACTGTTGTTTTCAAAAATTAGTTGTTAATAAAACTATATTTGGTAAGAATTTTATTACGAAATTAAAATTTTTAATTTATTTTAATATGTGTATTATTATTTTTAGAAGAATATGTAAAAATTATCATAAAATTCACCATGCATTCTCACATTCTCAAACAGTCTTCTTTTAAGATAAAAGAAAACACAAATTGTTTAAATAAATAAAATTCCAAACGCAGTTTAGTTAATATTTTTTATTGACTTATATAGGTATAAAAATGCCTATATTATATTAAAATAATATAAAATTAATTCTTAATTTGTTGTGTTATTTTTGTTCATGTCATTATTGTTATATTACAATATAATATTAATAACAATACAATTTAATCAATAAATAATTATAGAGTAAATGAACATAAATGCAATATTTTGATAAATATACAGGGTTATTTATTAAACATACTCCCCCCCTTTTTTTGTTTTTACTTTATATGTATTCAAATTCTAAAGGTGGCGATACCAACTTTGGTTTTTCAAATGAAAACGAATATTAAAATTCTATAAATATCTGATAAAATATTAGTTTAAATAAATTTTGGTGTTCAAATTTTTGATTCACGTCAATCCGTTGACGATATTGAAATTTTAAATTTAGGTAAGAGGAGTGGTGTGGCGGGACAATAATAAATCGCTACGTGCCGTGCCGCCACACAAATGGTACTTCACTACTCACCCCTTGCCTATACTTAAAAGTTGAATACCTTGGCAACGGGTTCACAGAAATTAAATATTTTGAGTAATACACCATCTAATTTACGAAATAAAAATTCTTTAAAAATTCCAAAAATATGAATTTGAATATATGTAAAATTAAAACAAAAAAAGGGGGTGAGCATGCTTAATAAATTACCCTGTATATTATATTATGTTTAAAGTTTCATAGATGTAGTAAAAAAAGAAACTCACAGTTGATTAAATGTTAGATATTGATTGACGTATGATTACTTTAACATTAAATAAAGTTGTTTGAACACAGAAATAAGATTGTATAAGCACTTATTAAACTCGTTTCATTAAAGTATTAAAATAAACGTCTATTAAGTACACTGTTTTGGTTCAAATGAGTTTTATGTAAGGTTCGATTGCATTAAAACGATCATAGTCCAATCAAAACTTAATATTTATTTTACAATGAATATTGGAAGTACAATATTATTTCAATTTTTAATTAAAATGTCCTAGCTTATTATACCTTCGTTTATTATTATATTACATATCATATCCAACATTTATATACACCTGGGTTTTGAATAATTAGCGAGTGATAATTATTGTTATAGCGTACCACATAGAAGTTGGATGGAAATACATATTAAGTTTTTAAAGATATATATTAATACTTAAAGACTTAAATATGTTTAAAAATATTTTATTTATAAACTTATAGAAAAAAAAATCAACATCTTTTTATACAAATGGGACCGATTTTGAAAGATAACACTTCCATTAAGTTTTAATATAAACAAGTATATCTTCATCTATTTCTATATTATATTCAAATAGGACATATCATTATTTTTCGACGTCTTTTACATTATGATAATATTTTTTAATGCAACTCCCATTTATTAGTTGTGGGTCTTATACATATATGCCATATAATGTTCAAATTCATATGCAACTGCACCATAAAATATATATCTGAAAAAAAAAACACAAACAAAAAAATATATACATTATATATTATTATTACTATAATTTTTTAGTTATATATATTAAACCTGTTATTTATATACCTGTCTGAAAACAGAATAATATTTTGGTTAATTAGAAAAACATTTAATTTTACAAACCTTGTATTTTTGATATTTATATTTGTTGGGAAATTGTCCATTGAAAATTGACGTTGATCAGTATAGATTTCAATTTCAATAACCACATATTTTTGTAGATGACTTTTTGATGTAACACCATTTCAATCAGTGCATCCATATTCACGTTCATATATGTAACTAAGGAACGTTCATTTCCAATGATTCAAAGCTCTCAGTAAATCGTATGATGATTGATGGATTAGAGCAGCGTTCCCTAAACTTTTTCTCCGTCGGTCCCCTTTGAGATAATAAAAATGATCGCAGAACCCCTTCTCCTTTAAACCCTTTTATACAATAGTATTTTCGTTTTTATATATACCATATAGTATTTTCAATTTACGTTCGTAAACAAACGTCCGGTATACATGCGGACCCTTATGGACCCAGTCTGGAAGACGCTGGACTACAGAATTTCTTTTTATAATTTATGCAAGAGGTGTTTGAACAAGACATATGTTCCTATTTTGGTTTAGTTTTAAAAAATGTTGTAACTTTGTATAAAACTTTGCACTCGGAAGGTTATAATAATCTTCAATAACTTTCCTCGATAAATATACGTTTTATTCGAAGTAACATTAATTACTAAATCTTTACAAAACTGTAAATATGTATTACCTATTGCTACCATTAATAGATGATTTGTAATTAATATTATCCATATATACCATTACAATGATTACTGATACAAAGTCAAATGAACATGTATTTCGAATAATAAATTTGTTTTTACCGATTTGTGTAGGAGTAGAGCTCTCATTCATCAATAAATTGTTCAACGTTGATCGAGTAATTCGAGTATTGTATAAACTATAAATAGGAAAATATAGATATTGTTTGAACAAATATTTATATTTATATGTTTTATGTATTAAATATTATAATATAATTGCACATTTAACTAATTTTTTTTTCGGTTCCGTATGCTGACGTAACATCAATCTGTATAATTGAAAAAATTGCCGCAAAGAAAAAAACTTATTTTTTTTCGAAAATCGAAGGATATGCACATTTTAAAAATGACATTAAATTATTTGCAAAATAATAACACAGGTTTGAAATCTGTAGCACGAGACTGTGCCAACTTCACGGACGTTATTTTTTTATTTTATACAGTATACTCGTATATCATGCCTAAATTATACACTTAGTATACCTATATGTATTCAAGCTATCTTCAAAATTTTGCAAAAATACAGTAAACATAACCACATAGTTTATAATTAACAACATGATATACGATGTGTTCACGCTAAGAGGGGCCACTAAATATTTCAGTTGGATGAACTTGCAATGAAATGGAGTGTTCGGGGAATGAAAGGGAGTAAAAGGTAATAAAATACATATTTTCTGGCAAATTTCAAATTGTTAACCCATTCAGTATCAGTGTGGCAATACAACTTCCTTTTTTAAATGGCAGCCCCATTATTTTTTTTTTTCAGTTTAGGATAGAATATTCTTTTTTTTAACATTTTAAAAACTGAAAAACATTAATCAAACATAACAGTAGAATAATTTGTTTTACTCATAATATTAAAAATGAGATTATAATAACATAACAATAGTAAGGAAATCCTAGTGGACTCAGCGTTTTCTCAAGTAATAGAAGTTTTCGAGTTATAGACATTTAAAATCAGAGATAGATAATGTAAACGTTGCGAAATAAGAAAAAAAATTATAGGTGTTATTTGAATTTTGAAAGTTACAAATCATTAAAGACATATTCACGGCTTCATATTTTTATATTATGTAACGTTATTTTCTGTTCAGACACATCAAAAATACTTTTAGAAACTTCCCAAACATTACATTTACATAAAATATATATTTAAAGTTTTTTATTTTCATTTCAAGAGAATATTTCTGTGATTTATAAATTTCCAAATGCTTATTATATTTTTATGTTAAATTTAAAAATTCCCAATTTATATTCACTGTTAAAAAAAAGTAAAACAATTTTCAAATAATCAAAGTCTAGTAAAATAACAATAACGTAGTACATAGTAAGGGTAACAAAAGAAAAGAAAAGTAGCCGATACTGCCAATGGATACGCAATGGGTTGTAAGTGGATAGTTAGGAAGATAGGATACATAAAGTTCATTAATTTATATTTGTAAGCAATGATAAACCATTGATAACGAAAACCAATCCTGAATGATGAAGTTTGTCTATTTATGATTTGAAAGGCCGTAATATTTACAATTTTCATCAAAATTTTATCTTAAAACTATTATAAAAAAAGACGGACATACTCCGCACTGTTTATGGGAAGTTTGGAATATAGGGTACAGATGGAAATTTAATATATTTCTAAGCACGATTAACCATTGCTAACAAAAAAACGATTCTGATTGGTGTTCAGTTGATAGTGTTGCTTTGTCAACAATATATACGTCATATTATTTTAAAATAATTTCAAATGTATGAAACATTTCCTTTAATATTGTATACTTATTTTTCCGTTTTCCCGTTTTTTTACCGGTTTTTCCAATTTATTGAGAAAACTTCTGAGAAAATCAAAAAAATGACCTAATCTCCTTAAATCATCGTCCTAGTTATATCCACATAGTACGTATAAAAATCAAAACTACGTAAAAAATTCACAAATATTATCTGATTAAATAGGTAGGTAAATAGCTTTAAAATCGCCAAAATGTTTTAAAAGCTTTACCATGGTTAGAAAAAGTAAATATAAGTTTTTGTTCTTTCTACGTTTATTTTCATGTTATGCTAAATTATATGAAAAATAAACACTGAAAATCAAAAAGAGGTTTTCTTACTCACTAACCAGATTAAAAATTCAACAAAAAAGGTTCCTTGTAATTTTTCTGTTAGATTAATAAGTATCTCTGGTAGATATACAACGCTTATAAATGAATATACAATTTTGTGTACGAGATAAATTCGTTCGCTTTAATTTTTCTCTTTTTTCCGGTTTTTCTTAATTATTATTTAAGCTACTAGAAAAATCAAAAAATGACCTCCTAAATACACTAACCAGATCTAAAATGCAACAAAAAAAGGTCTGTTGTCGTTTTTCGATTTGAGTAAGTTTAATTATCAAAAAGTTATCTAGACAGAAAAATAAAACATTCTTCATAGTAAAACCAATAGATCTCACGCTTGGCTCCAAATTTATTATACCCAGGTAATTTTATATACAGTTCTACCTCAATTAGTTACGCGTCAGATGTCGGGGAAGAGTTATATACCCTTCCTGTTTAAAACTACAACTATGAATTAAATACTAATAATAAGTTTATCTTAAAATTATATTATATTTTAGTCAAATTACAAAGAAAACAACTAAATTATTATTTATTACATCCCCACCCTTTGAAAATGCATGGATATGCCTTTAATCAAAACAATTATTATTGATATATTATAAATAGTACTTAATTTTTGCTATAGGTATCGATAAATTGAATAACGTTGAATTATAGTTATAGTTGAAAAACATTCATAGACGGAAATTGTATGTCTGTCAGGTTGACACTGGTACATTATGCTGATACCATACAACCATAGGTACAACAAGGGTAATGCTAGAATATTTTTATTACCTCCACGTTTAAAATTAGAGACCCTCCCCCCAAAAAAAAAAAAAAAATGCAACAAGGTTTTTCATAGTAACGACTAAAAATGAAATTTCATCCATGTAAATTTTAATACTAATGTACAGATTTCTTTCTTACAAACAATGCATATGCATATGATAAATAGTGTTAAAATAATTATGATAAATTTCTATATTATACAAAATTATAAAATATGAATCCTGTAGTTACCTATTGTAAAGTGTTTAAATTACCTCCTAAATTGCTTTCTTTAATCTGCTTCAGAGTACCTCAACATTCCTCCCGATCTATTACTCCTTTTCATGTTCCCTTTGCCTCCACCGACTGTCTTAAAAATAAACCCATCATACGTATGATAATCGACGTCCATAATTTTAGCACACTCAAAATAGGTGGTTTAGTTGCGCCTATGTATACAACTGGTGTCAACATTTTGCTAGAAATTTGTTAGATTTTGCCAGAACTCCAAAACTTCTGAAATGTACGAAAAAATCGTGTGTATCTTGGTATATCCTGTGGCTACAACAGAACATTATCAGATTCCAAAATTATACATATTATTGTATATATTTATATTTATAATTATTATATTGGACGTTTTTCTATCCTCCCCTCCCCCCC